>OZ007594.1:37067681-38492286 GCA_963931845.1 Maratus michaelseni | reverse complement strand
AGCAATATTGGGCTCTTTGGAACTCTCTCCACGTCAGGAATGGTGTCCTGTTCCGAAAATTCGAATCGGAAGATGGGAAGACATCTCGGTGGCAGATGGTACTTCCTCGATCCCGAATACCAGAGGTCCTCAAGGAATTACATGGCAGTCCCACTGGTGGCCATTTTGGAGTCATGAAAACATTACATAGAGTCCGAGAGCGCTTCTTCTGGGGAAAAGCGAGAGCTGACGTAGAACGATGGTGCAAAGCTTGCGATGCATGTGCAGCTCGAAAAGGACCAAAGAAACGTAGCCGAGGAAGACTACATCTCTACAATGTAGGAGCACCTTTCGAACGCATCGCCCTTGACATCCTAGGCCCTCTGCCAAGAAGTGCTGATGGCAACAAATACCTCCTTGTTGTCATGGACTACTTCACGAAATGGCCTGAAGTTTATGCCATCCCTGATCAAGAAGCTTCTACGGTTGCGGATGCCTTGGTACACCAGTGGATATCAAGGTATGGAGTCCCCCTTCAAATGCATTCTGACCAGGGGAGAAATTTCATCTCTGCTGTGATTGAGGGTCTCTGTCAACTTCTCGGAATGGACAAAACTAGGACGACGCCTTTACATCCACAATCGGATGGCATGGTTGAGAGATTTAATCGTACCATCCTTAACAATCTCTCACTGCTAGTCTCAAGAAACCAACAAGACTGGGACCAAAAACTTCCCTTGTTTCTTCTCGCCTATCGCAGCGCCGTCCATGAAACAACCGGCTATTCCCCGTCTCAGATGCTTTTCAGTCGTGATCTTCGTCTACCTTGTGATCTGATTTTTGGTCGCCCTCCAGATGCGCCTTCATCGCCAGAGGGATACGTGCAGAATCTCCAGGCACGATTTGAAGACGTCCACAACTTGGCTCGAGAGCGGATCAATATACAGACGGAGAAGATGAAGACCAGGTATGACACGAAAGCCACGGGACATCAATTCAAAGAAGGCGACAAGGTTTGGTTTTATAATCCGACTCGACGTAAAGGACTTTCTCCCAAACTGCAATCGCACTGGGACGGTCCTTATACAGTCCTAAACAGACTGAACGATGTCGTAATTCGGATCCGAAAGTCACCAAGTTCGAAGCCTAGAGTTGTTCATTACGACAGGCTGGCTCCATACTATGGCCATAGTACTTAGTTCATTGATTGTAAATAGTGTAATGTAAATAATGTAAATTAGTATGACCATGGTCTTGTATATAAATTAATGTAATTATTTATTTTGCTTAGCATTATCATTATTATTGTTATTATTATTTAAATACTTGTATGTAATAATGTCTATGCTTTAATTTTATTTTATTTTTAAATAAGTGTATATTTTGTATAATTCAGCATTATGAATGTGTTTTGAATAGTATAGCATTTGTTGGTAACGGGTTTGCTTTCCGATCAAAGGTTGAACTGCCCGGAACGTGCAGTCCTTGAGAGGGGGGCAATGTTATGAATTTTGTATATATCTGTAAATATTCCATTTGTTTAAATTTATTTTATTTTATTATTGTGAAAATTGCAGTATTATTAATGTTTTCCTATTGAGCATCATGTAACTCAATGCTAAAGGCCTCAGGTGGTTAGCAAGGAAAACAACCTTACAGCATCGGTTTTTATAATGAGTTCTATTGGAAAATCGCCAAGGAATGGAGTGGTATAAATAATATTATTTGATGTAAATGAAGGTGTAGTTATATATTATTAAATAGTTATGAAGTTCTTTATTTAAAATATTGCGTTGTATTTGCTAGACCCCTTAGCGTTCTTTTTGGTCAAAGCAGTGGTATAAAATAAAAGGAAAAGAAACTTCTTACTTGAATGGTGTCTGCTGTACACAAAATGAAGAGGAGCCTTGCTAACGATATAAATCAAATATCTTTATTCATGTTTTGAAGAGAAGAAAGAGGCCTTCATCTGTTGGTCACCTTTTTATTTTAATAAAAAACGTTGGCCCATAAAAATGATCTTTTCCACTCGAAGAAACGTCTTTAAAAATTAAAATGCAGCATTAATCCAGATTTTAAAGATGAGAATTTCAATTAAAACTTTTACGTGCCATCAGGCAATAAATTCAGACAGGGAGACATCGTCGTAGAATTTCGCCGGACCACGCATTGTCGGCCGCAGGCAGGCAGGGCCCGCGATCTTTTTGAAACGAAAACTACATCATGACAGTTCATCAACAAAACAGATTCTGATTTAAAATTAACGAATTTTTTAATTTATAGTAAGAAACGGGGACACCATAAGTATCCGAACGACAAAATTTAAATCTATTAGAGAATTTTAAAAATTAGACAATATCTTAATTAACAAATCCGAACAATTCATTTAAAAACATTTATTTTAATTTGCGCCAGCAATCGTCAAATAAACCACGCCTTCGAGAAATGAGCCTCCTTTCACAGCTACCTGATGCGTACGTCACAAGAGGGGGAAAGACAGCGCTTCGATGATGTCATTACAACACAAGCAGGACGGAGAGGGAGCACATCGGCAAGAGCGCAATACGGCCACCGAACGATGCCTGATAAGAAACGCTCACGTAAAAATAAATACGGAATTGAATCCAAATAATATCGATGTGAAAGGCCGAAAGAAATAAAAATATAACATGATTTAAACATTGTGAGATTTCATATCACAATACCCCCATTTACCGATTAAAATTTTGGCAGAACAAGTGATGTAAAAGGTAAAATGAAATAAAAACCTTTTACAGAAAGGGGATGACAAAATTTTTGCACACCAAACACAGAGAAATTAAAATATTAAAGTAAAGCCAAACGTTAAACTGCTGCAATTAAAATTAATAGGGGTGACCAAACTGGAAGGGAGAAAAAAAAGAAATACATCAAAAGTATACATAGTATATTCAATAAATAGTATACATATAAAAATGCCAAATCTTCTTATTTATGGCAATTTCTTCTAGTCTGATCTCATCAAATTCATCATCAAAATACTTAAATACAAATGCTAAACAAACATCAGAATTAGCATATATAAAATGAGATATATAAAATGAGCTCATTATCAAATATTTAAATTGGTACCATTAAAAATAGAAGTTGCACTTTACAAGCAACAAAGATCAACATACCTTCAGTATTTGATCAACCGCCTAGGACTTACAATAGAGCATTTATTTTCACTTACTCTAAATAAAAATTGGCCATACTTAAAAATAACTTTAGTACAATTTTCATAATACCATATTCAATTTGTTTTTGTAATTTTATTTTATTTAGTACTAAATACGTAATTGACTTGAAATAACCAGCTGTACTCTACATGAACAAGTAGCCAAATCGTGCACTAAATGACCACTCACACCTCACACCTAAAACACAGATAGTTATGGTAGTTGCAACTATATATATATATATATAAGAGAGACATGTCTAAATAAATTAGGTGTTTTAATGCTGAAACATATACTCTTACCACTTTTCTCATTACAACTGAAAATATGTGTTGCAAAAGTAACATCAACAAACACCAATATAAATATTTCTCTGAAAATACTGGATTATTTACTCAGTAAGAATTTTCAAAATATATACCATTCATTAAAATACGAGACATCACTTAATACCATTTTAAATATGTATAAAGATAAACTCATAGATAAATCATGGTTTTTATGAATCAGTGGGTATTTGGTTGGGTGGGTGGTATAGGTGAAAATTAGCGGTCGCCACTCGCCACGTGGCGATTAAAGTTAAAAAAGTGGCGATTAAAAAATCAGCCATCGATCGCCACCTTAGTCGCCATTCGCCAAGTGGCGATTAAAAATTTTTTATCGATCGCCAAGTGAAATACACCATTTTTCATGGAAATATGCATCTCTACACTGATTACATCTAATTAGAGAACTGGTTAATTCTTTTTCCTACCAGATGCAAACAGATTTCAATGACTTAGCTGTATTTTCAATATTTCGGCTTTTTCTCATGTGCTTACTCTTTAGTTGGATTATTTTTTCAAGAAATACAGTTTTATTCTGTAAAATATATTCATCAGCTTTGATTCATTCCACATGCATTTCAAGTAATTTTTCCCTTTTTTCCCACCGGATACAAACTAATTTTAAGGACATTTCAGTATCTTCAATATTTCGACTCATGCTCACCAGTTGGATTGTTTCTTCAAGAGATACTGTTTAATCATGCGAAATACTACTCATACTACATGCGAAAATCATACTCATACTACATGCGAAAATCATACTCATACTACATGCGAAAATCATGCTCATATTACATGCAAAAATCATACTCATACAATAGGTATAAAACTCTTATAGAAAAATATGTTTATATATAATATGTTTAAATATGTTTATATATGTTTAATTATAATTTATCTAGATGTCAAGAAAGTTTGAAACATAATAGTGGCCACTAAATTTAAAAAGTGGCCACTAATGAAACTGAGTCTACCGGCCACTGGCTACTAACTAAATTTCCCAGTTTTCACCTATAGTGGGTGGGGATCCCCGGAAAAAATTTAACCTTTAGTCTTCTTTAAAAAAGACAAGTTAAAAAATGACACTTTCATGGGAAGAAAATAAAAACACAGTGCACCTTTTGTAATGGCCATAATTATCATCCAGAAATATACATATATATTGTTATTGAGAACAAAAAAAAATTGGCTATTGTAAAATGCTAATTTGAATCTACATAACTCACATAAGTGCTAATAATGCTAGCCATAGAAACTATCAGCAGTCATGCAAATTAAGCAAAATCAAAATATAAATTTGTTATAATTCACAAAAATACACTAATAGCTCTGGTACACAACCATCAGCAAATCAAACAAATGTAAAATAAAACAATCAAATCTACAAAAGAGACAATAGCGATCTCCAAAACCATTGGCAATTGTGTACACTTGATAATACTATAGAAGCTATATAACTATTGCTGTAAAGAAAAAAAATTATTACAGATGAGGGATGCGTATTGTTCAGCCACAATGAGATGTGATAGTTATAGTTAATAAATCAGTTTTTAATAACCACACAGTACATCTCCTTTAAATGCATTATCTGCTAGTAAAAAAATGTTTGCAGAATAACTTTTGCAGATTTATGGCACACTGGTGGACACGATGGCACTCAAATCACAGCAATTTGGCCATAATCACTTATGATGACGCACCATAATTTTTAAGAAATGACGACACAATTGGGAATATTTAGCACTGAAGCACTATGACACACTTCTTTTTCTCTTTTTGTAGATACACTTAGTGACTTGGGGAACACTAGATTCACCATCACATAAGGCTTAAGACACAATAGGGAAATTTATCGACATAATCAGGAACAGAAGAAAGTCACATAGAAATTTAAGACGACAAAATTGATGAATTCAAAAAGAGCACTTTTTCTTTAAATTTCTTAGTAAATTTTGAAGATTCACCATGGAACACTTCTATATAATAAAAGGCGCTGTTAAATAGTACTGAGAACTGTGCTTTTCTTTTCTTTTTATATAATCTTGTATATAAATTAACTTGGCACTTAAAATCTTCAAATTTCTTCATTAATAATAATAATTCTTCAGAATTCAATTAGTTATTTCTTGTATAAAAATATGAGGCATATGACAAAATAAAATTTAGAGACTTTGGGTATATTCACAAATGAAAACATAAAGGCACAATATAATATTTGAAAAATGGGAAATTTGCCCAATAAAATAAATTGATCTTGAGAATTCCTGTATCAAAATAGCAACTCTTGAAATCACAGGTAAACATAAGAAAATGCATCATACAAAATCACTATTGAAAGTAACTTTTTTTTTTTATAATATTTCATAATAAATAAGAATTTTCTTGATTTTGAAAATATAAAGCAAAAATAGCAACACTGATTTTTAGGAGTAGATATGCCAACCAATCCATTTCGTAAGGATAATGCACAACTCACCTAAAGAAAAGGCCAACTAACAATACTTCTTAATCAGGTCAAGAAACAGCTATTAATTGAGAAAAATATTTAAGATTATTGTAAATCTTATTTTAGCTTTCAACACAAACATCAAAGATATTGAAGCGAATCCGACATTGTAAGGATAGTATACACATACATGACATGACTCTTCTTCAATAGTTACTTTAAATTTGAAAATGAAGCATAAGTTTTAAAGTTATTGTTCTAAAACAGTTATTTAGGCAGGTAAGTGTAGTATAATTATTTTTCACTGTAAAACAAGGAAAATATTAGAGAAGTGGTTAGCACAAATGGACACAACTCATCAGTTAATGGCCAACTTCATCAGGTAAGGAACTGTTGAAAATGAAACATAAAAATTTATTTCTTTATTTTATTTTATTTTATTTTTTTTTAAGTAATTTTTACGATGCTGGAAGATAGAGCAGCATATAGAGAAACAATCTTTTATTTATTTATTATTATTGTTTTTATAGATGATGTCAAAAGAATTTCTTGAATATAACTGTAACAGGAATGAAGTAGCCCTATGCCTACTTCTTCTCAAGAGTAGAAAAAAAATAATGTTGCTTTCATTCCTTTTCTGAGAGCAACATGAGAATGCTGGTTGATGAAAACTGTCACAGCCTGCACATATAGTGAAGTGAAAAGGTCTAATTCCACAATTACAACTTGCCATAGGAATATTTTTAAACAAAATGAAGCAACATGAATTTTTCAAATATAATATTTTGTCAGCTGAGAGTTCCTTTACAAACAACATGAGAACAGTTGTGAAAATATTCTTAAATGCATATATTCTTAATTTGTAGACTTCATCAGACTTTGCACTAAGCCAAACTGTATGATTATTAACATCACAGTTTAGATGGCATAAGAATAAATCTATGAACAAACCATTCGCATTAAAACTATTGTTAAAAAAATGTCTTAATTTGAAATTTGTAGAATTGAAGCATAGAAATCTGCAAGAATGTTATGTAGGATATTTACAACTACTAACTTCTGTGAAGAATTTTTGCTTCAGAAAGAAAATGTGATCATAATAAATAAGTATGACATAATAAGAATAAAATTTCTCAGCATCAGTAATCATAATTTCAAAAATAATGCTTCTTATAAAATTTAATCTTCTAAAATATAATATATATAATTTGTAAATTTGTTGCAATAGTGCCATAATTTTTTTTTTTTATTTAAAAACCCAAAGTCATAGCCTCTTAAAATATGAAATATGTTTTTGAGAACAATTTTATTATTTCAAAATCATAAAAATTTTCTTAAAAAGAATACATAATTCATTTCAAAAATATAGATATACCAACTAAAAATTCTTGAAAAATATTATATTCTACAATAATTTATTACAAAAAAAGAATATGTAGAACTATTTAAATGGAATGATAAGTATGCATCATCAAAAATATATTTATTCTTCAAAGGAAATTCATTTCAATTTAAATGATTATTCCAAAAAAATATGGCAAATTTAGCAAAATATATTATTTTTCTTCAAGATGGAAAAGAACAAATTCATTCTAGAATTATGAAATTTAATTCTTCAAGCAAAGTAGCAAAAATCAATTCAAGAAATTTTTGAGAACAAGAACTTCTAATATTAAAATATTTTCATATGCCGTTACACAAAAATTCTTAAATAAATTATTCCATATATCTTTAAAGAATAGTCTTTAAAATTCATTAAAAGAACAATTCTTGAATTCTATTAAACACATCATAAAAATTTTCAAAAAGTTATTCTGAGAACAAAAAGTTCTAAAATATATCGTTTTTCTTTAAATCAATTCAAATTTTCTTTCAAAACCACTGCCTTTTCAGGCACCAATTGTGGTATAAATAATATTATTTGATGTAAATGAAGGTGTAGTTATATATTATTAAATAGTTATGAAGTTCTTTATTTAAAATATTGCGTTGTATTTGCTAGACCCCTTAGCGTTCTTTTTGGTCAAAGCAGTGGTATAAAATAAAAGGAAAAGAAACTTCTTACTTGAATGGTGTCTGCTGTACACAAAATGAAGAGGAGCCTTGTTAACGATATAAATCAAATATCTTTATTCATCTTTTGAAGAGAAGAAAGAGGCCTTCATCCGTTGGTCACCTTTTTATTTTAATAAAAAACGTTGGCCCATAAAAATGATCTTTTCCACTCGAAGAAACGTCTTTAAAAATTAAAATGCAGCATTAATCCAGATTTTAAAGATGAGAATTTCAATTAAAACTTTTACGCGCCATCAGGCAATAAATTCAGACAGGGAGACATCGTCGTAGAATTTCGCCGGACCACGCATTGTCGGCCGCAGGCAGGCAAGGCCCGCGATCTTTTTGAAACGAAAACTACATCATGACAGTTCATCAACAAAACAGATTCTGATTTAAAATTAACGAATTTTTTAATTTATAGTAAGAAACGGGGACACCATAAGTATCCGAACGACAAGATTTAAATCTATTAGAGAATTTTAAAAATTAGACAATATCTTAATTAACAAATACGAACAATTCATTTAAAAACATTTATTTTAATTTGCGCCAGCAATCGTCAAATAAACCACACCTTCGAAAAATGAGCCTCCTTTCACAGCTATCTGATGCGTACGTCACAAGAGGGGGAAAGACGGCGCTTCGATGACGTCATTACAACACAAGCAGGACGGAGAGGGAGCACATCGGCAAGAGCGCAATACGGCCACCGAACGATGCCTGATAAGAAACGCTCGCGTAAAAATAAATACGGAATTGAATCCAAATAATATCGATGTGAAAGGCCGAAAGAAATAAAAATATAACATGATTTAAACATTGTGAGATTTCATATCACAAATGGGTTTATCGCCAAGCTGGCGATGGTTTTGCCGACTTATTTTTGTTGCCAAATTTGGCGATATATCGCCAAATTTCGCCAAGTTGCCGACGGATTTGGCGACTTTTTGTGCAACCCCCCCCTTATACCTTTACATTGGGATCCTTTCTCGTTTGGGGTACTCTATCGAAAGTTAAAGCACTTTCTGGTAATTTCTAGCATCTGAAGGCTCTGGAATAATCTGGAAAGATCTTTAAAGCCTATATAAGGGACCTCCACCAGTTCAGTTCAGTTAGTTGTCTGTCAACTGCGATTGAATTCATACGAGAGGCTTTGCATTGAGAACTGTGTTTCTCGGATCGATTTTGTCGTTGATACGTCGTATTGAACACATTGTTTCTGTGTGAAATTTTGCTGTGCTTTTATTGGATTTGAAGATTACTGAATATCTTGTAATTTTCAGAAGATATTTGTGATCGTATTGCACTGTTTATAGTGAATAAAGCCTTTTTATTGTTCTTATATATTGGCATCAGTCCTTTCGAACCCCGAGCTCACAACAATATTAATTAATATTTACTTTGCCCTTTACAGCGTAAAAGTACTTACTGTAAAATCCCGTTAATCCGCCCCCCTAAACGCGACAGAAAATCATAAAATAATCAGGAGGGGGCGCTTACATTGTATTAAAATTGTAGTATATGATGTTTATGGGTGGTGGTGGGGAGGGGGGGGGGGGAGAGAAGCTAGTGGCCGATCGTCGCAAAGTATGCATTACTTTAATAAAGTGACAAAAGAAAAACATTTTTGAAAAAAAAAAAAGATATACAAAATAGAAAAACAGTATAACTTCACGATTAATGGCGATTTCAGATTATAGAAAATTCTGGATTTCAAAAGCTTTGAAACTGGAATGCATTTAGATAAATAATAACACTAATATCTGTCATTAATATGGTAACAGAAAAATAAAAGGAACTTAATAATTTAAATTAAAAAACACTGAGAAATTGCAGTTGAAAATGTCCTGAAATACTTTCTTGAACTAGTAACATTTTATGTGGTGTCGCCATCTGTTGTAAATAAAGGAGATTAAATAACCTTTTTTAAAAAAAATGCTGCTTTCGTATCTATAAATGCTAAATAAATAATACAAATCACAAAAATTGAGAACATACAGAACGAATTGGTAGTGTTGCCAGATTTTTAAAATGAAAAACATTGCTACCACAAAGATAGCACAAAATACGCTACAAATTCGACTGTGTCGCCATCTACTGATCAATCAATCAAAAAATTTTTTGTGCTTGGTTTTCATAATAACGTTAAATACGACTATAAATTCTTTTATCAAATAAATATATTCTTTTTTTAATCAAAATATTTCACACACAGCAACAAATACACATCTTTTAACTTATTTCATAAGAAATTTTCCCTATCGATATTTTTATCAACTTCAAAACTAATGTTTGGTTATATTTCTTTTTCAGATTGACAATAGTTGAAGTTGTGTATGTTACTTTTGTGTTTGTACACGTTTGCGATATATCAAAGAATCGTCGTGCCTTTCTGATCCGTCGGAAAAAAAAAAACACATGTGAGATAAAAATTTTTATGTTGATCTTGACGTGCACAGCAAAATTTTTTTTGGGGAAGGGCGCTTTCTCATGATTTTTTGAATTTTCCAATTTGTTTACAAAGTGGGAGGGGGCGCTTAATCGGGAAGGGCAGATTAAAAGGATTTTACGGTAATAATATTAATTAATATTTATTTTCTCCTTTACAGCGTAAAAGTACTTAATAATATTAATTACTATTTATTTTCTCCTTTACAGCGTAAAAGTGCATAGAATATAAAAAGTACTTTGCTTCTCAAAATTCCCTATTCTTCCTCCCAAAAACTGCCCTTCCCGCATTTGAGGAAGAACCCAAAATCGATTACGAATTGTCAGTCGCTTTCTACCTGCACGGGGTTACAACGATGATAGGAAAAAAAAATGACCAGATAAACAAAGCCGGATGTGGCGGCATATCGCCAAGCTCGGCGAGCGTACCCGCTGCGGAAGTTGAGCCAAAATATTAAAAATACCTAAGGAGTGCTTATTTAGTTTTAGAAGAATTTAAATTAACAATTACAGAATTCTGGCAAAACACGAGCTTCATATTTACAGATTTTCTTGTTATAATAAAAATTTAGAATGATGTACATAATTCTTTTAATATTTTTTTTGTCAAATCATTAATAGGTAAGAAAATGCTTCATTTTCAGGTGAATATGTCAGGTGTAATTTTTTTTTTTCAGGTAACATGGGTTATTTTTTAAAAAGTTGGTTTTTTTTCAAATTCCAGCTTAATTGGCTGTCATTTTGCAATAACGTGATAAAATGAAAAATGCTCAACATTAAAATCTTAGTCAGAATAAGCTGTAAAAATTTAGCCATACTTTATTTTTGTGCATTCTTTATTAGATTTAATACAGAAAAATTTTCAAAAAATGGGGGTTTTTTTAGAGGACAGCACAATACCCACCTTTTTTTTTTTTTTTTGTAACAATTTGGTCATCAATACGTTCTGCATTAAGGTTTTCAAAAATTAGCATCTTTATCATATACAGAAGATAGAGATATAGTTAGAATCGATCAAAATCACACAACAAAAATTTTAAATGAACGACGAGACATCATTTTATTTTCTAATTCGCCTATTTTGAGCAGCAGCCTCGAAAATTGCTTAACTGCTTCAAAGTTACTTTTATGGCCATTGCACATCATAGATCTCAAAGATTTATTGTAGTGAAGTAATGATGCTCTTGTAATAAGAATTCAGCAATTTATTTGTACCAAAAATTATGTTTGTTATTAAATTCAACAAATTTAAAAAGATTATAATAGTAATTATTACGGTTAAATTTCTTACTCTGATTTTACAGGGGCAACCCCAGCAGTACTTGCTGAAGTATTTTCACTGGCCATAATTGAGAAATTTATTCTGCATTCACACTCTAAAACATATTCTAGACAACCACAACACGTGTAATCAAATTCATAGTTTGTAAACAATTATGAATCGCTCACGAATCGTTCAATCTAATATATTTGAATCATTTTTTTCCCTAAAAAATAAAAATGCCTTTTAACATCAAACAAAGTTCTTATCTATCATGAAAATATTTTTAGAGCCAAGAAGATTTTTTACGATCTCTTTGCTTAACTTTCGTTTTTATTTTTATATATAAACAAACATATTAGTTTGGTTCCTATGGCAATAGTGCGCTTACAATGCTTTTTAATTGACTGTTTTTAAAGTTTTTGACAAGATTTTGATGTTAAAAGTTAAATTCCTGTCATGGTTTGTAAAAGTTAGTAATTTTAATTCAACAGTTTCACTTAATTAATCGAAATTTGTTTTTATATTCAATTCTTTTGTTAAATTCACCGGCATTGATCTGAATGAAATACAAACAACTAGTTCTTCTATCTTCTACATAGTATATTGTCTGCAAAATTTAATTATACTTTTCATTCATTCTTTTTATATAAAACTGTGTTATTTGCTAGTGTATCCTTTCAATAAAATTTTCTTTTTTAATAAAAATATAAGAATTGTGAGTAAAATTTAAATTTGTTTAATATTTCATTCAATGTAAAATTAATTTCTCGTTATACAACGTTGTCTACCTTTATTTCTTTTATGAAATGGTTTGATGGAATCCTGATTCTGCCCAACTAGGTTAAATTTGTGCAGTTTTGAGAGTTATTTTGCAATATTCTTTCATCAAAATTTACAATAGCCAAAAATTAATATTGTTTCTAAAATGTCATTGTTTCGTCTTTCTTTTCTCAAGTGATTTCTGGTAATTTCCTTTTACAAGGACCTTGGTATGAGATGAAGATTTTTCACACATACTTTGTGCACCTATTGACTAATTCAGATACACAAGCAATTTGCTTAATTTTATACAATTTATATATGGGTTTGAATCACTCCATCCTTTTCCTTCAGTACATTAAGTCTTTAAAATTCCTTTATTGTTGTTATTTTTTAACTTTCTGCCATACTTGTTATTTTGAAGATAATCAGTCTTCTGATTTTCTGTTGCAGTTCCCCCCCCCCCTCCCCCCCCAAGAATTTTCCCTCCTGCATCCCATTTGCATGTTTAAAAGTTGTATTTGCAAAAATGAAACCTTTTATTCAAAAACTCTTATTCCTTGTACTTGTGTTATAATTCATTAGGTTATTTATTTTGTAGTATTATTCATTTGCATTTTGTAGATTATTCATTTTGTATTCATTTCTATGTCTTTATTTTTTTATTTTTGGTTTTAGTCCTTAAAAGCCCCAAAGCAGAATATTTTTCAATGTTCTGCAACAAACCTTCAGGCGACAAAAAATTTCTTCAGGAATAAAAATGAAAAATACAGGAAGATGTTCTTGTATATGTAGCAGGAGTGCAATTTCATCTTTTATAGAAATGCAAAAGACGTTTTGTAAAGCACTGACACACACACACAAGAAACTTTATTTATTAGTATTATATATTTTTAAAACCATTGTTTGGCCTCACAATTTTTCCTTGCATCTTTGTTAATGCCAAGTTTGCATTCTTTGGCATTAACAAAGAATGTAAAGTTCTGTCAATAATTTTAGAAGTGACATATTTTGAGGTATCACTTTTATGGAGGAAATGTCTTTGGAAATTTGGTCCATGCATAGTTAGTTATAAGTCCAGCTTTTAGAAGTTTTCTAACAGATTTATGTCCATGTGGAGGCCCATGAGCTCTTCTTTTGTTGTTATCTAACAGGTTATGAGTAACATTTGTTGGAGGCAACTCCACTATACCATGCGATTTCAAATTTTTGATTTGATTGCCAAGATCTGCAAGTAAGTTATGAATATAGTGTAATAGGGCCACCGGGCAGGAATTATTTAAAAGGGGTGCTCTTGCATCCTGTTCAAAAGGCATATTTTATGGAACTGGTTTGTTTAAAGCCTTTATTAATCAGTAGAATTTCATGATATTCTCCTACGACCGACTGACAAATTTTGTGATATTTTCCCGTGACTGATCGACAAATTTTGCGTCATTTTTCCCCAACTGATGAATTTTGTGATCTTTTCTCGAGAACGATTAACAAATTTCGTAGTATTTTTTAGACTTTTCCTTTAATTGATTTTGACCATTTTTCTCGGGACTGATCGACGAATTTCATGTTTTGATGCGTTTTTTCCTCCCACAACTGATTGAAGAATTTCGTGATCTCCCCTCCCACTCAACTGACTGGTGAATTTCACAATTTTTTCTCACAACTGATCAATGAATTTCACAATTCTTTTCGGAATATTTCCGACAATCCATTACCGAATTTTATGTGAAATTACCTGCGACCGATTGGTAAATTTAGAGACATCTTCTTTTTACCGATTGGCAAATTTTGTGGCTTTTTCTCACGACCAATTGGCAAAAAATCGTGGGTTTTTTTCTGTGATTGATCGACATATTTTGCATTTTTTTGCAACCGGGTAAAAAATGTCATGATTTTTTTCCTCACGATCAACTGATGAATTTCATGATTTTTTTCTTGCGACTGATTGATGATTCTCGAACTTTTTCCCTGCAATTTATTGAAGAATTTCATGATTTCTCAATCAATTTACAGATGAATTTCACGATTTTTTCCTCGCATCCAATTGACAAATTTTGCAACATTGTTGAGATTTTTCCCTCGATTAACTGGCAAATTTTGCGATATTTTCTTGTGACCAAACGACGAATATCAGAATTATCTTTCCTGCGACTAATTAAATAATTTTTTGACAATCCACAGCCGAATTTTGTGTCTTTTTACCCGCGACCGATTAACAAATTTTGAGATATTTTCAGTCAACTGATTGACAAATTTTGTGACTTTTCTTGTGACCAATTAGTGAAAATCACAGTTTATTTTCCCCAACTGATCGACGAATTTTGCATTTTTTTCCTTAACCGACTGAAGAATTTCATGTTCAACTAATGAATTTTGCAATTTTTTTACATGAATGATTGAAGAATTTCACAATTTGTTTCGATGCTCGGCTGACGAATTTCACACTTTTTCTGGTGATAGACTGATGAATTTTACATTTTTTTCCCAATGATTGAATGATGAATTTTGTTGAAATTGAAATGTTCTGGGTACTTACGTATTATCCGTGCCAGTTTTAAGCCAACTGTGCCAGGCATGGAGCCAATATTACTAATTATAGTAACCCTTATATTTTGTTTTCTTGCTGCATGGTACATGCCTGGGAATAATCTATAATATTATTCTTTTTTATTTACTATGCTATTTACCATTTATTAATTTTACTAAAATAATGTTATTTACTATTTTTAACAATGTTATAAATTTAATAAACGTATAATTGCATTTTATTTATTTTATATTAATTACCATTTTTAACAATGTTATTTGATAATGTTAAATTACTGCATTTGAAAACATGATTGGCAACGATAAATAAGATTGGTACTTGGCAACCATTTTTGGCGATCACTCTCCTGGCACGGATAATACGTAAGTACCATGTTCTGCAGAGAAGCCGTTGTTCTGCGATGCACATTGCACAAGCATGTTCTGCTTTGGGACTTAAAAATCCCCAATTTTTATCTAAAGAAATATGTACAAACCCTAAATATGATTTCAAAATAATTTTCACCCCTGCCAGTATCAGTAAACTCACTCGCTCCAAACTGAAAGACCCTGTAGGGCAATTCCATAAAAGTGTCAACTTTTATCAAAAATTTTTTTTAAAATAATTTTGATAAATTAAGTTAAAAAATATACTGAAATATTATTGTAAGTTTTCAAATTATAATGTTTTAGATTCAAAACATTTAGGTAATTGCTGAAAAATAAAATATTTGCTGTTTTTTACAAATAGTATTTTTGAAAAAAAAATGTGAAAAAGAATGTAATTATTTTTTATTTTGTATTTTCTTAATAAATGAATGCATGTAGTAAAATATTTAATGGTTTACAATAGTCTTAAAGCCATATACTTGATAATAATGCATAATAATGCATGCAAAATAAACTAGGTAATCAAGCTCGATATGCTTTTGAAAAAGCTGTCACATGTGAATAATTATATAATGCAATTTCTTATAATCATACTGCATAATAAAAAAAATATAAAATTTATTAGGTTAGTCGATTTTCTTTTCATAAATGTTTAAGAAACTTTTTGTCATTCCGTCACAGTCATTCTATCACGTCAAATGACAGTTAATAACTATAACCCTAGGACAGGTAGGTTGCTCTAAATTATAATTTTATATTGCTTATACATCATATTTAAGATATGTATTAGTTTAAAAACTGAATGGCTTCTTAATTCACAAAAGTTTCCAGTTTTAAATACCAGGTTAGAGTAAAGGTAGCAAAAATGCCATTCCGTCATACTATAAGAAATTGCTCAAAAATGAAAGAATAAAATAGCTAAAAAAATTGTTTCATATATTTTTTTTAATCTTTTAATCAATATGTGCAATTCATTTGAAATTAGCTTCAGGGTAATTGCTTTAACTTAATTCTATAACTCAAAGTGTCATTCCGTCACATATGGAATTGTCCTGTAGATATTTTTAGTACTTTTATGTTAGCTGTCACCCACGATCACTAAAATTTTTTTAATCTCACCAACTTTTTTTTGTTGCCAATCTTTGTGCACTCAAATCTTTCTAAACATCTATCTTTAACTCAAATAATGATAGAAGATTGAAGGAATTGTTTGCTCTTAATTTAGTTAGAAAATGAGCAAATACAGAAGTTACAGATATAACAATGTTCTTTTTCTCATTTAATCAATGTGAATTCATTTGTACTGCTGTAGATAAACCTTAGTGAAATTATGAGAGTAATTTCTGAGTTTTTGAATTGTGTTCCCTTTTTTAAAATAAGGTAATAGTATACGTACATGACATGTGACATGCAGTACGGAAATTCATAACATAGAATGTGACACCACGATTTGGCGTATTTGGTGTTAAATCACATCGTTTGGCAGCATATTTAGTTTACCATACATAGGGGAAATAAACAAGTACTTATGTTTCATCTAATTTCACATTTCAGAAATTACTGTGAATATTTTTAATTCTTAAAATGTATGCCTTGTTAAGTACATGCTCTTTTTCAATTCTTACTTTATAGAAGCCAGAACATATCGCATGAATTAACATCCAAAGTCAACGATATTGGAAACCGATTTTCTTCAAAACATTTTGTGTAAGTTAACTTTATAATTTGTTCTCTAATCAATTAACATTTTACAAGGGGGTCATTCCACATCAAATCAACCAAGAATTTTCAATATTCAACCTGACCATTTCAGATTTTAATGAAACCTTCAGGAATCATTCTCCTTGATGATACAAATGAGACTATACTTTTATAATTGTTTTATATCAGTAAATTTTCATACAATTAATTTTTTTTTATTTCGAAAAATCATCATTTTCTGGCTTGTATAAATGTTTTTAATTTTGAATTTCTTAAGTTCACAAATTGAATTGAATTGATTGCAATTGATCACAAATTGATTGTTTTGAATTTCTCAAGTTGTATGACCCCTCATTTTAAAGAGAATTTCATAAGGTTTAATTTGATATGTAAGTTGGCTATGCTTGGTTTTAAAATAGTTAATTTAATTTAATTAAAAAAATTTAAAATAGTGTTTTTTAAAAATTTTGAAAAAATATATGTATGTTTTTTGTAATATTATAATCTTTAAATTCTGAAAGTTTTAGAGTGGAATCTCAATGGGATCAGCAGTTATAAAAAAATAATGTTTAAAATGAATAAAACAATACTATCTTTAGCACAATCATAAAGTTGGCGAAGTGCCAACTTTAAATACCAGCCCCAACTGGTGTTTAACATTAGTTTTTTTAACATAACTGCTGATCCCATTGAGATCCCACTGTAAAAGTTTCAGAATTTAAAGTTTATAATATTACAAAAAACATATATTTTTTTCAAAATTTTAAAAATGAAATTTTTTTTAATTTAAAATTTTAAAATTAAATTAAATGAACTTTTTTTAAACCAAGCATAGTCAACTTGCATATCAAATTAAACTTTATGAAATTCTCTTTAAAATGAGGGGTCTAACAACTCTCTATGCCTGATAGAACTTGAGAAATTCAAAATTGAAAACATTTATCAAGCCAAAAAATGATGATTTTTCGAAATTGAAAAAAAAATTAATTGTATGAAAATTTACTGCGATAAAAAAATAATAAAAGTATATTCTCAATTATATCATCAGGGAGAATGATTCCTGTAAGTTTCGTCAAAATCTAAAATGGTCAGGTTGAGTCACTAGTTGATTTGACATGGAATGACCCAGGGACTACATTTTGGGTCATTCCTGCCAAATCAACCAGTGACTCAACCTGACCACTTCAGATTTTCATGAAACTTGCACGAAACATTCTCCTTGGTGATATAAATGAGAATATACTTTTATAAAAAAAAAATATATATATACAAGCCAAAAAAATGATTTTTAAAAATTTAAACAATTAATTGTATGAAAACTTAATGAGATATCATTTATATCATCAGGGAGAATGATTCCTGAAGGTTTCAGTAAAATGTGAAATGGTCAGGTTGAATATTGAAAATTTTTGGTTGATTTGACCCTGGAATTATGACCCATTTGCAAAATGTGAATGGATCTGAAAAGTGGGGATCAGAAATGTATAAATAAAAATTATTTGGTAGCCAGTAAAATTTTTTAATCACCTGTGTGTAACAGTATAATACTTCCCCACGTATGTCAGTTTTTTTTTTACCTGTTTATTGATTGAAAAATAATATTCATGATCATAGTTATATTTATACCTTGAATATTGCCTTAATTCTTTAATTCAATTTAATAAATTAATTTAGCAAAGTAATATAAATTATTTTAGCAACGAAACTTATCAAAATTATATAATTCTAAAAACATGAAATATGCATTACAAAGTTTGAATAAATGAAGCTTGTAATTTGTAATTATCATGAAAAATAATTGTTCTTTACTATTTCTTTTCTTTTTTCAAGAAAATTATTTTCCAAGAAATTACTTTTACAGAACACTGACTGGTATCCTTAAATCTTAAAATATCAGCTTATTGGCACTTTACCTAGATAAGAATGTTACAAATACTTATTCTAGCAGGGTTCTTCAAATTGTGCATTTTTCTACTTTTTGCTTATTAGTTTCTGACATGTGGCATGTTTGGATTTTTTTTTTTTTTTTTTTTAATTCAAAGTGCTGCCTATAGATTTCTGTGGTTTATAATCATTAAGTAAAGAGCCTATGAAGTGAATTATTGTTAGATCATTCAATTTTTATGCTTCCAATTGCCAGTTAAAATATTTTGGTTGTCCGTGGCGATTGCATTTGTCAAGCCCTGATGATGATAAAATTCAATGTTGGTAAATTAATTGATCGATGAATATTTTTGCATCAAATGTATAAATTATATTAAGGATCTTTAACAGTATTAAGGTGATCTTTAACAAACTATATTTTTTTACGTTTAACATTTTATTTGAAAATGTTACATTCTAGCAGTGTCAGAAAAACTACACTTTAGTGTTTAGTAAATTACTTTTTAAATAAGTTCAACATAATATAGTGTATAAAACTAAGTAGGATCCGTAATTAAATGAAGTCTTGATATCATATTGTACATGATTTCCAGTGTATGTCAACTTTTTAAACTGTCAAATGCAAAGAAAATTCAGGAATTGACTTATACACTGGTTATAAAATCCGACGTCTGACAATCTCTATTTATATCTATAGTGATAATCATGGGATAAGCGATGATTCTTTCATTAATATTATGACCCCAAAAAATTTATCATTTTCAATATATTTTGCTTAATTAAATATTATTGTTATAAAACATTAATTTTGTTTTAGAAAGAAAAATTGCAGTTCTAACTATTGTTCCCATTTGATGTTTTTCAAAGGGCCCTGCCCCTTTTCCCAGGAGCTTCTTTGCGTCTTCTATTTTTTTTAAAAATGGTTTTTTCCTTTTCTACCGCCCTGCCCCCTTTCCTCCCAGAAATCATATGGACTTTTGAAAACTGAAGTTCTGTTGCTCTGATTGACTTATGTGTTGTAAGTTCTAAATCAATGTTAAAAAACAGATGCAGCAACTGCATATGCATATTGTATTTTGTTTTCAAATTGTAATGCATTTTCCATTTCAAAATCGTCTCAGAACGGCACATATTCCCATAAGTGGAATATTCGTAAAATGGAGTTATTTTAATCAGATTATTTTATGATATTCTTAAAAATACAGCACGATTTCAGCTTACCTTGATAATGTATGCCAGTGAATCCAGAGATGGCTTCCCCCCTCCTCCCCTTGAAATGTTTTCTAGGAAATTTAGGACTGGTTATTAGGACTGGACTTATGAATGGTTTTGAGTTTAGTGAGAAATCCGCACTCCTCTGAATTGACAAATGATAAAACCAATGAGAAGTGTACTTTCATTCAACAAAATGTGCCCTTTTCAGCAAATCCACCCTGCCCTTTTTAAAAGAAATGTGAATACTAATTCTAACATGACATTGATCTTGCAAATTAGTCATATGGGAGATTAAAAATGTTCTGTGAAATATTCTAGATTAACAGAATCATCATACAGATCCTAATCTTCAACACATTCAATTTTATCTTATACACCTAAATATCATAAAATATCATCTTTCTCATCATTCAAGAAGTTAGAGATGCCACATTTTTTTAAAAACTTTATTAATTTACCGCTTCAAGTTTTATATTCTGCATTAAAAAAATGTGCAATATATTTTCTTTTATTTTGGTGATTTTTTTAACATGTAACTTTTTTCCAACTCTTCTATTTTCTCAAAAAAAAAAAAAAAAAAACTGTCATGAGGGATTTAAGGGGTGGCTATAACATCGAACATCATACTCAACATACACCATTTCAGGGTTTAAAAATATAAGGTCAACTTAGACATCGGAAAAAGTGTATATGTATTATTTTTGAAATTTTTATTATCTAAATAAAATTGACAATTTTTAGTAATTATTATTATTATTATTATTTTCAATAAGAAAGTTTGCAGTAACTATCAAATTTTCTTTGTTTTCAAATTCCATCAGTATTAGAAATTATCATTTCTATTGATCTATTTGATTGTTATTTCCAAAATAATTTTTTTTTTTTTTTTATCTTTAATATATCTTCTTCCAAATTCCATGATCTGTAGTTTTTTTAATTTAGTGCTACCCAACTCATTTGCCTTAAGTCATTTACCACCATGATTTCCAAGTAAGTAATATTTGCTTAATTTAATAACAAAGTTTTTGTCATTATTAAATAAGGCAAATTGTTCTATTCTAAAATAGTGGTAGCTTAGTGGCATGTGGGTCACAGGTTGGTTTTGATTCACAGTCGCATTTTGTTTATATGAAGCAAACTAGATTTTTTTTTCGAGGTGGGGGGGGGGGGGGTGAAAGATTTTTTTTTACTACTGATTTAATTTCTGTATATTCATTGAGCCAAGTGACATTGTTTGACATTAATATGTTTTCATATTTTCATTTTCAGTAATTCTCCATGAGTATAATTTGTGATGAAATTCAAGATGTCAAGAATCACTGTGAGTCACAGATTCCTGGAAGTAAAATAATTGCTTGCGTGCCATCTATGATACGTGTTGATATAAAGTATGTTATCTTTGTGGATTCTTTTACTTTTATTTCAATATTTTTTTTCTAATCAGTAAATAAATGTTTGTCGTAATTCTTTTTATTATAGCAATGATGATTTTTTATATCTTTGAATGTACATTTTTCTATTTTATATATAAGTGAAATCCTGATTGTATATGTCCTTCAGCGTAGATTTTTTCATTTAATGCATTGTTTTTGGTTAGTCCTAACAAAAATCCTATACCAGTAACATTAATAATTCCAATTTTACATTACAATTTCATTTTGTTTACTATGTTTGAAAATATAGAATAAATAGCCTCTTTTATGATATGCAGATGCAGCTGTCTAAAAAGTTTTATTCATTTGTTTCTAATTCTTCTTTTAATCATAGCCAAATCTTAAATTAAATACGGCCAAGTTTTAGGTGAGCTGTGCAAGGTTTAGTCCAGGTCTATAAAAATTTTACTAATAGGAAGACTCTTTTTAGGTGTGTTCATAATTATATAAATACGTAGTACCTATAGTCATTATCTGGTTCGTTTATCTGTCTGTCTGTCTGTCTCCATATAACAGTGCAAAAACTACCCAACCAAATGGTTTGAAATTTAATATGTATAATCATTGCAGAATTTTATGAAAATGGAATCAAAACTTAAAAAGATATTAATAAAAGTTTTCTTTATTCTATTAAATCCTATCGCACGTAATCTGTAGAATAAAAGCACAAGTCCTGTGACTGAGGAAAACAAATACGGGCTAACTTCTTTTTTCATATGCCAAGTAGCCATTTTTATTAAAAAAAACTAGCTAACCCGCCCGGCGTTGCCCGGGGCCGAGATAATTACAATCTCAGAGAAAGGCTTTAACCTCCTCCCTCCCCATACCTGCAAATATAATGAATAAATTGTTCAAGAAAACCATCGTCACCTACATTAATACTATCAAAAATAATTAAATTTTTCTGATAATTAGAACATAACAAAGACTCTACGCTAAAATAGCCGGCAGATGACACCCCTTCCTGACCTCAATTTCAAATCAATATCTTAATTAGTTACCTAAATTTTTGTTCATTAGCAAAAATTGCCAATTATTTCTTTTCATTTTTGCAAACTAAGTGGAGGGATCAGCCAGAGAAACAGATCTCTTTGTAGTTCAGTTTTTAATGAAAGCAGATCCCTGTCTGAAACTTTCTTGGATTGTTTTCACTGGCGCCGGCAGTTTTTTGCATAAATTAAGAAAAATTACCGACCGAATTTTTCAAAAATCACATAGTCAGATGCAGAATATTTTTTTACATATGCTCAGAAATTTTCAAATTGATATCTCAATTAGTTTTCTTAAAATTCGCTAATTAGTAAAATAATTTTGAATTCGTTCATTTCTGTTTGCAAATCCAATGCGCCTGTTCTTTTCTTTAGCCATTTTGATTTAAAAGATGTCATTTTAGAAGCGATGGTTAATGATAATCTAATATTTTGGGTAATTATCAAAATATTAAAATTCTGAAACTCTGGTGCACATGGTCAGACCTTGGGCTATCCACACCTAAATTTTCAGACTTCTAGGTGGGCTAGATTTTGCTAGCCATCGCAGACAAACACACACACACACAGAGAGTGAAACTTTCTTTTATTAATATAGATTATTTTCTCAAATAAAAATGCATAAAAGTTACATTTTTAGAAAGATCGTTCAAAAGAATTGTTTGCTTGAAAGATAAGTTACATTAAAAAATGTATAGATTCTGAGATAACTTCAGCGGAAATTAGGTTAACAGCCGCATACCTCAATCCATTAAAGTAAATAAACACAGGAGTCATGAGTCATATTAAACCATGGAGGTAATCATTTGCAAAGCAAGATCTCCATGGTGAATTTTGCAGCACTGTCTATTGTTGAAAAATAAATTTGCATCTGTAAACATGGCATATGTAATAAGGAAAAAAAAAGGCATGCTCATTTCACTCATAACAGAATTCACTGAAATAATAACGAAGATTTTTTTTGCATTGTAAAACTACTTATAGTACGAACACACCTCTTTTGTCTCATTTAACATACAATTTCCCACTTGTTTTCTAGTTTTTCATTTTTTTTTTGTTGTTATTATTTTAAATGTAACATTCTAAGTTACATGCTACCAGAGAAAAACTTTTGCTCTGGAAGTCATGTAAAATAGAAAAGGAAGTAACAATATTTGAGCATCATCTGGGAAAGATGTGAACTGAAAAAAGCTGTTATTGAACAAATTTTACAAACTTAGTTTTTGTACAAAAACATTTCTGTCTAAAAAAAAGCAGAAAAAAAAAACATCAATATTAATTAAATTTATTAGTGTTACATAGCTGCCAAATTGTACAGTTTGGTTTCTAAATGTATGGTTATACAGGTGAACAGTAAGATTGTACGAGTTTTAGAAAAAATTAGTCATAAAATAATATTTTATCCATCGCATAAAAGGTCAAACTTCAAATCTGATGCATGTATGCATGCTTTTTTTTTCTCTTTACAGAAAAGAGAATAATTTCAAATATGCCATGGCAAAAAAGTTTACTTTGATCGTTTTGCAAGATTTATTTTGTTTTTTAGTTGCTGTTCTGCAAAATAGAAAAAATGAAACTGAAGGAGTATAGTATAATCAAGTTTTCATAGAATCATGCACGAAAGAATTTTCATGTATAATAGAATCTTGTTAAGGATAGCGTTTTGGTCTTTGCACCATGTGCAATTCAGATGTTGAAATTTCTCACAGAGGTAGGAGTGATACAGAAGAACATCTTGATATGACTGAACATTCAGAGAACTTGCACAAGGGAACCATTTTAGATTTTTTGTAGGATATATTTTTAATGTTACATGCCTTTAAGCACGTCTTAAAAATACATCATGAAAACTGCACAGTTTTCAAAATTGACATGTTGTCATGTATGGTGTTATCTCATTTATCAATTTACAAGTATTGCATAAGAAATCTTGAGTTCTCAATGTTTGATATGTTTGTAAAAAGTTAGCTTTTCTACACAAAAAAAAAAAAAAAAAAAAAAAATCTTTTAAAAAACGGTCTGATTTGATTTTTGTATGATTAAACATTAATATATAATAAAAAGAAATAAACAATACCTTTATATAAGAAAAGATTTTTGTTTAGATAACTTTATATAAGAAAATATATATAATCTTTATATAAGAAAAGATTTTTGTTTAGATATTTATCTTTACAAATAAATATAGTGCAGTAAATTCTTTAAAAAAAAAAAAAAAAAAAAAAAAAAAAAATCTATGATGAAGTAAGCTTTTCCTCATTAACTACTAAAACAATTTCAATAGTTTTTATAGTTTTGGCAGTAGATAAACTATAAATTGATTATTCAGCAAAATATAGATATAATGCAATTTTGCAAAAAAAAAATTATTTATTATTTATTTATTTAGCATTACTAAAAAGGAATTGGTTTACCAGAAAACAAAATGATCAAAATGTTGTTAATTACAATACCAAAAAATCACTTTTAGCAGTTCTTGAGAAAAGGGTATGTCAATACCAACTGTTTTCCATAGGATTTCTTAACTGTTCTTCTTTCCTTTATATGCTGATTTTATATAGCATGTAATTTGAATACACCATATTTTATAACCCCCTTTTTTTAAAAAAATTTAGGAAAACTAAGCATAAACAGTTGACAGCATGCTTGCAGTTCCCTGAATCATATCCACATTACCCTTTGCTAGTCGAGCTAAAGAGTAAGACATTGAGCGAAAAATTCTTATCTGGCCTTTCTAAAGTTTGTGAAGAAGAATGCAAGAAAATTTTAGGAAAACCTCAGGTATATAGTAATTGTAACACAAGATCATTAAACGTTTTCAATATATATGGTACTTGTTGACTATCTCCACTTACATTTTCTTTTAGAATTTTTATTTCTGCAGTTAAAATACACTATTGGCATCATTTGCATTTAGTACATTATTTTGAGTTTTTGTAAAGTAAATATTTGGTTATGAATGTTATATAGAGAAGATTTAATGTACTGTCTATGTAAAACATTACTGACACCAAGAATAACAATAAAAAAAAAATTCTTCTTTTACTCTTCTGTGTCTCTAGATGTTACAAAAAAAAAAAAGTTATTGGAAATAAAGAACAATTATACTTTTAAACTAAAATAAATTATTAAAAAATAGGGTACTATTTTCTCTCTAAAAATTTTTGCGATATTGAGCCAAATTTAAATCATATGTTGAAAAATATTTTGTCTTTTTAATATTACCAACAGTCACATTGCACACAGTTATATTTTTTTCTTTCATTTTAAAGAATTCAAACTCATTTTATTTGTAAGAAAATATTTTTAGAACTACCAGTTATTTCTATTTAAGTTTTCAGATCGAAATCACGGTTGCTATTTTGCAGAAAGATTTGTTAAATTTAAGATATTTGGTAAGTATTACTAAAAAAAAAAAAATAGGTACTTACTTATTTGTTATAATGGCATCCAAGGATGGATTGCCAAGTGACAGTTTTATCATCAAGTTAATTATAAATCTCTTCAAATGGTTTGCAGTTCTAATGAAACAGAATGTGTTTATTCTAGCATCATGTTGCTTTTTTGTTGATGTTCCTAAACTTTTTTTTTTTTTCAAATGCATGTTGTATTGTTGTAGGTGGATGAGGCAAGCAGAGTTTGCAGAGTATCGACAAAAGACATTTATTTACAATTAAACGAAGACAAAATATATACAGCTCGTATGCGACTGAGCGCCGACATCTTTCTTAAAGTAACAACTGCTCTCGCTTTCGGAGCATCATCATCGTAACTGTACGCGCATGCGCCATATGTGCGGAGAGGAGAAAATGAACGTTGTATTCCAACAATTCCCCCCTTACAACGTGCATTTTCTTAACAAGGCATTAATTACTCTCCTATTATGCAAATATTATATGCAAATTACAGAGAAACAAAATATAAAATTACAAATACAAACAGTATATACTTTAAACTTATATGGAAAAAGGATACAGAATAACATTGAATGTTTTTAAACACTTAGTCCTATTAAATCACAACATTTCTTATGTTTATAGGTACTTAAAGCTTTTGTTAAAATGTCAGCTGCCATATTTTCAGTTTCTAGATATTTAACTTCTATATCTCCATTCTCATATATTTCGCGCACAAAGTGATGGCGAATGTCAATATGTTTTGTGCGAGAATGATAAATTGGATTTCTTACTAATTTTTGAGCAGACTGATTATCGCAGAATATTAAAGTAGGTGCAGACACTATTTCAGGAGAAAGTTCATTTAAGAACCGTCTGAGATGTAAAGTCTCTTTAGCAACCTCTGATAAAGCCATATATTCTGCTTCAGTTGTGGATAATGCAACAGTTCGTTGCTTTCTCGATTCCCAAGATATAGCACCACCAGCATATTTAAAAATGTATCCAGTATAGGACTTTCTATCATTGACATCTGAAGCCCAATCAGCATCAACAAATGCAACTAAGGACTTAGTATCACGCTTAAAAATCAGTCCTTGATCTTGAGTACCTCTTAGATATCTTAAAACTCTTTTTGCAGCTATCCAATGAGGTTTGCCTGGATTGTTGTTGAATTGACTTAGGAAATTCACAGCATGAGTTATATCAGGTCTAGTTGCTACTGATAAATACATAAGAGAACCAATTAGTTGACGATAAGGAATATTATTCATTTCAGACTTTTCTTCTTCAGTTTTGGGACACATATCTTTAGTAAGCTTCACATTGTTATCAAAAGGTGTAGATATTGATTTTGATTCTTGCATATTAAATTTGCTCAGAATATCTTCAATATACTTCTTTTGAGTAATTTTAATACTGTCCCCGTTTTGCATAAATTCTATGCCCAAACAATAGTGTAACAAACCTAAATCTTTCATTTTAAAAGATTTGGATAATTCATCTCTAATATATTCATAATCTTGTTTACATTTAGTAAGAATTATGAGATCATCAACATAAACAATGATAATTGCTTCAATTGGAGATTTAGAAAAATAAACACATTTATCAGCATTTAGTGATTTAAACTTCATTTGTTTTAATTTTTCATCTAATTTATTGAACCATTGTCGACCTGATTGTTTTAATCCGTAGAGGGATTTTTTTAATAAACAAACTTTGTCAACATTAGATTCATATTTAAAACCTTCAGGTAACTCCATGTATACTTCTTCAGTTAAATTACCATTTACATAAGCCATAATAAAATCTAATTGATAAGCTGTAAAACCATTTTGAATACCATAAGCGATCGCAGTTCTGATCGAACTTAATCTGGCTACAGGCGAAAAATTTTCTTCAAAATCAATTCCTGGTTTTTGAGAACACCCTTTGCAACTATTCTCGCCTTAAACTTTTCGATTGACCCGTCTTGTTTATATTTAGTTTTTAAAACCCATTTACTTCCTATAATTTTCTTATGTTTTGGCCTATCAACTATTTGCCATGCATTTTCTTGCATTAAAGAATTAAATTCTAATTCCATTGCATCTATCCATTCCTGTTTAAAAGGTCCGTTTAAAGCTTCAGAAAATTCCGGACATGGGTCAGAAAATAAATTTTCCATTACAGCTTGAGATTTTTCATCTTTTGGAATTATCATTTTAAATTCTTTTCTGGGTCTACCTCTTTTACCAGTTTTTAATTTTCTCGGCCGCCCGCGCGCTCTTGTAGAGGAAGAAAGGGGGTCGGAAATTTCATCCGATTGCATATCAACATCACTGTCGCCACAGCTGTCTGGTTCATTTTTGACGGGAGGAGAAGATGTTTCTGATTCTTGCGTAATTGTTTTATTTTCATTATTTTGAGAAAAGGGAAAAATTAATTTTATTTCACTGTTTGAAGGTAAATCGTTTTCAAATTCGTTAATAAATCGGACGTCTCGGCTTATAACAATTTTTCTGGAATTCATATTCCACAGCCTGTACGCTTTTGATTCATTTGAATATCCAACAAAAATATGCTCTTCTGACCTAGGATCAAATTTTCCTTTACTTTGTCTTTTATTTAGTACAAAACATTTTTGCCCAAATATTTTAAAATATGATAAAGTTGGCTTGATGCCAAAAAATACTTCGTAGGGTGTTTTGTTATCGCTTAAACGTCGCGAAGGACAGCGATTACGTATGTATACCGCACAATTAATGGCTTCGGCCCAAAAAGATTGTGGGAGATTGCTTTGTAATAGTAAACACCTCGCCATTTCAGCTAAAGTTCTATTGGCCCTCTCTGATGTTCCGTTCTGTTGCGGAGTTAGTGGTGAGGAAAATTCTCGTTTTATACCGCTTTCTTCGATATATTTATTAAATTCTTCTCCGAAATATTCTTTGCCATTATCCGTACGAAGAATTTTTATTTTCTTTCCTACACGATTTTCAACTGCTGCTTTGTATTTAACAAATGCATTTTTAACCTCATCTTTGGTTTTAAGAAAACTGACTTCAATGTAACGGGATTTATCGTCAATAAAAGTAACGAAATATCGCGATCCTCCGTGGGATGGAACTCTCATAGGACCACACAAATCTGAATGTATAAGAGTCAATAAATCGTCACTTTTAAAGTTCGATTCTTTAGGAAAAGAACGCACAGTTTGTTTACCTTGAATAAAAATTTTACAGTCTTTAAGAGACTCATTATCACTGAAATTTAGATTTCTAACCATATTCTTTGATTTAAGTCTTTTTAAATCAGACTCATTTAAATGACCTAATTTAAGATGCCATTTTAGAAATTCACTTACCTCTGCTATCGCAGCTCTCTCGATGCTTGGGTATACGTAATACAAATCCCCATGACGGACAGCATGTACTAATGTAGAACCATTTGGTTCGATGATTTTAGCAAATCGTTCTTTAAAAATCACTGAACGATTATTGGCTGTTGCTTTAGATGTTGAGAGCAAATTACACTTTAATTCTGGAACACACAGAACGTTCTTGAGTGTGAGATTAGTAATTCCACCCCCGTTAGGTACTGTAATGAAAACTGTTCCTATTCCTGTAATTTTCGCTGTTTGATCAACTGCAAGCTGTATAGTAGAATTCGTACGAGGATGAAACTCTGAAAATAAATTTCTATCTTTACACATGTGAGATGTACATCCACTGTCTAAACACCATGCAGAAGGCTCTTGATATGCGTCATTAAATGCCATACTAGTCGGTATTTCATAATTAGTGGCTATCATCGATCCTTGATTTCCTTTATTTAAAGATGTAAGCTTTTTATCAGCTATTTTCTTTCTACATTCGGAAGCTTTGTGCCCCATTTTCGAACAATAATTGCACTTGAAATTTTGGTAACACCTTTCCGAGGAAAAATTTTTGTTTGGATTCATTTTCCATTTTTCATTCTTCTTCTGTTCTTGATTATTTCTTTTATTTTCTATATAACATGCGTTTTGTGAATCTTGAGTGGATTTTTCTTTTCTTGCATCCCATTCTTCTAGCATCTTAATTTTCAAAGATTCGGGTTTAGGTAACTCATCTCTGGATTCTATAGCGCATCTAAAATTTTCGAAGTTCTCAGGAACACTATATAGAAGTAGAATTGATAATAAATCATTCGCGATTTCTATTTCCATATTTTTCAGTTTATCAACTATTTCGAAGAAAATATTTAAATGATCAGCCATCGTTTCATTTATGGACATTTTTCTAAACAGAAGTTGTTTTAACAGAGTTGCTTTTTTCGCGGGTCCCCTCGATTCATAAACATCTTTCAGTTTATTCCATACAGCACTTGAAGTCGTACAATGCTTTATATGACACAATTCACTAGGATTTATTGAAAGAATTATATCTGCACGAGCTTTTTGATCAGCTTGGAGCCACTTCTTTTCTTCGGCGGTTCCTTCAGCCGGTTTAATTTCTTTACCAATTACGTAATCCCAATGATCATTTTTGATTAATACAGCTTCGATTTGAAGCTTCCAGCTATCAAAATTATCTTTTCCGAGCTTTTCAATTGTCGTTACATGAGACATAATTATGCAGAGTCTCTCACAGCCAGAAATAATGCAAATGATAAACAGGATGAAGAACAATTCTTACTTTCGATTAGGCTTAAGAGTTCCAAATCCGAATGTTCGAATTAAAAATAATTTCTGCTAATTATAGCGCAGTGAAGTAGCGTCTCTGAGCCCATAACCATTTGTAGGTGAATGAGGCACACAGAGTTTGCAGAGTATCGACATAAGACATTTATTTACAACTAAACGACGACAAAATATATACAGCTCGTATGCGACTGAGCGCCGACATCTTTCTTAAAGTAACAACTGCTCTCGCTTTCGGAGCATCATCATCGTAACTGTACGCGCATGCGCCATATGTGCGGAGAGGAGAAAATGAACGTTGTATTCCAACAATTGTTTCTTTTTTTTTTTTTTTTTTTTCTCAATGGCCTTTTGGCCTTTACTTATTTTTATAAATATGGAAATAGTCTTTGATTTACCTAGTATTGAGATTGACGCAATCTCATTTTTTCAAAAGCAGGGATTTTTACCTAACAAACTAACTATGCAAAAAAAAAAAAAAAAATAGCCCTGATATGAAACTATATGTTACTAATAATGAAGGTATATAAAGATGCAATGTAAAAAGTTGTGAAAAAAAAAAAAAAGCCTCTGTGTTGGAAATTAGCTTAGTGGTTTGAGAATACTGTTCGTAACTGCTTTAAAGTTTATGTTTTGCTAAGCAGAGGAATTAACATTCATAAAAAGGTGTAAGTAAGAACTTTTGAAAAACTTTTATGAGTGAAAATGTGACAGTTACATGAGAGAAGTGTTTAAAAATTAAAAAGTTGTTATTCTTGCGATGCATTGTAAGAATTAGTTATGAAACATTACTATGAATTTGTTATGAAATATTTTACTATGTTCCTATTAACATAAAATATATTATTTAATGCAATGACACTTATTTTTATATATCTATTATATGTGTGCGCTGTGTCATGCTTTATCGTTTGGCTACGACAATTGCGAAAGTTACTGCAACTTGGCATAATCGTAATTGTGGGGGTATAACCATTGACTAGAAATATAAATGGACAGCGGACTCCTTTCTTCTCTTCCGACAGATTTGAAGAATATATCTTTCCCGTTTCATCGCCAAAAATAGGCAAAAGGGTGCCTCTTTCTGGTGGTAATCCCTTTTTCAAACTTGACAAACTCAAACGCAAGTGAAAAATCTCTGTTTCTTCTCGGAAGCTGTGGAATTTCCATGATAGTTTGGCGCGAAAAAAAACCTGTTTGGCAGAATATTCTTCCTCCACACCTGCTGGAGGAAAGGACATGTTTTCTTCAAGAAAGGGTTGCTAGTCCGCTGTCCATTTATATTTCTAGTCAATGGGTATAACAAAAGAGTACCAAAAAATGTTATATTAAGATTTAAAAAAAATTGTAGATAATTAATAATATTCTAAAATGAAATTAGTCTATTTTCTTATTGAAGCATGTGTAACTACTTTTCTTTTCTTTCTTTTATATTTTCTATATGATCACAACTCCCTATACTTTCTTAATCTTCCAGTTATCCTTTGAACATCAATCTTCTTATTTTCCTCTGCAACAGGTTGACAAATATATAGTTGTGAGTTTATTAACTATCTGGTAGGAGAAAGGAATACAAATCCCCTTCTATACATCTTTAGTGTATTTTACTATTAGAATTTCTTTTTGTGGTTATTAGTTTTCTCTTTTTATTTTATGTCTTAAGAAAATTAATTCTAATTTTTCTGTTAATTACTTTAACTTAGTTAAGAAGAAATTCCATATTATTCCTTTATCCTCATAACAACAAATATAAATTCTTACTATTGCATGTATTTTGTGCAATGTCTTATTTTCAAAAACTGCACCATGCGTATGGTCACAAGCAGAGTAAACTGTAATTTTCAATATTTGCTCTCAGACTTCAATAATTTTATTTGCAATATGAGATGATCTCATTTTTGGGGTATAAATATAAATGGGAACATTTTTAAGAAATTAACTCTAATGATTACAGAGAATTTGTAACTGTTGGCATCTCTGCATAAGTAATAATATTGCTAAGATAAAAATCCAAAATCAAATTATAAAATATGACTGTAGTTTGAGGTGAAATTAATAAGCAGTTTACTTCATCAGGTGGAGCAGAAACAAATGAGGCATGTTTAAATGGAACCCATTCGACAGTTTTAGTCAGTGGAACTTGAATGAAGGAAACACAAAACTGAATAAAATAAAAAGAATAGTATATATTTAAACTCACAGCATACATATTTGTTTAGAAAAAGTCACCCATGGTGTTGACACTCATCCCATTGCTTAGGAAGGCGTCAAATGCCATTGGTGAAGAAAGATTTCGGTTGTTGCTTGAAAGTTTAATTCACTCGCCAAGTCACGAATGCTTTGTCAATGGTTCATCTTGACCACAGTGTCAATATCTGCAATCAGTGTCTCGGTAACAACTTTGTGTACCTGACCAAAATGCGGCAAGTCTGTTGTTTCCTCATGGCTGTTGTAAAACATTTACGACCATTCCATTACAGTTGCCTTTGATAAACATTTTTTTCCATGCACAGCAATCATTCTCTGATGAATCTCAACATGGCTTGCATCCCTCTGCCAATAAAAACTGTATTTACAGCATGTTGGTCTTGTTTGGATGTATTCGTAATTACTTCAGCCATCTTTAACATACTACCGTATTCAAACAACGAAAGCAGAATGACGGTTTCACAATACAATGCATGCTGCATACATTACATATGATGTTACTTGCTCATGCGGATTTCCCACAAGCACCAATTCATCAATTTGCACACTTCGAATGGGTTTCATTTGAACATGCCTAATATACATATATATACAACATAAGGATAGAACTGTTTAATTCATTTGCAGACTTTGTTCTACTTTTGTCATCTGTGTGTTCTGCCCCCTCTCCCTGATAAAGGGAATTCCTAATTAATTGCTCCGAAAACCATGGTTACATTTTTGAGGAGGTAGCCTCCAGCTTTCCTTCATGATCTATAGATAGCATTATAATAAATTAAAAATAACAATAGAATTTTATAGACTTTTTTTTAATTCGTTTGTTGTTTGTCTATCTGGGTCAAATCTTGAAATCAGTTTTTCAACACTAATAACCTTCTTCAAACCAATTTTCCGCATGTTGTGCACACAAGTTCAATGTTATTGCCAAAGCAGTATTCATGTATTTTCAGGATCATACCTCATCTGAGACATGGTCCAGGTGCAAAAACACTATTTAATGATTTTGATTGAAATCATGTATCTAATGAACCAATTTTTCTCATAATTTGCACACAATATTCAGGTAGTTACAGAGTTGTACTTCATCAGGATAAAGGTCCAAGGGTAAAATTATTTTTTTATGTTTATGATTGAAATTACATGTCTAACGAACAGGATTTGTTCAAATGTCGCATACAACTTAAATGTCGATGGCAATGATCATCTTTTTTTGTTTTAAATCATTTAAATTTTGGATTAAAGTGTGTTATTAGAAATTTTTAAGTTATATTTCTTTTTGTTTCTGTTTTTCATGTTTATTTTCATTAATCAATATTTTCTCCAGAATTGTTTCTAAGTTATGTGCCAAGGAGACACATTTTTGTGTGTACAGCATGTTACTATAAAAATTGCAGACAGTCGTACATTTAACATAAATATGATTTTGAATAGAGTGGATGAAATTTTAGTTATTAATTAAAATCACTGGGAAATTCTCGTAATGAAATATTTAATGTATCACCAAAGGCATTCTTTTTCTTTCACAAAGTTAAATTACGACTGAAAGATGACCACCAATAAAGCTCAGCTTTCACTTTATTATACTTTAGTGCAATTCCTAAGGGATGCGATAATGACTATAGTTTCAGGAACAATTAATTAGCAGCTTCTTTCATCAGGTGTAGTAGAAAGCAGAAGTACCTTTACCTTTCCTTGCCGTAGCTGCCAACTCTTAAAAATTGTAGGAGGCTCGCAGATTTTGATTTTTTGATTGAGTTATGCATTTTCCAGCTGAACTATATTTAGCATACTGAGGGATGTTTGTAGAATATAAATAAACACATATACAGGGCTACACACGAACTGGATATATTGTCGTATATGGATAGTAATTTCTGAACGTATGTTTTTAGTTGTGTTACGCATTTTTTCCTGAATTAAATTTTAGTTTAATATGAGGCATATATAAAAAACTGTAGACAATATACAAGGATGTACAAAATTATTAGAGTGCATTTCCGTTTATTGGAGGAAATTATTGATGAGTTTTCGACTGTGTTTTGTAACTAAACTAAATTTTAACACATTATGTATTGTATATACACATCTATAGATCATGCTAAGGGATGCACAAAAGAATTAGATTACTTTTTTGGCTGCTGAATTTACTGCTTTTAACTGCTGAAATCTGGTTGTTTACTTTACAATCTAAGTTGTTTACTTAGATTTCTTCTTTCACCCTTTTAAACAATGAAGCTCTGTTACAGTATTGTGGAAGTGTTAGAAAGTGTTTCATAATCTATGCTTGATGCATGAATTTTATACCTGTTTTTAATCTTTCTTTCTTCTAGTTGAAATGTGTTGTTGACTTTTTATTTGTCTACCTGTCCAATCTTTGTTTTCCAGTTTTCATAAAAATGCTGAGATCATAATTTTAAAGTTCATGAGGTGGGTTTCTTTTTAAAACTGATTAATATAATTACAAATACATTGAAATTTTGATATTTTGAAGTAAGATATAAAAAATTTTAATATTTTAGCATTTTAGTTTTTGTATTGACTGTGCTATCTGTTTTAAAAAATTATAGAGTATTCTCGAGTATGCAGTTACTTTAAAAACAGAAGAACAATAAGATTCAGTTAAATTTTGTGACATCTACTCTTTAAATAGTTCCTGTGCTATGCCAGCCGCAGATTCTACAAATTTGCATCATGCAATGTTCATTGCTGATTGTCCTTTTTTTTTTTTTTTTTTTTTTTTGTAATTGAAAAAATGTCAAGTGATAAGGTTTAGGTAGAATTGCAGGGAAACTTTTAAAGTTTTGTATCAATTGTATTTCTGTGTGTTTATGCAGCAGTAAGAAATGACTCACAAATTTGATTTTAAAAAATGCATGTAAGAGCAGTATTTTAAGAAAGCATTTTAAAATTGTTGATAATTAAAGAATTTAATTTTCTAATTGAAAAAACTATTTCAAGGTATTGAGTTAGCAAAAAATAAATTTGGCTACAAAAAAGTCTTTTTTCTTATTGTTAGATTAGAAAATGCTTTTTAAAATTTCATGATATCAAAGTTCAACTTAAGGCTATTCTCAAATCCAAACTAGCTACTTTCTGATGCATTTTTTAATTCATTTTTGTTCACAAGAAAAATGATCAGTGTATCAAATTGGCAGGTGCTGTTATTAAGAAACTATGTAATCAAATTGTTTTTTTCTGTTTTTTGGTAAAGTCAGAAATTTTTCAAGAAACTGCTGTAAATGTTTTGAGCTAAATTTCCTCACATGACAGTACAGGAAAGGAAAAAAAAACTGTCCTTCTGATACAACCATTGCTAATAAAACTACACAATTAATCTAACGTAAACAGATTTCAATAATCATGCCTGCAAGTATCGTGCTTTTAAGTTTCAAAATAAGTCAGAAAATGTGTCAAAGTTTTGTATTGTTAAGCAGGGAGGGGGACTTTTTTTTTTCTTTCTTACCACCTTAACAAAGGTAGACAGTGAAAATTGGATTATGTTATATTCCTAGAGCATTTTTTATTTTATTTTTTTGTATATTTTGCAATGAAGTAAAGAAAAGTCCTAAACAAAAAAATTTCCTTTCAACTGTAAAATTTCTGTTTGTACTTTTTTACTAGAAATTTTACGATTGCACTGTTAGTTTTCCCATTCTATATTGTCATTGTGCTTATGAAAAGTCTCCCTAATTTCACTTCTCTTGAGTTGAAAAATACTGTTTGTTGCACCTGATGAAATGAGCATCTAATAAATTGCTCCTGAAACTATAGTTTTTTTTATTATTAATTTTTTAGAGAAAAAAAAAATCCTTAAATATTTTTCATCTTTTTAGTTTCTTTTTCTTTTTTACTAAAACTTTTTAATTCTTTAGTAATTTTGAATTTATTTATTATTTTATATTTGCCTTCATTCATATTAAGTTGCTCTGTAATTCTAATGTTTAGGTCCTTAAAGTGCTGAAATTTTTAAGGACATTTTTGGAAGAAAATCCATTAGCCGTTTGCAGTGATGAGGTTTCCTTAATCAAACGGGAGCTTGGCGATAGCGGCCAGATCAAGCTGAAACAAAAATCTTCCTCTTTGAGTGTTCAAATAGTTAAAGATAATTATTTTCTGAAGGTTAAAGTCCTTGTGCCTGAAGTGTATCCAGAACAACAAGTTGAGTAAGTTATGAATTTGTTGATCTTACACAGTGAAAATTATTTTTAATGATAAATGTCACTAAAATTCTGTTTGATAATCTAGAAAATTACATCCAGGAAAACACAAAACAAACCCTATGTGTCACAATATGTAGATATTTAAATCCTTAATTTATTTGTTGATTCTAAAATTTTCGGAGGTAACTTTAGGCTGATGGACTCCTGATTTTCCATCATTTTTTCTCATTCTTGAAAAGAGTCATCCTCTATCTTCAAGGATTAAGTCCATTTTTTCATTCAACCAAGTTTGAGATGAATTCTTTTTCTATAGACAGTGATTTGTTCAGTGCCATAACAAACCAAGTTCTTGTTTGAAAACATAAGCAACAGCATGCATGGCACTAATCACCTGTGGCTCTAAATGAAAATGCACAAGTGTACACCCATTAAATTTACTTCCAAATTCTCTTGATAATGTTTTATTGACTTGATCTAATTTGATTTTGTCTGACCCATATCATAAAATTTAAAAAAAAAAAAAAAAAAAAAAAGGTAAAAAAAATCAAAACACAAATTAAAAATATTATTTAATAAATATTAAATAATTTTGAATATATATTAAATTATTGACTTTGCATTAATTGTGTGTATGTAGCACTAATTTCTTTATGTTATGATACATTCCATTTATACTTTTAAATTCAATAGTTTTCATTAATTATTTTACTTAAATTAAATATTTAATCCTTATTAATCATTAATTAAAAGTTTTCATATTAATTAACATTTAAATTGATTATTTAATCGTTATTATTTAAACAGTCAATAATTTCTATCTTTTTAAAATTAATCTTTTTAACTTTTCTTCTAAGATATTATTATTAATTAAATATAACTTCTAGAATTAAATCACTTTTTAAAAATCAATATCAATAATCACTTGTAAATTAAATTAGAATCATGCATTTAAATCTCTGGATAGAGAATTAAAGATTTCCGTTTGTTGACATCGATTCCGGTAAAGTACCGCGATTTTTCTTCTAAGTTAAAATATATAATTTCTACTTTTTAAATATTAATTATTTTTGTTTTAAAATTGATGCAATAGATTAAACATAATTAATTATGCAGTCTGCCAAAATCCTAGCAAGATTCAACGTAAATCGTGGCAGATATGAATTTTTAAACATTTTCTCTAATTTCAATGTTTACTTCGGTTGCTTTCACTATGATGCCTGGCCATTTTGAATCGCATCTTTGTGCGTTCAAATAACAACAACTTAAGAGGTAATTGTCACCCATTTTGATGTAGGGGTCGTTCGAGCGGACATTCCAAGGTTAAGGGGTGCATTTTTCAGTGGGGAAAAAGGGAATTCAAATTTGTTCTAGAACATTCGCGTACGTAAGATCTTAATTTCCGCTACTTGTTGCTAGGGAGTAAGTGTTTTCCTTTCGCCAGTATCGTTCGCGTGTAGAGTTGAGTTGTCGCACTAATGCTTTTTAGCCGTTACGGTTGAGTGTTAAGCGGTGCGAAACGAAGAAGAGGAATGTTTCGCCTTTTCTGATTGGATAGTTTGGCTGGTGTTTCAGTTAAACTTGGTAGAGTTTGAATTCAAAATTTTTTTAGTCAGTTGCTGCTCTCCGTTGACTTGGGATGTAGGTGCAGGAGAGGATAAAAGGAAGTGTTTGGCCGAAAGGCCAGACACTATGTAAAATATTTGAGTGAAGACAGATGTGCTGCTGGTATTTTCAACGTCGTTAATGTTCTGATAAGATTTCGGAGTTTTACTATATTTTTAATCCAGAATATGTCTCTCTAATTAAAAGAGACTATCTTCACCAGCTTCAATTCTTCATAATTCAGCATCAATTCTTCATAACCTAAATGCGATATTCGTAAAGATTTCTACAAAATCCGTACAGATTCCTCTTCATTTAGATATTCAATGTTTTCCGACTTGTATGGATATTCTGCCAGCGATAAAGATGTCATCCGCGTAACATATTAGATTCATCAGTCTGGTGTGTTTAAAGCTGCTAGAATAATGCCACCAAGCAATGGGAGTGTTCCTACTCATGCTTATTTCTCCAGCTAGATATGAATAAAGTATTTCACCGTTTATAGTAAGTGCTTCTTTTCATCGTTCCGTCGCTTCAGTCCAGATTAATTCTCCAGCTAGATATGAATAAAGTATTTCACCGTTTATAGTAAGTGCTTCTTTTCATCGTTCCGTCGCTTCAGTCCAGATAATGCAGAAAAATGAGTATCTTCTCAAGTGCGATTAAAGATCAATTCTGAATATAACTATAAAATAGAACAATTTCTAATTTAACTTAAATTTTAGCATAGACGATTAATTTTAACGTAGATCCTAGTAATCTCTTTTATCTAGAACATTTAAATTACTAATGTTGAATTGAACGGAGTAGAATATGATGAAGATAGCTTATTTACTTAAATAATTTGTATGTATTTTATTGAAGTGGCCACAGTTAAACTAGATAAAATGTCTTGTGTGAATAAAATCAATTATTTACTTATATTCCTGTCATCAGCTTTATTTGGGTGAGTTGTATTTTCTTATTTTCATTTCAGATCTAAATTCGTGCATATACTCCAGTTTGAGTAATTTTATCATCAGCTACTCTAAATTATATTTTACTGAATAACTTACATTATATTTGAGATTTCAGTATTATTTTTACAGTTTAATTTTGTTTCATTAGTGCTAGGTTTAACATCGTATTTGGTGCTTCCACTATACGCGCGACCTGTATTGAGAAGTTGGAGTGGGATTTAGAGTAAACATTTATTCTAATTTTCTGTCTTAATTTAGGCATTTTAAGAATCTCTGTTTGCTTTATCTCCTAACCCCAATTTTTCCTTACATTTAATGGTACCGCGACTCAGTGACGTTCTTTGTAGGTTTTTGCTTAAATTTAATATGACTATATTTGCACAAAATTTAAATAATTAATGTTTAATAAATACTAAAATTTACTGTGTGCAAAAGCTTATATTTTTTTTTTGGTGTCCATGTGCCAATTTTTTTTTTCCTCTCATAGAAATCTTATTTGTAATGTTTATTATGATTTTAAAAGAGTGATGCAAGTAATTGAAGACTATAATATCTGGTTGTATAATATATTTATATAAAATTTTGAATGTTTTGGTACAACTCTTTAAAAGTTTGGGTAAAAATCTGATAATTGTGTTTTTACAAAGTTTTAGAAAATTATTGTATCCTCTCAATAACTACAAATTTTATTGCAGTTTATTTCATTTTGAGAAAAGATATTTCAGTTAAAATTATGTTCAAGAAAATTCATTTATTCAAAAATTTCATATCTTTTACAAAGCAAATTTTATTTATGAAGAGTTATATTTATTTCAATATTTATGCATAAACTTTGAGTTAAATCTCTCGTGACATCAAGTCCCCTTAGATATTTTTTTTTACTATAGCAATAATTCAATATCCTCCTTAATTTTAAAGTTTACTAGGAAAGTTCTTTTAAATCTAACTTTGCTATAAAGGCATAATTTATTGTTTGTGTACCTTGTGAATGATCATTGTGATAACGCAGGCAGAGTGAAATTTTTAAGGAATTCCGCATGAAATAACTAAAATTTTAATTACCTATTTTATTGAATTTTTATTTTGTCAGGAGTTTTTATAATTAGATTGTGTTCCTTGAGACTGATCATTGATAACTCAGGTGGAAAAATTTCCTAGATTTTTGGCCACTATAAAGACACAATTTTTTTTGACTCAGATGTAAGAATCGTGCATTCTAGCTGGCTTGCATGGGTTTCCGCACAAAAAGAGCATAATGTCTCTTGGAGCTCTCCAGTTTTCGGGTGGCAAAGTAGATTTTTGATAGAATCTTTATTATTAAATTTTTTTTTGCTATAGTGATTCCTTTTATTTTAGGTTGTAGTTATTTGTATTTCAATTTTACAATAGAGTTTAATTATTTTTCTGGTGTCACAGTTAGAGAATTGCAGTCCAATTCATAAAATTATTTATGAGTCAAAATTTTTCAGTAATGTTAATAGATATAATTTATTGCTGAGGAGTGTGATAAATTGTTTATAAAGAATTTTATCATAAGAGTACTCATTTAACATCCTATTCAAAGAATAAAGACAAAACAACAACAAATGATAAAAAGTTTATTTTTGAGACAAGATATATATATATATAAAATGAAAAATAAATGAAATGTATATAGAAATAAATGAAAAAAGTGAAAAATGATTAATATAGGATATAAGTAGCATGATTTGTTTAAAATTTTTTTTTCTGCCCTCAGGCTATCTTGCATTCTCTTGAGTATATCTCTTTAGTCTGTTCGGATAGTATTTTCAAATTGAGGAAGAGTTACTATTTTTTTTTAATAAGGAAGATTTTGTTAGTTCTGCTAGATTTAGAGATCAATAGCATGCGCAGGCTACTCTGAATTTTGGTTGAGCATACAATATTTTTTTTTAACCTTTCTTCACAGAGTGCACTCTTTAATAAAATCACATGTAGATAGAGAGATATATTAGTACAAAATCATGTCCTACCTTTTGCACCATTGTTAGGCAATACTATAAGGAAACTTCCTTCGTTCTTTGCCAGATAACAATTGGTGTTATGCATTATATTGATATTGGTCTCAAAATTTTTAGGTCTGGCGTCTCCTCAGCATATTAACTTTCATGTGATAAAAAATATATTTAAATACTCTTAAAGTTTTCTAATGTTGTTCTTTTCTTAAATAATTTTCCAAATTTCACGTACATATTTTGATAACTCTTTGATATTTTGACAAAAATGCTAGAGAGGTTATGAATAAAGGCCAATTAACTTCTCTGGAGGAATCTGATTATGTGCCAAAATTTGATAAATTTAAAGTGAAAGCTCTTCATTTTCAGAACTTTATTATTTTACATTGCTTCTATTTTTACAAATGATATTCTTGATTATTGGTCATATTATATAGATATATATATATATACATGTGTATAAATTACTTACCTGGTTCAATATATAATTTTGGATTTTAAATATTTATATATATTAAGAAATATATATTCTTTATTTTAAAGTGTCAATTTATTATTTTATCAAATACAATATCAAAAAGCCTAATATATATATTAAAATTTTGTTAATTACTTTAAAATGATATCTCAATTATGATATGCAATTTTATCACTAGACATGATCAATCTGGTTTTTATTTTTGTTGTCATTTTAATGAGAAATTATGCGATATTCATGTAATACGAATAATACTTACAAATGTTTTAGAACTGCATCAGGTGTAGAAGATTTTATGGCACAATTTTGTCTAAACTTTAACAATATTTTTAATTTCTGTGAAACCATTTATATATGACTATAAGTAAAAAAATTTTTTTGTCTATTTGAGAGTGAGGTATTCAACATGCTAATTTTAATCTTTATAAGTAAATTTTTTTTTATCATAGCTATACTACATCCAAAAAATTTTTTTGTCTAAATAATGCCTTGGTCAGTATTATTCATTGATAGACACCATGTCTTCCTGGTTAAGTGGTACTCTCCTTGCTAATTGCTAAACAGTACCCGAGAATGATGCATAGGACTATCAGGCAGGGTAAATTTTATTAATATTTGGGAGTTATGTTTGAGTTTTAATTTTTCTTTATCTGCTTCAATTCCAAATTGGTTTTTGAAGGGTTCCAGTTTGTGAAGGGTTTTAATTTAGCATCTTTCCTAATATTTACTGTAAAATTTACAAAATTTTTAACTTCTCTTAAAATTTGATTTTAATTAAGCTCAGCAAAAGACAATAGCTATTATATTTTTTTTTTACTTTTAAATGTGGTAAATTTTAAATTTCAAATTTGTGACAGGTACTCAACAAATTAATAAAAATTTTACTTTATCTGTGACTCTCAATTCTCAGGAATTATTTAATGAATACAATGATATGAAGTGTACTTCAATTTTTCTTTTGTCTAAACAATATATCTCAACAATTTGTTTATATTTATAAATATGTTCTTCTGCTATGTTGTACTACTGCGGTTTGACATTTCTTAAAAGGTATTTTGAATTTCACTGTTTTATATCTGCACATGGATATCCAATATTTTCTTTGCTGGTAGGAAAATTTTAAATTTTTAAGTGCAATGGTTAGATAGGTTTAATTTCAGGTTTTAATTTTACAAACTCACCCTATTCTTGTTTTGTATATATTTTATTTGTGTTTTGAGAACTGTACTTGCATCATATATATTATTCAATTAATTGTATTTTTGTGCTCAGATTCATCTGTATTGCATTGTGTTTTCTATTTCACTGTCTGCATCCATATTCTTTCTTAATTTTAATGTTTGCATTTTTGTATATACTTAGTAAAAGTGTTTGAATCTGTAAAAAATAGAAAATTTTAGGAAAGGTATTGTAGTTCCTAAGAACTATCTTTTGTGATTCCGTAGCAACATTTTGGACTCTAAAATTTTTTGATATCCTTTTAAGGATTGTAAGTTAAAGTATTTCAGATTTATTGTTAATTCTGTACCTACTGATATGAAATATGTTCTTCGCCATCTGTAGGAATGGAGGTAACGATGGCTGTGTCAAAATTTTTATTTTTCACTTGTGAAAATTTTTGTGTAATGCTTATTTTTCAGTTCAATTCTACATTTGATTTTTTTTTTCTCCCTTTGGCATCAATTTTTTTTTTTTAAATTTTTTTTTCCCATATTCTAGGGGTAAATGTTATGATACATTCCATTTATACTTTTAAATTCAATAGTTTTCATTAATTATTTTACTTAAATTAAATATTTAATCCTTATTAATCATTAATTAAAAGTTTTCATATTAATTAACATTTAAATTGATTATTTAATCGTTATTATTTAAACAGTCAATAATTTCTATCTTTTTAAAATTAATCTTTTTAACTTTTCTTCTAAGATATTATTATTAATTAAATATAACTTCTAGAATTAAATCACTTTTTAAAAATCAATATCAATAATCACTTGTAAATTAAATTAGAATCATGCATTTAAATCTCTGGATAGAGAATTAAAGATTTCCGTTTGTTGACATCGATTCCGGTAAAGTACCGCGATTTTTCTTCTAAGTTAAAATATATAATTTCTACTTTTTAAATATTAATTATTTTTGTTTTAAAATTGATGCAATAGATTAAACATAATTAATTATGCAGTCTGCCAAAATCCTAGCAAGATTCAACGTAAATCGTGGCAGATATGAATTTTTAAACATTTTCTCTAATTTCAATGTTTACTTCGGTTGCTTTCACTATGATGCCTGGCCATTTTGAATCGCATCTTTGTGCGTTCAAATAACAACAACTTAAGAGGTAATTGTCACCCATTTTGATGTAGGGGTCGTTCGAGCGGACATTCCAAGGTTAAGGGGTGCATTTTTCAGTGGGGAAAAAGGGAATTCAAATTTGTTCTAGAACATTCGCGTACGTAAGATCTTAATTTCCGCTACTTGTTGCTAGGGAGTAAGTGTTTTCCTTTCGCCAGTATCGTTCGCGTGTAGAGTTGAGTTGTCGCACTAATGCTTTTTAGCCGTTACGGTTGAGTGTTAAGCGGTGCGAAACGAAGAAGAGGAATGTTTCGCCTTTTCTGATTGGATAGTTTGGCTGGTGTTTCAGTTAAACTTGGTAGAGTTTGAATTCAAAATTTTTTTAGTCAGTTGCTGCTCTCCGTTGACTTGGGATGTAGGTGCAGGAGAGGATAAAAGGCAGTGTTTGGCCGAAAGGCCAGACACTATGTAAAATATTTGAGTGAAGACAGATGTGCTGCTGGTATTTTCAACGTCGTTAATGTTCTGATAAGATTTCGGAGTTTTACTATATTTTTAATCCAGAATATGTCTCTCTAATTAAAAGAGACTATCTTCACCAGCTTCAATTCTTCATAATTCAGCATCAATTCTTCATAACCTAAATGCGATATTCGTAAAGATTTCTACAAAATCCGTACAGATTCCTCTTCATTTAGATATTCAATGTTTTCCGACTTGTATGGATATTCTGCCAGCGATAAAGATGTCATCCGCGTAACATATTAGATTCATCAGTCTGGTGTGTTTAAAGCTGCTAGAATAATGCCACCAAGCAATGGGAGTGTTCCTACTCATGCTTATTTCTCCAGCTAGATATGAATAAAGTATTTCACCGTTTATAGTAAGTGCTTCTTTTCATCGTTCCGTCGCTTCAGTCCAGATTAATTCTCCAGCTAGATATGAATAAAGTATTTCACCGTTTATAGTAAGTGCTTCTTTTCATCGTTCCGTCGCTTCAGTCCAGATAATGCAGAAAAATGAGTATCTTCTCAAGTGCGATTAAAGATCAATTCTGAATATAACTATAAAATAGAACAATTTCTAATTTAACTTAAATTTTAGCATAGACGATTAATTTTAACGTAGATCCTAGTAATCTCTTTTATCTAGAACATTTAAATTACTAATGTTGAATTGAACGGAGTAGAATATGATGAAGATAGCTTATTTACTTAAATAATTTGTATGTATTTTATTGAAGTGGCCACAGTTAAACTAGATAAAATGTCTTGTGTGAATAAAATCAATTATTTACTTATATTCCTGTCATCAGCTTTATTTGGGTGAGTTGTATTTTCTTATTTTCATTCCAGATCTAAATTCGTGCATATACTCCAGTTTGAGTAATTTTATCATCAGCTACTCTAAATTATATTTTACTGAATAACTTACATTATATTTGAGATTTCAGTATTATTTTTACAGTTTAATTTTGTTTCATTAGTGCTAGGTTTAACATCGTATTTGGTGCTTCCACTATACGCGCGACCTGTATTGAGAAGTTGGAGTGGGATTTAGAGTAAACATTTATTCTAATTTTCTGTCTTAATTTAGGCATTTTAAGAATCTCTGTTTGCTTTATTTCCTAACCCAGCTTTTCCTTACACTTTAAATTGATGTAAAATTTTACCTGCTCATTTAGAATAGAATTAAAAAAAATACATTTTTTTTTTTTTCACCATTGGGGAAAATAACTTGCTTTCAGTCAAGAATGGACCAAATGATGTTCGCATTTTACTATTTTAAGCATTTTTAATGAAATTCTGTAACTTTAGAAGAATTTTTTTAATCGTTTTTAATGAAATTTTGTAACTTTAGACGAATTTTTTAAGCGTTTTTAATGAAATTCTGTAACTTTAGAAGAATTTTTCATTGAATAGGCAATAGAAATATATAAAATCATTACAAAAACGTTAAAGTTACAAAAAGGATAGATGCAAATTATCAAATATGAAAAATAAAGTAGAAATTTGGTACTTTTGTGTTATAGTAGCCCCAAGGATGAAATATTTTTGTTTCTGTTTTCATTAATTTACTGTAAATTGTACTTTCATGTTATAGCAGCCCCCAAGGATGAATTGCCAAGCGACTAAGATTTATCGCCATATTATAAAGCATGTATGACATTATAATAATATATAATATATGTATAACATTTCTTGACGTATATGGCAAAGTTATAGTCATATATGAAGTATATATGTGACATGTGCATATGATGTATATAAGACATATAAGACATAAATACTGTGTGTTTAATTATGCATATGGCACATATAGGAGTGTTTGGAATATATATATATATGCATATATAGGATGCATATATAAGCTTAGCGATGATCTTGGCGAAATCATAACTGCAACCTTGGCATAATCATAATTGTAGGGCCCCAAAGCCGAATATTTTGCAATGTTCTGCAACGAACCTTCAGCTGATCAAAAATGTTCTGCAGAAATAAAAAAATAAAACACAGGGATTTCCTTGTATATGTAGGAGTACGATTTCATCTTGTATAAAAATGCTAAAGATATTTCATAAAACGCTCACACACACAAACCAAAGAAATGACGAATTTCATGACTTTACGTATTTTCTCTTAATCAATAGACGATTTTTGCAATATTTTTGAGATTTTTCTCTTTGGTAACTGGCGAATTTCACAATTTTTTCTCAGAACCGATCATTGAACTCTGAAATTTTTCCCCACGACTGATTGGAGAATTGCGAGATATTTTCCAAACTTCACTGATGAATTTCGCATTTTTTTTTTTAAACTGACAACAGATTGTTAAATTTTGTGATATTTTCTTTATTGATCGATAAATGTTGCGAATTTTCTTGTGACAGAATGGAAAAAATTGTGCGTTTTTATACGACTGATTGACGAATTTCGTGATTTTTTTTTTCTGACAATCCACTGATGAATTTAGTTTTTTAACCTGCGACTGATAGGCAAAATTTGTATTATTTTCTTTTTACCAATTGGAAAATTTTGTCACTTTATCTTACAACCAATCGACAAAAATCGAGGGATTTCACAAAACTGATCAACTAATTTCGTGTTTTCTTTTAATACCAATAGCCAAATACCAATAACCAATAGCCAAATACCAATAACCAATAGCCAAATTTTGTGATCTTTTCTTTCTGCCGATTAGAAAATTTTTCATTTTTTTCTTGTGACCGATTGGAGAAAATTGTGTGGGGTTTTTTTCGCTATTTATCGACGAATTTCACATTTTTCTTGATGATCCACTGACAAATTTCATGGTTTTTACCCACAACCGATTGAAAATTTTTTTTCACTTTTTGGCAAAAAACATGAAATTTCAATCAAAAATCACCCGGTTGATAGACGAATTTCACATTTTTTGACCCGCGACTGATAGATGAATTTTGTAATATTTTCTTTCTACAGAATGGCAAATTTTGTCACTTTTTTGTGACCAATTGGCAAAAGTTGTAGGGTTTTTACGCGACTGACTGGAGAATTTCAGATTTTTTTTCAATAATCCACTGACAAAACAAAGTTTTTTTTTTTTAACCGTGCTAGCTGAAGAATTTTACGATTTCTTCCCATGATCGACTGACAAATTGCGTGAGCTTTTCCTGTGACCAATTGATGAATTTCACAATCTTTTTCAACGAATGATTGAAGTTTTTCCGGTGATTGACAGACTAATTTAGTGCATTTTCCAACAAATGAATAGTGAATTTGTTGAAAATGAGAATTTGAAATGTTCTGCGACGTACGTCGCACTCTTAAGCATATTCTGCTTTGGGGTTGTAGGGGCTGCTATAACACGAAGGTACGGTAATTTTTTTTTTTTAAAAGCTTTCAGAACATTTTCCAAGTGTTTATTGTAATTTGCTGAATTATAATTTTTTTTTTCTTTTTTCAAAGATTTTATATGAAATGCATGTGCATGGGAAGTATGTGACACAGCTATATAGATTAAAATATTATCATGTTTTTTTTTTTTTTTGTAGTCTTATGTTAAAAGGTGTATTAACAGTATTTTTATATAACATATTTTAATTACAATTCAGTGTGAAATATAGGTACAGAGTAGACTCCCTCAAAGCCGCCACCCTAAAATCCACAAATACCTAAAATCTGCACATTGTTTCCGATGTAAACAATGAAACTTACAGTTAAGATGTAGGTGTAAAATTTAAGCTTTTTTAAAAATTTTATGTGATTCTGTACACATTTTAATATGTAATTCTGGTTAATATGATTCAACTCATGTTTTTTCATGAAGGAAGCATAAATTTATTTTAGAAAAAATTCGAGATAGTGCTGTTATCAGTGGTGATCGCAATATTTTTACTAAATAATTTATGTAATAATCAAGCTTTTTTGGTTGTATGGCTAAACATGAAATAAAAGTTTGTTATTTTAAAATTTTTATGTTAATTATTAGTGTACATTTATAAGGCACTTTTCACTGAATTATTCAGGAAAAAATTATCCCATCATCATTATACATATTTAGTTATACAATATTAATTATTTACTTGACTTTTACTTTTAATATTTTAAATGTTTTTTTTTAATTTTTCATAATTTTACCTAATTATTTCACTTCATTTGTAAGCATTCATTATAATTTCAAGTGCGTTATTAAATTTAAATTGTTTAAAAATGTAAACAAAACTGTGACAAGAAATCCACAAAATTGTAAAATTTGCACAACTTCTAGCTTTAAGCTATGCAGATTTAAGGGAGTCTACTGTATATGTTTAGAGTCTTATAGTAAAGTTTTTATTTGAATACTATTTAATGTTGACTAATATTTTTATATTTTCCATTAGACTTGAAATCATTGACTGCAATTTTCCAGCAAACTTCCAAAAATGGTTCGTTGGACAAACCACTGAGATTGCTCGTCAGTGTACACAGAAACCACTGAAACCTAAACCAAAGTAAGAAATTTAGATATCATGTTTTCTGAAATCTAAAACCAAGCTGGTTTAAAATATTAAGTTATGTCAAATGCATATTATCTATAATTTTTCAATGCTGCTCTCCAGCTTTTTCATTAAAGTATTTATAAATGTACATTTGATTACATTTTTTGTTTTGTTTTATTCTATTAACTTAATGGGTTTCATTTACTTTAAATTTTGAAGCTTCTGTGGTCAACTAAGTCTAAGTAATTGTATTGGCTGAGAAAAATAAGAGTAAAAGTTGGACAAGATTTCATCAAAAATTAATTTAAAAATCCATTATTAGTTATGTAAATTTGTTATTCTTTCCTGAATATATTGTATCACAAAGAGAGAGCCCAATGTAACTATGAAATAATTTTGCAATGATTGTTTTCACATATATGTCATGTTATGTGTCAAGTTCAAATATTGAAGTGTTAGCATTTATTTTTATGATTATCTGTTTGATATTTATACACATAAAGCATGAAGGGAAGCCATTTAACTAATACCAATCCTTTGATTTTAGTAGCTTGTTATTTATTGTCATCAATTTATTTGAGATTAATTAAAATGTAACTTATTATATCTTCTTTTCTTTTGAAAAAATTAAAATGTTCAGAATACAGTCCTACATACATTTATTTTTCTGCAATTCTTGTTATTATTATTATTTTTTTTTTATTTAAAAATATAACTTCTCTATGGCTTATTATTTATTCAGTTTGTATCATATGAAGAAAAATGTACTTGAAGTCAGTTAAGTTCATATTCTTATATCCTTATGACTATTTAAGTTATTTTCTTAAATATCAAAATAAATAGTAATAGAAATAATCTCAATTTTACTTCTGAATAATTCTTTCATTAGTCAAAATGCACATTATAGTGCTCCCAAGATAACCTGGCTGATGAGTAATGCCAATTTAGATTAATTTATTCTTTAATTATGGTGTCCATCACTACTAGCAACTAGCAGAGTCTATTATCAACTTTCTTTCCCCATAGCACCTTGTACTCTTTCAAGGTCATTGGACAAGTTATGTGAGGACTATTTTTACATAGCAATTTGAGCTTTAAGGATTGTTTTGTAAATTCACATCCCTATATATTGATTTTCATACTGGAACATCCAACATACTGGATGTTCCAGTATGAAAATCAATATATATATAAAATGCTAAGGTATCAGTGAAAAAGTGGTTATTTCTATTTTGCTGATAGCAACGAGTTGATTGTTTAGAAAATCAAACTGACTAAATCTAACTTTAGCCGGCTTTGTTATTTGTTGTATCAAGAAAACTATTAGAAGTATTGATTCAAAATTCTCAGTATATGTGTAGTTTATTTTTGATTCCTAAAATGCAAATTTTATGTGAAAATCAGACAGTAACTTTTCTTAATTTTGGTGGAAAACCAAAAGATTTGTTAACAAACTATATTGTTGTCATTTTAACAATGCTTTTAATAATAATAATTGCATGAAACAATGGCAATAAATGTTACTTGCAACAGTCAATGAGAATCTTGCAAGTGAAAGTGTAAACAGATGAAAATGTGCTGTTTATCCTACAAAAAATGTTTTTTTTTTTTTATATATACAGCAAACAAATAATTGGTATTGGAAACAATAAGATTAAAAATGAATATTGACATGGTGTATTTATTAAGCTAATTAAGTGTATTTATTTAAGTTAATATACACCATCATTTAGATAACACAAAAAGGTTTTAAAAAAAAAAAACTGTTGTGCTAAACCACAACTGTCTGTTTATAGAAAACGCTAAGGTATGTGGCGGAAAAAAGTAGTTATCTCTTTTGCTGGTGGCAATGAGTGATTTGTTTAGAAAATCAAAAATGCTAAACCTAACTTTAGCATGTTTTGTTATTTGTTGTATAAAGAAAACTATTGGAGATATCTATTTGAAATGCATAGTAAATACAGAGTTTATTTTTCTGATTCTTAAAATGCAAATTTTGCGAAAATCAGGTAACTTTTCTTAATTTTGGTCAAAAACCGACTCGTCAAGAATCAAATGACTTGGACTTTTGAAGGGGTCGTATTGAATTTATATCCGCTTCAGGGCTCATCTCTCTATTTACTTTCTGACAGATGAAATGGTTAACAGAAGAAAGGTTTCATGCAGTAATTTTAGAGTGTTTTCGCGTTTTGTACTTTTTTTTTTACAGGACCGGGTAACACTGGGCAGATCAGTTAGTATTAAGAATTCATCTAAAAGAATAATTTTGTAATGATCAAGTTTGTCATAGCCGATGAAATGAAAACATCCATGATTAATTCTCACTGTTAATATGAATTTTGATAATTATAAACTTTTATCTAAAAAGATTAGGAACTGCATGTATATTTATATAATACATACATGTTTGAGGCTGACACTGGTAGAATAAATTTTCTGCAGCTATTTGTTCATTTTAAAATTTTAATTAGTTATTTTTGGTTATTTGGCAGCAGTAGCTTAAATAACTAAAAAAGTACAAACACTTAAGTATTAATCATGTTACATTGATATAGCAAATGCTATGTAGGAAATATGGACTAGATTATTATTTTATATGTAATAAACATTTTCTTCTAAATAAAATTTTATATGTGAATCTATTTTTATTTGTAACTACCTTTTATATATATATAATAATATTTTGGCTAATTAAGTGTTATTTTCATGCTGTTTTACAAATTCATATATATGTAAATCATATAATTGCCATGGATTGTAAATATTTACCAGGCTTCGTACAGCCCTTAAAAGTCCTTATTTTTATGCAAAATCTGCAAAAAGTGCTTAATTTCACTCTCCTATTATTTCTTAATCAGAGGTAAACTCTTTGATTATTTCTTAATCAGAAATTAAACTCTTCTACATTTCATTAAATTTCAGATTAACAAAAATTCATCTAAATTCCCCTTTTCCAAAATTTTGCTTCAACCCTTTTTGCTCCCTCCCCCCCTCGAGTATCCACAGCTTAAAATCTTTAAAACTTCTTAATTTTTTTTAGAACTTTTCTGCTCTATTTGTTATTTTATTGCAACAATAAATGATCGATCATGTAAATTTCCTCAAAATTTAATCTGAATTCCCCCATCCAAAAATTTTGCTTTTCTCTTTTTCTCCCCCTCCCACAGTACCCAAAGTTTAAAATCTTTACAATTCTTTAATGTTTTAAATTTTTCTTGCTCTATCTGTTACTTTATTGTAACAGTAAATAATCAATCATATAATTTTCTCCTCAAACCCCCTCTTATCAAGAACAGAAAATTTAAATCCTTTAATTTAATTTTTTGTTGTTCTATTTGTAAATCTTTAGTAAGGTAAATAAATAATAAATCATCTAATAAACTCCCCCCCCTCCCTAAAAATAATAATAATAATAATAAATAAATAAATAAATCTGCTTTTCTCTCTTTTCCTCCCCCCCCTATCCCAGCTCCCAAAGTTTGTAGTCTTTAAAAGTATTCATTTTTTTTTCTGATCATTTGTTACTTTATTGTAAAAATAAGTAATTAACCATCTGAAATTGCTACTTCCCCTTAGCCCTCCCTTTTCCTAGCACATAAAATTTAAAGTATTTAAAACTGTTAAATTTTTATTTTTTTCTTTGTCCTATTTGTAAATAATTTTTTAAACCTTTCTTTGTTCTATTTGTTACTTTATTGTAACAATAAATAATCATTTAACATCCTTCCACCACCTGAAATTGGCTCTTCCCTTCCTCGTCTTTTCTACCACACAAAACTTATTCTATCAAACTCTCTTTTTTTTAAAAATCTATCCCAATTGTGAATTTTTAGTATTGATAAATAACTAAGTAATCATCTAATCAACCTCTCCTTCCCCTCCCCTTACAAAAAATGAATTAAAAATGCTTTTAACTGGCACCACTGACCTGAATATAACGTTAATTTCAGATTCACAAAATTATAATTAGATTTCTCATAAGAGGAAAATCCATTCATAATTTTCATAAAAAACGGAACCCTATCAGAAATGTCTGCAAAGGCCCCTGATTTCTCAAAAATTCTCTAAGTTTATCTGCTACTGAGGACAGTAGAGAGAGAGAGAGAGAGAGCAGAGATATTGCTAGCATTTTTATCAAGACATAAAAACATTCCTTGACTTATTTTGAATGTGTGAATATAGCAGTATAAAAAGTTCAAAAACGAAGCCAGGCATAAAAGAGCCCAACACCAAAAAATGTTGAACATTTGTACAAATTATTTTATAGAACAGTATTTGAACCTCATGAAATGCACAAAATATCACTGATGGGGGGGGTAAGATGGAAGAATTGCCCATAGTAGCTTCCTTTATGTAAGAAATTAAAACAAGATTTAAGCAATAAAATATCATAGATTTTAAATATACAGTGTGAAAATGCATATGATTAAATTTTAAAGTTTATGTATTTTTTATTATGCATGAAATACACTTGTAGGGGCATTAAAAATGTCTCTGGTAGAGAATTGAAATTTTCTCAATACTTCAGCAGATTTTAGTGCCTTATTTTGTATGAAATTTGGTAATAATGCATTGTGTGCTCTGCCACATTTAGTTTTTTGGCTAGTTCATGGAATATATTTGGGTTAATCCTGTTTAAAGTATTTTCTTTTAGTGTTAGTGATAAATTTTACTAAAGATAAGTCTTTTTCTTAATTTACAGGGATCCACCTTTTCAGCCTAAGAAATCCTTATGGCCTGCACTGAAATTTTTAATAGAGGAAGTGAAGAGGTTTCCTACTGAAGTATGTCAGTTGTGTAAAGAAAAGGGCTTTCCCATAAACCCTGTAAGTTGTTTCATGTCTGGTGTCCTAATAATAGTACTTGTCTTTACATTTATCATTATTTTGTCTTTATAATTACTTTTGTTATTTCCTACATATACCTTTACATTTGTTATTATTACTCCATTTCAGCATTTAAAAGCAACTAAAAAAATAGTTTGATTAACCCTTTCCGGCACGGAATAAATCTGTTTGTAAAATAATGAAATAATGGACTGACACCAGATTTTACAAACGATTTCCTTAGAAAAGAATAACTTGCTGATTTTCCCTTACTTTATAAAAGGAAAATTTTAATTAAATATTCTTGGTGCCGTTTGTCAGTTTTGGAATTAAAATTAGGTGTCCTTTTTTGTGACCACCGCCCGCTAAAGGGTTAAAGCTCTAAGTTGAGAATGGGAAGGAGTGCCATCTGGCCGCTATTTTAGCCATCGCTTAGTCTTCGTTATGTTCAAATTATCAGAAAAATATAATTATTTTTTTAATGATCGTGTTAATGTAGGAGAAGGTGGTTTTCTTGAACAAATTATTCATTACATTTGTAGGTATGGGGAGGAAGGGGGGTTAACGCCTTGCTCTGATTTACAAAACAAATTCCATTTAAGAAATTTAACATTTTTAGCTTCTCCCGTAGCATTTTATAAATGTTATGTATAGAGAATACCAGAAATTTTAAATAACAATTTTCATAAAAATGAAATTTATGTTCCTAATAAAAGTACATAATCCGTATTTACTTGATGTATACCAACAATCAAAGTAAATGATTTGTTGTTTAGTACTTGCATTCTTATCTCGGGTTCATTTTCTCGAGTTCTATGGGCCCGATTTTGACGGGAATTGGTTCATTCAACTCCCTTGATACGACAGGTACCCATGTCAGATGTTCGTTTAGACCAGCGCAGTGCAATAGATATTACAATCTCTTTTACAGATTTAGAAAAGCATATTTTTTTCAAAAATTTGTTGGAAACATACATAAATATTTTCTGTATTTCCAGTTTTCTTTGTTTACTATACTGTTTTTGATTTTTCTTGGACTTTTTTTTCCATTATCATTTTACATGCTTCCTTCAATCTTTAGCATACTGTTTGTTTTGTTGGTATCACGGCTATTTTTGTCTCTGCTAAAATGTTTTTCTGTATTTTAATTTCAAAATGTTATTTTATTTACATTTTGGATGATTTGGTGACTTGTTCTGGGGATTGTATTGGTCTATAGACTTTTAACTTTGGCTTCTAGGTAGGAGCATTAATGTTTACTGTCGGTAGTTTGTAAAAAAGGTCTTGAAAAGATGTTTTTGTTGGACCTAGCAAAATATTATACTTTATTGCGACAATTTTTCACACATTAAAAAAGCTTTTGATTTGTTGATGAATGCATAAAATTGATCATCATAAATGTGAAAATCTTTAAATAATACTATTTTGTGTAGATTCGTTAAACTTATTACTGATGTATTTATTTTTTAGTGTAAAAATTAATTTTTAAATGGTGCAAATTCGGTTTATGAAGTTTCTTATAAGTCTGTCCATATTTTAAAAAAATCATAAAAAATTAACAAAATGTCACATTAGAGTGCAGTTTGCACCATAAGAGTGATTTTTTGTAGCTAAAGAAAAAAAAAAAGAGAGAGAATTCCATAAATCTGTTCACATTTTAAAAATTTAATTTAATTGTCATATTGGAGTGTGGCTTGCATAATAAGATTTGTCAAATGGTCAGACTTTTATGGCAAAAATAACTCAAAGGAACTTTGAAATTTTTTTTCATCTTTTGTCACAGAAAATCTAACCGTTTGACAAGTCTTTTGGTGCAAACTACACTCCGATGCGACTATTTGTTAATTTTTTTAAATAATTTTTAAAATGTGAATGTTGTTGTTGTCGTGTCAGAGAAAGTACCATGGCACTTCTCTGAAAGAAGGGATGCCAGAACCTTTAAGAGATGATGGATGAATTTAATAATTAGGTATAACTGTGATATTTTAAAGTCAATGTTAGTATGAAGCTGTTAACTTTTTATAATTAAACTTGTATAATATATATCAATCTGGATGATTTTGAACATTACAAAATTAATATTTCAGGAAGATACTCTTGCAGAAACTGATGAAAAATTTGTTGAACGTGTCTACTGTGGTCATATATTTCACAATGGATGCCTGAGCACTTATATGAAAACACCTCCATTTCATGGTATGTTTTATAGGTGGTTTTTAAACATTTTTTCTTTGTTAGTGTTATTGATTTTATTAGTCGAACTGATATGAATTTTGATTACATTTCCTTTTATGATTCAGTTTTATTGTCAGAAAATTAATTCATGATCCGTATTAAATGCCAATAAATGGCTTCAATGGAGTTTTTAATTTTGATTAATAAATCATACTTTCTAAATGCTACTGAACAGAGTATGCAGGATGTATGGAAATTAGGGATGCACCGAATATTCGGTATATATTTGGTATTCGGCCTATTCAGTCATACTGCCAAATATTCAGTTAGGCTGAATATCAAACTATTTGGTCTGGCAGAATATCAAGATATTCGGTCAAACCAAATATTTAAAGAAAACATTTAAAAAAATATTTTTTAAAAACATTAGATAACTTTTACTTTAACTGTCAATAAATGAAGATATTCAGAAAAGTTAAGAAATAGAATCATATTTAAATAACAGAGATTGCTTTTACATTATTTATTTGCTGTTTGAAAAGTAACAATTCAGAAAATTAACTGTTAATGACGACATTCATAGGAATTAAGAATGCATAAATGCAAGTTCCTGGATGTTTGCTTTTTTGCAACTGTTTCTTTCTAAACTTAATGGAAGATAATTATGCAGCGTTCAGGGGTTATAACAAGTAACAAGACAAACAGTTTTTGTATGGAAAACCAGGATCGCAATTCACTTGTTCAAAAATGCAGCGTATCTCACTCCAAGTTGAAATTGCATTTTCTTTTAACTTTAAGAATAATGAAGATATCATAACGACATATTCAAACATAGACATATTTTGCTTCTTGTGAAATATGAAAAGAAGTACTAGAAATTGGCACCATTGCAGTGCAAACAACACTAAGCTAGACATTCATTATTCAAAATGCAGCTGGTAGTACATATACTGTGTCACTGACTAAAATTCAGTCACTTCAAATGATTTTCATCACATTTCATACAAGCCAAAGTTAATATGATGGAAACCTCGCTAAAATATCTTCATTATTGTTAAGTTTGTGAATGAAAATTATAGTTCAAATTCTAGTGAAACACCTTATATTTTTGATTGAATAAATGGATTGTGATGCTGTTTTTCTGTGTAGAAAATGTTTGTCTTGACTACTACATTATCTCCCTTGAAAGTTTGTTCTAAAATTTTAGGAACACACTGTACATTTCCAAACTCTAAAAATGATTGTTTACTTTAGACATCGTTGCATTTTAGACCCTCTGGTACATTCAAAAACTTTCTTTCTAAGTTGCCACTATTTGAGTATTTTTACTAGTTTCCTGGTAAATAAACTCTATATGACTGTAAAATATTGCTTCAAAATTTCTTTTTTATTTTAAAATATTTGTTTTTGATTATAAGAAAATTTTATTCATTTATTTTAGTTCACATAAAAAGCTGGGAGTTAATTTTTAAGAAAAAATAATTAAAAAATTTTTTACATCACTTCTTAAACAATAATTCAAAGCATGGATTTTTTTTTATTATTATTATTGTAAAGTTTAATTGTAAAAAGGTTTTGTTAATCAAAATGGTCTTTTTGTTAAATATGAAATAAAATTATTTTTAAATTTAACTTTTTAAAACTTTTAAATCCTGAAATATAGGAGTATTTGGCTAGCCAAATAGTCAGTATTTGGTTGAATAGTTATTATTTAGCCAGCCGAATATTCAGTATTTGGCAAAATAGTTACTATTTAACATTCAGAATATTCGGTATTCGACCAAAATCACTTTTCAGTGCTTCTCTAATGGAAATTATTTTTATAGTTTCAACACTCAATAAAAATTCTATGAATAAAAAACAAATTTGTTTGTAGCTATAAAGAGTTTTATTTGTATGCAATTTGTCACTTGTATGTAATTTTATCTGTGAATAACAAAAAAAGAATTTTTTTTTTCTTAAATAATAAAATAAAGTCATAAACATCGAACATCATAGCTGCCAACCTTCCATTTTTTTTAATCAAATAAAACCAGAAATTTATTATATAAAGAAAAGCTAAGCAATAATCACATAGGAACAAGAAATAAATGATTATTTTTTTTCTGTTTCAAATTATGTTTGACTCAAGAAAAGGGGAAGGTTTGAACAAGAGGTTGTCTTTTTTTCAGATAAACTTAATGGGGTAAGAGGACTTTGGGTGGTAGTGAGCTGTTCCATAAGCCTTTTTCTTTCACCATTTTGTACTTCTTGAGATGTGTCCTATATTCTGCCTTTGCTTGCAAGTTTCAGGGTCTATAAAATTATAGTAGTTTACTTTACAGTGATTATAATAGTCTAAGAGCTAGCAACGTCAGAAAACATGTGATTTTAGCAAGGCTCATTTTTCTATATATTCTCCGTCTTTATTGTGTAGTACGAATGCGGCCGGTCTGGCTGGTGAAAGTGGTTGCGTTTACCTGTGGGGGGAGGGGCAATGCAGGTAAAAAAGTGACAAAATTACGTCATTTTAGCATGAATTTTGTTTATAAAACTTGAATCTGCTAACTATTTGTGATATTAAGTTATTAATCTGGCACCGTTTTAACGTTGCCAGCACCATGCCAGACCCTCATTTATAGGCAAAATGAGGTGTCAAATTCACATCATTTTAGCATAGCTGAAATTTTAGTATGTTATACTTTGGCTATCAGATAAGCCATAATTAATTTGCCAGACCGAAATTCGGTTGCTAAATTACTGCCAGATGCCGATTTAAATCTGGTAGAGAAAGCGCCTATTATGAGAGTTTGCAGCTTTTGTAGTGCTTTGTCTACTTTCAATACACAATAAAGCCGTAATTGTTGCCAAAGCAATGATCCTTGCTTTAGATTAAAGTATCTCTCTCTCTATATATATATATGAATAGCCGCCCGTCCCGACTTCGTGTGGGTTACTATCAATACACAGCCAAGCCGTGATTGTCGCCAAAGCAACGATTGTTGCTTTCTATAAAAGTACATATATTTATGATTTGAAAAATGCCACGACCTAAACTCTCAACCACCCCCATTTAACTCCCTTAGTGATTGAATTTCTAAAATCCATGAAATAAATGTTTAACTATTTTTTTAGTAGATTTGTTATCCTGAATGTCATACTCCTACATAAAACTGCTGCAGAGATATGGAGAAATGACCTAAATCTTTCGAACCTCCCATTTAACCCCCATAGGGCTGAATTTTCAAAAATACTTTCTTAGTGGGTACATATCTTCCAAATTTCGTAGTCCTAGGAGCAGTGGTTGAGACTCGGCGTTGATTCTGAGTCATGAGGACATGCTCTTTTATAAGTATAGAGATGTATAAAATCGCCAAAGGAGTGAAAAAAGAGCAAAACTGAAACTCCACCGTAAATTGTCAACCATTTATTTAAATTCTGTCTTAATTTTTAAGTAATATTATAATTAATCTTTATTAATATTCGCTGTTAATTTTAAACTATACAACATATATTTTTTTCTCTTAATTTTCTAAATAAACTTATAGTGGTTAGAAAGAAATAGGCAATGTTAATGATGATAAAGATGATAATTCTTATAATGATGACAGCAGTGACGAAGATGAAGACCTTGAAAATGCACAAGGCGAAATAATTTTGAAATAATATTTTAAGTTAATGTACTTTTTAGCACTTATTTTTCATTATATTTAGCACTTATTTTTATTATTATATATAGCACTTATTTTTCATTATTATATATAGCACTTACTTTTCATTATAATATATTTTTTGAAAACTCAAAATGGAATGTATTCACTTTTTCTTTCGTTTACCTGTTCGCTACAGTTCGCTGACCTGTTATTGCTAATTTATGCCTATTATATTATTTTTAATTATTTATTATTATCAACTACGACGTATTTTCATACTTAATTTTATTGCTTGCTTACTTCTTTCTAGATGTTAGCATTAATTTAGCAACAGAATTGGTGTCTGGCTAATTAATTATGGTTTGTCTGATACCCAAAGAATAACATATTTAAATTTGAACTGTGTGTAGATGACGTGTTTGACGTGTAGATGATTTATTTTTTACCTATAAATCAGAGTCTGGCACGGTCTTAAAAACGTTGAAACCGTCTGCAAACAAATAGTTTGCAGAAACAAATGTTATAAACAAAACTCATGTTATCAAAATTTAATGTTGTAATTTTTTTACCTTCGTTGCCCTTACTCTCACAAGTAAACACAACATCTTCTGCCAGCCAGACCGTCAAATAAGGTTATATAAGTTTATTCAGATAATTAAGAGAAAATATTTACTAAATTATTTAAAAGTTAAGAGAGAATATTAAAAAAAGTTAATTCACTAAGGGGGTTAAATGCAGGTTCGAATGTTTTAGGTCATTTCACCATATCTCAGCAACAGTTTTAGATAGGAGCAAAAATTCAGGATAACAAATCTACCAAAAAAAAAAAATAGTTAAACACGTATTTCAGCAATTTTAGAAATTCAACTACTAAGGGGGTTAAATGGATTGTCAAACGTTTTAGGTCATTTCACCGTATCTCAGCAGCAGTTTCAGGTAGGAGTATGAAATTTAGGATAATAATTCTACTAAAGAATAATAGTTAAACACGTGTTTAAAGCAATTTTAGAAATTCACCCACTAAGGGGGTTAAACAAAGGATATGAACTCGATTATGGAAGATTAGACGAATAAGACAACTACTACTGATTTTTTATTAGATATTTTGCGTAAGACATTTTTAAAAAGAAATTCATTTAATCAATTATAAAGCTGAGGGATTTAGCATGATTGCGTCAAAATAACATATGTTTTTTCTGAATGTCATTTTGACAGTTTATGGACGCGGATGCGTTATTGTGATCGGCGTATTTTTAGAATATTGAATTTTTACATATGTTACCTGGTAGGCCAAGGTTAACTCGGGTGAAGCCTGGTGGTTCTGCTATATTAAAATTAATTTATTATTGTCATTATGTACATAAATAGAAAAACATTACTCATCACATTTTTACAAGCTTTTATTTAAAGTTTAAAATTTGTAAGTACTGCAGTTTTTTCTCACCTCCACTTCTATCCTATTTAGAACTATTTTAGAATATTATTTAGAATAATGTTTAATTACCTACCACCTACCCTGCATTGTAGTCGACACATTGTGCACCCACGCGAAGTCGGGGCGGGCGTCTATTCATATATATATAGAGAGAGAGAGAGATAGATACTTTTATCTAAAGCAAAGATCGTTGCTTTGGCAACAATTACGGCTTTATTGTGTATTGAAAGTAGCCAAAGCACTACAAAAGCTGCAAACTCTCATAATAGGTGCTTTCTCTGCCAGATTTAAATCGGCGTCTGGCAGTAATTTAGCAACCGAATTTCGGTCTGGCAAATTAATTATGGCTTATCTGATAACCAAAGTATAACATACTAAAATTTCAGCTATGCTAAAATGACGTGAATTTGACACCTTATTTTGCCTATAAATGAGGGTCTGGCATGGTGTTGGCAACGTTAAAACGGTGCCAGACTAATAACTTAATATCACAAATAGTTAGCAGATTCAAGTTTTATAAACAAAATCCATGCTAAAATGACGTAATTTTGTCACTTTTTTACCTGCATTGCCCCTCCCCCCACAGGTAAACGCAACCACTTCCACCAGCCAGACCGGCCGCATTCGTACTACACAATAAAGACAAAGAATATATAGAAAAATGAGCCATGCCAAAATCATGTGACGAAAACGTTGCTAACTCTTAGACTATAACAAGATTGTTCCAGTTCATCTGTCATCATTTGCCACAATCATTTCTATATCCCTTCCAAAAGTCAGAATAAATGGCCGATCTTCCTTAGCTAAAATTAAAATTTCATTAGACATTAGAATGAGAGAAATAGAGAAAAAAAAAAAAAAAAAAAAAAACATGAGTTTAACAGAAGAATCAAACTACACATTTAAAAAACTGAAATAATCGGAATAAAAAAGGTTGCCATACATTGTGAATTCTTTGGCAGTTGACTGCTGGCATGCAGCTGATGCGAAAGTACTTAAACATCATATATACTATTTCTGTTGTCAACATTCCTTTTTCTATGAATTTACGAAACGCATAACAAGGAATAAATGAGGAATGAGGTATCATTCAAAAGGTTTTTGTAGCAGCTTCTTCTTTCAGTTTTAGCAACTTCTCGTTATTAATGTGGTTTGTTGATGACCGCAGTCTTCCTGAATGCTACGCTTGTAAACATTTTGGATAGCTCCATCTGTCTCAAACTTAACTCAAATTCTAGTGATTATAATTCATGTAAGGGCATCTATTTAAAACTCTTTTCTAAACTGTCTTTATACTTCAGCTTTATTTTCAAACTGCAAGTGACACTTTAAGCTAAATTTCCTATGCTCAAGGATTACTTTAGTTTCAGCCATTATTTCAAGTTAGTTAAAACTAAAAGGAAAAAAGAACATACCAGTTGTTAGTGATTAAATTCTATTGGCAAATAAGTTCATTCAGTTTTTCGTCGAGTGATAGTTCATTCCGTTTCTGCCTTCCTTTTCTTGGTGCCACAGTGCAGTTGAAAGGTTTTTGTGTCATGGAACCTGTCAGTGAATGTTTTGTTTTGTAAACATTTATATTACGTGTGCAGTGTAGCTATGAAAATGAATAAAAAAATGTGCATTATCGTCATATTTTGTTGTAATATTTTAAAAAAGGCAAATGAGTGGCAGAGGCTCAAAAAAAAGCTATGCAGTGTATATAGAAATGATGCTGTAACAGAACATATGTGCCAAAAGTGGTTTATTAAATTCCATTCTAAAGATTTTAACATCAATGACGCCCCACGCTTCAGTCACCCGACTAAGATTGATTTAAGTGATGTCAAGGTAATTGTTGATGTGAATCCATCCCAAACTGTGCAAAAGATTGCTACAGTGTTAAATATTTCTCATACAAGCATGGAAAACCATTTGTACCAACTGAGATATGTTTCCTATCTCAATGTTTGATAAAACATGTTGCATTTATTGTCCGAGGTAAATTTGATAAATCTCATTTTCATTTGCAACTCACTACTGAAATGTCAAAATAATGAGCCTTTTTTGAAGAGAATGGTGACGGGTGATAAAAAATAGCTCGTCCACGATAATGTGGTGCGAAAATGATCATGGGGACAAAGCAGCAAGCTGCCAGAAACAACTTCAAAGAGAGGACTGCATCCCAAGAAGATTATACTCTCTAGTTGATGGGATTTCAAGGGTGTGCTTTATTATGAGTTGTGTCCATAATTAATACTTACAGTTAAATAAATTGAGCAATGTTTTATGCCAAAAACAGCAAGAATTGATCAATCGTAAAGGTGTTGTCTACCATGTCATTATCCATCCAGAAGAAATTGTTAAGTCTTGACTTGGATGTTTTGCCTCATCCTTCATATTCACCTGATTTGGCACCATCCAATTACCACTTGTTCTGTTCGCTGCAAAATTATTTGAACAGGAAAATCTTTCCTGGCGAGAGGGCTGTAAAAATGTACCTGGATTAGTTTTTTGTTGATAAGTCAGAGTTCTATGAACGTGGTATTATGGAGTTGGTGATAAGATAGCAGAAGGTCATTGGTAGCAATGGTCAATATATATAATTTATTAAAGTATACAATGTATGTAGAAATCATTGTTTGTTTTTTTAAACCTTAAAAAATGAATGAACATTTTTGCCAACCCAATACATTTTTTTGGAAAACCTTGTATATTCTTATTATCTTGTAATCAATTAGAATGAATGTTAATGTAATTAATAAGCTGATTTTTAATTTTTGCAGGAGGAAAGAAATGTCCAAGTTGCAAGTTAAGAATATACCATGATAAGTGGAAAATAACTCCTAAATTAGCTGAAGATCGTTGGGCTCATCAAGAAGCAAAGAAACGTGAACTTGGAGAAGTTGTTGAATTTTTTGAGTGATATTAGTGATCTGCATTTAGTGGAAGAATACCACTTATGTATATGCAGCTCTTTTTGTACATGTTTTTAATTGAACAAAAAGTTTCATGACATTTTCCTTTCTACATGACAAAATAAAGTTATTTAAATCAATTTGTTTGCATGAAATTGTGAATTCATTAATTAATTTGATTTCAATTTACATAAGTTATGTAACATGTTGGTACTTAGGATTGAGAATATTTAATTTGAATCTTTTTTTTTTTTTTTCTTAAAATAATTGTACATTATCATGACCGTCTGCATGAAAAAAATTGGGGCGGGAACAAGAATTTGGATAAGATGTGCCTTGTTATCGATCCATTGTCAAGGTTGCTTTCTCTTTAATGGAGAATAACAATGTAACCTAAACTAAACTAAGAAATTTTTGGGAAAAAAAAATTGGATTAAATTTCGAAATTCAGTGAGGCGCAATTGCCATCTACTGCCCCTATTGCAGGAACACATACGTTGCATTATCAGACTTGCCAACTCTCCATATTTATTTCGATAATGCTGTATTTTGTCATTTTCCAGGTTATTACTGGATTCTGATATGTATTAATTTTTAGTTACATAACAAAAACCTCTATGCAGTTGAGATCAACTATATCAAAAGGAAACCCTAGAAAATTTGTTGATTTGTAAATTGAATTACTTGCCAATCAGTTGATCGTGTTAAAAATAGTTAAAGTGTACATTTTTCACCATTTAAAACAAAAGTGTACTATTTTTTTGTAATGCAATATATATTTAAATTCTTCAAAAAGCAAAATAAAATGATATTTGGAAAGCTAAATAATTAAGGTTTGATTTAGCTTTTACCAAATTTTAAAATATCAAACTGATTTTTTGCGATAAGGCATGATTCTTCCATGATCCTAAAACGACATGCTTAATAATGCTGTATTTTGTCATTTTCCAGGTTATTACTGGATTCTGATATGTATTAATTTTTAGTTACATAACAAAAATCTTTATGCAATTGAGAGCAACTATATCAAAAGGAAACCCTAGAAAATTTGTTGATTTGTAAATTGAATTATTTACCAATTGATTGATTGTTTTAAAAATAATTAAAAAAGTATAAATTTTTCACCATTTAAAACAAAAATGTACTATGTTTTTTGTAATGCAATATATATTTAAATTCTTCAAAAAGCAAAATAAAAATGATATTTGGAAAGCTAAATAATTAAGGTTTGATTGAGCTTTTACCAAATTTTAAAGAATGAAACAGATTTTTTGCGATAAGGCATGAATCTTCCATGATCCTAAAATGACATGCTTAATAATAAATAAGTAAAATTTTAAAATAGTATACAAAGTATAAGCTTTGAGGTTTTGAAAGCTAAAAAAACATTCAAATTTGAGTCAAATGTGAAAAAATTGAAATCCAAAATATCTCCCATTCAAATAATATCAGCCACTCTATCTCAGAGGGTTAGTAAAGAAGACATTTTTTTCTAGCAATTTTCTTTCTTTTTTTTTCTCCTACTTTTGCCTGCATTTAAAGACATGTTAAATCAAAAGTATTTTTCCAGTTTGGCCTGCTGTTCTTAGGCAATGAGATTTCCTAAATTTGAACATCTACTCTGTTATGTATAAAGGCATTCTATGTAAGCGGGAAAAGGTTATCAAAATTCAAGACCTTTTAATTTTCTTCCACATAGTGAGATGCGACCGAGTGTCCTTAAATGTTAATATAGTTTTCAAGCAATTTAAATTCCTAAACTCTCTTTTTCTAACTACAAATACACTCAGTCTGATTACTACCTAGGCAAACTCCCACCCCTATATCTGAAAAAAAGCACTTTTCTTAGTATCCTGTGTGAATTTACAGCGAAAAATACTCTTTTTAAAATATCTTTGTATTAAATTATAAAACTCTTACCGGAATTTTATAAATGTAAATTGTTTACAAATTTTTTTTAAGTTTTAACATTTTGGGTGATTTTTAAGAGATTTTTGCCTCAATTCTGACGTCTGAGTATGAAAACAGGGTGGAAACTTCCCCTCTGTGACACCATTTTGACATCATTGTAGTATAGGGGAAGGAAATCTTTATTCTGTGGCACTTCTTTTCGTATGTAGAGAAAGGTTAGTTTCGAAAATGTATTTTGTATGTTTACAAAATTATCTCGCCATCTCAAAGTGGGTGAAAAGCATATTTTGGACACATTTTTTATGATTGTTTACAGTTGATAGGACATTTTAATAAGTAAATTTCTAACATTTTTCAATGTTAGGACTCTTTTATTGCATTTGTGATGAATACAATAAAACCTGTTTTAAAAGTTCCCGCTTAAGAAGTTTGTATTTTTTATTCCCATTTGTTTCTTATTCTTGCTATATTAAAATAACCAGTTTAAAAAGTTTAGTTCCAAGCACTTTCACTTTAAAAGTTTTTTTCCCTTCCAATTTTACTTTCAAAACACGTTTATTTCATCTTTTGGATTTTTTTTCTTTTTTTTTTCTGTACTGAAAAGTGTTTCTCAATATTCTTCCGTATTTAAAAAGGTCAATGCAGGGGTAGTACTCGTCCTGAAATTCCTGATATTCCTGAAAAAAAAAATAAAAACGTCCTGAAATGTCCTGAAATATGGTAGTCTGTCCTAATATTCCTGAAATTTTGCGAGTTTTGTGCTATATTGGCATTTGAAATCATCAAATAGGGGGTAGGTGTACCTTTTTACTGATTCAAAACGTTCACGAAAGTCATAATTTTTTTCAATCTATTGTTAAAAATAGTGATTTTCATCAATTTGCACAAACAAAAATATCACAATTTTTGGTGATCAGTTACCAAAATTAGCAATTTTTATTGATTAGTCATTTAAAAATTTTGCTATTTTCGTCTCTCTGTCATAAAAAAAAAATCCCAATTTTTAACAATCAGTTATAAAAAAGAAAATCTTTTGCAAATTTCGTCGATCAGTGACGAAAAAATAGACATTTTTGTCCTTCAGTGATGCAAAAATCGCAATTCTTTAGCAGCTTGGTCAAAGGGTTCGGGTAAAATTACTTTTCTTTTAAATGTATACTTTTACAACAAAAAAAATGTGTATGTAGTGTGCTATTTATGATAATAAAATGTATTGAAGAGGGAGTTAAGGGTTTTTTCGGTTAGAATGCCAAGCAAATGTGTCCTGAAATTGTCCTGAAATATCGAAAAAAGTATGTCCTGAAATATCATCTAGGGCTAGGTGGGATGGAATGTGGAGATAGGATGAATCTCTTGTCACTGTAACAATAGTGGCTGATAAGGATTTAAGGGAAATGGTCCACTTCTACAGTACCCAAGGGTACTTCTTTAAGTTGACCTGCTGCTTTCTTTTACAATAGATTCTCCCCACCCTAAGGGGTCAGAGTGGGCCTATATTTCCTATATTTATAAAATAACCTTAAAAAATGTCCTATATTTCTCTACTTTCTCATATATTTGGTATTATAATCATCACCTGCTAGCGTTTAATTGTTTCTGTTTTGTTTTTGCCATATATTTCTATAATTACGCATGTATTTTTAGAAATTATCATTTGTAATGTTATAATTTTGAGGTTTTGGCACCAAAGACATCGCCAAATTAAAAAAATATATGATATCTCACGAATTATTGGACTTAGAAGAATGTACTTGATACCATTCGATTCAGCATGCAAAAATACATTAACCCCTTCGCGACGAGTGTCCTTTACAAAATTTTTAATTAACCCCTTCGCGACGAGCGTCCTTTACAAAATTTTTAATCTTTTACCACCGGTTTTTCAAAACAGAAATTTTCGCCTAATTGAATCGCAAAAATGCTAGGATTACATAAGGCAAAGCTTACAATAAAAAATAACTGGTGGGAATAATCGAGGATTCTGAGCATCTTATGCGTCACGTATATGTGTCGCTCGTCCCCAAGGGGTTAAAATATGTTATTTGACACATAACTATAATAGTATCCGATTTTTAAGGAATTTTTTTTAAAGTTCGTTTTTTTATCCCCCTTAAGGGTCTAGTTTTGGAAAATCTTTTCTTAGCATTTGTCTACCTCCTAAGAAGTATTTTCCCTGCAATTTTCATGCTTCTAGGTTCAGTAGTTTTTCTGTGCATTGAGTTGATGATCTCCCCAGTCAGGACTTTCTTTTATATATATAGATATCTTGATTTAATATTATTAATTAGTGAAAATCTATCAAGTTATATATATGTGTTAAATAAATTTTTTATTGCTAAATATTTCCTATAACGCTATTTTCTAAATGTCCTATATTTTTCACAAAAAATATCCTACATTTTATAAATTAGTCACTCTGATCCCCTGGAGATAGTGTTTTTTTTTTCAGTAATTTTTTTATGTTTCTTTTTTTTTTTTTTTTTTTTTCCTTTGCGACTTTCTATACTGCTGGATTTCAGCTCGAATCTTGTTGAAGGCACGGGTGTGATAATGTGACCTTTTGCTTCCTAAGGAACAGAATTACTGTACCTAAATCGAGGACACACAGGGAATCTCCCAACCGAAAATTCATACAACATAGAGGGCATAGAATTCAACGGTAAAAAGTTAGAGGTCAAAGAACAAATTAAATATTTAGGGGTAATGATACACAAGAATCTAAACTGGCTCCCACATTGCCAACAACAAACAAAGAAAATCAGAAAATCATTCTGGATGATGGGACGGATGGTCTCTAAGGGATGGGGTCTACAACCCAACATAATTAAAATTTGGTATAGGTCAGTAGTGGAGAAAACACTTACATATGCAGCCCCAATATGGGGGCATAACCTAAATAGACGCAGCAAGGAAGTATTATCTAGCTGTCAAAGGCACTTTGCATTGGCCATAGTCAAAGCTTATAGGACAGACTCAACAGCGGCACTTCAGGTTCTATCTGGCCTGATTCCAATTCACCTTCAAGTACAATACGAAGCAGCTTACGGCACTGTCTCAAGATTACGCAAAACAGTAAACATATACAACACAACTATCCATCACACGGACTATGTTAAAAAGATCAACGTTTGGCACAACCACCCAGCAGAAAGAGTAGAACCAAGATTAGGACACAATCTAAGAGACATAGTCGTATACACAAACGGTTCGAAATTGGAATCAGGCGCTACGGGATCGGCTTTCGTAGCATACAAAAATGTACAAAAAGTCAAGACATGGTCGGTGCCACTAAGAAAGTGCAACAGTGTCTTCCAAGCCAAACTACTGGCCATACTGAAAGCCGCAGAATGGGGTAATACCACAGGGCAAGATTACAGCATACGCTCGGACTGCATGTCAGCAATACAAGCATTAAGCAAACCCTTTAACGTAACTGAAATAATAGATACAATACAACAAACAGTAAAAAAAATCAAATAATAAATTTAAAATCAGCTGGGTCAAGCCTCACGTGGGCATTCAAGGAAACGAGGATGCTGACGAATTGGCCAAACAAGCAGCACAAAACCCATACAATGCAATCCCTTACCACATGGAGAAACCAATAACAAAACTAAAGAGAACCCTGAAAGAGCTAACAATTAAGCAATGGCAGTTCGAGTGGGACTACGGGGACACAGGCAGGCTGACACACAGGTACTTCCCTAAAGTGGATACACATAGATTAATAAGCTGCAAACTACTTTCTCAAGTCTACACAGGCCATGGCGCGTTTCCAGCATATCTGCACAGATTTGCACTGGTGGAAACGCCAGATTGTGAGTGTGGATTGATGGCAACTTCCAAACACTACCTCATATCCTGTCCACTCACACAAGCACTCCGTCTGGTAGGAATAACACCAAACAACGAGCTACTTTGGCACAAACAGCTAGCTCAAAACAAACATGTACAAGCAAAAGCCAAAACAGTGATCAGATGGTTAATTGATAACATAGACTTAATTTCACACTAACGTGAAACAAAACTGAACAAGCCCTTCCCACCATCCACACAAGATTAATTTCTCAGCAGCAACAGTAATCTAGCGTAGTGCATAGCGAAATAATAAAAAGCAATTAATAGAATCCTCTATTTTTGCACAAAAAAGCATTAAAACAACTTTACTTTTACTGCACCAAAAGAAAAAGTTACTGAAAGCACAATGTGCACACAAAAAAAAAAATCAATGAAGTCATGTATGCTAATGGTGCCTGGTGCATGTAAAATCCGTCGTGGGTGCAAAGTCCTCCAAGTTCCCTTTGAATTATACCTCTGGAGGTGCCTAGTCAGGTGAAGGTCTCGTCACCTGACCAAGGTTCTAAATTACGAGACCAACTCCTTTCTCTCTTCTTTTTTTTTATTTAATTTTTTTTAATTTTAAGTCTGCCATTTCAGCGAGATTGGCTGGATGCCGTGAGCTGTCAAGCAGAGAAACTGTAGCAAACCACTAGAGAACACTACAGACAAGATGTAACACATAACAGAAACACAAATATTTAAACTGAATTATATAAACCTGTCTATATTAGCAACCATAGTCAGTGTGAATATGGCCCGAAAGCAAGCCCCTTTCCTTATTTGACAACATACCCAGAAACTTATAATTAATATCAAACTAGAACCAGCCAACACAGTAACTAAGTAACTCTCATGAAATAGCGTTGCAGCCAAGGACACCCAAGGAGCTAATCAGGTGGATCTCTGCTATGAGGAGATTAGGCGAATTTCGCCCCGCGGCCAGGTATACAAACTCGTTAAGCCCGGCAGGTAGGGGCTTGGTCTGCGGTTTAATAATAATAATAACCTTTGATTTAGTGCCCTCATAATGAAATATTAATAAAATTTCGGGATTAATGGATGAATAGTGAAAAAAGGAAAGGCATCTCTGTTGACAAAATAAATAAATAAAATAAAATAAAACCTGATGTCAAGAAATTTTGAAAACCTTGAATAATCGAGTAATAAGTCAGTGGATTTTACCTTCAATCGAAATTATAGTCTGATTGCTTTGTGATGTGATATCCTGGGGGTTCTTTCCTGAACGGATTCCAAGGAGTAGGGTGAATTCCATGCAGATGATCCTATTCAAGTTATTTCACCTTGAAAGTAATCCTCTACTTATGAAATAGGAATTGCTAAGACGAAGGGCAATATTTAAAGTCATGGGAACTTTGCTGAGCCTTTTTTATGGAATTCCTGTCACCAAACAAGATTGAGCTTTCTTGGGTCCTTATGGTAGTAGGAAGGGTTGACCAGAAGTGACAGACAAACAATGAAAAGCCTTGAGGCAGTGTGGATATGGGAAAGAGACTGTCTAATACCCCGTTCAGACCACCGAACTCACTGAGGGAGTTCCACAAACTCACTCATATAAAATTATAAATATGACACTTTAGTTACGTTTCTAGAATAATTTCAAAATTCGGATTTAGTTTTTAAATATAACAGGTAACTTATATTAAATTATAATTATAAAATTCGTTATACCATAATTTCTGTTTTAAGTTTTGACATGCATTTAAAACATTACCAAAAGGTTCAAGCCAAAATTTACAAAAAATCTTAGGAAAATTTTCAGGGTTTTAAACGTTTGTAAAATCTGAGACTGTGTAAATAAGGGTTCATTAATTATGACTCTAGGTATTTAAAGTTTTTTAGATAAATTAATAATTACCTTTTAAGAAACAATATATTTAGGTTTGTTTGGTTTCTGATCTTTGTACTATTTCAAAGTGCTTGAAATGATTTTTTGTTTTTTTAATTTAACTGTAAAATTACGAATAAATAAATGAATTAGTCATTTCAAAAACCACATAAGTCAATATTTTTCCAATTATACTTTTTCTTCTCAAAAAGGCTTCCTTAAAGGTAGAGCCATGATCTGGGTAATAACCACATAAGTCAGTGTATTCCTTACTCTTCAAACAGTACCTTCTAATTTTTGTTCATTACTTAAATGACATGAAGTCAGCGACTTAAGTGGTTTTTGCAAGCAATACCAGATTACATGCGGATACCATATTACATTATCATATTAAAATTTGCTTGCAATACCCTATTAAAACATAAAAATGTTCCTGTATAAGTGCTATCTTCATTAATTTTTATTAAAAATGTGTTGAATATCACTGTTTTGTTTAAATTAAATACCATCTAACCTTGTTTCTTGCTAAAACAACATAAGTCAGGAACAGTTTTTCTGTTATTCTTCTTTTTATTATTCCTAAATTATAAAAATTATTCGATATTTACAAACTTTGAAGTCCAAACTCTATAATCAGCTCCCCCCAAAAAAATCCATAAAAATTCGTTTACTTGTGAATAATACAGTTTTTTTTGTTTGTTTTTTCTGAAAATTTCTGATTTTGTGACATGTGGTTTTGAAATGACCTATTCAAATAAATAATTAAAATTTCCATAAATCTTTAAAGGATGCACATTTTATCTAGCACAAAATATCATTATCCAAATTATCGAGTTTCTTTTTTCTTTACGCTCTAATCTTTCAAATAAATAAATAAATAAATAAACAATAAAGATATAGCTTTAATGTAGAAGGTTAAATATTCGTATTAAATCAACTCTTAATCTTATGGATAATCAGCCGCCCTAACGTAATAAAATGTTGTTTCTATTGAATTCATTCTTCGTCTTGGAACTTTGAGCATATTAGCCAGAAACTATCTTCAGTATACATTAATTTCCGATATAGCTTTTGACATGCATTAATAAAAAAGTTAATCAGAAATAAATTATGTGAATCGTTTGTATTTTAATTAATTTTTTAAGTAACTGAAATTTATTAATCGAATATTTACAATTAAAAATGCTTTTAAATAGGTTAACAAAATTTAGAAATGAAAAGAATTTCAGTTCTACGTCAAAACAGAAAAACAGTTTAGGTTCAGTTCTGATTTTTTGTTCCTTCAGAAATAAAGGTTTTTCCTGTTTCCATTTATTTTCGCTCTGTTCCGGTTCGAAGCCTTATTATTATTTTACGTACGTGTAGATTAGTAATTTTGATTATTTTTTTGTGTTTCAATCCAAACAACAATACTCTGATACAAAATACAATACTTAGCAATGGGCCATAGTAGTCTATATCAACATTCTCTCTTTATGAATAACTACTAAGCTAGATTGTTCGTTCTTTCTTTTTTATAAATATTACAGTTATTTTTATTTAGCGTGGGCTGGAGTCGTCAAATTACTTCTTGCCCCGGGTAAGGTTCCTATAATAGGAGCAGTGTTGAATCCAGGGGATGGCCCGGGGGGGAATGTCCCCCCCGGAGCATTGAAATGTCCCCCCCGGAAGATTTGAAAATTTATGCTTTTAATGGTTAAAAAGTGCAATTTCCCCCTCGGAACTCTAAAATGTCCCCCCCGGAGCGACAGAAATCCCTCCCGGAGAAAAGTGTCTGGATTCAACACTGAATAGGAGTTCTAGTTCCGGGTGCCCCCCTGAACGTCAAAAGCATCCATAGAAAATCTGAAACTTATCTTCTTACAGAATATATAGTGCTGCCATCTATCGAATTGTTAGAATAATATGAATTAATTCTTATCTTTTTAATTATTATTGAATCATTTTACACTTTTATCATTTATTAAGCGACATAGTTGGCTATTGCTTTAAATAGCCAAAAAAGCATCGTTGTCATTAAAGAAAAAACACACTGATCGTAACTCTGCTCCCCGCTCCTATTATTTTAGCGATTATTACGCTGTGACATAATATCTGAAAGAATCCGCGGCGCCAGGTTGTTTTTTCCTTCTTTTTATAAATATTATAGTTATTTTGATTTAGGGGGTGAGTGCCAAATTTCTTCTTGTTCCAGGTGCCCGAAACGTTAGCTACGCTTATATATACAATGCAGTATACCACCAATAGTATCCATAGAAAATCGGAAAATTATAGTTTTCAGAATATATAGTGCTGCCATCTATATGATTATTGAAGTAATATGAATGAATTCTTATCTTTTTAATTCTTGAATAATTTTACATACACTTTCCCTATTTATTAAGCGACAGAGTTGGTTATTGCTTTCAATAGCAAAAAAAAGAGTTACCATTTAAGATAAAAGCACACTGATCATGACACGACCCCCTCATTATTCTAGCGATTATTACGCTGTGACAGTAAATCCCATCAGTACGAAATTTGACACAAAAAGATACTCCAAGGGAGGAGGAGAAGGGGAGAAAGACAAGATTAAAAAAAAATTCAATGGGTATTGCTATATATTGGTTATTTAATTTCAAACATCTGTAATAAACTATAAGAACTGGGATTTCTTTCTTTTTAGGGTTTCGTTCATCTCACGAAACCCTATTACTCCCGCTTCGTTGTCTGTCTGTCACAGAGCCGGTTCTCAAAAACTGTATAACTTACAAGCATGAAATTTTGTGTACTTATAGCTGAATATCTACTATGAAGCTCAAAATCATAAAATTCGAAAAATCGTATTATTTTAATATAGAGAGATAAAAAAACAAAAATCTAACAGCCTTTTCCTATTAAATTTAAACATTTTTCGTTATAGCAGTTGCCAACAATTAAAAATCCACAATAAAATTCTTTCTACAGTAATTAATTTTCTATTGAAAGATTTCCACGCGAAAAATGAAAATGAGATAAAAAGTTTCACCAATTGAAAAAAAGACTAATATGATGTCATATTGGTAATAAAACGGAAATTTTCAAACATTTCTCAATAATACAAGGAGTATGAGTGTGTGTAAATACAGAAAGCAGCTTAATATGACGTCATTAGAGAATTAAAAAGAAAATTAATCTGACGTCATATCGAAAGTTTAACGGATTTTTCAAATGTTTGAGAATAATACAAATAGAGTATCAATATGAGTAATAGAGAATAGTAAATATATGAGTTTGAGGAACGTATTGAATCATGATAAAAACCCGATTATGGAAATATTGGTATATTTTAACATTTTGAAGGTCTCTACAAGGAACATGTTTAGTTATGAAATTGATTTTATTATCGCATTCAGTCTACACGACAGATATTATTATGACAGAGTATAATAGCGTACAGAATATAACCCTTTGTGCGATCTTCGATCACACTTACCTACTTGTTTCCTTTTTTCCTTTTTATTGATGGCAATCACCGGGAAAACTTCGTGACGCTAAAAAGGCTACCACTGGCGACTATTTTTTTTTTTCTTTTTAGTTTTGTTTCTAAACAGAAATAATTATAGTAGATTTCTAATAATCACCCAGGTAGATTGTTTTTTAAATAATACCTCAGAAAATAACAATAACAATAAGTCGCCAGTAGCAGCCTTACCTAATAAAAGCAGGCTTTTATAATAAAAGCATTCAATGGAAAGATACAATTATTGTCGCGATTGCTGTGTTGTGGCTTAGGATGATGGACGATTCCTCATTAGTCATTCACCCTCATTAATCATTGCTCTAATTTATTGAAAAGAGAGTTGTTGTCTTGATTGTGTGTGTTTAAATTTGTTGTATGCATGCATGTTATCATATGTATGTTACGCATACGTATTATTACTGATCAGCTAGTTTTCAATAACTGTTCTTGTGCTGCCATGAAGATGGATAAACAGGAGGAAGCTTTGAATTTGCAGGATTGAAAACGATGTCGCTAACCTCTACTAAAGATATCCCCCTCCAGACCAGGGCTAGGTCATCCCTTCGAGAGGACCTATGCCGCCTTGTGACTGACTGCCCTCCCTACCGGAAGCTCTGTGACGTCATGGATTTCACACCCTCACGCTGAGCCTTACCTCACGCTGCCCTAAAGAGAAGTATTGGTCATTGAGTACATAGGCGTACATTTTTTTTAATAATTGGCGGGGCTCAACTCTTTTTTACACATATATGTGTATGTGAGTGTAAAAAAAGATCGATTACGAATTTAATGTTGCTTCTTTTAACTTTCTTTTAAAGAAATTAAACATTATGGTATACTGATAAATAATTACAAGTTAAATAAAACATTAAGACATTATAAAAATTCGAATGTACAGACCCTTTATAAAACGAAACTAGCTGATATTCTAGAATCGTTTATAATAAAATCACAGCAAAAGTTGAATTTGAATATTTTTTTTTTTTTCTTTAATGTTTTTTTTTTTTTTTTTTTTTTTTTTTTTTTTGCTATTTTCATTTGTTATATAAAAAGTTCGAACGTTGAGCATTTTATTCTTATAAAAAAGGAATAGAACATAAAGTGAAAAAGTTTTCCTACTATCGTTTTTCCCTGTAACAAAAGAAAAATAGGAAAAAATGGAACATTCAAAAATTCTATAAAATACTAGAAAGTAAAAAAAAAACTTTTTTTTATATTAAAAGGGGGAAAAAAAGTGTCTATTTTAGAAATTATTGGTGGGGCTCGAGCCTCACGAGCCCATACTTTATTTCAGTATTTCTTTGTCTGTTCTCGGGAAAGCACATGGGTTATTTATTTTATTTTGCTTGTAATTTTTTTATTTTAATTTTCTATATTAATCTAAATTTATCATTATTCGAATATTCAATTATTGGGATTACCTGAAAAGAAAAAATTAAGAGTCTTCTGTTCCAAGCAAGATTATATGCCCTCCATTAAGAATGTAAGATGATGTCACGCCTCGATCTGAGAGACTTAGAAAAATAAAATATTTTGCAAAATGCTCATGATTAGACTAAAATGTTTAAGCCCGATAAAAAAGGTTTCCGAAGAGAATAATCACGGTAATGATAATATTGCACACTGCAATATTGATCGACGAAAGTGGGACAGAAGATGGTTTTCTAAATTTTAATGATATGCCTGAAAATAATATGTTTTTTCAAATGAAAATCAAATTCTGAAATAACTCTCTCCAAAAATGAAGAGAAGACTCTGACTTTTATTGTAGCATATAGAATGAAACTAAAATATATTGATGCAACACTTGGAACTTTAAAATCTTACTGAAATTCCAGAATATGGGAAATGGATTTCATTACTCTCGGTAGGAGGTTTAACTGTACCATCTTCATCTTGGATGAGAACTGTTAAGAGAGATGGACTTAGTATTTCGTAAAATTCACGGAGATAATTTTCTTAAAGGCGTAAATATCCTTAAAAATATGAACACATAGCTTGAAACACGCTTTTTCCATATTTAATTACAAGCCATTATTCTACTTTCAAGAGTTAGAAAATTTATAAAAATAAGGCATCTGAACAGAACCGCATTGCTTGTCAGCATAAGAAAAGCCCAAGAACAATCAAATAAATGGAAAAAATAATTAGATTAATAATGCAATTTCGAGATAAAAATTATTTTTTTAACATGTTATTATTTATTAAGTTATTATTATTTATTAAAATTCTGACTCATTTTTTAAGGTATAAAATTGGCAGACGTAACTATTGAAGCAATTTGGAATCGAATAACGTTTTCCATTTTTTGATAAATAAGTTACTTATCGAGTTGTGAGCGATTCTTGTCTCGTGACGACACGTTTTCACCATTCTCGCCGGGAATTCGGTTCAAAACGCTCACTTTGACAGTATTTTCTGAAAGATCTTCTGATTTTACCCCCCCCCCCCCCCCCACACACACACACACACACAAAAAAAATGGAAATCGCCATTTGATTACAAGGTTTCTGAATAATAACACCTGCCAATTTCATACAGTTCCGAAGAAACATAAATTCAGAAATGTGTCAGCTCCTTAACAGCCTTAAATTATTAATATTTATTTTACATTTTATTTTCATTTATAATTTTTTTACGTAAGTAAAAAGTGAATTAAAAAATATTTTGTAAAATAACAAGAAATTTGGAATTTTCGTTATAAAATATTTGCATATTCTTCTTATCTGAAATTTCTTGCTAATGTTGTATAAATTCAAAAATGCCCCTTTTTATTGAGCTATGCAATAAGTTAACAGAGAGGTAAAATGTATGAAATGCAAGCATTTGAATATATTTGTAATTTTAAAATGTATAAAATATAAAAGCGTTATTGCGTATTTAAATGCAGAATAATTCTTTAACTAAATATATTTTTCCTTTAAATCAACAGTAATATTAAACATGAAAGTCAATAGCAACATAACAACCTAATGTCCGAAATAGCGATGAATATAAAGATCTCATTTAAACAGAGCATCCTCAGAGCTCCGATGAACCCGGCCTTCTATTCACTAGCCCTGCTCCAGACATCAATTCAGTTCTCTCTATATTGAGCTGTGAACACCACTCCCCCACTCCCGAAAAAAAAAAGTAGCGCCACCTATATAAACGATATAATATAAGGCCCGCTACCAACGGTATATAGTAAATAAGAACTCTACGATATTGGGTATATTTTCCTATGTAATATGAGTAATACCCTATCCCTAGCAGACAGTTTGCTAATGCCAAATGTCTAAAATATAAATAAGATTTTCGTTTTTTCTTTAAGAGAAAAAAAAATAATCTGAAATCTTACTCGATTTCTTCAAGAATAAAAACACTTCGGCTGAAAAAAAAAAAAAAAAAAGAAAAGAAAATCTTTAAAAAATGTTACTTAAAAAAAAAAGACACAAATTTTCCCCCTTTAAATCTAATCGAGGGAGAATTTTCAAGTTGACAATACTAGTAGTTGAAATGTTAGATCTTCACTTGACAATGAAATAAAGCAAAACTGAAAAATTACTATTTTTGTTACTCACCCTTTCTATTTTTCTATGAATCGAATCGCGTTTTCTTCACATCTAGATCACATGACTCACCTTTATTGGCTGGTTACATAATGTGTAAGCTTATGTAAGAGGGGGAGGGGGATGATTTGTGTAGGCATGGAGATGACGTACGAATGCATGTAGGATTACCACGATTTTCCAGCCTTAAAATTCATTTATACGCTTCCTGAGCAAGTCGTCTTGAGATAGGCATAAATCACATGTCTTCCCATTCGTTTCGAATCATTTTGTGGTCATCGACAAAAGAAAGGGGAGTTTCAACAAAAGAAAGAGGCGTTGACAATCTGCCATCCCGATTCCCTGCTTGACCTCTGACCTTTAGATATGCTAAGAAAGTCATAAAAAATTAAAGGGAGCGCTTCACCACATCAGAGGAAGCGACGCGTAACGCTGTCTGTTTCGTCGTTTAAACCGGGACAAAATCTTGTTTTGAAAGCGGGCTGGAGAAGGGGTGGGGGAGGGGGTTGTAAAAAGGACGTTTTTTGTTGTTGTTGTTGTTGTTGATTATTGAACATTTATATTTAAATATGTTAAATATAAATGCATTTTATAATTAACATGTAGCCTAAAAATTATTTTAAAAAATTTGGAATTCTTTATTGTAATTTTATTTTTAAAATAATCAATTTGTAAGAGTAGCTTCGATTATTTTTGGTCATTTTCGTGATAAATTTTACTTTCTTTCTCCTTTTTTTAAAAATAGAATTTCATCAATACATATTAGTCGAAATCTTGTTATGTATAAGAAGAAACCCATAAAACCTTTCAAATTTTAATCGACAGTCAAGGCTTTCCACAATACAGGGTGCGTCAGAAAATCGTATACATACACGGTTTAACGGGTCACAACTTTCTAATTTTTCTTTCTTTTCCAAGTGTAATTAATTACGAATAATGGGTGGATCAAAATTAACTTTTGAAAAGAGAAAATTTATTTTAAAATACTATTATAAGTATGAAAATGTTGCAGAAGTACAAAAACAAATATCGCAGGGAGTTTCAGGCAGATCCACCAATGCGACTTACAATTCGTCGGATAAAAGATAAAGTTTGGAACGAATGGATGTTCATAGACGACGTTCCGGAACCGCAATTGAGCAAGAATGCGCCCCAACACCAAATGAAATGTTTGTGAATCAATAACCCACCATTATAAGCAGTGTATTGACCAGAACGCTAATAGTTTTAAACATCTGCGGTAGGAGGAAAAGCTATAGTACACTTCATGTAGATTCTTTTGCAGTTTAAATATTAATTATACAGTAATACCTCGGTTTTCGTTGACTTCGGTTATCGTCGGTTTCGGTTTTCGTCGATTTTTTCCATGAAAAAATTGTTTCGGTTTTCGTCGGTAACTTCGGATTTCGTTTATTTCCTGTGTATTTTTATGCTTTTTTTTTATTGATTGCGAGTGCTCCATCATAGAAACCAAAGAAAATTTGTTGTCAGTAACTTGTTTAGTAATAATGTCTTGCTCCATTTTAGGCGAATCTTAAAGAGGCAGCAGAAACAGATCACTTTAGACATCTTTCTTGAGCAACATAGGTCCTCCTTTTCCTCCACATAGTGAGATACGGCCCAGTGTTCTTAAATGTTAAAGTAGTTTTTGGGCATTTTAAATTCCTAAACTCTATTTTTCTAAATATACAAAAACACTCAAAACCTGATTACCACCTAGGAAAACTTCCACCTCTATCTCTGAGAAAAAAAAAAAAAAGAAAAGAAAAGAAATGAAGCACTTGGCTTAATCTTAAAAGTATGCTATTAAATTATGAGGCAAAAATTACTTTTCAAAAATAGCAGTGTAAGTTTGTCTAGGCGGTAATCAGGTCCTTAATATACTCTGGTCCATTATTAAATCCTGTGTGAATGTATAGTGAAAAATTTTTATCTAAAAAGTTTTCGTTTTAAATTAGATAACTCACACCGGAATTTTATAAAAGTAATTGTTTTAAATATTTATTACCTAAATGTTAACCGTAAATCTTTATGAAATGAAATCTATATAATCAACAGCAAACAGCAATGCTAGTTTGCTAAAAAATTATTATATACCAGTGAAAAATGAACCGATTGGATTGACTGTGTGATAATTGCAGCATCCGATTTCAGGGTGGTTTTCATTTTCAAGCTCGATTTTAAATGTATATATTGTTATGAATTTTACAGAATACACAAGCTAACAGTATAAATACTATTCCAGAATCATCTGATTTGCATGAAAGAGAAAAATTTATTGCTCTCCCTCTGAAAAATCCCTTTTTCCATGAGTATGAGGATTATCACGGAGGGATATAGATTCCTCCGTGAGGATTATTTACTTTTTTCCTTAATGACTTTGTGCTGTAGGAAAATAGCAGAAGGGCGGGGTGAAAGACGAGAAGGGAAAATTTAGGTGAATAATTATTTATTTGTTTTTACAATAAATAATAATAATAAAAGATGTATTTAAATTTAGAAACAGTATAAAAGACTTTTAGTTTGAGATATGCAAAGGGGAGACTCCTGGGTACGATAAAATTTCCAACTATACTCTTAAACAACTTCCTATCAACTGTATTCTCTACATTACGAAGCTCACTAATTCTATCCTCAAACACTGTTATTTTCCTAAACCCTGGAAAACCTCTATCATTTCTCCTATTCCTAAACCATCCTGCAATCTTAATGACCCAACTAATTTCCGTCCCATCAGTCTTCTCTCCTGTCTAAGTAAAGTCATCGAACGCGTCATTAGATAACAGCTCAATGACTTCCTTCACAACAACAACATTCTTATGCCTGAACAATTCGGCTTCAGAGCCAAGCACTCCACCCAACACCAACTTCTTCGATTTGTGGAATTCTTAACTGAAAACTTCAACGAGAAGAAGCCTACTGCTGCCATTTTTCTTGATGTCGCCAAGGCCTTTGACAAAGTCTGGCACGCGGGCCTCATTTACAAATTAATTCGGCTTAAGTTCCCGTCTGGACTTATCCATTTAATACACTCTTACCTTGGTGATCGTGACTTCTATGTCCGTGTAAACAACTCACTTTCTCTACTACACATAATACTCTGTGGTATTATTCAGGGTTCAGTCATTGGCCCTATTTTATTCATAATATACTTTAATGACATTCCACGCACACTCTTCACATCACTCGCACTCTATGCGGACGACACTGTTCTCTATGGCACTGCACATCACCCATACAATCTTTACAAAAATCTACAACACCACCTCAACATCTTCATGGAATGGTGTGATCAATGGCGCATTAAGATAAACGAATCTAAAACTACTGCTGTTTACTTCTCTAGAACCTTCTCCACTCCTAATAGATTAACCATCAATAACACTACCATTCCCTGGTCTGACGATGCCAAGTACCTGGGAGTTACCATTGACAAACGCATTACCTTTAAAAAGCATATTCTTAATATCCGCGGTAAAGTCGCCGGAATTTCCAAAACCCTCGCCCCCCTTCTTCGCAGTCACTCACACTCCATACACAACAAACTCTTAATATATAATGCTTGCATTCTCTCTGTTATCACATATGCATGTCCAATCTGGGGCTTCACTTGCAAAACCAGTATGAACAGCCTCTCTAGTACCCATTACAAACAGCTCCGTTACATCAGGAACGGGTCTAGATACCTCAAAAACTCCACAATCCTCAAGGATCTGAAAACGACTTCACTCAAACATCGCATTAAACACCTTGCGAAAAAATTCTACAATGACATTAATCACATTCCAAATGAACTCATTTATGAGCTACCTGACTACGATGCTTGCAGTCCATCCAACCGGAAAAAACCAAGGTACTCCACTATTCTTGATGAATAGTCCTTCCGAGCTATAATTCTTACCTCAAAATTTTTCTCTCTAATTAAAAAAAAATATATATATATTATTATATAATTTTTTACTGATAATTTTATATTGACTTTTCTCCTAAACTTCTCTTAACATCTTTACTTTACCTCGTCTGGCATATTTTTGTTTTTTTTTAACTATGAACTATTTTTACTTTTATACTTTAACTAGTAAATTTTCATTATTTTATAAATATACTTAACACTATCCTTTTTTATGTAGTCAATTGGACTACGGCTAGACATTTCATATGACTCTCTCAGGATTTGATATACACCTACTCAAAGCCAGGGTGTGCAGTTGCTTCGCAACTTGGAAGCCCATTGAACCTATCACAAGTTCAAGTTCAAGTTACAATAAAATCAATAAAAATAAAAATACGTTTTATAAATGTCCTTTTTAAACAGACTCCGGTCCCAACTTCCATTGACCGTAATCTGTAATGAAAATTGCTTTCTAGTTGAAGGTGCTGGTTTAAACTAGAGATATTGCAGCCATTCATTCAGCACTTCTGGTGCAAATTTTATTCTTCACAGCGCTTTCCAACCTTTTTTCTCTCACGTACCCCTTCCTTAGGCTTTTCATTTCGGAGTACCCCCATTTATCATAACCACCCACCCTCTCCTCCCCCAGATATTATTAAAATCTTCATCTCCCTTGAATGAAAATCCATGTTTCAAGAAATATTCATTATTATATTTTCTATTCATTAAGGGAGCACTGATGTTTTCAGTATTATTTAAATGTATTATAAAAATAATTATTCAGTATTTATCAGTTATCAGAGCAGGCCTATAGCTGCACTCATGTCCTCTTGCCATTCTAAGTAACCAAATTGTTTCCAAGAACTTGCATGCAGTTCCCGAATCATCAGGTTTAATTAAAATTGCAGTGGATTTCAACCAGTTATCCATTTTAAACATAAAACCCAAATCATTCAAGTAATAAGTAAATACTCCAAATTAAATACTCATTAAAAGGAAGAAAGCTTTCCAATTAATATACGTTAGTGGTATAACTCCGCCTACTCGAAAATAAAAATAAGGACCTGCTTTTCAACACGTTTTAAAATAAAACATTAAAACCAGAAACTTTGTCGTAATTTAGGCATTTTGGAATTGTAAGAAGAAAATGGAGCATGTTTTGTCTTATTTAGTTTTTTTTTCTTTCTTTTTATCACTTAAAATGTTTTTAAAATATTTTTTATTTATTTACATGTATACGTATAAATATGACTCTGATTCAGAATGAAGAGAGTCGTAAAGATAAAATATACCGTATATACTCGTGTATAAGCCGACCCCCAAATTCGAGACAAAAACACGTTTAATACCAATAATTCAAAGTGGTTTTCTACAACTTATGTAATCTCATTTAATTCTAAATTATTTAAGACGGAGAAAACCATTGTAAATTATTGGTATTAAATCTCTTTTCATCTCGAATTTGGGGGTCGGCTTATACACGAGTATATACGGTAATTTATTTTCAAAGAAAAAATTGAAAACTAATAAAGTTTTGTATTGATTTTTGGTAATTTTTAATATAAAGTAATTCAATTTTAAAATTTATACAATAGGTGGATTTTTACATAAGTAATTTAACATAAATTGTTTTTAACTAAATTTTGCCAGAAGATTACTTTTTATTTCTTTTTCAACGTTTTCATATATAAATACAATATTAAACAAATCTGAAGATCTATATTTATGGCAAGAGCAGAAAAGAATAAGTCCCTGCAGCTACATGTTATTTTTCTTAAATTTTTAATAATGGTTCAATATTTCTATTGATTATGTGAAAAAATTATATATAAAAAATTGGTAATATGGCAAAAAAAAAAAAAAAATAATAATAATAAATAATACTATACGTTACGATTTCCAATCTTGCCATTTCCACAAATTGTTGTTATGGATATAATGATTTTCAATTTTTAATGAGAAAAGTAGCATTTAATTATATTTTTTACATTTTAATGTTTTCACATAGAACACTAAACATGAAACAATGAAAAAAAAACAAAAAAACATTCAAAATGTAGCTATTATAAAATTTTGAATAAATTATTTTATTAATATTAAATTTAATAAAATGCTTTTTTAGTATTCTTTCATTCATAATCTTTAATATTACAACTAGCTGGCTTCGCCCGCCAGCGGGCCCCTAATTGTAAAACCCCTAATTTACATCGGTGAGCCATACACCGTCGTGATCACCGTCGTGATAGAAACAGAGATAAGAAAACGCCCCCTGGTGGTGAAAAACGAACTAAAATCGGTTAGCTCTATGGATGTTGAGTCGAATGCGCCGTATCCCGTCGTGATCCTTCCCATAGAAACGGAGTTAGGAAAGCGCCCCCTGGTGGTGAGACTCGGAGCAAAAATCGATAAGCTGTAGTATCCTCTATCGACGTTGAGTCGAATGAGCCATACCGCGTCGTGATCCGGGCCATAGAAACAGAGATAAGAAAACGCCCCCTGGTGGTGAAAAACGAACTAAAACCGATAAGGTCTAGTATCCTCTATCGATGTCGAGTCGATTGAGCCAAACCGCGTCATGATGTGACCCATAGAACCCGAGTTGGCTGAAAAATCCTTTAATTACACCTTCCACCACCAGGGGACGCAACCTGTTCTATACGAACATGACCGAAATCTGTAAAGCTATCGATATCCAGTCGAAAGAGCCAAACCCCGTCGTAATCGGGCCCATTATTAAATTTAATAAAATGCTTTTTTAGTATTCTTTCATTCATAATCTTTAATATTACAATTATATCTAATGGATATATATTTGTAGGGGGAGACAGTAAAGATATATTATACATTTTTAAAAATTCCAATATATTCTCGAAATTATGTGTAATTAATGCATTTGAAATAGAAATTTTAAAATAGCTTAGCTTTTAAATATCACAATAATTTATGTAACATTCTCGAAATTATGTGTCATTAATGCATTTGAAATCGAAAATTTAAAAGAGCTCAGCTTTTAAATATCACAATAATTTATGTATGTTTCCAATATGTAAAATAATTTATGTTTCCAATATGTGTTTTATGTAAAATTCCAATCTTAATTGGATTTTATGAATTGTTTCACAAATATTTTACTGGTTATGAACAGCAAGCCTTTAAGATTAATTTTCAATGATTTTAAAGATTTGTAAATTTATTTTATAAATAGTACTTTGTTAAAATATCTAAAACATGGAACACTAGTTTTAAAAATGCCAAAACAAAACTCATAAGTCAATTATTATAAATAAATAAAACTTTATAAAAATTGAGTCATTTGAGTCAGGTGGCAAAGACACTTTGCACTTACCTTATATGGCATCTTTCTCTCTGCAGTTCTTTTCTGGAAAATGATAGGCGTTAGGCTTAAGGGGACGCTTCACTGACGCGAAAACACCTGCTCGCTAATGTTAAACCTATGGGCAGGTTCTTTTCTAATTCTCGTTAAAATTTTAATATTGTTAAATGATTTTTTTTTTTTTCTGAATAAGATAGCTGAGGTCAATTGCAATGCAATGCAATGAAAAAAAAAAAAAAAAAAAAAAAAAAAAAAAAAAAATCATTTAAAAATATTCAAATTTAAATGAGAAATTAGAAAAGAGCCTGCCCATAGCTTTAACATTAGCTAGCGAGTGTTTTCGAGTCAATAAAATTAAAACCATTATTGTTTTTATTCACAACTATTTTCCGTTATTCATGCTGTATTATGAGTTCAAAGTTCAAACACATCCTCATGTTAAAATTCCTGCACTATATTAGCTGCTCAAATTGAAGCAAACATTGCAGGGAGAAAACACAGTAAAGAAAATCAGAGATAATATCGCAAAATTTGCATGATGTGCAAGCATTATGAGCACAAAATAGTTAAAAATTTGTATATATATTAGTTTAGTGCTTTTTAAAGAAGTGCTTTTTCTGAAACTATTTCTATTTATTATTTTAGTAACCCCCCCACCCCCCTTTATTTTGCATTTGAAAGAATATTTGCTGAAACTTGGAAACACTAGAATAAACTGAGCACACATAGTTAATAATTATTTTGTTACACATCTTAAAATCAGTTTTTAAGCTATGACCTTTCTTTATTGCTGTTTTATATTTTAAAAGTTACATATGTTACAAGGAAAATTTAAAAGTACGGAATTTGTACACCAACACCATTACAATTCTATCTCATCTTTCTTAAATTCATTTTTAAAAACGGGATTTTGGCGCGTTATGGGGAAAAAAATTGCGAGGTCATATTGCGGATCACAGACACTGTTCCGAATTTTGTTTTTCGGAATTTAAATCTAACACTTGAAAAATAATTTTAAATAAAAGTTAAATTTACGTAGCAAAATTCTCCATGTTACAGCCTTAGAAAATTTTTGCTTAAAAAATTGAAAAATTAAATATGAAAATATAAATCCAATTGATTTTTACTGTGTTAACTTGACAAGCAACAATTAACAGCGTTTTTTTTCTTTTCTTTTTTTCTTATTTATTTATTTTTTTAACCTATGGGTTAAAAAAATCCTATAACTACCACCATAAATTCTATATGCGTTTAAATCTTTAAAAACGGCGTCGAGAAAACAATTATAAAATGTCACATTCAGAAAATGAAAAAAAAAAATGTTTTTGAAGTTGAAAAAAAATTTCATTATATATGCTCTGGTGGGGCGTGGCCAAAAAAATGGTTGAAAGCCGCAGAGCCTGGGAGGTTTTAAGAATTCCATCTTCAAACGGTATTTCAATATTTTGTCGTTTTTGCTGTTATGTGTAGATTACATTTTCACATTTTGGTGTTAATAATAATGAACTTTTGTCAGTGGCTCGTTGAAAACTTTTTTAATTAGTAACGTATTTATAAGTATATTATTAGATTTTTATGGTTAATTTCTGCGAGCGCCTTTATAGCTGTTAATATGAATTGTTTTTCCTTGTTTTACATATCATTCTTTCTCTTTTTACATTTTTAGGTATTAATTTATTTTTATCATTTATATAATATATGCATAAATAAATCTGCGATTTAGAAAGGTATTTGTGTTATTTGTTATTTTAATAATTAAAGAAAATTTTTATTATAAATTAACTACATAGTTTACAATTGATGTTTAATGATTATGTTTAATCCTTTACCTGATATTCATTTTGAAATATAACTGATAATAAAATCAAATAGATTGTGTTTCAGTTATTTAAGTTTGATTTCTTAAAAGCAACAATTTAACAATTTTTGATGGTCAGCCCTTATTCTGATGGCCACGTTAAAAAAGAATTACTGTATTTAGTCCTTATTCAGTCCTTACATTAAAAAAAATGTATTTTTTATCCATCAGAGTTTGTAACGTTATTAGAATTATGAAACATCGCGTAAAAGAATGAATTTTTATATATCTTTAGAATACTTTTGCTAATTTCGTATTTCTGAATTCAATAGAAACCAAATGGAGATAATTGGCATTTCAAAAGTAAATCAATTCATTTCGAAATAGTCGAATAATTTATTTTTAATTCCTACACTGATGCTTTTAAAAGTTTGTATTAACCCTTTTCCTCTGCTTTTATATTTACGTTCCTCTCTCTTTGTCTGTCTTTGTTTAATTATTTATTTAGGAGCCTAGTACTGTTTGCATAAAAGATTGGTAACTTCGAAAGTATATATTATGATATTCGTCATTCTGAGATATTTATTTTTAAATCATTGGGAAATTTGATTAATTAAAAAAATAAAAGCCGTAATTTAATTTAAATTATATTCACTATGGAATGTAACTACTCAGAATATGTATATATTTTTCAGAAATGTAAGGAGTGTTAACATTGTGGAACATTGTCGCATAGGTTTGTATAAGAAGATTTAACATGCTAGATGTTAAACCTTCAAAGTTTGGCTTCGCAAGTATCGTGGTTTTGAATATAATATTAAAATTATGATAAATTGTTTAACAGAATGAATGGGTTAGATAAATTTTTATTATTATCTTTGTCAATTCTGCAAATTAAAATAGTTCATCATAATCCAGTGATATTAGGAACAAGCTATGCAACAACAAATATGAATTTAAGTTTATAATTTAATATCCGTTAATGAAGGCCCAAGATACTTTAGAAAAATAATCAAAATTCATTTAACAAGTGAAATTGTTCTGTAATGCTCACCAAACTCTAATAATTTAGAGATCAAACGAAACAAAGCTAAATACACGAAAAAGCAAATACACCTGTGAAGAACTGGCGTAAACTTACGTCACATTGAAAGTTTGGGAATTGTAGTTCTACACGCGATAACTACGAACGCTGCGATCGCCTCGACCAGTGAAACTGCAGCGCATCGTACAACACTTTTCAAAGAGTTCTAAAGAAAGTAGAATAGATGCTTCTATTTCTTTTGGAGTTCCAAGAAAATGCAAACGCTGAAGCTTTCATCGCACTGATTTGTGTTGTATGTGGTGAAATTTCGATAAAACTGTTTTCAGAGTATGCTCATTAATTTTGTTTTGTGATATCCACTTTAATCTTAATTAAGTTCATTATTTTTGTATATAGATTATTTCGTACATGTTTAATTGGGAATTCAAGCGCTCGAATATGCCATCTGGTGGAAAAAAGATATAACTTCTCCCTTCAGGAAAATCCCTTGCAATCCCATTGCGTTACATGCATTTTTAATTTGTTCATAATGATTATTTTTATGCACGATTTCAGATTTCATGTGCTATTTGTGTTCTGTATTTATATGTCAAAGTAAAAATTATCCTAATTTGAATATCTAACACTTTTAAACGCGTTTACAATAAATAATGGTTTCAATGGCACTTTAGCATTAGTTAAAGGGCCAATTTCCTGTACCGACGGTTGCAATCAGCGCCTCTATAGGCCGTTTTAAGTCCCAATATCTTTTAAAAATGTAATTTGCCTAGGTATTTTCGTTGTAGGAAAGACAGGTGGTTGAAATTAGAAATATAAGTTTTTGCAGCTTTCATTAATATTTTTATTATTTAAGCTTTTATGATATGTGGCATATTTTTATATTTTTAGTTCTTTTTAATTAGAACGAATTCTTTAAACGTATTTTTATTATAATAATTACAGGATGGCATTTGGTTATTATTTGTTTACATTCTTATCCATTCGATGCTCCGCAATTTTAAAATACTCATGGTATAGTTCATATACTTAAAAATTGTCAAAAATTTCGATTGTTTAATAATAATAATATGTTTAATATAATATTTGAAATTTAACTTATTCAAAGTCATTCATTCATATTTTAAATTATTAAACCATTATTTTTTTTTTTACGTATCCTAATATTTTTATGCTGTATAGTTTTTCATGTAATAATACTATTCAATAGCAGATAAGTTTAAACTCTGCTGTGTGCTCATCGGGCGGAGCTTGGAAAAGGGGCGTGTTATTCCCGCCCTCTTGCTGACCACTTTTTGTCTCCTCTGCTGTGTGTCCGTCCGGTGGAGCTTGGAAAAGGGGCGTGTTACTCCCGCCCACCTGATCTCTGGTAATCTTCATTGACTTCTCTTTTGTATGCTATGGCAAAAGAAAAACAAATTTGATGAATGGAATTATAAACGGATTTGTTCCTGCGGACTGGCTACAAGAATTCAACGACTTCCCTACTCTAAATGATCAAGTAAATGAAGTCTTTCGGGAACTGCTATCCGGTTTAGATGAGGAAATACGGTCTCTCCAACAACAAAAGGACCACAAGGCTCAGGTAAAAGATCTCTGTCTTTTTGCTATATCTATTTTGGGGGAGCCATCTAGATTAGATTTAATTGATTTAGTCTGTAGAACTGGTTATATTAGATTTCTGGGGAATAACCAATGGGAAAAACTCCAAGTTCTAAAGAATTTTAGCTCACATTCTAATCCCCCCCCCCGTGTAGGAAAAAGACAAAATTCTGAATCTGAAAATCCAATTCCCCTCAAAAATAAATTCGGAAATCTAAATTACGAAGCTAATCTTGATAACTATGATTTTATGGATCAAGAATCTATTCAAGATGGTGCTGCAAGCACCGATGTTGAATGTTCAAAAAACGACAAGCACCCCTTCTTTATTGAATTCAAAGATATGGATTGGCGCAAAGTCGCCCAAGAGATAAAAGCCCTTGACTCTGATAATCCCCTCAAGTCAGCCTCTTCGAGGAACTTCTAAAAGTTCTACCCAAATTTGTGAGCCAATTTAGAGATATCCAAAGTTACCTAACTGACAAACATATGAATTTTAACACCCTTAATTCAAAAGAACTTCGACCAAAAAAAATCTGTATTAGGGGAATCCCCCCCAACACTGACCCCCAACTTATTATCGAAGACCTTGGTAACCATGGATTTAAGGCCACACGAGCCGCCATGCTCAAGAGTCGCAAAACCGGCAGAGGTATGCCAATTTACATAGTCAACGTCCTCCCTGCACTAACTTTGAGAAAATCTACAAAATTGAGGAACTTTGTGATATAAGTGTTCGTATTGAATTCTTCAGAAATAACAATAACCCAAAACAATGCTATCGCTGCCAACGGTTCGGACACGCCTCCGAGACGTGCAGCCTAACATCAAAATGTCTTAAATGCTCAGAAGAACACCTCACTGATAACTGCCCCAAGACAGGTAAAATTATTCCAAAATGTTCCAATTGTAACGGTGCCCATCCGGCCTCATACAGAGGTTGCCCGAAAATCCGAACAACATTAACAAAAAATATACCTCAACACTCAACACCAAAACAAAAACAAAAACCAAATCTAATTGCTGACATCGCAGACATTTTCAAACCCTACAATTAGACCATTCAAGATAAACCAAACGATATTAACAACAGTGAGACCACTACTGACGTTAATAACGATATCCAGGAAGCCCCAGTGGAGGACACTTCCAGTTACACCAAAAAAATAAAACACCACCTGTTATACAAAATAATTATACAAATGCCTTCAAAGATATGTTTGACACTTTCAAAGACATGAAGGAACTTCTCCAAATTACCAAACTCCTAAAACATTTAAAAAACATCGCCATCAAAACAAAAAATTGCAACAACCCATTCGACAAAATGTATATCATAATAGAAGAATTAGACGCCTTTTCTACAGAGCTCAACATTCCCAATTATGAATAATTACAATAACAAAAATTTCTCTTCTCTTCTTATTTTCTCCTGGAACTGCCAATTACTGCAACCCAGGATTAATGAACTCCGCTCCTTTATTTCCATTAATCCACAAATCGATATACTCTTAATCCAAGAAACACTTAACTCTTCCTGCAGTATCACCATCCCAAGTTACAAACTCCATCATACACCACGTGCCAACTCCCACTGCGACGGCACGGCCATCTACATCAAAAATTATATCCCACATCACACAACTCAATATATTCCACTCCCAGGCATTGACTACACCAGTATTGTCGTCAACTTGCCCCATGCCAAAATAAACTTCACATCTTTTTACGCACGACACGGGCGACGATACCCCATAAACGACCTGACACACATCATTACACAACACCAACACGCATTTATCGCTGGTGACTTCAATGCACATAGCAGGCAGTGGAACTGTCATTCCACCACTACCAGAGGTAGATATCTTCACAACTTGGTTAGCCATTTCAATCTTAGTCTCCACGCACCTACTACACCCACACACATTCCTGTTGCTCGCAACCAGCACCCCTCTATTATTGACTTCGCCATCACCAAAAATCTTACCTTCCTTATCACCACTTCTGTTATTAACGACCTAAGCTCTGACCACCTTCCTGTCTTCTTTAAAATTGATCTTATCAACCCTATCTCTCCTCCATCTTCAGTAGCAATTGACTGGAATAAATTTCAAAATTACCTCAACAACACCGACCTTACCTACCCCACAATCAACAACACTACTGACATTGACAACGCAGTTAATAAACTCAACAACATCATTTACGAAGCTCAAAAAGATGCCACTTACACCAAATTAAAAAATAATAACTCTTACATCTTACCCACTTACATACATAATATCTGTAAACAACGCAACACACTCCGTCGACTCTACCAAAATACCAGAGATCCCACCCTTAAAACAGCTGTCAACAGGCTCAACGATAAAATTAAAACCTTTATTCAAAAAGATAAGCAAAAAAACTGGTCTAAATTTCTCGAAAGTCTTACTTGCGAGGATAACTCTCTTTAGCAAATCAAAAAGAAACTCAACAATAATTCACCCCTATCCCTCCCCTTACTACCAATAGTCAAACTGCGTATACTGACGAGGACAAGGCAGAATGTCTCGCTGGCTCATATGAAAAGCAATTCTCACCGAATCCCTTCCTCGCAAATCAAGCACACTTTAACAATGTCAATGATACTGTTAATGATTTCCTCTCTACCCCTCCTACCCCTCTCCCCAAAATTCAACCCATCATGATCAACAATATCATTGAAAAACTTAATAATAAAAAATCTCCTGGGTACGATAAAATTTCCAACTATACTCTTAAACAACTTCCTATCAACTGTATTCTCTACATTACGAAGCTCACTGATTCTATCTTCAAACACTGTTATTTTCCTAAACCCTGGAAAACCTCTATCATTTCTCCTATTCCTAAACCATCCTGCAATCTTAATGATCCAACTAATTTCCGTCCCATCAGTCTTCTCTCCTCTCTAAGCAAAGTCATCGAACGCGTCATTAGATCACAGATCAATGACTTCCTTCACAACAACAATATTCTTATGCCTGAACAATTCGGCTTCAGAGCCAAGCACTCCACCCAACACCAACTTCTTCGATTTGTGGAATTCTTAACTGAAAACTTCAATGAGAAGAAGCCTACTGCTGCCATATTTCTTGATGTCGCCAAGGCCTTTGACAAAGTCTGGCACGCGGGCCTCATTTACAAATTAATTCGGCTTAAGTTCCCGTCTGGACTTATCCATTTAATACTCTCTTACCTTGGTGATCGTAACTTCTACGTCCGCGTAAACAACTCACTTTCACTACTACACATTATACTCTGTGGTATTATTCAGGGTTCAGTCATTGGCCCTATTTTGTTCATAATATACTTTAATGACATTCCACGCACACTCTTCACATTACTCGCAGTCTATGCGGACGACACTGTTCTCTATGGCACTGCACGTCACCCATACAATCTTTACAAAAATCTACAACATCACCTCAACATCTTCATGGATTGGTGTGATCAATGGCACATTAAAATAAACGAATCTAAAACTACTGCTGTTTACTTCTCTAGAACCTTCTCCACTCCTAATAGATTAACTATCAATAATACTACCATTCCCTGGTCTGACGATGCCAAGTACCTGGGAGTTACCATTGACAAACGCATTACCTTTAAAAAGCATATTCTTAATATCCGCGGTAAAGTCGCCGGGATTTCCAAAACCCTCGCCCCCCTTCTTCGTAGCCACTTACTCTCCATACACAACAAACTCTTAATATATAATGCTTGCATTCTCTGTGTTATCACATATGCATGTCCAATCTGGGGCTTCATTTGCAAAACCAGTATGAACAGCCTCTCTAGTACCCATTACAAACAACTCCGTTACATCAGGAACGGGTCTAGATATCTCAAAAACTCCACAATCCTCAAGTATCTGAAAACGACTTTTTACTCAAACATCGCATTAACCTTGCGAAAAAATTCTACAATGACATTAATCACATTCCAAATGAACTCATCTATGAGCTACCTGACTACGATGCTTGCAGTCCATCCAACTGGAAAAAACCAAGGTACTCCACTATTCTTGATGAATAGCCCTTCCGAGCTATAATTCTTTTTTTTTCTTTATTAAAAAAATTATATTATATGTTTATTTTATTAAATAAAATTAAATTGACTTTTCTCTTAAACTTCTTTACTTTACCTCGTCTGGCATTATTTTTGTTTTTTTGAACTATGAACTATTTTACTTTTATACTTTAACTAGTAAATTTTCATTATTTTATAGATATACTTAGCACTATCCTATTTTTATGTAGTCAATTAGACTACGGCTAGACATTTCTTATGGCTCTCTCAGGATTTGATATACACCTACTCAAAGCCAGGGTGTGCAGTTGCTTCGCAACTTGGAAGCCCATTGAGCCTATCACAAGTTCAAGTTCAAGTCAATGCAGTTTCTAACACATTTTTTCATTAAAAGAGCGAGTGAGCACCTGAATGGTTCTAAGTCTTCCTCGTTGTTACCAAAGATTCTATACACTAGTGTAGTATCTTTGTTGTTACTAAAAGATACTCTTGAGTTACATTTAAAAATGTTCTAATCACGGAGGGAGGAAGGTCTTCTCCGTAGTTCTAATATTGTAGATTGATTTAGTCTTTACTAATCATCATACTCATAAGACTGTCAGCGTTGTCTTCTTTTCATATGTATGGATTTTGTATCTTCAGAATTTATTTCTTTTTTCATCGATAATGCCGCACTTATTTTTTTAAATTGTAATTATATATATATATATATAATGCTAAACATTTTTTGTTTGTTTCAATTCTGTTTTATTTTAATTTCCATTAAAGGTAATTATATACAATAACTTGTTTTTCAGCCAGCCATTTTCTTTCATTTACGTAGGTGCTAGCAACAGAGATGGATAATATTTTACAGGATTTTCAGAATTCCCATTCTAAAACGCGATCAGTGACAGATTTTTATGTATGCATATCTCATTTATATATTTGCATAAATTTTCGTTTTAAATTTAAAAAAAAACTGTCAAAAGAATATTGTATTGTGAAATAAAAATGTAATAATAATATTAATGTAATAATAATTCAACCACATGGGATTGAATCTGAAAATTTCATTTTGATAATGCTCGAATAAAGACATAAAACAACACGAAGAAATTATTCAACTGAGCCCGGTAAAATTCAACAGATATTAGTTTAAAGGGTTAAAAAAAAAAAAAAAAAAAAAAAAAAAAAAAAAAAAAAAGAAAGAAAGAAAAGGTGTGTTGACTACAAGTTCCTATTTGCATACGAAAGCTATTGAAAGAGCGAGTGAGCACCTGTATGGTACTAAGTCCTCCTCGTTGATATAATAATAATCTGAGTTACATTAGTAAATGTTCTAATATTGTTGATTCATTTAGTTATTACTAATCATCATCAATCATAATCATAAGACTTTCAGTGTTGTCTTCTTTTCGTATGTATGGATTCTGTATCTTCGGAAGTATTGCAATTCCCAAAAGTAATGTAATCTTTAAAGCTAAGTGTTACTGCTTCTTTTGAATTTACTGTTATTTTTATTGTAGATATTGTTACTTAAGCACACAATAACTTTCCTCTTAACAACAACCACTGGTAAATACTAATATATATATATATTTAAATATTTGAATTTTGAAAAAGTAACTTTTGTCAAAACGTTGCTGCACCGAATTCAGACATAATACCGACAAGAATAAAATATACAATTTATCCCGGTAAAATTTATTACACATTTGTTTAAGAAAAAAATATGTGTTAGAGATTTTACATATGTTAAATAAAATAAATTTTTGATTTAAACGACGAGTGAGCACAAGCCCTTGGGGAGCGTCGGGCAACTGAACTGCTCTCCGCTTCCAATACGCGCATGCACATTCGAGAATGCGCTCTTCATCCGCTTGTCATTATTCTTTACTTCCACTCCGTTTGCTTATTATTTACTTCCACTCTGCGTGCTCGGTTGTTTTATTGTTTCTTTTACCGCAATCACTATGAATGATCAGTGTAACGAAAAATGGCCCTTATCAGGACCAATTTCGCTTGACAATCTAAAACATAAAAATAATACGCTTAATAATAAAACCCAATGTAATGAATAAATATTTCCTGATATTTACATTTTATAATTGGCCCAATATTTAATCATATAAAATCAAAAATGTTTTGTGCAATATCACTCTTATAAACAATTTTATCTTTAAGTCAGTTTTGCTGCCATTTTTCCTTTCTTCCATCTATAATAGAAGAAATTATTGTAATCTAAATATTTTTCAAATTATTTTTTTTCAACGGATTTACATTTTTCAGCAATCAGATATCCCAAAACACATGTTTTTACAAAATGTCTGTCCGTGTCCCACGGACACTTAAGACAATGTTTTAAAATATTCATCAATATCTTCTGCTAATATTCTGACACTTACCATCTTACCAAAATAAATTTCACACTAGATTCTGAGAAATTTTTTAGATTTCCTCCCCTCCCCATACACACTGAAAGCAAGGACGCATAATTAAAAAAAAAAGAAATCATCATACCTGGTGCTTATAATTTTCATTTCATCCCCATTTAAAATTTTATTTCTAAAAACTATTATAAATCTGAAGATACATTTCCCCCCCATTTAAATTTTATTTCTAAAACCATTATAAATCTGAAAATACATTTTTAGGGTTTCGTACATCTCGCGAAACCCTATTACTCCCGCTCCATGGTCTGTCAACTACAGCTCAGAAAAAGCGTAACTGTCGCCATCTATCGCTAGCTTTATCATAAAATGCGGATAGGGATATGCGGAGAAAGCAACCATAGAGGATGAACCGGCTTTAACCGGCGCCTCCGAGATGTCGCTGTGTGTCCTACACCGGGCCTGCTATAAGTATTAGTGACGTCACAATAGTGATCCACTTTGGTCAATGTATCGCAGCAGAAAGATGTAATAAAAAGAGCATTTTCGCTCTTATAATTTGTGATTACATAAATAATATTAAATTTCATAATCGTGAAATAAAAGGGAATTAATATACTTGTTTTATTAAAGGAAATTAAAAGTTTTAAATTAAAAAAATTGCTAAGATTAATAGATCAGATTGAACCCATTGACTTACCTTTTCCTAAAAACATTATTTTACAATAAATATACGTACAAAAAATATAATAAATCTACCAAAAACTTTACAAAATCAATCCCATTCCTCCCTTTTACAACCAGAGGCGTAGCGTCAAGGGGAGCACGGACCACTTTACTACCAGTATTTTTATATACTATATTTGGCCTTATTTAATTCATACCGTCCAAAGATTAAATAAGGCTAAATGTAGTATATAATTATACTGGTAGTAAAATGATCGTGCCCCCCCCCTGACGCTACGCCACTGTTTACAACTACATACCATAATTTAACCATCAAAACACAATAAATGTCAATTTAAATAGAGAAATAGACATTTTTTAACTATAGAGACCTTGGCATTTTTTTTTAACGCTTTGGCGTAATCCGGGCTTCAGAAAGTTAGATATGTTTTTAAATTATATACACAATTATGAAAACAAACCTAATGTACTTTTATGTTTATTTATATATACAATTCTGTTCTACCTGCATATAAAAAGAGATAAATGGCTTCTTTATATTAAATAAATTATATAAATATTGAAAAAAAAAATACTTATTTATATGAAACTACGAATAGGTTGCCAGAAAATATGTTGCAACTTTTCTTCTCTCGCCATAAGCCTTTTTCGGTACTTTTCGGTTAGCCGGGCGCCAGTGATACATGTACATATATAAATATATATATTAATTCATACATATATGTGTGTGTAGATATGTATATATATATATATATGTGTGTGTAGATATATGTGTATATATATGTGTGTGTATATATGTATATATATCACTGGCGCCCGGCTAACCGAAAAGTACCCAATTTTCTATCTTGACTTTGTAACTGATTTGTAATGTTTTAAAAATTGTCTATTTATTGTACTTGGGTCTAGGACCTAATAACCAGTCAAATTAACTTATCAAAAGATTTATTTTCATAATATATTTGTACACTTAAGTTAGCTAAAATGTTAAATTGAACTACGTAAAATTACTAAGTTGTGTAAATCAGTTACTTTTAATTTTATAAACAAAGCACATCACTCACTTCTAACTAAATGTATCCAGATATTAGTCAATTTATTACAGTATTTCTTTCAAAATCATTTTTTAAACTGTTTATCGTCTGCTTCTTTTATTTATTTATTTTTTTTCTAAAGATCATTTGACTCTTTTCGATTTGGAAGTACAAATTCATTCAAATATGCCAGAATATTTCCATTACAGTAGGTTAGACATTTGTTGTTACGTTTTTTTTTTCTTCACAACAAGCTCAATACAATCATATTAATTCTAGCTTCACGAATTGAAACGTTTATCGAAACATTTAATGCAGACTACTTCTGTTGAAATATAAAAATAATTATCACAAGGTAATTTTCGTAGCTAAAATTTCTTCTTTACATTATCAGTAGCGAATTTGAAGACTTAGATTAGAAACTAGGAGCACAACATTTTCTTCTCATTATTTTATAGATATAATCTACACTTTCTTTAATAATTATAATCAATAATTATTGATAGCATTATAATTTAAATACACTGAAAAGTATTATTAATTACTATATAAAACAATAAATAAAATCAAAATACTATCGTAAACAATACGTACAAACGAACAAAGTACATGGTGACGTCACCTGTAGCAGGCCCGGTGTAGGACACACAGCGACATCTCGCAGGCCCCGCTTTAACGCGGCAAGGCGGGAACTTTGCCAAACCTCTGACGACCTTGACAAGCGCGCGCATTCTAGATGAAAACAATAAAAAAAGCCCGCGCTTGGCTTTCCACCTATTCTTATCTGCTTGTTTTTTGTTTTATAGCAGAATAAAACAAAAATAATTCATTTTATACAATCTGAAAAAGAGTTAAAACTGTATATGTCTTAAAAGAAAAAAATATTTTTTTTTTCACTTTATTGTTTAACATTTACAAGAAGATAATCTTTCAAACAATCCATTCCATTTTTTAAACCACTGTTTTTTAATCCCGCAGTGGCACGGACGGTTAAGCTCGGCTCTCGTAAGATCGCCGAAAGCCAAGCAGCATCGACCAAGGTCACTGCTTGGGAGGGTGCATCGTCTATCCTCTCTCGTCTGCCGCTGCTGTGGGACCGTTAATGGGAGCTGGTGCACGTAAAATCTGTTCGTGGCTCCAATGTCCTCCAAGTTTAGTATAAGCGTTACCTCTGGGGGTGCCAATCCAGGTGCAGGTCTCCCATCTGGAATTGGTTCAAAATTGAGAGACCAGCTCTAGAAGTCCAACCTCTCTTGAGGCTCTGGTACCCCTTCTTTCAGAGAAGTGCCTTGGCACTTTCTCTGACACGCCAACAACAACATTCCATTTTTTACAATTTGTAAATAAAAAGAAATATTCTAAAATTATACTTTGCTTTCTCATTCATTTATTGGGGAAAAGGAATTTCTTTTTCTTTATTATGGTATATTTATTGACTTTCAAAAATTGCAATGATAAACAGTTTGATTAAACCATAACACTGGCTCTTGTGGTATAAATATTCTTTAATATTTAAAACAGAAAAAAAAAATCTCAAAAAATATTATTCTGAGTGAATGAGCAACTAATCCATTGAAAGGCAGAGTATTTTATTTGAATCTAAAAAAAATACGATAAAACATCAATTTTTATCTAATTTTTTTCTTAAAAGTAATGATTCACAGAGATACAGCTGTCAATTAATTAAAAATGCAGTCTCAATTGTCCATTAAAGAGAAAACACATGAATATCTTGTTTTTGTTTTATAGCAGAATAAAACAAAAATAATTTATTTTATGCGATCTGAAAAAGAGTTAAAACTGTATATGTCTTAAAAGAAAAATATATTTTTTTTCACTTTATTGTTTAACATTTACAAGAAGATAATCTTTCAAACAATCCATTCCATTTTTTACAACTTGTAAATAACAAAAAATATTCTAAAATTATTCTTTGCTTTCTCATTTATTTATTGAAAAAAAATAATAAAAGGGATTTCTTTTTCTTTATTATGGTATATTTATTGACTTTCAAAAATTGCAATGATAAACAGTTTGATTAAGCAATAACACTGGCTCTTGTGGTATAAATTTTCTTTAATATTTAAAACAGAAAAAAAAATCTCAAAAAATATTATTCTGAGTGAATGAGCAACTAATCCATTGAAAGGCCGAATATTTTATTTGAACAAACAAACAAACAAACAAAAAAAAAATACGATAAATCATCAATTTTTATCTAATTTTTTTTTCTTAAAAGTAATGATTCACAGAGATACACCTGTCAATTAATTGAAAATGCAGTTTCAATTGCCCATTAAAAAGAAAAACACATGAAGTTGAAATATTTTGATTTTTATTTCTGTTTTTAGCAGAGTAAAACGAAAAGAATTGATTTCATACCATCTGCAAAAGAGATAAAAAAAAAATATATTTGTTCAATTTATTGCTTAAATTTTTTGTTTATTGTTTTTTCTTTTAAGATATAGTGCAAGCCAAACTTTTTCATATAGATATTTATTTTTAATGGAAATAGAAATAAAATAATATTGATATTTAAAAATAAAAAATGGCTTTCATTATATATAAAATCGAAGTGGGGGGGGGGGGGGGGCGGGGCGAGAGCATTATCTAAGACAAAATTGTCCTTCAGTCGTGTCTTTACAACAGAAAACAGCTGATAGCGAAAATATCACAGTATAAAAAATGATGGAAAAAAGCACAAACATTTTATTCTGGTTTCGAGTCAAGTGCGCGCGCATGCATCGCTGCGCTTCATCCCTGTAAAGTTTGTTTTGCAGCAACACTTTACCCGGTCGAAACGTACGGGTCCCAGTTTTACATTAGCCCTACGAGAGCTGTCTTTCTTCATGTTCTATTTCTTTGGTTTGTCTACGTCAGGCATGTCAAACTCGTTTACCGTCGCGGGCCAAATTAAGCATTGCACACAAAGCCGTGGGCCACATAACAAAGTAGATAATATTATTACCATTGCACAGAATAAAATTTGTACGCACAAATCACAGCCATATGAAAGAACTATTCACGAAAAATTCCAAAGTTGTTATTATACAAAATTTATTTTTTCTTATTTTTCTAAAAAATGTTCAAAATTACTTTTCATCAAACAAATCTATAAAGTTTAATTGAATTTTCTAAATTGTACCTATTTTAAAAATTTATTGTACACGCTGGTTTGTTAATTTTGATGTAGCAAATTCATAGCTGTCAATCGCTGATTCGGTGTATGTGTTTTCTTCAAGTAAAAAAATAAAAATAAAAATATTTTGAATCAGGAAATTTCTTTAATAAAATGTGTCGTATCTATGCGCTACTTATTTAGTTTCATTTATTAAATATATTTTCTGGTTCAAATTTTATTTATACGATTTGAAAAATAACAAAATGTTGACAGCTACGCATAAATGTTGCATAAAAATGTGCACACAACATAGCTAAAATATGCCTAATTACATACTATACTTTAAAAAATCGGTCGATTGAGGAATATTTACTGAAATTCCGAAAACCCCTTATCCATATATTTTCGCTTTAATGTGGAATCGCACTGAAATTTGATTAAACGCAGTAATACATTTTGAAGAATTAATTTCAACATTAATAATTGGATTGGAAGTGAAGTAAATTGATTAAACTACTTTCAAATTGCTTGAACTTCAATATTTTTCTTTTGAATCCTTTTTATAATATAATTTTAGTATATTCTAAAAATTACCTTCCGATGATTTTTGTAATAATGCTTGGCAACATTTAAAATAAAATACATTTTCTTTTTGAAAATTGTTTTATCAAAGTAATAAATTTCATATAAAAACGCTAATACTATCAAATAACAAGATAGTACTTTGAAATTTGCCTTGAAGTTTACTCAGGCGCTTTGTAATTTAAGATGAAAACCCCAAGTACTTTGTCGATTGGCGGTTTTTTAAAAATCCACATTCATGATTTGTCGATTTAAAATAAAGATTGTAGCCTTGTTTTACAGTTCGAAATTAACAGTTATATATCTGTATAAGAATGTATAATTAAGTGTGGGAGTGGTAAATTCAAGATTGGTAAAAAACAAATTAAATCGAGAGTATAAAACTCTAAAAACCTTTCCGATATTTAGCCAGATTTTTTAGAGTTTTCTTTATACTTTGTATCGTTTACATTTTAATATTACATTCTTTCCAAACTCCAACAGTGTCTACATATGAAACATAAAAGTCAGTTTTTCTTTGAATATAATTGTATTGTAAATCACCTTTAAAAATAGACGATGTTCATCTTTAGTTTATCATATTTATTCATACTGGTAAAGAGCTTTAACATATATATACTTTTTTAAGTCTTGGGATATATGAGAGTAATGTCAATAAAATGTGTTATATCAATAAAAACGATGAAAGGAAGGAAACATCACGCAGGATACCAGGAATGTCACACAATTACCAACAAAAGAAATGAAAATAATTAAAAAGTTTATATCCAAAATCCGTTCGACTGATGCCTACGTGAAGAACCTGGATACCATATATATTCAGGGGTTTTGTGTCAAGCACAAAAGCGATAATTTGTGTCACTTTTAAAGCGACTCATTAAAAGCTATTTAATTTTATATTTAGATTTTTTATAAATTTTAACTGTTCTTAATTAGCGCAGACTTTTATTAATTTTTCAATACATTTCTTAGTATTTAATAAATACATCATATTATTTTGTAAAATGGTGTAAGTTCGAAGAGATAAAAGTAAGTATTAGTTTCGACATAAATAAATAAAATAAATTATAAGTAAAAAAAAAAAAAAAAAAAAATTACGAATCTTTAAATTTTCTAACTCAAGATTCCGCGCTTTGCTTACGTTCCCGAGTGGTTATCTGTGTATCCACAAATTTTTTTTCGGCTAAAATTTAAAATTGAGTAATATCTGTCTTATACATTATGTTGCCAGATGAGCGAGATTGTTTTAATTCAGAATGCTACGATATTCTGAAGAGAAATATTTCCCTTATTTAATGAAAGAATGAATAAGATAAATATTTATAAATACTACTATTCAAAAATAGTGATAGCATTCTGAATATATATATATATATATAACTGTCAAACTGGTAACACTGATATATATTTTTTTCTTCTGTTTGCCATCTTTAAGACCACGGTTGGTACAATCGTGTTCGTGCAAAGTGTATTTTCAGCATGCGTTTTCAACAACTAAATTAAATACAGGTTAAATGCCAAAGGCTTCGCGGGCCACTGAAAAGTTGTTGGCGGGCGAGTTGTGGCCCGCGGGCCACGTGTTTGACATGCCTGGTCTACGTGAACGAGTGAGCACTTTTATGGTTCTCCTCGTTGATATCAGATAAAGAGGTATTCCTATGCTATGTCTTATTATGGGCCCACTTCTCTGAAACACCCCAATGACAAAATTCTCTGTAAACCTACGAAAATACTTAAATACTGGATTACATATGTATATGTAATTATCGAAATTCTGTTTTCACCTTCAGAAAGTAGACGTTATATGCCGATGAGGTGCGTTTATAAAATTCGTCGGCTCTGACGTCTACTTTCTGATGTAGAAAACTAAATTTCGATAGTTATATTAGGTAATGCGAAATGGCTTATTTAAGTTTTCCCATATGTTAACATGGGTTTTCACATTCGATTAGTTTCAAGGAAGCAGCTCTTTTGCTTAGAAACTGGTTTTGTGGCATCTCTAATAAAGGTTTTCAACTGTGTATGCTTGCTCTACAATATTCAGTCACAAAATTATTACCAGGATTGTCTCTACGTTTTAAAGGACAACGTATATTGCGAACATGCCAGCTTTATAAAAATGCAAAATGTTGTTAAAGTATTCTATAATTCAAAATAGCATGTTTTAAAATAAAAATCATTCCACATATGATTGACATATTTTTAACGTTTCGTAAAGCAAAAGATTCCTTTAAACTTAGCTTTTATCCCTCTCCCCTTAAAACAAGATGAAAATAGAAAAAAATAAATAAAAAAGAAAAAAAGTTGCTGAAAAAAAGAAGTTTTAAACATTAATTATAAATTTATCCTAGTTTAATTAATATTTTTCTAAATATTTAAGATATTTCACCTTCTTTTTTCCTACTTTAGAAAATATGTGAATTTAGAAAACAACATATACAAACCATAACTGGGAATTTTAAGAAAACGTTAGTTTTCTCTTAATTAAATACAGACAACTGGGGAATAATCCATTGTGCACAAAACAAAAATAAGGATATACTTTCAGTTGAACAAAATTTTTACTTTTCATGAACCTTTCTGACTCTGAAAATGTAAATATTTATTAACTTTGTATTTAATTTATAAATTAAGGGAAATGCGTACAAACTTAGAAATGGTTACATTTTCGTAAACAAACATTCGAAGTATATTTATAATTGGGTTTAGTCAAAATTTTGCATTCATTCCTGTCTTTTCGGGGGGGGGGGGGGGAATTACAAGCTATATGCAATGGTGGATTGAGCAGTCTTAATTTCCATGTATAAATCTTTGCATCTGGGGCAATGTACAAATATTTTGAGCCACTTCCTTTTTGATTTCAACTTTTTTTTTTTTTAAGTTTAAGATTTTCCTGTTCAAATGCTTTTAAATAAATCTATTCGCATCGGAAAAAAGTACCAATAAACTTTTATAACTAAAACTCACTAGATCAGCTCTCAAAGCAAATCAAAACTCAATGAGAAATGTTAACAGAATCGAATCCCTTTGAGGTTGATTCGATTCGATTGGCTCAGAAAAAGGGCTTGCTAACGGGTAATCCTGTTCTACGGTGCTTCCCTCTGTAGGGAATATATGGGGTCTTATGTATATTTTACATTTTATGGGAGACAATTATTTCCAGTATAACCCCACTGCCACAGACAATGTATTCTATTCTGTGCCCACTGCCTCCGCTTTTATGCTATTGAACATTAAAATAGTATATTTTGTCATGGAAATATATAGTAAAAGAGAACAACTAAGAAGTTTTGAAAGATTTTTCTTATTTATTAAAATAAAGTGTGTACTCCAGGATTAACATACTGAAAAGCAAATATGTAAATAATTTGGTTTATTTAAACTAACCATAATCTTTCGACAATCATTAATAAATTTAAACGTTTGATTTTCAAATAATTTGAATATATCTGCAAGAAAATTCTGAAAATTAAAAAATCAAGTTCCTCTATTATTTATTGTATAAGTTTATACAAAAGAAAAAAAAATTAAATATGTCAGTGAAAAGCATTAATAACGGATTTAATTAACGATTATTTCTGTGTTGTTAGGGATAGGGGTGTTACATCTCTTAACATAATATTTTAAAAATGTTATATAATTTGTATTTCCACTTAACACAAGTTATTTCCGTCATCAAAGAATCACTCTTGATAATATTGAACAGCTCAATTTTATAATGTATGTAATATTTGAAAAACGTTAACCCCTTGAGGACGAGCGACACGTATACGTGACGCATAAGGCGCTCAGAATCCTCGATTATTCCCACCAGTTACTTTTTATTGTAAAATTTGTCTTATTTAATGACAGCATTTCTGAGATTCAATTAGGCGAAAATTTCTGTTTTGAAAAACCGGTGGCAAAAGATTAAATAATCTGTAAAAGACGCTCGTCGCGAAAGTGTTAAAAGCTGCAACTACTAATAAATTATGAAGTTAAACTTTACTTTTTAATGCCTTATTTTTAATATTTGGTTACATTGGCCAATGTTGAAAAATGATATTACAATTACAACATTCAGGGATATCTGTCGACATTCGTACAAAAAAACAATATCATTTTTCGGACATTTCAAGATATCTGTCGACATTCAGCATATCTGACGATGTTTGTAATCTTGACCGAAGTGAACTGAAAGTTCTAAGGGACCGCCCATTTGTGTAGTTTTCGTCAATGTGCATTTGATGAAGGCGTCAGGCGTGAAATTTGCGCAGAAAGAAAAAGCCTATATAAACATTTTCTGTAGGAATCCATAATTGTTTTTATATATAAAAAAATCATGTGAAAATTTGTGTTAAAAAAAAAAAAACAAACAAAAAAAAAAACCTAAAGATGTTTTTATACTATGTATTTCATACTATTTTTAACAATGTTTTTACAAGAAAAAAAATTCAATTTATGTAATTTTTAAATGTGGATGCTTGTTTATCTTTTTAAAATGCTTTCAAATTTCCGACTTTTATAAGAATTTTATTTTTTATTATTGAAATTCTACAAATTTAGTTTCAAAAGTAGGTCACTGATTTTTTTTTAATTAGATACTATTAATAATATATTATTTATATAATTCATCTAAGTAATTATTATTATTATTATTATTGATATTATATAAGCTTTTAGGGCTAAATTATGCGCGTGTTAACTTTTCTGTAGTGCACCAATTTCTGAAAAAATGTACACATATTTCTGTCTTAAAATTAATAAATATATATATATAATTTGTCACAAAGCAAAATTCAAAGTAATAGGGTTGTTAAAACTTTCTTTATAGTTTTCTGCATGGGGAACATATGATTTTTAATACAGCAAGCTTTAAAATTTCTTATTTCCTTTAAATTTCTAAGTTTTTAATTTATTACTTATTTTAAAATAATTTTTACAAAATTTCCAACAAATTTAATAATAAAGAGTTATATTTAAATAAATATTTGCTAAAAGAACATAAAAAAATATGTCGATTGTGATTGAAAAATACCAGATAATGAAATTATAGTTTTGTCAGACATTTTTTACCACAGTAACAGAAAAATTTACTCTCACCAGCTTCTGTTAAGATCTTTTTATAACATCTTTACCCCTATTTTTCCTTTTGATTATCTTGTCATTGTAACAAAGCTTGCATTCTTCTTGTTACACAATTTTCCTTCACAGAATAGGATTTATTCAGAATGGATACTCTCTTTGGCTCAAATGGAAATTATACTTCACATGAGATTCGCATAGAAGCTGGCGCCGTCTGGAGGGAGGCAGTAGAACACACAGCATGGTTGCCATCACAGAATAGGCTATATTCAGAATGGATACTCTCAATGGCTGCAATGGAAATTATACTTAACATGGGATTCGCATAGAAGCTGGTGCCGTCTGGAGGGAGCCAGTAAAACACACAGCATGGTTGTCATCACAGATTAGGCTGATTCAGAATGGGTACTGTCATTGGCTGCAATGGAAATTATACTTAATATGGGATTCGCATAGAAGCTGGTGCCGTCTGGGGGGAGCCAGTAGAACACATAGGATGGTTGCCATAAGATACAGCATTTCGCAATTTATCGCTCTTTTGGCGACATTTTTAATATGAAGGTTTAAAAAAAGCGGGGGGGGGGGGGAGGTAGGGAGGAGATTGTTTGTAAACATTGGGATTTATTTGCGGCGGCTTACGGCCTACTCAACAACTGCGCATTTTTGAGTTGGTGAAAAAGCAATAGTTCAAAGTTCAATTTTTATTGATATTAATTTTCAAAAAATTTTAAAAGATTAAATAAATATTTTTAAATTAAAAATGAATATATAATAAAATATGTTCATTTTTAATTATGGCTATATTAAACTGAATCAAGCTTTTTTTTTCTTATTAAAAGAAATTTTGATTTGTGACTAATATTTTATTTTCTTCTTCCCATGTACTTTTTTTTTTACACATATTTTCATCCCTGAAATTATTAATTTTTAAAGTTACGATGTTTTTATTAAAAAAAAGTTTATTCCCATTAGCCATAATCATATACAGGGTGTCCCAGGATTATTGGGACAAACTTTAAGGGGAGGTAGGTGACATCACAAAGATTCAGATTTGCATAGCAACCCATGGTCGGAAACGACTTTGTTCGCCGTTAGGTGGTGTTGTTCACAAGAGCACTGGAGGAAACCTTCTTTGTTGCCAGGCTCTCTAACATCTGCAGATTATCTCTTTTTTTGCAGGAGGTGCTACCAAGCTTACTTGACACTATGCCAAACATGTCAGACTCCATATGTGGTTTCAACATGATGGGAAACCTCCCCATTATGGCAGATGTGTTCGTGAACATTTGAATCAGGTGTTTGGTCCACGCTCTCCTGATATAAGCAGCACAGATTTCTATCGTTGGAGTGTACTGAAAAGTGCTGTGTATGCAACGCCTGTGGATTTTGATATGGATCTGGTTGCAAGACTCATCTGTGCTGCTGCAGATATCCAACAAAATCCAGGTGTATTTGAGCGAGTCCACCAATCCATGGTCCGACGGTGTAATGCATGCATCACTAGCAATGGTTTAAACTTTTAACATCTTTCGTGACATTTTCACATATCATCTACCACAGCACATGTGATATCTTTCACCAATAAATTATTTCAGATGATCTCAGCCTTGTGTCTCTTCATTTCTTGTACCTGTCATAATACTTTCCCATGACGTTCCCGACCATATATATATATATGTATATTTCTCAATATTGAAATTAAAATGTAGGCTGTGTACAAAAAATTATTAGGCACAACATATTCCCAACATTTATCTAAACAAAAGTAATACAGATTTTTTTTGCTTCAAAAATCTATAAATGCAGAATTTTTATTGCAGTTTTTTTTTATACTAAAGGTATTGCTGTATAGGTATTTTTTTATACTAAAGGTAAATGCTGAAAAAATTTCATATAAATTTTTTTTTTGAAAACATGTTGATGATGAAATTTTTACACGTATTTTTTTTTTCATTAGCCTGTAAAATTGTTTAATAAAAGAAAAAAATCTATAAATAGCTTACTTTTCACACTCCGATGACTAACCCAATCGGGACCATGGTATCATATATGCAACCTCAAAAAGAGCATACAGAATTTGTTTTAGGCACCAGTAAAAAATAAAAGTAATATTTGCTTTCTCTAATTAGAGCCTTTTTGTGATAGTTTAAGTAAAGGTAGCTTTTTTTAAAAAAAGTGGTGCCAACCGAATAAAATGTGTGTAAAAGCCGCCGGTCCCGAAGGGGTTAAATAAGACACTTGGGTTTATCTTTCTCCATTGCAAACTTCTCTGTGAAGACGAAACGATGACTCTGTTCAAATTTTCTACACGATTCAGCGGCTGTAATTCAAGAGCTTTCTGGCTGTTTAGAGCACATTTTTTTCAGAACTGAAAAAAGTACAACAAATACTAGTACAAAAAATTTATAAACATTGAAATTAAAAGAGAAATAATACGATAAATAAGGGAAAATAACTTATCTCTCAAAAACTTAAGACATGACAAACACGTGCAGAAACCTGATTTCTTCACAACGCTAGCAAACAAGGAAATTTCCTGCCTCGATCTCGCCAGTCTGAGGCCAAATCGTTCCAAAGAATTGGTAGTTTTACTATCCCCCTCCAGACGGCGCTGAAAGCAGGCTCCATCTTATTCGTCTGTAAGGGTTCTATTGTATGTGCTTCCCTTGAGCGAGCAGAAATCTTTCGTCTTGCAATGAGGGATTTCTGTTCTCCACATCTGGGGCGAAGAAATAGGGCAGTTGCAATTGACGTCATCTTGGAGGTAAACAGTACAAATAGGCAGTTCTGATTGGTGGAATTACCCTTACCTCCAAGTGAATACAATGGTTGATCAGCTGATTGCAACTGCCCTATAGAAGTATGAAGAAAGATAGTTCCCGTAGGGCTAATGTAAAACTGCGACCCGTACCCAAATGCCGTCTGAAGAATTGCTGCAAAACTAACTTTACAGGGATGAAGCGCAGCGATGCATGTGCGCCATAGACCTTCTAATAAATTCTAGTTATCTTTCCTCTGAGATGCGCGCGCCCTCTAGTCGGAAACAACAGCAAAAAAAAATCCGCGTTTTTAGATCATTTATAATTTGACAGTCCCCTCCCTTTAGATTCAGGTAGTTTTCTGTTCTGAGTTGTAACGAAACGATTCAAGGATAATTTTTATTTATTTTTGCTTAGATAATGTTTTTTTTTTTTTTTTTTTTTAATGTTGGTGCTAGCAACAGCGATAGATAATAAATATTCTACATTTTCAACCTTCTCATTCTAAAACAAGATACGTGACAGATTTTTATGTATTTATATGTCATTTAAGTGTTCGCGTAAGTTTTCGTTTTGATTTAAAGAAATGTCAAACGAACACAGTATTGTGTAATAAAAATGTAATAATAATTACTAATACATTATTATATCGATAATACATTATTATTATATTACATAATCAGTGATCTGTCTTGCACAAAATTCTATCTCTGCAATAACTGAATTCCCGGGTGAAATTTTCGCAACGTACCCCTCAAAAAAAAAAAAAAAAAAAAAAAAAAAAAACCCTGAAATTATTTATTGCAAATATTTGATCTATGAAGTAAATAAAAATTGAACCCTTCACAACTCTAAAACCCGATAATTTGAAAATTTCCTAAATAAATAATACCCCCCCCCCCCTATCAACAACCATCCTCTTCTTACAGTGTCTAAAAATTTAATTAAAAAAGATGATTGTTTTGTAAATTAAAAATAATTGTAAATTAATTGTAATATACAAATTAAAAATAATTGTATTACCAGTAAATAAATAATGAATCAAATGAATTCTTGTGTTAAATTTTCTCACACCCCTCCCTCCAAAAAATGAAAGTTTGAAAAAAAAAAAAAAAAACCCTGAACAGATTCCTGATTATGTATTACAAATATTTAATGTATTTCCGAAAATATAAAAATTCGTATAATCTTAAAATGTTATCTTTAATAAGAATTTTTTCTGAATGTTCATAACAGAGGTGGAAAGCAGTAAATTTCCCCTTTTTTAATAAATTCATTTGAAATTATTTTCCAAATTTCAGTCTCCTGATACCACAAAATCCCACATTCCTCTAAAACCTAATGATTTGTAATTTTCCTAAATAAATAATACTGCAAATCTCCCCCCCCCATTACGCAGAGTATTTAAAAGATGACTTTTTATTTATTAATTGTATTAACAGTAAATAAATAGTCAACTGAATTCCCATGTGAAATTTCCACAACCCCCCTATAGTTGCTATAACGAACTACTATGTTGCTAAAATCAGAGAATCATTAGAAAATTTTTACAAAGGAATTAGCACATGTAATGATGGTTTATCTTACAACATACCTGAGATATGGTTCAATAATTTGAAAATATCAAATACTCCAGCGCCTGAACACACAGACCTTTCATACATTCCTACAGATTTATAGACTAGCCCTTGTTCAAAATCCGTTACGTAACAGCACAGTGGAAGCGACAGACACTTACTTCTATTGTCAGTCAATGTTTCCCCTTGAATATGAACGCGTGTGTGTTCGAAAGATCTCGGGATTAAAGTATGTTTTAATATCTTATGCATAGGTCTGTTTCATTTCAGCACCTTTTAAGTACGATGCCGGCCAAAAGTTTGAGATCATACTAAGGAAAATGACAAAATTAAATAAAACTCTAAAATTTGTTGGAATTTTCAGAAAAAAGTTTAATCATCACAAAATATACAACCTGAGAAATATAACTAATTTAAATATAGGTAAATTATCAATTATTGCTTTTAACGTAAATTTTTAATGGTAAAAATAGCTTAAACTCATCTTTCATCGAAAAATCCTCTTTTGCATTTTATAACTTTTTTCATCATTCTCGGCATACGAGCAATCAATTTATCGATTGTGTCTTGTGGTATATTATTTCAGATTTTATTTAAAACCTTCCATGTGTCTTCATGTGATGAGGGGCACCAATCACGAATGTTTATATTGAGTTTTTCCCATAAAAGTTCGATCCGATTGAGAGGGAGGCTCTGAGGTTGCCACACCATGTTTTTTAACTCACCTTCTGTTTCTTTTTGTTCTAAATAGCCTCTGCATAATTTCGAACTATGTTTAGGGTCGTAATCTTGTTGGAAAATGAACCCATTGCCAATGAATCTCAGCCGGGAAAATTTGTTTCAAGAATCGTTTTGTAATGTTCTTTTTTCTTAATACCTTGAATCCGTACCAAATATCCAGTTCCTTACACAGAGAAACAACACCAGAACATAACAGACCAACCGCCGTGCTTCACAGATGTCACTACACAATCTGGCAGCATCTTTTCTCTCGCACAACGCCAAACAAAAATTCTCCTTTTTGTGCCAAATATTTCGAACTTGGATTCGTCACTCCAAAGAACATTTTCAAAAACTTCTTCTGTCCAATATCGATGGGTAGGGGCCCACTGCATTCGATTCTTCTTGTTCTGCGGCTTTAATAGCGGTTTTCGGATGTCTACGCGCCCAAACAAATTAGCGTCTCTCAATCCTCTTTTTACAGTAGTAAGTGACACAGGTTTGGATCGAGATTTGTTTACTTTAGCGGGAATTTCTGGCGCTGTTAGTCGTCTATTCCGCCTGCTGGTAACAACAATGAAATTACCACGATAGAAGTGGTTGCTCTCAGTCTTCCTGAGCGTGGGCGATCTTGATTACTGCCGGTTTCCTTGTATCGGACGATTGTGCGATGAACACATGTCATCGATAATTTTAACTGAGTGGCAACCACACGTTCAGATTTGCCTTCATTATATAGAACAATGATGGTAGACCTTGTTTCGATGCTGATTTCCTGTTTTTTCCTCCATTTTTAAGATGCCTTGACAGAAGTAACCACAAAATCAGACTAAACAAGAAAGTACGTGGAGAACTTCGACAAAATAGGGTATCTTAATATGAAACACCTAAAAAAAAGTAAAACAATAGCTTGAGCAGTAAAAATAAAACAATAGTTAAATACGTGACAACCTGGGAGTCATAAAAAATAACAATGACTCTACCTGACTTGTTCATACTCGGCATTCGTTGATGTTTGGGAAAAATACGTCTATTATGCCCTTTCTTGTTAATTAAACAAAATAATTTGCTTTTTGGATTTCCCAAGGACTATAGAAGATGTACAGGAGCAGTTTGTAATTTATTTTCAAATATGTTTGAGTATTTATAGATAATAAAAGATTTCCGAAGTGGTCTCAAACTTGTGGCAAGCACTGTATATTTTTAATAACTATTTTATCTGTTTATATGTTATTTATTTAACGATTTTTAAAGAGCATTTGCTTGCTTCTTCTTAGTTAATAAATGTTGTATGATAGATATACTTTTAAATTTTCATGAATGTAGCCAGGGACACTTTTAAATGCGTATATATCGATATTAGTGCTTTAAGAAACGTTGATTGAAGATAAGTTATGAATATAAACACAATTTAATATCAGGGGATGATGCTCTTAAAAAGTGAAATTATTCACTAAAATTATTCATATCCAATTTTGTAAAGTCTGTCTCTGTTAACACCTTCGCGACGAATGTCACGTATATGTGACGCACATTATGTTCAAAATCCTTGGTTATTCCTACCAGTAAATTTTGCCTTATTTAATCGTAGCATTTCTGCGATTGAATTGGGCAAAAATTACTGTTTTGAATTACAGGCGAGATCGGATAAGACTTCTTTGACGCCCGTCGCGTAGCGGTTAGGAGTGCGTCGTGTATTCAATTACTAGATTATTATCGGCTGCTCTAGCCGATTTTCTTGATTTGTGGGCACGGCTAATACCATCATCGGCATAAACTTGAACTTGAACTTGTGATAGGTTCAATGGGCTTCCAAGTTGCGAAGCAACTGCACACCCTGGCTTTGAGTAGGTGTATATCAAATCCTGAGAGAGCCATATGAAATGTCTAGCCGTAGTCCAATTGACTACATAAAATAGGATAGTGTTAAGTATATCTATAAAATAATGAAAATTTACTAGTTAAAGTATAAAAGTAAAAATAGTTCATAGTTAAAAAAAAAACAAAAATATGCCAGACGAGGTAAAGTAAAGATGTTAAGAGAAGTTTAGGAGATAGAAGAATGAATATTTTATTATTTATTCAATTGTGACAACTTTATGGTGTCAGTTTTATTTTAAATTATCTATACGGCCAAAGCCCGAAATCAGCCAATTCGTGAATTGGCCGGACATTTCACATATTGGCCAACTTTGTTTTAAATTTATTGGTCAATTTGGAAATTGGCCGGCCAGTTCGTGAAATGGCTAGAAGCAGTCGGCCAATTCGCGAAATGGCCAGAGGCCGTCGGCTAATTCGCGAAATTTCTAAGAGCTGTCGGCCAGTTTGCGAAATGACTAGGGGTGGCCAGCCTACTCTGCGAAATGGCATGGAGCGATCGAGCAATTTGGGAAATGGGTAGGTCATGTAGGCAAAGTCGAATGGAAAAGTTTTGAGCTGATTTTGAAGGTCTGTGTAGTTTCTACTTAAACAATTGTAATTTTTTTTTTCTAATGTAAGGTTCATTTGCATATAAGCCTGCACAAGATATATTTCTTTTAATATTTTCTTTTGAATATTTTCTTTTTTATTTTCTTTTAAATTTAAATGTTTTTTATGAAAAATCTTCAAAATGGTGTCAATTGGGTTACTTCCATTTTTTCAAATAAAAGGATATATTTGAGATTATTATATTTTATTCGTGTGATTTTTTTTTTAAATAAAAAAAAAAAGTGTTTAAGATAATTAAGGGTCAATTTTCCTTAAAAGTAAATTAACACCATTTACCAAAGTAAACAAGATTGCCTTATTAACGATATATAGTCACGAAGGACACGGAACCCCAATATAATAAATACAAAATTTGGTACACAAGGTTAATTTTGCGACTCTAAAAAACCAACATAAATAGCAGAATAAACAAAGCAAATTCCGCTTTTATATACTCCGAGACTTGATAAGAAAACTTTCTTTAGTAGAAAAAAAATGGACAGGGGAATGTAACAAGGGCAACGCACAAACTCTAAATTTAATGTGAATATGCATTTTGTTTTTGGCATTACATATTAAAAAAAAAATAATTCTATATATAAAAAATACTGGATATATTTGTTTGTCAACATGGGCGGCCGCAGAACAAAATTCAAGAAGGACCAAGATATTAGAACAGATGCAACTGCAATCCATTTTTTTTTAAATCGAGAATATAAACATAAAACAAATTAAACTGAGACTTTTTCTAATCCACAAAACAAATTAAAAATGACGAATTGAAACAGTTAATTATTTTTCTATTTTTCTTCATTAGTAATGAGGTGGGTGTGTGCGAGGTGGGGGGGGGGGGGAGGGCTCAGTCCATGTGAAACCATGTTTAAAAGAATTGTTAAACACACGAAATTAAAAGAAACAGTTAATTAAAAGTCTTTAACGAGGAAGGGGGGGGGGCTGTTAAAAAGGGTTCTTAACTTGTGACGAAAATTCTTAATTCCTGCTCCTTTTAATGTTTAATTATCTTAAAGCTTTTGAGAAGAATAAATTTTATTATAATTTTCAAAATCACAAGCAATAAATATAAAATTAAATAAAATAAAAATAAAAATAAAATTTGAAAATCCAGAGTAGGGTATGTTTCTTAAACTTTTAAATGAATAATAATGTTTTGAATTCCGTTCAGAAAAAACACCCGGCTTCCCCTCAGATTAATAATAAAAAACAATTCTATTTATAAATTAGTCTTTCGTAACAAATATTAATTTTTGAGAAGGAATATCTCCTTATATGAAACACAAGAAGAATATTTTTTTTGAAGTGAAAACTTCTTTAGGCGCATTGGGCATTTTTTGAGATGGGAAAAAACCATTGAACTCGCGACACTGTTACTGTAACCGACCCCTCTGTATATAAGTATGTACATGTATTGTGTATAGTTCGGTATGAGGTAGGGCGGGGCGGGCTTGCCTGTGTGCTATTGGTTCCCAAAATACACGTACGAGAGTTAGAAAAAGGGAATGCTTTCAGTAGTGCTGCTACACAATTCAACGCACGTTTCTGTTAATTCAATATAGATAATATAATTCTTTGCCAATGATTTTGAGTGGGGACTTCAACATAAACTTTGCGGATGATAAAAATCTACCATTAATTGAATTTTTACATAGAGAATTTCATTTAACGATGACCAATTATTGCAATCTTAGCACAACGAGATATAAAACTACAATTGATGCAGTCTTTATAAGATATTTAAGTAGATTCGAATCACAATTGTTTGTTTCCTATTTCAGTTACCGTAAACCTATAGTATCAGTTCTGGAATATAATGATGATGATAATGATGATGATGGAAGAGTTGTTGAAATTGTGGATGAAAATTCATAAGTTTCATTGGTATTCATTTCAAAGAATACCAATTAATTAAATTTCATATTTCATATATTTGTAAATTTACGTTTTAAGCAATAGATTGCAATTTTTGTATGTAAAATAATATGCACTATTTTTCATGTACAATAGCGCATTAAATGAAAATTGTAATATAATTTTTGTAGTAATAGTTTATAATAATGAATAAAAAAAAAAAAACACTCCATTTAAAAGTATTTCCTGCACAATAAAACATTTCCTGACGATTCAAAAAATACACACGAAATTGTTCAAGTTTTCACTTCTGTCGGCACTCCCGGAGTGCCAGTTTTTTTTTTTTTTTTTTAGCAAGGCGGCTCTTCTTCCTATGATCCTATATTTCTCTACGTTCGTCAACCCCCCGTGCACACACGCAGACTCTTAAAACATACACATTTTCTCTGTTAAAAAAATATTACCCGATTACCTAAAATTGAACGAAATTATCACGTCCAATGACGGTCTTCTGAAATCGGGTTGTCATTTATTTCTCTTTGACTGAGAGATTTTTCATTTCCCAAAGCTGCATCCACTACTGCTGTGACAGCTGACGACTTATTTCGAGATTAAGTAAGATCTATTACAGATTTGAAAATTAGCTTTTAGAAAATGGTTACGTAAAATTGAAATGATTCTGAAAAAGTGTTGCTGCCTCTCGGACCTTTTTAACATTTATTTTTCTTTTTGTACTTTTAGACTCTATAAGCAAATCGTTTTAAATATATTGTTTGAAAAAGGACGTAATTATCACCATTAAATACTTTTCGCACCTATAATTTAATCATTTTAAAGTCTGATTTCTTTTTAAAATCCACGTGTAAATATATTTTTCAAATGAAAAGTGTTTGGATATATTACTTGGGCTTTTTTAAATGTGACAACATGAGACAAGAACTGCTATTCCAAACTATAAATTAAATCTCTATTCAGATAATGAAATTAAAATAAAGAATGGTAAATCCCTTTTATCTAAGGAATTATATTCTTGCAACAGATGGTTAAATTGGTATGAATATATATTTTTTATTCTATAAAACTTATTTAACTGAACTATCTTGACCGATTCCAACATTACATAATGCTTTAAAAAATACTTCGATTTAAAAATTGTCTGCTTCAATATGTTTATCATATTTTTATCTATAAAACTCTTAGTTTTCATATTTTTATGTGTAATAGTTTTTGCAGGATAATCGGAGAAAGTAAAAAGATCATAATAAATTCAATTACGGCAGCAGCAGCATTTTTTTAGAATAAAGATAAATTATAGAATAGCCTTATAAAATATTCATATAAAAACAGGGATGATTGTGTTCCGGTATTTTTTACACCACAAAATTTATATAGGAATCTTTTGCTTCTTAATCGATGAATTCTGCGATGACATACTAAGAATATAGCTATATAAATTTAATGGTGTACAAAATACCGGAACGCAATCACCCCTGTAAAAAACTACACAAATATGAAGAATAAATCACTTTCAATGATTTCGCTGTATCAGAATAAATCACAGAGGCGAGAAGTTCTCTAGACGAACAGAATATTAGCGCCAAAGCATGGAATGTTATTTCTTACCCCATGCACGTCAGTGCTACCTACGGTACCTGAGGTGCATGGTACCTACAGCCTTGGATCACCACTTCGAATATTGGCCAGGGATTTCCAGTAGAGTTGCAAAAATGGGTTTATTCCCAGGTTTATTTCCAATAGACCGGTTTATTCCCAGTTTTATTCCCAAAAGACCTGGTTTATTCCTAAAAAACCCGGTTTATTACCAAAAAACCCGGTTTATTCCCGGAAATAAACCGGATTTTTTCTAGTCTTTGCAACTCTAATTTCCAGCCACTTCGGGAATTGGCCTGCCGAATCCCGAAATACTCTGTTCATTGAGCTCTGGGCAAGATCCTTTGCCAGTTCGCGAAATGGCCGGCCACTTCACGAACTGGCCAAACTTTGAGCTTTGACTGTAACATATACACTAAGTGGCCAAAAAATTAGAGTCACCCTCTAATAACGAGTTGGTCCACCTTTAACTCTGATCACAGCCGATATTCTTCTTGGTATTAGAGTTGCAAAGAACCGGTTTATTCCGAGGTTTATTTCCAATAGACCCGGTTTATTCCCAAAAGACCGGGTTTATTCCCAATGAACCAAGTTTATTCTCCAAAAACCCGGTTAATTCCCAGGTTTAAACCGGGTTTTTTCTAGTCTTTGCAACTCTACTTGGCATGGACTCAACAAGTTGCTGATACCGTTGCAGAGGAATGTTGGCCCATGCTGACATAATGGCAGCTGTAAGTTGGGTCAGATTGGATGGAGGCGTTTCAAAGCTTTGAAGCACTCTTTCGACTTCGTCCCACAAATGCTCAATAAGATTGAGGTGAGACGGCTGAGCTGGCCATGGAAGGAGGTTAAACTCTGATTGATGTTCCTCAAACCAATTTAAGGCCGATCGAGCACAGTGGCAAGGTGCATTCTCCTGCTGATAGTGGCCATCTCCATAAGGGAATATTATAGCCATAAACGAGTGCACGTGATAGGCAACGATGTTGAGGTAAGCTGTGCTGTTCAGAGTTGTGTTCACAGATATCAAAGGACCTAGTTTACTCCAGGAAAACATTTCCCACTACATAATTCCACCGCCACCAAAATAAAGAATTGTCATTTGGCAGGAAGGATCCACGAATTCGAGCTATTTGCGCCATATTCTGATCCTGTGATATGCATGATGGAGCAGGAAACGAGATTCATCGGACCAGGCTACTTTTTTTCAATACTCAAGTGAACAATTTCACGGTTTCTTTGCCCACATCAGGCGTCTTTTCCTATTTTTCTGTGATACCAAAGGCACTCTTGATGGTAGCCTGTTGCTAAAGCACATCCTTTGCAAAGTCCGTCTTGTTGTGCGTTGGGATATGCTGTGTGATGCACCTGCGTTGATTTCAGCTGTAATTTGTCGTGTTGTTGCCCTTCTGTTGCTGCAGACTATGCGTGCTACTCGCTTTTCATCTCTCTCGTTGACCAACATTTTTCGACCAGAATGGTGCTTATCGCTTGAAGTTTTTTTTCTCATATGCCACTCTCTAAACATCCGAGATACTGTTGGACGAGAAAATCCTAAAAAAGTCGTAGTTTCAGAGATGCTGGCAACAGCTCTTCTTGCTTCCCTTGTTCAAAGTCACTTAAATATTTCGTCTTACCCATTTTTACTGTAACTTCCGTGCTAATTACGTCGTACGAAGCAGCGAGTTCTTTATATAAGCAACTCTGCGTTGTTACGTAATTCAACTTCACTGTCGGACTGGTTTACTTTCAAATAAGAGGTGTCTCTAATTTTTTGGCTACTCAGTGTATATATATATATGTAGGATTTGAATTTTAGATCGCATCGTTTATCTGACTTATAACGTGCGTGATCAGCAAATTAACTAACTCACTGGTATTTATTTATTATCCATAATTTCAACGCATGAGATACCAAAGTAAAATTCACGGATCACGAACAACCGTTAACTTTTTAGACTTTGAAAATGAAAAAAGCTCGGTCCCTTTTTTCTTCACCACTCAAGAAGCTATGGCCCGGAAGTGATCAATAAAGCAACTGTCTGCATTAGGTCTAATTGGAATGTTTTACAAATATCGTATAAACTACTGTTTTTAGGTGTTAATTCTGGTTTATTTGAAAAAGCTAATTACAGCGCTTTGAATAATTAAGTGTCTTCAAGGGATTGAATTTATCTTCGTATTATTTCAGCATTCTGTAATTATTTAAATATATCAATAAATTAACGTTCCGCATATCACCTCATAGCTGTCAACTTTTATGCTTTTTTGATACCACTAAAATTTAATAGAAAATTTTGTCTTATTGAATCACATGATTTCGGAGATTTAATAAGTTTAAATTTACTATAAAATTTTAGTGGTAGGAAAAAGGCGTAAAAGTTGGAAACTATGTTACCCTACTACAATTTGGGGGATCGACCTAAAATATAGGTGATGATAGTTAAAGTAAAACTATTATAACAGTAGGGGATGACAGCGGAATCAAATAGGAAAAGACGAATTAAATGCGAAATTGTCATGAATTACTAGTTAAGAAGTGGGTTGTGAGTTATTAATTCAAGTGTGAAAACCGTAATCATGCCTCTCCAAGTACAAGTCTAGAAGATAAACATGGGAACCCTAAATAAAGCTAGAAGAAACGATCTCATAAATCTATGTGATGAATGCGGGATTTAGGTACCAGAAAAAACGACGATTCCAGCGCTAAGAAAACTTATTAAAAACTCAGAAGATTACAAGGAAGATTTCATAAAGGGCCGTTTAAAAATAATTATGGCAGCTACAAACGAGAAAGGAGAAAAAAAAAAAAAAACGAGAAAAAACTACACTGCTGTCAAAAAAAAAAGGGGGGGGGGCTAGTGACCGGACGGTTTCGCATTTTACGCGGTTTATCGAATATCTACTGAAACTCCTGACGAATTGTCGTTGAAATTCGACGATGTGAAGCACATGTTTGACTTCAAGAACAGTATAAACAGTATACTGCAATTGAAAAATTAATATATTGAATAACTGATGAGATATGAGTATTTATATAAAATAATTTTTAACTGCGCATGTGCGAACTACACGAAAGTATTTTTTTTTTCATGATTTCGTAGTGAATTCTATAGAACATATAACCAGGGATGATTGTGTTCCAGTATTTATACACCACTAAATTTATATAGCAATCTTTTTTTTTTTCTTTAATCGATAAATTCTGCGATGACCTATTAAGAATATTGCTATATAAATTTAGTGGTGTACGAAATACCGGAACACAATCCCCTGATATAGCAAGAGCAGTCAAATATCGTGAAAACTCAGAAAGATACCGGCAATTAGAGATCGACCGAAATTTCGGTTTCGGTTTTGGTTTCGGCGCAAAATCAGAGTTTCGCCGAATATTCGTTTTCGGCGAAACTGCTGCCAAAATTTCGGCCTGACCGAAACTCGACCGAAACTATCTGTATTTCATAATCTTGTTCATTCTTTCGGAAATTTTCAACTTTACTCATTGATATGAGTTGTATCGACCCAAATGCGACACTGTTTATTGCTGTGAATTCCACTGTTTATCATTGTCATGACTGATCCATGATGCGAGTGTAAATTATGAAGCAAGCAGTACATATGTGACGCTTATCACGTGATCTTTAAAAGCTGCAAACTTAACAGTAATAGAAAATTTTTACTTTGAAACTCCAGATTGTTTCGAATGCTTTATGAGAAAGGGGTTGTTGAAACATATGAAAATTTACGAAATTTATTACAAAAGATATATCGAGGTATGTATACTTAAAATATTTTTTTATTAGATGAAATTCGTATAATTGGAAACTTCTTCTGTCTCATTGATAAATTAATTCGTTTTATTTTATATGAAAATAAAATATATATGTACCCTTTTTTGTTAGAAATGTGGTTCAATACACGTATAATTAATAAATTAGTAACGTAATTAGTTATTATTAAGTAATTATTAATTATTTGTTATTAATTAATTAATTAATTAATAATTCTATGCAGTTATGTATGTATTAATCAGTTTTTAATTTTTTTGACACTTTCGACTTCGGCCGAAAGTGGGAAGATCACCGAAATTCGATTTCGGTCTTAAAAACCTGTTTCGGTCGATCTCTACCGGCAATACAGTGAGCTAATAGACAAATTGGGGAAGAAATAAATTAATTTTAAAATTTATTTTTTTAAATTTTTTAAATTTTAAAATTTATTATTTAAAAATTTATTTTAAAATTTATTTATTTTTGAATGTGTAGTTTTGTTAATATTTAGCATCAAAATGGATTGTGAGGAATGGATTTTCCTCTTTAAGTGGTCGAAATTCACAACTGATGGCCTCTCACTTCTGGGTTCGATTTCCAGGCTGAGGTCCCCTTCCTTATAACGTTTGGATTTGTTTTGAACTGTCCTGACATTACTCTTGTTCTGGCCGCAAACTGCAAGAGTTTTGAGGATAGCTTTATAGGTTTTAAGACCTAGTTTAAAATAATGCCTTAAGATGCATAAAATCTCAACATTTCTCTCAACTCTTTACTTTATGTGGCCTAAAAATGAAAGAAAGAAGCCAGTATGATTATAGAATATAGCGGGATATATATCCTCTTAAATAACATTTTCTGTTCAACAGGGGTGAAAATGTTCCAGCTACATGCTTTGGTATAAAAGCGTTCAAAAAACGAAACTACTTTTGATACAACCTAATAATTGCCTAATGGCTTTCGTATCGTTTTCAGCAATGCGGAAGGACATTCCAGGTAAAGACCCAAATTGCTTTAAAGCAAAAAGTCAAATTCACCTACATATTTTGTTTGTTTCAAGGTTCGTTTGGAGAAATCGACCAGCGTAGCGGGGCGAAGCCAGCCTGCTAGTAGATTAATAAATGAATTCATGCATTTTAATTATGTATAAGTTAATGACATAAATAAAAGAAATTTAACAATTTAATTAACAAAAAAAGGGGCTTAAGTTAAGATGTAATTGGCTTTACTCCAGAGATAGTATGTCGATATATTAAATATATTACAGATAATTTCTAAAATCCTTCAGCACCACTAAAAAAAAACAAAAAAAAAAAAAACATTAGAATGAAGTGGAATTACAGTATATAACGTGCGGTATATAATGTAACTAATTGACTTTGAATTATAAAATTTAAAATACATATTAATTAAGGTTTATTTTATAAATTAAAATTCTCCAAAAATGTATACACTCATATAAAGCTTTTAAATTTATTTTAAAATATAATAAAATTTTTACGAAATTTTTTAATTATTCTTGCATGTATTGCGCGCATTTTTCACATTTGAATTGCTAAAACCAGCTAATTTTTTTTTAATGAGTACACATATAATGTGTTCTCAAAATGGCCTACGATGAAAAAAATATAATGTGTAAATCCTGAGATTTTTTTTTTTTTTTTAAGAAATTCGAAATATCGAGTTTTTTTTAGATGCAGAAGTAGTCATGAATTCTAAACTTGTTACTGAAGAAACATAATAATAGGTCATTTTGTGCATCTGTATGGTTAAGACATTCAATCAAAATTTCATTACATTCTAACCAACCATTTTGCAGAAATCGTGCGCGCAATGACCAAAATTGCCTTTTTGAGAAAATTGATTTCAAAGATCAAACTACCCCTTGATCATATATAAAAAAAAAAGCTCAGACTGTTTTAGACATAACTCCTCTTCTAAAGTGAATTTTTGCATGGGATTTATTTTAAAATTTTCCTAAAGAATCATATTTAATTATAAGCTAATATACTTTTTTTTTCGAATTTTTGACACTTTAAAGGTTACTTGACCCCTAAGAATACACCGAAGTGCTATTGAATTAAAGATAGACAGTGTTATGGGAAAAATATAGTGTTGCTGCCTTATTCCTTTCAGTTGCGCATGCCGACCTATGAGATATTTAGCTGAATGTATAGGCCTCTAAAAACAAATGTTGCATGATGGAGAAAACTCGCGATTTAGACGACTTCGATTGAAGAAAAATAATATAGGTTCTCCACCTGTGTCATTCGATTTCGGAAAAATCTCGACAATGCATTTTTCTTATTCTACAGTATCAAGAGAAGAACGAGAATACATGAATCGGCGGAAAAGAGATTAGCAATTGAAGGGGTTAGAATGACAGTGGAGTAAGTCGATATTTAGTGATTTAAGAAATGAAGGGTTTTGGGAAGCTTGTTGTAATGCCCTTGCATTGAGTGGTTCAACTAGTTTTGCCCACTAGAGACTCCCTAAGTGTACTATGACTTATTTGACTAACACATTGAACATAAATTAGTATACGCTCAGTGAAAATAGGATTATCTCGATTTTCAAAATTTTTGACTTACTCTACTGTTATTCTAACCCCCTCAGTTAGCTAAGCTACAGTGGATAGGCACGTTCGCATGAACTTGAAATTCTAAGAATCTGCTATATTATATGCAGTCAGTTACAGCAAACCTTAGTTAAGGCGACCTTAAAATTGAATGAGCGAGCTATATGCATAGTAAGTAGACAGGTTGTGCAACGCTTGCTCTACCAAATGAGCTTCAAAAGCAGAAAGTCGCATGAGAAAAACCACTTGTCAATGCAGATATCGCGTTCAACATCTTGTAAGGGCAAGAGAATACGTCAGTAGACGATTGACGGCTAGAAGTGAATTGCAGGGTTTGAAGAATCTTAAATACGACTAAGTCACTCTTATAGTAGGCTAAGACTATGACGTCACATTCATGGAACCATACATCTGGTATGTCATGTTAGAAATATACAAGTTCATGGCGGCTCAGAAGTGATCGGACGGGATTTTATAAGGAAATGTTTTGAACCTATGCCACTTGTACAAAACGCTCTCTCTGCATCTAAGTATGTAGATTGTAATCTGAATGATCACGTTTTTTTTAATACTTTGTTAACACCTGGTTAGAAATGGAGCTTCATGAAGAATAACTGCTAATGCCTAAGGTCCAGCTGGCAATCACTTTATAAGAGAAGAGTTCCACTAAAGCTTTTTTTTTACTGAAACGCAACATCTGAATCTCAGATTTAAAATACCCTTAAAAACGATGCGAAAATCTCACATTAGTGTCTTTAACTGATTTACGTAAGTTTATAGCATAAGCTTGGGATTCCTTACATTAGAAACACTTCCATAGATTTGGTGTAATCATGCTTAGTCTTGATACAATCTACATCAAAGTCAGAGGAGCAGTAACTCATTACCAATCAGTTGTTTCAAATTCAGTGACACTTCAGAGAAACATTTACAATCCCTTTTCTGTAACGTTGTTAATTTTTTCAAAATGTAATTAGGTTTCTTTTACATCACAGAGTAGTGATTTAAAAAAAATAATAATCATTAGAAATTTAAAAAATATCTTTAAAGAAAAACACAAGATATTAATTCTTTAATTTTTTGACAAAATGCTTATTGTATGGATAGCAGTAGATACAACATCTGGCCCAAATCTTAATTTTAAAGAATAAGAAACACAGCAAGAGTTTTAAGTAAATCTAATATGCAACTTTGTATACTTTTTGACATGTTATGCTATTATTACATGGCATCAAATATTGAGTTTTTAGTAACAGTTGTTATCTCTTTAAATTATCAATTTGTTTATTATATTTTGTATCCTCTTATTTGTTTACACAAAATCTCCCTCAGGAAAAAAGATGACAAATCAATAAATGGAGAAATATATATATGTTTTTGACATTCGTCAAAAAACTGTTCCTAAACTATTTCTTGCTTACCCATCATATGTAGTATAGGGTAATTCTTGTAAACGTTTTGGAAATCGAAAAATTATTTTTGTCGGATTTACACGTTTCAGACACTGGATATTCCGAAAAACATATTTGTAGAAATCAAAATTTGCCGTCCGTCTGTCTGTGTGTGTGTTTGTAAATGCTCTATCTTCCGAACAAATTGAGATAGATACTTGAAATTTGGTATGTACTCAGTATGTAATAATGGAAAGAAGCTTATTGAATTTCAGTAACCTCGATTATCCGGAACTATTTTTTTCGGACTCTCAAAATATTCGTTCTGATAAAAGGTACATAAAATTTTTTCAAACTGTTTATTTTAAGGAGTGAGTATGAAAGACAATAAAAAAAACATAAATTTTGCATAAAGAATGAAGTTGATCGGATAATGAGTTGCCGAGATATTTGTAATCCTATTTCCCACACTCTTCGATTGTTCATGACCCTGTATTACATTCAAATTTCAATTCAAAGATATATTTTAATTGTAAATGAGACGTTTAATCCGACGCAGTAAACTGTTTCATAAATTGTGATTAACTGTGATTATCAATTTTGGAGTTATAAGGTTCTTTCTTTTACGCAATTCAGTAATAGAGCCTTTAAGGTTTATGACGTCATCAAGCCACGATTTTATTAGAATTGCAATGCATTTTACAAATAGTTTACACATGTTTTATTTTCATATTTTATATTATGCATATCCATGATGTGTAAGTATTACGGTGGCCCCCAACGACTAGTTTCTTTTTCTGAAGTCGTTTAATTTTTTTTGTTTTTGATGAAGAATATTTTATACATAATGCATACAAAATGTAGGTACAATATAGGACCAAAACTTTAATTTTTAAAGGTGAGAAACATAGAGAATACATCAACTAAATAACATTCACATTAAATTCAAACTCATAAAAGAGGATTTTGCTAAACTGTTATACTAATACACGAAACCAAATATTGATTTTTCTTGCAACTACTGCAATCTATTATATGCTGATGTCTTATTGATTTGCTTACTATGCTACTTATGCTACTTTTACGGCATTTATATAGAAACTCCCAAAATATTTCCACGAAAAATGATAACAGGAAAGAAAGTAAGCAGAAAAATAATTTCCTTTCTTGTCAAGAAGTTGGTAACTAAAATATTTTCCTTGCTGTTCTGTTTTGACATGGCCCAAACTTTTTATAGGTGTCTATGAATATTTTAAGTTGTTATTATTAATTCCTTCTGTAAAACATATTCCACTTTCAGCAGAATATTAATTCTAATATTAATCTAATAATCTATATTTCAAAAAATGGAAGTTATTAAATTATATATATATATATATATATATATATATATATATATATATATATATATATATATATATATATATATATATATATATATATATATATATATATATATATATACTGGGTGTCTTAAAATGCACTGACTGATTTTAAAATTCAATAACTTCCAGACGATGACAGATTCTTGCAGGAGAGTAATGTAAGACGTTAGGAGAATAATCAAAATCCGAATACTGCGATTCCTGATTTTAGTTCGAATTACCAGCAATAGATGGCGCTGCGAGCGATAGGAGTGCAATGCAGGTCAAAACTAAAATCACCTAGCAATGATGTGAAGGAAGTAGGTTCAATACATGGAATGGGTCTCATGCGCTAATACAATCTTGTTCTTAGGGCCCGATTCTGAATAGGATTTTATTGGCGAAGGAGACAAAGTCCATATATTGAACCTCCTTCCTTCACATCAATGCTGGCTCATTTCTGCTTTTGCCTCGATTGTATGTCTATTGCTCGTAGTGCCATCTATTGCTGATAATTCGAACTAAAATCAGGAATCGCAATTAAAAAAAAAAACTCCTGACATCATACATCTCCTGCAAGATTTTTTAAAAAATCTGCCACCGTTCGTCTCTCTCTCTCTCTCTCTCTCTCTCTCTCTCTCTCTCTCTCTATATATATATATATATATATATATATGTATATATATATATATATATATATAGAGAGAGAGAGAGAGAGCGAGAGGGAGAGAGAGATGCACAAAATGTAATAAATCTATTTAATCTTCTAACGCACAAGTTAATAGATACATATCAATTTCATATTTCTTGAATCATTTTTTCAACAATTTAGAAAACTGATTTAATTTTCTTATGAGGAGATTAGAATTCGTTACCTGTATTTAACAAAAATATTATGCATTATTATTAAAAGAATGATTAAAAGATTAATTTAATGCATGAATAAAATACATATTTTCATTTATAATTTCATAAATAATAACAAAAGTTACTTTTTTCAATGTTTTTTGCGATGTTTCTTTTTTTTAAAATATAAGACCCTAGCGGACCGTCCCGGCTTCGCGGGGTGGACAATGTGTCGACTACAATGTACGGTACGGATGGGTAGGTAATTTATTAAAAATTGTTCTAAATCGGACAAAAGTGGGAGTGAGACAAAATTGCAATTAAAAAAAATTAAACTTTCAATAAAAATTTGTAAAAATGTGATAGATATATATTTTTTGTTTATGTACATATTGAAATTAATAAATTTATTTTAATACAGCAGAACCACCCGGCTTCGCCCGAGTTAACCTTGGCCTTCCGGGTAACATAAGTAAAAATGCAATATTCTAAAAATACGCTGATCACAATAAGCATTTGCGGCCATAAACCGTCAAAATGACAATCAGAAAAAACTTATATGTTATTTTGACGCAATCATTTTCACGCCCTCAGCTTTATAAATGATTTTTTAAAATTCCTCTTAAAAATGTCTCACGCAAAATATGTAATCAAAAATCAGTCTTGGTTGTCTTATTAGTATGATCTTCCATAATCGGGTTCAGTGAATTTCTAAAAACGCTGAAATAGGTATTTAACTGTTTTTTTAGTAGATTTGTTATCCTGAATTTCATGCTCCTACCTAAAACTGCTACTGATCTACGGCGAAATGACCTAAAATGTTCGACCCCCCGTTTAACCCCATTCGCGAAAAATTTTCAAAAATCCTTTCTTATTGCTTGCCTGGGTCATAACAGCAATTTCGTCATGCTGACTTTAGTCGTTTCAGCTGGATGTTGTGAGTCAGTCAGGCGTTCTCTCTTTATATAATAGTATAGATATAGATATATGTTTACAACAAAGATTGCTGCAAATAAAAACATTTAATATTTCTTTGTATTAAATTATTATTTATATCTACATATTTTACCAGTAAAAATGCTTTATGATTTGTGTGTTGTATTCATGAAATGTCTAATTTACATTTAATGTTGTATCTTCTATTAAATAATTTTTATTTCTAATAAAATTTTATATAAAAAATATTATTTTTAAATTAACGCTATTAAAAAGTATCTATCAGAAAAAACAAACAAACAAAAACGAAGTATAGGTAATTAGAAAAGAATAAATGAATAAATTATCGGAATTACTTCAAAATTAAAAAAAAAAAAAAAAAAAAAAAAAAAAAAAAGGTTAATTCCAGCTAAATTTTGTAGGATTTCGCAAATGTTGATGCCGTTTTAAAATGGTGTGTGTGATATGTTTCAATTTTGCATAATTTACACTAACCTAGAAACTGAGAAATAATTTTAGGAACAGAAACCGTGGTATTTGAAGCAGGGTCGGACTGGGTCAAGGGAAAGGGCGCAGACCTTGGATTTTCAGAGGGCGTAAAAATGTTAACTAACTTAAATCAATTTTACTTTCTTGTGTTGTGTCTGACTTGACAAAGTTTAACACATTTCATCACATCAAGTAAGAAAAAGGCTTAATATTATATTCCTGAATTTAGATAGACGATTTCGCTATGTTCCCCGTGCATGTTTGAAGTTCCATTAAATCTACACAATGCTAAAGATTTTTTCAAACTATATCATGTGATATTCAAAAACTGTAGAAAGTTTAATACAGATTACCTTGTACCCTACTTTATTCTTTTGTCCATAGGTATCTTAGAACAGTTATGATATAAAAGTGGTCACTCCTTACTAATTATCCTGCAAATAAGGTATAAAAAAATACATAGGTACCAAAACTTACTGGGTATATTGGGAATAATTTCTACTATTAAATTCTATTCGAATATTTTGTTTCGGGGTTTGTCTACATATTAAAAATCGCACGAACGTTGATTTTTCAAATATGTAACACCTATGTTTGAGTTCCCTGGATCAAGACAACCTGGGAATATACTTATCTTAATTCTTCATAGAGTTATAAAATAAAATGTGTTAGGGATTTATCTAAAAATTTCGGAAAATAAGATTTAAGTCTTGCAAGAAAAAGCACTGAACACTTATTTAGTCAGCAGTAAAATTAGACAAGAAGTTTAAATTTTTAAAAAACTTTCTCAATATAAATGTAAATACTACAAAATGTTTCTGGTAAGTGTCTACATGTTATTTTCTGTAAATTATTTGAAAACAGAAAGCAATCCCCTTAGACTGTTGGAAGGTTTTCTGCATCTCGAAAACTAATTATTCAAATGAGCTCTAAACTTACACACAGTCTTTTTAATACAAAAATTAATGTAGGTGATAATTCATATTTTTTTAATATGAATTTATTAATAACTTTCATAATTAAAAATATGTCTTTGGATACAAAAATAACGTGGATATGCTTGGGTCTATTAAGTGTATTTCATTAAAAAATTAATAAAAATTTAATCGGATGATTTTTATATAAGTTTGTTAAATGGATTTAACATTAGCATCCTCAAACTTTAAACTCTTCTAGCTCTATGGGAAATTTAACATAAAGTATTTAAACTATATCTTTTCGCGGGCTGTCTCGATCCAAGGAACTCAAATAGGGTCTCAAAAGTAGGTGTTATTATTTGAAAATTCAAAGTCAGTATAATTTTTAATATGTAGACGACTCCTCTGTAACATACGTGATCCATAGCTTTAATTAGTAGACATTATTTCCAATCGATTAGTACCTATAGATTTTTTACAATTATTTTTAAAAGAATTGGTAGGGGGTAATCACATTTTTTTTCTTCCAGTACTGTAAATTAATACACTTGATATATCCATAGCTGTGTCCATTAACACACACAAAAAAAATCTTGCTTTACTTTTTTAGTAATTTTAGACTTTATTACAAGTTTGACGATATTTATGAATTTTTTAAATCGTCATCGTGCTGTGAGATATGACTTGACCAACTCTTTCCTTTTATATAACTCTTTTTTCTCTCAAGCAACACAGAATTGTTGGATATCATTAGTCCATTGTTTTCTAGCTTTGTTGGCCAACAATATGTTTGCTGGCAAAACTGCGCTAATAATAATATTAAAATATGCAAGTAATTGATCTATTGATCCTATTTTAATCAGAAACTTCAACTAATTCGTTGATTTTTTAGGCAAAAATTAATTATGCTTCTAGAATTACCTATTAAAAGTGCTTCTAATTTGGTTTCCTTGGTTTCAGAAATGTTTCCTCATTTTGCGTTTGTATTGAAAATTTTGCGTTTGTAAACAAATATCTCTAAAACTATTATGCAAATAAATTATACTTTTATGACTACTAAAATGCAAGAATGTCAGTGCTAAGAGCCTCCAACCTTTATTTAAAAAATATATATATTTATGTGACATAATGTGAATTAGTTATCAAGTCAGTTATAAACATGGTATAGATGCAATTTCTGATATAATCTGACAGCAAATGCTGTTTATTTACTACAGCTTTTTTTTTCTTTAGTAAAATTGAATCTTTAAACATGGTGTCTGACGGTGTCTACTTCATCACACATACAAAATAAAGATTTAGTACGCAAAATTCGTTCAAAAATATTTATATCGAGAACATAAATGTTCTTTCAGTATAGAAATCGAAATTTTGAAACTAAAACTCATGCTTGATTTTTTTCTTTTGAAAAAGTACCACATATTATAGCAGTATGTGAATGGGAAAATAACACTTGCTTGTGAAAATATTACACTTGCAGCATTTGGGATAAGGAGAGGCAGGAGGAGGAAGAGGCATTTTGTGTGCTAAAAAATGACTTTATGCATCCTTAAAATGCTGAATTGATATCGCACTATAAAAAGCTTTCTAGGGGAAAATGACATCAAAAATAGCGATTAGTAGCCTTAAATCGCTAAAATAATTGAGTAAATTTACTTTTCTCAGCACCCTCTTCCCATGATTTGCAAATTTCTTATCATGGTTAGAGATCAAGGGAAATATTTAAGTTTCCATAATTGAAAGATATCCACCGGGGATTATAATCTTGCAAGCAACAGGATTTTGCTACCAGCGTTTTATAATTCAAAAAACCTACAAAAGTTCCTGAATAGTAATCGTCGCTTTATTTAATGATCGATTTTTCCGTGATTAGATAAAACATTTTTTTAAAACTTAAAATACATACCAGAATCTCCGAATAGTTATTTAATTACGGAAAGTCTGTCATTAAATAAAGCTAACCGAAAATTTTGGTTGGTATTTTGAATGAAAAAACACTAGCTGCGCAATCCCAGCCACCGCCCCCTGAATACTAGGCCTGAGCACTGACACAAAAATGGCGGCGCACGTGGGCCGATTTTGTAAAACCTTTGTACGGTCCCCTTACACCCCAGAATGTTCTAAAAGTTTTCTTTGACGTATTGAATCTTAGATAAATAAGGCGGAGAAAACATTTTTGAAATTATTGGTGTTGAATTTCAGGGGACCGTTACACACTCTGATAAATTTCCGCCAACGACTGCTTCAATTTTTATGTCGGCGCTCATGCCTAATATTCAGTGGGCTGTTCACAGCTTGCAGAATTGCAATCCAGAAGTGTCATCGAGGTTGTATTTATTCCTCGAAAAGTTATGTTTTCCAGTCAACAACAAAATCCACACAAAACGTTTTTGCCTTTTTATAAAATTGTTTTTCGAAAAGCATGGTTTCAATTATAGGTCCATTCATGGAAGGTTTTAAAAGGGCACAAGGTTCCCTGGGTACTACAATAGAGGGTACGCAACATATTTGATCTCAGATTAAGACCTAAAAAATTTCATCTTAAGAACCGATGAAAAAAATATCTCTCAGGGCGCGGGAGTAGCACATGGGCGTGAGCTTTAGTAGCCACGGCGCGCCACAGGGTTATTAAAACTTTCCCTAGGTGCCCGTTTTCTATCCTCAATCGTTTGCAAACACGACCGCTTTGGTTTCCGATTCTGAAAATTCCTTCCATGTATCTTCAATTTCTTTATGATAATAAAAATACCTCTCTTTTGCTATCTGTCTATTAGTTGATGATTATCCCTAAGCAAATTCTCGAAATTTAGTACACTAATCAGAATATATGTGTGTGGAAAAATATTGGAGCGGCTTAAAGGCGCGAAATTTTCCCTGGCTGAGGGCGCACCGGCCCTCGGGCCGATGGGCCGGCGGGCCAGTCCGAGCCTGATTTGAAGTGATATTTGGATTTTATGCTTTTGTTGAAACTGAATTTGAAATTAAAGTCAGTTTTTTTTTCTATCACTCATAACCTTTTTGTTATGCAACCCCGAGAAATTCCTGGAAGAAGTTTAAAATTTGAAAAGTGACCAAATTTATTCATACGAGCAGGGAAGACCGAGCTATGCTCGGTCAAAATTAAATTTGAGTTCAAATATCATGCCCCATGACCAAAATGACCCACTAATTGAATTTTCTCGAACATGTGACTTAACCCAACAGTCTTCTCGTGCCCGAAAACCATAGGATGCAAAATTTAGTGTAAATAGTCTGAGCCGTTTTTAAGATAAAATAGCTTGAGCCATGACCAAAATGACCCACTAATCGAAATTTCTCGAACATGTGACCTAGCCTAATAGTCTTCTTGTTCCCTAAACCTGTAGGGTGCTAAATTTATTTCAAATCCTCTGAACCGATTTTAAGATAAAATAGCTTGACCCATAATGACCCACTAATTGAATTTTCTCGAACATGTGACCTAGCCCAACAGTCTTCTCGTGCTCGAAAACCATTGGATGCAAAATTTAGTGTAAATTGAGCCGCTTTTTAGATCTTGACCCACAACGACCCAGAAATGACCCACTAATCGAATTTTCTCGAACATGTGACCTAGCCCAATGATTTTAGCGTGTCCGAAACTCGTAGGACACAAAATTTAATCAAAATCGTTAGAGCCGTTTTTTAGATAAAATTAATTTGACCCGCTTTGACCCAAAATGATCCACTAATCGAAAGTTCTCGAACATGTGACCCAGCCCAATAGTCTTCTCGTGCCCGAAAATAGTCGGATACAAAATTTCGTCAAAATCGTTTGAACCGATTTTTAGATACAATTAGCTTGACCATGACCCAAAATGACCCAAAATGACCCACTAATTGAATTTTCTCGAACATGTGACCTAGCCCAACAGTCTTCTCGTGTCTGAAAACCATTGGATGCAAAATTTAGTGTAAATTGAGCCGCTTTTTAGATCTAGACCCACAATGACCCCGAAAGGACCCACTAATCGAATTTTCTCGGACATGTGACCTAGCCCAAGGATTTTATCGTGCTCGAAACTCGTAGGACACAAAATTTAATCAAAATAGTTAGAGCCGTTTTTTAGATAAAATTAATTTGACCCGCGTTGACCCAAAAATGACACACTAATCGAAAGTTCTCGAACATGTGACCCAGCCTAATAGTCTTCTCGTGCCCGAAAATGGTCGGATACAAAATTTTGTCAATCGTTTGAACCGTTTTTTAGATACAATTAGCTAGACCATGACCCAAAATGACCCAAAATGACCCACTAATCGAATTTTCTCGAACATGTAACCTAGCCCAATGGTTTTCTGGTGCCCCAAAACGGTAGGATACGAAATTTCGTCAAAATCGTTAGAGCCGTTTTTAAAATAAAATTTGCATATATATATATATATATATATATATATATAACCACACGCAAGATTTGCTCGTATTAGAATATATGATATGAAATTATATATATATATATATATATATATATATATAAACTCGGTTTATGGCGTCAGATGCCACCATCCGAAAAATCTACAAGAGACCACTCCATTTCTTCCGGTCAAGGGTCCATTCCTCTTCAAGACCCCTATCCCTTATGTCTTTTTTTTATACCATCCATCCAAATCTTTCGTGGTCTTCCTCGTTTCCTCTTTTGGTTTGTTCTTTAATTAGATGCGATTTTGGGTAGTCTCTCGTCACTCATTCTTTTAACATGACCATACCAGATTAATTGCTTCTTTTGGAGATCGTCTAATATTGTTCCCTTTATTTTCATCATTTCTTTGATTCTTTCATTTCTTATTCTTTCTATTCTTGATATCCTGCATGATCTTCTTAGGGCATCCATTTCAACTGCTGCTAATTTCGTTCTTTCTGTCTCCATAATTCTTCATCCCTCTGTTGCATATAACAATATACAGAATGAAATTAACTAAACCTGCGTAACTGGAAAGAACATAGGAAACTTTCTAAATTCGCGGGATTTAATGTACATTACGACACACTAGAGTTGCAAAGACTAGAAAAAATCCGGTTTATTTCCGGGAATAAACCGGGTTTTTTGGTAATAAACCGGGTTTTTTAGGAATAAACCAGGTCTTTTGGGAATAAAACTGGGAATAAACCGGTCTATTGGAAATAAACCTGGGAATAAACCCATTTTTTGCAACTCTACGACACACTAATACACCCGCCACAGGTTTTAGGGCATTGGCAGAGTGCATGATTCCAAACAAGTTCAGCGGATATGCCTTATTGGTTAAAGCGTTGTTCATTGGTGCCGGATAACTCATTATTTTTTTGGCCCTCATGGACGACTCTTGATAGCAGATTGCTCGTATTATGTGTCAAGATGACATAATCAGGATTTTTAAAGTTATACAGGGTGTTCCAAAAGTCCTTGATACATTTTAAATTTCAGTAAAAAGTTAAGCAATTGGCGAAAGAGACAACTTCGGACAAAAATGTTTTTTATGATCGAAAATTTTAATAATTAGAAATGTAGTTCCAAAATTTTTTCATAGAGGGCGTAACTTCTGCCCAGCTACAGAAGAGGTAGAATGCCTTTATATATAACAGTGGCGAAAGACGTACAGTGCGTATGCACAGTTTTTGTCCAAACTATGGCAATCCACATTCCAGAACTTGAAAATACTCGCCTTCATAAATTCGATTAGACGAGTGAGACAAGTCAACAAACATTAGTTTAGCGATAATAGGAAACTCGCCAAAATTTGTAGGATGGCTCTTTAAGATAATAGCGACATACGAACAAAAACATTCGATTGGTCAATACGATTTTTGAAAAAAAAAATGCCAAGCAACGCTTTCTATTATCGTCAAACTAATGTTGACTTGTCTCACTTGTCTAATCGAACTCATGAAGACGAGTACCGTTAAGTCCTGGAATGTGGATTATCATAGTTTGGACAAAAACTGTGCATACGCACTGTGCTTCTTTCGCCACTGTTATGTAGAGTTGCAAAGACTAGAAAAAACCCGGTTTAAACCCGGGAATAAACCGGGTTTTTTGGTAATAAACCGGTTTTTTAGGAATAAACCAGGTCTTTTGGGAATAAACCTGGGAATAAACCCATTTTTTGCAACTCTACTGTTATGTATAAAGACATTCTACCTCTTCGGTAGCTTTACAGAAGTAACGCCATCTATGGGACTTTTTTGAAAGTATTTTTTTAAAAGAAAATTTTCGATCATAAGAAGTATTTTTGTGCCAATTTCTTAATTTTGTTTTTGAATTTTAAAATGTGTCAAGGATTTTGGGGACACCTTGTATAACTAGAAACGGTTACGCGATCGAGCATGTTTTATTAAATTTTCTGCTCCAGTATCAAGAATACTTATACAAAACATTCATCAAATAATTTGTTCCGAAAATTGTGTAACAGGGTTCGTACGGCTCCTGGAATTTTGCGACCAGGAAATTCTTCGATACCAGTATTTTCTTACAGAAAATATCTCCTTAAAAGAAGGCGAAGTTTCGCGAGTTTAACCTAGATTTCTTTTTGTATAAAGAAAATACTGGTGAAACTGCTGGAAAATTCCCTGATCCGTACGAACCCTGGTATAAACCGTATTATTATTTTAAAATTCATTTTAAAGTAACCCTTGATATTCTGGAAAATCTTTAACCCCAATTAATTTTGGTTGTAAGATTGTTAGAATTAATGCTCAAAGACTTAACCATTATAGAAACAATAATCATTCACTTCCTAGAGGAGAATTAAATCCGTTTATAAATCATATCGTTATTCTTAAGAGCTTAGAAAATTATTATGCCGAATAGCCCCCATTCTCCGCCAAGTAAATTTTCATCTTCTTAAACTTGTTAAAAAGGAATCTATGAGATTACTGGTTCAAGAAAACTATTATCTGAACAACCATAAAGAGATTGTTCTAAAATACTTTTTGATACGCTTTTTATGTTTACAATCTAAAATACTTCTTACAAATTACAGGTTGTAATCCTTGCAAGTTATTTGTTTCGATTTATAAACAAGCGACGTCATTTAAAGGAGATAAATTCAGAAATTATTTTTCCCAACAAAAAAATTGTTAGAACGAATTTAGTAAAATGCACTTCAATAAAATGAACATGCAGAAAACTCTGAGGGAATTTTTTTTTCGAAATGTAAAGATATCTCATTATCATCAAAATACGATAACAATGAGAATAACTGTGTAAAGATTTCTTATAAGAAAAATATTGTTAGAGTTAAGTTAATTACACTTCATTAAAATAATGCATTAAATGTAGAAATTATTTTTACATATATTGTACATTTTGATGTATTTTATAATATATGTAAAGAAGAAAGTGTTGCACGATTGCGCTCATATAAATAATTGAGATAAAATTAGGAGAAAATTTTTTTTCATCAGAAAATACGATTAATACAAACTTTGAGCTTGTGTAAGTCATATAAATCCGAACAAAATGCAAAAACTATTGTTGAAATCGTACAGGATAAATCTTCTAATTTTAAAAAGTGAAATAATTAAGTCAGTATAACAAAATCAAATTATAGTCTTATTTCATGGGCTAAAATCACGGCTTATGGACCATGATCCTTTCAAATCTAATGATTATGCAGTTTTTCAAATATTGAATTTCAAAAATTTTCAAATTTCACAAGTTAGTACGATAGCGAAACCTTTACGCGTAAAAAGATAATGATAACGGCAATGTGTCCTGACGGTGTATACTGGCTATAACACGAGTCACAAATTATAGTAGCCTTATTATTCTGTTAAAATATAAAAGTGAATTATGATGTCACGAGTACATGATTTTTATTTAATTCTCGACAAATACTAGATGCGCCATTTTTTTTAATTGTGAATTGTTATAAAAAAAAAAAAAGTTTATGCTATAAATGAGGCTTGGTGTTCGATTCATAATTGTAACTCAGGATAACCGGCTTGTGTCCCCTAGTTGTTTCTATAATGATTAATCCTTTGAGCCCTATTCTAACAATGGATAATAGTGTTTTTGAACTAATAATCTCACAGATTCCTTTAACAAGTGTAAGAGTGAAAAATTTAATTCAAGGAGAATGAAATACTTTTGTGCCATGAGCATAGTAAGTACCCAAGCTCTTAAGGATGACAGTATGATATTTAATACTAGAAAGCTGGAATTTTACTCAAATTTTATAAAAATATATTTCACTAAAAATTATTATTTAGAACTATTTAACTTAAATATTTTACTTATACTTTATTTCTGGTCTGAAAAGTTAATATTTAATTATTATATAACCATTATTTTCGCAAAAAATGTTAAGTCTTTCAGCATTATTCTGACAATATTAACATTTAACGGGCGCGCTTAACTTTTTTGCACGAGATGTCGCGTGACATATTATTTGCGGGAAATAGTTGCGCTATTACAAACGAAAAAGTGTTCATAACAGTAATAAGAGACATTTTAGAAGAACAATTATACTTATCAGTAGTAAAAATTGGGGTATTAATTTGCTGTTAATTTGGGAGAGTAAAGTTTCAAAAAAAATCAAAGTTGTCGTAAAATTTAAGACAACGCGCTCGCTGGAAGGTTAAAGTGAAAAACAATTGTGATAAAGAAATTCCAAAATATCAAATTTAACCTTTGAATAATTTTTAGAGTAATAAATGGATCCAGCTGTATCCACGAAATAACGCTGTTTCCGAATAGTAGCTTCGCCTTATTTAATTCTACAAATTCTACTATTAATAAGACGAAGGTTATTATTTGAAAATTGTGGAACTCCGTGAGCTGCAGCTGGACCACAGTAATCTATGCAAAACTGAAGACTAAATCCTATTACATTAAAAATAATAACTTTTATCAATGTTTAATTTTAATGTTTTTAATTAAAAAAATTACAAGATTTATCAAGTTTTGTCATTTAATGAATTAGTAAAATAAAAATAATATTTTAAAGAAAGCAAACCTTACAATGGTAGTTTTCGAACGTTATAACAGGGAGCAGAGAAGTACTTATTTTGGACATTTATTTGCATATCGCTATTTTCGAATAGCAATCGTTACCTCATTTAATCACAGAATTCTTTGAACAAATAAAGCAGAGATTGCTGTTTAAAAATAGAGGTTCTCAAACAATAAGCACCCTCTGCGACCATTTGATTATTAGGTTTCTAACTAAATTGTTTTATTCATAATAATTAAGTAAATATATAAATTCGTGACAATATATTTTTATTAGCCAATAAAACATTAGGTTTTTCTTTTTTTTAATACAACATTTTATTATTATGAGCTACAAATTTTTTTAATGAGACATTAAACAATGCCTTTTATTCCTCGTCATTTACAAACTCTTAAAAGAGTTGCTTTTTTCCGTGCTCTCATTTTTAAACAGTTGCTCTTGATGGAAAAACATAATTAATGACTTTGTCAATTAAAAGTCTTGGTTCCCTAACACCTTCCTTTAGGTATCACCATTAATGCTTTCCAATAATGGGCAGTAATGAAGAATTAGAAGCAATTATGCAGCTAAGAATGTACTTACAATAAAAAAAAAAAAAAGCTTTGGAGATTTGCAGATGGATTTTTATTTGAATTTGGCATTCAATTTACACTTTTTTAATTAAGTGAAAATTTACTTCAAGTTCTAATTTTCTGAGTTACTGAAATGCATTTTCTCCGTTTATTTTAATCATTTATAGTGAAGGGAACTGAATTTATTCTAATTCTTTTGAAATAATGACAATCTCAATTATTTTTACACATTGGTGATGGCTAGTTTTCGTCTTCTAAACACGAAACCCTGCCTATGGGCCACACTCTTGCATGGTACATTATTTAACAAAAACATTTTATATATTCATGTTTATATTGTAAATGAATGTATGTAATATAGGTTTTGTTTCTAATCGAAGTATTTATGTGCACTATAATTGAAAATAAAAAAAATACGAATCTTGTGTATATTTTTTGAGAAATAAGTAATGCATAAAATGCAAAAGCATTTCCAGTGTGCGCAATTACACGTATCCAAATGGAGTGAACTCACGTCTCCAGTCCACAATGTGTTAAGTAGACGGTAGCCTTTAACACTCCAATGTTTAGAGTATCAAATTTGCAACACTTTGTTTTTAACTTTTAATAAATAAAGCAAGTTCTTCGCAACCACTATATTTATATCGAAATATTAATCCTGTAAATATCACATAAATATGCTACTAAATAAAGTTAATACTGCCACATGATTGAGAGAAAGCGTGTTTTCATATTTCTGAAAGATAAGTAATGCAAATAGTATATCATAATGTATTTCAAATGCATTTTCTCAAAACAAATTTTTCGCAGTATTCATCTTTAAAAACGCTCCATATGTTGATTTTTGTTAAAATTTGCATATAGGTCCCTAAGAAGCTATAACAAGGAACCACATTTGTTAATTTAGATCCTCACATTACTCCTAAAGTCTATTAACATGTGGATTTTTAATAAAAATTCTGTTCCGTGCCAGTTTTAAAATAACTGTTTGCCAGATAAAAAATGGATGATTTTTTAATAAAGTCATTTTAGGTACTAAAGTAAAAACAAATGTAAAACTATTATAAAAATTAGAACACATGGAATATTTAATTTTTTAAAGTAATTAAAAGCTTATATTATTTAATTTTCTGAACTTTTTTTTTCAAGCATTTATTCAATTTATGATACAGGCTACTTCTTTGAAGAAGATTTTTTTTTTTTTTTTTTTTTTTTTTTTTTTTTTTTTTTACATAACATGACTCATACTTAAAACTGAAACATTTCAGTTAGTAATTGTGTTGAATTTCGACAATTATTACAACGGCGCCATTATATACTAGAGGCACATATAATTACTGCCACTTTCAAATCTATTATAAGCGTATTTCTTGAAGATTGCTTAAACTGTGTTAGAAAATTTAATAAATAATGGGAAAGGTAAAAAACCTGTGGTTGCTAAATTGATAAAATGAATGATAAAATACTTTATCATTCTTCAATATCATTCAATACTTTATCTTTTTGATGTTCTTATGGAGTTCAAATAGGAATCTTATACAATAAAGAGCAAAGATCATATTAAAACGATTTTAGCAGTTTTTGAGTTTAAAAAAATGCTAAATCTTACACTGGAAAAAAAACATTGGAAAATTGTTAATAATTTAAACTTTTCTTTAATTCTCCTTCTAATAAATTTTTTTTAGCATTCAAGTTGCCTAATTGCCTGTTTGGACGATTGGATGTACTGGGAGAAATATAATCATGTTATTACGATTTTAGGCCTTAAACGCTTAACCGTTTTGTTTTCATTAACGAAGAATCTAAGCATTTCGCATTCTAAGTGATTATGGCGATTTCTCGATGTTAATTCACCCAAAATTCACAAACAATATCTATCAACATTGTAGTACGCCAAACGTTTGCATAAAAATACATTGTAAGACGATCTGCTTATACGAACTACTAGTTAACATAATCAGCCGCTTTATTACCTGACGCCGAGCGTTAACACATTGCTGAATCGAGACGAGGGACATATGTAATTCCCTGTAATCCCCTCAATTTAAATTACTTTTGCATTTTATGTATAACATTATTTTTCAAAAAACAAACAAACAACAACAACAAAAAAAAAAAAAACGGGTTGATGCGACCTATTCAGGGTAGGAATGTTAAATAATCTACATTGCTCCATTTCATTTTATTTGCTTTCATAAAATATTGATAATGAAAAAAAAAACTGTATTGACTGATATTTCATTATTTTAGTGGATAATTTTAAACTACAAAAAAATTATACATGTTTGAATATTTCATTAAGATAAAATAAACTATATATCTAAATTAAATCGTTTTAAGACTGGACCTATATGTTAAATGACGTTTGTGTTAGAGAAAAAATAAATTGTTATATATCAAATTGTTATATATCAATATTGTTGTGTATCAAATTTGTTTAATTTTTGAATCAGCTAGTTTTAAAAATGTTTCTATTTATCTGTTCAATGAATTCAAAGTTTCAGAAGAAATGATGGCAGCTTCTTAAAACAAATTTAAAATGAAATTAAGAATTTAAATTATGTTTAAACTCTGTCAATTACCTTCGTTATTGGAATATTTCTAAAAGGGATATTTTTAAAAACTTTACGACCTGTTGATTTTTAAATGCAAATGTAATTTCAAATTAATTATATAGCAGAAACACCTGAATAAAATTTTTAAGAAATTATACGTCTTTTTTTTTCGAATTTAAATTTACTGTTTTGTACAGAAAGCTGTAAAACTGTTTTATAAAAACGCGTCATGAAAAGATGTAGTGTATGGTAAAGTTCATGCACTATAGATCATAGAATGGGTATTATAATTAACAAAATTAGATGTACCTATCAATTTGTTTTCCTAATTCGTGCTAGTAGTAGAGAAAGGGGGGTTCTACGGCCACAGGCGCAACCGCAACCGAGCAACCGAGCAACCGAGCAACCGATAAGGCAATGTTCAGAATCAACCCTCTTTTTCTCACAATAATCTTTTCACCTAATTTTGTTGGTACATCAGATATTTTGTAGAAAGGTTTGTGTGTGTAAGAGTATGTTTTAAAAAGCATATATGTCTTATAGTTATTATAAATAGTTCTCTTTATATGTGTGGGTGTGTGTATGTATGTGTGCGTGACAAATAGTTCTCTTTGTGTGTGTGACTATCTGCTTGTTTATAAAAGTTTTACAAATATTTTTCATGTTTTTATAACGAAAAAAAAATATGCGTTAGTTAAAAAGTTTCAAAAATTAAAAAAAAAATTCTTTTATAAAAAGTTTCACATTACTTTAAAAATTTTAAAAAAGTACCCAAAAATAAAATCAACAATTTTTATTATAACAAAATAATTTACAGAAAGATATTTACAGATCAAAATATACATCACGATTTTGCGTTAGCAATACAAATCAACATTTTCTTCTTTATTACAAACGGTATTAATGTCACAATGGCCATATGCTAAGCTGCTTATTCCATTATCCAATAAGTAACGCTTGTCGTCAAAGGGACTTAAGCTAATTTTATTTTGAGTCAATGTATATAGGCGGTGGTCATCTTGGGCAATCCTTACCTGTTTCTCCATACTTGTTTTTTGTTGTTGGAGGCACTCTAAGTAGTGTTTGTGTTTAATTTTCTGCCGAACAATCTGCGTAGACACGCCTTTTGCACGCTTCTTTTCATCTTTAACAGATTTTAGAGAGTACATTTTTGATTTCAGTCCGACAAACTCAAGGGCTAATTCGCCATTAAGTTCATCCTAAAACTGTCCGAGCGTCTTCTTATTATCTTCAGAGTATAGACGATGAGATTTCGGGTATTCAGAAAAGTAAAAAAATCACGATGCTGCTCCAGATCCTTATAAATATTATTGGTTTGAATATGATACGTTAGGGAATCTGTATCCGTAAAGAGTAAAACTGCACGATCTTTGTATGCTTTCTTCATAAAATTGTAATGGAAATCATACATACAAAGTTTAGATAGTTCGAGTATAGAAAATCCAACATAGATGGGTCGGTTCATATGTATGCTAGTTTTTAATCTCTCCACAGCAGTCAAGTCTTCATCATAAGTTTTAAACGATTTAAAAGTAGGCGATGCTACTAATTTTTTGGCTCTTTTTTCAACATTACAAAGCACAATATTTCTTCTTTTTCGTAGATTTTCCATGGTTTTACCAAAATAAGAATTGTTTATTAACTTAAAAAAGTCTTTCTCAAAAGAAGATTTTGCTTCTTTCCTCTTTTCGGTTTTGAAATTAATATATTTCTGTAACCATGGTCCCTGTTTAAATTTTAAAGCTTTGTGCACAGCTGTAATTTTTAAACCAAGTTCTAAATAAAATTTAAGATTACGATAATGGGTTATATAATTTCGTTTATTATTTAAATTTGGTATAAGTTTAGGAGTTCCCACGAATTTTCTATTGTTGAGTAAGCTTCTTGCATGAGAAGATAGCATCTGATCCTCCACAGTTACTCTCTCAGGGGCGACAGGGTATTCATTATGCAAAGGATGTAAATGTTTCGGGTATTCCAAGTCTACCTCGAAAAGATACCCAATTTTGGAGCTATCAGATAGAGATAGAACCCGCTCTTCTGTGATATTACTTGTTTCACACCATTCAAAACCGCCATAGGGTAAAAATTGGCTCATAGCCCACCCGTATAAGTTATTGGCATCCCAATACAGGATGTAGCTGGGTGCCTCATTTTTCTTATAATCGGGCGTACCAGGGATGTTTGCTCGGGCATATCTTTTACTTATCATGCTAATGCCGCCTCGTATTCCATTTTCAACCATAAGCAACATATCTATATCACTGAGTAACTCTAAAGGTGTATCAGACATCTTCAAACAAGCGTGCCATGCGAGGGAAGGTGCTGTAAACAGATGAGCAGGGTCAATTTCATAATACTGCTGACATAATTTCCTAAAGTTTTGAAACACGTCAGCAAGTAGTAGAACATCTGTCTTCACATAAAGGTTGTGATAATCACCAAGAGTCTTGATATCAAATGTTTTCCATACATTCTGGGCGTGTTGGTACTCCTTTTCATCTATAGGCTCATTGGTTAAACTATTAAAAAAGGCAGAAGGCGGGGGAAGCTGCTTCTCAGTAAATTTTTCAAAACAAGTAAAATAATCATAGGGGTAAACCCCTTTCCGTATAAGTAAAGATAAATTATTATTTTGGGGGAAATTTTCTTCAAGTATAGTGAATTGATCAGGTTGAAGGTTTTTAACAAGTTTTTCCAATGATGTAGGCAAAAATTGGAAAGAATCTATAAACACCATCTGAATATAAGATGTAGGCTTTCTAATTTTAAAGGTGATATAGTTTTCCATAGAAGTAGCAATAACATCGATTTCATGATCTTTGAATTTTCCAAGCTTTGTCATAATATGATGACCATCATAGTTTTTCAAGTTATGGAATATAACAGGAATTGTTTTACACTGCTTATAGTTCAAGTTGCATTCCACATGTGCAGCTCCTCTGTACGCACCTGACAGGTGATCATGGTCACGAGTGAGTTTCTCATCTAAAGTTTTCTTACAAATATGACAAAACTCTGCTTCTCGAAATGCCTTTTCTTCCTGGGGAGAAAGCTTCAGAGGTTTAACATTTAGTAACTTTTCTCCTAAAATTTCCTTCTCTTGCATCATTCGGTTTAAAAAATGCTCAACACAGTTTCTACCACGATATACCTGTGCTTTCTTCACACACGTTCCATCGGGTCCAATAACCACATAGGCATAACCACATGACAAGTGATAGGTTGTTTTCTCGTTATAGGATGCTTTAGAAGAGAGAAGGGCTGATGAAATAGATATAAGGAGACTCTCAAAATCCGCATAAATCATCGTATAGGCAACAGGATGTTGTAAATGAATACCTGTAAACTTTAATATATTATCATTTTCACTAGGCATCTTTATAGCTTGCGCAACATGTTGAGAACAATATTCATTATGCTTATCCGAAAGGTCTTGTCTTGAAAATCGATGCAAACATCGATAACAATAATAGACGGCGGCTCTATGCTTGGTAAGATCACCTAAAAGTCTTGAAAAACTTCTTATCAAACAATAATGTTGCTTTTCACCGTCACCAACCAATAACAAATTAATCACCTCTTGATCTTTCTTTTCAGATATATACAGGTGGCAAAATTCATCCTCTTCATAACCAAACACATTAACCCGTAAATTTTTGAGTTGTTCAATAACAGGTATCTTCTGAAGAGGTACAGGGCATTCTACACTACCTAATTTAATATCATGTTTAAAAGGTCGATAATGTGAAACACGTTCAGGTTTTTTGTATAATCTAAGTTCAGTTTAAAAGCCAAAAGACACCATACTAAACATTTGTTATCTTCGTTTTTTATATTCAGCAAGGCTTTTTTATCATCGAGTTTTTAGGCAAAGGAATATAGGAACTCGCAGCGAGGGGGTGATATTTAGCAATCTTGAGTTCTAAATGAAGAATTTTTCTAAGTTTCCAGCCATAACCTCTTTGTACAAATTCTTCAAAGGATTTAATAATCTTCGAAAATCCTTCCTCAATATGTTGTGAGATAGTATCTTGTATAAGTTCGGTCATATACGAACATCGAAAATAACATTGAATTTCTTCAAACTCCTCATTATCAATTAGACGTTCAAGTGTTTTTTTTTCTACCATATACCATTTAATTGCACCTTTTTCATGAATTTCACTTATTAAACGTTCTTGTATTTCAGTTTGTACATGGCTATGAAATACCTCTAAATCATTTTCCTCACGTTCATCAGGATGCAAAATCACTGTTTTAAACACATTAAGCGCATCAGAATACTTTGTGTTTTTCAAGTTTGCATTAGATAAGCTCATTTTGCGTTTTACACTCACAAGAGGTGTGCGGGGGTGTTGAGTGCGGACATGTTGTCTCAGATCAAATTTTCTTCTAAACACTGTATCGCAATCACGACAAGGAAATGTTAAATTCCGATGCGATTGTAAATGCTGCTTCAAATTATCCTTCCGGGTGAAAACTTGATCACATTCATCACGCTTAAATGTAGACTGTTCATAGGCATTATGGATTTTCAGGTGTCTAATCAAGTCTGATTTCCTTCTAAAACACGTTCCGCAAGTTTCACAGGAAAACGACTTTTCATTAAGATGAATCTTAACATGCTGATTTAAATAAAAATATGTTGAAAAAACTTTGTCACAGGTGAGACAAACATGCTTCTTTTCCACATTCGTAGGGGTCACAGTCTTTAAAGAAACATCCTCATCAACTTGTTGATTAAAATTGGAAAAACTTTGAGATATAGTATCTTTTTCTGTAAGAACTTCAGAGAATCCATCATGCTGTAACAATCCAACACTATCATGTGTTTTTAAATGTCTTTCTAAGTTTGATCTTCGTCCAAAAGACTTCTGATAGATATTACAAGTATATAATTTCTCGCCAGAATGAATTTTCATATGTCGGTTCAGATTAGAAATGCTCGAAAAATATTTATCACAGGTAAGACAGGACATCTTCTTCACAGATACAGAATCTCCAACAATCGGGGTTTCATCAATAGGCATATCAACGCTTCGGACGCTTCTGATGTAGAATTTGGCCAAATTTTTTGTAAAAGTGTTTTAAATAAGTTTTGGATTAATTTTTTACAAGTTTCGAAATTATTTTTTCACAGCAGCGCCCCCTATGAACGGTTTTAGAAGTTTTAATTATTTTAAAATATTTCTAATTGAAAGTAATTTTTCTGGAGTTTGATGATAGTTTAAAGTTAGATTTATTTTTTAATATATCTTAAACAACTTTCAGTTTATTTTTTTCAGCAACGCCCTCTGTGAGCGGTTTTAGAATTAACAATTATTTTTTTTATATTTCTAAATGAAAGTGATTGTTCTACAGGTTTTTGTTAGTTTAAACTTAGATTTAATTTTTTTAAGTCTTTTAAACAAGTCTTTTAAATCCTATTATAATATATAAATTACTCTTACCTTATATACAGCTGTTGGAGCTCAACCGTCTCATTCAATGGCTTGAAGGGAAATAGATGATTGGTACAAATTCTTATCAGCTAATCTTACCGTTATCAGCTATGTCATATGACTTATGACGTCACTGAAGCGCAGCGTTTTACCTATTGATAAAGAGATAATCTTGTTCTTATCGCAAACACGTAATGATGTCACCAAACACGTCTAAACAAGAAACTGACAACTACTAGCGAGTAAGACCGAGGGAAGAATGACTAAGCGTGTGTATTTAAGGTTTATTCTTATCTCAAACCGGAAACTACGTCACAAACCGGAAGACGGGCAGTGCCTCTCGCGGCGATGGCAGCGCCCCCTACTAAAGATAAGGAAGAGAGACTAGTTAAGTGAAGACTAACACCCAAAGTGGACGTGTTTTTGGGGTAAGTGCTAAATTCTATTTTTATTCTGTAGAATTTTTTATATTTTGTGATATATTATAATTTACGAATTTAAATTTGTATACATTCGGGTTTATCTGTTTAATTATGTTATATTATAAAGAGGGGAAATAAAGTTGTGGACTATGAAATCGTATGACGCGTTTTGATGACAATCATATCAAGCAATACTACAACTCAACTTTGCCTTCGGGTCGGTATAAATAGACGGAGAAAAATTATGATTTTCATCATTTGAGGATTCATATCGCTAGTTGTTAAACGTGTTTTAAATTGCTCCCGCTTTTTATCAGTGCGAATCGTTGTTGCTTGCTATTAAGAGTTAAAGTTTTTTATTGATTTTATATTATGGATGTTGATATGCCTATTGATGAAACCCCGGCTGTGGGAGATTCTGTATCTGTGAAGAAGATGTTTACCTGTCTTACCTGTGATAAAGATTTTTCGAGCATTTCTAATCTGAACCGACATATGAAAATTCATTCTGGCGAGAAATTATATACTTGTAATATCTATCAGAAGTCTTTTGGACGAAGATCAAACTTACAAAGACATTTAAAAACACATGATAGTGTTGGATTGTTACAGCATGATGGATTCTCTGAAGTTCTTACAGAAAAAGATACTATATCTCAAAGTTCTTCCAATTTTAATCAGCAAGTTGATGAGGATGTTTCTTTAAAGACTGTGACCCCTACGAATGTGAAAAAGAAGCATGTTTGTCTCACCTGTGACAAAGTTTTTTCAACATATTTTAATTTAAATCAGCATGTTAAGATTCATCTTAATGAAAAGTCGTTTTCCTGTGAAACTTGCGGAAAGTGTTTTAGAAGAAAATCAGACTTGATTAGACACCTGAAAATCCATAATGCCTATGAACAGTCTACATTTAAGTGTGATGAATGTGATCAAGTTTTCACCGGGAAGGATAATTGGAAGCAGCATTTACAGTCGCATCGGAATTTAACATTTCCTTGTCGTGATTGCGATAAAGTGTTTAGAAGAAAATTTCATCTGAGACAACATGTACGCACTCAACACCCGCGCATACCTCTTGTGAGTGTAAAACGCAAAATGAGCTTATCTAATGCAAAGTTGAAAAACACAAAGTATTCTGATGCGCTTAATGTGTTTATAACAGTGATTTTGTATCCTGATGAACGTGCGGAAAATGATTTAGAGGTATTTCATAGCCATGTACAAACTGAAATACAAGAACGTTTAATAAGTGAAATTCATGAAAAAGGTGCAATTAAATGGTATATGGTAGAAAAAAAAAACACTTGAACTTCTAACTGATAATGAGGAGTTTGAAGAAATTCAATGTTATTTTTGATTTTCGTGTATGGCCGAACTTATAGAAGATACTATCTCACAACATATTGAGGAAGGATTTTCGAAGATTATTAAATCCTTTGAAGAATTTGTACAAAGAGGTTCTGGCTGGAAACTTAGAAAAATTCTTCATTTAGAACACAAGATTGCTAAATATCACCCCCTCGCTGCGAGTTCCTATATTCCTTTGTCTAAAAACTCGATGATAAAAAAGCCTTGCTGAATATAAAAAACGAAGATAACAAATGTTTAGTATGGTGTCTTTTGGCTTTTAAACTGAACTTAGATTATACAAAAAAACCTGAACGTGTTTCACATTATCGACCTTTTGAACATGATATTAAATTAGGTAGTGTAGAATGCCCTGTACCTCTTCAGAAGATACCTGTTATTGAACAACTCAACAATTTACGGGTTAATGTGTTTGGTTATGAAGAGGATGAAGTTTGCCACCTGTATATATCTGAAAAGAAAGATCAAGAGGTGATTAATTTGTTATTGGTTGGTGACGGTGAAAAGCAACATTATTGTTTGATAAGAAGTTTTTCAAGACTTTTAGGTGATCTTACCAAGCATAGAGCCGCCGTCTATTATTGTTATCGATGTTTGCATCGATTTTCAAGACAAGACCTTTCGGATAAGCATAATGAATATTGTTCTCAACATGTTGCGCAAGCTATAAAGATGCCTAGGGAAAATGATAATATATTAAAGTTTACAGGTATTCATTTACAACATCCTGTTGCCTATACGATTTATGCGGATTTTGAGAGACTCCTTATACCTATTTCATCAGCCCTTCTCTCTTCTAAAGCATCCTATACCGAGAAAACAACCTATCACTTGTCATGTGGTTATGCCTATGTGGTTATTGGACCCGATGGAACGTGTGTGAAGAAAGCACAGGTATATCGTGGTAGAAACTGTGTTGAGCATTTTTTAAACCGAATGATGCAAGAGAAGGAAATTTTAGGAGAAAAGTTACTAAATGTTATACCTATGAAGCTATGATACCATGATCACCTGTCAGGTGCGTACAGAGGAGCTGCACATGTGGAATGCAACTTGAACTATAAGCAGTGTAAAACAATTCCTGTTATATTCCATAACTTGAAAAACTATGATGGTCATTATATTATGACAAAGCTTGGAAAATTCAAAGATCATGAAATCGATGTTATTGCTACTTCTATGGAAAACTATATCACCTTTAAAATTAGAAAGCCTACATCTTATATTCAGATGGTGTTTATAGATTCTTTCCAATTTTTGCCTACATCATTGGAAAAACTTGTTAAAAACCTTCAACCTGATCAATTCACTATACTTGAAGAAAATTTCCCCCAAAATAATAATTTATCTTTACTTATACGGAAAGGGGTTTACCCCTATGATTATTTTACTTGTTTTGAAAAATTTACTGAGAAGCAGCTTCCCCCGCCTTCTGCCTTTTTTAATAGTTTAACCAATGAGCCTATAGATGAAAAGGAGTACCAACACGCCCAGAATGTATGGAAAACATTTGATATCAAGACTCTTGGTGATTATCACAACCTTTATGTGAAGACAGATGTTCTACTACTTGCTGACGTGTTTCAAAACTTTAGGAAATTATGTCAGCAGTATTATGAAATTGACCCTGCTCATCTGTTTACAGCACCTTCCCTCGCATGGCAGGCTTGTTTGAAGATGTCTGATACACCTTTAGAGTTACTCAGTGATATAGATATGTTGCTTATGGTTGAAAATGGAATACGAGGCGGCATTAGCATGATAAGAAAAAGATATGCCCGAGCAAACATCCCTGGTACGCCCGATTATAAGAAAAATGAGGCACCCAGCTACATCATGTATTGGGATGCCAATAACTTATACGGGTGGGCTATGAGCCAATTTTTACCCTATGGCGGTTTTGAATGGTGTGAAACAAGTCATATCACAGAAGAGTGGGTTCTATCTCTGTCTGATAGCTCCGAAATTGGGTATCTTTTCGAGGTAGACTTGGAATACCCGAAACATTTACATCCTTTGCATAATGAATACCCTGTCGCCCCTGAGAGAGTAACTGTGGAGGATCAGATGCTATCTTCTCATGCAAGAAGCTTACTCAACAATAGAAAATTTGTGGGAACTCCTAAACTTATACCAAATTTAAATAATAAACGAAATTATATAACCCATTATCGTAATCTTAAATTTTATTTAGAACTTGGTTTAAAAATTACAGCTGTGCACAAAGCTTTAAAATTTAAACAGGGACCATGGTTACAGAAATATATTAATTTCAATACCGAAAAGAGGAAAGAAGCAAAATCTTCTTTTGAGAAAGACTTTTTTAAGTTAATGAACAATTCTGTTTTTGGTAAAACCATGGAAAATCTACGAAAAAGAAGAAATATTGTGCTTTGTAATGGTGAAAAAAGAGACAAAAAATTAGTAGCATCGCCTACTTTTAAATCGTTTAAAACTTATGATGAAGACTTGATTGCTGTGGAGAGATTAAAAACTAGCATACATATGAACCGACCCATCTATGTTGGATTTTCTATACTCGAACTATCTAAACTTTGTATGTATGATTTCCATTACAATTTTATAAAGAAAGCATGCAAAGATCGTGCAGTTTTACTCTTTACGGATACAGATTCCGTAACGTATCATATTCAAACCAATAATATTTATAAGGATCTGGAGCAGCATCGTGATTTTTTTTACTTTTCTGAATACCCGAAATCTCATCGTCTATACTCTGAAGATAATAAGAAGACGCTCGGAAAGTTTAAGGATGAACTTAATGGGAGAATTAGCCCTTGAGTTTGTCGGACTGAAATCAAAAATGTACTATCTAAAATCTGTTAAAGATGAAAAGAAGCGTGCAAAAGGCGTGTCTACGCAGATTGTTCGGCAGAAAATTAAACACGAAGACTACTTGGAGTGCCTCCAACAACAAAAAACAAGTATGGAGAAACAGGTAAGGATTGCCCAAGATGACCACCGCCTATATACATTGACTCAAAATAAAATTAGCTTAAGTCCCTTTGACGACAAGCGTTACTTATTGGATGATGGAATAAGTAGCTTAGCATATGGCCATTGTGGCATTAATACTGTTTGTAATAAAGAAGAAAATGTTGATTTGTATTGCTAACGCAAAATCGTGATGTATATTTTGATCTGTAAATATCTTTCTGTAAATTATTTTGTTATAATAAAAATTGTTGATTTTATTTTTGGGTACTTTTTTTAAATCTTTAAAGTAATGTGAAACTTTTTATAAAATAATTTTTTTTTTAATTTTTGAACTTTTTAACTAACGCATATTTTTTTTCGTTATAAAAACATGGAAAATATTTGTAAAACTTTTATAAACAAGCTGATAGTCACACACACAAAGAGAACTATTTGTCACGCACACATACATACACACCCACACATATAAAGAGAACTATTTATAATAACTATAAGACATATATGCTTTTTAAAACATACTCTTACACACACAAACCTTTCTACAAAATATCTGATGTACCAACAAAATTAGGTGAAAAGATTATTGTGAGAAAAAGAGGGTTGATTCTGAACATTGCCTTATCGGTTGCTCGGTTGCGGTTGCGCCTGTGGCAGTAGAACACCCCTTTCTCTACTACTCGTGCTAAAAAAGATCCCGAATTCATGCTTGTCTTTATATATAGAGAGAAACAAAGAGAAAAATATTGTGTGCACAAAAACACATTATCCGATTTTCAAAATAATGATTAACATAAAATTCAAGGCTTGCATAGTTTTTAATTTTTTTTTTTTACCTTTGCCACCACTATTATAAAACAGTAAAATATATCGTGTATTTCTATTGCAGATAGCCAAATAACCTGTGACTAGAAATTTTGTTTTAAGTATACCTCTGATAATTACATTTTAAAAATGCTTTCAAAAATATAATAACGACTTTTGTTTTGTAAGTATACTTAGAATATTAATTAGGGACTTCGAATATTAATAAGGAATATACTTCGAATATTAATTAATCTGGACACTGATGTCCAGAAATTAAGGGCAGTGTCCGGACACTCGATTGCAGACGTTTTGTCGAATATCTACTGAAATTCCTGAGGAAATGTCCGAAATGCCTTTGAACCTAGAGAATGTAAAGGTCATGTTTGACTTCATGTTCCTCAGTAAAGATTTAGTCCCGAGGACAATTAGGGGGTAATAATAAATTTAATAATAAAATAATATTTGCGTTTTCCCAAGAGACAGAAAATGCGCAAAGTGATCCGTGACTGTAGCAAATGACTATGTAGGTCTTGTTCAAAGTTTTTGTGCATTTGTGTAAGAATAGCAGGCATATTCTTGAAGACGTTAACATTTTTGTGAAAAATTAAAAAAAAAATTATATAGCACGCAAGAGTTTCAACCAAATTTAACACCGCTTTCCAAACACTTGACAAAGATCAGTAGAAATAGCATAATCATAACAGACAACTTTTACGCTTTTACTTACCCATCATACGTAGCACAGGGTATGTCTTGTAATCGTTTTAAAAATTGAAAAAAAAAATTGACGAATTTACACGTTTCCGACACTGGAGATTCCGAAAGACATATTTTAAGAAAAAAAAAATTGTCGTCCGTCTGTGTGTGTGTATGTCTGTGTGTATGTGTGTCTGTAAACGCTCTATCTCCTGAACAAATTGAGATAGAGACTAGAAATTTCGTATGTACTTAGTATGTAATAACCGGAAGAAGTTTATTGAATTTCAGTACCTCGATTATCTGGAACTATTTTTTTCGGAATCTCGAAATATTCTTTATGATAAAAGGTATATAAAAAATTTTTAAAATTGTTTATTTTAAGAAGTTAATATAAAAAACAATAAAGAAACATAAATTTTGCATAAAGAATGAAGTCGATCGGATAAAGAGTTGCCGAGATATTTGTAATCCTATTTTCCACACTCTTCGATTTTTCATGACCCCGTATTTCATCCAAATTTGAATTCAAATATATATTTGAATTGGAAATGAGACGCTTAATCCAATGCAATAAACCGTTAGTTAATAGGATTATCATTTTTGGAGTTATAAGGATGTTTCTTTTACGCAGTTCAGTAACATTACAAATAAAGTTTATGACGTCATTAAGCCACGATTTTATTCGAATTGCAATGCATTTTATAAGTAGTTTGAAAATGTTTTATTTTCATATTTTATATTATGCGTATACATGATAAGTATTACGGTGGTCCCCAACGACTAGTTCTCTTACCACTAAAATTTAATAGTAATTTTTTACTTATTTAATCTCCGAAATAAGTCAATTAAATAAAGAAAAAAAATTATTAAATTTTAGTGGTAACATAAAAACTTAAAGGTTGGCAACTATGGTGTAATACAATTAAAAGATGAATATATTCAATATTTGATGACATATGAGTATTTGTATGAAATAAATTTTAACTGCGCATGCGCGAACTATACCAGAGATTTTTTTAATGATTTGGTAGTCAATTCTATAGAACAACTTATATAAAAAGTCCATTCAAATATCGCGAAAATTCAGAACGATACAGACAATAGTGTGAGCTAACTGATAAATTGGGGAGGAAATCCTATAGGATTATATGGGATTTCCTCCCCAATTTATCAATTAGCTCACTGTATTGCCTGTATGTACATGAGTTATTCTATAGTATTGACTACCAAATCCTGAGAAAAAAGTCTTTGCGGTAGTTCGCTCATGCGCAGTGACAATTTATTTCATACAAATACCCATATCTCATCAAATATTCAATATATTAATATTTTAATTGCAGTATACTATTTCTATTTATCTTTGTCAAGTATTGGAAAAGTGGTGTTAAATTCGGTTGAAAATAAATTCGGTTGAAAACTCTGTGTGCTATAAACAAAAACATTTTGAATTTTCCACAGAAACGTTAACATCTTCACGAATATAAGTGCTATGCTTACATTAATGTACACAAATGTTGAACAGCTTCTACATAGTCATTTGCTACAGTGACAGACCATTTTGAGCATATTCTGTTACTTGGGTGATTGCAAATATTATTTTATTATTAAAATTATTATTGCAACCCCCCTCCTAATTGTCCTCGCGGCAAAATCTTCACTGTAAATTATGATTTCAAACATATTGTTTACATTGTTGAAGTTCAAGGGCAATTCGTAAATAATTTCACTAGGTATTTTTCAAATCGTCTAAAATCGAAAAAATCGGTCACTGCCCCTTAATTTGTGGACATCAGTGTACAGGATATATCATTCCGAAATCCAGGATACATCTTTCCGAATGGTGTTGGAAAATTCTTCTACTTTATTATGTTTTCTAGAAAATGAAAACGTTTTGAGACGTTCTATCTGAAGTTAAAATAAGAATCTTACTTGAGATACAGAAAATATCATATGAACTAATAGAATATAATAAACCGAAATAAAAGTAAAATGATTTTCAGCTTTTTTTTTAACTAAAAAATTTATACCGGAAAAATAACGTAGGAAAATATGTAATTATTAATTGTAGTAGTCCTTACATATTTGCATTACTTAAAGTATTGTCGCTCGAGATACCTAATTGTTTATCATAAACGATTAGAGGTTACAGAGACTGGAAAAATAAAGATAAGCTGCTTGTTTTTTTGGCAAAAATGTTACACAACTTCATTAAGCGTATTGCGTATTCGTGACGTGCGGTGCTCAGAATCCTTTATTTGTTCTAACGCAATTTGGAAATAAAATTCTTATGCCTCATTTAATGATAGAATTACTGCGATTAAATGAGGTAAAGAAAAGGGTTAGTGTCGAATCTTAAGTTCTGGTATTGCAGGAGATCATGGCGATTTTCTCCTTGTTGATCTAGGACGTAATTTGTAATCAGTGTTTAATTCAGTGTAATAAATCCCTTTAATTAACCGCAAAATTGTAATGAGATAATCCATTTCATAAATAGCAATAATGCTTAAACATTTTATTTTTTAAGATGCTTTCCTTATAACCAAATGCTCGATGATACGAAGTACTATTTTCGACAGTAATCTTTACCTTATTTATGACAGAAATTGTGCGTTTAAATAATCTCACGATTAATATTGAAAATTACGAATACTGCCTTACCATTCCAGATGCCACGCGTGGCCGTGCATTAATCAAGGTCTATTTATCTCGATGGGATGGGGTGATTTTTTAATTTAATTTGGTAATTATTAATTTTTAATTATTGGTTTTATTTAATCGGAGAATTTTGCAATTAAAAAAGATGAAACTATGAGTCAAATATAAGCACTTATATGCACTCTTACTTCTCTATGACGTAGTGCATCTAATGACACGTATCGTACGAGCTTCCTAGCGATGGTGTGTGTTCGAAATTAGGACCTGGACACAAACTTTTAACTTTTCGTGTACAGCTCGCATTTGAAACTTGGTGGTGCTGAAGTACGCGACGACTTTTTTTTTATAATTTCTTTATCTTATTTTTAATAGTAATAAATCTACCATGGCGTTCATTGTTTGGAAAGAGTGGTAGACAAAATAAAAAAATGTAGTCGCCTGTGGCACCCCTTCAGCCGACTTCAGATAAATCCCAGTAGAGGGCGAACTTTATAACCTGAAAGCTGTAAATCATGTTGCCTGAAGACAGGGACTGCTCATCAGGGGATTCACAATCACTTTAGTGTAAGAATTTTCAGACATTATATTTAACCTTATCTAATAATGGATTGTTCTACGATTAAACAAGCAGAAATTTAATTTTTTAAAATACTGGTAGTAAAGTGATTGTGAACCTCCTGATCATTCGCTACTGCCTGAAAATTGTTTTCCATCTTAGGCAGCGTTGTCACAGAATACCACTTTTTTACTATTTTGACTACCACTATTTCTTCGTGGTAAATATCTGCTACAATATTTCCAAACATTAAAACGTTGCACCTATCGAAACCATGATTCTACGTAACCTGTAATAGTCTACGATTACAAAAGCACATTTAACTAGACAATATCATAAATATTTCCAGAAGAAACAAAAGTTGATAAACTATGAGTATACTCGTGGTTGTCAACATTCAAAATAAAAGAGTATGATAAAAAAAACTGTCCGGCCACCACTATTTTAATATATTGAAAGATACTTTATTTAATGACAAAAACTTTGCTATTAAAGTTACCAAATATTATCTTTCAGAATGTTTGGTGGGAAACGAGAATTTCAGTAAAAATATCGAAGACATAGTTTTGGTAGTTAATGGATTAACCCTTCTTTGCATGAGTATTTCTTTTACAATTGTGTTTTTTTATACATATATTAAATATTAGACACCAGAAATTTTAAGATAGATTTTTAACTTTGTTCAGCAACATAGACATTTATTGAATATTTCTATATAAATATAGTGGTGGCGAAGAAGTTGATTTATTTATTAAAAGTTAACCCTTTGAGGGGCGGTGGTATATATTATATACCACCTAATTTTAATTCGATTCAAACCAGAAACTTTTAATTAAATTTTATTTTTTTAACTTTGACGAGAAAAAGTTGAAAAATTGCTTATTGATATTTTGAACTAAATTCTTTCCCAAATTCCGGTGGGAATTCAACGTTACAAGAGCACAAGTGCTTGCCCCTGAAAGGGTTAAATAAACAGTGATGGAAATTTACATCAGTATGCAATTAAGGGTTAACAAACATTAGATGCGTGCATCGCATTGACATTCACCTTTCTTCAAATAATAGTTAACATAATTTTTTTTAAATATCTACACTAATTATTTTGAATGATTTAAAATATATGCATTCTTGATTTTAATAGAAAAGTATTATATTTATTGCCCCCCCCCCAAAAAAAAAAAATTGCAAAATTAAACTAATTTAAAATAATTTTCGTAAGTCTTCAATACTTATGGGTATTTTTTATTAAGTATAAGTGAATGATTATAAAAATTTATTGAAAACAGAGGTGTAAGTTGTCCGCTTTTACGTCGTATTCGCTCAAATAAATAAATAAAACAATAAACTCAGGTACCCAGCACAAGATTATGTTTTTGTTTTTTATAGTTTCTAGCAAATACTAAATGTATTATATTTCTGGCATGGATAGATATTTTAAAAGAAAATTTCTAAACTGACCAGGAAACCACGCCTTAGTGTGATAATGGAGAAAAAGCTAAGTAAGCAGCAATCGAAAGAGCATAGTGAAATGTACTTTTTGACACATACATCATTTGCCCTCTTCTGCCCGTTATCAAGATATAAAGTCTTAAAATTTGCTTTAATTTAGGGAGAAAAGGCGTGGTTCTGATTCAGAAATTTTAACAATCAGATTAATATTAAAAACAAAACATGTTTAGATATAATAATATAAAAAATAAAATAAGACCGCAAAAAAAAAAAAAAAAAAAAAGCTATTGACAAATATGGTATTGAACCAAAAAATGATTGAAGCATAGCAAATCGTGGCATCAAGGACATTTCATAAACTTAAATCTAGTGCAATTATTACAATGGTCAACCTCCTGCGAAAAACAAAATCGCAAGGGCGTTTCAAATGGAAGTGGCTGAATTTGCACTATCCCAGACTTGTACCAAGTATAGCGAATCATGTCAGAGTCAGAGCCGTCCTTAGGGGTGTGCGACAGGTGCGAAAGCACAGAGCCTCGCGCCTAAGAAGGCCTCGCGCCGAAGAAAGCCTCGCGCCCGAAAAACAAATTAATGCAAAACAGCTAAATAATTGTTATTTATTTTGTTGTGGGTCATCTATTTCATAATAAAATTTAGAGTACATGACACTTGTGTAAGGTCGATACCACCCCTCTTCCCCATCGCTCGGACTCTGATTTTCGTAGCGTTTGTCAAACGTTGTATGATTCAGTCTCACGTGGGCCATTATAATTTTCTTATCAAATTCCTAAATTTTTACAAAAAATCTGAATATAAGAGCCCGAAAAAGTTAAACTCTTATAACTCGTGATCAAATTGTCACAGCGCGCACAAATTTTGTGTGCGCGAACAAAGTAACATAATTTTACAGGAGACATTGACGGTTTTTTTTTAAACAGAAGCCTTTAAATTTTATTAAAAAAAATTAATATAAGAGCGCGACAAATTTAAACTCATAACTCGTGATCAAATTGTATACAGCTGCCTCAAATTTTGTGTGCATGAACAAAGTGACATAAATTTTACAGGAAACATTGTCGGTTTTTTAACAGAAGCCCCTAAATTTTAGTATAGTGCAATTATAAGGGTTCGATAATAACAAACACTTATAACTTGGATCCAAAATTTAGCAGCCCATGCAAATTTTGTATAGTAAACGTAATCGTTTTAAGGGAAGAGTGGGGTTCATTCAAATTTATGTCGAACCCACCCATATTTTAGTGTATTATAAATATAAGGTACTGACAACTTAAAACACTTATAACTCGAGCTGTAATTACACTAGTCAGCCAAAAAAAAATAACAATTTCTCCTTCCTGCAAAACAAGTATGTAAACTATACAGATTTAATATTCCTAAATCTAAATATGACATCCAAATTTCCCAGCATATATTATTTTTCTGAGAAACACTTTTTTAAAATAACAAATAGTGAAGGATTATCATATTATTTCTCAATGATAGATAAATTTAAATCATGAAAAATGTATTTTCCCTGTCTAATAGATAACAAATCGATAAAATATAGCATGAAAATCTAGATTGTTGACACTTGTATGTTGTATTGTACATTTTTCTTCCCCCCCCCCTTTAGTGTCCAAATTTATTACTTGCTATCGTGTAATGTATTTTTATTCCTTATGCCACTGTAACTCGGGTAATGTTTTTAATACATTTATTTATAGGTAATTTACGTATAATTATATACATTTTATTATTTACACAATTTCCACTTATGTTTTAGCAAGAAATAAAATACTTTAATTTTAAAAGCTAAACCTCCTACCTAAAAAATGGTACGTGATACAATAATTTCATTACCATATTTTGATTTAGTAGCATGAATTCTATAAGAATCAACGATTATTTTTACAAGAAGGATTTTGGTGCCGACCAGTGTTATCGTAGAATTAACCTTTAACTTATCGTAAATTTAATCTTTATAAAGGGCGGGGAGGGGGGTCTTTGTCAGTTTTTTTAACCGAAGCCCCCTAAAGTTTAGTATAGAGTGAATATAAGGGCCCGATAACCACAAACACTTATAACTCGGATTAAAATTATCACAGCCCACACGAATTTCGTATTAAAAACGTAATCGTTTTAAAGGTGTGAGTGGGGGAGGGGGAGGGGGGGGGGCTCTGTCGAGTTTCTATAAAAAAAAAACTAAGTTTAGTGTATCATAAATATGAGATGTTAAAAACTTAAAGCACTTATAACTCTAGCTGTAATTAGTGTAGAACACTCTTATTTTGTATGGTAAACGGAATCTTTATAAAGGGGTGGACTTTGTCGCCACGATGTATAATAAATAAAAATATACAATAAATAAAAAATGCCACTTAAAATATGAGTGTACTACGACAACTACATCTCGAGTTATAATTGTTTGATTTGTTAATACCTTATATTTATAATGCACTAAAATATGGCCAGCTTCGATAAAAATCGACACAGCTCCTTACCTCCTCCAAAAAGGTTTACGATACAATATTTGTTTTAGCTGCGACAATTTGGATATGATTTATAAGAGATTTGGTTAACGAGCTCTTATATTCGTACTATACTAAAAGTTAGGGCTTCGGTAAAAAACCCGACAAAATCCCTCCTTTATAAAATATATATTTATGATAAAAAATATGATAGTATTCTCCGATAATTACGATATTAATAATATTCACTCCTTAAAAAAACAATTTTGAAAATTTTTATATACCTTTTATCAGAACGCATATTTCGAGATTCCGAAAAAAATAGTTCCGGATAATCGAGGTTACTGAAATTCAATAATCTTCTTCTCATTATTACATACTAAGTACATATAAAATTTCAAGTCTCTATCTCAATTTGTTTGGGATATAGCGGGTTTACAGACACTCACACAGACAGACAGACAGAGGGATGGCAAAATCTTTTTTCTAAAAATATGTTTTTCGGAATAACCAGTCTCTAAATCATGTAAATCCGTCAAAAAACAGAACAAAACAAAAAAAAAACGAATTTTAAAACGATTACAAAATTTACCCTATACTACGTATGATGGGTAAGTAATTAGCTCATTTTAAGACTTTATATCTGGATAACAGGGAGACGAAGGCAAATAATTTCTACGTCAAAAAACATGTTTCACTATGCTCTTTCGATTGCTGCTTATATAGATTTTTTTTTTCATTATTACATTAGCACCGTGCTTCCCTGGTGAGAATAGAATATACCGCAGAAACCTTAATTTTATGGTTTGGTAAATATACACGAGTAAATGCGAAAATTTATAGTTCAAGTTTCTTTTTGTGAGCATGGATTTTTGCAGAATTTTCTGCCGTTAAAATACTATGGTGCGCATTATACATGACACAGTGTGTTTAGTTTTTCGCATGGAACTTAGAACTAATCCTTCCTAGTTCCATGGTTTCTCGCCATCAAAAAAGGGGTTGTGTAGTATACACGGATGTGCATTATACAAAAGTAAGTACGGTAATCCGATTACCAAAATAAGAAGTTACGGTGATTGTTCAAATGTAGCACTATAAACATTAATACTGCTGCTGCAGCTTGTCTCAAACATTATTTTTTTCAGAATAAATCACCAGGATACAAAGGAAATAAAATGTACGTGCTTTTTATTAACACTGGAACCCCGAAGATGGGTCATTATGACCCGTACCTAAGGCTTCTATACTAAAGAGCTGGCGCATCATCCGACATTAATATTCCCAAGTGGGAAAGCTTTGGCGCATTTATCGCCGTCTTAGTTGCTTTGCAGAATTTATCAAAAAGTACGATAGGGAATGAAAGTTTCGAATAAAATACGTACTCTTGATCATTGATTTTCATTGCAAATTGTAGCCTGAATGTTATTTATTGTTCAATAAAATTATCAATAAATTTATTTACTTTTATTAAGAAAACCTTTGGTTTTACACTGAACATTCTTTTCACTAATTAATTATATAAGCAGTGTTGAATTCATGGAGTGACTCGGTATAGTAGTATAGAGTAATTGAAGTCTAGAAGCACACTTCCCCCTTTCGAAACTTAAGCCCCCCCCCTCCCCCCCGGAGAAAAATCTTTGAAACATCGGATACAAGTTTTGCAATTTGGAATGCAAATTTTACATTTAACTACCGCCCCCCCCCTCTTTTTTTTCTTTGCATAATTTATCTAATTAATTCTTACATATTTCTAAAAGTTTTATTTTATTTGTCCATAGAAAAAATATTATTATTATTATTATTATTATTTTCAGAATATCAGCAGAAATTTCTTACCTTAGTGTAACAATTAAAATTTATTCTTCAAGTCTACTTTTTTCCAAAAAATAACGATTTTTTTTTTTTGAGTGTATGGGGCATTTCTGAGTGTTCTTCACTCAACAGTGTAATGAAAAAATATTATAATTAATTTCTGATGTAAAAGTATAATTAAAGAAAAATTATATTAAAAATATAATTTCATCTTTTACTTTGTGATAAATATTTAAAAACTTGTATTTAAAGTAATTTTTAAAAAGTTTTCATGTGTAGCAAGTATTCATTACTTTAATAATATGAGAACTGTTCTTTCCAATAGGAAAAGATAGTATCGAGATATCCTTCGTTATCTTAAACAAATTTATATCTTAAAGTTACAATAAAAATATACTACATTTCTTAATAACATTTAACTATGAAAATTGTTTAAAATATTTATTTATATATTTTCTTAAATATAACTGTATTTTGATGAAATATTAATAATAAAATTATCTTTAAGCAAATTTAGGGATTTTGTTTTTCGAAATTCAAAATAAAACTCATTTATTTGGTGAAAATGAATATGTTAAAAAAAAAAAAAAAAAAAAAAAAAAAAAAGAAAAGAAAAGAAATCTGTACTTTTTAAAAGAAAAGAAATCTGTACTTTTTAAAATAAATTTCCTTTAAAATATTCTATTTTATATTATAGTTCTTTCGAAAACTCTCATAAATTTTAATTATATATTAATATTCTCAAGTTTTCCATAAAATTTCAGTTTAATTTTGTGCTTTTGAAAAAAAAAAAAAAAAAAAAAAAAAAAAAAGTCGGAAATAAACATCGTTTTCCCGAAAATGAACTAAATGGCGCTACGTCCTTGAAATCGCCGTTACCGCCAAGCTGGCGAACAAAAAAGTTCGGGAAAATCTACAATTAATAGTTAAATTTGGCAATTTTTCATGTTTATGAGGAAATTGAAACCTGCAGGGATCCTTTCTTGAGTGATTCGTACAATTAATAGCAGAACAACTATCCATAATTAAGCCTTTAAAGTTAAAAAATGGACAGAAACCAATTCAACGCCATTGAAACACATTACGTGAACCAGTCCAGGGGGAATAAAAATGCCTGACGAGTCAGTCTATATATTTAGTAGCTCTACCCGTACCAAATGCGAAAATGTCGATTCCAACCAGAAATTTCTTCATAAAACAAGTTAAATATACACCGCACAAAAATTAGTTAAATAAAAAAAGTTGACAGTTTTAAATAAAAATTCTGGTGTGAAATATTTTTATGAAACTTGAGTAAAATTTCCCGCGGTTCTAGTGTTAAGGGGATATTTCACTCACGCGAAAACATTCGCTCGCTAAGGTTAATCCTGTCGGGCAGTTCTTTTAAAATATCTCGTTTGCATTAAATTTTTTTTAATGATTTTTTTAAAAATTGCATTGGATAGCTGAGGTCAATATTTACGATCACTTTTTATTTTTCCGATTTCTTTTTCAGGATTTTTTTAGGGGGATACTTTTATTTTCGAAGTGAAAGTATCGTCATAAAAATCCCCGCAAACAAAATAAACAAGAACGAAAAATCATGCGTCAAGCATAGATTATGTAACACTTTCCAACGCTTCCAAAATAATTTTACAAATCATTACCGTTTAATAAGCTGAAAGAAAACATCTAAGTAAACAATTTAGAAAACGCTTAACAAATTTAAAAATGTAATTTCTGGAATTTCCAACATATACAATATTCGGAAAAATATCCGAATACTTTTATTCAGCCATGTATATGATCTATAGATTTGTATATATACTACATAGGATGCTAAATTTTAGTTTAGTTTGGAAACGCGTAGCACAGTTTAAAATTCTCCTTCTGGAGTTTCTGTCAATAAACGGAAATGTGTTCGCGAACTTTTGTGCTGCCCTGTATATGATCTACAGAATTTATACACTCCAAGTAATAGACAAAAAGTGAGTTAAATTTAAAATCGCGTTCAGCAACTTAAAACGCACTTCCAGGAATTATTGTTAACAGACAGTAGATAATTCTTTTGTGTGTCCCTGTAAATTAAGGATGACTGCTATACACACAATATTCTGTAGTAAGCCTCTTGTAATGCACCTTAGTGATATATATAAATTTCAAAGTGTTTAAAATACTGAAACATTATTTAATTAAACCGCAAACGATTTTTCTCCATAGACGTAATGTAACGGAATTATTTTGGCTGTCCCTGTAAAGTAACTAAAAGTGGTATGTACACCCTATTCCATATTAAGCTTCTTGTAATGTACCTTAGTGATATATATCACTTACAATGTGTTTGAAATTGTGTAACATCATTAAAATAAACCACAAATGATTTTTCCCCATAGACCGCAATGTAACGGAGTTCTTTTGAGTGTCCCTGTAAAAAAACTATAAGTGCTACACACTTCAGTTGAAATAGGGAGCATGCTATAGATGACGACAATAACATACAAAAATTTCAGGGTAATCCGAGCATATTTACGGGAGTTAGAGCACGGCCAGACGGCAGACGGCAGACGGCATACGGCAGACAAACCGAAGTCATAAACACTTTGCATTAGGTTGGAAAGTCTTAAAAAAGTAAAAAACGGCGATCGTAGATATCGACCTCAGCTATCCAATGAAAAAAAAAAAAAAAAAAAAAAGTTTAAAAATATTTAAATGCAAACGAGATATTTTAAAAGAACTGTCCTTGTGTGTATATGATGTGCCGGTTTCAAGTATGGAGCTATGAACAAAGAGGAGAAGGTATATATTAGTCAACCAGTTGCGAGTGAAGTAACTGAGGATTGTAGATACAAGAAGGCGGCTATTGTTTGTTTAAATCTTATTGACAGGGCTTGATTATCGGTTGGGCAAACTTCCACCAGTAAATTTGAATAGAAATCTTCACCTTAATTAAACATCTTATTCGCGCGATAATTCTGTCATAAATAAGGAAAAAATTTCAATTTGTTTTTACGGGTAGAAATTTGCCCCGGCGGCTGTATTATAATCTTTTTCACTAACATTGACAGGAGTATTGTTTATGTAGTCCCAATATGGCAAAACAGCAGGACCTGACTACAGACGATGCAAACTTCCACTAGTAAAATCCAATAGATATTTTTGTCTTAATTATGGCACAAATTCTTCATGAATAAGGCGTTTAAATAGGGAGAAATATTTTATTCCAATTTACTAATGGAAATTTGGCCCGGTGATAACCAGTCCCCGTGGAACCGGTTCCAGTTGAAACTTCACCATTTTGAGGATATGTGATTTCCTCTTTATTCATAATTCCATGGTTCAAGTTGTGACATGTATACCACTCATTAACTCGGTTTATCGCATCTACTATTTGGAGTCGTGAAACGAACCCAGTAATCGTCACTGCGTTGCTGTGCGAGTTTGGGAATACAATTTTGTTCGGTTTCCCTGTTTTTTATTATTGTGTATTCAAGATAAAATTTCTCCAAATATTTAAATGAATTTTCTCAATATACATCCTGAAAGCATGTTTTGACATAACATATTTCACGAATTATTGAAACAGATATTTCCACGATGATTCTACTTCAAATATATTAATGTTGAATTTTGTTATAGTATAATTTAGGAATTAAATAAAAAAAAGATTACAAATGAAGTCTCCCTGTGATCCACAGTAATTCAACGAATTTTATTTTATGTTTGTTGAACTAGAGATAGAGAATCAAACAGAAAATATTAATAAATCTGAACCTATATTAAAAAATAAACATTTGAACAATACATTTGGACGATAATAGTGAATTTGCAAGCGTATTATCTTCAAGAGAGAGAAACATTATTTAATTATATGATTCTAGGCTGATTCACATTTGCAAATTATCGGCGGTTAGTATTACAGAAACTCCTCTCAAACATAATTGCTCGAAAAGGCAATTTGGACATTTTCTTTTATTTGTATGCGTCGCAATCTGCCCTAACCAGGAAACCACGCCGTTAGTATAATAGCGAAAAAAAAAAATCTAAATAAGCAACAATAGAAAGAGCATTGTGAAACGTGTTTTTAGACGCATAAATCATTTGTCCTCGTCTCCCCGTTACCGAGGTATAAAGTATTAAAATTTGCTAATTTATTGATTTAATAGGATGGAAGGAGGAGTCGATAGGATGGATGGAATAGACATTACGTATTAAATGTAACATCATCAAACTCCAGTCCCTTGTCCATTTCCAGTTTAGTGCGCCGCAATATACCGACATGATTTGGTATGCTTGGTACAACTCCGGGTTTGTGCAAACTGGGCTACTTTCATTTGAAACGCTCTTGCAAATTTGTTTTTCGCGAGAATGTACCATTGTAATCATTGCACTAGAATTAAGTTCATGAAATGTTCTTGGTGCCACTATTTTCTGTTCTTCAATCATTTTTTCGTTCAGTACCATATTTGTCAATAGCATTTTTTTTCTTTTCTTTTGTGGATTTCTTTGATTTTTATATTACTATGTCTAAATATGTTTTGTATTTTATATTAATCTGATTATTCAAATTTCTGAATCAGAGCCTTTTCTTCCTAAATTAAACCAATAAATTAGCAAATTTTAAGACTTTATATCTCGATAACGAGGAGGCGAGGTCAAATGATTTATGTGTTAAAAGACACATTTTACTATGCTATTTCGATTGCTGCTTACTTAGATTATTTTTTTCATTATTACACTATGGCGTAGTTTCCTGGTAAGAATGTCAGAAATTTTCACAAAGCGGGAAATGTGAAGAATGTACGTGATTTGTGCAGTTTTTCGGTATTTCATATATTACGAGAAAGAGTAAATACGTGGCAACATCATACGATACTGTAGAGTACCAGTTAATATTAGAACATCAAAGTTAAGCCGCGTTTGTCGAGGCTAGTATTTCGGAGGATGAGCACTTCGCTGTTGTTTGTTCTGTGTAAATGACATATACCTCCACATAAAATGAGTTGTGTGGGATTTTTCTGGAAGTTCATTAGGTGGGAGTTTGGTACCAAGTGGAAAATTTCTCCCCCCCCACCCCCCCGACCAGACATGATAAAAATTATGAGAACGTCTGTGAGAAATTCAATTTGTTTCGAGGCTTTGGCACCCTTCCTCTGCGAGTGTTTTCCTTGATGTGACAAAAACAACAAGCTCGAATACTTTTATTATAAACTGTTGATATCATTATTCATTGTAAATAAAAGTTTTAAATTTAAATTTAGTTTTAATTATTTTTTAAATTTAGGTTTTGACTGCCAAACAATTCCAGTTTATTATAAAGGGTGTACAGAAAGTCTCTTTACAATTTTAAGCTTTTATTACAAACACAAAGAAGCACATACATGAATGGAAAGCAGTAGAATATTAGCAGTATATATATTGAAGTTTTTATTTTGTATTAATTAATAAACCTCTATATGTGCACCATTGTTCGCACGAAGCACGCCAAGTCTGTAATCGTTCTTTAATAACTTCTGAAACTCTTTTTCGTCCACTCCTTCCTTCATCCAATACTAAGCCAGTTTCCATCAATTTCTTGTTTCCACGTGCATTAATTCATGAATGGCACAAAACAATTCATGGAGACAGCCTCAGTATTGGATAAAAGGCAGGAAGTGAACGAAAAGAGGTATCAACTGAAAACGTCGATGATTATCACCTTCACGTAGTTCGTATAACCAATGGTGTACGTTGTGAGGTTTATTAATTAATGAAAAACAACTGAAATATCACTAATATTAAGCGCGGTAAACGTCTGTGTGTGTGTGTGTGTGTGTGTGTGTGTCTGTCTGTGCACTCCGCCTTTGTACCCGCAAAGGCTCCCGGACTAATCGACGCACCGACAGCGGACGCGTACCGAAAAATTCGCAAAAAAGGCGCGACGCTCAAGTTTCGATCGGGTCGGGATTCCGACCCGGACCCGGGGCGTTATTAATGAGCGAAAGTGTTTTAATTACCGACCGAAACCGAACTGGAAAAAGAATCGAAAAAACCACAAAGTTTCGCCTCCGAAAAGGTTTGCCGGTGGAGACGATTCTCGAAAAAGGCAGGGTTGCCAGGAGCAAATTAAGCCCCAAACCGCAGTGCGGGTTTTTAAACCGACCCGGATCTACGGAAGTCGGGGGGTCAGAAATTCGGAAACGGGACAGACAGATTCAGGAGAGCATTTGCTTTCAGAAATTCGAAAAATCATTCCCGTACGACCATTAGAACTTAAAAAATCCTTTAAAAATCGATCAATAAAAAATAATTTTTTAATTCTTTCGGCGCGGCATGTCGAGACCGCAGACCGCCTGGAACGCAGATGTTTGGAAGGAAGAAAGAGCAAATTCACCTGACAGCTTTCATGTAATGCTCAAGTCCGTTTTCGAAAAACAATGAAAGAATTAATCTCTGGACCCCAAAATCGGCCATCACACGTAAAAAAAAATCCTGATTTCAACAAAAAAAAGATTGTACAATTCGACCAGCAAAATCGGAAGATATGAATTAAAAACCGGTTAATGAAGCAATCTATTTCTAATCATTTGTAACCAATGCAGAAAAACGACACGTGACCGGATATTTTCAGACAAGAGGAATATTTTCAAGAGTAGAGTCGCAATTTTTTTACGGTGGTCACGTGACGTTCAATTGGGTTTTTTTCAGAGGGGTCCCAATCTCTGATTCTAAGAGGCGCAGAAATTCCAAACTTTGACAGGGCGACGCTAAATGGATTCTGCTTTCAGAATATCTAAAAATTATTGTCATATCTTCATTACGAGCCGATATATTATTTTATTGTATAATTAATCATCGTTATTTGTATAATTAAAGCAAAAGAAAGATTTCCATTACAGTGCCGGCTAGATATTACGATTTTAAGAAGTAGACCGCGTCTAAAAACTGCATTACGAGTATTTTCAGTTTTTGTTTTAGAGTGACAACCACATATTATGATAGGAAAAAGCGGGCTTCGCCCGTTATCGATTTATTTTTTTTTTTTTTTTTTTTTTTTTTTTTAGTTTTAAGTTTTTCTACAGCTCACTGTCTTTGAACTAGAACTCAGGTAGTCTACATAAGTTGTTTCAGGAAAAGCAGTGTCATCGCCAACCCCCCCCCCCCAACTGATTCCAAACATCATAATTAAAGTAATAAGGACCCCCTATCCAGATATTATGATAGGGAAAAGCGGGCTTCGCCCGTTATCGATTTTTTTTTTTTTTAAGTTTTAAGTTTTTCTACAGGTCCCTGTCTTTGAACTAGAACTCAGGTAGTCTAAATCAATTCGACTCGACATCGATAGAGCTTACCGATTTTATTTCGTTTTTTCACCACTAGGGGGCGCTTTCCTATCTTCGGTTCTACGGGCATGAAAACGACGGGGTATGGCTCATTCGACTCGACATCGAAAGTCTTAACGATTTCAGTTATGATCATATAAACAGATTGCGCCACCTGGTGGCGGAAGGTGGAACTAACGTATACTGCAGCGCGTGCGCAGCACGACTGCTATACGGTGCCGCAGGCAGCGGGGACCCGAGCCGCAGGTTCGTTCAGTTCGAGGTTTATACTATTCCATGTGCAATTTAAGGGATTATCCGGTGCATGCGTAGCACGACCGTCATACGGTGCCGAAGGCAGCGGGGACCAGGGTCGGAACGACTGCTATACGGTGCCGCAGGCAGCGGGGACCCGAGCCGGAGGTTCATTCAGTTAGAGGTTTATACTATTCTATGTGCAATTTAAGGGATTATCCGGTGCGTGCGCAGCACGACCGGTATACGGTGCCGAAGGCAGCGGGGACCAGGGTCGGAGGTTCGTTCGGTTAGAGGTTTGTACACGTCAATGTGCTAATTAAGGGATTACCCGGTGCGTGCGTAGCACGACCGGTATACGGTGCCGAAGGCAGCGGGGACCCGGGTAGGCGGTTCGTCCGGTTTGAGGTTTTACAAGATTCGAGATTTTCTACAATTCGAGGCACCGATGTAAATTAGGGGCCCGCTGGCGGGAGAAGCCAGCTAGTCACTAATATTAAGCGCGGTAAACGTCTGTGTGTGTGTGTGTGTGTCTGTCTGTGCACTCCGCCTTTGTACCCGCAAAGGCTCCCGGACTAATCGACGCACCGACGGCGGACGCGTACCGAAAAATTCGCAAAAAAGGCGCGACGCTCAGGTTTCGATCGGGTCGGGCCTCCGACCCGGACCCGGGGCGTTATTAATGAGCGAAAGTGTTTTAATTACCGACCGAAACCGAAGTTGGAAGAGAAGTCAAAACAGCGAAAAGTTCGCCTTCCGGGGTTGCCAGTCTCCGTCGGGTCCGGGAAGGAAAAGACGGCGGGGTTCCCAGGGAGCGATTTAAGCCCCAAACCGCAGTGCAGGTCCGACCCGTATCTCCGTAAGTCGGAGGGCCAGAAATTCGAAAGTCGTACGTACGGAACCGGGACGTCGTCAGGTTTGATAAATTCGAAAAATCTTTTCCGTACGACGATTAGAACCGAAAAAATCCTTTAAAAATCGATCGATAAAATGTAATTTTCGAATTCTTTTTCACCGCTGGGAATGTCAGACAGCAGACAGCCGGAGACACGGCTGCAAAACGATTTCATTCTCCGCCACCGCAGGTGTTCCGGAGGATTTTCACGTGACCGGCCTGTATTCATCGCTCCGGTGCGCTTTCGAAAAACAATGAAGTCGGGGGACCAGAAATTCGAAAATCGTACAGACAGATTCACGAGAGCATTTGCTTTCAGAAAATCGAAAAATCATTCCCGTACGACCATTAGAACCGAAAAAATTCTTTAAAAATCGATCTATAAAAAATTATTTTTCATTTCTTTCGGCGCTGCGAATGCCAGAAGGCAGACGATTGTCTGGATCGATTTTCAAGAGGCAAGGAGGACGTGGTCACGTGACGTTCAACTGCGTTTTTTCAGAGGGGGGACTCATTTCCGAATCTAAGGGGCGCATTAATTTCAAACTTTGACAGGGCGACTCAAAATGGATTCTGCTTTCAGAATATCTAAAAATTATTCTCATATCTTCATTAGGAGCCGATATATTATTTTATTGTATAATTAATCATCGTTATTTGTATAATTAAAGCAAAAGAAAGATTTCTATTACAGTGCCGGCTAGATATTACGATTTTAAGAAGTAGGCCGCGTCTAAAAACTGCCATAACGAGTATCTTAAGTTTTTGTTTTAGAGTGGAAACCAGATATTATGATAGGAAAAAGCGGGCTTCGCCCGTTATCGATTTTTTTTTTTTTTTTTTTTTTTTAGTTTTAAGTTTTTCTACAGCTCACTGTCTTTGAACTAGAACACAGGTAGTCTACATAAGTTGTTTGAGGAAAAGCAGTGTCATCGCCAAACCCCCCCCCCCCCCCCCGCTTTTTTCTTTTAACTGTGGTCCGTTTCTATAACTAAGAAACTGTGTTACGGATGTCCACCAAACTGATTCCAAACATCATAATTAAAGTAATAAGGACCCCCTATCCAGATATTATGATAGGGAAAAGCGGGCTTCGCCCGTTATCGATTTTTTTTTTTTTAAGTTTTAAGTTTTTCTACAGGTCCCTGTCTTTGAACTAGAACTCAGGTAGTCTAAATAAATTCGACTCGACATCGATACAGCTTACCGATTTTATTTCGTTTTTTCACCACTAGGGGGCGCTTTCCTATCTTCGGTTCTACGGGCATGAAAACGACGGGGTATGGCTCATTCGACTCGACATCGAAAGTCTTAACGATTTCAGTTATGATCATATAAACAGATTGCGCCACCTGGTGGCGGAAGGTGGAACTAACGTATACTGCAGCGCGTGCGCAGCACGACTGCTATACGGTGCCGCAGGCAGCGGGGACCCGAGCCGCAGGTTTTCGTTCAGTTAGAGGTTTATACTATTCCATGTGCAATTTAAGGGATTATCCGGTGCATGCGTAGCACGACCGTCATACGGTGCCGAAGGCAGCGGGGACCAGGGTCGGAACGACTGCTATACGGTGCCGCAGGCAGCGGGGACCCGAGCCGGAGGTTCGTTCAGTTAGAGGTTTATACTATTCTATGTGCAATTTAAGGGATTATCCGGTGCGTGCGCAGCACGACCGGTATACGGTCGGAGGTTCGTTCGGTTAGAGGTTTGTACAATTCAATGTGCTAATTAAGGGATTACTCGGTGCGTGCGTAGCACGACCGGTATACGGTGCCGAAGGCAGCGGGGACCCGGGTCGGCGGTTCGTCATGTTTGAGGTTTTACAAGATTCGAGATTTTCTACAGTTCGAGGCACCGATGTAAATTAGGGGCCCGCTGGCGGGCGAAGCCAGCTAGTCACTAATATTAAGGACGGTAAACGTCTGTGTGTGTTTCTGTCTGTGCACTTCACCTTTGTACCCGCAAAGGCTCCTGGACTAATCGACGCACCGACGGCGGACGCGTACCGAAAAATTCGCAAAAAAGGCGCGACGCTCAAGTTTCGATCGGGTCGGGCCTCCGACCCGGACCCGGAGCGTTATTAATAGACGAAACTGTTTTTATTACCGACCGAAACCGAAGTTGGAAGAGAAGTCAAAACAGCGAAAAGTTCGCCTCCGCCGAGGGTTGCCGGTACACGTCCGGTCCGGGAAGGAAAAGGCAGGGGGTTTCCCAGGGAGCGATTTAAGCCCCAAACCGCAGCGCAGGTCCGACCCCTATCTCCGGAAGTCGGGGGGCCAGAAATTCGTAAGTCGCACGTACGCAACCGGGACGTCGTCAGGTCTCATAAATTCGAAAAATCGTTTCCGTGCGACGATTAGAACCGTAAAAATCCTTTAAAAATCGATTGATAAAAAATTATTTTTCTTTTCTTTCCGAGCTGCGATTCCCAGATCGGAGACGCACGGCCAGACGATTGTCTGGATCGGCATTTTCTTTGACGGAGGTGAGGTCACATGACGTTCAACTGGGGTTTTACAGAGGGGGGGGGGGCATCTCTGATTCTAATAGGCGCAGAAATTCCAAACTTTGACAGGGCGACGCTAAATGGATTCTGCTTTCAGAATATCTAAAAATTATTCTCATATCTTCATTACGAGCCGATATATTATTTTATTGTATAATTAATCATCGTTATTTGTATAATTAAAGCAACAGAAAGATTTCCATTACAGTGCCGGCTAGATATTACGATTTTAAGAAGTAGGCCGCGTCTAAAAACTGCATTACGAGTATTTTCAGTTTTTGTTTTAGAGTGGCAACCAGATATTATGATAGGAAAAAGCGGGCTTCGCCCGTTATCGATTTTTTTTTTATTTTTAGTTTTAAGTTTTTCTACAGCTCACTGTCTTTGAACTAGAACTCAGGTAGTCTACATAAGTTGTTTGAGGAAAAGCAGTGTCATCACCAACCCCCCCCCCTCCCCCCGCTTTTTATGACAGTGCCGGCTAGATATTAGGATTTTAAGAAGTAGGCCGCGTCTAAAAACTGCATTATTATTTTAAGTTTTAGTATTTTAAGTTTTTGTTTTAGAGTGGCAACCAGATATTACGATAGGGAAAAGCGGGCTTCGCCCGTTATCGATTTTTTTTTTTTTTTTTTTTTTTTTTAGTTTTAAGTTTTTCTACAGCTCACTGTCTTTGAACTAGAACACAGGTAGTCTACATGAGTTGTTTGAGGAAAAGCAGTGTCATCGCCAACCCCCCCCCCCCCCGCTTTTTTCTTTTAACTGTGGTCCGTTTCTATAACTAAGAAACTATGTTACGGATGTCCACCAAACTGATTCCAAACATCATAATTAAAGTAATAAGGACCCCCTATCCAGATATTATGATAGGGAAAAGCGGGCTTCGCCCGTTATCAATTTTTTTTTTTTAAGTTTTAAGTTTTTCTACAGGTCCCTGTCTTTGAACTAGAACTCAGGTAGTCTAAATCAATTCGACTCGACATCGATAGAGCTTACCGATTTTATTTCGTTTCTTCACCACTAGGGGGCGCTTTCCTATCTTCGGTTCTACGGGCATGAAAACGACGGGGTATGGCTCATTCGACTCGACATCGAAAGTCTTAACGATTTCAGTTATGATCATATAAACAGACTGCGCCACCTGGTGGCGGAAGGTGGAACTAACGTATACTGCAGCGCGTGCGCAGTGAGACTGCTATACGGTGCCGCAGGCAGTTGGGACCGAAATCACCCACTCGTGGACAGCCACCCGTGAGGTATAGGAACAATAAGTCCACGAGGGGAAAAATAAACGCTACCCGACACCGATAGCACCCATCCGTTCCAACCCCCACTGCAGGAGGCGCCTGTTTATTAGATTTGAAACAATGAATATAATTACATAACAATAATAAAATATAAAAGGTAAAAAATAACAATTTTTTGCAAATTGAAAGTTAAATATAAAATATTTTCGAAGTACTATAAGTTCATGATGTCCTAAATTTATGGTATTTTAGTTCAGAAAGTCAATGGTCAGTTCAGTCCGAGCCGCAGGTTCGTTCAGTTAGAAGTTTATACTATTCCATGTGCAATTTAAGGGATTATCCGGTGCATGCGTAGCACGACCGTCATACGTTGCCGAAGGCAGCGGGGACCAGGGTCGGAACGACTGCTATACGGTGCCGCAGGCAGCGGGGACCCGAGCCGGAGTTTCGTTCAGTTAGAGGTTTATACTATTCTATGTGTAATTTAAGGGATTATCCGGTGCGTGCGCAGCACGACCGGTATACGGTGCCGAAGGCAGCGGGGACCGAAATCACCCACTCGTGGACAGCCACCCGTGAGGTATAGGAACAATAAGTCCACGAGGGGAAAAATAAACGCTACCCGGCACCGATAGCACCCATCCGTTCCAACCCCCACCGCAAGGGTCGGAGGTTCGTTCGGTTAGAGGTTTGTACAATTCAATGTGCTAATTAAGGGATTACCCGGTGCGTGCGTAGCACGACCGGTATACGGTGCCGAAGGCAGCGGGGACCCGGGTCGGCGGTTCGTCCGGTTTGAGGTTTTACAAGATTCGAGATTTTCTACAATTCGAGGCACCGATGTAAATTAGGGGCCCGCTGGCGGGCGAAGCCAGCTAGTCAATAATATTAATGTCAGTAAACGTCTGTCTGTCTGTGCATTTCCGGTCTGTATACGCAAAGGCTCCGGGACCAGGCGACGCACGGAGAGCGGTCGGGTACCGAAAAATTCGTAAAAATGGCGCGAAGCTCAAGTTCGGCCGGGTCGGGAGTCCGACCCGGACCCAGAGAGTTATTAATTAACAAGACTGTTTTAATTGATCAAATCGAAACATAAGCGGCAAAAGAATCCGAAAACCACAAAACTTCTCAGCGGGTTGCCAGTCGAGACGAATCTCGAAAAAAAGCAGCGACGCCACGGAGCAAAATTAAGCCGAAAACTGTTGTGCGGGCTTTTAAACCGACTCGTATCTCCGGAAGTCGCGGGCCCAGAAATTCGGAAGTGGTACGGACAGAAGCAGGACAGCGTTCGGTTTCATAAATTCGATAAATCATTTCCATACGGCAATTAGAACCGAAAAAATCCTTTAAAAATCGATCGATAAAAAATAATTTTTTAATTCTTTCCAGACACAGCTGCGAAATAATTTTCCTCTCCGCTCGAGGTCAGAGCCGAGAGGCAAGGCGCAATTTCTTTTCCAGATGTCACGTGACATTTAACTGGACGCTTTCCAGCGTATCTCCGAAAAATCTCAAAAATCGTCACATCGTCACGGAAATTTACAAACGGGCGTAAAAAAAAATCGCCAATTTTTTAAGCTAAAATTCATAAAAATCGACCAGTAACTTTTAAAGATATCAATTAAAACTCATTAATGAAACGTAAAATGAATTTTTTTGCATTCCAACAAGACATCTGCTTTTTTTTTCAACACTCAATCCAGACAATTCGTCTCTAAATATTTTATTTCTGAAAGAGATAAAATGATACATTTGCTTTTTTAATACGCTGTATAAAATTTTCTAATTATCAGATTTTCGATTCTGAAATATGTGCATCCTTGCTCAGAGTGGGGTGACATTCCAGGGATTCAAAAAATTTTCGATTTCGGACCATAATTTTTGATTTTAGCAAAATCCCGATTTTTGTATAGGAAAAAAAAAAAGAAGCTAAGGAATTATCTATTTCTTTTCAAAGTATCTCCTGTCGTATGGGTCCCATCGCGAAGCGGGTTGGCTCATTCGACTCGACATCGATAGGGCTTACCGATTTTAGTTCGTTTTTTCACCACCAGGGACACGGTTTTTATTTCTCTTAACTATGGTCCAGACAATTCGTCTTTCTATAACTCAGAAAGTATGTTACGGATTTCCACCAAACTGATTGCAAACATCATAATTAAAGTAATAAGGACCCTCTATAACATTTTTTAAAGTTTCTGAGTTTATACCACTCTTTTCGAATAATAATATCAGATTTATATATTCATTTCACAATATCTCGAGTTCTGCGAGTCCAATCGCAACGCGGTTTGGCTCATTCGATTCGATATCGATAGCGCTTACATATTTTAGTTCCAAGCTTCACCAGCAGGGGGCGCTTCCGGAAATCGGGTTCTACGGGCCCGATTACGACGGGGTTTGGCTCTTTCGACTGGATTTCGGCAGCTTTACAGATTTCAGTCATGTTCGTAAAGAACAGGTTGCGCTCCCTGGTGGTGGAAGGTGTAATTAAAGGATTTTTCAGCCAACTCGGGTTCTATGGGTCACATCACGGCGCGGTTTGGCTCAATCGACTCGACATCGATAGAGGGTACTAGAGCTTATCGGTTTTAGTTCTTTTTTCACCACCAGGGGGCGTTTTCTTATCTCTGTTTCTATGGCCCGGATCACGACGGGGTATGGCTCATTCGACTCAACGTCGATAGAGGATACTACAGCTTATCGATTTTTGCTCCGAGTCTCACCACCAGGGGGCGCTTTCCTGTTTCTATGGGAAGAATCGCGACGGGGTATGGCTCATTCGACTCGACATCGATAGAGCTTACCGATTTTAGTTCGTTTTTTCACCACCAGGGGGCGCTTTCCTATCTCCGGCTCTACGCGCATGAAAACGACGGGGGTATGGCTCATTCGACTCGCCATCGAAAGCTTTAACGATTTCAGTTATGATCGTATAAACGGATTGCGCCACCTGGTGGCGGAAGGTGGAACTAACGTTTACTGCAGCGCGTGCGCAGCACGACTGCTATACGGTGCCGCAGGCAGCGGGGACTCGAGCCAGAGGTTCGTTCAGTTTGAGGTTTATACTAGTGCAATTTAAGGGAGTATCCGGTGCCGAAGGCAGCGGGGACCAGGGTCGGAGGTTCGTTCGGTTAGAGGTTTGTACTATTCAATGTGCAAATTAAGGGATTATTTGGTGCCGAAGGCAGCGGGGACCCGGGTCGGAGGTTCGTCCGGTTCGAGGTTTTACAAGATTCGAGATTTTCTAGAATTCGAGGCACCGATGTAAATTTGGGGCCCGCTAGCGGGCGAAGCCAGCTAGTATACTCCTAATATTGCTCTACTTCCCATACATGTATCTGCCCGTTTCTGTTTGTAATAAAAGCTTGAAATTATAAAGATATTTTTGGACACTGTGTATAATTTACTGGAATTTTGTGGCAGTCAAAACTTCAGTTCTTCTCCACTAATCCCAAATACCCTGTATAGGTAATTTGTTTCAATTGTTTTCACTCAATTATATTACTTGTCAAACCCATTATTAGATAAATGCACTTGGATTTTTTTTTTCTTTTTCAACTGTAGCATTATCTGGAGAAAACTTGAGATATAAAAATATATACCTGGGATTTGGCAAAGGCAGTCATAAGAAAGGGCAAATTTGCTACAAAGTATTACAAACAGTTACGCAAATGAAATGGAGACATTTAAAATAAATTCTAATTTTGGATGGCTTATTTATGTAGCCATGCGTCATATTAATTGTAAATTATTATCGACTTATTTATGTATATTTTAAGTGTTACATTATTATCGACTATTTATGTATATTTTAAGTAAATTGCTCCTCAATTCCCATATTAAATGATGTAAATATTAAACAAATTGCTTATGCATTTAAAACCCTCTGACAGTCCAGCAAAAGAGCTAAATTGTAATGTTGTTTTCTCTATGATTTACTTTAAATGCTGAAAAAAGGTGATTATTCCAAAATTAATATAAAAAACTTGATTATATATATGAATGTAAACCTTGAGGTTATCAATCATTACTCAACGTATTAAAACTACATTATATACATAGAATTATATTAATTAAAAAAAATTTTTGTATTGCTGTGAAAACTGGATCTTAGTGAACGTATTAACACGGGCTTTTCAGTAACAGGGTTAAATTAAATTCCAATTTTGCCTGGCTTATTTATGTAGTCATGTGTCATATTACGTGTTACATAATTATCGACTTATTTATGTACATTTTAAGTAAATTGCTCTTTTTTTCATATATTAAGTGATGTAAATATTAAGGGGACAGATCACCTTTAAAATGGTCAAAAATTCAATTTCAAGGTTTTGATGTCAGTAAATAGTGCATTTTATTCTGAGTAAAAAGGTACCAATGTTTTTCAGAGGCGATAATTATTGACGAAGATATAAAGTAAAACGCAATCGTCATTCTTTGTTTTTGAATGGAGAGTGAAAATTTTAAATGCAATTTAATTTAATGCAATGATTTTCAAACTTGCGCGGACGATTTCTCCAAAACTAATTTAGATAGAACCTCAATTTTTTTCAAACTTATTAATGTTGTAACAATGAACAAAATGAACTAAAATCTTTTAATTTGGTCAATAAATTAAAAAAATAATTAACTGTAATTCATCGAAAAGCGCATTCAAAATGCGTTTTTAATTTAATTACAATTAATTATTTTTTAATTTATTGATCAAATTAAAAGATTCTAGTTCATTTTGTTTATTGTTGCAACATTAATAAGTTTGACAAATTTTAAGGTTCTATCTAAATTATTTTTGGAGAAATCGTCCGCGCAAGTTTGAAAATCATTGTTGGGAATTAAATGCATTTAAAGTTTTTACTCCCCATTCAAAAGCAAAGAATGACGATTGCGTTTTACTTTATATCTTCGTCAATAACTATCGTCTCTGAAAAACATTGGTACCTTTTTACTCAGAATAAAATGCACTATTTACTGACATCAAAACATTGAAATTGACTTTTGACCATTTTAAAGGTGATCTGTCCACTTAAATAAATTGCTTAAGACTTGAAGCATTGATAGTTATTTCATAAATATATAACCCTCCCATGAGGTTTTAAAATGTAAATAACAGGGATGAGATTTCTCCGCTTTTTTGCATACCAGTATAATCTTAAAGAAAACGTTGTTCTGTTAAATTGCAGAATGTTCCGATTAAATAAAAAAACATTTTCGGTAAGATTATACTGGTATGCAAAAAAGCGGAGAAATCTCATCCCTGAAATAATGGTTACAAGAAAGTGCCGTTGTTTTTCTTTCCAAATTCAATCTGGCCGTTTTCCCTATAGCGCTAAGGCTCCCTATAAAATTTTGAAAAACAAGTCTCCAATCATATATACACAGTACGTGTAAATTCGCAACAGCACAAAATCTATCAACAATATCTTCCATATTATGGTAATTCGCGAGAATAGACTACACATATGCTATACAAACAAGGCAACGAAGCATTTATGAATTCTTTTGTTTTACAATGATACAGGGAACAAAGCTCAGCATCGAAATTTTAATTTCAACTTAATATTAATTTTTACATTTTTCATAAAATATCATGAGAGACGGTAGTTTCTCGAGTGACGCAGCAAAAACCGAAAACCGAAAGCCCAAAACCGAAGATTGCCGTCACTCTATATATACACCTAGTTTGAGTTCAAACGAAAAGCGAAACGCCGACATTTAATATCTCAGCAAATATGAAGCATATCGTTTTGATTTTTTGACAGCTGTCTTATATCTCCGGTTTAACTCTATCCTGAAATTTATACATTTCTACATGCAGTAGATTTTAAGATCTGGAAACCCATTTTTAAGTAAAATGGGAAGTTTTTCTCTCTGCATGTAATGTTGTCATGTCGTAAAACGCTTTTCTCGATATCCGCTCGGACGATTTTTTAAAAATTAATATATGATATTAATCTGTTGTCGCTAAAGCGAATCCCCCGATCAGCTTAAATAGGAAAACTCTAGTTTTTTATATAATCTGGTTTAAAAACCGGACTGTTTTCTTAAGCCTATTGCTGTAGAAAGACATAGGACTTTTCATCCCTTTCCTCCGCCGCGAGAAAAGGTTAAAAATGGAACTACGGTCCGCCGTTAAAGTTTCTGCATGTTCGTCATCTAATTATTTAGATTTTTTTTAAATGCAAAAACAATGAATTATATACTCTAAACATGTAATACATATTTATTAAATTCAGTTGTTGTTTATATGTTTTCCTTTTTGTTACAAAGAAATAATTTCAGATTTTAAACATGCATATGGTCGAAAAATTATTTCGATTCCTTTTTCAAAATGAGGAAATATTTTTTAATTACTTGTATTCAATTTTACTGTTAAATATAATAAATCTCTCATTTTCTAATGATAAAATATTTTTCATTTTTTTGTTTCTTTCACAACGAAGACAACCAATCAACTATACTGTATCAATACGCGAAGCACAAATTAGCGAGAGTTTGAAGTACAACAGCTTTGTTTTTTACCAGTTGAACAATTCGGAAAAAAAGCACAGGAAAATTCAAAAACGTACTTACTATTAGGTATTTTGTTTATTTATTCATTGTTTTTTATTTTATTTTTTTGTTGGTTCTTATAAAAATTTTCGTTTTGGAGTGATGCTTTGTTGGCCTACTGCCAGTTACATGTTTTTATGGTTTTAAAATATTACTTTTATGTTATTTTGTAAAATAAAAAGCAGAAAGTTAGTTCTGAATTAGGTGTTTTATGTTATACAATGGATAAATAAGCTCTTACTTACTTTAAATCCAGAGTTTAAAAAGTAAACAAATAACTATTTTTTTCCCTCTCATTGCATTACCAGTTTGTGTGACAGAAACTTCTATCTTCATGAATGTTTTGCTTTTACTTTATATTAATTTTTCACATTCATTTTTGAATAAGCTTGTTAAATAGTTTTCGAGCACTATATTGTTTTAATGTCAAATGTTACATTAAAATTATTAAAAAATACAGTAAAAAAATTGCTATTTGCTTGCGAAGCTTAAGAATATAATAATTTTAACCCACGTAGGTTTTTCTAGCTCTAAAATATTACTTTTATGTTATTTTGTAAAAGGAAATGCAGAAAAATAGTTCTAAATAAGTGTTTTATGCTATACAATGGATAAATAAGTTCTTATTTACTTTAAATTCAGAGTTTGATAAGTAAACAAATAGCTATTTTATTTTTCAATTTTTCTATCATTTACCTGTGACTTTAAAAATCATTTAAAATTATTAATTTAGAGGTACGAAATACCTTATATGTGCTTAAATCACAGAAAAAATACAACTTTAGTAAGTATATTACAGGGCTCTGTTTAAGAAGAATTAAGAAGACCTTTAAAGGATCCTTCACAATTTTTTTTTAATCTTAAAACAGTATCCTTCACATTTTTTTTTTTTTTTCATTTTAAAACAGGTTATTTCACATTTCTTTTCATATTAAAACAGGACACTTCACAAAAGTTTTTCCTACCAAAAATTAACTCTTCACAAATTTAATCATCTTAAACTTTTCCCAATTTTTTGTATAAAATACTGTATACTGTTGACTGTAATAAGTGTTTGTTCTTCAAAGTAAATTAAAAAATTTATTAAATTTCAACTGCTGCTAATACATTTAATTTTTTCATTACAACTTACATAACTATCAATATTTTACATAGGGATTGTTTTTATACAATTTTGACACAATTGAAATTTTACTGCAGCCAAGCATGGTTTCTTGTACAGCGGTGTATTTTGAAAACATATAGAAGAAAGAAAAAAAAATTAAAGAGAAAACCACTGTTAATTATTTCGCAATGTTTTTTAATAGTCAGATCTTATAAATTAAGTGTTGGTGAGTGAAAAGTTTGAAATTATCTGAATATGTTTGATTACTTTTGCTGACTGTTAGAATGACATCATTAAATATGACCACGGCCAGACTTCATCTAAGCGAGAGCGTATGAAGTCTGGCCGTGATATGACAAATAATCTACAATCTGCACATATGTTCCGTTTCATGTTCTGCTGCTTTGCAAGCAAATAGCAATTTTTTACTCTATTTTTTAATATTTTATAATTTTTAATGTAACATTTGACATTAAAACAACATACGGCTCTAAAACTATTTACTTGCATAAGCTTATTAAAAATGAATTTGAAAAATTAATATACAGTAACAGCAAAACATGCATGAAGCTTCAGAAACAGCTATAGACCATCAAAGTATCAAATTAAATGAAAATTTTGAAATAGAGAACCATCAATTCAAAATAAATAAAAAAACAATAAATAAAATACCTGGGGGAGGGGGGGGGGTTTATCTATTATAGATTGCAGATTGTATTTTCAAACAATTTGGAAGGGCGGATAAAATTTTATCATTTAAAATATTAAAAAAAATAATAATACCTTCTAAACTAGAATGTTATTATCAATTTTATAGACGATTTTCTTTGGACGATTACTCTCTATGAGAGAAAAGTTCTACTTTTCGCATTTGTTCGCCACAGTATATTTTGTTGTTTTTCAGCCAGTCTCTCATAACTTTTATTATAGAATTCTTTGCAGGAGTGCGGTTTTCAACAGGCATGTGATGTGGAGCATTGTCCATATATAGGGCACTATTCGGTTGCAAATTTGGAAGAAGTTTTTCTAACACCAATTTTTGGAAGTTTTCGTAGTTCATTTGCACGTGATTGTCGCCCCTTTTTGTCGACGCTTTATACAGTAGTTGAGCATCCGTAAGGAAATACGTTTCCTCATTTTTACGCTCCAGTTAAGACCTTGGCGTAGTACATGGCCGTTAAAGTTTTTTTTCCGTAAATAGTTAATAACTTGCCTCTTTTAATTCGATGTTATTCGTTTTTGGGTAAAGGTGAAAATAGGCACTCGCCAATCACCACTCGGCAATAAAACGTGAAAAACTGGTGATTAAAAATATGGAGAAAACCGGCCAAATGCAGGATTTTCTGATTTTTTCCCCCCATGTCCGTTTGACAAAATTCATGATTTTTCCTCGCCAGATCGACGAAACTACTGATTTTTCTGCACCTGATCGATGAAATTAATGATTTTACTGCCCTAGATGGGCGAAATTTATGATTTTTATGTGCCGATTAAAGAAATTCGTGATTTTTATGTGCCGTTCAACAAAATTTCTGATTTTTATTTTTGATCATTTATTTATTTTGAATTCTATGCATATCTCAAGACGAATTTGCCCCCTACACATACACTCGATCAGATTGGGAAATTTAACCAAAATGAATTTTACTTTCCGATTTTGAGTATGTTACTCTAAACATTTTAATTTTTATGAGCGAAAGACACATATTCGGGTAAAAATATATTTTAACTGACTGAATTTAAAAGTAGCGCCGTCATGGACAAGAAAAAACTTATCTATATTAATAGGTTCTTCAATTGCCACATTATTGGATTTTTGAGAACAAATATTTACGCGAATACTTTTATTTCGCGATTTGTGAGTACCTATACATATAATAATATTCTCCTTATTTACTGACAAGCATTCTATGCTTAAAGAAAGTGAATATTACTATTTGGAAGTAGTGGTATTCGAAAGTCCGAGAAATTGGTAATACTGATCCAGGTCGTGCACATTTTAACCACATTTTTCAACATTATTTCGCCTTATTTAATGTCAGAAAAATATTACGGATTCTGCGACTAAATGTGGTGATTTCAAATTCGGATATGCAGATAATAAATGACACTTTATCATGGTTTCAGAGTTTATGGAAATACCAAAAAATGTACGCAACTATATGATCACGTCATACAAAAACTATTAACTAAATATTTACACCGATTAAACACAAAGTTTTTAATTTAAAACTTACACCGTAAACATTATAGAATAATATTTGTGTATAAAAATATTACATATTTTAGTATTATTCTACATTCAGTATTATTTTTCCATTCAGGAAAAGTGGCGTATGCCACTAATATATTTTCATAAAGCAAAGTCTTAACAGTCCGCTTGGTTGCTCACAAATCCTCTTTCGTAAAAGATCCGTTCTGCTGAATTGTGTGTAGGTGTCAACAAAGCCCATACACGTAAAAGCCCAGACAGTTGTATGGAAGACCTATCGTAAACTTACTTCACATTGAAAGTTCGGGATTTGTAGTTCTAAACGCTATAGCTACGAGCGCTGCGATCGCCCCGACCAGCGAAAACTGCGCGCGCATCCCCCCATTTTCATAACGACAACACAACACTTTTCAAAAGAGTTCGTGCTTTCAGGGATTCGAGATATGGTGTTTGGAAAATTACGGGTGTCGCAGAGTATGAGGTATGAGGATATTTTTTCGGCGATGGGGAGACAGGGAAGTGTAGACCTGGCTTTGTTTTCACAGTTCTTGAACGAGATTTATAGTCACATTAGTAGTTGGTTTTGATGTTACCTAGTTATGGTGGCTTGTCAGTAGTCGTTATATCGGTGTAGGACTGGTTTGACGGGTTTTTATAGTTTATGGTCTCGGTAGTTGGTACGGTATGTGGATTAGGACAGCTATATAGGTATAGAAAGCTGCTCACCGGGCCTGAAGGGTCAAACAACAACAACAACAGAGTTCGTGCTTCACTTCTCACGTGTTCACACGAGTTTTTTTTTTATATAGGTCCTGTAATTTAAGAATAGTTTTTAACCTATTGAGTAATAATAACGGCACTTTTCAGAGCCAAATTTATTTTTTTTGTGTATCATTTATTAATTAAATGATATGAATATCGAACAAAGTTGGCCATCCCGATACTGCCGATTTAATGGCTGCAAGAATTCAAATAAGAATGCAAGAGGAATTCATTTCTACAGATTCCCGAAAGAAGAAAAAAGGTTAGTAATAAACTGTTTTATAATTCTGTTTCTCTTTTGTAATGTATGAGTTCTGTATATAAGTCATGTATTAGTTGCTGGCACACACATTGTGATTATCAGATTTTTCACTGAAATCAGTTTTTTTAAGACCTTTTGATGTGTAATAGTCTTATTTTTCTCATACATATTTAAAATCATATATGCAGTCATATTTAATAAAAAGCACTTTCTCACCATTGAAATCTGTTATTAGGAATAAGATATGCATGAATTACTCTTCTAGATTACAACAAGTATTTTCATAATTTATTTTAAGATTTATTCTGAAAACGTTTTATTATTATTGTTCTTTTTTTTTTTTTCTATGCTTCATGTACTAAAATATCCTTAAACAAGACTTTAAAAATGTGTAGTATAATATGTGGAGTCAGTGCTTTACAAATTTGATAAACATCTGATAGCCAGCTAAAAATTCTAGTCGCCTGAAAAAAAATCCCCCCCCACCCCCGCCCTCTTTCCTCACCCGTCATTGATTTTCAAGCAGCACGAACATTTTTTTTTTTTTTTTAATGACTTAGTAATGGAGAAAAAAAAAGCATAGTTTAGGTACTCAAACTTTATATAAACAAAGTTTCATACTTAAAATTATCTCAGTTATATAGGATAGGTGTGCCAGTAGTGGACACCCTCAAAGTTTTTGGTTTATAAAAAATATAATCAATAATTAAAAATTTAGCTTTAATTTTTTTTTCATAACTCCCCCGTGTATGTTTTATAATCTGGGTTATTGTTAAAACTCTTAACTTAACCAATCAAGAGGCAGAAAATAATGCTTCACAATTCCCCTATTTTTCTGTGAAAATCTTAATGAACATGTTACAGTTCAGAGATGAGCAAAATACATCAAAAACCATTTTCGATACAAAATACATCGGTTTTAGAACCTAAAATGCAAAATATAAAATATTTTTCAAATTTAAAAATATATAATTACTAGAAAATTCTTCGGTCTGACCCAGTATAAATGCTCAAAGTTTGGCCCGAGCCTGGCACATACAAAAACTTAAACTTATTTCTACAAAAGATAGTTTTTTACACAAATGTGGCTAAAATTCTCTTCTATGAGGCATTCTGACATAAAATATTTATTTTTCATGTTTATAGTCTTAATTTTTTTAAATTCTAAAGAGCTGCGAAGTATAGGCACATCCGTTCAAAAATACTATCCTTCCTATTTATTTCTACCTATGCCCATGTAAAATATACTTTTTTATGAATCTCTATTTATTTGTACACAGATGTTTGAACTATCATTAATCCATATTCCATGGCTTGGAGAGTTACAAATCTGTATATTGCTTCTTAAGCATGTTCTAGCTTGGATGAGGTTAATTTTTAAATGAAGTAAAATAAAAATCTTATATTTACAACAGTAAAGTTCAAGTGATGATTTACTGCCATTCTAAACAAAATAAATAAATAAATAAAGCTAAGATACTGTATTCTTTTGTGTATGCCACATGGTTTTTCCCAACAAAATTTGATACTTTTCGGTTAGCCGGGCGCCAGTGATTTATGCACATATATAAATACCTATGTATATATACACACACATATATGTATGGTATATGTGTATGTATATGTAGATATGTATATATATGTCTGTGTGCATATATATACATGTATATTTATCACTGGCTCCCGGCTAACCGAAAAGTACCCAAAATTTACTTTTAAAATCTAAGTGTATGTGATACAAGATCAGTATTTGGGATTTGACTGGTCTCTGTATACTATTGATCACTGCATAAAATAGTTTGCTAGCAATTTTGCATTCAAATTTATGAAACTGGTTAGCAGTGCATTGTGAATATTTTGTAATTTTGGCACTAGCTTCTTAGATTTTAATAGAAAAAAAATCTGTTTTTCTCTCTAAATGAGGTATTAAAAATTAGGGTGGGTATGCGACTTTGCGTGTCACACATGGGCACAGCATACACGAAAAAGTATGGTAAGTCGATTAAAAAATCATATCTGCATGTCCGTGAAATAAGCCAACTTGAAGGAACAGGGGTCTGTCCAGACTTTTTTCCCAGGGTCCTGTTTTTGTGAAATTGTGAACAGCTTTTTATATTTGTGAAAAATCTAATAATTTTGTGAATTTGAAATGATCATTATATTCAGGTTCTTGTTTATACATTTTTAAGAATATATATAGACAATATATATTATATATGCCAAATTATATATAGGCAATCACTTCAATTAACATATTAAAGATACTTTATCCTTAACAAAATTTTAGTTTTAAAAGTTCTGATTCAGCATTATTAGTACTTAAATTCAGTATTAGTATAGTACTTTAATGATAATTTCATTGTTAAAACTATTACTAATAATAAATTTATCTAAAAGCACAGCATAATTTTGATTATTGTCATTCATTTATATATTTTTGTAATCAATTAGTTACTTTAAATTGTATTTAGTAGTAAGAACATTTTTTTCAAACATTCTAAACCACCTCTTTTAACTTCATTAAGCGCTGCTATATATATTAAACTATTTTTTTATGGAACAGTTGTTTTTTCTTTATGAATTGGAAGTCTTTAAAGTATTTCTAAAGAAAAAAAAAAAAAAAAAAAAATCTAATATTTAAGAAAAATAGCATGTTCCCAAAATGGGAGCAATGGCTTTTAATGGGGGTAAATTTTTTCAAAATTTTTACTTATGCCTCCGTGCATTTATGGTTGTTATTTCACTGTTCTTTAGCTATAAAAGGGTAAATATCATTCTGAAACTGATATTTTACGAATAATTCATATAAATTAGTCCAACATCTACATTTATAATAAAAATAAAACATAAAATTGCCGATTCCATAAGCATTTTCATTATCCATCTCTTTATTTTTCCCATTTACATAATTTCTGTCCTACTATTTTACATGAAAATGATGGAACATTTTTTATTCAGCATTATATTATTTTTTTTGCGTTTTCTGAAATTGATTTTTTTGCTCTTAGTTTTTCCATATTCTGATTTTGCTTAGTTTTTCCATATTTCTTGATTGTCTGTTGATTTAGAATTTACGGAAAGTTCTACTCCACCAAATATAACATGGGATAAATCGTCGCATAAATTATTTTCTATTACATATGTAATAGAAAATAATTTATGCAACATACATATGAGGAAGATATCTTCCTCGTATGTTACAATACTGCAATCAGGGGGCAAAAAAAAAAAAAAAAAAAAAGATTTCTGGAACAGCCGAAAAATTATCCAAGTCTAAAATATTGTTCAATCATCTTCCATGTAAAAAAAATAATGTAATGATGAAAAGTAAAGAGATGTATAATGAAAATGCCTATAGAACTCGTAATTTCATTTTGTTTTTTTATTATAAATGTAAAAGTTGGATTAATTTATATGAAATCTTCTTTAAATATTAGTTTCAGAATTATATTATCCCTTTTATAGCTAATAAACTGAAAAATAAATACCATAAATGCACGGAGTCATATGTGCAAGTTTTCAAAAACATTACCCCCATTAGGTGCCATTGGTCCCATTTTGGGAACAACTTATGCTTTCGGTAATTGTGATTGATCAATTATACATATTAATTCCGGATTGATGTTGTTTAATATAATACACTGTTATAAACATAATTTAACTAAAAAATATAATTTTTATTATAGAGTTCCCCCCCCCCCCCCCCAGAGTACGTCCAAAAAGCTATTTTTCGCTTTTTTAACACATTTTAAAAAATAGAAAATTCTAATTAAACTTTTTTAAAAAAAATTCTGAAGTCGTCAATTATCTTCAAAATTAAATTAACACGAACCTTTTAACAATATATAAAATACTTACTTTAGAAAAAAATCATAAAGCAATGTTTCCAAAATGGGAGCAATGGCGCTTAATGGGTTATAAAACCCAGTGGGTTGGATTTTTTCTGAAAAAACCCGGGCATTTGACAACCCTGTATATGGATGTAAGATACATATATTTTCTTTATATATGTAAAAGTGACAGGTCAGATTTTACTTTTATATGATTAATTTGTGAATCGTTCAGTTTAAATAAGGGAAAATTTTGTGAAAAACCTATTATTAAGACAAAGAATTTTGTGAAGGGTCCTGTTTTAGGGAAAATAATTTTGTGAGGGGTCCTGTTTTGAAATGAGAAATTTTGTGAAGAGTCCTTTAAAGGACCCAATTTTTTCCTAAATAGATCCCTGAGGAACTACAATCGAAATATAGGTTTGTCATTATATGGGGTAAAATGGGCATGAAAATCGCTATTTTTTCATTCAGGGCTTGTTTTCGTTGAAACAAAAGTATTTAATGTTTTTTTTCCTGTTCCAGCTCAATAAAATGTCTTTACTGGATTTGCTTCAGAAAAATTTGGGTAATCTTAAAACAGATCCTTCAAAAAAATTCTGTCTTAAAAAACTGCCTTTCACAAAAAAATTTCATATCAAAAATGGATTCTTCACAAATTTAATCATCTTAAAGGATCGATCTGTCTCAAAACAGGTAGAATCACAAAATAACCTATTTAGCTATACAGTAAATTTATATATCTAAATTTAGTATATTCGTATATAATAATTGCTCATCAGGATCAGGTGGGGTAAAATGGGTATGAAAATCGCTATTTTTTCATTCAGGGCTTGTTTTCATTGAAACAAAAATATTTAATATGTTTTTTTTTTGTGTGTTTATTTATGCAACTGATGTCTTGGCATAACATTTAAGTAGTTACACTAGATTAATTTTGACACAATTATTCAAATTTGTAAAGAAATCATATGAGTTGTAATTTTCCAACTGGACAAAAACCCCTGGCCCGGACATTTTTTGTCCAGCTGGAAAATTACAACTCATATTTAAGTACTTGTTAGTTTATTTTTTTAATTTTAAATAGTTGAAAAATTCTTTTAGTTTTATATACACTTTTTATCTCTGAAGTGGGGTAAAAATGGGTATCATATGGGGTAAAAAGGTATTCATTGAATAAGTAATACAGGGCTTGAAATTCAATTTTTCCAAGGAGGGGAGTCTCCCTCCCAACATTTTTAAATGGAGGGGAGTTGTAATGTTTGGGAGGGAGAAAAAAAATATTTTTAAACCCCACTATTATTTTACGTGCTATTTAAATAATTACATTAATGCAGACATGACAAAATACCATTGAAAAAAATTATGTCAACTCAGAATGATTATGTAAAATGTTTATTTTTTTATTATTATTATAAAAAAAGGAAGAAAGTTAAGTTTTATATATGCAGTGTATTTTTCAAGTTCCACCAAATGTTAGGGACACAACAATTAGGTTGTTAAATGAATTTCTGAATTTAGATTTTATTTGATTTAGAGTGCTGAAGCATCTTTAACAAGGCACTCTTTTACTCCTTCACAAGGATTAAAAAGGGTTACTCCTTTACCTGAAGGAGTAAAAGTAATAAGATTTTTGCAGCTCTTATAATCTCATTTTTGTTTAGTGCTGACTAGGCCAATTTGACAGAGTGCAGCGACCGGTGGCTTTTACTGCCTTTTTTTTGTTTGTTTTTTCACTCTTTTCGGTCTCAGGAAAAAAAAAAATCCTTTAAATACGTCTATTGGTCATTGGAAAAAAGCCCATATAAGTTGGTTACAAACTTTTATGGTCGTTTATTAAAACCTATAAAAGCCACTGACAAAATAAAAAAGAATAGCCAGCTTTATTGCAACCCTGATTCGTACTATATTGTAGATGCATACATTTTTTGTATCAAGTTTGTCACCCAACTAAATTATTTTTCTGTATTAATATAATTTTTATCCTTTCTCTTTTCAGATGCAAGGCATGGGTTAAAGCTTGTAAAAATGAAAAGCTCATTGGTGTCCCAGCTTCTGAACTTTATAAAAGAGCGTATCTTTGTATGGATCACTTTGAGGATTGGTGTTTTTGAACATAACTAAAAAACATAGACTAGTACACAATGCTGTTCCATGCTGTTCAAAATCGAGTGTGACTAAAGATCCAGCTTCAGATGCTTCTAATTTTACTATTTCTACAATATCAAATGATATTAACAATGATTCCAGTCTCCTTAAACAATTGTTAATATCGCCAGTTCCTTCTCGAGCATCAAGTACAGTTTCAGGAGCAGTTAGTTCTGCTGAAGTTCCAAGCTTGGATACATCTGTTACATTACAAAATTTATCAGCAATATCTGTACCTGTCGAAGCATCCTCAAGCCACATGTGTCAATTAAACAGTTCACCTGCACCAATAACACCTGCAATAAATACCTGCAGCACACCCAAGTCACATTTTTCTTCCAGTAAAAGAAAATATACTCCTAGGAAAACTAAATTAGCAAGTAAAGTAAAGAAATATCGAGATTCGTTAAGGAAATACAAAATTAAATATGCATCTTCTGAACAAGAAAAAAAACATGAGCATTCTTTAAAAAGAACTCTTTCCAAGCATGGTGTGTCAGACAAACTATCTGATTTTATTCAGCGTCAGGTAGTGCTAAATACTACAAAGAAAAATGCAAGACGCTTTACAGAATATGACAAAATAAATGCATACCGTATATTCTGTAAAAGTAGAGCAGCGTATGCCGTGTTGAAAGAAACTTTAGAACTTCCTGCAGAGAGAACACTTCAGCGTTTTGTTTCATCAAAGTTATCATTAACAGGCATAAGTTCTGATTTAATGAATGCACTGAAAAAGGTTTTGTCAGACAAGCCAAACCACGAAAGGATGTTTGCCTTAATATTTGACGAGATGTCTATAAAACCCTGGCTGGTGTATGACAAACAAAAAGATCATGTGGTTGGTTTCGAGGATTTCTCAGGGGGTTTTCGGACTGACAATGTTGCAAATCATGCCCTGGTGCTCATGTTAAGAACTCTGACAGGCAGGAAAAAACTCCCCATTAGTTTCTACTTTTCTTGCTATGCCATGCATTCTGACAAGCTAAAGGATATTGTCATGAAAGCTCTGACAGAGTTGCATCATGCAGGTGCTACTGTAAAAGCTCTCATATGTGATCAAGGAGGAAACAACACAAGATTGTTCAGCATACTTGGAGCAGATGTATCAAAGCCATTTTTTGAATTTAATGGTCAAAAAGTATACTGCATCTTTGATCCACCTCATCTTATCAAAAATTTAAGGAGGAATTTAATGAAGTATGATTTGCAGACTAATAGGGGGCTTGTTTCTTTCCAGCATATCAAAGATTTTTATGAAGAAGATAAGAAATTACTTCTTAGATGTGCACCCAGGTTAACTGATGCACACATTTCTTCTACTGGATTCAATTCAATGAAAGTGAGTCTCTCTGCTCAAGTCTTTAGTCACAGTGTTGCTGCAGGCATGAATGTGTGCATATTAGCGAATCTTATACAGGCAAGTTCTGCTCCAACTGTAGAGTTTATTATGCGTATCAACCATCTTTTTGATTCCTTGAATGGTACAAATAAAAATCCTCAAAAAGGAAATGAATATCATTGTGCTATAAAAGAAGGTTCAGTTCATCAAGATTTTTGGAATGAGATGCTCCAATTTATTGATTCCTGGGTTTTTGTACATACTCATGAAAATGCTGATAAACAGAAGCAAAATCCTGGACCTCTGAATAGAAAAGGTTGGCTGCAGACACTGACAGCAATGATGCAACTCTCACAAGAAATGCTCCAAGACAGAGAATACTTTATGACTAAGCGATGTAACCAAGATTGCCTGGAAAATTTTTTTAGCCGTATTAGAGGGTGTGGAGGAAACCAAACAAACCCATCGGGATATGAATTCGCCACAGCTTACAAGCTGGCATCAATTAGTTCTTTTACGTCTACAAATAAATTTTCAAACTGTGAACCAGACAAAGATAAGTTTATGTTTTTTCTTTTGTCTTCTTCACCTCAAATTGCAGAAGATGAACCGGAGGAGGAAGAAACCCAAAATGAAAATGATATTTCTGATAATCATCTTATCATTGACGTATCTGGTTGTGATGAAGATGAGGATACTCTACAAGAAACAAGTTTTGAAGCAGCCGATTTTTTATCACAAAATGTAATTACTTATTTGAGTGGCTACATATCCAGAAGAGTAGTAAATGCACTCAAACTTCATGAATGTGATATTTGTCAACTTTTACTAGTTGACAGATCAAAGCCCATGTTGCAGCATACCATGTTTCTCCATTTCAAAGAGTATAAGGATGATAATGCTGATGGTGGGCTAATCCATCCATCATATTCTATGACAAAGTGCATTGCTGCACTTCTGGAAAGTGCAGAAAATTTCTTATCTTCTAACTTATCTTATAATTTAGTTAAAGAAATGAAATCAATTTTATCTGCCTCCCCAATGTTAAAATTTATTAATTGCAACCTACATGCTAATAATGTAAAAGAAAAGATCATTCATTTTTCTTCTTCTTTATCTCTTAAAATACATCTTCGAGAGCAAAATAGAAAAATTAAAAAAAATCAATTAGATCTAAAACAGCTACGTAATATTAAAATGAATAAATAGCTTAACAAGATGTAAATAATACTCTTTCAATAGTTTCCTTGTTCAATCCTGCTCCCAACCCCTTGTTTCTTTCCTTCTGTATTTTTGTGTATTCATTTTCAGCATTGCTGGCACCACTTATCTATTGAATCATTTTTTGGTCCTCATGTTTTAATGTTGAGTTTATTATTGTAAAAGTTGACAATTCAATATAATTAACTCTCAACAGAACTTAATATAGTTAACATATTAAATGTGTATTGAGGAATTAAATAAATATATCAGTTGGTAAATACACGTCAATGATATTGGGTTAAGTAAATAGTCATGTCGTATTATTTTAATAGATGGCGTTATTTGAATGTCTCTGGTAATACTAATCAAATCAAGCCATACTAGAGCAAGTTTGAAAGGTGACATTTCAAGTTCATTTTACGAAAACAGTTTCAAGTTGAATATAATAATTAAACGAGCAACAATAAAGTAAAATGGTTGAATTTTACGGGAAAATGTCCATTTATTCTCTATAAAAATAATGAATTTTTTAATTATTAAAGAACATATTTGAATAAAATAAATAAAATCTAGCCTATGTTCATTTATGGGTTATAATCAACCTATATGCAAAGATACAGGATGATTAAATTCTCCATTTTGACTCTGGCTTCAGCCAAACATTTGCACACAATCGGATTTATAATATGATTAGGATTATAAACACGTTATTTAATTTAATTCATCTTGTTTTTTAAATCAAAACTCATTTGTTTTGTTTCTCATTACCAAAATAATTATCATCCTTATTTACTTATTATAAACACCTTTATTTAATTTAGTTAACTAATTTATTTATATTTAATAATAAAAGTTCATTTAAAAAAAAAAAGATGGTGAATGGTACATCTACTGCAGATTTCTCACTTTTCAAAAGTCTGTACTTGACAGTTTGCAAGGCAGATAGTGTCTCGATGTTCATGCGGTCACATTCCTGGTCCAATATAGCACTCATTGAACTGAAAGCACTTTCAACTTGAGGCCCACGAAAACAATACTTAAAATAGCTTTCACCATTTTTGATAACACTGAATATTTTCCATTTTCGGAAACAAATGCACACCATACATCAATCCTAGTTAAATTGCCATTAATTGATAGACAGGGCAAATTGTTGTCTACTTGATATCTGTGGACTTCAAAATCCTATGCTGTAATATCAGCAGCATCCAGCACATTTCCACTAGCTCAGGAAGCCTTTTCTATCTAGCTAAAGTTGTGTGATTTAATAACTTACGTTGTTCATTCATATGCGTGTCACATCCATCTTCATATTGTGAAAATTTTGTATCGCGCGGAACTTTTCTAAGCTTTATGTTTGAAGCGGAATTTTTAAATATAAAATCAATAATTATGTGGTTTTGTTCAATTAAGCAGATCAAGCTTGCAATATGTTCAAATTTTTCAATAAAAACAAATTATTTTGTTGTATAAACCATAAATTTTTTTAAAAACTTGATTACTAAATTTTAATAGTTTGTTTTTGTGAGTGTATAAATCAGATTGTGTCTGTTTTCAATTAGTTAATTTTGTTAGTGAAAAAAAATATTAGAAAAAGATGTTTAGAATATTGTTTTATTAAGTTTTCATGCTAAATGACATATGTTTTAATGTCTAATTTATATTAACGCTGAAAATATTTATAATCATCAATAAGTTGACTGTTTTGAAAATATCATATTTACTACCCTGGATGGGATGAGAAGTGATGCATCATCCACTGTATAGTCCTGACTTTGCACCATTATATTATTTATTTTGTTCTCTTCATTTTTAAATGAAAAACATCCAATTCAGATAAGCCTATTAAAAATTGGTTTATTCATTTTTTTGCTTCTAAAAACTAAACTTTCTTTGAACATAGAATTATGCAGCTGCATGGAATTATGCAGGATGGGGAAAGGTCAATTGAACAAAATGGCCAATATATCATTCATTAATGTTTCATATTTGTATCAATAAATTCACTATAAAATTCATGAAAAAATATGACATGCCTTTTTTTTACTATTTTTGCTCCAAAACGAGCATTTTGTTTTTTCTTTTCTACGGTGAAATTGGATTTTTTTGTGCCATTTTCTTCCCAGGAATGCCATTTTTCCGCCGAACGGCAGATTTCCCCTTTTTTAATTTTTTAAAATCAAATCCACGATCTGAAATCAAGATTTTCGTTAAGTGATCACAGAAAAAAACGTCAATTTTCATTGGACTCTCACAAAATAAAACCTCGATTTTTGGCAAGCGAACTTGAAGTAAAATCATGATTTTTGGCAAGTGACCGAGAAATACTACGATTTTTGTGAAACGATCGCTAAATAAAACTGCAATTTTCATCTGACGATCGCGAAATAAAACTGCAATTTTTGTAAGGTGATTGCGAAATAAAACTGCAATTTTCGATCTTGAAATAAAACTGCAATTTCTGTTCAACAAGTGAAGCTGCTATGCTGCATTTTTCATGATTTCCTTGATAGCTATACCTCAAGAACTAATGCACGTAATTTCTTCAAAATTCAGATTTACTTTGACATAAATAAATGCTGATTAGGTTTTGGTTTAAATTGTCTGACAAGGGACATTGCTATGTTGCATTTTTTGCGATTTGTGGGAAAGGATTGTGGAAAAATGCTAATTTTGTCGAAGGGCTACGGAGAAAACGCCAACTTCGTCGAAAGATCATTGAAAAAACTGTTAATTTCGTCGTAGGATTACAAAAAAACAGTCAATTTGGTCGAAGAAACGGCAAATTTCGTCATCGGATTGCGAAAAAACAGCAAATTTCTTCTGAGGATCGCCAAAAAATTGTAAATTTCGTCGAAGGATCTCGAAAAAACAGAAAATTTCGTCGAAGGAATTCGAAATAACGGTAAATTTTGTCGAAGGATTTCGAAAAAATGGCAAATTTCGTCGAATGATCTCGAAAAAACGGCAAAATTAGTTGAAGAATTTAAAAAAAATGGCAAATTTCGTCGAAGGATCACGGAAAAAATGCGAATTTTGTCCAAAGGCCAAAGAAAAATCGTGAAATTCATCAAAGGATCTAGGAAAATGGCTAATTTTGTCGACAGATTGCAATAAAAATGCAAATTTCGTCAAAGGGTCGCGGAAACTTTATTTTCGTCAAAAGACTGTAAAAAACATGAGTTTCGTCAAAAGACTGTAATAAAAACATAAGTATCGTGGAAAAAATGCGAATTTCATCAAAGGGCCACAGAGAAAACGTAAATTTCGTCAAATGGTCGCAGAAAAAAATTTTAATTTCGTTAAGGGATCATGGAAAACGTGCAAATTTCGTCGAAGGGCCACGAAAAAAAAGCGCGAATTTCGCCAAAGGATCGTCGGGGAAAAAAGAAACACTAATTTCGTCAAAGGTTCACGAAAAAACCCTGAATTTTGTGAAATAGTTCCGGAAAAGATGCAACATTCCTTTATAAAACAGCAGACACACAAAGTTCTATGCTTATCAATATAGGCATAGTTTTTAATCTGAAACAATATACTGAACTAACTTTTGAAAAATCGGGTTAACCCGAACCCAATTTGCAAGAATCTACACTCAGCCTGAAATCGACACGAATCAAAAGCAGAGTTAATCCGACCTGCAACAAGAATATTTATTGCCGAGAGGGGATTTTCTCCCCTGCCCCCTCAGTCGTCAAAGGTTCACGAAAAAACCCTGAATTTTGTGAAATAGTTCCGGAAAAGATGCAACATTCCTTTATAAAACAGCAGACACACAAAGTTCTATGCTTATCAATATAGGCATAGTTTTTAATCTGAAACAATATACTGAACTAACTTTTGAAAAATCGGGTTAACCCGAACCCAATTTGCAAGAATCTACACTCAGCCTGAAATCGACACGAATCAAAAGCAGAGTTAATCCGACCTGCAACAAGAATATTTATTGCCGAGAGGGGATTTTCTCCCCTGCCCCCTCAGCTGTAACCTTTCAGAATATTTGCTGTGAATTTCAGAATTTTTTTTTTACTCAGAAAGGCAGATAAATGCTGATGCCTTAATTAGCACTACAACTACAACAGCAGCAAGAATAGATTTATATGATATATTGCGTATTGCAGACTATTTTTGAAAACATTAGCGTTGCAGACACTTGAAGGTAGTTCTGCCACTGGGCTTGTGATGAAAAATGGATACACTACTATAACCCTAAGCAGTGCTGTACTTGGAAAAAAATATTTGTGGGAACTCGCCTTTTCATAGAGTAGATGTTACCGGATTTTTGCTAAGCCAAAAGCCAATTTAAAACATTTAGCCAAAAGCCGACTTTTTTTAATTAGCTATTATAATTATTATATTCTAGTTTTTATAGTACTATTGTATTTGTATAGCATTCATCTAACTGCAATATTTAATCAATCTCATAGTAACATTTTCCATTATGAATCATAATTTAATTGAAATAACAAATAAATCCAAATATAACTTATTGGCACATCTATCCTAGTAGTTTTCATAAAGAACGATAATGAGAGGCGTTTTCTGTGCTCTCTGATTTAGGGCAAGCTGTCTCGTCTGCTAATATTCTTTCTGATTGCAACTAAGATTTCACATATCGTTCAGGACAAAATTCTTTTAAGAGAGGTAGGTCCTACACTGCTTGTGAATATAAGTAAACTGGCTCTTGCCATAAAGAGTGAATTTTTCGCATTGGTCATGATGTTGATCATACAGCTGAATGCTCTTTCACATTCAAACATTTAAATGTGTATAGTTTTCAGTCTGAAGGGGAAAAAAAGGCTGATTGTGCTCATATGCAATATTTTATTTTAAACAGTAACATACAAAATATTTCTGGGAACGGTGTTCCAACTCAACTACAGCACTGTGACCCTAAGTGTAGAAAATCATGTGGCAAACCCGGCCATGCATCAGCATTGTCGGTAAAGCAGAATATCCATGGTTACAAGGTACTGCTCTGCATTTTGTGGGATCAGCTGGGTGTAGTTTATTGTGAGCTGCTCAAACAGAACGAAACCATCGTGAGAGATTGCTGTCAACTACAATTGATGTGTTTGAACCGAGCACTGAAGAAAAATGGCTGCAATACAGACAGAGACGCGACAAAGTGATTTTGCAACATGGCAACATGCGGGTGCATGTTCACAAAAAAACGCTGAGAATTTATTCCACCTCCCAATAGACATAAGTTTTAATCCTAAATACTTCCTTATAACAACGTTTTGTGGTTTTTATATCCTTAAAAATCTGTTTAAAATAGCAAATTTGTTATTTATGTTGTATATGCATAATACTTTTTCAAGTATTTAAACAAAATATGTTAATTTTCATCACAGAATTATTTTTCTGACCTATAATGCTGAGAATTGAAGGTTTATTTTGTATTACAAGGAACTGTTAGTATGGACTTCTAAGGGGGGCCATTTTTCATCTGCATTAAATGATGTAAAATAATCCCTTGCATTGACTGAATTTAATTCAGTTTTAAATAGTTAGTTTAAATAATTTTTTTTAAACCTGCTTATTTCTTCTGACTAGTTTTCACTTTGGAAGAAACTTGTTGATCCTGTTTAATTGTTTAATTTTAGTCATCTATCATATTTTATGTACCTCTTTCTATATGAGTGAAGAATTTATCTTTGAATGTATTAAAATTCAATTTTATGCTGATGTCTGTAATATGAGAAAAATAAGTACAGAGGGTGTTCGAAAATTTTTTAGATGGTTTTTATGGTACTACAGAATTGTTTTATATAACATATTTATGTTTTAAATGTTCAATTTGATAACCTTTATTCTGAACTACCTACCTTAATTTCCATGACAATAATGCTTTTTGTAGTTTTGGAAGAGGTATTTTGGTGGTTAATTCTTCTTGAACAGCTTTCCAAAGTCCACGAAGGGTTGTAGGTCAATATTTGGATAAAATGCTTTATAAAAGACCAATAGTGCAAAAATCCATGGATGATTCAGCAGGTGAAGGGTATAGTCCTGATACCTGTTTCTCGTTTCATATTTTTCCAGGAAGTTAGCAGTGGATTGTAATGTGTGACTGCTTGCTTTATATTGATGCAATTCAACAGATTGAGGGCACTGGTGGTAAAGAGATTGTATTTCATGTTTGAAGATTTGATCTTATCATTTTACACCACTATTTATTTTTAATTTGCCATTATATACGGAGTCAGCAACAGTCATAAATTCTTTGCTAGAACTTTCTTTAGATACATTGAGCCATTTTTTTTCTCGTCCTAATGTTAATAAATGGATTTCTTTTTATTACTCATTTAAATAGACCTAATCTTCATCTATTGTAACTCCATCAATGCTTTTTATAAGAATTCTACATTTGGGATATGTCGTAGAGAAAGATGAATGGAGTTTTTTTTTTTTCTTTCTTTGGCCTTTTTAAAATTCAAATCAGTGTTAATAATTTTGTTAACAATTGACAATGAGCATTTTAATGATTTAGCAACAGTTATTTGACTTGGAGGATTTTCTTTTACCATAAAAGATCTTACTTTTGTAACATTCAAAGAATTCCTTTTTATTCTTGTGTAAATATTTGGAACAATTTTTCCACTTGAAGGCAGACATTCACGTTTTTTTTGCTGTCTTACTGACAATATTACCTAGATATATTTAGACATAGATAAAAGAATCGTGCCTTTCACAGCATTTTTTATTAACCACATCTGAGTATACTTTTTGGAAAGCGCAGAAATATAGCTTTCCATCCATCGATTCTTTAAAAGTGTCATTTTGCATACAAACACAAATTTCACTTTTCAGAAAAGAAACTATACTTTTAAAAACATATTAAATTAACTGTGAAAAATAATTTCTCTGTGGAGAATTTTTTCTTCTTCTTTCACACCAAAACAAACTCATCTAAAAAATGTGCGAACAGCTCTGTATTTTTCTGTATATATATATATATATATATATATATATATATATATATATATATATATATATATTGTAATTTAAATATTTGTTCAAAACTTTTGACTGGATAATCAGCAAAAATTCTATTCAATATAACTTATCCTGTGTTCATATGGATTGTAAAATTTATTACTGGAATATTCTTTAAAAGTGTCATTTTGCATACAAACACAAATTTCATTTTCCAGAAAAGAAATTATACTTTTAAAAACATATTAACTGTGAAATATAATTTCTGTGTGGAGAATTTTTTTTCTTCTTCCACACCAAAACAAACTCATCTAAAAAATGTGCGAACATCTCTGTATAAAAATATATATTTATATCATAATTTAAATATTTGTTCAAAACTTTTGACTGGATAATTCAGCAAAAATTCTATTCAGTATAACTTATCCTGTGTTCATATGGATTGTAAAATTTGTTACTGGAATCTGATGACAATGTTTTGTAGATTGTTTTTATTATATGCTAATTAATAAAAAGAAATCTAATGTTTTTCTTGTGGTTATTAATTATGACATTTAAAAAAATGTGAGTACTTGAAAAAGTATGGAGAGGGGGTTATAACTTTTAACTTAGAATTATTTTGATCACAGTGCTCATTTTTTGGCGCTAGTAATTAAACTTTATTTCATTTCATGACATATGAAGATTCAAATTTTTTTCCAATAATTTTTTTTAACATGTTTTTTTCTGTTATTAAAGTGGGTGGTAAATCTATTTTGAGATACCAGGTGATTTTCCATTCATGCAAAATCCTATTTTAAAAATAAATTCCAAAAATCCTGAATCATATGGGACCTTAAACGCATGGAACAAAATGTGAGTAAAATATTAATCATCAGGATCCTATTACTTGAAGTATCTTTAGTTTTGTCAATAAAAAGATATTTATGACATGATTTTGAAACAGTGAAGACATTTCATCATTCTGTGTTTTGAGATACTGGTCTTAATCATGTGTATTTTTAAGTTTTCTTTTAAGCATGATGTCACTTTCATTGGCAGAGGTAATTTTCTTCTTGCTAGATTAAATCCTAATCTCGATACCAACATAATTTTAAAAATATATATTTGAAATCATTTTGGCGTGACTGTATTGAATTGTAACATTTGATGAAAATATGTATTATGGTTTAAATATTATATAATCTTTACTAACAGAAACATTCTGACTTTCTGGGAATGGGGTTCTTTGCAAGTATAGGAAAAAAGAGAATTTGGGCTCTTGGGCATTAAGGGGACTCCTCACTCGTAAAATTATGTTAAACCTATAGGAGGGTTCTTTTCAAATTTATCATTTGAATTTGAATATTTTTAATTGATACATTTATGTATTTATTTTCACAGGATAGTTGATGTTTAATAGGGCCATCTTTTACTCTTTTCATTTCGGTTAGATTTTATTTTAATACAGCTGCTTTAACTTTTCGAACTGGTTTGGAAGTGAAACTACCTTTTATTAAAATAATCTGAAACCAAAATCTAAAATGTAAAAAATGGCCTTATTAGAGTTTAACATTGGCTATCCTCTACAACAACAAAAATATTATATAAATTCAAACGAGAAATTTGAAAAGAGCTTTCCCATAGGTTTAACATTAACTTGCGAGAGTTTTTACTTGAGTGAAGAATAATCCTGGTACTGGTACAATGTAAATTACACAATCATAGTAAGCAGCAGTTTTCTAGATGAAAATGAGCATTATAAGTCAGATACTTTTTTTAAATTACATCATTTTCATGTGTAAAGGCATTTTTCTCTTTCAAGATTTAACCGATAATTTTAGAACTGGTAAATGAAATATTTCCATTTGAAAATGATATCTGTATGAAACTGTTAAAAAATTCTACACTTTATCAATTCAGATAAATGCTTTTTTTTTTCCCACCACCCATCAAAATAACATCTTACTTTTAGTGCCATCTAGTCTTTTAAATGTGGTCTTATATTTTCCTAGAAAATAATTTTAGAAATGAAATTTTACAGCAAGAGAAAAAAAATAGAAAATGTATTCTTTCAGGAAAAAAAAAAAAAGTCTAAATGTTATTTAATGTATAATAAAATGCTTTATTAGCTTAAAAATCAGAATATTTACAGTACTTATCAGATTTTATAAAAATATAATTTACAAAGAAACTTCTTTCTTTTTTTTTTTTTTTTTTTTTTTTTTTTTTTTTTTTTTTAATGAAAAAGCTTTCAATTTTCAAATAAAATAAAAAGTGGAAATTTTATTTATCCAAATAATTATGTATAATCTAATATTTTATGTAGTTTCATAAAACAAAAATCTGATATACTTACAGTATTATATTTTTAGATACAATTTTGAAAGAAACAAAATCCACTAAATACTTGCTTATAAAAAAAAAAAAATCCGGAATTCTAAATTTTCTAACTATTTCTAGTTTATAATAAAATGTGTTATGTACCTCTATGGAACAAAACCACATACTTGCAGTACTTAATAAAAATTAAACAATTGGGCATATTTATAATAGACTACTCAACATTTTAAAAGGCATTAAAAAATAAAAAATAAAAGCTATTTTATGGTTTCAGAAACAGATTACATGATATACTTTTTTCTAAGTAATTAATGGAATTTACGTTTATTTTGCGGCTGTATGACAGCAACGGCAATCACGAATTTTCAATCCTGTCATTAAACAAACTCTTGGAGTGATGAAATATTTTAATTTTTCACGAAAACTAATCAAATTATGTATTTCTTTTGATGTTTAATTTATTTTTTTTTCACTTCTTATTATCGAAAAATACGAATGTTTTTGTTGAAAACTATTTGTTGTAAATATTAACCTCCTATAATAAATATTCAATTAAATTAATATGCATTTAAAAGTATATATACACTGTTTCAGACTTTAATCTCTTTTAAAATATTCGTATTCTTCGCGCCATTATAAATTATAAGAAGTAAACAGAAAATAACTAAGATTTAAAATTAAATGACTGGTTAGTTTTCATTAAAAATTTAAATATTTCATCACTCTGTTAGTTCGTGTAATGACAGTATTGAAAGTTTCCGTTGCTGTGATAATGCCGCGATCGCCATGAAAGCAAATCCAATACCTGAGCGCGGAGCACCCCGCCCACTATCGAACACTTTAGTTCTAATCGCTACCACTGCAACTCCCGTGGCGCTACTTTGCTCCCTCTTCTAACACGCGAGTGTCTTCTCTTTCTTATGTATCCATCTTTGGGTGTCAATTCCGTACAATTCATATGCATAGCAAGTTTCGATCCATGGAAAATATGTTTGGCAATTAGGGATGGTATTTCGTCTCACTTTGCGGAGTCGAGTCTGAACCTACTCCCCTGCTTGATGAGTCGAGTGTGAACCGACCTTGAAGAAATAGGGCTGGTTGGTTGGAAAGTAATTCAAAATAATATTTATCATGGAACAATATTTAACGCGACTATAGTCCCTAGAATGTTTTAATTCTTCATTCAACAAAAATCTTTCTGGAAGTCTCTTATTTTGAAGAAATTTCAATCTGATAATTAAAAATATGCAAAAAAGCATTTTACTCAACCACTGCCAGTTAAATGATTCAGAGTCGCTTTCTTTAAATTTTCTTAGTTTGTGTGCTTTTTTATTTTTATTTTTATTTTTTCTTACTCTTCCAAATCCAACGCTCCCCTTCCTTCGGAATGGTGCATTTGTTTTGGCAGCAAATACGTACATTGCCATGCTGCCAAAAGAAGAGGGCCGTTCCAAAGGAAGGGGAGCGTTGGATTTGGAAGAGAGAAAAACAAAAAATACACTAGAAAATTTAAAGATCGCAACTCTGAATCATTTAAAACGCAGTGGATAGAGTAAAATGCCTTTTCGCATATTTTTAATTATCAGAAGTTAATTTCTTTCAAACATGAGCCTTCCGGAGAAATTTTTGTTGAATCAAGAATTAAAAAATTTCTTCCATTTGCGTTACTTATTTTTCATACCGTTTAAAATATAATTTAATTAATAATACCGTTTGATAATGCATTTTATGAATTAAAAAAATACATGTTTTAAACAACACTCCCTTATCATATATCCGACTTCACAATCCGAGAAAGTATATAAATACCATGGGTAAAAATGTCAGCGGCAATTACTAACATATTAACTGATTTTCTCAGGAAAGTATCACCGCCTGGTGCATACTACCGTTACTACTTCATAAACAGTGACGTAAGTAAACAATGTAGCTAAGAAAAAACATTGTGTTAATGACAATTTAGAAAGGATTTTTTTTAATTCCACTAAAAACAAATACGTAAAAAACATTATTATGCAAAATTTCTAGCCTTCAAAAATATTGATGAAATTGAAGATTTACAAAGAAAATTAATTATTATGTAATGTAGTATTTTAACTATTCTTCTGAATGAAGGTCCACAGCCAAGTTTAGCGCCAAATATGTATGATGCTGGAACAATGTGATTCCAAGTATACGTTAGTTACAACGACTCGCAATCGTGCCTTCTTTCTGAATATGAATATATATATATTTTTTTAAATTGAGGTCGTACAGATAATAAAAAGTCAAGGTTCGTACGGGTACCGTTACTTTTCCAGGTGACATACCAGTATATTTTTTCTAAAAAAATACCTCAAGTTCAAACGTGCGAAGTTTCATCTTATTTAAGAAGAGCTTATCTATAAGAAAATACTGGTACCGAATAATTTCCTGGTCTTAAAATTCCAGAACCCGTACGAACCATGAAAGTGTGCTAATTTACATTTTTCAATTACTAACAACAACTTTTGACATTTTCTTTGAGTTTCTTGGTTAAAAGCAGCCCGCAAAACTATACTATTTTTTATGCACCACTTATTATATTTTGAAAGTGTAAAAAAAGGAGTCAAAATCTGAAAACTCTAATTTTACATTCGGTTTCGGGTTTTCGGTGAAATACAAATGAAATTAGTGTTTTTTATGGAGAAAAAGATGAATATTAACCCTTAGAATTAAACAGTGTAGCAAATTATGCATGGAAATAATATAGTGTTTATTTAAACCCCTCCTACTCACAGAAGCTCCTCCCTTCAAGTTGAATATTTTCATCATCTGTGAACATCATCTTGTTTCCAAGATGGTTGTTTAGTGGACTAAACAGATGAAATCCGCTTGGGGCTATGTCGAAGCTGTATGGTGGATGTTAAAAAAGTTGAAATCACGATGAAGAAAACTTGAAGTCTTAATGTGGCTGAGATAGCAACCCAAATAATGTTATGCAACTGGTGTTGGGGCACTGATAAAACGGTGATATAAGTGCATAAATATTGGTGGAAAATATGTTGAGAAATAAAAATAGTTTTGAAGTGAATATCATTGTAAGTTATTATTTAATTATCTTTTGTGACGTACTTAATGACTTTCCCTCGTATTAATCTAATGGACATAAGGGTGACATATAACAAGAGCCCGCAGCATTCTTATATTTATATGTTTGTTACCACTATTTCAAAAGAAAATTATTAATAGTTCTTTCTAATACAGATGTTAAAGCAGCCATACTCAATCTATCGCCTACGGGACGCAAATGGCCCCGCGATCTATAATTATAAAACATCAGGATTTTATTTTTTTTTAATGCAGAATTCTGGAAGCAAAATTTTTACTTTATGTAATCACGAAATGTCTGTCAGTAAATAAAGTAAAAATTACCATTCAGAATTTCTTGTATGAATTCGGAATTTAAAAAAAAGTCCAAACTGGGAACACTGCAAGGTTCGCAGTTAGGACTAAATTTTTGTCCATGAGTTCCAAATTCATATTGGTAATTCTGAAAGTAGAATTTATATTACATTAAATCACGAGATGGAACATTAAATTTGAAAAAAAAAAAATACGATTTGGAATTTCTGGTGTGATATCGCACTTTCTGAATTAAAAACGAGGCCACTCTGAAAACTGCGTTAGTTGATAGATACATTATTAAAAAAAAATGATGTATGCATAACAGGAATTAAAGCACATAACTGTTGTTTTATATATTTTCATGGGAAGACAAAATATGTCCAGTTATTTATAATTATTAAATGCCGTTTGCTAAATCAAAAGTTTTTTTTTTTTTTTTTTTTAAACGTGTAGTATTTGTGCTACGGTGGCGGATAAAGTTTTTAATCTTCAACGCTAATCAAACATCATTCAAAATAATTAAAGCACTATATTTTCTAGATAAAAAGAAAAAATGTATTGAGCAAAAGGCTGATTTGTTAATTCTCTTGTTCTCTTAATACGCATATGAAACTCCTAACGTAAGTCATAAAAACAATAGTTTAAAAATGTCCTACTACTAACTTATATTTTGACTGTCATTTCTAAAGATATCATATTTCATGGTTCAAATTTGTTTAAATTTGGATTACGCACAAGATTTATTTTCAGAACTGAAACTTTTTACTTCATGCCTTACTCAACAGTTATAATTGGCCAAGAAATAATCCATTTAAATGATAATTTACTTTATTATTATTTTATTATTTTATTTTATTTTACTTTAACGAATAAAGGCTTTTGGAACATGGTAAAGTAAAGTAAATCGCTCTATATTCTATTACTGCCAATCGATATGTTAAATTAATTTTTTAACAAATTTTCGTTTAAGGCTGTATAAATATCTTTGAGGAGTGAAGGATTGGTGGGATCACACAAATCAAAATATTCTTTTGCTGCACAATTTAGAATAGCATTTTAACACATTTCCATTGGCCTATTTTTTTGAAATCTTGTTTATATACAGTAGAAATTACAACCTTTTCTATATATATATATATATACATACACTATATTGCCAATGATGACCGGTCACTTGCGATTTTAGACGTTTTGTTAAATATCTGGAAAGATACATGAGGAATTATCCTCAAACTTCAGGAGTGTAAACAACATGATAAACGTCATATATTTCCGCGAAGATTTTTTCCCGAAACCCCGTAAGGGGCCGTCAACAAATTGAAGAAAAACGAATATATTTTGGGTAACCCTGTAAAAACTAATGTTGCAAAAAGCATTCAAACTGTAGATTATGATTAAGTGGCTTATTGTAATAATGTGGGTTCATTTTTATGAAGATAGCATGTATAATCAAAGAGAAATTCACGTTTTTATAAAAACAATCCCAAATTTTACCAAGTTTTTTGCTTATAATTTGCAGAGTTTTTAATATAAAAACAAGTTTTTTTCAGAAAATATGACAAACAAAATGATACACAATACCCTGCAATCAGAATTAAAAAATAATAAAAATTGTATGAAAAATGAGCAGGTTTACTAAATATTGTTTCACTGCGCATGCGCGAATTCAATCAAAATATACTGTGCATAATTTATTAGCTAAATGTATAGACCACCTTTTATGAAAGTCTCAAAAACATAGCTTGAAAATTCTGATAGTAATCGTCGATAGAATAAGCTCGAATTTCGCTGTTCCCAAAAGGAAGCAAAAAGATGAGGGGTTGTATCCAAATGTACTAGCTTATCAAAGTTGACATAATAAGAATGAAGTGTCTCTCATTCTATATATGATACAACCCCTCATGCCCTTAGGCGACGATGTTTTTTTTAATGAAAACGGACATTCTCGTTTCCTGATGTGAATGTATTAAGTGCAAAAATACACAAACTTTTTTTAACCTTTCTTTTTTCAAAATTCGTAAGAGAGGCGGTTAAAGAAAATATCTGGATTATTTCCATTTTAACTTTCGAATTCTGCATTATTACGTTACTTATTATACAGCTAATACTTATAGCATTTACTTTGCTACATGGCTTTTTTAATACTATACTATACTTTGTTATACTATTATAATTGTCCTTTTTTTACATTATAAGTATGATGCGCTGCGGTCCGGCGCGTCTTACTTCGCAAACATGTTTGTGGCCCTTGGGGAAAAGGTTGAGTGTGGCTGTGCTAAAGGAATAAAACACGATTATAGTTTAAAAAATTAGTAGCAATATCGAAAAACTCAGTAACTCTGCGAGACCTGCATAACACATTTTATTTTAAACGCACCTACTTGAAACACAACTGTAATATATAAAATTGGAATAGCTAAAATGAATATTAAACACTGAAGTAAACACTGAAACATTCGAATTTTTAGAAGCGATTAACATATGGAAAGGAAAAGTTATTTAATATGTTTAAATATTTATGAAATTAGAAAATAAATGTGTAACAAGAAAGCAAAAACTAGGAATTAACATCAAAATGTTCTTCATCATAGTAATAACTGAATTCTCTCATTAGAGTTTTGCCTTGCATAATTAATGTTTTCTTTGATGAAAACGTATTTTAACATACTAAAACGACATTCGAAGTTATAAATCGAAAATATAGCATCATACAAATACGGAAAAATTTCCGCGGAAAAATGTGTTACTAAAATTAATCTTAATAACGTTTCACATATTCATAGCCCTGCTTCTATTCAATTCTTTTTTTATTAAAACAAATATTGATAGTCAAATCATTTTATTTTGAATTGTATGCATATTTCAAGACGAATTTGCCCCTTACACAAACATTCTATCAGATTGGGAATTTTAGCCAAAATGAATTTTCTAACTGATTTTGAGTATGTTACTCTAAACATTTTAATTTTTATGATCTTATAGGATCTACAATTGCCAAATTAGCGGATTTTTGAGAACTAATATTTACGCTAATACATACATTTCGCGATACATATAACAATATTCGCCTTATTTACTGACAAGCATTCCATGATTGATGAAAGTGAATATTCCTATTTTGAAGTAGTGGTATTAGAATGTTCGCGAAATTGGTAATACTGATCCAGATTGTGTACATTTTAACAACATTTTTTAACATTATTTCGCCTTATTTAATCTCAGAAAAATATTACGGGTTCTGCGACTAAATGTGATTATTTCAAATTCTGATATTTAGATAATAAATAAGACTTTTCAATGGTTCTAGACTCTTTGGAAATACCAAAAAATGTACGCAACAAATGATCCCACCATACACAAACTATTAATTACACATTTATATAATTTAAACTTAAATGTTTTAATTTAAATCTTACACCGTAAAGTTTTCTCGATTATTATTTAATTATAAAAATTACATGTCTTTAAAGTACCATAGTGGTGAAGTTCTATCTTTCAATCCTGACAAGTGGCGTACGCCGCCAACCTTGTTTCATGAAGCTAAGTCTGAAAGTCCCGCTCCACTGTTCACAGACTCCGCGTACTCAGATATAAGGAAATTGAAGTCTATTTAGGGATTTAGGGAATTGTTTCTTATTTCTAGGGAATTTTCAGAAGATTGACAATGCTTTTCCAAAATCTAGTGAAACAGGGAATTTTTTTTAGTCTTCTGTGTTTTTCTGAGAAGGAACATGAGAAAGTGATAAATGTGACGTGTGTGATCAATGAACATGGAAGAAGGAAGTAGTAAAAGGATGGGAGAAATTGTGTTCAAGCAACTTTTTGGTTACCGGAGGGTCATGTGGTCCTTCATTTGGAGAAAGTGGAGGATGACGGCCGGAGGTTGGATCTGGTTTTTCTTTCATCCTGGAGTATTTTCAAGTAAAACCAAATAAATCATCCATCTGATTTCTGTTTCTTAGAAAATCCCATATTACGTGCATATGGAGAATTCGTTATAATTACACCCGTAATGAAATATAGTACTATGTATAATTTATGTAAAATGGAAGAATGTTAGATGAAAAGATCTGCTAAAAAATTAAACATCCTGATACTATAAAGAAATTTTATGCTAGAGCGTTTAAGTATTAGTCATAACAATAGCGAGCATTTTTCCCAAATTATGCAATTTTTTTTCTTTTCTTATTCAAGGATTATTATTATTATTATTATTATTATTATTACAGTTAGATTGTTAGCGAAAATAATTTTAAAAGAGGTTTACAGTAGTCAAGGACTATCTGAGAATAATAAAGGGCGATGTCGGATAAGAACGTGAAAATTTGTTTAAAGCCTATCCATGCCTTTTAACATCATTTGCTGATTTTGTTTTATCAGAAATTACTCTTCAGTGAACAATTAATTTCCTAAAATACCAAGCTATCAGTATTAATTTACGGATTATATGCCAGGAACCTATTAATATGTATTTGTTACATCTGTACTCCGCCCTCGCTGTTTTTTATATTTAAACTCCGCCCATCGTCAAAGCATCAGTGCAGAAAATATAGCTATATAAAGTAGGCGGAGCAGCGTCTCCGCGGTGGGATTTGAATACAGATGTAAATTGTATTAATATTATTCGAGAAAAATATCTAATTTTTGAATATTGCAAAAAGGCTCTTATCTTAAAAATTGCACCATATTTCAGGAATTTAAAATATGTTTTAGGGATACTAAAGAATTATTAGTTGGTAGATTTCTTGCAGTGAAAATTGTGTAAAAAACGATGATATATATTCTTAAAAATTTAAAAACATACCAATACGTTTCTCTGAAAGCAATGTTTTTTTTTTTTTTTTTTTTTTTAAACACATATTTGTGTGCGTTAAATATTCTTTATGGTTTATCGTGTCGTATATATTTATTTAGCTTCAAGTTTTGTGCCACGCTATCCAAAATCATAAGTAAAATTTATGTAAATGATTATTTTGCGTCATATTATCCACTTGCATACATTTCCCTTTGTTTGGATACTATGACGAAAAATAATCATTTACATAAATTTTACTTATGATTTTGGATAGCGTGGCACAAAACATAAATCAGTTTATTGAAATAAATACATTTCAATACATAATATAGGCTCAGTGAAAGTAATATATTTAACAGTGCATTGAAAACTTAAAAGTATTGTTTGTATGTGTAAATATACTTTAGAATACAAATGGAAAATAATTTAAATAGAATTTTAAAACAATCCTACTAAATTCACGTCAGGTGTCACTCAAATTTTGATATCATTTCTTTTAAACCCATATTTTGAATTCCTGAGAGATCTGAATGAAAAAGCATCAGCGAATAAATTTTATATATATTTTCATGTTAAGATAATAATTGCACCTGTGAATATAAATAAAACTAAAAAGAAAATGATGATTTAAAAAAAATTAACATAGCGTCACTCAAAAATTTGATATCATTACTTTTAAAACCCATATTTAAAATTCTTAGAGCCAAAAGAAAGTGCTGCGTCACAACTTTTAACCCGTTAAGTGTTTTTGTACTGATTATTTTTACTTTTAGATGTTTGCTTTTCTACTAATTTAAAATTAACAGCATATCATTTAAAATATTTTTAGAAATAAGTATAACCTAACGAATACTACTTTTGAATTTCGCTACTCTCTTATTCATATAATCTAGTTCTTTGAGGTTTCTACATGATATATGTTAATATTGGCTGGATATTCTAAATATCGTGTGTTTCTAACTATCACAAAGATTCATTTTCCCTTACAAATCGTTTCTTAAATACTTTTAAAATTGTTTAATTGCAAAAAAAGTGATAAAAAATTAGTATTCTCAGAATTCCCTACATATCCTATTTGAGAAGTGTAACTTACTTTTACGAGGGTGTTTAAATGAAAAAGTACGAAACGTCGTCGTAACAACCAAACCGGTTGAAATTTGAACATGCCGTGTTGCGATAACATGGTGAGACATCCAGAAACGCGAATGGAATGTCAGGCGTGGTTGTGTGCCTGCGCACGCCCATTATAACATTTTCATCATTTTTTTTTTTCCACCTGCGCAGGCGCTCATTATCACATTTTCATCATATTTTCATGATACAGAGACATCCGTACATGTAATTCCAAAGGGAGAAAAAATCGGTACTCTCGGAATTTTCTACACGTTCTTTTAATGAAGTGTCATTTGCTGAAATTTTTCGAGCAATATTTTTCGTTATGAGAAATTTTTGCAGAATGATTCTCATTATCATCATATTTTGATAATGAGAAATCATTGCATTTCACTGGAAAGTGAGAAAAATAATCGGTATTCTCAGAATTTCCTTCATGTTCTTTTAATGAAATGTAATATGCTGAACGCTTTCTAACAATACATTAAACTCTGTCTAAATTGGACTCTGTATAAGACGGAAATCTGTCTAATTTGGAAAGATCTCGGCGAATTCACAAATTTTGTTTAAAGAGGAATACTCTCTACGGCGAAAAACTTTCTTTGTCCCAATCGATTCCACTTTAGATAGAGTTCACTGTATTTTTCGTTATCAGAAATTTTTGCATAATGACTCTCATTATCTCATTATAATTATATTTTAACAATAATGAGAAATCTTTTCATTTTATTGCAAAGAGAGAAATAAAATCCGCACCCGAGAATTCTCTACATTTCCTTTTGATAAAGCGTAATTTATTAAACTCTTTCAAACAATTTTTTTGTTACGAAAAACCATTTCCGAGTTCCTTGTTTGAATCACGTCTCTTTCTTCATAAATCGGAAGAAATACTTGCAAGGATTACAAATTCTAATTTGTAAGAAGTGTTTTAGATTGTAAACATAAAACGCTTATCAAAAAAGCATTTTAGAACAATCACTTTATGGTAGTTCAGGTAAGAGTTTTTCTGAACCAATAATCTCATAGATTCCTTTAGCAAGTGCAAGAGTGCAAAATTTACTTGACGGATAATGGAATACTTTTGTACTATTGGGTATAATAATTGTCTAAGCTCCTAATGATAACGATATGGTTTATAAACGGATTTAATTCTGCTCTAGGGAGTGAATGATTCTCTTTAATAAAAAGCTACGCGTTGCTTTTTAGCTAATCGTTGCCACAGATTAATCTCTGAAAATGAAACATTTGAAGTTACTGAAAAAATTAATAGCTGGAAAAGTATTTGTCAGAAAATTGTTAGACATACTACGTTAAATAGGTAAAAAATTGTATTTTTCTTGATATAAAGGATCAGGGTCCATAAGACGTGTTTTTGGCCCATGAAATAAGACTAAAATTCGATTTTGTTACACTGACTAAATTATTTCACTTTTTAATATTAGAAATAATCTTGTATGATTTCAACAATAGTTTTTGCATTTTGTTCGGATTTATATGACTTACACAAGCTCAAATTTCGTATTATTCGTAGTTTTTGATGAAGAATACTCATTCTCCTAATTGTATCTCAATTATTTATAGGAGCGCAATCGTGCAACACTTTCTTTACATATATTATAGAAAACATCAAAATGTACAATATATGTTAAAATAAAAGTGTTGCAAAGCTGCGCTCGTAGTAAAATATTAAAAATAAAGTTAAGTAACTGTATTCCTTCATGTCACTAAGAGACTTATACAGTTACAGAGAGATACAGTTGCACAGAGAGATACAGTTACAGTTACGTGTTTAAACGTGTTAAAATGAACATAACTATTGCTGATAACTGCATTCCTACTCATTAGCAATAATTACGTTCATTTTAGCACGTTTAAACACTTTTCTGCATCCTAAAGTCTCTTAGTGACGTGAAGGAATGCAGTTACTTAACTCTCTATTTTTGGAATTACGAAGGAATGCAGTTACTTAACTCTCTATTTTTAATATTTTACTATGAGCGCAGCTCATAGTTCATTAAATGTAGTAATGTCTTCATTATAATGTAATAGTAATGTCTTTAATGTCTTCATTAAATGTAGAAATTCTTTGGGTGCTGATTATTTTTTTCCCCTTGCAATTAAATGCAAAGGTCACATTATGATCAAAATATGATTATATATAATGAGAATAATTATTCAAAGGTTTCTCATAACGAAAAATATTGTAAGAAAGAGTTTGGCAAGTTACACTTCACCAGTGGACACATGCTGCAATCTTTGAGTATTTTGCTGATAAGTTTCTTTCATTAAATTTTAATTAACTGCACTTTTTTTATCAATCAACGTGTTTTAACGAAATGTGGGGTTACTATGTCAAAATCGTGTTCAACAAACTTTTCGAGTGATATCCCATTTATCATTGTGCGTTTTGTTTGTGCTTAGAAAAAGGATATTCACATCAATAATAATATAAGACAAATAGAAAAGTCTGAGGACGTCGATTCTTTTTCTCTTTTTTTTTCTATTAAATGCAAAAAATTCCCATTATTACAAAATATAATGACAATGAGATGTTGAGTCATAACGAAAAATATTGTTGAGAAAGAGTTTAGTAAATTATAATTTATTATATATGGGTCGTCTAAGTGAAAGTAGCACTACAGTAGGTTTGAGAAATGGTTTAATGGTATTAATATAAATTAGTATATAAAAGGAAGAAGTAATACAGACGTAACATATACGCTAGACAAAGTCACCTTGTAGGTACTTGGTTGGTGATAACCACATGCGCTTGACCAGGTCGTGACCTGTCGTCGGTACTGCATCTTCTACTACGAAAATCCCTAAACCATCGGAATACCGAGCTGCGTGACATACACTCCGTGCCATACACATTTTGCATTCGACGATAGAGTTCACTAGCACTCACATTTTCCGCTGTTAAAAATTGCACGACCGCGCGTTGACACCGTTTGGAGGCATCCATGATGCGAACGATGCCTTTTGACGTACTCCCACTCTATCAGACAAGCATCTGGCGGGATCTGACGATATCACATGCATTCCCAGCACTCTGCGCCCTCTATAGGAACATGCTCAGTCATCTTTCTCTTCATATGGCGGAGTTATTACAGCAATGCCACTTTCATTTGGGCGACCCTTATAAAAGGACATGTAAAAAATTCTGAGGGTACTCATTGTTTTTCTTTCTTTGCAATGGAACAATTCAAGAACTGGTAAAAACTAGAGAACCAGTACAAGAGAGTAACAACTTCCGTACAGGTTACATGCTTAGACTCGACATTCCTCAGATTATACATATTAGTAAAAATACTTTAGATAGATGACATTCGCTTAGTTTTAGGTTAGTAGAGAACCAAAAAGCTAATGTAAAAATAATATTTCATGAACACATATAAAAATAAAGAATAATAATTTTAAATTAAATTTTCATACACTGAGAGAAATGGCACTTTCAAATCTGAGTAAATCGATGTTTTCATTTTGTTATGAAACTTTTTGTTTCAAATAGGACGAGCCAATGCTTTCAGTTCTGAAATACCAGAAATACTCAGAATATTGAAACATGGACATACTCAAAACTGAGCACATAGAGGTCAGTTTATACTCATTTTTGAAACTTGGACAGACTCAAAAATGATTAGATTCAGTTCAAACTCATTTTTGAAACATGGACGTACTCAAAAATGAGCACATAGAAGTCAGTTCACACTCATTTTTTAAACATGGGCATACTCAAATAGGAACACATGATGTTTTATTCTTGAGTGTGTGCATGTTTTCAGAAGTGAGTCTATACACGTTTCAAACTTGAGTCATTTTGATTCGGAGCCATTTTGACTATGCGACACACTCAGATTTGAGTTTTTTTGCTAAGTTTTGAAAATGTCGTATTTAGAGTGTAGATATACTTTGTACCTTGTACACTGGAAAAATTTCCGTTTAACGTAGAATCATTTGATAGTGAAAAAAGTAAATAAATAAAAAAGCACAAGCACAAGCACACTGTATAGTAGTCAGTTATAACTACAGCTATACCATTTCATTTTTTTAACAATTTTTAGATTCTATCCTTAATCTCCTTCGCTGTACTTTTTTATTCCAAATTTTGTTTTAATCTCTTTTAACTTTTCATCTATCCTATTCATAGTAATTGTTCATTTTTCATGTAGTTAACACTACATTTTAACTTTTTCCATCGGCTCAATTTTTTATCTGACACTCTACTCACTATTAGCCTGGGTATAAAGCTGATTGCAACTCGGAAGCCCCTTAACCGACATCAACTCTTCAAGTGCTCGACAAGCAAACTGTTTACTTGATTATTCAATACTCCTGATTATGGTGAGACTTCAATGATTACTTTTCACTATCAGCCAATCAGAACAAGTAGTTCTATGAACTTTTTATAGGCTGCTTTAGAGCACGTAAGTACGCACTTGCTTGTGTACGGGCCAGAACACTAGTTTAAATCGAGAGATTTCAGATTCGAATGTCGGGTCTGACTTGGATAGTCTTACTATTGTGTTGGATTCCATTTTAAACAGGACGGTTAGCGGGTTCAGTGTTTCACCAGATTATTGTTCAACATTTTACTGGTTCAGGGTTCAACATTTTACAAGATAGTATGTTTCAACATATTATCAAGTCATGGTTTAACATTTTACAAGCTCTTGGTTTAACCTACACAATTTTATGGTTCAACCATTGCACCAAAAGCTCATACAAAGTTTCATCATCTTATGGTGGGAACTTTTTTGTTACCTGGTTTTGGTGAAATTTTATTTATAAATTTATCAAATCATTTTACCAAACGCCAAAAGGTCGTTGAAAACCATATGGAAACATATATAGTAAAAAAAAAAAAAAAAAAAAAAAAAAAAAAAAAAAAAAACTCCGCCAAATTTACCGGCACAGGATTTGTGAGTTTTTCCTTAAGAGTGGATAAGTTACTAAGGAACATAGGAAGTCTACATTTGTAAAGATATTTTTGTTCAATTTCTAATTCCCACTGGAATGACATATTCTGCTTGAATACATTTACGAGGGTGGTTTGATAAGTTCTCGGCCTGACAGTGAAAGCACAAGATTTTTGACATAATTTTATACTACTATTTTTCAATGTAGTCCCCCTGCAACTTAATACATTTAAGATACACTATTGTGTGCGAATTCTCTAGTGCAACCCTGTACGAGAGTGTTTCGAAAAGTTCTCGCCTGACAAAGAAAGTACAAGTTTTTTGACAATATTTGATTTTATTTTCAACTTGCAACTTTTATATATTTTAGAAGTCTCTTGAGTAATGTTCATTCTTTGGCGTCTTTGGTCGATGTTCAACAAACGCGGCACGCATCGAGCGAGAAACTTTTCCATACCCGAAACATCACGTAAAATGTGCTGGACACGGTCTACCGAGATGTTTGCAATGTCAAAGAAAGCAGAAGTCTCCGATTTTAATTAATAATTAAAATCAGAAACTTTTTTTTTTTCAAAATTTCTGGTAGTAATAGAATAAAAAAAAATTTGAAGTTTGACAGATATGCTTCTGCGCATGCCCAAATGATTCATTCGAGCAATCAAAATGATCGTTATGCCCATCACTAGTTTACACACAACGCTAGACTGCGATGTTCAGTCCACTATGCGTTAGGAAGATAGGGGGTGGAGTGTTCGCGAACTCCAAAAACGTCTTTGCAGTCAGAAAAAAGAAGTCACGGTATATCTTACAAATGCAAGGATAGTAATCGAATGTCAATATAACCGAAAAGTATCAGTAGTTTCAAAAATGTGCAAAGTACATGTAATATCAATCGCAGAAAAGAGATATCCCTTGATGCGTATAATCAGGCCGGACTGGCTCCTTTGGCGGCCCTCGGCTAAAGACTGAAAAGGGGCCCCTTACCGGAGAATTTAGAAGACATAGAATATTTAATTTTTGAAAATTAGGCTTACATGCTTAAAAACTACATTTAACTATTTTGTCACTTGGAAAGTAGTTCAGTAAAAAAGTAACCTTTTTCTGATATAGTTTACTTACTTTTTTAATAAATATTTATATCATTTTATATACTATATCTAAACTAGTCCCATGCTATAAAAAGTAAGTATACTAATTAATTAAGAATGGTTTATTACTTAAAAATAAGAGTGAGAAATATTTTTAGTTTAGACAACCAAATCACAGAGTTGAAGATATAATAATCTAAATCCTACTGTAATACCTAAGTAAATATTAAAAAAGAACACAACAGTAATAAAAAAACTAAGTATATTGAAAAAAAAAACAATGTCCTCTTTAATTTTGATTTAATTGTCACAAATTGTAAAATAGATTTTGTATCAAAAAGAAAAATGGCTCTATAATAGCTTGGTACAGATACAGCGAACTAGAAGGTTATGTGATATTGAATGGCTGTTTACTAACCAAACAGCTTTTTAGCCAGTTCTTCACTGGTCCTGGTAACTTCATCTATATTAACATCTTTATTCAAGTTATAAAATAAGTCTCTTTCTGCATTCATGAAAAGAGGATTAGACATGAGGTATTTGCTTAAAGTAGATCTAAGTCAATTCCTAACTATTTTAAGTTTAGGAAACACCCTTATTCACAAGTGACTTGTGTACAAGGTGTGGTTAGAACAAACTTGTAAGCTACATACAGGTTGGTAACCATTCCAGATTCTGAGAGTTCAAAAACAACAGAAAGGTGGCATGATAAACACTGAAAACATTGTTTCTTCTCAAAGCATTAAACAAGCAGATTTTCGTCTTCTTCAAATTCATATTCCACATCGTCATATTCACAGATTTCTTCAGCTCCATTCAGATTGTCTTGTTTTCTTTCAACGATAGTTTTTTCAGCCATTGTCCTCAGCTCTGTTAATAACTGACTTCTTTCAACTTTACAACATTTAGAAAAGGACTTCCGCAGGAAAACTATCAAGCATCATTACGATTTCATTAAATTTATTTCCATCTAACCAGGAACAATCTTCTAAAATTTCTTTGGGCTAAATCTTTCTTTGATACTTGTCCTAGCACAATCTAAAACACTGAAAAAAAAAACAATTTATAGTTTCTAACAGTTGACATCCCAAGAACTTCGTCTATTGATTTTTCACCAGGAATTACCCTTTTCTTTGAAGTTCTTTTTTTTTCTTAAAATCTTATTCTACTTCTACATCAATGCTGTTATCTTCTAATTTTCTATTAAATGTACTTGCGTAGTATTTTGTTTTTGAATACAGAACCTGAAAGTGTTAATCAATCCTTTTATCCATTACTTGCTGAAGCAACCTCTCTACCAAGCTCCAGACTGTAGAATAGTGAATAGGTTTACTTTGTAAATATTTTGAAATAGGAGATGTAACAAGAAATAAATTTTGTAAAATATAAATAGGATTACAAATTTATTTTACATACAAAGTTTCTAGTATGATAAAATACAAAATTTTATTTGCACAATAGACATAAATAGGATTACAAATTTATTTTACCTGCAAAGTTTCTAGTATGTTAAAATACAAAATGTTATTTGCATTGATATCTATATAAATAAAAATGTAAATGTTTGTTTGTTCAAAATCTTAAATCTCCGAAAGTATTTCCCCGATTGCTTTCAAATTTTGACACAACGTTGCATTCAAATACGCGCGTGTTTTTATATACCTATTATTCCTCCTCGCCGAATTCGGCCCTCCGGGTGGGCATTTTTTAAAAACATTTCCGATACCCATCATGTGATATAACATTAGAAAGCCCTTGGATCACTCTTTACTATTATGAATCTCGCTTCCCACTCCCCCCCCCCCCAATTTGCCCGGGGAATTTTTTTCCGACACCCATCATGTGATATATCATTAGAAAGCACTTTGACCACTCTTTCATATTATGCTTCTCCCGTCCCCCTCCCCCCATTTTGCACCAGGGAGCACTCGTTAGTATTTCTCATTTATTTTTATTTTTTATTTGATTTTTAGTTCGTGTTTTTTCTTTTTTTAATGTTTTGCAATTTTATATTGCGTCATGAACAAAATTACAACAGGGGTGATCTTATGTCGTACGTGCAGAGCAATAAAATATTCTTAAGCTAACACTTGAGCAAAAAGGCATTTACGATCAAATAATGCAAACTGTCAATAACGGGGTTCTTCTACCTAGATGCGTCAGGAGATGTTCCTAATTCTATTGGTACCAGTAGCAATTTGATCCCAAAATGACATAGCCTTAGCTCTTGCGTCGTCCGGAATAGCGGCGACATTGCTAGCAAGTGGAAGAACTGCTCATACCGCTTTGAAATTGCCATTGAACATGTAATTTATTGAAACTCCCATGTGCAACATTTCCAAAGCATCCAGCATGGGAAAAATATTGCAGAAATGCAAACTTATCATTTGGGAGGAATGCACAATGCGCACAAAAAATCGCTCGAGGCTCTTGATCGATCATTGCAAGATTTGCGTGGAAACTTCAGACCATTTGGAAACGCATTAATATTGCTTGCAGGAAACTTCATGCAAACATATACCAGTGGATATATGATACCAGTGGAGGAAATAAATGATTGCCTGAAATGCTCTATTTTGTGGCGACACGTAAAAACGTTAAAATTAACTACAATATGCGTGTCCAGCTGCAAAACGATCGATCAGCTGAGATATTCTCACAATTGCTGGAAATTGGGGACGGAAAGATGCCGGTTGATCTGACCTCACGACGAATTTCATTGCCTCATAACTCTGCAATTTAGTGACGTCAAAAGAAGAATAGGATGAATAAGTATTTCCCAATATTCAAACCAATTATAAGAATCACGACTGGCTGAGTGAACGAACTATTCTTGCGGCTAAGAACAAAGACGTCTACGAACTTTACAATATTATTCAGTCTAACATTCAAACGAGGCAGTCACATACAAGTCGTCGACATTGTTGTGGAGGAAGATGAAGCGGTTAATTATTTAACAATTTTTTAATTCACTCGATCTGCTAGAGATGACACCGCATGTAACTGCAACTGAATATCGGCGTGCCAATTATCACGTTGCGAAATATCAACCAGCCAAAGCTTTGCAACGACACGCGGCTTGCAGTAAAAAAATTAATGAGCAAAGTCGTAAGAAGCAACAATTTTGACACGACCTTCCATAAAGAAGATGTCTTCATTCCGCGCATTTCTATGATTCCAATGGATGTGCCATTTCAATTTAAGAGATTGCAATTCCCAATTCAATTGACGTTTGCAATCACCATCAACAAAACTCAAGACCCCTCTTTAGAATTGTGCGGTTTAGATCTAGACATGGATTGCTTCTCACATGGACAATTATATGCGTGTTCTAGAGCCGGCAAGTCAGACAATATCTATATCTGCACAGACAATGGAGCAACAAAAATGTTGTATACTCACAAGCATTGTAAAATTAAACATATTAGAAACGTGCGCTTTCTCTTTTCCATTTAACCAAACTGAGCCACAGCAACGCGTGGCTGGGTACAGCTAGTAATTATTGTATGTAGTGCATGGCATTATATATTCCTTATATTCTAATTTAATTTTATAAGAAATATTTGCATTGTCTTCAAAGTTCGTAACATGCATAACAAAGTACAATTTTAATAGAAAACTTCTTTGTTTATATTAATTACTGATAGGTGGCGCCAAAGTAACATTTAGGAACGAAGCGTTATTGATGTATGAAAGGTCAAAATTCGCTGTCAGTCACGGTATTTAGACTTTTATTATAATGATTTTAGGGGAAAAAACAAAACATAGACAAGAAACAGAAACACGGGCTTGGCGACTCAAAATACCGAGTTAGTGGAAGGTACTTATGAGCTAATAAACTAATTCGACTTTCCTTACCTCTATTTAATGTATCATTATTGTCCCTCAAAGGCTGACTTTGCGACTGAGAAGTGGAACTACCACGTAACCAAAAAAGTTCGTGCGGTTTTCATCAGACATAAAAAAGACCCACAAAAGTCTTAAATGCTTATTTTATTCTTCGAAAAAATCACCATTGGCTTCAATTACGTGTTCCCAACCAGAAACAAGCTTATAAATGCCCTTTTTGAAACAACTTTTGTTATAGATACCAAAAATTGTGTTACAGCATTTGTGACATCGTCTCGATTTCGGAACTGCTGTTCCTGAAGGTGGTTATCCATGACCAAAAACAAGCAATAGTCCGATGGGACGACTTCCGGGGAATAAAGTGTATGAGGCAAAACTTCCCAGCCCGGTGTCGCTTTCGCCGAAAGATGTCTGACGTTATCGAGGAGGAGGACAACATAACAGGCATGTTGTCTTGCATGCTCTTTTGTTAACCAGCTCTGGCTGCTTTTGGAGCAAAGCAGCTGAAACCCTTTGCAACTGTGACGAGTAGACGTCGGTTATGATGGTGTTCCGATTTCTAAGAATTCATAGTGAACTATACCATTACTGGTCCACCAAACACATAGCATTATCTTTTTTTATCAATATCCGGTTTGGCGGCCAATGAGATGGAACCAGAAGTCAGGCAATAATGTTTTCTCGTCCTGTTATCATACATGACCCATTTTTCTTCACATGTCAATATTTGTTTTAAGAACGAAGCTTTGCTGTGACGGGACAGCAATGACAAGCATATGTTCAACAGCTGGAACTTGTTTCCCTCGAACAGAACATGAGGAACTCACTTGCTGAGTCTCCACGTCATCTCAAGGTTATGCAGATGCGATCGGATGGTTTTGTCAGATCCCACAAACCTGTGTGCAAGCTCCTGGGCCGACCAACAAGGGGCATGTCTTTGAGGGTCCCGTCCCACTTTTGAGCGATCCGTTCATTCACCGAAGTCCCTCCAAACGCGGAGCATAATTTTCTAGCAGCCGCTGCAACTTTGTTTCCTAAGTTGAACTCGTACAGCAAAATAGGCCTCAAAACCCCTTTGTCAACGACATGTTCTTTCAAAGATTGCACTTCCTACAAAACTTACAGCGAAACTTGTGATGCGCTGAACTATTCTCAACTAAATCAAGTTTGAATGGAATGTACACGAGGTTAACGAAAAATAAAGGCTACCGCGGTGCTTTCCGCAAATCATTTTTTACAGACCGCGGGAGTCACGTGATGCTCGAATGCACTAATGCAGGAGTACGAAAAGAGCATCACGTCACTCTAGCGGTCTGTAAAAAAAGATAAGTGGAATGCACCGCGGTAGCCTGTCTTTTTCGTTAGCCTCGGAATGTACAGATATGACCTCATCAAAATCCGTTTGACCACACCTACGCGACAAATGTGACAGTTCTCAAAAACCGGACGAACTTTCTTGGTTACATGGTATTTAACCAAGCATTTAAACTTTTGGAACTTTTTTCTACGTCTAAAGATTTCTCTTTTTTTCTTTCCTTTTCGTAGCACCACTTTGGTACACACGTTTCATGTTGGCACAACTGTGACACCGCACTAACTACAAACATACTACAAGATTGAGCGAGTTAGCGTCGCGATGCACTCGGAATCTGAGCTTATGAGATCTGCACAGAGCGCGATGAGTTAGCCAGCAGCCCTCTTCCATCTGGCCAGCGACACTACGCAGACTACCATAAACAAAAACCAACTGGCAACTGCTTAAAATTAATTGTAAATGCGTAAGATTACTGGGAAATAGTCAAATTTCTCTTATGTAACTAATTATAAAGTAGTGTATCCATATTTGGGGGCCCCCTTCGGCTGGGGGCCCTCGGCAATCGCCGACCAGCCGACCTGGCCAGTCCGGGCCTGCGTATAATGTTCAGATCAAATATAGTTTTTTATCAATTTAAAATATAAGAAAATTAGATATTCTTAATATAAATAAAAAGGACGAAAAATCATGCGTCCAACTATAGATTATGAAACACTTTACAACACATTAAGAATACTGTAACAAAACTTAACAGTTTTTTAAGGTAAAAGATGATGTCTAAGTAAAAAGTTTGGAAAACGCATAACACATTTGAAATCCAATTTCTGCAATTATCATCAACAATAAAAAAAACAGCGAATTATTTTGCACAGCCCTGTATATAATATATAGATTTGTAGGTATACTACATAGTATGCTAAAAGTTAATTCTGTTAGGAAACGTATAGCACAGTTGAAATTTTCCCTTAAGCAACGTCCTCTCATAAAGGGAAATGTACTTGAGACATTTTGTGCAGATCTGTATATGATCTACAAAATTTATATACACCAAGTAATATGTAAACAATTAGTTAAATTTAAAAACGCTAACCAGAACTGAAAACACACTTCCAGCAATTATTGTTCATAGACAGTACTGTAGCCAAATTCTTTTATGTGCTTTTGTAAATAAACGATGAGTGCTATGCACTGCACTACTATACTACAGTAAGCAAATTGTAGTGCACCTCAGTGATATATATCAATTTCAATATGTTTAAAATAGTGTAACATCATTAAAATGCACTGCAATCGATTTTCCCCTATATATCGTAATGTAACAAATTTTTTGAGTGCCCTTGTAAACGAACCATAAATGCTACACCCCTCATTTTCAATACCGAACATGTCATAGTAAACTGAAATAACATATGAGGGGGTTATAGAATGACAGTGGAGTAACTCATAAATTTGAAAAATCTAGATAACCGTATTTTCACTGAACGTATTCTGTTCAGTACAACAGTTAAATAAGTCATAGTTCGTTTAGGGAGTCACTACAGGGCAAAACAAGTTGGACGGCTTAATGCAACGGCACTACGACAAGTTTCCAAAACCCTCCTTTTCTCAAATTAATAAATATTGACATACTCCACTGTCTTTCTAACTAACACCCTCATATAACAATTTCACTGCAATCTGAGTATATTTATGCGAGTTAGAGCACGAACACACCGCAGAGAGACAGACAAACCGGATTCATACACACTTTTCAACTATGTCGGAAAATCTATCCTTTCAACTATGTTCCTAAATTTTTCTATCTTTGCTGCCACTATATCAGAACAAAATTTATAGTAACAGATTCATCTGACATCTGCAGTAGAGATACATCATATATTTTACTGTTTTATAATAGTGGTGGAAAAGGTACAAAAAATATAAAAACTATGCAAGCCTTGAATCTTATGTTAATCATTATTTTGATAATCGGATTATGTGTTTTTGTGCACACAATTTTTTTCTTTGTTTCTCGCTCTCCATAAAGACAAGCATGAATTCATGATTTTTTAGCACGAACTAGGAAAACAAATTGATAGGTACATCTAATTTTGTTAATTATAACACCCGTTCTATGGTTTATAGTGCAGGAACTTTACCTTACACTGCATTTTTTCATGACGAGTTTTTATAAAACAGTTTTACAGCTTTTCTGTTCAAAGCAGTAAATTTAAATTCGAAAGAAAAGGCGCATAATTTCTTTAAAATTTACTCAGAGTTTTCTGCCATATCATTAATTCGAAATTACTTTTGCATTTAAAAATCAACAGGCAGTAAAGTTTTTAAAAATATATTTTTTAGAAATATTCAAATAACGAAGGTAATTGACATAGTTTAAAGATAATTTAAATTCTTAATTCATTTTTTTAAAATTTGTTTTGAGAAGCTTACATCATTTCTTCTAAAATTATGAATTCATTGAATAGATAAATAGAAATATTTTTAAAACTATCTCATTTAAAAATTAAACAAATTTGATACACAACAATATTGATATATAACAATTTATTTTTTCTCTATCACAAACGTTATTTAACATATAGGTCCAGTCATAAAACGATTGAATTTAGATATATAGTTTATTTTATTTTAATGAAATATTCAAACATGTATAACTATTCTGTAGTTTAAAATTATCCAGTAAAATAATGAAATGTCAGTCAATACAGTTTTTTTTTCATTATCAATATTTTATGAATACGAATAAAATAAAATGGAGCAAGGGAGCAATGTATATTATTCAACAGTCCTACCCTGAATGAGTCGCAACGACCCGTTTCTATAATTTATTTCATTCGATTCGAACCTAGTTACGAAACAACTAACTCGTTGGCGACGGTTATGTTTCGTTTTTTAAACAGGCAGCCCCGGCTAGGGGCGTTACATTTTCATATAACATTGTTTAACAAAAAAAAAAAAAAAAAAAAAAAAAAAAAAAAAAAAAAAAATTCTGTTCGTGTTTATGTTATAAATGAATGTATATAATAATGGTATTGATTCGAATCGAAGAATTTATATGCATAGTGCTTTAACTGTAAAAATACGATTTTTTTGAGAAATAATGTTATACATAAAATACAAAAGTACTTCCGTGAGTTAATTACATATGTCCCTCGTCTCGATTCAGCAATGCGTTAACGTTCGGCGTTATGTAATAAAGCGTCTGATTCTATTAACTAGTAGTTCGTATAAGCAGCTCGTGTTACAATTTATTTTTATGCAAACGTTTGGCGTGCTACAGTGTTGATAGATATTGTTTGTGAATTTCTGGTAAATTAAAATCGAGAAATCGCAATAATCAGTTAGAATGCTAAATGCTTAGACTCGTCGTTAATGAAAATGGTTAAGCGTTTTACGGCCTGAAATCGTAATAACCTGATTAAATTTCTCCCAATCCTTCCAATCGCCCAGACAGGTAATCAGGTAACTGGAACGTAGAGGTAAAGTAAAGTCTGCATGAAAGAACAGTTGCCGAACAGTTGATGTCGGTTAAGGGGCTTCCGAGTTGCGATCAACTTTACGCCCAGTCTATATGTGAGTAACCTGTCTTGTAAATATTGAGCCGTTGGGAAAAGTTAAATGTAGTATTAACTACAAAAGAAAGAACAATTAAAAATAGAAGAAAAATTAAACAATGGGAATAAAAAGGTAAAGCTATAGAGATTACGGATAGAGTCTAATAAATGCATGAGAGAAAATTCTAGTTTTAATAATTAACTATTTTCCAATGCTTTTCTTCCGGTATAGGTTTTAGCCTTTTTTTTAAATTCAAAAACTGCTAAAATCTTTTCAACATGATCTTTGCTTTTTACTATATAAAATTCTTATATGAACTCATAAGAACATCAAAATGTTTCTTCATATTTTTTGAAAACAATGAATGTCTTGTAGAAAATGTCTACAGACATAATTTGGTATTCTTTTTTATACCCTGAATTCTATGTATAACTAATGAATAATTGAAAAATTAGTTTACAGATAAAGATATTAAGCCAGTAACATATTTTTGAAAACATATTTTAATATATAATTATTAGGGGCGCCCATAATTAATGTCATTCTTTTCGTGAAATCAGGTTTCGCACAAGGATACCACAAATTTTTAATAGTTTTCTTCGCTATATTTAACTGTGGAAAAATATTGCTAATTCTGTGAATAAACGTGGTGGTTATGAATTTTGCGTTTCAAAAATTAAGTAGAAACTTTCTTATCATTAATAGTGGTGCCAGACTCCTTACAAAATATAAGGAGTGTGCGAACCCTGGAAATATATGTTCAATGTTAACTGAACTTTTAAAGTATTTTATCATTAATTTTATCAACTTAGCAACCACAGGTTTTTGACCTTTCCCATTATTTATTAAAATTTCTGACACAGTTTAAGCAATCTTCAAGAAATACGTTTATAATAGATTTGAAAGTGGCAGTAATTATATGTGCCTATAGTATATAATTGCGACGTTATATCTAATTGTCGAAATTCAACACAATTACTGACTGAAATGTTTCCGTTTTAAGGATGAGTCATGTTATGTAAGAAAAAAAAATAATTCTTCTTGAAAGAAGTAGTCTGTATCATAAGTTGTATAAATGCTTGAAAAATAAATTCAGAAATTAGAATTATATAAGCTATTAATTACTAAAAAAATTAAATATTCCACGTGTTCTAATTTTTATAATAATTTTACATTTGTTTTTATTTTAGTACTTAAAAATACTTTATTAAAAAATGATGTAACCATTTTTTTATCTGGCAAAGAGCTATTTTAAAACTGGCACGGAACAGAATTTTTATTAAAAATCCACATGTTAATAGACTTTAGGAGTAATGTGAGGAACTTAAGGAACAAACATGGGTCTTTGTTATAGCTTCTTAAGAACCTATGTGGAATTTTTAACAAAAATTAAAACATATGGAGCTTTTTTAAAGATGAATACTGCGAAAAATTTGTTTTGAGAAAATGCATTTGAAATGCATTATGAAATATTATTTCCATTACTTATCTTTAAGAAATATGAAAACACGCTTTCTGTCAAGCACATGGCAGTATATTTTCATTTTAATTTTTAACAAAGTTTAACCCTTTCCGGCACAGTGGTCCCACTTCGGGCACACCTAGTTTTAATTCCAAACTTGTATGCGGCACCAAGATTATTTTAATAAAATTTTGTTTCTATAATGAAAGTTTAAAAAAAGGAGTTCATATTTTCTAAAAAAAATTGTTTGTAAACTCCGGTGTCAGTCAGCAATTTCTTAATTTAGGAACAGACTTTGTCTGTGCCGGAAAGGGTTAACACACAAAAGACCCCCCCCCCGTATTTTTACACTTACTTTTCAATTTTTTAAAGGCTACCGTCTACTTAACACATTGCCGACTGGAGACGTGAGTTCACGTCTTTGGGATATGTGTAATTCCGCACACTGGGAATGCTTTTGCATTTTATGCATTACTTACTTCTCGAAAAAAAAACCATACACAATATTTGTATTTTTTTTTCAATTATATTGCATATAAATACTTCGATTACAAACAACACCAATATTACATACATTCATTGTAAAATAAACAGGAATATATATAACGACGTGAGTTTCAAAACTCGCAGTATAAATAAAATCAAATTCGAGGAAATCGCGAAAAACCTCTGACTGCTTCCATTGGTTTTCATTGTAAACCAAGGTTGAGAACGCCAGAAATACATGCTAAAACTAATTTTTCTGTGTATTGTAGTGTTTTATCAGTGAAGATTTACCAGTAGAATAAATAGATAAAGAAAACACGATTTTTTAAATTTTGGATAAGGCGAGTTTTGAAATTTACGTCCTCATATAAAATGTTTTTGTTAAATAATGTACCATGCAAGAGTGTAGCCCATAGGCAGGGTTTCGTGTTTAGAAGACGAAAACTAGCCATCACCAATGTGTTAAAATAATTGAGATTATCATTAAAGGGATTGTCATTATTTCAAAAGAATTGGAATAAATTTAGTACACTTCACTATAAATGATAACAATAAACGGAGATATAGCATTTCAGTAACTCTTGAAATTAGAACTTGAAGTAAATTTTTACTTACTTAAAAAAGTGTAAATTGAACGCCGAGTTCAAGTAAAAATCCCTCTGCAAATCTCCCAAGCTTCTGTTTTATCGTAAGTACATTCTTAGCTGCATAATTGCTTCTCATTCTTCATTACTGCCCATTAATGGAAAGCATTAATGGTGATGCCTAAGGGAAGGTGTTACAGTACTAAGACTTTTAATTGACAAAGTCATTAATTATGTTTTCCCATTAACAGCAATTGTTTAAAAATGAGAGCACGGAAAAAAGCAACTCTTTTAAGTGTTTGTAAATGACGAGGAATAAAAGGCATCGTTTAATGTTTCATTAAAAACATTTGGAGGTCATAATATTAAAATGTTGTATTGAAAAAACCTAATGTTTTATTGGCGTGACTATTAAAAATATATTGTCACGAATTTATATCTTTACTTAATTATTATGAATATAACAATTTAGTTAGAAACCTAATAATGAAATGTTCGCAGAGGGTGCTTATTGTTTGAGTACCTCTATTTCCAAATAGTAATCTCTGCTTTATTTGTTCAAAGAATTATGTGATTAAATGAGGTAACGATTGCTATTCGAAAATAGCGATATGCAAATAAATATCCAAAATAAGTATTTCTCTGCACCCGGTAATAACGTTCGAAAACTATCATTGTAAGGTTTGCTTTCTTTAACATGTTATTTTTGTTTTACTAATTCATTTATTGACAAAACTTGATAAATCCTGTAATTTGTTTAATTAAAATCATTAAAATCAAACATTGATAAAAGTTATTATTTTTAATGTAATGGGTTTTAGTCTTCATTTTTCACTGTGGTCCAACTACTGAGGGTTCCAATATTTTCAAATAATAACCTTCGCCTTATTAATCGTAGAATTTGTACAATTAAATAAGGCGAAGCTACTATTCGGAAACAGCGGTACTTCGTGGACACAGCTAGATCCATTTATTACTCTAAAATTACTTCAAAAGTAAAATTTGATATTTTGGAATTTCTTTATCACGATTGTTTTCCACTTTAACCTTCTAGCGAGCGCGTTGTCTTAAATTTTACGACAACTTTGATTTTTACGAAACTTTACAATTTTTTTTTTATACTTACTCTCTCAAATGGCATCAAAATTAATACCCCAATTTTTACTACTGATAAGTATAATTGTTCTTCTAAAATGTCTCTTATTACTGTTATGAAAACTTTTTTGTTTGTAATAGCGTAACTATTGCCCGCAAATAATATGTCACGTGACATCCCGCGCAAAAAAAATTAAGTGCGCTTTTTAAATGTTAATATCGTCAGAATAATACTTAAAGACTTAACCATTTTTGAAAAAATAATGGTTAAGTAATTAATAATTAATAACTTTTCATTGCAGAAATAAATTCGTTTTACACTAGAAAACACACATAGCGGACAATTTGACATGTACCAAATAAATATATTTCAATATGTTTTTATAACACCAGGAGTATAAGTAAAATATTTAAGTTAAATCTTTCTAAATAATAATTTTTTGTGAAGTATATTTTTACAAATCTTGAGTAAATTTTCCAGCCTTCTAGTATTAAATATCATATTGTTATCCTTAAGAGCTTAGATACTTACTATGCCCATCGCATAAAAGCAGGGTTCGTACGCCTCCTGGAATTTTGCGACCAGGAAATTCTTTGGTACCAGTATTTTCTTTCAGAAAATCTCTCTTAAAAGAAGGCGAAGTTTTGCAAGTTTAGCCTAGATTTCTTTTTTATAAAAAAAAAAAAAAAAAAAAAAAAAAAAAAAAAAAAAAAAAATACGAGTATATCTCCTGGAAAATTCCCTGATCCGTACGAACCCTGTAAAAGTATTTCATTCTCCTGGAATTAAAATTTTCCCTCTTACACTTGTTTAGCCTAGAGTACTGCCTAGAGTAATGCCTAGAGTATCAAATTTGCAACACTTCTTATTTAACTTTTAATAAATCGAAATATTAACCCGTTAACGCCCAAGTGGCATATTTTTAGATCACTAGACTTAGTGGCAAGAAAGCGTCTTCCACACCAGTAAATATGAAGATAAATATATACTCTCTTTCACGAGACAAATCCCTTGATAAAATAATATAAAAAATATCCTTCATTTAAAAGTTGTGGGACATTTAAATTTTAACGAAGAAAATAATTTGGGAGTTAATGGGTTATTCCTGTTAAAATCTCACAAATATGCTACTAAAAAAAGAAAAAAATTATTTCTTAAAATTTGTGGTGTCTAATCCTTAACCCTTCAATGCATGAATTTTTCTTTCAGAATTGTTTTTTTTTTTTTTTTTACTTATATTAAGGAATATATCAGAAATTTTAAGATATATTTTTAACTTTATTTAGTAGCATCTGTACATGATTTTTTTCAGGATTAATATTTCGATATAAATATAGTAGTTGAGAAGAACTTGATTTATTTATTAAAAGTTAAATAAAAAATCTTGCAAATTTGATATTCTAGGCATTTAAGGGTTAAAGTCCCAGGGTTAAACTATGAGACCATTTGTTCAAAAACACTATTATTCATTGTTAGAATACGGCTCAAAGGTCATTATAGAAACAATAATCATTCACTCCCTAGAGCAGAATTAAATCCGTTTATAAATAATATCGTTATCATTAGGATCTTAGAAAATTATTATACCCAACAGTATAAAATTATTCCATTATCCGTCAAGTAAACTTTCCACTCTTACACTTGTTAAAGGAATCTATGAGATTTATTGGTTCAGAAAAACTATTATCTGAACTACCATAAAGTGATTGTTCTAAAATACTTATTTGATAAGCGTTTTATGTTTACAATCTAAAACACTTCTTACAAATTAGAATTTGTAATCCTTGCAAGTATTTCTTCCGATTTATTAAGAAACAGACATGATTCAAATAAGGAACTCGGAAATGTTTTTTTCGTAACAAAAAAATTGTTAGAAAGTGTTTATTAAATAACGCTTCATTAAAAGGCATGTAGAGAATTCTCTGATACAGATTTATTTCTCTCTTTGCAATAAAATGCAAAGATTTCTCATTCTCATTATATTTTAATGATAATGAGAAAATGAGAATCATTATGCAAAGATTTCTGATAACAAAATACAAAGTGAACTCTGTCTAAAGCGGAATAGATCGGGACAAAGAAAGTTTTTCGCCGTAGAGAGTATTCCTCTTTAAACAAACTTTACTTTGTGAATTCGCCGAGATCTTTCCGAATTAGATAGATTTCCGTCTTATACAGAGTCCAATTTAGACGAAGTTTAATGTATTGTTAGAAGGCGTTTAGTATATTACATTTCATTAAAAGAAAATGAAAGAAATTCTGAGAATACCGATTATTTTTCTCACTTTCCAATGAAATGCAATCATTTCTCATTATCAAAATATGACGATAATGAGAATCATTATGCAAAAATTTCTCATAACGAAAAATATTGCTCGACAAATTTCAGCAAATGATACTTCATTAAAAGAACCTGTAGAAAATTCTGAGAGTACGATTTTGCTCCCTTTGGAATTACATTTGCAGATTTCTCAGAATCGTGGTTAATATCATGAAAATGTCATAATGAGCACCCACGCAGATGAAAAAAAATGAAGATTTTATAATGGGCGTGCGCATGCGCTCAACCACGCCTGACATTCCATTCGCGTTTCTAGATGTCTCACTATATAATCGCAACGTTCGCTATGTTATCGCAACACGGCATGTTCAAATTTCAACCGGTTTGGTTGTTACGACGAGGTTTCCTACTTTTAGGAAGATTTCGTAAGATATCCTAATTATAGAATATTACCTATTACATTCTACCCCTAAGTTGGAATTTTTTAAAATGTTTTGCAGATCTACGCCGATTATGACTCCCAGAACCCAAAACCACCCCCAGTTCAAAACTTTATCTATCTATCTATCTATCTCACTTTTTTATGGACACGATAACTTCCATAATTCTACACAAATCTCTTCCAAACTGATACATAAAATCAAGGAGCATAAAATCTCGGTCAAGTTCGTTAATGGGCAAAATCGAACCAAGGGGGGAGGGAAATGGGGGGGGGGGGCTTTTTGTGAAAACAGAAAAAACCCCATAATTTCTTAATTACGATACGATTCGAATCCGTTTAAAGTTATTATTACTTCTAGGAAAAGGGCCGAAAATTTATGTATGACAGAAATTATCATTAAAATTGGCCCCAAGGGAGGGGCGGAGAGGGGTTTTAGAAGAAAAAAATTCATAACTTCGTCCATTCACAAGATATCAAATCCGTTTAAATTTATTATAAATCCTCTTAATATTATCTAAAACTTTCATATTGACAAGTTATTCTATAGAACCAACCCTTATAGCAAAAAAAAAAAAAAAATAAATAAATAAATAATAATAAAAAAATCCCTGCCGGCTTAAGAATATGTAGAGAATTCCGAAAATACTAATTTTTTATAACTTTTTTTGCAATTAAACAATTCTAAATATATTTAAGAAACGATTTGTAAAGAAAAATGAATCTTGTGGTATTTAGAAACACACGGTATTTAGAATATCCAACCAATATTGACATATATCGTGCAGAAACCTCAAACAACTAGAGTATATGAATAAGAGAGTAGCGAAATTTGAGGGTAGCATGCGTTAGGTCAAGGATGGCGAACATATGGCACGCGTGTTTTGGCACTCAAGAAAATTTCTTTGGCACGCCAAAAAATTATTAGTAATAACAAATTAAGTATTATATAAATTACCAATTTGATGAACTAAAATTTTTCCTAAGATACATAGACAATCGAAAAGAAATAAAACTGTTTTTTTTGCACGAATTATTGCATTATCAATTTCAGTTTAGGTATTGTGTAGCACCGTTTTCTTGAAAACCATTAGACGCATATGCTTGTGAAGTCATTTTGCTTATTTATACAATTTAACCCTTTTTATCCTGACGGTACTTATAAGTACCACTTTAACCCCTTCGCGACGAGCGTCTTTTACAGAATTTTTAATCTGTTACCACCGGTTTTTCAAATGAGAAATTTTCACATAATTGAATCGCAAAAATGCTTTGATTAGATTAGGAAAACTTTACAAAAAAAAAAAAAAAAAAAAAAAAAAAAAAAACTGATGGGAATAATCGAGGATTCTGAGCATCTAAAAAGTAGCTGGAAAATTAATTCAGGATATAAAGGATTAAAGGGCTACATTTTTTCAATTTAATTTTCATTGCAGTTCAAATAATAAAATGTCCAAATGGACTTACCTATGTAGTTTAGTAACTAAAAATGACAGGATGAGAACCAGATTCGTCTCGAACGTACACAACAGGAAAAGAAAATCTTTTATATATTTTTTTAATAAGGATTCCAATGTGACTGTTTATATTATTGAGTTCAGACATCATACTAAATAATTTAGAAGTCAAATTTAGGACAAATAAGAATCCTTTTAATAAATATTCTGTAAATTTTAATTCTTTATAAAACTATATTTTAAGTTAGAATGTTCTTGGCACGTTAGAATGTCGGTAAACAATTTTTCTGGGATTTTTGGCACGCGCATGCAAAAAGGTTTGCCGTCCCTGCGTTAGGTTATACTTATTTCTACAAATATTTTAAATGACATGCAGTTAATTTTAGATTAGTAGAAAACCAAGCATCTAAAAGTAAAAATAATATTTTATGAAAAATATAAAAATTAATATTAAGTTGAAATTAAAATGTCGATGCTGAGCTTTGTTCCCTGTATCATTCTAAAACAAAACAAATTTATAAATGCTTCGTTGCCTTTTTTTGTATTGTATATCATATGTATAGTCGATTCACTCGAATTACCATAATATGGAAGATATTGTTGATAGATTTTATGCTATTGCGAATCTACACGTACTGTGTATAAATGATTAGAGACTGGTTTGTCAAAAGTTTATAGGGTGCCTTAGCACTGTAGAAAAAAAGGCCAGATTGAATTTGAAAAGAAAAGCAAAGGCACTTTCTAGCAACCATTATGTACATTTTAAAACCTAATGGGATTGTTATATATTTATGAAATAACTATCAATGCTTTAATTCATAAGCAATTTATTTAATACTTACATCCTTTAAATTATGAAAAAATGAGAAATTTACTTAAAATATACATAACTAAGTCAATAATAATATAACACGAAATATGTCACATGGCTACATAAATAAGCCATGCAAAATTAGAATTTACTTGAAATGTCTCCATTTCACTTGTGTGACTGTTTGTAATACTTGTAACAAATTTGCGTTTTCTTATGACTTCCTTTGCCAAATGTCATGTATATTTTTTTATCTTAAGTTTTTTCCAGATAATGCTACATTTAAAAAAAGAAAACAATTCAAGTGCATCTAACAAGTGATATGATTGAGAGAATGCACAGCATATTGTAAAAATTGACAGAAATTACCTATACAGGGTGTTTGGGATTAGTCGAGAAGAACTGAAGTTTTGACTGCCACAAGATTTCCAGTTAATTATACAGGGTTTCCAGAAATATCTTTACAATTTCGAAATTTTATTACAAGCAGAAATGGATAGATACATATATGGGAAGTAGTACAATATTAGGAGTATATATTTAAGGTTTTTTGAATCAATTAATAAACCTCACAACGTGCACCATTGGTTATACGAACTACGTCAAGGCGATAATCGTCGACGTTTTCCTTTGATACCCCTTTTCTTCCACTTCCTTCCTTTTATCCAATACTGAGCCTGTCTCCAAGAATTGTTTTGTGCTATTAATGAATTAATGGACGTGGAAATAGCTTAGTATTGGATGAAGGAATGAGTGGACGAAAAAGAGTACTAGAGGGTATTAGAGGACGATTATAGACTTGGCGTGCTTCGTGCGATCAATGGTGCACATATAGAGGTTTATTAATTAATGCAAAATAAAAACTTCAGTATATACTACTAATATTCTACTACTTTCCATGCATGTATCTGATCTTTTGTGTTTGTAATAAAAGCTTAAAATTGTAAAGAGATTTTGTGGACACTCTTCATAGTTAACTGGGATCGTTTGGCAGTCAAAACTTAAATTAAAAAAATAATTAAAACTAAATTTAAATTTAAAACTTTTATTTACAATGAATAATGATATTAACAGTTTATAATAAAAGTATTCGATTTTGTTGTTTTTGTCGCATCGAGGAAAACACTCGCAGAGAAAGGGCGCCAAAGCCTCGAAACAAACTGCATTTCTCACAGATATTTCCATAATTTTTATCATGTTTGGCGGGGGGTGATTATACGGTACCAAACTCACACCTAATGATCTTCGAGAAAAATCCCACACCATTCATTTTACGTGCAGGTATATGTTATTTACACAGAACAAACAACAGTGAAGCGCTCACCCTCTAAAATAGTAGCCTCGACAAATGCTGCTTAACTTCGATGTTCTGATATTAACTGGTGCTCTAGAGTATCGTATGCTATTGCCACGTATTTCCTCTTTCTCGTAATATATGAAATACCACAAAACCGCAGAAATCACGTACATTAGTCACAACATTTCCCGAATTGCGAAAATTAGGGCGATTGCGACGCATACTAACAAAAGAAAATGTCCAAATTGCCTTTTGGAGTAACTATCTTTGAGAAGTGTTTCTTTAAAACTAACCACCGATAATTTGCAAATCTGAACTAGCCTAGAATCACATAATTAAATAATGTTTCTAGCACTTGAAGATAATACTCTTGCAAATTCACTATTATCGACCAAATGTATTGTTCAAATGTTTAGTTTTTAACCCCTTGAAGGGCGCCGGTATATTATTTATACCACTTATTTTTAATCCCGAAATGCCACAATGACACCAGAATTTTAGAATCAAATTTTGAATTTATAAGGTACATGAAAGAAATCTTTTACTTAATTTTAAATAAATTCTTTTGTGAATCTTGGTGTCAATCAATCATTTCAATATTTTAGGTCCAAGAGTACTTTGCCCCTGAATGGGTTAATATAGGTTCAATTTATTAATATTTTCTGTTTCATTGTCAATCTGTTGTTCAACAAACATAAAATAAAATTCGTTGAATTACTGTGCGATAAGATGTCTTCATTTGCAATTTTTTTTTATTTACTAATTCCTAAATTCTACTGAAACAAAATTCAACATATATTTGAAGAAGCAGCATCGTGGAACATTTCTTTCGATAATACGTGACATGTCGTGTGTCAACATATGCTTTCAGGATGTATAGTGATAAAATTCCTTTAAACGTACTTGCAGAAAATTTATCTTGAATACAGAATAATAAAAAACAGGGAAACCGAACAAAATTGTATTCCCAAACTCGCACAAAAACGCAGAGACGATTAATGGGTTCGTTTCACTCCACTAAATAGTAGATGCGATAAACCAAGTTAATCACTGGTAAACATATCACAACTTGACACCATGGAATTATGAATAAAGAGGCCATATCCTCAAGAGCCTAAAGAGAGACATATCCTCAAAATGGTGAAGTTTCAACTGGAACCGGTTCCACAAGGGCTGGTTATCCCCGGGAAAAATTTCCACTAGTAAATTTGAATTAAATTTTTCTCCCTATTTAAACGCCTTATTCAAGCCGAATTTCTGCCATAATTAAGTCAAAAATATTAATTGATTCTTACTGGTGGAAGTTTGCACCGTCTGTAGACAGGCCCTGCTGTTTTGCCATATTGATACTACATAAACAATACTCCTGTCAATGTCAGTAAAAAAGATTATAATACCCCCGGGGCAAATTTCTACCCGTAAAAACGAACGGAATTTTTTGCCTTATTTATGACAGAAATTTTGCATGAATAAGGCGTTTAATTAATGTGAAAATTTCTATTCAAATTTACTGGTGAAAGTTTGCCCAGCGGTAATCAAGCCCTGTCAATAAGATTTAAACGAACAATAGCCACCTTCTTGTGTCTACAATCCTGAGTTACTTCACTCGCAACTAGTAGACTAATATATACCTGCTCCTCTTTATTCATAGCTCCATACTTGAAACCGGCACATCATATACACACAAGTCCTATGGAACAGTTCTTTTAACTCGTTTGCATTTAAATATTTTTAAACGATTTTTTTTAATCGGATAGCCGAGAACGTATCTATGATCGCCGTTTTTAACCTTTTCTATTTTGTTTGCGGGGATTTTTATGAGGATAATTTCACTTTCGGAACTGGTTTCGAAAATAAAAGTATCCCCCTAAAAAAAATCCTGAAAAAAAAATCGAAAAAGTAAAAAGTGGCGATCGTAAATATCGACCTCAAATATCCAATACAAAAAAAAAATAATAAATGCAAACGAGATATTTTAAAAGAACTGTCCGACAGGATTAATATTAGCAATCGAGTGTTTCCGCATGAGTGAAATATCCCCTTAATAAAATGCACGTACATTTTATTTCCTTTGTAACCTGGTGATTTATTCTGAAAAAAGTAATGTTGCGGCAGCAGTATTAATGTTTATAGTTAAAGCTACATTTGAACAATCACCGTAACTCCTTATCTTGATAATCGGATTACCGTACTTACTCTTGTATAACGCGCATCCGTGTATACTACACAACTTTTTTGATGGCGAAAAACGAAAAAGATTGTGTCATGTATAATGCACACCATAGTAATTTAACGGTAGAAAATCCTGTAAAAATTCATGCTCACATAAAAGAAACTTGAACTATAAATTTTCGCATTTACTCGTGTATGTTTACCAAACTATAAAATTAAGGTTTCTATGGTATAGTCTATTCTCACCAAGGAACCACGCAATTAGTGTAATAATGAAAAAAATCTATATAAGCAGCAATTGAAAGAGCATAGTGAAACATGTTTTTTGATGCATAAATCATTTGCCTTCGTCTCCCCGTTATCGAGATATAAAGTCTTAAAATGTGCTAATTTATTTATGTAATAGGGTGGAAGGAGGAGTCGATATTTTTTCAACGTAACAACATCATCAAACTCCAGTCATTTGTCCATTTCCAGTTTGGTGCACCGCAAGACTCTGACTTGATTTGCTATACTTGGTACACGTCTGGGTTAGTGCAAACTTGGCCACTTTCATTTGAAACGCCCTTGCAATTTTGTTTTTTGCAGGAGGTTGACCATTGTAATAATTGCGCTAGATTTAAGTTTATGAAAAGTCCTTGGTGCCACGATTTTCTATGCTTCAATCATTTTTTGGTTCAGTACCATATTTATCAATAGCATTTTTTTTTGTTTGCGGGATTATTTTATTTTTATATTACTATATCTAAATATGTTTTGTATTTTATATCTATATTAATCTGATTATTAAAATTTCTGAATCAGAACCACGTCTTTTTTCCCTAAATTAAATAAATAAATTAGCAAACTTTAAGACTTTATATCTCGATAACGGGCAGAAGAGTGCAAATGATTTATGTGTCAAAAAACACATTTCACTATGCTCTTTCGATTGCTGCTTACTTAGATTTTTTTCATTATCACACTAAGGAGGGGTTTCCTGGTCAGATTAGAAAATTTCTTTAAAAATATTTATCCACGCGAGAAATATAATATATTTAGTATTTGCTAGATAGTGTAAAAAGCGAAAACATAATCTTTCGCTAGGTACCTGAGTTTATTCTTTTTTTTTGTTGAGGAAATACGATGTAAAAGCGGACAATTTACACCTCTGTTTTCAAACTGTAGGTTTTGCCTTAAGCTAAAGCTGGAGAATACGATGTTGGTGGGGCAAAAAATCGCACATTACACAGAAGTAAATCCGGTAAGAGGTATTGCGTCAACAATATTCTGTTATTTGTATTGCATGCCGTCTTCGGAGACAGCATGATTTGATGATTCACCTTAAAATATTTTTTAACACAGTTATCGAAAATGTATTTTATTTTCCCTTTAAAGTAGTTTCATATACTTTTTCCGGCATGAGATAATTATTTGCTCTAAAACTGTTTACTGAAAATATATGCTTTATTTTCGAGGAAATTTTAAATTTAAATTGACAGCTAATGTACAAAAATCGGCGTGCATCAAACAGATGATATACATATTTTTTATTAATTTTAATGCCACTTTAACGGATAATGTTGTAGCCCTACAGCTATAACTGCATTTTTTTCTACCTTTTTTTGTCACGCTTAGAATATGCAGTTTTATTAAATCAGTTTTATAGTTTGGTAATTTAAAACTGTAATTTGAATCTTTTTAAGTTACCAAAGGCGTATAAATTTATTTAATTAACTTTTAAGCAGAAATTTGCTTCAGATCATTACAAAATTAGATTTTTTTTTCTTTTTTTTTTTTTTTTTTTTTTTTTAACGATGTCAGAATGTAATGTTTTTAAATATATATTTATTAGAAATATTGCAATAACGAGGATAATTGAGAGTTAGAAAGTATTTTATAAATTTAATTTATTTTACTTTAATTGTTAATTTCTTTTGAGAACTATACCATCAGTTCTACTAAAAACATTGAATTCAATAAACAGATAAATAAACCATTTGGAAAATTATGTGATTTAAAAATTGAACAAGCATTTTGGGAATAAAATACATTTTTTTTTAAAGTTAATGTTTGAATGAATATAGCGCTGAACAGAACTGCAGTTTTAAAACGACTGAATTTAGGTATAAATTTGACTTTAAATTTAATTAAATATGAAAACATATGTGACAAACTTTTAATTTTATTTTATCTCTAATTTTACTTTGCAGATATCAGATATAATCATATCAGTAAATACATTTCTTGTTTTTTTCATTGTAATATTTTATTAGTTGAAAAAACTTAAAAGGAGCGAAATAGCAATGTAGGTAATTTAAGGATCTACCTAGTTGCGAAGTAAGTTAACGCTTAGACTGTCAGAAATGGATACTCAAATTCCACGAAATTTTCTTCGTTTTTGACGAAACTGTTTCCTGGGAAATCCTCCTAGCGAATATTTCGTTAAATCGAGTAAATTTTTATCCTCAAAAAAGTGAGGAAATTAAATTCGTCAAATTGCTTGTTCGAAAGTGTAAAAAAAGGCCGATGGTGCCATCTATTGACAATTTTAGAAGCCTCTGAAATTGACAGGGGGTAAAATTAGGGCGCGTTTCTCAAGGGGATTCGAACGCGTTATCTTCGATGTGGGAGACTACTGTGCTGCCTTCTTCGCCAGCGGTGCCTTGCGTGAATTTGATTTTAAAGGTATCTACAGGATGTTGATGTGTGTTTATATTTTTAAAATGTAGATTGTATTTTTATCGATGCTGTTATAATTTCTGCATGTTTTAATTAATAAGGCTAGATTATTATTATGGTTTTTCTGGTTAATAAATAATTAGAATAGGGCTTGATTAATAAAATTTATTAGAGAAATTTCCTTTATTCAATGAATGATTAGAATATGGTCTATTTAATTTGTTGGTCAGAAATTATAAAGATGATCGGGATTAAGATTTTAACACGCTACTGTTTATAGAGGGGAAAGGGCACTAAGGGTTATGCATATTTTAATTTTGATTGTTATATGAATATATTTCTTAAATAAAAAAAAAATCCTGAAATTTTGATTTATTTATTTATTTATTTATTTATTTATTTTTGTACGATTTTGTAACAAGAAAAATAATCTGGCCGCGTGAATGGGGAAACAGTTTCGTCAAATATTTGAGATTTTCCATTTCATTAAAAATCACTTTAGTTTGAGACTGTCAAAAATGATGCAATATAGCTCAAGAATGATTGAATCGTCCAAAGTGAGAGTTTTATTTTTGATAGTGAAGAAACAGTTTCGTCAGATATTTGAGGTTTCGCGTTTCGTCAAAAACCACGTGACTCTGTGACGAAATGATTGTCAGAAATAACGAAATACAACTTAAGGATTGCCGAATCGTCAAAATTGAGTGTTTTATTTCTGAGAGAGCAGCGTTTTGTATAGCTGCCAGCCTTCTCGTTTTTGAATAAGACGCTTTCAGACAAGAAATATCCGATTTATTTAATTACAGGTATTTTAAGATTTAATCAGATGAAGATAACTGTTCGGAAATAGTAGATTTCTAAGAGCAGGAGGGTTGGCCGTAATGATTTTTCCATTAATTTAAGTCGTCATGGCAAATACATTGTCTAACTGTAGTTTAATAACTACTTAAGACTGAATAAAATATATTAACCCTTTGCATTCCAAAGGCAAGTTTCGTTCACCATTTTAATTTACATAAAAAATTAATCAAGATTAGTACCAGAATTTTTGAACAAAATTTTCTTTTATAAAGTTGGTGTAGGAGGGGGGGGGGGGGGGAGATATCGCAAATTTCGGTTTATGTTCCGCAGATCAAACAATCTGGTTTAGACCCAGAAAATTTACTTAACCCTTTGAGGGGCGGTGGTATATATTATATACCACCTAATTTTAATCCAATTCGAACCAGAAACTTTTAATTAAATTTTACTTTTTAAACTTTGACGGGAAAAGTTGAAATATTGCATTTCCTTATTTTGAACAAAATTCTTTCGTAATTACCGGTGTGAATTCAACGTTACAGGAACAAAATTACTTGCCCCTGAAAGGGTTAATAATAGAAGTGAAAAATTTACAGTGATCTAGAATGTTACATTCTATAAAATAAAATTTCTGGGTCGAAACATGATTGTTTGATCCGCGGATCATTCGCCGTAAATTACGGTAAGCTGTAAAATTGCATTTCCTTATTTACAAAATTTATTTTTTCGAAAATTTTGGGTATGAATCCAGCATTACGAAACAAAATTACTTGTGCTTCAAAGAGTTAAACTTACAAATGGTGCAGAGTTGCTGGCTTCCCTGTGAAAAAAAAAAGTTTTGAGTGCAAAGGGTTAACAGTTGTCTAGTATAAAGATATTAATAGAAAGATATTATTACAAATATAAAGAAATTTTAAAAAGATTAACTATTAATACCAAAATCAACAAGATAGTCAAATAAAGGGAAAAAATGAGGAGGCTTTGCTATAAAGCTATTCTGAGAAGTTTTTTAACACTACAATTACATTAAGAATACAAAAAAATTAAAATAGTAAAAAAAAAAAAAAAAAAAGAAAAAGAAAAAAAAAAAAAAAAGCAATTTGAAGAAGGGATTTCTTTTTGCACAATCGATTAAAAATATAGCCAATACTTTTTTTTTTTGTAATTGTTAGGCGTTATTTATCTAATGACTTTTCATCTGCTTATAGTACTAAAAAATAGAGGCGAGAAATTCTTTTGATAATGCCTTTATTTTAATTAAAACACTGGAAATTGTTTTTTAATTGATAGGGTGGTTTCACTCAAAAGAACGGTTTAGTAATTCGTTACCCCCATTTACTTTTATATCTTTAAAAAAAAAGTTCTACGCTTGAAAAATTCTTCGAATTAAGTTTTTTTTTTTACTACTTCCAATGTCTGATTTCGATGATTTTAGCTAAAGCAGAAAGAATACATACATGAACTCCCGCTTCTCATATGAATAAAAAGCTTTCTGTTAAAAAAAGAGGATTTACTTATTAACAAAAACCGAAATTAATACACATTAAATAAAATAAAAAAAAAAAAAACCTCAATTTGTTTCAATTAGCATTTACAGCAGTTGAAACGATAATGTTAATTAGAGAAGAATTAGAATCTTTTTTAGTGTATGTGTGTTAAGATTGTGTGTTAAGTACTTAAAACGTTTCCAAACGCTTTTGACGGAGACAAAAAATGAATAAAAAGTATTGAAATGACTTGAATTAAGTAAAAGAAAATCGTTTTTTTTTTTTTTTTTTTAAAGCTATTACTTTTACAAAAAGCTTTTATTTTAAAGCTCTGGAATAAATTTCAAAAATAAGAGTTTTAAAGTATTTTAATGAATGAAATAAATGAAAATAAATATATTTTAAAGTATGTCTCAGATAAAATCCAATACATTTCTTTTTTTTCAGGTATGAAAATTCCGCATTTACAATAAAGAACTTCATTTAAAATGTCAAAATAGGGATTTAGATTAAATTTTCATAATCATTCACTTACTGAAATCTGAATAGATAAAGACGATAAATTTTCAGTATTTACATTTGAATACCACACTCTTCTATCTTTCACAAACAGCAGCTGATTTCTGACGATGATGTAGTAAAAAAAAATATCCATAAATATTGAAGTTTTTCCAAAATTATTTTAAATTAATTTTATTCTTCAAATATTTATTTTTTGGGGCAAATAAATATATTACTTTTGTATTAAAATTAAAATCAAAAATGCATATTTTTAAAATCGTTCAAAAATAATTAGTATAGATATTAAAAGAAAAATTATGTTAACTATAATTTGAAGAAAGGTGAATGCGACGTACGCACATCTAATGTTTGTTAACCCATTAACTGCCAAAACTATGGGGGCGGAGTCTTCGATATTTTTACTGAAATTCGTTTCCCACCAAAAATTTTGAAATATATTATTTGGTAACTTTAATAGCAAAGTTTTTGTCATTAAATAAAGTATTTTTTAACATATTAAAATAGTGGTGGCTAGGCAGTTTTCTTTTTTTATCATACACTTTTAATTTGAATGTTGACAACCAAGATTATACTCGTGGTTGCCAGCAAATGGGTTAAATGATTAAAACGACATCTCTGGTAAGAAAACGTAAATATTATCGTTTTCCAAACCCACCAATTGGTCTATCGATTTTATAACGATATTTGGGGATCGTGAAGAATATAAAAGGAAACATTAATAAAAAAGCTGAATCGCCAGCGACCAGCGCTGGGACGATTCCGAATACCTAAAAATTTTGACGAAACATATATTCAACACTTTCCCCAAACATCATTATAGGCGCGATCGTAAGTAGCAGTAAGATTGCAAAGCCATAAAAGTTAAAGTTTAAGAATATGTTAAATTCATCTGAGAGTTTTAAAAGTTAATTCTTAGGTTAAAGTTTTAATATTAAGTTAATTTTATAAGTAAAAATTATGCATCTCAAATTTCAAATTCCTAAAAACATATTTACTTCAAGGAAATATAAAATACATTATAACTTCCAAAGCAGTATAGCAAGTGGTAAATGAATATAAGTAAAATAAACTCACCAGATCAAAGTAAAAACTGTTATTTATTCACAAGTGCACTCAACTAAACAAGTATAATTTTAACTTGAAATTTTCTTTTTTTTAACACTTTTTACAATCAAAATATATTCTTCTTAAAAAATTATAAGATGAGATATCGATATTAATCACATGGTTATTTTTACCTACATAAACGTGATAATTTATCTCATGGATGGCATATTATTATCTTTGAGATAGTTAATCTTTTTATCAAATCATATATGATAATGATGAAATATTACAAAGTTATTTTAAATTATTTTTAATTCAGTTCAGTGTTCAACATAAGATAAATAAAACTTCTTTTATAGTTCCTTAGTCATAAAGATGAATCGAAACATTAGTTTTAATGTTCCTTAAGTGTAAATTGTAGAGCTTTAGAAGTTTAAATTTTACTATTTGAAGATTTCTCAGCCACCAGTATATGAATGACGGTGAGGACAAAAATTTATTCAGCAGCTTAGTAAAGAAGCATCAATGGGATGTAGATATCCTAAATTTCCGACGGTATCGAAATCAATATGAAGGAGAAGACATCCGTTAGAAGGCTATAATAATTCTGCAGGTGTATCAACATGAAGAGAACTATCAAATCATCTTGATTTCTTATATTTATATTTTGTAAACATCACTAGAGCAGACAGCAATCACATCATCAGTTGATTGAACTTAAATAAAAAGAATTAATTTTGGAGAATAAACATATTTCGATGTATGACATTCATTATTCTCACCGCAAGCCAAAATGGCTTAAGCTCCGAAGAGCGAAATCCAAATTACGTTACATCTTTGAAATTTTGTCAGGAACTGAACACTCTTTACAATTTCCCACTCAGGTAAAACTTTCCGGCGGTTACGGAATAACCAATCAAAAATTAGGAGCCGGATGAATATCACTGATCAAGCCCAAATAACCGTAGTCAAAGTTTCAGCTAGACTTTCACCTACGCATCCACCCCCTAGCAACAGCATCGAAATCGCTTTTCGAACATTCGATCGCGACCTTGTAGCGTTATAAAATCAACCTTGAGTGGACCCGGTGAATGACCGAACGAAGTACACACTCAAATAAGCCCGCGATTGTTTGAAAAGGGTAGAAATGCCGTTGAAGACGAAGCAATGGCGACTTGCCAAAAAATTCATGTTTACTTCTTAGTAAAATAAGAAAGATAAACAAAAATCCATAACTGACAAACTAATGGATGAAAATAAATGAAAATTTAGGAATCGTAATAAAATAAAAGGTTCTTTCCAATAGATATGTTTTTTAATTAAACTATATAATTTAAAGAATTTTGAAAAATAATTATTGGACTTAGAAATTTTGAACGATATAAGAAAAAGTTTCGCGATTCTGAAAGAAATTTTGCATTGATCAAAATTAGTGAATCTGAACTTTCCGAAAAGAATAAAATCAGCGATTAACCATTTTTAATAATTATTATTGAAAAGGAAATACGCTGTATTTTAGAATAATTATTTATTTTAGACTGTATTTTATTATGATGGATATTATTTAAAAGTTAGAAAAAGTAAGTTAGAAATATTTTTATTTTAGATAATTTGAAGTGAATTTTATTTAAAGTAAATATTGTAAAGTGAATAAATTGTAAATTAAATTTGAAATGAATATCCTAAAACATATACAGGGTGTTCCGTTAAAGGGGTCCAATATTAATAGGGGTAATAGAGGAGATCACATGGAGCATAAATCAGTATATAAAGCCTGGTCGGATCTCAATAGTTTTCAAGTTACAGCAAATAGAATGAAAATTCGGAAAATTGTAAAAGAACCCTCATTGCTAAACTATCGATAATGCTACATAAAAAGAAGCACATATTTAGAAAGAGCAGAAAAAAACCTACAAAATGACATCAATTGTATTAAAATAGCAATATTTATTGACGAGTTACAAGCCCTGAAACAGTGAAAAAAGTACGAAATCCAATATACATCAAAATAGTTAATCGTTAATTCCAAAAAGACAACTCTAGCTACAACAAGGAAAATGTAGTAAAATTTGGTCCATTCCGAAAACTTTCGAAAAAGCTTACAATGAACCATATCGGTTTAATTGTGTGAGAGAAATTAATCAGTTTCTTAGTTACAACTCCGCTTTCTTTGACACTAGCAAAGGTTAAACTCCGCCCATCACGATTGGAAACACCGCCTTTTTAATTACTCTCAACTATACATTTTCGATCATGCTTCTTCTGAGATGCAACATTTTTAATTATTCAAGAGTTGAATGAACCAAAATAACTTTACAATAATAGTCTACATTTTAAAGTGGTCTGTTATTGATATAAAGCTTAAGTTAAATTCCTTAAAATTAAACTGGTGGTGAAAATTCGGAAATAATTAAAAATATTGCGATTTGTAACTAGGCAAGAAGTTTCAGTACATGTTTTACATGGACAATTATTGTATGTATATGTGCATCATAATTTATGACAGGAAATAATAATAACAAATAGCATAATAATTTTATTAATTATAAATTTAAAAAAGACACTAAATTTTAAATTAATTCATACAAACTTTGTAATTTACAATTTGAGTACACCACAGTCTGTGACTTACAAAATACTGTGCCAAAAAGTGTTGAAAATAAAAGAAAAATGACAAATAAAGAATTACATTCCACGTACTTTATGACATATGTGAAGCATAGTCTTCTGGCCTGCGCTGCACAGTTCAATGTCGGAAGGCAGACGAACGGACATTATTATAATAGGTGTTCGAAGTTGCGCCCATTAACAGAATCGCACAGCCGACAGCGACGTCGTAAAGATTGGCGAACACGCCGAAAAACTCCGACGGAGTTGGGAATGTCTCCTGCAGCGACAACGATTCGCGCTAGTAAATCCTCCGGTGTATCCACAGGCGTTTCATACACCAGCGATTTAAGGTGTCCCCAAACAAAAAAGTCTAACGGATTGAGGTCTGGAGAGCGTGCAGGCCAAGCAACATTGTCCACTGCGTCCAATCCATTTCCCAGGATATGTTGAATTGAGGTGATTGCGAACACCTATGAAAAAATGTGCCGGTGCGCCATCGTGCATAAACCACATATTGTGGCGCAATGTTGCTGGCACATTTTGCAGTAACTGCGGTAAGATATCCCGTAGGAAAACCAAGTACGTACTGCCATTGAGTACATCTGGGAGTAAATATGGTCCTATGAGATAATCGCCGAGGACACCTGCCCATATGTTCACACTGAACTTTTGTTGTGCGTTCGACGGGAAAACAGTGTGCGGATTTGTATATAACCATGTGTGCATATTGTGCGTGTTTACCACGCCCTCTCTCGTAAATGTTGCTTCATCAGTAAATAAAATATTTTCCAGAAATTGTGGATTATTTTCTGTTACATTAAGCAACCAGCGTACGAATTCTGTCCGCTGAGCACAATCTGTTACTGATAACAGTTGTACCCGCTGCACATGAAAGGGGTGCATGTTTTCTGCACGCAGAACACGCCACACACTTTGGTGAGAAACACCGACTTCAGACGCAGCAGCTCGTGTACTCGTGGAGGGGTTATCTTTAAAAATATTCAGTACATCTTCTTCCATTGCAGGTGTTCGTACATGTCGAGGTTTCCTGCATCAATGCTTGCTGTATTAAACGATCCAGTCTCCCGTAATCGTCTATCGATTTTTATGAAGAGTTTCGAACTTGGGCAACGTCTCCTTGGAAATTGCTCACGGTACATGCGCTGTGCTAGACATGCATTTCCATGAGCTTGCCCGTACATCAGATGCATGTCCGCATATTCTTCGTTAGAGTATTCCGGCATAATTATTATACATCAACTTACTACAATCCCACTTACAACAGCCTCCCTTTAACATAACGCCCACTGATGACTGCTGTTTTATTACACTTTTCTTCCTATACACATAGAAAATTTGCATAAAAAGTACTTCTTCTTCATCATCCTGAAAGTTCATGGAGGAAACGCAGCAGTCACGGAGTTTGCTTTAAGACAAGGCGAGAGCTGCACAATATGTCATTCACTTGACCAGACTGAATAATGAAAGGGTATTGATAGAGGTTGATCAGAAATGTATAATTGAAAGATATTAAAACGGGGTGTTTACAATCGTCATGGGTGGAGTTTCGCTCTTTCCGAGCGTGCAACAGTACAGAGTTGTAACTAGGGAACTGCTTGATTTCTCCCATACAATTAAACTGATATGGTTTATTGTCAGCTTCTTCGAAAGCTTTCGGAATGGACCAAATTTTATAACATTTTCCTTGATGTAGGTAGAGTTGCATTTTTGGAATTAACGATTAACTATTTTGCTAAATATTTGATTTTGTATTTTTTCACTGTTTCAGAGCTTGTAACTCGCCATTAATTCTCAATATTCTAAAACAACTTATGTCATTTCGTAGGATTTTTTCTGCTCTTTCTAAATATGTGCTTCGTTTTTATGTAGCATTATCGATAGTTTAGCAATGAGGGTTTTTTTACAAATTTCCGATTTTTCATTCTATTTGCTGTAACTTGAAAATTATTGAGATCCGGCCAGGCATTATATACTGATTTATGCTCCGTGTGATCTCCTCTATTACCCCTATTAATATTGGACCCCTTTAACGGAACACCCTGTATAATGGAAAGATTCTGAAAACTAATTTATACTCTCACCAAAAGTAAACAATTTAAAAAGAATGTTTGATTTAAAATGCAATAATAAAATCTAGCATAATTTAATTTAAATGAATTTAATGAGTTTATTTAAATGGATGAATAAATTAAAGTTAAATATTAAAATACTGAATAAAATTTAGAATGAAATTTTAAATCATAACAGATTTTTGTTTATTTTGGAAATGATATTGTCTTGTTAAACGTGCTCTTGTAATTGTAGACTACAGCGGGTTACGTAGGATCATGGTTACCATAGATGCAACATTTTAATGTTTGACTATCACAAATTCCAATCAATTTCCGTGGTAAATATTATAGCAGATATTTACCACGAAGAAATAGTTTTAACCCTTTCACGTTCAAGGGAAATATTTTTCCCTTCTAATGAAAATCGAGAAAATGCGTCTGAAAATGGACTGGCACCGGAATTTACAAAAAAATTGTTTGTAAATAAGAAAAAGGCTATATTTCACATACATATTAAATGGAAAAGATTTTAGCAAAATTCTGGTGCCATTGTGGCGTTTTGGAATTAAAATTAAGTGGTTTCATAAACATACCACTTCGTTTATTTACTTTTATGGTCCATAGGGAAAAATATTTCCCATGAAATTATAGGAAACCTATACACCCTGCTATGTTTTTCTGGTGATATTATCTTACTTTACACCCACAATAGCTAAAATATTGTATTGTATTGGCATATTTAGTCTTGGACATCTTATGGTCCTGTAAGGGTTAATCAAAGAAGTAAAAAAGTAGTCTTATGCGGCAACGCTGCCTAAGATGGAAAACCATCTGTAGGCAGTAGTGACTGGTTGGTTGTATAGGGTTTTATGGCGCAAGGTCCCATTGGGGAGTAGTGACTGGTCAGGAAGTTCACAATTTCTTTACTACCAGTATTTTAATAAATTAAATTTCTGCCTGTTTAATCGTAGAACATTCCACTATTAGAGAATATTAAATATAATATCTAAAAATTCTGATTGAAAGTGATTTGTGAATCCCCTGATGAGTCGCCCCTGTCTGCAGGCCAGATGATTAACAACTTTCACGACTTTATCAGGATATGAAGTTGGCCCACTACTGTTGCGCTCGTCTGAAATTGGCCAAAGGGTTGCTACAGGCGGTTACTTTTTTTATTTTGTCTACCACTCTTTCCAAACAATGAACGCCATGGTAGATTTATGTTAAAAATAAGATAAAAAAAATTATAAAAAAAGTCGTTCCGTACTAAAGCACCGCAATGCCAGCTGTACATGGAAAATTAAAAGTTTGTGGCCAGGTCCTAATTTCGAACACATAGCATCACTAGGAAACTAGTACGACATGTGTCATAAGATGCACTACGTCATAGAGAAGTCAGAGTGCGTAGAGGTGCTTATATTTGATTCATAGTTTCCTCTTTTTAAATTGCAAAATTCTGCGATTAAATAAAACAAAATTTTCTTTTAGGAAATAGTAGAAGTGAAAGAAAAAAAGCCCCTCTACGCACTTCATCGAGATAAATAGATCTTGATTAATGCGTGGTAGCTGGAATGGTAAGAAAGTATTCGTATTTTTAATATTAGCGTTACATTACTTAAACGCACAGTTTCTGACATAAATAAGGCGAACATTATTGTTCGGAAATAGTACTTCGTATTGTCGAGCATTTGGTTATAAGGAAAACATCTCAAAAGAATAAAATATTTAAGCAATATTGCTATATATGAAATGGATTATCTCATTGAAATTTTGTAGATAATTAAAGTGTATTATTAGAATGAATTATACGCTGATTACAGATTATATCGTAGATTAACAAGGAGAAAATAGACAAGATCTCCTGCAAAACCAGAACTTAAGATTTGACATTAACCCCATTTCTTTACCTCATTTAATCCATTGACATTTGTATGAGTTTTTCTTTTACAATTGTGTTTTTTATACATATATTAAATATTAGACACCAGAAATTTTAAGATAGATTTTAAATTTTGTTCAGCAACATAGTTCACGGGAAACTTACTGGATTAATATTTCTATATAAATATAGTGGTGGGAACGAAGTTGATTTATTTATTAAAAGTTTAATAAACAGTGATGGAAATTTACATCACTATTCAATTAAGGGTTAAAGCCTACTGTTACCATATGGTAACGGAATAGCTGCCATCCATTTTGTTGCTTCTATACCAGTATATTTTAAGAGAAATATTCTTTTTATCTGATGACAGAAACTCTGTAATAAAAGGAGATTAGAGTTCCTACTTTAAAAAATTGGTATGAAACGCAATTTTTGCATTTTAAAGAGAAAAATAATTCCGGCTTTAATGGGTTAATCACTGTAATTCTATCATTAACCCTCTGACAGCCCAGCAAAAATGGCAAAATGGCAAGATATAACGTTGCTTTATCTGTAATTTTTTTAAAAATGCTAAAAAAGGTGATATTTTCCAACATAATATTAAAAACTTAATTTTATATATGAATATAATCCTTGAGAGTATTAATTATTACTCAATGCTTTAAAAATGCATTTTATCTCTAGAATTATATTAATTTAAATAATGCTTCTATTGCAGTGAAAACTACAGCTTAGTGAACGGCGGTAAGAAGGTTAAATGAGGTAAATAATTTTGAAATAATTTTATTTCAAAACTAGCTGTTTAACCCGTTCTACGCACGGGAGTTCATGAATTTAATTCTAAAACCAAAATTACAAATAAAAATGACAACAAACAACTTTAAAATAATCTAAATAAGAAGTAAGAATTCCCCTGTAAACGTGTTGAGTTGTTTAACTATGCGGTTTAGAAAAATATTTTTCTACTACTGTGCATTTTTGTTAATGAAATTTAATTTATCATGTTGCTATGGCTGCAGACGATAAAACGATATCTTTGGAATAAGGGAATAAATAGAATAAGAAGTTTTGTTGATGTTTGTGATAAAATGTTTTAATTTATTTTTTTAAGTTAATAATTAAGCGCAATTAAATAATCTCTAATTATTTGCATGCGAGATAAAAGAATTATCGTTAATACCCGTTACAGCTTCTAATATGTATTTCTCACATTGAAGTAAACATTTAGAACTGGTTAGAACTCGGTTTTCGGTTCGGTTCGGAAAAAAGACTCTTTTTCGATTACGGGTTGAACATAAAAGGCAAAAACGTAATATATATATATATATATATATATATATATTTTTTTAAAATGTTCGTATTCTTTGCCTCAATCGTTCATGGGCCCCCTACTAGCAACAAGTGCACCAAATTTCGTAGCCCTGCGCCCTGTGGTTTCCGAGTTTTTGAAATTAAATAGATGATACGCGCACGGATTTTAATAGGGTAGATTACGATAGAACAAATAATGATTCTGAGCACCGCACGTCACGAATACGCGATAGGCTTAATGAAGTTGTGTAACCTCTTTGCTGAAAATCCAGGCCGCATGGTTTTAGTTTATTTTTCCAGTAACCTCTAATCGTTTACGACAAACAATTAGCTATCTCGAGGATTACTTTTACGAGATTTGTCATCGCGACAAAATTGAATATTTAATAATTAAATATTTGCCTATGTAATTTTTCCGGTGTAAATTAATCAGCCTTTATAGTTAAAAAGAAAAAGAACAGCTCAATATAATTTTACTTTTATTTCGGTTTATTCACTACCTCATAGTGGTTTATTATATTTTATTAGTTCAGATGATATTTTCTGTATCTCGAGTAAGATTCTTATTTTAACTTCAGATAGAACGTCTCAAAACGTTTCCATTTTTCTCGAAAACATAATATCGTAGAAGAATTTTCCGACACCATTCGAAATGATGTATCCTGGAATCTATGTATAACTAATGGATATTCGAAGTATACGTACAAAAAGAAAAAAAAAGCCGTTATTATATTATTGAAATCATTTTTAAAATGTAATTATTAGATGTATACTTAATTAACGCCTTAACTAAGCTCAGGTACGATACGTACATGAGCGTATGTACATTGGGTTTATACTTTTCTTTGAATTTGAGAACACTATTTCCGAAGAGACTAATTTAATGACAGAGATTCTGCTTTCAAATAAGCCAATGATTACCATTTAGAAATGATGGTGCTCCAAATACTCAAAAGTTAAAACCGTTAAGTGGGTTTCGATGGTGACATAGTCAAATGTTTGTACACATGTTGATACGCATGTTTAAAGACGTGCGCTGGAAATACATGTCACGCACGTTGAAAGGTTTTCCTGAATTATTGCATCGTTGCGAAGGCTCGTACTACTATTTTTAATAGTAATATTGTCTTAATTATCTTTAAAGCAATGGTTCCCAAATTTAGGCTCACGTACCCACAAAATCGATATTTATCCTTTTATCGTACCACCAGGTAACGAAGGTAATACAGGGTTGGTACGGTGTACCACAATTTTTTAACAGAATTTTTCTAATTAATATTTAAATAGCTGAAATTGTAGACGCATCATTTAATTGCAGGATTTTTAATACTATTCTGCATATAAATAAGCGAAAACTTCTATTAGAAAATTGTGATAAAAGCGTACGAACATTGTAATACTAACAGGGGCCAATTTACAGTAGAAAAATTACAGTAGAGAATTTACGCCCAGTGGTGTAGCCAGGCAGGAGGTTCAAATGCTGTGGATACCAGCAATAATAAAAAGTTTTCTTCGCATTGATTATCGCAGAAAGTTCTGCGATTAGGTTAGTCAAAGAAAACTTTACAAAATTAGTGATATCCGGAGCATCTGGACCACCTCCCTAGCTACGTCACTGCTTACGCCATTTAGCAACAATCAACTGCGCATACGAGGACGATACCATTTTTTTCATAATTACGTTAGTTATACAGGACAACTTATATAAAAAGGCCAGTCGAATATAATGAAAAATCAGAAGGGAATTAGTAATATAGTGAGCAGAATTTCAGTTGCTTTTTAAAAGTAGCTGCATAAGGGATTTTTATCAAATTCGCAATCAGCTCCCTGTATTGCTAATATGTTTTAGAATTTCCATGATATTCTACTGGTCTTTTTATATAAGTTTCCCTATATAATTGATTACCCAATCATGAAAAAAAAACTTTTGATAACACTCGAGCATGCACAGTTAAGCAATACTTCATAAAAATGCAAATTTTCATGGTATTCAACTGGTCTTTTTATATAAGTTGCCCCATATAGTTGTTTACACAATTACGAAAAAAAAAAAACGTTTGATAACATTCGAGCATGCACAATTAAACATTACTTCATACAAACACTATCTCATCAAAAATTCAACGCATTCATTTTTTAATTAAAGTATGATGTTTCTACTGTGCTTTGTGAAGTTTTCGGAAAGTAAAGTTAAATTTGATTGAAAACTGTGCATGCTATATATATATATATATATATATGTGTGTGTGTTAATATTTTTACAGAAAAATCCATACCTTCATGAATATGCGTGCTATTCACATAGAAATGCATACAAACGTTGTACAGGGTTTACATAGTCATTTGCTACAGTGATAGACCATTTCAAATAGAATCACAAAAATATTTTTTTATTCCATTTACTGTTGGCCCGCTAAATGCCCGCTAAATTTTCACTGAAAAATTAAAGGTCAAACATGTTCTGTACATTACGAAGTTCAATCGCAATTTGTGAAGCATTCTAAGTGTCAAGTCATTATTCTTAATTTAGAAACATAGCAGGGGTGGGGAATTTTCGTAAAATCTTACGAGCCAAAGATTTGTTTTTACTAGCCAGCAAGATGCCAGCAAGATACAGTCGAAAATGGTCATGGCAAAATTTATAATGTGACTGTCATTCATTACTAATGCATTGCCATATTAACATTTCAATGCACATAAAATTAAGAAAGATATGTGGAAAAAAGAGGAAAGTTTAATGCAGGTTGGAACTTACAAGGGAGGTCTCCATACGCGCATACTCAGAAAATTTTGAAAAAATTACAGAATGTTCTTCTTATGAGGATATATACGTCTATAAAATTATTTTCTGCGGAACCTCGATATAACGTCCGTAAAAAAAATTATGAAAATTTCGTTTATTTGGCGATTTATCACCGGTTGGCGAAGGAATAAAAATTTTAAAAATACAGTTTTATGACAAATACTCTTTAACCCGTTAACGCCCAATTGTTTTTACATTTCTTTTAATTCTTCAACACCAGTTTTTCCCATGTAGTAATTCTGAGTTATTTAATGGCTCAAAATTTGAGATTATATAATCAAAAAGTTTCCGTACTGAAATACTGGTATTGAAATTTAAAAGTTTTGTTCGGTTGTAGGTGATCTAGAAAGAGATCGCTGGGTGGTAATGGGTTAAGGAAAAACTTTTTCATGCTGAACTTGTTTATGTAAGACTCTTTGGCGTGGCCCTAGAAAGAGCCGTGGCACCCATCCAAGTTTGGATATATCCCGCCATGATTTCCTGATCCCTGAATCGGCGCGATCGCAACCCCTTTCATGGGTACGAGAGTGGCCGGACAGGTTCGGTTCATGAAAGGCAGTCCGTGACATCCTCGAGGCCGTACTTGTCTGGAACGCTCATAGGAACGACCAGGGCCCAGCCACTAATCAGGGGCTCCCTCTCATGATTTGCTGTATCCCAATTCGAGATCGAGAACAACTCACACGAGTGATCTCATGTCTCTCTAGTCGGGAATGGACACACACACACTAAAAACTAGGTTAGTAAACACAGATAGGCTAAAAAACTAGGAAGAGGGTCCGACCCTCGCCACGCAGTCGGGTGACTAGGCCGCCAGAGCCGTAGGACCGGGAGAACGTTAGTTTGAAAGAAAAAAGTGATAGGACCAAAACAGGTAGTGCAATAGTTTCGTCCCGGTGGTCCGGCCAGACTTGTGTAACCGCCCGCGTCCGCTAGCTCACTCTCACCAGAATACAGACACCAGCTTTCCAAATCCTTAACCTGTTGACCCACCACGCACAGGCCACCATTCTGGAAGAGCTGTCTCCGGCGCCCCCCGCCAGGGGCCATGGGAACAGACAAGAGAAGCACTCATCTTGTCTATCCCCTGGAGTGCCGCAACCAAAACGGCGGGCGTGAGATTCAGGCCGCTCGATTCCGCATCCGGATCAAGATCCCCAGGCTGCACTTAGGATTGTCCGGACGAACCAGCGAAGGCCGGCCGTCCAGTCCTCCCGGAAGTGGACTTACGTCGGTTACCGCTCCCTTGGAGACCCCGCTTTGTCTCAAACTCCTGAAAATGGAATCCGTACGCCACGGCGTCTTCTGCCGGGCTCCAGGTCATCCCTCCGCGTCCCGAAGGACCGGATTGATTCCGGAACACCCGGAGGAGCACGCAGCCCCTTGTTTATGTAAGTGTAACTTACATAATAAATAGAGTTTTGTAACTACAATTTTGTGTACACATTTATATGTACATATAATGAAATTTAAGGATCGTAATTTACGATTTAAAACAAAATTTAAATTGATTGAAATTGTTTCAAGCTCAAACATAAGCCCGATTCTGAACATTGTTAATTCAAGGAAAAAGTATTGTTGCTATGGAAACGACTTCTTTGATATAGAAATGTATAATGAATGCGTTTGTCATCGGGCTTTTCTTTTTAAAATACATTTAAAATCACTTATATAACCGGTGAAGCCGTTTAAATTAGAAAAAATCGTGGAATGGGGATAAAACAATAGCAAAATTCCATTCAATCGGTAATAAATAGAGAAAAAAAACGTGAATGATTTATTTAATCTGATTTAAATTAGAATACTACAAACAACAGAGATGAGTTGAAAATGTTGAACATAAAATGCAAACGATTCTGAACAAGAGAGTATGGTATCATGAGCCCTAGAATTAACTCATTAGTATAATTTTTTAAGCTAATGACAATTTTAAGATTTCGAATTTTACAAAAATCTCATAGACATGTTTAGAAATTTTAAAAAGCATTGTTGAAAATACATAAATTATACGAAAAATAATAAACTTTCATCGTTTAATTTTAAATACATTAAGTATTGCCCATTTGAATAATCATTTTACAAGCAATTTCAAAATACATTAATACTAGAACTACCATGAGCCGTCGTTTCGACGGTTACAAAATGAATATATTCCGATTCGAACCAGAAATTTCTTTTCAAAATAAATTACATATAAAACTCACAGAAATACGTTAAATGTTAGCTAAGTAGTTTTAAATAAAATTCTGGTGTGAAATAGTTTTAAAAAACTTGAGTAAAATTTCCGGTAGTTCTAGTGTTAAAGTCGTTTGCGTTTGGCGAGGAAAATATGTTGCTATGCAAATCGCGTCCTTTTCGCCAAATACTCGAACGTATTTTTTTTTTCAGATTTTCTACTGGGATTCCGCAGCTAAATTTCACTGTTCCTTTATTACATACATGAGAATCTTCATTAGCATTTTTTTCAAAATTTTCTCAGTATTCGCTTTAAGGAGACCTTCCTTGTTAGTACCGTGTTTACATTGCAGAAATCGGGAAAGACACGAAATATAGACATAGATTAACAATATATCAAAGTTTTTGATATTTTTACAGACTGCATTATTTTAAAAGTCTGCCTGAAAATTCAGTCGCTTGGTGAAAACATCCACCTGCTACTGGTGTGTAGATTTATGTAATCCCCACACCTGAGCATGAATATAAATAAGTCTAAAAAGCGTTTAAACATTTTCTATAAACTGTTATCGTTTTAAAAAAATTGCGCAGTTTCTAAGATGTAATAACACAAAAACATTACATTTACATTCGTAAACTAAACAAAAATTACTAATTTGGCTAAAGTTAATTTATGGTAGGTAGCTGGAAAAAGCTGTGTGGGAAATTTGTAAAGGAACAGTATTTTGTGCCGGGTCTAAAACGTATATACGGCAGGTTTGATTCAAATCAGTTAAAAATGGTAGATCAGTGCAACATCGGTCACAAACAAAAATTATGGCAGATGGTTGAAAAAAGAAGAAGTAAGGAGAAGTCTGAGAAATTTGTAAGGTTGCCAATATTTTTCGGTGGTTTTTATAATATCATACATCGTGTAAATCGGTCAAACACTGCAGATTTGTATGAAGACCATACACACAAACTTTGACTTATACATACAGAGAGAGTTTAAATTCTATAAATGTAGCCGTTATTTTCTTTGAATTTCATTAATTTTCAATAATTATCACAATTAATAGAACAGGTACACTGTAAAAAAAAGTGGGTAAGTGTGACCGAAGATCGCAAAAAGGGTGTCGTTTAATATTCCTTTCAAAACACTTTATCCTTTGTTTAATAAATCCAAACAAATTTCATTTTCCAATAAATAAATAAATAAATAAATAAATAAATAATAATAATTAAAAAAAAAAAGAAAAAAAAGTCATGTTATCTATGAAGTAAAAATTTACCAGTATATTTTTCTCGTTTTTTCGAATATCTGAACCGGGCCGCTATTATACTCTGTCATAATAATATCTCTCATGTTTACTAAATGCGATATTAAAAAAAAAATCAATTTCAAAATTAAACATGTTGCATAGAGACCTTCAAAATGTTAAAATATGCCAATATTTCCATAATCGGGTTTTTATCATGATTCGATACGTTCCTCAAACTCATATGACGTTATAATCACTTGATGACGTCATATCTACTTGCTTTCTCTATTACTCATATTGATACTCGCTTTGTATTATTCTCAAACATTTGTAAAAGTCCGTTAAACTTCTAATATGATGTCAGATTAAATTTCTTTTTAATTCTCTAATGACGTCATATTAACCTGTTTTCTGTACTTACACATACTTATACTCCTTGTATTATTGAGAAATGTTTAAAAATTTTCGTTTTATTACCCATATGACGTCATATTAATCTTTTTTTTCAAGTGGTGAAACTTTTTATTTCATTTTCATTTTTCACGTGGAAATCTTTCAATAGAAAATTAGTTATTGTAAAAAGAATTTTATTGTGGATTTTAAATTGTTGGCAACTGCTATAACGAAAAAGGTTTAAATTTATTAGGAAAAGGCTGTTAAATTTTTGGGTTTTTTATCTCTCTCTATTAAAATAATACGATTTTTTCAAAGTTTTATGATTTTCAGCGTGACAGTAGGTATTCAGCTGTAAGTACACAGAATTTCAAGTCTGTAAGTTATACAGTTTCTGAGAACCGGCTCTGTGAGTTTTGTGAGAGACCGGTTTGTGTGAGATGAACGAAATATTAAAATATGTTTCTTCATCCCGGAAAATGTAATATAAGCACAAATGAAAATATACAATAATCTCTCCCGAGTATATCACGGTTCCGAAAAATATTCTTTATCCTCAGAAACCAGTATATTTTCGAGATATAAAGAAACATTTACAAAAACAAAGTTTCTTTTGCTGACACTAATTTTCGGAAACTTTTACGAGTAGTTTTTATAGTGGATTAATCCGTTTTCTCAAACCGGAATATAGGTTTTTCGAATGCTAAAAATTCTCAAATAAACATTTTCATGTTCAACAAACATGATCCACAGACAAACATGATAAATTTACAGATAATTTACATGACATGATATATTGAAATGAACATTAAAATTAATATTACGTTGTTACTCTTGCACGTGTAAATTCATTTAAGCAGCTAAAAATGTTTAGATGAGAAAAAATAGCATCCTAAATACCTACATTTCGGGTTTAGAAAACTGATAAATACGCTATAAAAACGACTCGGAAACGTTTCGGAAAAATTAGTAGCAGCAAAAGAAATTTTGTTTTTACAATTTGTTTTTTAAAACAAGAAAATATATTGATTTCTGAGGTCACTAAAAATAAAAAAACGCTTTTTGGAATCGTAGGTAACTCGGAAAAGGTTATTCTATATTTTCATTCGTGGTTAATTTATAATTTCGTAGATTAAGAAACATTTTTCTTTTTAAAAAGTGTAGTTGAAAGCTCACTTAACGATATAAAAGTACACATTACCGTATTTTTCGGCCTTTAATCCACGGCTCAAAAAAATTCATTTTAGACCCAGAAATTGTATTAGATATTAGATAAAATACTACTTTCTTGAACTCGGAATATACTAGACTTCAATTACTAAACAAAATTTCTGGGTCTAAACTGAATTATTTGAGCCGTGGGCGAAAAATACGGAAATTAAAATGATGACTTCAAATAGTAAAACAGCAAAATTTAGAAAAATAATCAGAAAAATAAAACGTGTTACTTAGGAAAAATGTTTCAATCTAAATTTAAAATAAATTTATTTGAAAATGATATCGACAAATAAAGAAGTGATGTATAATGTAAAAATGTGAAGAAGCGAATTAAAATTGAAGGTTTTCGAAAGAAAATATTAATTGAATTTTAATATTTTAGCAGTCTATTTTAATTAATTAATTAATTAATTAATTTTTTTGTCATTCAGAAAAATAAATTCTTTTAGAAACGATTTCAAACTCAGAGTAAACATACCTAGAGAGCTCATCCCCTTTGCTTTTGCCGGCGAGAAGTCGGGTCTGGATGACCCACGTGACAGTTGGCATTTGGCGGTAAAAGGTTACTAGAAGCAATGCAAGTCTTGGCGCTTTATCGCAGCTCTTGGCAAGAGTGCAATACTTTTAAGCTGCGATTCAGAAACTTCAGAACTTCAGATATACACTCAGTAGCAGAAAGGTTCACCAGATATTTTTCTTATTGTTTATTTATTTTATGCTTTATTTCTTCCATCATTCAAAGAATGGGTCATTAGTAATAAATAAATAAAATAAATTATTAAACTTTTATTTAGATTTAAAAAATAAATAAATAAATAAAAAAGAATGATATATTATTTTAATAATTTATCCCAGTTTTCAATCTTTCACATGGTTTTGTTTATATTTAATTTCATTATATACTTTTTTTTTTTTTTTTTTTTTTTTAAATACAATGTAATAAATAGGACAGAGAAAGTAAAAAAATTAGTTTTTAAGTCTGTTCTCAAATACAAAAGAGCTACTTTCTGATACATTTCTGAATTTATTCATTTTTCAAAAACTCATGAAATTGGCAGGTGTTCTCAATCAGAGACTATGTCATCGAAATATGTTTTTTTAATTTTTTGGCAAAGGCAGAAGATTTTTCAGAAAATACAGTCAAAGTGGGCGTTTTGTACCGAATTCTCGACGCAACATCGGGAAAATGGCGAAAAACGCGTCGTCATGTGACATGAATCGCTTATAACTCGATAAGTAATTTATTTATCAAAAAATAAAAAACTCATTTCGATTCCAAATCGCTTCACCAGTCAGACCTGGCAATTTTATGCCCGGTCTGGTGTGTAAAAATGATTCAGAAAACGCGTCAGAAAATTTCGCGTTCTTCAGCAGGTCATTTGAGAACCATCTTAAAGAACCTCTTTTTAAGCAATTAGTTTTTAGGCAATTTAATTTTAAGTGCTGGAACGTCAGGAGAGGAGGGGGGAGAAATTTTGAGGGAAAGGAAATTTAGATGATTAATTATTAATTTATTACTACTACAAATTAATAACCAGTTGGGAATTATTTTTGTAAATTAAAAAGTGTTAAAAAACTTTATAATTATTTTAATTGAAATACACTGATGTTACATAAGGGACATTTTAATTAAAATGAAATGTATTTTCGTTTCCCAGATATTTCTTCTCTCTTCATGCTTTGGAAAGCTGTATATAAAATTTGAATTTAAAAAGGTTTTTATTAATGATATATATATTTTTAATGCAATGTTGATAAATTTAAATACTAAAGCATGCATAAGCACAGTTTTATAAACAAACAAGAGAAGAAATAATTTAAACAAATTGAATGGAGCCTACTTTTAAAAATTCATTAAATTAAATTAATAAATGAAAAGCATTTCAATAAAAAGTAAAAAACATATAGAAGTTGAAACATAAAAAAATAGACTTAATAAATAAATAAGTAAATAATGCATTGTTTCATTAAATTTTGCTAGATATAAAAAGTAATTATTAATATAACTTCCATAACATTATATAACATTGTTTTGAGTAGTCGATAATAAATATAATAATTTCAAAACTTTTCTGAAGATATTACAAGAGAGTAAACAATATATATATTTCAAAAACTTCAATTAAAAATTATAAAATTATATTAAACTAGTCGGATGTGTCAATCCCAAAACTTTTTTCTATCTCACACAGGTTTTGCATACACTAAAAAGAATCAGCACCAATTTATATCAAGGTCTAACTGAAGCTCAAGTTTTATTAAATTCCGTGCATTATTTCTTGAGATATGACTATCGCTAAAATCGTGTAAATCCTTCAAAATGCTGCATAGCAGCGCCACCTGGTGGGTGATTTTTACCAAAAACTAATCAGCACCAATTTATATCAGAGACCAACTGAATATAAAGTTTTATTAAATTCCGAGCATTAGTTCTTGATAGAGCTATTGCGGAAATCGCAAAAATGCTGCATAGCAGCGCCACCTGCCGGGCGATTTTTACCAAAAACTAATCAGCATCAATTTATATCTGGGACTAACTGAATCTAAAGTTTTATTAAATTCCGAGCATTAGTTCTTGAGATAGAGCTATTGCGGAAATCGCGAAAAATGCTGCATAGCAGCGCCACCTGCCGGGCGATTTTTACTAAAAACTAATCAGAACCAATTTATATTAGGGACTAACTAAATCTAAAGTTTTGTTAAATTCCGAGCGTTAGTTCTTGAGATAGAGCGCCCACAAAATTTTTGTCACATACAGACAGACAGACATTTTCTAAAAATAGTCAAATCGTGTTCAGGACCTTCTAAAAAGTATAAATCCGTCGAAAATTTTCATGAATCCAATACTTTCTTCTTGTAAAGATAGAAGAAAGTAAAAATTTGAAAATATTTCAAACATTGCAATAGTTTTTAATTTAGGTAGTATTTAAATATTTTCCTTTTAGTACATATGCACCCGTTTATAATTATTTAAAGCATAAATTAAATCTAAAATATGATTTTTATTTTTTTAAAAGAATTGTTTGCGTTTTAAAAGAAAGAAAACAAGTTTCTTTTGGCGAAAAATTGTATCGCCAAGCACCGTTGTACGAGATGTTCTTAAAATGCTTTTCCAAATCAATTTTTTCCAATTAATTACACTTTTAATATGAAATTGATAACACCAGATGATAGTAAGTCCTACTGTTACATACATTTGTGATATTAAAAGTAAAATATTTCCTATCTTCAACATTTGAACGTGAATAAACAGTATCATAGTTGGAAAGATATATATTTAATGTCCTTTAAATATACATAAGAGGTAATTAAAAATAAATACATAACGGTGAAGGGTAACAAAGCTTGTTTTGATTGCTCTTTCGTTACAGCCATAGGCACAACAGCTTGCTACCATGATATTTTTGAATCGTAAACAGGAAAAAGTCTAATATCGTCCATAGAAACCTATGCTACTGACACGTTCAGCGGAATGCTTCTTGCCCAGAGTCACGTGACTTCATGCTTGCTGCAGAAAGGGTGCGGAGATTATCTCTCTAGATATGCTTACTCTGAGATTTCAAATGTATTAGAAATTTAAACAAAGTAAAATAAAACTCTTCTCAATTTAATAAATACAATCATAAAATATTTAAAATGAAATGACAGTGCCTTGAATTTTTTCCTGTGTTATTTTACGATAAAATTGTTAAAATCTTTTTAATATGTGGAAATTTAATACGACGTATTTATGAATTCAATCGTATATTGTGTCATTAAGAATGCGCTGGGTGCCAAGGGCATAGTTGACAACTTTTATGTTTTTTTCTTACCACAAAAGTTTAATAGAAAGTTTTGAGCTATAAAATCGCAGGTTTAAACGATTAAATTACGCAAAATTTGTTATTACATTATAGTGATATGACAAAAACGTAAAAGTTGGCTGTAATGGCCTCAAGGCCCTTAAATAAACCTAGAGGTGCTTATTTTGGAATACCACTAGCAATTTTCGTCATATTTAATTGCAAAAGTTCTGAGTTTAAGTAAGAAGATGATTACTATTAAGAAATAATAGTACAAACGTGTCTATGTGGGTTTCGATAACGACGTAAGACGGTGTTTACTAAAATGCTAGATTATTATACAATATAAAATATTAATTCATAAATTCCGCACCATTTATAAGTTTTTTATACGTTATTTGTACCTGGCACATTTTCTAGCAACTTAATCTGTCGATATATAAACATGTCAAATATTGCAGAAAGATAAAAAATAACCGTAAAAACAACTATTTTCTTCTTATGAGGTAAAATTATTAATTCTTTCCGAAAACATACTTCATTTCCGTTTCAATAATAAATTATTCTTTAAAAAAAAAGAAGAGTACATTACAGAATATTGATTTAATTAATGCTCGAATGATCGTGGTACCAGTTATCCTATCAAACTTTTAGAACATTTCTTTTTTTATTTTTCTTTCTTTTATTTTCTTTCTTTCCTTCTTTCTTTCTTTTCTTTTTTTTTTTTTTTTTGCTTACAGAACATAAATGAAAGGAAATTAATTTCATCTGTTTTTTATTTTTTGCATTTTATTTTCATAAAAGAATTAAATATAAAATAGAATAGACTTAATGTAAGAATTTGGGGATCGGAAAATCCTCATGCCATCCTAGAACATGAAAGGGATAGTCCCAAAGTAAACGTGTTTTGTGCAGTGAGTTCCTCGAATGTTTTGGGCCCTTTTTTCGTCGCTGAAAAAAGTGTTACGGGAATTATTTACCTGGACATGCTATAGATTTTCCTCATGCCTATCATAAAGAAGAAATGTCAGGAGGTTTCATTTTTCAACAGGATGGCGCGCCTTGTCACTACCACAACGACGTTACATCTTACCTCAATGTTGAGGTACCAATTTGAATTGATCTTGGACGTGTAATTCAATGGCCATCACCATCACCAGATATTTCACCGCTTGATTTCGGTGTATAGAGTTTTGTAAAGGATCAATTGTACAAGCCGCCACTTCTTGCATCCATTCCTGAACTAAAATCAAGAATCTGCACTGCAATTAATTTGATCGACGAAAACATGCTGACAAATCTGTGGCAAGAAATTATTTACCGAGAATCACAAAAGGAAGTCACATCGAACATTTGTGATAATTGTAAACTTGAACTATTTTTGTATCTTACAACAATATGTACTTTAATTTTTTTTCTGTCAATTCCATTCAATAAATCATTCATTTTGCGCAACTAATTTTTAGACACCCTGTATAAGGATATATGTTTCTAAAATACTTGTTGTACTCGTCTGTATCGGCATATACAAAACTTCTGAAAGTTATCTCCGATTACCTTTTTTTTATTGAGTGATATTATTGATTCTTTATGCAAAATATACTTCATTTCTGTCTCAATATTAAAGTACACTGCGAAATAAATATTAATAAGAATTTTCTTCCAGAGTGCACAACGCATGATGGATTTAATTAATGCAAGGATGATCATGGCACAAGATTTTGTAAAAAAATTTTAGAAACTTTTTTGCCAAATTGCATAAATGAAAGCAAAAATGATTCAACTAATTGTTATTTTCTACATTTCATTTCCATAAAATAATTAAGTGAAAAGTATAGGTAGTTGCAATGCAATTTCAGCGCGTTTTTAGTAAATTAAAAGTAATTACCAGATTTGTCATTGAGTAGTTTTCCTTTATATAATGACAGACATTCTTATGTCGTGCTGCACGGTAGATAAAACAAATATTACTAATAGAATATTCTGATAGATACATTAAAATAAAAATCTTGATAAATATTTATCACTGATAAGGAGTTCGCCAGAAATAAAAGCACTGAATTATATGTAACATGTTTTCTATGTACTAGTAAAATAATAATAATACTATTGGATACTTTTAAAAGGCAATCCGTAATTAATTTTGTATATAAAAAAAACATCGTATAATAAATGTAAAAAAATTCACAAATACCTATTTCTGAAAATTGAAGCATTCATACTTTATGATTTTGATGAAGATCTTACGTTATTCATATAACATGATATACACAACATCGCACGGTTGAGTATTCGATTCAAAATCTTCGCCAAAAAAAGGGCAGCAATTAAAATTTGCTCAACAATTGTAAAAAGCATATTTTATAATAGCTGACTAACTGGTGCGTCGGTCTATGTGTATTTCAGGAGTATGAGTCATATCCGACTGCTCCTAGCCGCAGTTGCAGTGAAAGTTTCTTTGTGAGAAGACGTGCTTTGTTGTTATGCTTCAGATTTGTTATTGTGCTTAAATGTATACTTTGACATGTGCATTTAAAAAATTTTACTTTTCATAAAATAAAAAATAATTTAAATTGAAAATGGGTTAATATTAAGCCTTTTTAGATCTAATTTATTGAAATATATTTATTGAAACACATTATCTAATATATTCAAAGCTTTTTAAAGCTGTTTGGGGGTTTGTCGGATCATTTTTGAATTATAATCGTATTGGTTATAGTTTTCATGGTATATTAAAAAAAAAAAAATGTTCCGTATATTGTTGCCATTTTTAGATAGCTATGTTTCTTGGGAGGACTGCAAACCTATTAAAAACACTCAAAAGTCAAAAGCCAGCATCTTTATACTATAGAGACTCAACTTTGGTAAATACTAAATGCAAGTAATATATATATATATATATATATATATATATATATATATATATATATATATATATATATATATATACCATATGCTTTTTTTTCTTTTTTAATAAATAATTAAGCATTTATGTGTAGTAGATTTAACTCCATTTAATTAAACATTACTTGCAAATAAAACAAACCTATCAATAATTTCCTCTTATAAACAATAAACAATTAAAAAACATAATATTATATATTTATTTATTTATTTAAATACATACATTTATGGAGATATAACATTAATTAAGTGTATTTACTAATAGTAAGTCAACAACTTTTGGCTTTAACTTTAAAACACACGAAAATTAATTTTGGCCAGGATTTTGCGTCAAATACTCCACTCTACATCAGATGAAATTATCGGATTCAATTAACCTTAATTAAAAAAAGGAAAACTTAGCATTTTTTTTTCTGTAAATAAATCTAACAATCTTTGTATTTAACTTCGTAAAAGAGGATTTTGTTGAAATGTTATAAAATAACGTGGTGTCAAATAATGAGTTTTTAAACCCTTAACTGTCGGATAATGTTCGGAAATTTCCTTCAAAAATCAACGATTTTTTTTATTGCCCCATTTTAGTATTCATAAAATTCTAAGTTAATTAGTAAAAGAAACAGTGTATTTTTTTTTAATTTAAAATATTCAGAATGGATAAAAATTTCAAAAATCACAATTTTACTTACTTTTTTTGTGCACAAACTATCCTTTTTTAAAATCCAGATTGCTTTATTGCCACCAATTTTTTGAAGCAGAAATATTCGCCTTTTCTAATGACAGATTAAATGATGCGAGAATAACGTCAATTATACTATTTTAAAAAACTGGTGGGAATCAAACAATCTGAATTTTAAAAAATGTAGCCTACACTGCCCGTGAGGCTCGCGCGGAGCGACAAAATTTGCTTACAAATGACTGGCCGTGAAGGTATCAGGCGCAACGATTAAGGTGTATTAAAATAATCTTGGGAGTGATAAAATCATTGAATAAACCATAATATTACGGCTACTATTGGCAACTATTTTTATAATCTACACACACCACTAATCTTAAAATATAAATTTGTATTATATTTCTCTTGCAAATTCTGTTAATGTGCATTAAAAAATCTTTACTTTAAGAAAGTGTTTATGAAAGTGTTTAAAATTATGAGGGGATCGGCCCGTGAGGGTCACTTTTGCGACACAATTTTTTCACAAATAATGCCCGTGAATGTATCGGGCCCGGCGATTGAGGGCTTAAGCAACAACTTAAACTCTCTTTCTTAATATATTATTAATTTGACTCACGTATTACATTACTTAAAACGGCTTAGACATTCTTACAAATGGAGGTAACAAGGAAATAAACAGGAAAATATTCATTTTCTTGTCTAGAAACTTGGCAACTAAAATATTTGACTTACTGTTCTGTTTTGACACGGACCAAACTTATCAAAGATGTCTCGGAAACCCTATATTTCATGAGGGATATTACTATATTGCTCTACAACATATAGTCCAATTTTATGTCAATAGTAAGATACATTACGATAAAGATTAAAGAACATTTTCTGTCAATGATAAGATAATTGGTGTGAAAGAGATTAGTTGTATTTAGATAAAGTGTTAATTCTGCATAAAAACAAACTATTTGCAGAGATATCACAATTCTTGTACAAAATATTTAATTTTGGTTACATTTTGATTAAAACATTTTTTAAAATATTGATTCTTTTTTTAAAAATATGTTTAAAATTATTTTTTGATATACAAATTATCCTATAATATAGCTGAAAACACTTCCGTTTTTTTTAGTACTAATATTTCCAGATAGAAACGTTATCTTTATTTTATAACAGAAATTCAGCGGTTAAATAATCCGAAGATTATTTTTCAGAAATAGTGAAATTAAAAAAACAGGCGGGTTGGCAGCTATGTTATAAACACGCATATGTTATGAATTTTTCAGAGAACAATGTCTAATACTAATGTTTCCAACTACAGTATTTTTGGGTTTTAAATGGAAAAAAATTCAATATAAAAAAATAATTTACTTAAATGTGTAAAACTACAGTTTATTCCACAAAAATTAAAATTGAGAACCGCGAAGCAATTTATTTGTGAAATGAGACAAAATGTTTTTCTGCAAACATTATAAATTTTCTGTTAAGAAATGTTTTTCTATGGAATTTGTAAATAGGTGTGTTTAGCTAAATTTATTTTTATTGCTACACTGCACAAATTTGTCATTTCGAAACATGTTTTATTTGATACTCATATACCTATATTATATATCTTGTTCAAATTTTCAATCGTTAATAAAATTCTTTTTATTCATCCACTCAAGTTCCAATGCATTTTTTAAACTTGTAGTGGATGACACTTGATGTTAATGTAGTTTTTAAAAATATTAATTCATTAATTAAATTTAATTAGTTAATTTTAGTTTTTGCATCATAAAAAGCGACTAAAATAAGTAGCAACGCTTAAGACAACGGAATATCTAGTCATGGCGTTATGGTCAGGACCTCCAGTTTAGTATGCGGAAGATTGCGGGTTCAATTATCATCGTAGCAAGGTTTTGTTATTTACACAAAACTCATTCAGAAATATATCTTGGTTGTATATAAGTAGGAATTGACTTTATTTTTTTTTATGTTACTTGTTTTAACCCTCTAAGCGTGTAGAACGTAATATTCCGTTCACTAAGCTCCAGGTTTCACTGCAATATATGCAATGTTTAAGATAATATAATTCTATAGATTTAATGAATTTTCAAAACATTGAAGAATGATTAATTAATACTCTCAAGGGTTACATTCATATTTGTAATTAAGTTTTATTTATAATGCTGAAAGAATCATATTTTTTTAGCATTTAAAACAAAATGCAGAGAAAACAACATTACAATTTACCCTTTTTCAAAACGCTCAGAGGGTTAATAGCAAACTCCTCTGATAACATAAGGCGAACGTTTTTATGTAAATATAGTTAGTTGCTTGGAATTGAATTTATTTATCATCACGAGCTTCATTTATAGAATTTTTAATATTTTTTCACCGATTTTCAGAAATGAAAATTTTGGCTACTTGAATCACGGAATCCCTTTGATTAAATAGCACAATTTTTTTCACTTAAAAATTACTGGTAGATATAATGGAGGATTCTGAGCATATTATACGTCATGTGTACGTGATGCTCGTCACGAAGATATTAAATGTTCAATTTTAATTGATTCATCTACCGGGTGTCCCAAATATGACTGATGGATTTTAAAATTCAATAATTTCCAAACGGTGGCAGATATTTAAAAAATTCTTGCAGGAGGATTATGTATGATGTCAGGAGTTTTCTTACTGTGATTCTTGATTTTAGTTCGAATTTTAAACAATAGATGGCGCTGACAGCGATTGGCGCTCAGTCGAGGCCGAAACTGACGCCGCTCAGCATTGATGCACTGCTCCCTGAATATTAGGCCTGCGCGCTGACAAAAATGGCGGCTGTTGCAGGCGGATTTTTTTTTCAGCGTTTGTACGATCTTTCGAACTTCAACACCAATAATATCTAAAAGTTTTCTTTGACTTATTTGATCTCAGAAAAACTAGGCGACTGGAGGTGGAAATTATTTTACTTTCATTGAAAGTTATTTGGATGGTTTCTTCTTGATATAATCTTTCCAGGAGTGTGGTTTTTCTATTATACTTAATATCAGCTATATGCTCCTTTTTTCTATCACTAAACATGAACAGATCAACAGTCTATTAACATTTATTTTACTGTTTATAAAGCTTTTATTTTACGTGTTTTAGGAATTAAAAGAAGTATATTATTACAAGGTGTTATAATTTGGTATATTTTTATATAAATACAAATCTATATTATAAGGCAAAAGCCAAATATAACCATGAACATAGAACTAAAGAAGGACTTCCAACGAAATAGTGTTAATATCGTGTCGCGACTTTGGAACGAATTGGCAGCTGCACAGCTACGCGCACGGTCCGGCGAGAATCTTTGCTAAGGTAGCGCCACCTACAACATCAAACCGAAACTGTATATCACATACCCACCAGACGACAGGCGGTTTCAAGAAGCAGACGAACTGGTGACGTATGGAGAAGCTGTCCTACACATGCGTCACCTATTTGAGAAATTTTTCCAGGAATGATTTTCTTCTTGGAAAGGCAATTTCGTTAGAAGTCCTTCTTTAGATCTATGTTCATGCCTATAACGGGGGCAACGACCTGAGCAAAAATTGTCGCTTTTGTTGCAATATTTTTAACTTCTAAATTTTATATTTTCTAATTTTCTAGAAAAAAATGTATTTTTAAATTAAATTTTCTCGAAAACCGTATTTAAATTTACTGTTTTTTTTATGGTTTGTAAAATAGTTTTAAAGTATGAATATTTTTAAATGTATGCGACCCAATAACGGAAGATTAACGTCTGACCGCTTAATTTTTTTTAATCAAAATCCTTTCGACCAATATGTAATCGACCAGTACATCTTTTATTATTACATATTTGAAATATGTAGTAAATATATCATTTGCATTTTCACCCTTTGACTGTGGAATTTTTAAATCAAAATTGCTTCAGAAATTCCACGTTACACAAATTTTTCTACAAATGTCTTGCCCATGGAAATCGCGAAATAAGCGGTTAGAGTGATAGTTAACACATTTGCACTTAAACTAATGTAAATAATTTAGCATTTATTTGCTTCAGTTTAAAATATAAAGAATTTTATGTCTTACTAAAACATAGGCGCGGATTGCTTAAATAACAAAATGTATATTATATGTAAGTAACCTGTAACGAAATACACGTAAAACATCAGCGGAGATACAGCAGTAAATGGAATGAACGTATGTTAGTGGGCAATGCTGAACACAAAATAAGGGGAGTGGGATCTATCAAAGGAACAGTGATACATATTCAAGATATATTTACACTGATACATATTCAAGGAATTTCATGATTCATTTTATTGATTTGTTATCTAAGACCAGCGCACAGTGGGGCTTTTTGACGATCCAGGTGGACAAAATTATTGCGTTGAAGTTTAATTAGGTTTTGCTGGTTTTTTGAATGTATTACTAATGAAATACTCAATTAGTGATAAATATTTGGTTTATTTAATTATTTATATTATTATTATTATTATTATTATTATTATTATTATTTATATTATTGTTATTTTTTTTATTATTTATTTATATTATAATATTATATTGTCATTAAAACTTCACATGTATTCAAAGTTTCAGCTCAATTAAATAAATAAAAGTGGATAAAAATTGACTTTCAAGATTTGATCTAAACATTCATACACACACTGCAAGAAGTTAATATAACTTAATTCTCAATGATTCACAAATTTTCGCTGGAGCTTTGTTAAGTTTCCAATACTTTAGGAATAGTCCAGGGGAAATGTACCAGAAACAAAAGAAGTTACCTTGCAAACAGTCGAGTAGAAGATTGTTTTTCCGACTTGTATATCACGAGGCCAGCATGGAAAAACCGAATTATCCAACAAAGTTTCCTAAGGGAGAATTTTCTGTGGCCAAAAGACAACAAAATTTTGGGACTTTCGTTATTGTTTTTTAAATATCTCGAGACCCGTTGTCGTAGCGTATTATTTGTTAATAACAATATTAAAGAGGACAAAATGTTCTACAACTTTCATACTTACAACTTTTTTATACACTCAATAGCAAACGAAGTACGACATTTCAAAAATAAGACAATTTTTTCAATTTCCTTAAAAACCGCGAAAAGCGTAGTTTTGTCCCGATGATTCAAATGTTCTCAACAGATTTAATCATGGATGTCAACTTCTACATATTGATAGCAGTAAATTTTCTGTTATTTGTAAATTGTCTGTTTATTCAGATCTCCTGTGATGGATTACTGGAGTCCACATTCACAAGGATGAATGTAACAAATTTTTTGTTGGCGAGAATATGAGAGTACCGTCTTATATCGTCAAAGTCTGCTTGTGTTTAGCACAACATATCTCTCTGAATGTGCCCCCCCCTTCTCGTTATATATATATATATATATATATATATACACGGTGTAACTGAAATGCTTCAACAAACTTTGAGGGATGATAGCACTCATGAAGATGAAAAAAAAATGCAGTAGAACACGGGGTCGCAAATGACATTTAACCCTTTCAGGGACAGTGGTATGTCTAAAAAACCACTTAATTTTAATTCCGAAACGCCACAAAGGCACCAGAATTTTGCTAAAATCTTTTCCATTTAATATTTATGTGAAATATAGCCTTTTTCTTATTTACAAACAATTTTTTTGTAAATTCCGGTGCCAGTCCATTTTCAGACGCATTTTCTCTATTTTTATCCTTTAAGCCTTTTAGGGGCAAACTACTTTTAGTACTAAAATGTTGAAATAAATGACTGGCACCGGAATTTATAAAAAAAAATTTGTTTGTAAATAAGAAAAAGGCTATATTTCACATACATATTAAATGGAAAAGATTTTAGCAAAATTCTGGTGCCATTATGGCGTTTTGGAATTAAAATTAAGCGCTTTCATAAACATACCACTGCCCCTGAAGGGGTTAAACGTCATTTGCGACCCCATGTTCCATTGCATTTTTTGTTCGTCTTCATGAGTACTATCATCCCTCAAAGTTTGTTGAAGCATTTCAGTTACACCCTATATATATATATATATATATAAAACACAGGAATAAACTAAACATGGAATCTGGCTTATGACTAAAACTACCTAATATTGAGCCAGACATGAGGAAGCTATGCTTGATAAAACAAGTCCATCCTTTTCATTAGCGATAGAAGCAAATTTTCCTACTGTAACAGTATATGAATCAGTGTGCGCCAATATGTCATTAAGTATTGTGGTCTTTTTTAATATACCAAAACATTTTTTCTTAATATTGTATACATTATTAAAATTTAATGGTGATACTACTTTTTACTTGAATGTTATTATGAAGCAGTCAATCTTAGTACCAATTTAGTAATGTAATCATTCATTTTTAAATACAATAAAACTTCATATGACGGAAACATGAAAGACCAAATATATATTTCGTTTTAGGCAGGTTCCTTTTTATAGGTTTTTCTATATTAGCTTTACGTTTGTTACCTGGTGGTACGCGGAAGTATGAACTTCGATTTAGTGGTACTTCGGTTTAAAAGTTTGGGAACCCCTGCTCTAGAGAAACATGATCCTGATATATCTTCTATTCAGGATAACTGAATGCTAATAATCCTACAACAGTCCCATCAAAGAGTCAAAAATATTGTTAAATATCACGTAGAAATTATTATTATTAAAATAATTTTTTTTCATTTAGCTTATGCAGTCATATTGCGTACCTTACTTTATTGTGAGGAAAGTTGATTTGAATGAGATAGGGGATGAATGTAACAACAAAAATGTTTATATGGTGTACAATCATAAATAACTTGGTATTTCATTTGATAAATGGTTACACTGATATCATTCAACAGATATAGTTTCAAAACAGTACATATTACAGAAGATTAGAATATTCCACAAAGTGTATTTTTCAACAACCAAAGTAAGTTTTTATGTTTGAGCTTTAAGGCATTTAATAGATAAAATCTTAAAATTTTATATATTTTATATATGCACGCTAAAATGTTATAATCTGTTGTTATATTTATATAATAAAAATGAAAAAATAGTGACAATATTTACTTAAATTAAACTAATATTTTGAACATTTTTATGAAAATAGTTATCTCAAATATTTTATTGAAAGAATTTTTAAATTTTACAAGAGATATAAATTCATAAAATTAGTTAATGAAGTAATCTGTTGTCATTTTTATTGTAGATATTTTATAAGGTAAAAGTATCTGTTATATAAGATATATTTATTTTTTGAGTCCCTCCTGTTATATGGAACTACAATCCAATGTTTGATATACTTAAAACAGTAAAACATTAAAACATATGTAATCAATAATAGGTAAATAAAATATACCATAGTACCATATGTACTATAGAATAAAGTGTTTATGGAATAAAATGAACAATATGTATGCATTATAAAAATAATTATTAAAATTAAACAAGATTTTTAAAAATTGAAACTGTCGTCCCAATAAGTTGCTAAATGCTGAGATATTCTTTTAAATTGTAATACTTTAAAATTAACATTGTATATACTTAAAGTTATTGTCTAAATATGAAAATTGTATTAGTCATCCACACTCTCCACTACTTGCTAAATTATATAGATTTATTGAATATAAAATATGCCTGTTGTGATGAAAATGAAGAAGAGGGTGTGCAAATAATAGATAATTTTCTGCTGTCAATATGTAGAAGTTAACATATATCATTACATCCGTGGGGAACATTTGAATCATCGGGACAAAACTAAGTTTTTCACGGTTTTTAAGAAAATTGAAAAATTGTCTTATTTTTGAAATGTCGTACTGCGCTTGCTATTGAGTGTATAAAAAAGTTGTAAATATGAAAGTTGTAGAGAATTTTGTCTTCTTTAACATTATAATTAACAAATAATACGCTACGACAACGGGTCTCGAGATATTTAAAAAACAACAAAAAAATTCTCAAAATTTTGTTGTTTTTTGGCCACAGAAAATTCTCTCTTAGGAAATTTTGTTAGATAATTCGATTTTTCCATGTTGGTCTCATTGTATACAAGTCGGGAAAAAATCCTCTACCCGACCTTTTGCAAGGTAACATGTACATGTCCCCTGGACTAGAATGGCACTTTGATTTTAAAAAAATGCTTATTGCTTAATAATGCTTAATACTGTGTTGAAAGTCAAGATAAAGTTTATAAACTAGATGGCGCTTATTTTCAAACAACAATAAGTTAAATCTTGTGAAAAACATGTGACATATGTTTAGTAAACTCGTGCTTTCAAATAAAACAGAATAGTCACGACTTGCTTTCGAACTTTAAGTAACAAGTGCAACCGTCGAAACTCCCTGAAACCAACTGCCTTTTTTACCGTCGTAATTAATCGATACGTCGGATTTTTTCGACAAAACTTGCACGGATTTGGATAAAAGAGACATTCAGTTTCCAGTATACGCGGTCTTGTTAAATTTCGAGATAATGGAGAAATGAATTTTGTCCACCTAGATTATCAAAACGCCCCACTGTGTAATGTTGTAAAAATCAGGCAGATTTTTCATTCAGAATTTTCAAATTTACACCAGAAAATTTTGAATAGTTATTATTTTTTGCAATTTTATTCACCAAGTTCCAAGCTATAATTTTTTAAAACAAAAACAACTGCTCGAATTTTGTTACAGATATCGGAGACGCAGCGGAATTGGCACGATTTGTGTTTTAGAGCGATTTTGGAGAGAAAACCTCGTTTTCTAATACATGTTCGACCTATCCTGCGAAAGCAACATGTTAGTTATTTTTTTATGATACAATATATTTTATTATAAAAACACATAATTTATTTTATCATAAAACACACATAATTTTATTGTAAAAACACACAATTTTTATTATAAACACACGCAGAAAATATTTTATTAAAAAGCACACACAATTTTTAATTTATTATAAAAGGCACGCATTGTACAATTGAGTCAACTATTATTAATATCAGAGAGCTTTGATTAAAACGGTCTACTGACCAAAATCGCTACATTGCTACGCCAGGCAAAAAATAGCCATTTTGGTGCCAAAAAGAAACGCTGCGACATCTGTACGAAATTTCTGAAAAAGAAAATCGCTAGATGTGGAAACACTGTCTGGTGTCTAAACAGTGAAAATAGAGCTTTTTTATGTATCAACGTCCTTTTACATTTCAATTTATTTTGTATTAATCCTTCATTATTTGTTATTATTATAAAAACTGTTGGCCTGAAAAATGATACACATGATAGAGCAATTTGGATGCAATTTATAGATATATGAATATTAGCTCTATATAGTTGACATATTTGTTTCGGCGGAGGGGGAGGCAAATATTTAATTTAATTTAATTAAATTTATTTATTTATTCTGCCGATTAGTGGTAATCTGTCTACAAACTTTCATTTTTACGAATATGAAAACATTTTCAATCGAGCTAATTTTGAGCCAATGCATTTCAATTTCCCGCTGTATTAGATTTTTATTTATTTATTTAAATTCTACATATAACTTGCATAAGAAGAAATTGACACTACGTCACATTTAATTAAATATGCAATGCACATTAATTACTTTCGCGTGAAGTTTTATCAATAAGTTTTCATTTCTAGTAAATGAAAAAAAATTAAGAGACTTTTATAAATGTATTTTATCAATATCTAACTATTTTCCACGAAAAGGTGAACTACGCTATTTAATGGAAAAGTAAAAATCTTACTAACAACTTTTGAAATGCCAAAGCAATATTTGTTTTCGAAATAACAAATGTCGAGAATTTTAGCAGAAAAGAACTTGAAGATTAATTTATTTGTACATTTTAATTAAGGAAAGTTAATAAGAAATATTTTCTGCAATTTGAAATTATGTTTTTCTAGAATATTGACATTTAATGTCTTCTTCCTTAAATATAACCACCAAAACAATTTTTTAAAGAAATATATGTTAATGCTACTTTTAAGTTATATAGATTAAATTTATAAAAAATCTGACAACTTGCTTCATTTCATTAAATATATAATTTACATTGATTAGTTTCGGGTGAAGTTTTATCGATAATTTTTCATTTGTAATAGCTGAAACTGTTTCAGGAGCTTTTTATAAAATAAATTTATCACTATCTTTCAATTTTATACGACGGAACAAACTAATGTATTTAGTAAAAAAATAACAAAGTAATAATACGAAAGCAAAAATTTCGAGAATAACTTTTGAATTGCCAAAGCAATGTTATTTTCCGAAATAAATGTCAAGAACTTTAACACAAATGGAAATAATGAATTATTTGTATGTACACATAAATTGAAATGGAATTTCATAAAAAGTATTTTATCTTATCCTTAAACAATGTTATCTGGTGTATTGACATTTTATGCTCTTTCTCTAATTATAATCTCCAAGACAACACTTATGAATAAAAATATTTTTTATTTTTCCGCACGCAGTCAATGAAATTTGATGTTTTCATTAAAGGAAATTTTGACATTTTAATTACACTTTGTAAAAATAAAGATGAAACTTTTAAAGATTTATTTAAAATAAATTAAATGTTTCACGTTCATGCGTAAGGAAATGAAATGAGTGGTGTTTCGAAATATAAATACATTAAAATTTCCAATACAATTTTCAGCAGGACTAATACTGCGCTGTAAATTATTAATACTAACAAAGGATGTGAATTAATTTCCACTTTGCTAAACAACGCCTAACCAAAATAGTGAAAAATATGTCCAGACTGGGGATCGAACCCAGATACCCTGGTATAGTGCGCCAAGTGCTTTACCATTTAAGTCATCTGGAAGACATCCAGCCTGACATTTTTCACTTATACTTCGTCACGGCTGCAACCTTGCAGCGCAAGATGGAATTTCAAACATGAGCACGCTATCCAGTGGCGTACTTGAGAGGAATAAGTTCCCAGCATCGGATAACATCTAAATTTCCAATTAACCCGAGAGAAATCGCGCATATCTAGGGTATGAATAGTTTTTACTTTGTCATCAATAAATACAAACAATAATTCTCAACTTATTTAGTCAGTGACAACTGTTAAAATTGTAGGATAAAATACGCTAAGGATTACATTTCGATAAGTAGTGGTGATAATTGTAAAATCTGTACGCACTCGGGATATGTCATACCCCATGCGACTTCTCCCGGGTTAAATTTTCAGCAGGACTGAAACTGCGCTATAAATCAATAATACTAACAAGGAAGTGAATTAATTTTCACTTTGCTAAACAACACATAACCGACATAGTGTGTGTCCAGACTACACATTTTTTTCACTATGTTGGTTATGTGTTGTTTTGCAAAGTGAAAATTAATTCGTATTCTTTGTTAGTATTATAAATACATTATTTTGGAAAAATACGTATTTTTGTTTAATTTACAAAAAGACAATTTTAAACTTTAACAATTAAAATTAGTTTTAAAAGTATTGATAAATCAGAAAAGCATCTATTAGAATAACATGTTATAGGTGTGATTCAGAATTCCATTTACAAATTTTAAAGTGTGGTAAAGCATTCTACAGCAATCAAATTTTGCATAAGAAATCAGAGTCGATCAATAATGAATATTTTAAATTTTATCAATAATGAATCGATTTATCAATAAGGACTATTTTTTAACGAAATGTTCAATAGATTTCCTTTTCTCCGTGTAAAATGTAATGATATATAAAAAAATGGTTGAAGAGGCCACTAATCACACGAAATAGCGCTCAGTTAACCACTCAATACAGGGTGTCATGAAAACTCAACAAACTGTGAAGACTCAACAAATTGTGAAAAAATCAGATTGCCGTGATTTCCACAATAAAAACTATCAAAGAGTCGGAATTTTATGACTTAAGAAAACAAAACATTTTAAAAGACCTAAACTGATTTCAGCTAACAACAGGGATAGTGCTTGTTTAACTATTGAATACTACTATTTCCAAATACTAATCTTCATCTTATTTCATCGGAAATTTGTGAACCATTTTGATACTTACGTATTATTTATGCCACAAAAATAGATCGCCAAAAATGGTTGTCAGTCGTTAGTGTTTTAAACAGTAACTTAATATAGATTTATTAAAAACATAACATCTTAAAAAATAATAAATATTAAAAAAAGCCAACTTAAATAATACAAAACAGTAATTTAGCATATATGTTTATGAATTACATAACATCAGGTTGCTGGTTTTTAACTATAAAAGATATTTACGATGACACGATGGTAGTTTTATTTCCTGCGGGTGATGTTATTGCTCGTCAGAATGAATGTAATACACACACACACACACATATATATATATATATATATATCCTATACACAAAATATATCTATAAATATTAGATACATATCCTATTATATAACTGCACAAAATTATTTTTTAAATGGCTTTAAAAATAGCAACTAAATAATACTAATTATGCAGTTTTAAGAGCCTACATCAGTCACGCGAAAAAACGCTCCAGCTAATGTTAAGTCTATGGGAAGGTTATCGCGCGATTTCTCGCTCGCATTTTAATATTTTTAAATGATTTTTTTTTTGCATAGGATAGCTGAGGTCGATCTCTAATGTTGTTAGTTTTTACTTTTTCGATTTTGGTTCCAGTTTTTTTATATAAGGGTAATTTCACTTTCAGAACCGGTTCCAACCGGTTCCAAAATTGAAAATGTCCGCTTATAAAAAAACCGTAACCAAAATCGGAAAAGTAAACACTAACAACTGTACTTAGCGCTATTTTTGGCAGAAGGTATCTTCCTGGCTCGGATAATACGTAACTATCAAATTTGTACTCCCTCCGTCCCAAATTAGTAGCTACATTTGGGTTGAAAATTTTGTCCCAAATTAGTTGCTACATTTCAAGTAGGTGGAGTCCAGGGATGAGATTTCTCCGCTTTTTTTCATACCAGTATAATCTTACAGAAAATGTTCTTTTATTTAATGGGAACATTCTCAGATTTAAGAAAACAACGTTTTCTCTAAGATTATACTGGTATGCAAAAAAGCGGAGAAATTTTATCCCTGGTGGAGTCATAAATAACTTCCGATGCATTTTAGTAGATCGACACCAGTAAAATTATTAAAGTAGAATTAATATAATGCAATATACTTAGAATGTGAAGTATGAGAATAAGAAGTAATGTGACTCCACTTAATAAAAAAGTGACTAGAATAGTAGTGTAATTATGAATAACAATTTAGAAATTACCCTAAAGGAGGAAATGAATAATAAAGAGAGTAACGCTGTATCACAATTTTTCTACAACACTTAAAGAAACTCCTTAAATATCAATTAATAATGTTTTATGTGCGATTAAAATTATCACAGCTTGACATTTCCATTCTCATTTTTTACTTTCCACAAATATAGCACGTATTTGTGACAAATGTTTGGAAGCTTTAAAGGGTTCGCATGCTCTTAGGCTACGCCCCATTTTGTAAGTACTCTATCACCTGTATACCAGAAAGATCATTTTCGTCCTAATGAATTCACGATTCGTTAGATAGAAGATAGTTTTTTGCGATTACTGGTGGAAGAAACCTTACAAAAAGGGGCGTGGATTAAGAACCTTGGATTTTTAAAAATAATTTGGTACTGATTTAAGTAGGGAGGTTAAGTAAATGTTGGTGATTGATAGCATAGCACCCTGAAATCTCTGAAAAATGTGAAAAAAAATCATAAAATCATCAATATCAATAATCAGTACAGAATTATTCAAATGTAGCAACTAATTTGGGACAGTAGTTGGGAAAGTATTACTTAATAAAGTAAATAAGGTTATAATTCTGAGTTAGTAGTATGAATCCTAAAAACATAAATTGCTGAAAATCCTATAAAAATAATATAGGAATAAAATTGGTTAACATTTCAGAATGACGAAATTCATCTATAAATACTTAAGGGTTCTGTCTCCTCACACGAAAACACCCGCTCGCTAATGTTAAAACTATGGGACAGTTATTTTACAATATCTCATTTGCATTTCAATACTTTTAAACAATTTTTTTTCTGTATTAAATAGCTGAGATTGATCTCTACAACCGCCGATTTTAATTTTTCGATTTTGTTTGCAGGTGTTTAAAAAGGATACTTTCTTTTTTTAAACCGGTTCCGAAAAAAAAAAAAAACTGCAAATAAAACTGAAAATTTAAAATGGCGGTTGTAGAGATCAATCTCGGTGTCCAATGCAAAAAAAAAAAAAAAAAAAAAAAAAAAAAAAAAAAAAAAATGTTAAAAAATATTGAATTGCAAACGAGATATTTTAAAACAACTACGCCATAGGATTAACATAACCGAGCTGTTTGTTTCACGTGAGGTGACCATAGATATAATAATATATAGTTATTTATATATATCCATGGAGGGCACAGGATCCTTAACCGTTTAATGTAGAACTGTACAGGGTAAATAATCCCCGCCATTTATTAGCCAGGAACCAAAAACCAAGCTAAAACCGGTTAGCGTTAGCGCAATGGCGGATAGCAGGTGACAGTGACAGGCCCTTATAAATCCGGCAACTGCCCTGGCTGTACACTAACCCTAGGCCGGGCTACAACATGGCGGTTATTTTCGGTAGCAAGATAAATATTAGGGTGGAGCCTATATATATATATATTTTCGAAATTCTTTTCCCGCTAGCGCGGAAATATTGTATTTCTTCTCCCCAAAAAATTCCTCGAAAATTTGAAATTTTTTAACCGTTAAAAGTAGTTTGCCCCTTAACCTTTTGATTACGGGACAAGAATGGTGACTATTTTTAAATTTAATCGCACAACAATTTACAAAAGTATTTCTTTGTGGCTGATTTCGCTTGAAAATATCCTAGTATAAGTATATGGCAGATATTGTTTTTAAAAAAGTAGTACGAATAAAATAAAAAATAGTCGCTGGGACGACCTATATCCGACCAATCAAAAGATTAAGGTACATTTTTCAATATTTCGTCGCTACTATGTCAAACTATCGAATGTGCAAAAATGCATTTTTCATTACTTTTAACACGTTGACGGACACTTGCGTCTATAGACGTCAAAGCAAAGTTCACTATGTGACATGACAGCAATAACCGTCCAAAACGAAACGGTCGTTTTTAGACACTACGGCTATAGCAGCACAAATGTGCATTTACCGGCGTACAAGTAGAAGCCCAGTGTCATGTTTTGGAAACAATTTTTTAGGTTGAAATTCGTTTTCCACCTGTTATACGAGTTGCACGTGCAGGTACGAGCATACGAGTTGCACGTTATGTATGCACGTGCAGGGTGGCTAGTAGTCAGGGAATAATACAGTAAAAAAAAAGATAATTACCAGTATATTCTTATAGAAAAATTCAAATTGAAAAGTTGCCGAACAGTTGATGTCGGTTAAGGGGCTTCCGAGTTGCGATCAACTTTACGCCCAGTCTATTTGTGACTAACCTGTCTTGTAAATATTGAAATTGATTATTTGATCGAATAATCAACATAAATTTTTCTATAAGAATATACTGGTGTTTATCACTTTTTTTGACTGAATTTTTCCCTGACCACTAGCCACCCCGATGTGGTTGTGAAGGGAGTAGTGCAACCTAATTAAAGGTGCTGAATGAATCAAAAATTAAGTTTATTTAAGTAGAAAGAGTAAAACTATACTTCTAATATTCTAAAAATTACAAAAACATATAGTGTCAATTTTCGAACTTCACTTGTTCCTACTGTCCGTCAATGTGCTAAAAATGGGCCGATTGCCACCACTAAATTTTAACAATATTCTTCAGCAGGGTTGCCAGTTTAGATTCTTTTTTTATTCAGAAATTCCACAGTGATAAAAGAAATTTCTAGCAGAAATTTTTGCTTTATTTAATGACAGACATTTCGTGATTACTTAAAGCAAAATTTTTTCTTCCAAAATTTCCAGTATGAATTAGGTATCGCTCAATCAATAAGAAGGCCAAACTGGCAACCCTGTTCTTCAAAGAAATTTTATTAGCATTCTTACTTGGCTAAGAATTCTAATAAAATTTAGTGGTTTTAATCGTCCAATTTTTAAAAATAATGGAAAATTCATTTCTTCACATTCGATAGTTTGACATGGTAGCGACGATATGTCTGGACAGTTTCTACACAGTTCAACATCCGTCTTCTAGGAAGACAGAGGCCTATGCCAATGAATGGAACATATTATGTTCCATTCATTGGCGTAGAAACACTGGATCCGTGAAACAGTGATTTATTCTGCCCGTATGGATACCCAACAATATTTGAATCTACTTTTTCTTCGGTAACTGCTATTATATAAATGACAGATCATTGGAAATTCATAAAAACTTGCGTTCCTAAAAATGGCAAAAAAAGGCAAAAAAAAAAAAAAAAAAAAAAACTGATTGTAACAATTATTAAAATTTACTTTGTAATTTTTGTGTTAAAATTTGCCTATTTAATCATAGAATATGCTAGCTGTTTCAATTATTAACTATTGAAATGAATTACATCAAATAGCAAACTTAACGTTACATATACTTTTATACTGGTATATATTTATTTTCAAATACTATTTTTTTTAAATGTAAAATGTCAGTTTTAGACATTTTTTTAAATACGGCCACAAAACACTAATGACGGTATTGTAGTCAATGCTAATTCTAGCAGTCTGAAGTATTTTAAAACAGATTACTTAAGAGTCATCGCCCCTTGAATACCAGGCGTACGCTCTGACATACAAAGAATCGCTGTGAGAAATTTTAATAACATATTTTATATATATATATATATATATTGCCATCATTATTGAACTATAGGCAAATTTTGCGCTGATATTTACGTTTAATTTAAAATAGTGACTAAAAATTAAAAATAAATAAAGAAATTAACTGAAAAATAATTATCACATCCAGTGAAACATTTTACACTATTAATAAAATGTAAATAAAAGGTAGTTCTACAATGGTTTCCCGTGCCCGCGATCAGGGATTTTTTATCACCGTAGACTACATACGAACAACCGAAAGTATGTAAAAGAAATACCATCTTACAATAATTCTACCCCGATTACATAATAATTTCTGTTTTACGACATAACCCTGACCTCTAGATTGTTACATAATTGGGTGTCTACTAACTTAATCGCAAATAGATAAATATATGTGTAAGTTATTTTTATACAAATTATACGGAAATATTAAGGAATAGCTTCACACCTCTTTCTACCGACAGTGCGCTGGACTATTGCCTTTATTAATTTTGCTACCTGCCCTCATAAAGTAGCAGATCTTCTTGAACGAAGGAATTCCGTAAGGAGCAAATTACTTACCACAGATTTATTTTTAAATATATTTAAATTAAATTAGTAACTTTTTACGGTGTAGGAGTTTACTTATTTGTGTACCTTTATAGATTACAGGAAACCTAAATTTTCCAAGAAGCAGTTTTGAGTAACCGGACAAGGTGCATTATTATTTATTGTTTCAATACGACAAAAGGGAAAAACTATTGAATATTTAACGAAAAAAAAGGATGTCAAAATTAATACGATATAACTTTTAACGAATGTTTGTCTTTACTTTGTTATTATTCCTTACGAAACAGTTTACTTTAATATTGTATGAAAGTTTGCCATGTACAACGGATGAAAACAATATTTTAAAGTAATTTAGATAAGAATTTTTTCACGTTACATTTATCAAACCTTCCTGTTTTGAAGTACTCTTATTTCCAAAGAGAAATAATCGATTTACTTATTGATAGAAATTTGAGATTAAGATAACAATTCAGAAGCAGTGGTATTGAAAAAACAGAAAGATTATCAGATATGCATTTGTGAAACCTATTCTAAAGTATCTTAAAAAAAATCCTTCATAATACATTGCCATAATGTAACCATATCTTTGATTCATAGATATAAAAGAATGATGTTTAAAATGGAAAAGTTTAATATCTAATTTATAAGGTAATAATTATAAAAAAAAGTTTAAGAGATATAAAAAAATAAATTTTAACAAAAAGGTTCATTAAAGTTTGTTTTTACATTTAGTCTGAACGCGAGATTTGGTGACAAGAAAAAAAATAATATGGAAGAAACAAAAAAGTGTGCGAAAAAGCAAACTTAAAAGCTCATTTCAAATCTTATCTATTTCTTCCGCAATCTGTTTTTGTTTGTTGAATCCCTATTTATAATGAATATTCGCACTAAAAATCGTAATTCACTATAAGAATGTATATTTGGGCCAAGACACGACAGCTAAAATACAAGAATTTGACATGGATTTGGCTATGTTTAAAATACAATATTTTTAATATAGTTCGCCATCTTTGTTAAGTTGAGACAAATTTAGCCCCGATATTTGCGTTCAATTTCAAATAGTGGCTGCTAATTTAAAATATCAAAATAAATATTGAAGTTTACTGTAAAATAATAGAATCATATACAGTGAAAATTTTTACAAAATAAGAGTAAATACAGGTTAGCCTATAATGTTTTCTCATGCACTTGATCATCAGTTTTTTTTATCATTGAAGACTACATTTGAATAACCGAAGATACATAAAAGAATATTCAACATACAATAATGTCATCCCGATTACCGAACGATTTCCATTTTACGATTTAACAACCCTAATCTCTAGATTGTCGAATAATTGGGGTCTACTACAATAATTTCTCTTAATCATAAAAAAATAAATGCTACTGACTTTTTTTTTTTTTTTTTTATATACAAACGGAATTGGCTTTAACACCTCTTTCTATTGCTGATTCCCAGCAGACTATCGGCTACGCGCGGTTCTTTCTATTCGTGCACCAGCAGTTTTCCGCACTGCCTACATTTTACTTCGATATCTGCCGTCTGAAAACGACAAATCTTCTGGAATTATAATAGACAAAAAAAGCAAGCATATCAAATTTGTTTTCATTTGTAAATACATTAAAAGTACATTTGTTACTTTTTCTGGTGTTGGTATTTATTTACCCGTATACTATTTTAGATTATAGGAAACCAGAATTTTTTAAGAAATTGTTTTTGAGTAGCTAGAGCAGCCCATTATTTCCAAAAAAAGTTCTTAGAGATTTTTTTTTTTTTTTTTTTATAGTTTGGAATCCTTGTTTCTACATTCTTTTAATACGAAGGTTACTAAATTAATTATAATTTAGAATTGAAAATATAATCAAACACGTACTCAAATGTGTAGTAGTTAAAACAATAAGCAGTCTTGTAATGATTTTAGATAAATAATAATGCCAAATTATTACTTATTTCAAGACATGTAGTTTATAACACAATTAAATTCTATTCTTATGAGGAGTTTGAAATTCGCAATCACATAAATAATGTAATCCAATCACTTGTTAACTTTAAATTAATGTCCAATAATGCTTAAAGTGATAAAAAACATAACGCAGCATATTTAAAATACCTTTTTCTTTAATGTAGATAACATATGTTTCATGCACAACTATCGGTGACATCTTCAGATCTTAATAATAAATACAATGTTTTACTATTTTCAAATATGCGAGAATTTCGTATTTATTATTAAGATCGGAAGATGTCACCGATAGTTGTGCATGAAACATATGTTATCTACATTAAAGAAAAAGGTATTTTAAATATTCTGTGTTATGTTTTTTTATCACTTTAAGCATTATTGGACATTAATTTATTCTCAATCACTTTAAACTATTTCGCACAGCTGTTCAAAACAATATAATTGCTCCTTCTCATTAAATAATAATAATAATAATAATAATAATAATAATAATAATAATAATAATATATTATTATTATTATTATTATTATTATTATTATTATTATTATTTTGAGTATTCTTTTTCTTTCTACCGAGAATAGCTTATCTTCGTGAATGAAACGTTGATACTCTAATAATAGAAAACACATTATAAATCCTACTTATTCTAAAGTATCTGTATAAATACATTGTAGATTTCAAATAAAAGTTTATTTCCGATGTTTAACAATTTTCCAAAGTTTCTTTTTTTTTAGTGCGTCTTTAGTTGTGTAAGCTCACCTGCTTGTCTAGTGATTAGGGAGCATTCTACAATACGAAAGATGCCGGGATGAAATTCCGACTCAAATATGGATTTTTGTAGTATGTCAGATTCTAGTTTAAATAAAGATTTCGGTCTGTTCAGCCCTGGTTTGCAAAAGATTGCCATAGCAACCACAGGCCATCAACTTTAGTTGCATATATGGTTTTTGCTGTTCATTTGTATGCTAGGTAAGTATTAATGGCGATGCCTGAAGAATGCCTTGTGTAAAAAAAAATAATGTCTGCTTCTTTTATCGATTTTTTAAAAGAGTTTTATCGATAAACTTTTATTGGAAATAGTACGTTATTCTATCCCAACTCGATAGGCAGATTTTTGCCAACTTGTTCAACAGTATAGTTTGTTTTTCGTCATTGTACAGAGATATTTAAAACCATTAAAAACACAATACAAAATTAACAAGTTCGCGCGAATTTTTAAAAAAATTAAAAATTTGTCGAAAAGCAGTGGGAACTTTGCATTTGGCGCATTAATGACTAGCAAAAGTAAAATTGGAGAATGATATTGGAAATTTCATTTTTGTGGAATTAAAAATCTTCAAGATGAAGAGCGCCGTGGTCGAGAATTCGTCATTCACAAACAAAAATTGGAAGCACAAGTTAAAGCTAATAATCATACCAGTTTCCGAGAGCTTGCTGTTGAAATTGGAGTATGTTTACAAACTCTTTAAAACCACCCAAAAGAAATGGTTTAAAATATTGCATAATTGAAATCTTCATTATTTTTTACACAACCTTATATTATTAGATTTCCATCACTTTTAATGGATAAAGAGTTTAATTGTGTTTTCACATCAAAAGCAGCCGTTTAAAAAAGGTAAGAGAAAGCCACGTTTCTAAGCAATTAGCAAGAAAAAAATACGGTTAGTGTCTCTAGAAAAACGCTTGTAAGTTTTAGCAAAAAAGTTTATCAAAATGAATAAAGAATTTATGTCTTTACTTTACGAGAATTTTTAATGAGACGCAGATTCTTTTTATGTTTTACCCTCCCCCCGCATGAATACAAAAGAAAGTAAAAATATCAAAGTGGAAACGAGTCCAGTGTTATCATTATGCTAAAAAAAAATCAGATTGCTTGATTGCCACCACTTTTTTAAAGTAGAAATATTTTCTTTATTTAACGACAGATTAATTAATGTGTGCCGCTATGATATTGGATCTTCATGAGAGAGCGCAATACATGAGACACAGATTATGATCATGGGTTTACCCTCTCGTCATGCAAGTGCTGGATGACTTCCGGTGAACGACTTCGATGTTGCTCTGAGTGTCAAGTCTGCATATTTCGACTGCTGCGTGTTCGAGCGGTGCTTGGAAAGGGGGCGTGTTATTCCCGCCCTCTTGGTGAGTGTTTCCCGGGCCGAGCTTGGAAAGGGGGCGTGTTATTCCCGCCCTCTTGCTGTTTCTCCATTGCTCTGATTGAGTATCACAGTCACTGCGTTACACTCACAAATTTGGAGTTCGTTCGCGGAGCAGGTGTTGTTCAGACGTGATTTCAACAGCTGCTTTCTTCTCGCTCCCGGCCAGACTTTCCCGCCCGGAGATATTGTGTGTGCATCATCTCTGTGCTTGTGACTACTTTTTTACCGTATTTATCGCATTGGACATCTACAATTTTCTTCCGCCAAACAGTTTGGTTTTGCTTATGTTTTAAAGACTAAAACATGGGGTTCAATTTCAACAATAACTGCTTAAGACTGTTAAGTGGCACCGATTACATCGACCTCTCTCGAGCATGGACTGAGTTCCCAACAATAACAGATGAAAATCAACACAAAATTGTGACGGATTTTTTAGTATACGTTGACGGATACGTCAAGAACATTTTATTGACTGAAGATTTTAAAACCAACTCTGACAAGCAGCAGCATGTGAGTAAGCTTCTAGATTCAATTTCTTTCTTGTTTATTGAGCCGTTTGACACCGTAAAGTTGATAAAACTTAAATTTTTCCAACACTATGTTGGAAATAATAATAACCTAGACTTAACAGTCATTTTAAATGAATTAAAAGTACTTAACGATTCTAGATTCTTACCTTGCTCTTACCTGAGCACTGATGATGGTTTTACCTCAGTCAGCAACCGTAAACGCAAAACTCCCGAGGCTCCAATTATCCCACTCAAAAACAAGTTTCAAGCTTTAAGTGAGGATAACTTTGCTACTACCTCCATGGATCAGGACATTCCCTCTGAATGCGACCAATCTGGCAATACTCAAAATCCCGGAAATACTCAAAATCAAAATTCAACCAAAAACAAAATTCACCCTTTTTAAATCGAAATTAAAGTCCACTGGCATGACCTTGCTGCCAAAATAAATGAAATGAAGTTAAACCCCTAATTAAATTGGACGGTGAACTTTTAAAAGTTCACTGCAAAAATGACAACGACTTCAGAAAAACTCAAAATTATCTTGATACTAATAGTATCGCGTATACTACTCTCAGCCCTACTGAAAAACGTCCCCGTAAGGTATGTATCAGAGTCATTCCTCCATACACTGACCCTAATATAATTATCGAAGCACTTAAAAAATAGAACTTCACTGCAAACAGAACAGCAATGTTAAAAAATAGAAAAACTGGCGATCCCATGCCCATATATCTTATTAATCTTCTCCCCAGAGACAACTTCGACGATATATACAAAATAAATGAAATATGCAACTTAAGCGTCACTGTTGAGCATTTTAAAAGCTCAAACATTGTTAAACAGGGCCATCGCTGTCAGGGTTTCGGACACGCGTCCGAAATCTGCATCTCAGCCCTGAATGCCCCAAAATTGGAAAAATAATCCCAACATGTGCTAACTGCGCTGGCCCACACCCCGCTACGTATAGAGGCTGTCCTAAAACCCCTCAAAATGCCCGTAAAAATCAACCAACTAGGCCCAACCGTAAGGAACCTAACCCAAAAAATGAAGTTAAGATTATGACTGACATTCTTGCCAGCTTTAATTACACTAAAAAGACTGCAAATTCTCCGACCACTAACAACACCAATACTGCTCCTGCAGTTAACACTAGCTCGGATCCGGACACTACATCCCAAACCTCTTCCACTAATCCTACTGACCTTCAGAACCTGTCTTCTAACACTCATTCTACACCTACTAACAGTGTTCCAAACACTAGCTTTACCTCAGAATTTTCTGAAATTTTTAAAACCTTTCAGGAAATGAAAGAAATTCTCAAATTTAACAAATTTATACAATGCTTTAAGAACATCTCTAAAAAGACTAAAAACTGTACTAATCCTTTTGAGAAAATGTTCATTATTATGAACGAATTCGACAGTCTAGCCCCGGAATTTAACAAACCCAACTATGAATAATTCCACTAACCTCTCTTCTCTTATCATACTAACCTGGAATTGCAATTCCATCCAATTTAAATTTAATGAATTCAAAATTTTTATCCTCGATCATCCACATATTGACATTATTTTTCTTCAAGAAACCCGTAACCCTACCTTCAATATTAACATCCCTGGGTATAGGCTTCACTACACACCACGCACCGCTGACCCCAGATGGGGCGGCAGTGCCATATACATTAAAAACCACTTACCACACTATATTACTCAAAATTCCACTATTCCTAAAATTGATTTCACCAGTATTGTCTTACAACTTTCACATATTAATATTAACTTAGCTTCCATTTATATACATCCTTCTGGTACTTTCCCAGTTAATGATCTCACTAACCTTATTTCACAACATACACACTGCTTCTTTGCTGGAGACTTTAACGCCAAAAGCAGACGTTGGAACTGCCATGGTAACTCCCGAAGAGGTACCTCACTGCATAATTTCATTCAGCACCTTAATCTTAGCCTTCATGCTTCAACCACACCAACACACATAAGTACTAGGCCTAATACCCACAACTCCATAATTGACTTTGCTATCACTAAAAACCTTCCCTATCCTATTACTACTACTGTACTTAACGAATTTAGCTCTGACCATCTTCCTATCTCTTTCAAAATTGATCTCATAAATCCTCTCTCCACACCTCCTTCCGTGGCCATTGACTGGACAAAATTTACCAATTTTCTCAATAACAATAACTTAAATCTTCCAGAAATTAATAATACTGCTGATATTGATATTGCTGTCGACAACTTTAATTCTCACATAACTAATGCTCTAAACCACTCCACCATCAAATACTTCAAAAACAACAACTCCTTCACTCCTCCTCCTCATATTTATAACCTCTGTAAACAACGCAATCGTCTTCGGCGTCTTTTTCAAAACTCTAGAGACCCCACACTTAAACCCCTCATCAATAGACTTAATAATAGTATCAAAAATAGCATCTTCAAAGAAAAACAAAAAAGTTGGCAACATTTTCTCAATAATATTGCTAGCGAGGATAATTATCTCTAGCTTCTTAAACGTAAAATCAATAACAACCATGCCCCCATCCCCCCCCTTTCGACCAATAACAGCACTGCTTACACTGACGAGGATAAAGCCGAATTCCTGGCCAGAGCTCACTCTAACCAATTCTCTCCAAATTCCACCCTCGCTAGCCAAAATCATATCACCCACGTCAGCGATACTGTTCACAGATTCCTGGCACAACCCCCTGATGAACCCCCCACTGAAATTCAACCAATTGTTATCCACAAAATTATTTCTAAACTCAAAAAACGTAAAGCCCCTGGGTACGACAAAATTCCTAATACGGCTCTTAAAAACCTACCTCCTAACTATATCATCTACATTACGAAACTTACTAACTCTATTTTCAAATTTAACTATTTTCCGAAACCTTGGAAAATTTCTATAATATCTTCTATCCACAAACCTGGTGCTAACCTCTCTGACCCAGTAAACTATAGACCTATCTCCCTTCTTCCTTCACTCAGCAAAGTTGTCCAACGCGTCATTTGGTCGCAACTTCAGAACCACATTCAACTTAACAACACTCTTATGCCTGAACAATTTGGCTTTCGCCCAAAACATTCAACAACACACCAGCTACTTCGAGTAGTCGAATTTCTCAGCGAAAAGCTAAACTCGAAGATTCCTGCTGCTGCCATTTTTCTTGACATCGCTAAGGCATTTGACAAAGTCTGGCATGTGGGCCTTATATACAAACTAATTAGGCTTAAATTCCCTGCTAGACTTATACATCTTATTTTCTCTTACCTTAGCGATCGCATTTTTCGCGTCCGCATTAACAACATTCTTTCTAGCATTTTCCGTATCTTAGCAGGCATCCTTCAAGGGAGCGTCATGGGACCCTTGTTATTCAACATATACTTTAACGACATTCCTCGTTCACTTAACACCCACCTTGCACTTTATGCGGACGACACTACAATCTACGTTTACGCTCATCACCCATACACACTTTACAGGTATCTGCAGACTCACATTGATGCCTTCTTAGACTGGTGCGACCTATGGCGCATTAAAATCAATGAAAACAAAACTGCTGCTGTTTATTTCTCTAGAAAACTACCATATCCCAATAGAATAACCATTAATAATACCACTATACCTTGGACTAATGAAGCAAAATACCTGGGGTCACTCTTGACCAAAGACTTTCTTTTAAAAAATATATCCTCACCGTCAGTGGGAAAGTCGCTGGAGCTACGATTGCACTAAAACCTCTTCTTAATAGTAAAACACTGGCTATCCATAACAAACTTCTCCTTTATAATTCCTGTATTTTACCAATTATCACCAACGCCTGTCCGGTCTGGGGCTATATCTGCAAATCCTCCATGAAAAACCCCAGCCAACTTCATAACAAAAATCTGCGTACTGTCAGAAATGCCTCTCGCTATCTCCGTAATAGCACTATTCGCAGAGACCTCAAAACTACCACATTAAATAAAAGAATCAACCACCTTGCCAAAAAATTTTATGAAAAATTATATGACCTCCCTAATGATATAATCGCAGAATTGCCGGATTATGACGCATTCGAACCACATCACCGCAAGCGTCCAAAATATTCTTGCATTATTGACTATGAGCATTAGTGCTCACCATTCTGCAAATTTCTCTCTCTTACTTTTATATAAATTTGTAATTTCCTAATTAAACTTATTTCTATGCTATACAAAATAATAATAAAAAAAATAAAAATAAATATATTTAATTAAAAATAAATGTTTGCCCTTATTAAGTACTATTTCTGTTAAAGCTTTGCTTTGCCTGCCTTTTCCACCTGGCATTTATGTACTGTTTTTGAACATGTTCCAAACCCAATTTTACACTTTTTCAACTTTTTCCAGTAGTTAATTTTAACTACAGCTGTACCATTTTCCTTATTCCATTTATTAGACTCTATCCTTAATCTCTATAGCTTTACTTTTTTATTCCCAGTGTTTAATTTTTCTTCTATTTTTAATTGTTATTTCTTATGTAGTTAATACTACATTTAACTTTTCCCACCGGCTCAATATTTACAAGACAGTTTACTCACATATAGACTGGGCGTAAAGTTGATCACAACTCGGAAGCCCCTTAACCGACATCAACTGTTCGGCAACTGTTCGGCAATTAATGTGTGCCGATTACACTTTAAGAAAAAGTTGTGGTAAACAAACAAGTTGAATTAAAAAAAAAATCCTACTGGCAGCAAACACTGAACCGGTCACATACTAATTAATACTACGATATCACCATCTGTATCGTATCTGAAAATTAAGTAATATGTTTACATATGCACTTGGTCAATCTGGGTATTCCACTGATCATCATATCAAATACTTTATACTCTATGTTTATAGCACTTGTATAAGATTGGGCAATTCGTGAGATGTTCGTGGGAAATTCAGAAGAAAAGCTTCCGGCCAGTATTAAACTTTTCTAGTACTATCATTGGGAATTTGAAATCCACTACTCATTGGCATTTCTCACAGCTTATTTTGGGATAACAGTAAAACGCTTCGAATTCGTCGTAAACACTAAAATATCTATTTTTCATGTATATTCAGTTGTGATCCTTTTTCTAAAGAATTTTTAGGTTTTACACCCCTCCTTTTTTTAATACAGGAAATAAAATTATGTGTAAGTCGTAAGATTAAAGAGAAAAAGGAGGTTGATAGAGATTCGGTTAATTACCATTCTACTTTAATGACCTCTATATTATCTAACGATTTCGATTTTACGACATATACCTGGAACCTAGAATGTCGGATAATTTGAAATCTACTACAGTAATTGTCCTTAATCACAAACAAATATGTGTATTTATAATTTTTTCTAAAACAAAATAGGCTCTTACACCTATGTCTTTCGCCCATTCTCTGCACCATTTCCACCTCGGGGCTAGAGAAAATCTGCCCACCGTTTCCTGCATTGTTTAAATTCCACTACAGTATCTGCCGTCATAAAACAGCATATTTTCGCGAATTAACCCCTTAATCGTCGTGCCCGAGACATTCACGGGCAGTTTAGGCTACTTTTTTAAAATTCAGAAAGCTTGATTCCCACCAGTTTTTTTTTAATAAAGTAAATGGCTTTATTATCGCACTATTTTATCTGCTTTTAAATAAAGCCGAATATTTCTACTTCAAAAAACTGGTGGCAATCAAGCAATCTGAATTTTTAAAAAGTAGCCTACGCCTATCGGGCGCGACGATTAAGGGGTTAACACTTTAAAATGCATTCACAGCTTAATTTTTTTTTTTTTTTTTTTTTTTTTTTTTTTTTGTAAACCGATTAAAAGTAATTTTTTTTCTTTTCCGGTGTGAACATTATTTATTTAAACACGTACTACTCTGGGTTATAGGAAACTCAAATTTTCCCAAGACTGACTACATTTTTTTTTTCAAATCAAGTAAAAATAGAAATATTATTAAATAAAATAAATTAATGAATTACTACAGAGAAACAAGAACCATTTTATTAAATGATTTTTCAGGTTCAAATAATACTTATTTGCTTAAAAAAATCCGGAAGGCTGCCTGAAATGTAATAGGTAGTTTTTAAACAACTAGATCAGACCATTATTTCCCTGGAATAATCCTGTATTATTATTATTACTATTATTAAATTAGCAAGCTTTTCTGCTTCATTTGTATAATGCAGAGGGTTACTAAATTTATCGCAATTTAGAATTGCAAATATAATAGCATACGTAAGCAAATGTGTATTAGCTAATAAAATAAGCAACTTCTTAATGATTTTAGATGAATAATAAATCCATTTATTCTTAAAACAACAACAACAACAACAACAAAAAAAAAACAATTGAATTCATTTCTTACAAGGAGTATAAATTCCAAATAACTCAAGACCGTTCCATGAAATCTGGTAGATTATAATCTACCCTTCCCATTTTAAATACTTTTTAATAAATTGAGTAGATTCACTGCTAACGAGAAAAGTTTGCTATTAAGAACGCATTGTTGAAACTATAATGATACAGAAAATAATAAATCCCAGTTACTTAAAACCTAGTTCCTCCTATTAGCTGATTGTTGAGTTCAGATAAGAAAGCATTTCCAATTTTGAGCTACGTGCATATTTTTCTTATTTTAAATACATCTTTGTAGCATAAATGCTTTTTCCTGCTCATTAGTGTACTTGGAAAGTGTTACAACCGATGTCTGAAAGTATTAATTAAAGTTTAAATAGATAAAGTGTTACAACCGATGGCTGAAAATATTAACCCTATAAACATCATATTCAATTTAGTGATAGTAGGCTCAATACCACATATGTTAAATTTCGTCAAAAATAAAAAATAAATTCAAAAATACAGAATTTATACCGGAAATTCTAAAAGAATAATTTTAATTTATCGAATCATGGAACAATGGAACAATGTAGTGAGCATCATGTAATACCTAGTTGCAGTCAACTGAACTTTCAGGTTAGAGGTAATTTGACTTGCGAGGCAAAAATGAGCCGTGAGAAGTTTAAGAGTTAATAAAAATTAAATAAATAAAAATAAAAATAAATAAATTTTTAAATGTAATAAAGAATTAATAGAGTATAACAATAATAGTTAAGAAAAAATAAAAAAGGAAAGAAAAATTCCGTTAGATCCAAAAAATGACAGACGAAACCTACCGAGGGTCGAACCCATCTCATAAAAAGAAAAAAAAAAGGACTCTTTACAGAGCCCATACATTAAGTTTAAGTTTAGAAAAGTATTAACATTAAAAGAAGAGAGGATAAGTAAGTTTTTTTTTTCCTTTTTTTTTTTTGGAATTATGAAAAGTTTGTCATTATATAAAATACAAATTACTACTACAGATTTCTGGTATGAATTCAAAATTTTGAATTTTAAAAAAGGCCAAACTGGCAACTTGACACATAAGTCCTGGTATTGCAGATAAAAATGTTCATGACGTACGCAGGTACGTCGTGGTGCTTAAGGGGTTAATTAAAGTTTAAATAGATAAAGTGCTGAACTATGCTTTTCTATGAAAATAATTGACAAGGGGGGGGGGGAGCATATAGTGCCTCAAAAAAAAAAAACCTCTTTTAACTTTAACAAAAATGTAAGTAAAATTAATAAAAAATACATTTTAACAAATATACAAATATATGTTTTTACTTTATTATTAATATAAGAAACAATTTCTAAAAAACCAAGTGAAGTTTGTCTATCACAGCGCGGTTGAAAAATATATTTAAAAGTAATTTAGTTAAGACTTTTTTCTTCATTACATTTATGAAATTATTCCGAAAAACAAATAATAGCTTTCCTATCTGATAGACGTTTACGATTAAATAAGATAAAGATTTGTATTCAGAAATAGTAGTATTGAAAAATCAGAAGAATTATCATATTTGCATTTATGAAAAATCTTGTAAAGTAGGTTATGTAAAGAACAACTTCATAATAAATTGCTATAATTCATCCATACATTTGTTTCACCGATATAAAAGAATAAGTTTAAAATGGAGGTTTAAAATCTATCTATAAGAGTTATAAACCTTACAATTAAACAATAATATAAAAAAATCATTAAAGTTTGTGGCTAAATTTCCACAATTAGGCTGGAAACAAAGTTTGATGACGAAAAATAAATAAATAAATAAATAATAAAAACTTGGAACAATTTATAAAATGTAAGAAACAAAGAGTCTGTGAAATGAGCAAAATTGTATGTTCATTTCATATGTTATTTATCTCTCCAGTTGTTTTTGTTCGTTTAATCCGGATTAAGTACCGAAAATTTACCACAAAAAACGCAATTCATTTATAAAAGTTTTGCCAAAACACGACAATGAAAATGCGCTAATTCCACATGGATTTTGCAATGTATAAAATAAAATGTTTTAACTACAGTTCTCTATCCTTTTTAACCCTTTCCGGCACAGACAAATTCTGTTCGTAAAATGCGAAATTACTGACTGACACCGGAATTTACAAACGACGTTTTAGAAAATAAGAACTCCTTATTTTAAGCTTTCATTGTAGAAGAAAAATTTTATTAAAATAATCTTGGTGCCGAATGCAAGTTTGGATTTAAAATTAGGTGTGCCCGGAGTGAGACCGCTGTGCCGGATAGGGTGACAATCGAGACACATTTAGCTTCGGCATTTACGTTTAATTTTAAATAGTGGCTAGTAAGTAAAAATATCAAAATAAATAATGAAATTAATTGTAAAATAAGAATCATATTCAGTGAAACTTTTTGCAATGTAAGAGTAAATACAGGTGATATACAGGTGATAAATACAATGGTTTCTCATGACTTCGATCAGCGGTTTTTTTATCATCATCAACAAGGATTACATTCCAGCAACCGGAAGTACGTAAAAGAATATTAATCAACATGCAATAATGCAATCCTAATTAACCAACGATTTCGATTTTGACATAATCCTGATCTCTAGATTGTCGAATAATTAGAGAGTCTACTACATTCAGTATACTTTAACCATTAATTGCATAGTGATGTAAATTTCCATTACTTTTTATTTAACTTTTAATTAATAAATCAACTTCTTCGCCACCACTATATTTATATACAAATATTAATGCAGTAAATTTCCCGTGAGCTATGTTGCTGGACAAAGTAAAAAATCTTTTTTTAAATTTCTGGTGTCTAATATTTAATATATGTATAAAAAAACATAATTGTAAAAGAAAAACTCATGCAAAGAAGGGTTAAATCAAACAGATAAATGCAACTGTAATTTATTTTTTTACACAAACGCAATAATCTTTCACACATCTGCCTATCGCCGATATTCTGGGGGAATTTACAACAAATACGAAGTCCGTTCTCGGAATTGTCTAAATTTTACTTTGCTATCTGCCGTCTTGAACAGCAGATCTTCTCGAACATACGATACGGATGTATTACTGAAAAGTACGCGCAGAAGTGTATTTGTAAACGTATTGAATCTAAATATGTTACTTTTTCCGGTGCAGAAATTATTTATTTGTGTATTATTCTAGATTATTGGAAACCAAAATGTTTCAAGAAATTTTTTTTTCAGTAGCCACAGCAGACCATTATTTTCCTCGATAGTTCCTGATTTTTAGGTGCGTTTGTAATTACATAAATACCTATGTCGTTGTCTGTCTGTCCGCATATAACAGAGCAAAAATTACCCAATTGAATGATTTGAAATTTAATATATATAATCGTTGCAGAATGCTGTCGAATCATTTCAAATTTTAAGACAATCGAATCAAAACTTAAAAAGATATTAATAAAAGTTTTCTTCATTATATTAAATCCCATCTTAGGTAATTAATTCATTGATATCCCATGATAGGTAATCATTCTAGGTTGCCATTGTGATTAAGTCATATCATAATCTGTAATTATAAAAGTAATAAATTGCAACCTTAACATACAACCTTATGGTGCAGTTAACCCTTTCCGGCGCGGAGTAAGTCCGAATGCAAAATGATGAAATAATAGACTGACACCAGAATTTACAAACGAATTTATTTGAAAATAAAAACTTGCTTATTTTCTGGTACTGAATAAAAGAAAAATTTTAATTAAATATTCTTGGTGCCGTTTGTCAGTTTTGGAATTAAAATTAGGTGTCCTTTTTTGTGACCACCGCCCGTTAAAGGGTTAAAATTATATAGCATTGTTTTATATGATACAAAATGCGTTATTTTGTCGCTGTGATGCTAATTAGAATAGCATGTTTGACAAAATATTTAATTTTCAGGAAATTGGCATTTTTTTTTTAAAGATGGAGTCATATTATATCCGCATTACTGAATTTAAAAATCGAATTTGTATACTAAAATTGCTCAATTATAGCAATCATATAATCTACCAACAGTTTTTTGAATAGATGTTTCCGGAGAAATAGATATTAATTGGAAAATGAGTCTAAATATGGATTTCAAGTTCTGAAATTTTCAAAGCTAGGCTTAAGTTTCCCATTGGAATTTTCAGTAAATGTCAACAAAAGATAAAATGTTGCCAACTTAAAATGTACTTATTTTATTACGGAAATTAATCATATCCTAATAACATACGATATAATACATTTCACTGAAACTAGTTGTAGTATGAAGGAATCTCATTTGACGTTTGACATAAAATTTCCATCTTATTTTTATTATTATTGTTATTTGAAAGTTTTTTTTCTACATTTTTATAAAATATAAATTTATCGCTGTTTAGAATTTCATTTATGATCTAATATATACGCGAATGTGTAATAATTGAAACAATAAGCAATCCCGTAAGGATTTTAGATAAATAATATAGCCAAATAAATTTTTAATTGTTTTTCACTAATACTAATAGTAACACAATTACATTAATTTCTTATGAATAATTTTAAATTCGCAATCACTTAAAACTGTTCCATTCAAATGTCCAAAAGACTATAATTTATCCTTCACATTAAAAGCCTCACCAGTGGCTGAGAGGTTCTGCTCTCAAAGCTGGTAGACGGGAGGTTCTGGGTTCAAACCCCTGTCGTGCTCGTCGACCTAACCGTTCGGAGTTTTCCGTGGTTTTCTTCGAACCTTTGCGTAAATCCCTTAGAAAGACCTCCACGGAGGGCACTACCCCCTAGGGCTCATATCCCTCGTGTAGATAATCAGCCTTCATAAAATCAACCAACCTTCACATTAAAATAATAAAAAATACGTATTATATAGAGTACCCTTCTTTGTAAAGAGAATAGCTTGTCTTTGAGAATGAAACGTTGTTACTCTATTAATAAACACATTATAAATCCTATTTAATTAAATGTATCTGTATTAACTAATATCTTCCAGATTTTCTTTTTAAATAATGTCTTTCGTTGCGTAAATTGTAACTGCTGCTTATTAGTATACAAAGTAAGTATTAATGTTGATGCTTGAAGAATGGCTTGTTTTAAAAATAATGTCAGTTTCTGACACTGAATTTATTTTAGAAGAAATTTATCGACAAATTTTTATTGGAATATTGCGTTGTTATATATCAATTTGGTGGGCAGATTTTGGTATCTTTGTTTAGTATTATGGTTTTGATTTTCGTCATTGTACGTGGATATTTAAGGCCATTAACCCCAGTGGCGTATCGTGAGGGGGGCGGGGGGGGTGGATCACTTTATTACTAGTATATTTATATATTAAAATGGGCCTTATTAATTCATGACGTTCAAAGATTAAATAAGGCCAAATGTATTACATAATTATACTGGTAGTAAAGTGATCCATCACCCCCATACGCTATGCCATTGATTAACCCTTTGACTACGGGTCGAGACATATAAGTATCAGTAGACTATTCCTTTTTTTCTATTTGTACCACTTTAAAAAAATAATTTTTGCCATACACATATACTAGGGTATTTTCGAGAGAAATTAACCGCAATGAAAAATATTTGGAACTTCAATTGTGGTGAGATAGAATAAAAGAACAGTCGTCAATCCTGATCTGTAATCAAATGAATAATAAAAAGCCTAATTGTGACGAATTATCCACATAGCTGAAAGAGTTTTCTTGTATTTGAAAGGAAAGGGATCTTGAAGGAATTATGACAATATATGAATTTTGGGGCATTACTTTCTTTATAAATATGATACTTACCAAGTTTTTTAAAAAGTATATTTAATGATGAAAACAGCTTTATCCAGTTTTCTTTTGAATATGTTTTTACCTGCAATACTTGGTAGGTTTTCATCTAATTTTTAATGAAAATGTTTCATCTTTTATAAATCCCATACTTAAATGTTTGTTACTGATCGTATTGTTCAAATAAAAATTGTTTTCCGATCTTCATCAATTTTCAAGATTTTCTTATTTAAATTAAATTAAATTAATAACCATATAGAAACAAGAAATATCTCATTAAATAAATTTTCAGGTTGAAATTATATTTATTTTACCTGAAAAAATCTGGAAGGGTGCCTGCTGTGTAATAGGTAGTTTTTGAACAACTACAGCAGCCCATTATTTCCCTGGAACATTTGTGGAATTATTTTTCTTTTTGAATGAGCAGACCTAATTTCCACATAAATAATTCCGTATAATGTATAAAGTTACTAAATTTATCACAATTTCGAATTGCAAATATAATCGAATATGTACGCAAAAGTGTACTAACTGAAACAATAAGAGATTCCTTAATGATTTTAGATAAATAATAAAGACAAATAAAAATTTTCTTTGTTTTTTTTTAGTATTGTAAATAACACAATTAAATTATTTTCTTAGGAGGACTATAAAGTTTTAACTCGCTCAAAACTGTTTCACGCAATCTAGAAGATTATAATTGATCCATACCATTTTAGATACATTGTAATGAAGTGAGGAACTTTCAATTCCAACGAGAAAAGCTTGCCTTTGAGAATGCATTGTTGAAACTCTAATGATACAGAAAATAATAAATCGTAATTTCATAAACATATCTGTATTAAATAATTGTAGAGTTCAGATAAGAATCCATAACCGATCTTCCGTGATTTTCAAAATTATCTTAAGTACATCATTGTTGAATAAATACTTTTTGCTGCTAATTAGTGTTCTTGGAGAGTGTTAATGGCGTTGCTTGAAAATATTAATTAAAAGTTAAATAGATAAAGCATTTAACGACGTTTTTCTATCAAAAGCATCCACAAGATCAGAGAACCTTAAAAAAAAACATGTTTTAATGCAAATGATGAGGGGTAAAACAGGTAGTGTCTCAGGAAAAACTCTTTAAAATTTAACAAATAAGTACTTTAAAATCAATAAAAAATAAATTTTAGCGAAGTTATGTCTTTACGTTTTTGATATATATGAAACAATTTAATTAAAAACTAAGTGAAATCTTCTCTAGCACAGTGTGTGAAAAAAAAATATTTAAAAGTATAAATAAGAAGTTTTTCTTTATTACATTTATCAAATCTTCCGATTTTTGAAAACTGTCATTTCCCAAGATATATAATATCTTTACTTAATGATAGAAATTTATGATTAAATAAGATAAAGATTACTGTTCGGAAATAGTGGTGTTGAAAACTCAAAAGGATTGTTAGGTATGAATTTATGGAAAATCTTTTAAAGTATCTAATAAAAGACTTCAAAATACATTGCCATAATTCACCCGTATATTTGATTTATAGATATAAAGGAATAAGTTTAAATTGGAGAAGTTTAATAGTTATATAAGAATAAGTTCGGTTTAATAGTTTTAAAATAAAAACTTAGGATTTAAAAAAAAAACAAATTGAAATAAAAAAAACCTGCTTTAAAGTTTGCAGGTAATTTTTCATAATTAGCGCCCACGGATAGGCTTTGTGACAAAATAATAAATAAATAAATAAATAAATAAATAAAATGAAAAAAAAGAAAACCCCTGTAAACTAAACAAAGTTATATCCTCTTTTCATATGATATTTATTTCATCCGCAAATATATATATTTTTAAATCTCTATTATATAATAAATATTCACCACAAAAATTCGTAATTCGTTATAAGAATGAGTAGTTGTACGAAAACACGATAGCTACAATGCACGAATTTCGCATGGAATTGGCTATGTCTGAAATACAATATATAATCTAAAATACTAATATAAATAAAATACATCTTTATTGAACGCTAGAGAAGTTTAACGCCGAGATTTACGTTTAATTTCAAATAGCAATTAAATATATCAAAATAAATATGGAAAATGACTGTAAGGAACACATTCAGTGAAATATTTTTACTAAGTGAAAAAAGGTAAATAATGCGTAGCCTGTTATGGTTTCCCATGGCACCGATAATCGATTTTTTATCATCGAACACCACATCCAAGTAGTAATCGCAAGTGCACAAAAGAATAATCAACGCCATCCGGATTATCTAACGATTTTCATCTTACGAATTAACCACGATCTCTACATTGTCGGATAAGTGGGAGTCTAAATCACAAATTATTCTTAATGTTAAATTGATAAATGCTACTGTAATTTTTTTACACCTCTGTTTCGCGGATGTCTTGGACAATTTACACTGCGCAGTGCGCGCAGTTCTGTCGATCTCCACTAGAACTTCTGCACTGCGTACATTTTAACTCGTTATTTGCTGTCTAAGTGCTGCAGATTTTCTTGAACTACGTTTTAAAATTAATTAATCCTTGCCAAAAGAGTTCCGTACGTAAAAACATTTAAACTAAATTCGTTACTTTTTCCGGTGAAAAAAACTTATTTATTCGTATACTCTTTGTAATTACAAATATATAAATGTAACTATATTATTTCTAATAAAAGGAATAAGCCTTTTACACCACTTTTTGCTGTCGATCCCATGAACCATTTGCACAACGCAGTTATATCGGAACTGCTAGATACCCACCAGTGTCCTGAATTGCGTAAATTTCACTTTCCTATCTGCCATTAACTACAGACATCCACAAATTAAAATATGTAAAAGTTCTAAACATAGCAATATCAATGTGATTTTTAAAAATATTAAAACTAATTTTGTTCTTGTGAAAATTATTTTATTTCATCAGCAACTACGCTAGATCATTATAATTATTAATATTTAAATTAATAGGTTCACAAAACAGCCAAATTCTAATTATCTTATATATTTTGTAAATGCTACTTTTTGTAATAAATTTTCTGTTTCAGAGATTTTTTTTTAATTATTTGTCATTGGAGATATACCGAACACTTATTTAGAATTACCAAACACTAATTTGAAATTACTGAACACAAATGGAGTGAACTGAATTTTAAAGAGGTTAGGCTATTTGTCCAGAGGAGTCTGGCTCGAATCCGGGTTGAGGCTCTGTTGTATTTAAATTATCGAATTTCACATTAAACGATATTCCTGGTTTATTTAGACCTCGTGTAGAAAAAATGACCGTAACGCCGTTTACTCAACAGACATAAAATCTAAGATATGACTTTCTGTAGTAGATCAAGAAATATACAAATCATAAACATTGATAAACTCGGAAATATTTTGGTGCACGGATTTTAGTTAAAAAATATAAAACATGCAACCAAAATTGTCTTGGTTAGACCCCGAACTCAGATATCCTGCGTAAAAAAATCATTCAAAAATGTTATAATACAAACGTGAAATTTGAGAAGAACGATTAGATTGGTTTAACACGTGTGTCTTCGCGTTACTGGCGTAGGGTCCTAAGTCTTGTTTAAGACATACAGCAGAGTAAATCGTTCTTCGGCTTTTAGTATCCAGCACTATTCATCTTCCGTTTTATCTGGAAGTATATGTTTCATTAAAGAGCAGTTTTTGAGTGTTATGAATTTCCTAATCTACAAAGAACGCTTTTCATTCACAAACTAGAATCGGCTGGTAAAAATTCACATAGCTATGAATGCATTTTGCGTGTGTCGATAGCGGTTCATAGCAATCCTACACAATTTATGAGTGTCGCGTGTGTGAATGAAAAAGCGCGCTTAGCAGGCATGAGATAATTTATCTTTCAATTCATTAGGAAACACATAAGTTGCTTTGCGATCTTCTAATCAGCTTTCAACATTAAAAACCTACGTCAGTAATGCGAAAAAATGCTCAAGCTATTGTTAAGTCTATGGGAAGGTTCTAGCGCGATTTCTCGCTCGCATTTTAATATTTTTAAATGTTGTTTTGCATAGGATATATGAGGTTAATCTCCAACGTTGTTAGTTTTTACTTTTTTGATTTTGGTTCCAGTTATTTTATATAAGGGTACTTTCACTTTCAGAACCGGTTCCAACAGGTTCCAAAATTGAAAATGTCCGCTTATAAAAAAATCTGTGACAAACATCGAAAAAATGAAAACTAACAACGTCGGAGATTGACCTCAGCTGTCCTATGCAAAAAGAATGATTTAAAAATATTATAATGCGAGCGAGAAATTAAAAAATAACCATCCCATAGACTTAACATTAGTTTACGCGTTTCTTCGCATGACTAATGTAGGTTCTTAATTTGATCTTGACTTATACCACCTCCCAGATATTTTATTAGATGAAAAGTTGTTAAATAACCGCATAGAAAGATGAAAAATTTCTTCGAGTTAAAAATACATTTATTAGACTTGAGGAAAAAAAACATTGAAGGTTGGAAACGTAGCTGAGTACATAATAAGCGTGGAATACTAAAAAATAAAACCATTCTAAAACCCGTCGCGAAATTGCAGTGCAAGATTCAGTACAAGGTTGCCAGTTTGGCCTCTTTTTCTATTCAAAAATTTCTAAATCATACTTAACTTCCAATAGAAGAATCTTTATTTTGTGTAATCACGAAATGTCTGTTATTAAATAAAGCTAAAAATACTGTTAGAAATTTCTGTTATGAATACATAATTTAGGAACAAAAAAGGAAGACCAAATTGGCAACCCTAATTCAGTAGTGTTAGGCATGCGAAACTCACGAGATTCTGGTCCAGCCTATTCCTACAGAGACTATTAACTATGACAACATCAACATTAATTATTACTAAATTTATTGTAATGAATTACTGGTGCTGAAAATTTTAACGAATTGCCATTCTATATAAGTCTCATGCCAGCCGCTACAAATGCTGTTTTCATACGCTTTGACCTTTCTCTGATATCGAAATGTGATCATGCGACGATTTGCTCCATTGAATAATCCACACTTATAATGTACTCAGTTTTGTTTGAAAATTATGCATATCTCTTTTTCTACCTCCTTTCGAATCCATCTGTCACTTTTTTCGATATCGAATTCCTCGACTGGTATCAGCTTAGCTTCTAAAATACTTGCTATCTCTAAAATACAGGGGTTTTCGACCAGTGTGTCCCGGCACACTCATGTGTCATGACAGGAGCTAAGGTGTACGTGTACTGCGAAAATATACAGTGGCCATCTATGAAGATTTTACCAAGTATAAATGAGGGGGTCGGGGCAAGAAAGTGCCAAGCCACATTTTCGGTAAAATAAATCTAACACTGTAATCTGTTGCTTAATATTGTAAATTATAATATCCAACAAATAATTTGTTTCTAATGTCACTTGGTGGCAGCAAATGTGACAGGTTTTTTTTTTTCCCCCGGATGTTTATGCCCTCAATGAAGATAGCTAATTTACAAAAAAGTAATAGTAATATCATTAAAGTAATGCCCTATTGTTACTCAGAATATCTCAAATGTTACTAAGACATTGGCGAAAACACTTTAGGTTATATATCTTGATTTGAGTATTGGATCAAATTTTCAAATTGAAATATCTCAGAAGTTCCAAAATGTGTCTTGGCACTCTCTTGCCCCGACCCTCTCAAATATTTTACGACGTGTAATTTTTTAAACCCATCATACTCAATTTACGCGATGTAGTTTGTGATGAGATTTAGTGTAATAAAGAACAACTCCTTGTAGGTTTAAACAAGTGTTAAAATGCTCTTAATAAGAATATAAGCAAAAAAAATTGTTTAATGTATTTAATGGTTTCTGCGAAAAATGATTGCTCCAGAATGAATAGAGTCAGATAAGTACTAGAAATATTTGATTTAATGATTTTTATAATTTAAAACATTATAATTAAAATTATATTCGTGTTTAGATACATTTAATGGCCATCCAGACATCACACAGGTGTTAATATAATATATTTATGAATTTCTATCGAAATTATTTACAAAACTATTTATATTGCAAAAACATTGGCTCAATAAATGAACTAATAACAAGTAGTCTTAATTTTGGTAAATTATATGCTGTTATATGTAGGCTTGTTTTTAATATTTACTGATGCATAAATAATATCAAATTTACCACACTTTAGAATATAAAATATAATCGAATACACGCAAATGAATACTAACTGAAACAATAAGCAATTCGTTAATGATTTTAGATAAATGATATAGGCAAGTAAAAGATTATTTTTTTTCAAATACTGTGAGTGATTAACACAATTAAATACATTTCGTATAAGGAGTTGAATATTCACAATCACTCAAAACTGTTTCATTCAATATTAAGACTAATTGATCCTTCTAATTTAAAATACACTGTACTCAATTGCGTATGATTATTTTTGTCTGCTAACGAGAATAGTTTGCATTTGAGGCTGCAACTCTAATAATACAACAAATTGCATTTCTTAGTTACTTAAAAATATTTATTTTAATTGGTTGTAGAGTTCAAATAAGAATTCATTTTCAAGCTTAAGCTGTTTTTTGTTAAATACATAATTGCTTTTTGCTATTCATTAGTGTACTTGGTAAGTGTTAATGGTGATGGTTGATGGTAATAATTAGAGTACCAAGATAAAGTGTTTAATTGCAATTTTCCATGAAAGGCATCCACGTAAAAAAGCGGAACAAAAAGAAGCAAGTCTTTATGCAGGTGGCGAGATGAGAGACAGTTGTGTGTTTCATGAAAAATTAATTTATGTTCTAGAAAAAAAAAGCTATTATTTGAATAAAAAACTAACAAATTTTAACGCATATATGTCTTTATTTTATTATTATATAAAAAAAAAAAACATTTTATTTAAAAACTAGGGTTTTTTTCCGGCATGAAAATATATTGATTTAATCATGTACTATTCTATATAATAGAAAGCCAAAAATTTCCAAGCAAATGTTTTTTAAACAACTCGAGCAATTTAATATTTTTTAGGAAAGTTCCTAGAATTTTTATGCTGAGATTGTAGCTATTTTTAAATTATATACAGTTACTAAGTTTATTACAATTTGTAATTGCAAGTATTATCGAATAGAACTCACATGTATTGTAGTTGAAACAATAAGAAACCGCTTAACGAAATTTGATAAATAATAAAGCCACATAAAATTGTAATTTTTTTTAACGCGGTTAACAGCAAAGTTAAATTCATTTATAATGAGGACTTATAGTCTATTAGATTTTATAAAGCAGTTTCTTGTGATTACGATTTTTATACCTGATTTTTCTCATTTCAAATGCATGATAATAAATTGAGCGTCCTTTGATGCTAACGGGAACAGCGCGACTTTGAAAATGCATTATTAGAACTTTAATAATAGGACTAATTATATTTCTTAGTTACTTAAAAGTATGTGTATTAACTGATGGTACATTTTAAATAATTCTGTATAGCCATTTCCGATCCTCAAGATTTTCTTATTTAAAAATATAATAGTATATCTGTAGTTTAATAATGACGGGACCAATATACTCGACAGGTACATTTCAATTGCATAATCGGAACCAGAATTCGTTTTATATAATAAGTTAAATATATACCACAATGAACTAAAGTAAATAAATAATGAAATAGTTTTAGATAAAAATTCTGGTGTGAAATGTTTTTTTTTTGTTTTTTTTTTTAAATATATATAATCAAGGTTGAGTAAAATTTACGGTTGTTCTAGGGGCCTTTGATTCGGGGCCAGGAATGCCAGTATTTTTATATTCAATTGTACCACAGTTTAGAAACATTTTTCTTCAAGGAAGAATTTTCTTGGAAATATTCTAGTATAAGTCTATGGAAAAGATTATTTTTCAAAAAGTTTAAGAATAAAATATAAAAAAATTCGTCCAATCGGACATGTTTGTACCGATTCATTGAATAGTTATATAAAAATTAGTTAAATTTAACAGTTATATAAAAATTAGTTAGATTTAATAGTTTTAAAAGAATAATTTTATTAGATAAAATAATAAGTTAAAATAAAAAAAAACTTTTAGGACTGAAAACTTTTAGGATTAAAAACCTTTCATACTGTTTAGAGTTAAATTCTTCAATTAGATTTCTACGCAAAGCTTTGATAACAAATATAAACGATTCCGGCAAGAATGCTGTTTAAAATTGTAAATTGAAAGAAAATAAAAACGTATTACATGAATCTGAAGAAAAATTCCCTGTCTATTTTTTCTGCCATATTTTTCTTCAGTAAATTGTTTTGTTTCTTTAATCTATGTTATATTTTGAATATTTGCAATTATGGATCTCATTATAAAAATGATTATTTTCGCCAAAACACGACAGCTAAACTCCACGAATTTTACGTGGATTTTGTTATGTCACAAATATATTAGGTTGCTTTCATTACAAAAAGCTACCTATTGCAGTCGTTCGGAGGAAAGCAATTCCAAAAAATTTTGGTATATTTTCACCGATCATGACCTCCAGACAACCAAACTACCTTCCGTTAAAAGTTGATTTATATATATATATATATATCTGACATATGTCATGCTGTAACTCTCTTATTTATGAACCGATTTGGATGTAACTGAGTATGAGTATAGGACACACCAATGTCTTGACCGAGTTCGTTGGCCAGCTTCATCCGCCATCTTGTTTCAAAATGGCGTCCCGTTAAAAAAATTTTAATTTGAAAAAATTCAAAAAGTTGCACAACAAAAATTATAAATTGAAAAAAATGTTTCTGTTAAGTATTAGAACGTGATACAAGGATTCTGGAACATTTTTTGTTTTTACTATAACTTAAAAAAATGGCTGAGATAAGGCAGTTTTAAATTCTAGCGTGACTGAGATTTTGAAACAATCTGATATTTGTTATGCTGTAACTCTCGTATTTAAGAACCGATATGAATTTGACTGATCATGCTTACAGAACATACCAAGTTCTCGACCCAGTTCGTTGGTCAGCTTCATGCGCCATCTTGTTTCAAATTGGCGGCAAGTTTTTTTTTTCTAAAAAATTTAAAAAAAAATAAAAAATATACATAAATGGAAAAAGTTGTTTCCATTAGGTGTTAGATCGTAATACAAGGATTTCGGAACAATTTTTCTTTTGTCTTTATCTAAAAAAAATGGCAGAGAAATTTCAGTTTGAAATTCTAGGGTGGCTGACATTTTGAAACAATCTGAATTTTGTTATGCTGTAACTCTCATGCTGAAATTTGTATTCAAATTCAGTATTGATGAAAACCGGGATTGTATTTTCTGTCATCGGGTTCCAAGCAATTTAGCTTCGGGTGTTTGAGTAAAATGAGGTGAATTTTTAAAAATATGGACTATGAAAGCTGTCTTTTCCTCTCGGTACATACCGGAAGGACTTTATTTTAATATGCATTTCGCCCTCCGTATCGAACTCTAGATAAAATTACAACCAGCATTTACTTGTTGCTTCAAATGATCAACATTAATTTAAAAATGTTAAAAGATACTGTGAAGTTAACTTAAAAATATAATCCTATACAATTTTTATAAAATAGTAGTAAATACAGGATGGTGTAATTTTGAATGTCAATTTCTCCAATAATGAGTACTAATTGAAATTCTTTTAAAATGCCTGTAATATTAAGATATTTTGTTTACTTGTTGCGCACAGTTCTATCACAATGTTTAACAAAATATTTCGCCTTATTTGATTGCAGATTTATGTTACCAATTCTGCGATAAAAGGCGGTGATTGCAAATTCTGCGATTTAAAAATGAAGTAGAAATTTTCAAAAAAAAAAAAAAAAGGATATCCCTGGGAAATTCCAAGGAGTTTATACTCACCATGTCTTTAGCATGTTTTTAAATTCATTTAAAGGGATTAAAAAGATGGTCTCCCATGCCCCTGAGCAGATTTTTATCATCGAATATATTCGAACAACCGACAATAAGAAACGAATAACCAGCACACTATAATGCTATCCCGATTATCTGACGATTTCGATTTTACGACGTAACCCTAATGTGGAGAATGTCGGAAAATTGGAAGTCTATTATACATATTATTTCTAATCTCAAATAGATAAATGCAGCTGTAATTTTTTAACAAAAGTTATAGGTATTAAAACACACAAAAATAACGCCTGCATTCAGCATTTTAAAGATATACAATTATTATACAGACATACATACATTAAATACAATAATCCAACATGGAGTGAAAAATTAGCCAGAGCCAGGAATCGCTGTGGACCCAGGTTCGATTCCTGCCCTGACTAATTTTTCACTCCATGTTGGATTATTGTATTTAATGTGTGTATGTCTATATAATAATTGTATGTCTTTAAAAGTAATAGGCTTTACATTTTTTTCTGCTGCTGTTGCCACCTACCGTTTGCATCACGGTGTTAGTACGATCTTGCACGGAGCAACCGCATGAAATTTCTGCGTTGTCCTATTATGTTACATTCCATCCGCTGTCATCGACAGGGAGACGTTCACGAACTACTACCGGTTATTTTATATAGTGTATAATGGCTATTTATTTGTGTAAATATAATCAACTTAACTACGAATTTATTTTTTCGGTTTGAAAGATTATTTATTTAATCACTAGCGAGCTACGCCCGCTACGCTGGTCAATTTCTTTTAACGAACCTTTAATCAAACAAAATATTGACATTTCATAAATAACTTTTATATTTATAGCGGCCCTCCCTCGCTTTGCTTCCGGTTAACCTTGAAAACCTTCATCTCTTTGTGTTTTCTGTAGACCTTTTTAATGTGTACAATAATTAGTACATTATTTTGATAAATCTTGTAGGGTTTAGCCTGCGTTTGCAATGTATAAGCGGAAAAAATGAAATTATTTACGACATCACATTAAAAACCTCAAAAATAACAGTATTTCTCCACTATTTAATGGATGTTATTATACATATAAACCTTCCTCTTGAATCACTCTATCTATTAAAAAATACCGCATTAAAATCCGTTGCGTAGTTTTAAAGCTTTAAGCGTACATAGAGATATAGGGACAGAAAAAGCGACTTTGTTTTATACTATGTAGTGATTAATGGAGGTTATTATACATATAAACCTTCCTCTTGAATCACTCTATCTATTAAAAAAAACCACATCAAAATCCGTTGCGTAGTTTTAAAGATTTAAGCGTACATAGGGATATAGGGACAGAAAAAGCGACTTTGTTTTATACTATGTAGTGATGTACTGTGGTAGTTTGTTCTATATTTACTTAGTACAGTAAACCTACTAATTGCGTTTTAGACCGGTTTTTGTCTTAGCAGGTATAATTCAATGGTATTCCTTCTAAATAGATCATGATTTTTTATACGCTTAAGGCAAGATTGCGTTATAGACAGGTTCTGTTTTTATAGGAATTATTGTATTTTTTAGTTCCAATTTAGGGGAAGTTGTCCCGTTTTTTGTGGCAGCAGACCTAAGCAACACTAGGTACACAGTGTATATATACAGTGTTGCCAGATAGTCTAAAGTCAATTTCCCACAAAGTTATAAAATTTTCCCAAAATGAATGTTTTTTTTCCCGAAAAAGTCCCCAATTGAGTTTCTACTCAAAAAATAACTAATTTAAGCTTCAAAGTTTCTCCCAAATCAAGCCTTAACAAACAAAAAAAAAAAAACCCGAACTTGAACCCCTGGGAAATTCCCAGGAGTGTATACTCACCATGCCTTTAGCATTCTTTTTAAAACTAATTCAAAGGGATTAAAAAGATGGTCTCCTATGCCACTGATTAGCAGATTTTTATCATCGAATATATTCGAACAACCGACAATACGAAACGAATAACCAGCACACTCTAGTGCTATCCCGATTACCTGACGATTTCGAATTTACGACATAACCCTGGTCTGGAGAATGTCGGAAAATTGGAAGTCTATAATACATATTATTTATAATCTCAAGTAGATAAATGCAGCTGTAATTTTTTAAACAAAAGTAATAGACTTTACATTTTTTTCTGTTGCGGTTGCCGCCTACCATTCGCATCAGTGATAGTGCGATCTTGCACTGCAACAGCACGAAATTTCTGCGTTATTCTATTATGTTACATTCTATCCGCTGTCATTGACTAGCAGATGTTCATGGACCACAAATGTTTATTTTATATTCATAATGGCTAAATATTAGTGTAAATATAATCCATTTAACTACGAATTTATTTTTCCGGTTTGAAAGATTATTTATTTAATCATGTACTATGGTAGTTTGCTCTATGTTTATTTAAGTACAGTAAAACCTACTAATTGCAGATAGGTTTTTGTCGTAGAAGGTATAATTCTATGGTATTCCTTCTAAATAGATCATGATTTGTTTACGTTTAAGGCAAGATTGCGTTATAAAAAGGTTCTCTTTTCATAGGAATTATTGTATTTTTTAATTCCAATTTCGGGGAAGTTCTCCCGCTTTTTGTGGCAGCAGACCTAGCAACACTAGGTACACAGTGTATACATACAGATAATGCCAGATAGTCTAAAGTCAATTTCTCCAAAAGTTGTAAAATTTTCCCCAAATGAATGTTTTTTTTCCAAAAAAGACCCCAATTCAGTTTCTACTAAAAAAATAACTAATTTAAGCTTAAACTTTTCCCCAAAATCAAGCCACCAGAATTTATGAACAAATATATTTGAAACTTTTTTGTTGCAACTTTTGTTTACATATATCATAAAAGTAAAATTTTATTTCAAAATTCTGGTACAATTGTGACATTTGGGAATTAATATTCCATCGCCCTTCAAAGGTTTGAAAGAGTTTACTGTAGTGTATAGTGTGCTGGTCATTAGTCAAGAGTGTATCGTTTCTATTATAGATGAGGCCAGTTTGGTTTTCCCTTTTATTCCGAAATTCCGAATTCGCACCAGAAACTCCGAATGGGATTTTTTCTTTATTAAATAACCGATATTTTATGATTATATAAAGTGAAAATTCTTCTATCGGAATTTCCGGCATGAATTCGAATTTTTTAATGAAAAAAAACTGAATTTCTTAATCAAAATGTCGAACTGGCAACACTGGTTGATGCTTGCATATTCGGAATGAATCGAATTTCAGAGGACAGAAATAAAACTTTATACGTCCGTAAATGAAATAATTTTTTTTTCAATAGTTATATTCTAAAATAAGCATTTATTCTTAAATTGAAATATTAACACGTTGACGGACAGTAGGAACAAGTGAAGTTCCGAAAATTGACACTATATGTTTTTGTAATTTTTAGAATATTAGAAGTATAGTTTTACTCTTTCTGCTTAAATAAACTTAATTTTGATTAATTCAGCACCTTTAATTAGGTTGCACAACCACGTCAGGGTGGCTAGTGGTCAGGGAAAAATACAGTCAAAAAAGTGATAAACACCAGTTTATTCTTATAGAAAAATTTATATTGATTATTCGATCAAATAATCAATTTGAATTTTTCTATAAGAATATACTGGTAATTATCATTTTGTTTTACTGTATTTTTCCCTCACCACTTGCCACCCTGTACGTTCATACTGAATCTGCAACTCGTATAACAGGTGGAAAAACGAACTTCAACCTAAAAAATTGTTTCCAAAACATGACACTGGGCTTCTACTTGTACGCCGGTAAATGCACATTTGTGCTACTATAGCCGTAGTGTGTGAAAACGACCGTTTCGTTTTGGGCGGCTATAGCCGTAATGCCACATTGTGAACTTCGCTTTGACGGCTATAGCCGCAAGTGTCCGTCAACGTGTTAACTATATGATTTTAATTTTTTGTGTGGCAAACTTGTTATTTAATTTTAAAGAAGATAAATAGCTTTATTTTGAAATGACGATTTTAAAGACAGTCTAGCAAAACGTGTGTCATTATTGAAATCGATTTTCGTGTGGCGACAATTTTCAGCGGTTTTGGTTTTTAGAGATATTTTCAACGAACGTATTTCGTGCTGTTTTAAGTTTTATAATTTTATGCTTATTTTACAAGCCGAGAGCTGTACATAATACTTGTAAAAAATAGAATTAACGAACTTTAGTGAGGCTTACTGGGACATGTGTCAGGCATGTTGACTGCAACAGCGCCATCTGCGCAGGCACTGCAACAGCGCCATCTGCTAGATCGCGGTCGACCTCTACCCAATGGTGTATCGGCGTCTTGCACGTTTGCGTTCACCTGCTGTGTCGTCTTTCGCCCATAGCCGTTCAACGTTTCGTCCGTAAGCAAAGCCCTGATTTTTTCCAGGAGGGCTTTTTGGAGCTCATAAAGCGGTATGACAAATGTCTCAATGTACTTGGAACTTATGTGGAAAAATAAAGTTATGTTTTATCTTTAATGTCTCATTACATTTTTTGTCTTTCATACACACCTCTGTCTACAGTCGCCAGGGGAAACTTATTTTCCGACTGCCCCTCGTACATACATGGTTTTCATGAAGGACACCTTAATTTTGCAATTTGCTAATTCATTAATTATAATAAATAAAAAGATTAAATTATTAAAATAGAAATTATTTTTTTTTAAATATCGCATTTAGTCCACATGACAGATATTATTATGAAAGAGTATAATAGTGGGCTTCGCCCGCTATCGGGCCTGTTCACATATTCTAACGGAGTTTGTTATAAAGAGAGTTACATATGTTTTTAATCGGTGGGGGGGGGGGGGGTTAAACGTTTTACTTAATTAATGCATTTATTTTTCTTTTAATGTTACGTGGACGACGTCACGGGTAACAGCTAGTAAAATATAAAATAACTAATCTTCCGTAATCTGTGGGCAAGGTTAGGTCAAACATGGGCGTTTGCTAGCAACAATATAGTTTAAAATCAATGTAGATACTTTTAAAGAACTGTCACAAAAAGTCTCATTTTGTAAAATATGCAAATTGGCAGTAGGACCTGGATTACAGAGGTTTATGCAATAGGTTTAAATATCTGTTTTATATAAACTACTTTTTTTAAATATCGCATTTAGTCCATATGACAGATATTATCATGACAGAGTATAATAGCGGGATTCGCCCGCTATCAGGCCGGTTTAGATATTCGAAAAAACGAGAAAAACAGACCGGTAAATTTTTACTTTATAAAAAAAAAAAAAAAAAAAAAAAAAATGACTTTTTTTTTTTTTTTAAATGCAAAATGAAATTTATTTGGATTTATTAAAGAAAGGATAAAGTGTTTTGAAAGGAATATTAAACGGAACCCTTTGTGCGATCTTCGATCACACGTACCCACTTGTTTTAATTACTTTTGCACAATTTATGAGCTACCTGATAAAGGTATCACTTAATTTATTTTTTTTCTCCCTCTTTTTTCAATTCCTACTATTAGCTCACACTCTCTATATATTTATATATCTTGTTCAAATTTTCAAGCGTTAATAAAATGCTTTGCATTCATCCATTCAAGTTCAAATACATTTTTTTTAAACTTGTAGGGGATGACACTGGATGTCAATACAGTTTTTTCAAATATTAAATCATTAATTTATTATTAAATTAAATTAATTACTTTTAGCTTTATATGGGAGAGAAAAAATCTCCCATTGTTTTCATAAATTAAATGAAAGATTTTCCTTAAATTAGTGATGCCGCAAAAATAAAATACCGCAACGATGATTATAAAAAAATGTTCAATAAAAATAACGTGGGACATTAATGCTGCACGGGTTTATTTTATATATTTATGATTAGAAAGCAAAATTCAAATTCAAATGCTTAAAAGGAAAATCGCTTTCTATTTTGCCACTTAATATTGTGATTCTGTCATATGTATATACATATTTATATTAATTGTAATTATTTAATAAAAAGTAACTAAAATATTTCATTTCTTTGTTGACCTAAGTAGGAATTGACTTAAAAAATTGTATTTTTAGATTACTTGTTCTTTCAATTTTTTTCAAAAGAATTTTAGCAGTGTTTTTAATATAGCTTTCAGAAAGTCAATAACTCTAATCAAATAATATTTCGGATGCATGAAATCCGAATGAATGAGAATAATTTGCACAAATTTATCTTTTCTTAGATTTATATAAGCAATGAAGAAATTGAATATTTAATTTTTTTTTGTTTAAAATTGTTTGAAAGAGCTGAGCTGTTTTTGAGACATTATTTCATTGTTTTTAGATATTTCCTTAATCTGTGTACAGATACCCAGTGTTTTTAATTAAGCGGATATTTTTTGCATTTAAAATTCTATCACTATTTCCAAGTAATATTCTCTTTAGAAATTTTTACCATATTTAACAAGAGAGAAAATCAGGCAACTACTACACATCGGAAATATTAGTAGATTTGAGAATTAGAAAAATTTGCAACAATAATAATATGTTATAGTTAGTGAAATTTATAAGATGATTATAGATATATCTAAGATCTTATCGATAAATATTTTAACATATTCTTATTTTATAGAGTACTTTTAAAAACTTTAATATTTGTTTTATTTGATTCTATAAAAGTATTTTGTTTTTAGTAAATTACTTTTTCTGCTCTTCAACTTATAGAAAGCTAATCTGTAAGATTATTGGATATAAAAACTATTATCTAAACAACCGTAAAGAAATTTTTCTAAAATGTCTATTGATACGCTCATTGTGCTTACAGTCTTTTCGCGAATAGTAATCCTTAGTCTTTGAAATTATTATGTTTTTCGATTTATAAACAGAAAGACGTGATTCAATCAAAATAGACTTAGTTATAGATTTTTATCACGAAAATTGTTGTTAAAAAGATTTAAGAAAATTACACTTCATTAAAGGAAAGGGCTTTCGAAATGCTATAGAAAATAGTTGACTTTAAAGTATCTTTTTCTCGAGAAATACCGAAATGATTTCAATATATTTTTTAAATAGTTTTGTCAGCATCTAAAGTATAAATTGTTCGTCAGCAATAAATAAAAAAAAAAGAAGCAATAATTACGCGTCTATAAATCTAGATATTTTTTAATTAGCTTTTATTAAAAAGGAATTTATTTTCCAAAAAACAAATCAGTCGAAATACAACAAATAATAATATAAAAAAATATATGACACCACTTGAGTATTTACCGAAAAAAAAAAAAAGATACATCTCCCAATATTTGTACATCGTGTACCATAAAATCACACCAAATGTGTCATTACACTCGTAATAATATTTTCTTTCAAAATATGAATTCAGTTTTTGAAATAGTGGTCGTCTACATGTTAAAAAAGTGCAACTCAGATTTTACAAATGGTAACACCTACTTTTGTCACTTTATTGGATTTCTTTGGATCAAATCAATCTACGAAATTATATAGTTTATGTATTTTTGTTAAATTTTCATGGAGTTAGAAGATGACACAAAATTTGAGGATGCTAATGTTAAATTCAAGTGGCAAATTTTAATTTATATCTTTCACAATAATAATTTTTCTTTCAGTGAGATACATTGAATGACCCCAAACATAATCTAGAAATTTTTTTACTCAAAAGCCTAATTTTAATTACGGACAGAGGCGTAGCGTCAAGGGGGGCACGGACCACTTTACTACCAGAATTTTTATATACTATATTTGGCCTTATTTAATTCATACCGTCCAAAGATTTAATAAGGCTAAATGTAGTATATAATTATACTGGTAGTAAAATGATTGTGCCCCCCCTGACGCTACGCCACTGATTACGGAAATTAGTATTAAATTCAGAATAATACGAGGGCAATTCGGAAAGTAACCTCCGTTTATGAATAAAAAAAATACTAATGAAAGGAAACATGTTTTATTACTTACGTATGAAAAACACGTTCTTCAGCTACTTCTCAACATAATTGCCGTATTAATTAAAACAATTATCCTAACGGTAAATCAGCTTTGAAATTCCATCGTCACAGACTTCTGCCGCCGGCCTATTCAACTGCGATTATTTATAAATTCAACTCGCACCACTCTTTCAATCCAAAGAATTTTAACATATTTTTCTGTATAATTTGCTGATAAATGTACTACAAAAATGCTTTAAAAAATAGTGGGTCAAGTAAAATATTACGAGAGCAATTCGGAAACTAATTTTCGTTTTATAGTATAAATGAAAAACACGCCTACTTTCAACAATTTTTTTATTTACATCTCAAAGGTACAGCTGTCTGCTATTTTTTAACATAGTCACCATGTACATTCAAGCACTTGTCATACCGTTTTACCAACTTACCAATCCCTTCTGAATAAAACTCAGCTGTCTGCAAATTCAGCCAACTTGTCACAGCAGTTTGAAGATCCACATCGTCAGCGAAGTGCTGTGCTCCAAGCCACTTCTTCATTTCCTTGAACAGATGAAAATCAAAAGGAGCCAAGTCGGGGCTGTAGGGGGGTGTTAAACACGTCCCATTCGAATTGGCGCAAAAGATTTTGTGTTCTCTGAGCACTGTGAGCGCGAGCGTTATCGTGCAAGAACACAATTCCAGATGTCAGCAGGCCGCGATGTTTGTTCTGGATGGCTCTTTTCAGTTTCTTCAAAGTGTTACAGTAAACTTCAAAATTTATTGTCTTACCACGTTTCATGAATTCTACCAGCAAGATACCATGAGCATCCCAAAACACGGTTAACATAATCTTCCTCGATGTCAAAGTTTGATGGGCTTTCCTCAGCCGGTTTGGAGAACCGGTATGACCCCATGCCATTGACTGTTGCTTTGTTTCAGCATTTACATACGCAATCCAAGTCTCGTCGCCAGTCACTATTCTATTCAAAAACTTCTCCCCTTCCGTGTTGTACCGGGAAAGAATGTCTAAGGCAGCGCCCATTCGAATAATTTTGTAGGTCTCCGTGAAAATCTTTGGTACCCATCGAGCACAGAACTTCCGATAGCCTAATTTTTCGGTGACAATTTCGTACAAAACAGCCCGAGAAATGTTCGGAAATTCTTGGGAAAGTTCCGAGATTGTGAATCGACGGATCTGACGAATTTTGTCTTCAATTTGTTCGACGAGATTATCACTCACTACAGACGGCCTCCTACTCCTTGATTCATCATGGATGCTTGTTCTCCCTCCTTTGAAAAACCTGACCCATTGATGTACTACACCTTCACACAAAATGTTTGGGCCATATATGGCACACAGTTCACGATGAATGTCCGCTGCTGACAGTTTTTTCGCCCAAAGAAATCTTATTACTCCTCGTACCTCGCATTTGGCAGGATTTTCAATAGCAGCGCACATTTTTTGACTTTATAACGAGGAAACGCGCGGTAGTTCGACACTCTCCCTAAGATTTCCGAAATATTACGGAATTACAGATTGCTTGATTTAGCAATGGTTGCGCTCCGCCCACTACTAACAGTGCCACGCCTCGACGGAAGTTAATTTTCGAAATGTCCTTTTATTACAAATTAAAAAAAATAGTGGTGTGGATAGAATAGAACGAACAGCCCTGTTGAATAGGCCGGCGGCAGAAGTCTGTGACGATGGAATTTCAAAGCTGATTTACAGCTATGATAATTGTTTTAAATAATACTTCGATTATGCTGAGAAGTAGCTGAAGAATGTGCCTTTCAAACGTGAGTAATAAAAAAGTATCCTTTCATTAGTTTTTTTTAAATTCATAAACAGAGGTTTCTTTCCGAATTGCCCTCGTAATACAAAAAAGTCCTACATCAATTGTTTCGGTAAAAATAATGGACATTGTCAAAACATGGAGGTGTAAGTTCATTCCAATAGTTACCTTTCGTAATATAGCGAAATTTTACTTTTCGAATGTCTAAAGTAGGGGGGGGGGCTTCAACCCGTATTCCACAGACTACAGGTGGGTTCTCCGTGTAATTTCGTATATCAAGAGAAAAAAAAGTTTCTACGTCATGGAAAAAATACTTTTGAAGCGCCTTAGTTGAAAACTGACGAAAGGAGCATGGGGAAAAATAGTCGATAAGCATAATTTCTTCAACATCAACTCAAACGACATTCTAAAAGAATTTGCTCCTTTCATGTTGTAAAAAGCAGTTAATTCGCGAGACGGACAGTACCGCTTTATGACAGTAGATACCGATGGCTTACATTCAGTGGAGTAGTTAGGGTGGGCGTCCTGATACCTTGAATATCACTAATTTTGTAAAGTTTACTTTGACTTATTTAATCGGAAAACTTTCTGTGATAATCAGTGCGAAGAAAACTTCACATTATTACTGGAATTCTGAGCACTTGGACCCCATCCCTTACTACGCTACTGGCTTACATATAAAGCTTGCTCATGTATCAACATGATACTGTAGTAAACACAGTTTTTCTAACGTCTTTCGGTTAGTTACGTGCTACACGGAGAGTTAATTTTGTTCTTTATAGAACTGCTACTACAATTACTAAATGATATAATGTTGTATAGAACTTTTGGTGATAAATTTAAATATTGTATGTAAATATTAAATAGATGAAATACTACAGGGTGTTTCACTACCAGACCGACAAACTTGCAGGAAGTGTAGGGGGCACAGAGACGACTTGGAATCACATAGGAATGCAGGGTCGAAAATGCCGTAGTTGCCAGCTATGGTTCAAAGAAGCAGAGAAAAAGAACAGAAACAGAAACAAATTAATGCGTAAACACATTAAGGTTTCGTACGGTTCAGGGAATTTTCCAGGAGTGTTACTAGTATTTTTTTATAGAAAAAGAAATCTAGGTTAATCTCCTGAAACTTCTCCTTATTTTTAGGAGAGAGTTTCTGTAAGAAAATACTGGTACTGAAGAATTTCCTGGTCGCAAATTTCCAGGAGCCGTACGAACCCTGTTAATGGGACAGAAAACATTTTATTGAAAGGTTGTACTACAGAAGATATTTGAAATTACAACCAGAAGTCGTCAGGCAGGCTTGACAGAGGCGCTTCATGGATTCCGTTACGGTCTGGAAGATTCCTGGCGTGTCGCGTATCCTCCCGGCAGTTACAGATATTCGATCGGCGAGGTCTTCAACTGAAGGAACGGGGATCTCGTACACCAAACTTTCCATTCGACACCAGAAGATGAAGACGACATCTGGCTTTGAACATCTTCTGCAATACAACCTTTCAATAAAATGTTTTCTGCCCCATTAATATGTTGATGTTTCTGTTCTTTTTCTATGCTTCGCATAGCTCGCAACTGCTACATTTTCGACCCTGCATTGCTATGTGATTCAAAGTCGTCTCTGTGCCATCTACACCGCCTGCAAGTTTGTCGGTCTGGTAGTGAAACACCCTGTATTTATGAATCAAGAAAAAAAATGAGAATTCTATTTATAATACCGGAGTGTTTACACAACTCATCGCTGCTGGTCTTGTAACATAAGTATACACATTTTTTGACTGTGCTCTTTAACTGACTAATATTTAAGGATTTATTGATGTGGTCGGAATGTGAAACGTTGAAGACCCCCAGCTTATAAGATATTAGTCAATCTTCTTTCTTCTCTGATGATCCGTTAATGAGAAACACGCGTAGTTATTCTGGGTGGGAGGGGGGGGCTAAAATCAGGAGTTAAAATCACAATGAATGCTTAACACATGCTTAAAGAGGTATATGTAATAAAATTTTGAATTCATATCTATAAAAATAGCGTACAAATAAATCATTACTCATTAAAAAAACTTAAATGTGATTGGATTTTAAGTACTAACTCAAATATGCTTTTTACAATTTAAATTAGAATCTTTTTTAGTTTTTTTTTATATTTATAATTAAAAGATCGTCTTAAGATCGTCTAAAACAGGGCTGTCCAACCTGGCGCCCGCTATTCACCAGAAAAATCTTACAGAAACATTTTCCTTATATATTCGGAGATTGAATAAGGCAAATATTTCTATAAGAATTTTCTGGTGAGTAGCGGGCACTAGGTTGGGCAGCCCTGGTCTAAAAGAACAATAAAAACAAATAAGTACTGTATTTCGTATTTGCCTGGATTTAAATATAAAGTTTCGTTTAAACTTTAACATCTATTTCATAAATGTCTCTAAATAGTATTTTGCCTGTCCAAAATATTATGTTTTTGGAATTATATCATAGCTCTGAAAAATTAAAAATCCTTCTATACAAAGCTTAAAACTGCAATTTATAAAATGTCTAAAAATCAGACATAAAACTAAGCGAGTAATTTTACGTCTCAAATATCTTTAATTATTTTACGTTATCAATTTATCTATAGATGGCTGTATTATATTTCAACAGTGTCTTTCAAAAGGCATTTATTTTTTTTTCATTCATCTGAAATATTCACTTTTGGTATGTTTTTTTTTTAGATTTAACAGTTTTGATTCAGTTTAATTATCAATAAAACGAAAATGATAAAAACAGAACTAAAATAATAAGCTCTTGGATTATATATACCGCAGAGGTGCCAACCTCTAATTAATATTCCGTATTATGTGGGTTAATTTGACCCAGGTTTAACACGTTTCGCATCAGAAATTGCTTTAAGAAATGAAAATAAATAAATTGTACAAATCTGAAATTAAATAAATAAAGATTCATCCAATAAATTTTCTGGTGTCAAGCGTTATTAAACTGGGTCAGATTAAACCAAATATTACGGAAGATTAGTGGGAACTTGGCACCTCTGATACCGTAATATCCGGCATATAATCCGCGGATCAAACAATCATGTTTCGACCCAGAAATTTTATTTTATAAACTGGAAATTACTAGATTGCTGTAAATATTTGACTTCAATTATTAGTTAAAATTTCTGGGTCGAAAAATGATTGCTTGATCCGCGGATTATATGCCGGAAATTACGGTAGGTAGAAATGTTTAGATAAACTACTAAGAATATTTAGACATACGAGTTTTATAACATTGAGTTACTAGCATTGATGTTGAGTGCACCACTAAAATAATAAAACTGGTATTTTATTGTTAATCTTTAAACAAATTTTGTACGAGAAAACATTTTTACAAGTCTTATATATTTTATACGGTTTTCTTAAGTACTGTAGCTTCAAACCAGTAAATAAGATTTTTATTGGATTATTTAATAATACTAAAGCCCCAACAAAGAGTTTCAAAAATATATTATCTTCCTTAATTTTTTTTTCAAGTGCGTGAAGAATCCGAAGTTCTAAAAGCAGCAACAAAAGGATATTCAGCTTTTTAGATTCACTTGCGTTATTTATTTTTTATGTAGTTATATTTATTTTGGGAAATTCAAGTACATGGATTTTCGCCACTTTGTTTGAAAGTTTTGCTGCCTAAGAAAAAGATTAGCTTGTCTTTTATAAAGTAAAGTTAGTGGTAGAATATATGCAATACATATTCTCAGCCATTGAAGGTGAAACTATATTCTGCTGTGCGGAAAAAAGTTAGATCTATTTTTGTCTTTTTCTCAAAGAATTAATTTGATATATTTTCTGTCAGAGTATGCAGTTTCTATATACATACTTATCAGCATAAAAACACCTGCATTAACACAATCGTTCATTCTTTAACTTTGTTGTTAATGTTAAATAAAAATTAATAAAGGAAACACTTTTTGTTTTATTAGGATTAAAGCATTTTTGCCCTTCTTAACCCCTTGAATTGCGGTTGGATATCATAAGTCCCACTTAATTTTAATCCCTAAATGCTATAATACCACCAGAATTTTGGTTTTATAACGTACGGATATAGAAAAGATTTTACAATCATGTTTAATGTTTACCGTTAGTGTTATTTGCATGTAACTTTTAATAGAACATACCTTTAATATTACTACACTCAATATTATCATTACATGTCTGTTACACCAATAAATAATAAAAAATAATAGAACCTTCTTAAATTCTTTTACTCTAGTACTGAAAGTATTTTTTTTCTATACTCTTATTTCATTATCGTTTTTGAAGAGGGAAATGATTGCCTGATGGAAAGATTAATTAATGATTAAATAGTCAAATATTCTCCTTAATCTAGAAAGTTGTGATATACTTTTATGCTTATCGTAGAAATAACACGGCCAACGAAAGAGACAGTCCACCATTCTTCGCAGTCACGTGATTAAGATCGGCTGGTTTTTACCATTTATTGAAATGCCATGTGATCATGGCAGACTGAAAAGTAATCCAGATCCGTGGAGTGCTGCAGAGTGTTTTTCGTTGACTGCGTAGAAATAATGAAACTTTTCTCCGATATATTCTTTATGAAAAGGAACGTAAAATCTTTGTAAAGTTTCTAAAACGTTTAAACAGTGCAGAAAAAAAATTGTTTCATGTTCTTGATGCTTCAATAATTACTTTTTTCCTTCAGGAGTTCTATTTATATTTTTTAAATAAAAGACTAAAATCTTAAATATATATATATATATATATATATATATATATATATTAATCTAGAAAGATGTTATAACCTTCTATGCTTCTTGACGAAAGCATAAAACATTTTTCACTGAAGTCCATTAAATCCACAAGCAGTACACAAAATAATTTTTGAAATGTTCTTGAGATTTCAATGAACCTTCAGAAGATATTATTTTACATTTTAAACAAAATATTAATACATTTGAAAAGTAAAACGCGCATTAATCTAGAAAGATGTGATATACTTTTATGACTCTTGAAGAAAAAATTAAACGTTTTTCTAATATCTTCTTCATCAAAAGCACATAAAAGCTTTTTAAAGTCCTTCACATGTGCTTGAGATTTCAAAAACCCTTTTTTTTTCTTCAAAAGATCTATTTTTATCTTTTAAACAAAAGACTAAAATCCTTTAAAAGTAAAAAATACATTAATCTAGAAAATTGTGATACTTTTATGTTTATTAAAAAAATAATTAAAAAAAAAATCTAATTTCTTTATCGTCAAGCGGAAAAAAAATTATTCCTAAGATTGTTTAACGTATAAATATATGTAATATGTTACAAAATAAGTTCTGACACATACTAATAAGGTAATAAAGGAAAAAAATCTAAATAAGAGCAGTAATCCAAAGAGGAGAGTGAAACATATTTGCTCACGCATAAATCAATTGCCCTCGTCTCCCCGTTATCAAGATATAAACTTTTAAAATTTTCTAATTTATTTATTTAATAGGATGGAAGGAGGAGTCGATATTTTTAAACGTAACAACATGATCAAACTCCAGTCACTTGTCCATTTTTAGTTTAGTGCGCCGCAGTACTCCAACATGATTCGTTATGCAGTGCAAACTCGGCCACTTCCATTTGAAACGCACTTGCAATTGTGTTTTTCTCAGAAGGTTGACCATTATAGTCATTGCAGTAGATTTAAGTTCATGAAATGTTCTTGATGCCACGATTTTCTATGCTTCTATCATTTCTTGGTCCAGTATCATATTTGTCAATAGCATTTTTTTGCGGGCTTCTTTCATTTGGTAGTACTATATCTAAATATGTTTTGTATTTTATATTAATCTGATTATTAAAATTTCGGAATCAGAACCACACCTTTTCTACCTTAATTATATAAATAAATTAGCAAACTTTAAGTCTTTATATCTAGATAACGGGTCGACGAGGGCAAATTATTTATGTGTAGAAAAAAAACACATTTCACTATGTCTTTCGATTACTGCTTAGTTAGATTTTTTTTTTCATTATTACACTAAGGAGTGGTTGGTTATCTGGTGAGATTAAAAAAAAAAAGAAAAGAAAAGAAAACATTTTTCCTCTTAAAAGAGCTGTTTTGACTTTTTAAACTGTTCAAACTTTTTAAATCCTAAAATTGAATAAAAAATATACTCCTTCCGTCCCAAATTAGTTGCTGCATTTAGGATGAAAATTTTGTCCCAAATTAATTGCTACATTTCAAGTAGGTGAAATCATAAATAACTTCCGATGCAGTTTAGTAGATCGACACCAGTAAAATTATACTACAATGAATATAAGGTGGTATACTAGATTTTAGGAATAATGGTAGCTCGATTGTAAAGAAATGTAATTCGACCTAATAAAAAAGTGACGATAATTGTAGTTATAAATATAATGATTTAGAAAATACCCTAACGAAAGAAATAATAATGATAATAAAGAGCGTAACGCTGTATTGCAAGTTTTACTACAACATTTGGAAAATGATAAACTGAGCCATGTGCTATAAATGCAGCAGCGATTAAATTTAATATTCATCGTAGTACAATATCCCATTTGTGGAAGCAGACAAAGACATAAAAAATAAACGATGTTGAAATTTACAATGTAAGTTCACAAAAAATTGGTAAATACGGACAAAATAAAAAGATGTTTCTCAGCAATTGAGCAAAATAAAAGATGTCCCAGTAAAACAAAGACAATCACTGCGAAGTTAATCATGTGCTGTTAGTATTCCTAAATCAACATTACACAGGATTCTCAAGGAGGGAAAAGTTTTGAAGCGTATTTCATCTACCTTTAAGCCATGTCTAACAGAAAAAAATAAGCTCGACAGAATTCGATTTTGTTTACAGCGGGCTCAAACTAATGGATGCTTTTCGGAAATGTTGGGTTGTATTCATATCGATGAGAAATGGTTTTATATTACGAAAACCAGTAATTCGTTTTACATCACCCTAGATCAAACGGAACCTTTGAAGCATTGAAAAAGCAAAAGGTTTATTACCAAAGTAATGTTTATGGCAGCGGTGGCAAGACCAAGATGGGACTCGAATAGAAACGAAATGTTTAATGGAAAAATTGGAATTCAGAAAATGCAAAAAGAAACTCGAAAAATCGTGCAAAAGGAACTGCTGTGACAAAAGTTGTAGAAATTGTTAACAAAGAAGAAACTCGAAAAATGCTTACAGAAAAAGTTTTGCCGGCTATACCTGAAAAATTTCCAAGTAGTGAAAAATCGAGTACTATATACATACAACAGGACTACAGGACAATGCCAAGCCTCATTTTGCTGTGGATGATCCCAGTATCACCGAAGAATGTTTAAAAGATGGATGGAATTTGCAACTACAATGTCAACTTCCAAATAGTCCGGATTTAAATGAACTTGATGACGGGTTTTTTAACTCAATACAGTCATTGCAACAACAGATGCCCACAAAGAATATTTACAACTTAATTGATGCTGTTGAAGTTGCTTTTCAAAACACAGAAGTAGAAACGCTTGACAATGTATTTTTAACTTTACAAACATGTATGGAAAACATTATGATGTCAGGGCGAAGGCAACTCGTACAAAATAACCCTTTTTTACTTTCCACAAATGTAGAACTTATTTTGGAACAAATTTTTCGAAGCAAATTTACAGAGTTCGCACGGTCTTAAGCCACGCCTCATTTTGTAAGGACTCTACCACCAGTATACCAGAAAGATCATTTTCTTCCTAATGAATTCACGATTCATTAGCTAGAAGATAGTTTTATGCGATTACTGGTGGAAGAATTCTTATAAAATGGGGTGTGGCATAAGAGCGTGCGAACCTGAAACTAATTTGGTACTGATTTAAAGAGGGACGGAGGGAATGCTTAGTAAGTAAATGTTGTTGATTGATAGTATAGCACCCTGAAATCTCTGAAAAATGTTCAAACCAAGTCATAAAATCATCAGTATCAATAATCAGTACTAAAGTATTCAAATGTAGCAACTAATTTGGGACAGAGGAGTAAATACTACTAAGTGAAAATGCATCTTTTCGTTTTTAGTGCCGTAAAATGTTGAATATTCATAAAATCCAATGTATCGCAACTCTGTAAGTTTAGGTCGTACAAATTATTATTTTTTGTTTCTCTTCTTACAGCAAAGAAAAAGTTTTTTAAGTACATATAATTTATAGCAGCCAGGGACCGTATAAAAAATTAAATTTTATAATGTTCACAATTATATATATTTTGAGTTAAGTAACATAAATTATGATGGACATTTGAAATATTTTTGCAATTGAAACTATGCCTCTAAAAACCAATGGTTTAGTAATTGGCTATTAGTAAAAGATTAGGCAGTATTCGCAGCATTCCTAAAACTTTCTACTTTATACACCACTATTTAAAAACAAAAATCTTTCTTGTACATTTCTATAACAGTGTTAATGAATCTCTCTCTTATAATTCCCCCAAGGTTTAGAAATACAGCTACTTCATGACAGTGCATAAATTTGGCATCAACTAGGAGCCCATGGAATACCTAAATTGTTCAACTAAAGGAATCTATCAACAACATTATTGTTTTAAAATAGTGGCAGTGAAGGTAGAAAAAGAACTAGGAATTCTAAAAGTCCTAATAAGAGGAGGCACGCTGTGTATATTGTAAAATTTTGTTAATTATAGTGGATGCATATAGTTTCATGAACACATAAAAAGTTATCAACTAAATAATAAAACACTATTCATATATAATTTGTCAAAAGAATTTGCTGTTGTACAATTTCGTGAAATTGAATACTAGACATTAATTGCAAATACAATATCATACCTTAATTATTTCTTTCGAGACAAACGTTTTAATGCATTTTTTTACTTCTGAAAATTTTCATTTACAAAATTTCATAAGAAAAAAAAAATCAAATAAGTCATTTGTGTTAGATATCTGTTTTTAAATGTTTTCGAAGTTTGTTTAATGTGATTCTTTTGTACAATCTTTAAAAAAACATGTTTTACGAATCATTTAATGCCATTAATATGATCTCTTGAAAGAAAATTTGGTCATAAAAAGCACCTGCTGACAAACTAAGAAAAATTTTACTTTTCAATGTAAAAATTAATTCTTCTGTTAAAAACGGATGAAGAACTTTTTACGCATATTAAATATTCTCATCATTAAAACATTTGTTTTAAATATCTTAATTTATTATCACTTTGAATAATAAATGTTTAATAATTTTTGCATGATTTAACAGAGAAAGAGAGAGGAAATAATTGCCTATTTTTATTAAGGCTTTAACTAATATTTTGTGCTATATTGTATATTTTTAAGCATTTTTAATTTTAGACAATTTGGGATTTTTGTTTTACATTTTAAAATTAAATGAGTTATTAAACACAGATGAAGACATTTCCATGCATATTATAAATTATCATCTTCAAAACATTTGATTTTTTTTATACCTCAACTTGGAACATCTGTAAATAGTTTATAATTAAATTTTTTCACGATTTAATAAAGAAAAAGAGTAGAAAGCTTTTTTTTTAAATCTTTATGAAAGAAATTAATGTTTTATGCTGTATTATAAGTTTTAAGAAGGCAAAATTTTAGCCCATCAACAACAAAAATGAACAGAAGCGAACAGAATGTATCATGGACATGATTCTAAAAAGATATGTGTAGAATTTTCAAAACAAATAAGTTTCTTAAATTAGTTGGAAAGCTTTTAATTTACAGAACAGTTGATGATTTTATTAAAATGCTGGATTTCATTATTTCTCTAATTTATCCTATTTAAAATTATCGTGGTTTATTACAATAGTTTTGAGCTACCTTTGAAAAACAGAGTTAGTATTGTTTGAAAGTTTTAATGTACTTTAATAACTTTTAAGAATTACTTTGTTTAAGAACTTCAGACTCTTTCTATATATTACTCAATTTCAACCACATATGTTTTTCAGATAATTAATTATGACCCTTTTAAGTCAACCATCGATTGTTGATGTTGATGAAAATTTTAACTTTTACACTTGCTCTCTGTATAATATAACTTTTAAATAAAAGAATTTATACCCATTTGTATCGAAATTCAGCTTTCATCTCTCTCTCTGTATAATATAACTTTTAAATAAAAGAATTTATACCCATTTGTATCGAAATTCAGCTTTCATCTTCTTTGGAAGTCGGAGTTCAGTTTAGTTTCAAAGTTTACGTCTGTTTTAAAAGTTTGCAGAAAATACTTTGTTTCGCTTCTGTATCCACTTTATACATAAAAGAGTTATTATTTTTAAGATGTCGTCTTTCACGTTCTGTGTTACATTCTGTTAGGTAGCGCCTGATTAAAGAAGACTAAACAGGTTATATTTCATGACAAATTTCTGAAACTTGAGAATTTGAAAATCTTTTTTTGTAACAAAGAAAGACTTGAACCAAATTCATTCAATGGTAGAGCAGTTTGAAATTAATGAACTATTCAAGTTAAGAAATATAGAATCGTTGTGATAATGAGATTTTGTATGTTTATTAATAATGCATTCATGACTGTGTAAGGTTGCCTGTTTGCCCTTTATTTTTATTCAGTAATTCCAACTTCACATCGGAAATTTTGAAAGAAGAAATTTTACTTGATATAATTACGAAATATCTGTCATCAGGTAAAGATAAATTACTTTTCAGAATTTGTAGTATGAATTTGGATTTTCTGAATTGAAAAGGAGACCAATCTGGCAACCCTGGTCCAAGCTGTTTGTTTTTAGGTCTCTCCTTCATATTTTAAAATTTAATTTTAACCACTTCACCGCTGTTGATTTTATCTAGTGGCAGTCATTGTTAAGTAGTACTTTCAATCTTAAAATATAATTTCTTGATTTTATGGACTAAAATCTTTTTTAAACAATTACACTGCTGGATAAAACCTAAGAACGGTGCAATAAGTTCTGACTAGAATAATATTGGAATTATTTAAGATGTGTTACAGTTTTGGTATTGTGAAAAAGTAATTCGTTAAATAAAAAATTTGATTGAAAAATATCACATATAATTTTACAAACACGAATTTCGATTAGTATTTTGGGAATCAATAATTGATATTAATCTTCATATAACAATAATTTTTAATAAAACTGAACATTTTCCCAAAACATTGGAATACAAATGCCAACTCTCAATGCACAAGAATATGTCTTCAAATCTTAATTGAAAGGAAATGCCGCAAATACAAATGCTTTTTAGAGAATGCATTTGTGATGTGTTGAAAATGTCGGATATGTTAAAATGTTTCAGTTTATTTCCCTTTGGTTAGAATGAATAATTTTTAAAGAAGTTTTGTTTTGACATCACCGGAAAATCAGACGGTAGAAAGATTTGAAGTGCATCTTTTTATTCTTATGATCTACCGTTGGAAAACATGTTTACATTCTCTTTAGCATAATATAAAATATGAAAATAAAACATGTGTAAACTATCTATAAAATGCATTGCAATTCCAAAATAAAATTTAAACCTATTTTTAAATATTTTTAAAAGATTGATTTATATAAATAATTATACAAATCTGTACACTTAGAAATCACCAAACATTCGATTTCTAACCAAATATTTAAACCAATGAAAAATAATAATAGACAGTATGTAACATATAATCTTATATATAATAAACGATTTAAAACAAATATTAAAATTTTTTCTTTTGAAATTTATGTGTTTACCCTATTGGTATGTATATAGAACATTGAATTATTAACAGTAATTCAATTTTTTTTTAATGATTCAACAGCCCTCGAATCGTCTTGATGACGTCATAAACTTTAAATGCCTTATTGCTGAATTGCGTAAAAGAAACATCCTTATAACTCCAAAAATGATATATTAACTAGCAGTTTATTGTGTCGGATTAAGCGTCACATTTTCAATTAAAATATATCTTTGAATTGAAATTGGAATGAAATACAGTGTCATGAAAAATCGAAGAGTGTGAAAAATATGTTTACAAATATCATGGCAACTCATTATCCGATCGACTTCATTTGTTCTGCAAAATTTATGTTTTTTATTGTCTTTTATATTCACTCCTAAAAATAAACATTTTCGAAAAATTTTATATACCTTTTATCGGAATAAATTTTTCGAAAGTCCGAAAAAAATAGTTCCGTGTAATCGAGGTTACTGAAATTCAATAGACTTCTACACATTATTACATATTAAGTGCATACCAAATTTCAAGTCTCTGTCTCAGTTTGTTCGGGAGATAGTGCGTTTACAGACACACACACACAGACAGATGGACGGCATTTTTTTTCTTCTAAAAATATGTTTTTCGGAATCTCCAGTGTTTGAAACGTATAAATCCGTCAATCTTTTTTTCGATTTTTAAAATAATTACTAGATTTACTCTATACTGCGTATAATGGGTAAATAATATACAGTATATGTTTAAGAAACTTTATTTTTAAAATTGTGTCTTTAAATAAATACTGCTTTTAATACTTAAAAAAAAACTGATTTGAAATATATTTTCAAAACTACCTTAAGTAGATTACTTTTTATATTATGTTTTCTCCGAGTATTCGAAAGGAAACAGTCAATTTTTTATGCAGAGATATTTCTATATTTTTGTTTTAAAGACAACTTTAAAATTTTGAAAGATTCATGGTTTTAATGATCTTTCTGCATCTTCCAGATATATGAGCTAATTGGGGTTTAACATTTCATATCAAATAGAATTTCTGTTTTTATTTTCTCTGTTACATATATGGTTATTACATATATGGTTATAGTATATCCTTGAATAAAGGAATATACATACATCGCTTTTATCTCTTAAATACGTGCTCAGTTCTACAAAATTGTAATTCTTTAAGAAATGTTGCGGTTTATGTATTAATAATGAAATCCTTGTATAAAGAAATATATATATATATACGCTGTTTAAAATAATGCGATTATCCAGATGTGGTTAGAGAACTCTTTTATCAGTTATTTATCTTCTCGTTATAATATTTTTCGACCAAAGAAATTTTTATTAAGTAACACAATTTGTTTTCCATACCTACCTTTTTCCATAATTGCATACTTTTTGCAAACCTACACCAATATGCAGGTTTTAAAATAAATTTCGGATTTTATGTGCAGATTAAACTGAGACCCAAAGAAAATACGTATGGTTATGAATGATTTTATTTTAATACATGCATATTGGTGTACGTTTGCAGATGATGTTTTTATTGAATGGGAGCATGGTTTAAATTTATGAATGGACTTTGTAGCAAAGATTAATGAAATTGATAAAAAATACAATTTACCCTGGATACAGAGAAGGAAGATCATTTGGCTTTCTCAGACGAAGAACTTATAAAAAAACAATTTAACGATTGATCGAGCTGTTTATAGAAAGACTATGCGTTCAAATAACATGATATCCAAGAACGCTTCATCACCTTTAAATTATAAATTGTCAGCATATTGATCGGTTTTACATCCATAGAGCATTTTCAGTATGTACTGATGGTTATATTAATTGTGAACTTAATAAAATTAAAATTATAGCAAAGGATAATGGTTTTTCTGAAAGGTTTATCTATAAATTAATATATGAATATAAATATCGAAAAAGCAATAACAATGAATATGCAGAAAAACCTACTAAATTTTACAAATTTGAATATATCCGTGAACTTTTTGAAAAATTGAAATATAATTGAAATAACTATGATATAAATTTGATAGCAACCCCTCTTGTGAAATTGAGAAATTTATTATATAATAAGATTGATCCTGTACCGATGAAAGAATTCTCGAGAATCTACAAAATTACAGTAACTAAGGAAATAAATGAAAATGGTAAGACATTTTATAAAGTATTAGACTATATAGGTATGACCGTAAGAAAGTTTAAAACTCGTTTGAAAGAATATATTTCATGTATTAAATTCAATAGAGCTAAAACGGCACTTTCAAGACTAAAACAAGATGAATCAAAATACATTTAGATCAAGCTAAAATAATTAAACATACGTGAGCCTATTTTGAATCAACTCATGAAGCCATAGAAATTTTACGTAAAAAAGGTAAAACATGCAATGATTCATTATCATACAATAGCCCCAAATTATGGTACAGACTTTTAAGAATTGATCAAGATGAAATATGATTATTACATTATCCTCTGTACCTCATTATTATCCTCTGTTCCCCCTATTGGTTTGTTCCATCCTCCAGCAGTTAAGCGATGTATTTCACTGGTTTTTATGTAGATTTAGTAAGAAATACTACCTATTACATTCTCCCCTATGTTGGAATTTTTGAAAAAATGTTTGCAAATCTACGCCGGTCATGACACCTAAAACCGAAAATTCCCCCCCCCCCCCCCCCCCAAACACAAGGCTCTATTGAAAGGGCCAATCAGGTTATACAGAATATGCTAACTGCATGGATGAACGATAACGATACAAATAAATGGTTGATCAATTTGCCAAGAACACTACATACCACGAAGGAATACGCCAAAGTCCTTATGAAGCCATGTTTGGCATTAAAGCGAAAAGAGGCATAGCATCGTCTTTTTTGCCTAGCGAACAAATCGCAAATATCGAAACGGAAGAACAACTTGAAAAAATTGCCAATACTTTTGAAACCGAAGAGCAACTTGAAGAAATTGCCAATACTTTTGAAACCGAAGAACAGCTTGAAGAAACTGGTAATACTTCTGAAAAAAATTTGAGCGGTGGTCATACCGAAAACCATATTCCAAAGAAAAATATTGAAGAAGACTTGCAATCTACCACGTCTTCACATCAAGTTCGGATTGAAAAACACGAGTTAATTTCTATAAAAAGAGCGGCCGCGAAAGAGAATCTTCTACTGCAAGCAACAAAAATGTTACGAACTTCACAAAAACAATTTCCTCCTGCTCAAATTGGTGATACTGTACGAATACAAGTCCCTGATGTCGACCGTGGTTGTACAGATAACCGAAATGTGTTAGCAGTTGTTGTTGGAATAGAAGACTCCGAGTTCTATAAACTTGCAAATGAAAACGGTACCCTCAAGCAGCTTTACACACGTAATCAGTTCGTAATTTGTAAAGAAAAGTTACTTTCCATAGATGAGATTTATTTTAAAGAAATTTCGCTGAGAGAAGCAGCTGCAGCTAATTCGAGAAGCGGTGGGCAAGGCTATACACGCTGTCATTGCAAAAGGAAGTGTTCCACAAATAAATACAGTTGTAAAAGCAAGGGCCTCTTATGCAATTCAAAGTGTCATAATACAGGGTGTCCCACAAGGTACGCAGCGTCTAATATGTACAGATTTGGATAGAGCACGTCAATATGAGTATTTTGAATGGTAACAAGTGGGGTCCCGAATATAGCATGATAGTCTAATTACAGGATGAACATTATCATAGCTGCGAACTTTTAAGCATTTTTACTACCACTAAAATTTTATAGTAAATTTTAGCTTATTAAATCTCCGAAATCACAGGATTCAATAAGGCAAAATTTTCTATACATTCGTTTAGTGGTTACCACAAATTTGCATGATCATCTGGGGAATCTTTCATGTTGTACACATCGTCATTTGGAATACCCACTATCGGATTCGTCAATAACGTCATAGCTGCCAACTTTAACGCTTTTTTGATACCACTAAAAATTTATAGACGGGGACCTCACTTGTTACCATTCAAAATACTCATATTGACGTGCTCTATCCGAATCTGTACATATTAGACGCTGCGTACCTTGTGAGACACCCTGTAGTTTAAGTTGTTGCAATAAATAAGATTTGAATCATATAATTTAGTAAGTTTTTTATTACTATTATTTTATTTTATCATTTAGAACGTACTGTATAATTAAGTAAGTTTTTAACTTCTATTATTTTCCTTTCTGATTTTGAATGTACTGTATAATTAAGTAAGTTTTTAACTTCTATTATTTTCCTTTCTCATTTTGAATGTACTGTGTGTTTTAAGTTCTTAGGCATTCCTCTTAGAAAGAGAGGCGAAAAATTTATCGCGACTGAATTACGAAGAAAAAAATATAAATCTCGGACATGTTCAACATTTACCATTAGTGCATGGTGAATGTCGGCATTTACCGGTGTAAGTCAGAAATAAGGTATTTAGCAAATATTTCGGACATACACCAAGCGACTATGTGTTTGTTGACATTCAACGGTGAAAGTCGACATTCTCCAGATTTCGGTGTTTCACCGTAACATATATATCACTTTTTTATGGACACGATAACTCTCACAATTCTGCACAAATCTCTTCCAAACTGATACATAAAATCAAAGGGCAGAAAAAAATCTCGGCCAAGTTCTTTAATGGGCAAAATCGGACCAAGAGAATGTAAATGGGGAGGGTTTTTTGTGAAAACAGAAAAAAACCCATAACGTCTTAATCATGATACATATCGAATCCGTTTAAAGTTATTATTACTTCTAGGGAAAGGGCGAAAAATTTATGTATGACAGATTTTTCATATCATTAAAAATAGCCTCAAGGGGTGAAGAAATAGGGCTTTAATCCTTTCAGGGGCAGTGGTATGTTTATGAAACCACTTAATTTTAATTCTCAAACGCCACAGCGGCACTAGAATTTTGCTAAAATCTTTTCTACTTAATATGTACCGTAATTTCGCGCGTATACGCCGCACCTCAGACAACTCGATTTCCTACCAGAATTTATTTTAAATAAAATGTGACTTACTTCTGCTTAGCACTTATTTGACTTCTTATTTTCAATAAAATTTCCGGTTTGAAAAAGACTAAACTAGGGTGCGGCACATACGCGCGAAATTACGGTATGTGAAATATAACCCTTTTCTTATTTCCAAATAAATTTTTCGTAAATCCGGGTGCCAGTCATTTATTTCAACATTTTAGTACTGAAAGTACTTTGCCCCTGAAAGGGTTAAGAAGAAACAAATTCATAACTTCGTCAATTCACAAGATATCAAACACACTTAAATTTAATATAAATCCTGTTACTATTATCTACAACTTCTATATTGCAAAGTTTTTGATAGGACTAACACTTAAAGAAAAAAAAAAGTACTTTGTATAAAGATGGAATTCGATCGCTTAAACGCAAAAGCGGAGGAAAAAATAAATATAAATCTAAAATTCATGTAAAAAAAGTCTTACTCCAAAATTCGAATAAAAAATTCACTTTGTTGTCAAAAATAAGTTAAATCTAAGTAAGTTAAAATTCTTGAGTTAAATTAAAGTGGATTAATTCTATACTAAATCAATCTTGCCAGTCAGCTACTTTAAAAAAATTTCAGAATTAATTGATTGGCACGACTTTTTTGAAATAGTAATATTCTCCACATTTAATGACAGATTAAATATGGGGAAAACAAGGCGAACTATATTATTTTAAAAAATAGTGGCAATCAAGCAATATGAATAATAATAAAAGTAATAATAGAGACTGGAAATATTGCACGGACTGTGACATTACCCTTTTCTCAAAAATAAAATAAAATAATTACATGGATTAAGATCCAGAGAACGAAATGGCCAGGTTGTCGGAAACGTACGACTGATTACTCTGAAATTAGTGAAACGTTGCTGAAGAAACTGCACTACACATATTTCGATGTGTGGATGCATTCCATCTGGTATAAAGGTAATTGAGTCAAGACATGCCGCTCTTGCAAATGGGGCACAACAAAAGTTTCAAACATCATTCTGATATTGTTGGCTATCACACTGCATATCACACAACCATTGGGAATAGCCTGTTCGAAAAAGAAACGTCGAAGAATGAATGTGGCTGTGAATCCACACCAGACTGTAACTTTCGGTTGCATCTCTTGGAAGGTACCGGGGTTTTTAGTTTCCCAAATGCTACAATTATGGGTGCTAACTGTACTATTGAGACGGAAAATGGCATCATCACTCCACAGAATCTGCCATGACCATGATGCATCCACTTTACTCTTTAACCTCTCTTTTTTTCATATTTTTGTTGTACAGCGCCATCTACCGGTACTTATTGAACTATATTTTTCATCTAATCCGTTTCCTCATATCTTGAATAGTATGTTCCGAAAATTTTAAGCCTTTTCACTTTAAGATTTTTCACATCAAATTGTTGAACACATTAAATTCTATATTTTAAAAAATATATCCATTGTTTTAGAAAATAATCTCTCTTAAAATATTCGTATTCTTCACGCAATTATAACTTATAAGAAGTAAACAGAAAATAACTAAGATTAAAAATTAAAAGAAATACATAATCTAATTAGTGTCATTAAAAATTTAAATATTTCCTCACTCTATGGACAGAATTGCAAATTTCTGATTGCCGTTACTGACATACTTCCGCGAAATAAACGAAAATTTCAACGGTTACATTTCCAGCCATGAAAGCTGAACCAAAACCTAAGCGCGCAGACCCCCGCCCACTATGCAACACTTTAGTTCTAATCACAGCTACTGCAACTCCGGTGGTGTCAAACTGTAGTCCACCTGAAATCACTAATTTTTAAAAGAAATAGTCGACTTCTTGAAATTCGATGGTTAGATAAGGCAAAGATTACTATAAAACTTTAGTGGTAGCCGGTGGGCCACAGTTTCACACCCCTGCTTTACACTGAGCAGTTCGATATATAGGGAGGTCAGAGTGGGGGTGTTTTTCTGGCCACCCTACCTTGTATATATATATATATATATATATATATATGCAGGGTGTATCTGAAATGCTTCAACAAACTTAGAGGGATGATAGTACTCATGAAGACGAACAAAAAATGCAATGGAACATGGGGTCGCAAATCAAGTTTAACCCTTTCAGGGGCAGTGGTATGTTTATGAAACCACGTAATTTTAATTCCAAAACGCCACAATGGCATCAGAATTTTGCTGAAATCTTTTCCATTTAATATGTATGTGAAATATAGCCCTTTTTTTTTAATTTATAAATAAATTCTTTTTGTAAATTCCGGTGCCAGTCATTTATTTAAACATTTTAGTACTAAAATTACTTTGCTTCTGAAAGGCTTAAAGGATGAAAATCGAGAATATGCGTCTGGAAATGGACAAACTGGACAAGAAAGAAACACTCCAGAAAATTATTTATTGCACAGAATAGGTACAACACAGCTGGTGATGTCCAGAGAAAACAAATATTTTACAACAATTGTTCAAAGTGTCAACCGCGGACATTATTACACAGAGTACATCTACGGAGCAACGACTGTCGGACACGCTATGTGTAATAATGTCCGCGGTCGACAGTTTGAACAATTGTTGTAAAATATTTGTTTTCTCTGGACATCACGAGCTGTGTTGTACCTATTCTGTGCAATAAATAATTTTCTGGAGTATTTCTTTCTTGTCTCAGTTTGTCCATTTCCAGACGCATTTTCTCGATTTTCATCCTTTAAGTCTTTCAGGGGCAAATTACTTTTAGTACTAAAATGTTGAAATAAATGACTGGCACCGGAATTTACAAAAAAAAAAAAATGTTTGTAAATAAGAAAAGGTTATATTTCCCATACATATTAAATGGAAAAGATTTTAGAGAAATTCTAGCGCCATTGTGGGGTTTTGGAATTAAAATTAAGTGGTTTCATAAACGTATCACTGCCCCTGGAAGGGTTAAACGTCATTTGCGATCCTATGTTCCATTGCATTTTTTGTTCGTCTTCATGAGTACTATCATTCCTCTAAGTTTGTTGAAGCATTTCAGATACACCCTGTATATATATATATATATATATACAGTAAAACCTCCAAAGTTGACCACCTCTCTATATTGACCACCTCTCTATGTTGACCGAAATTTATTAGTTTGAATGGTCACAACGCATTTTCAGTGGAGATTTACCTCTCTATGTTGACCACCTCCGTAAGTTGTATATTGACCACTTTTTAGTAGGTTTTACTCTCTGTAACTTGACCACTGATGTTTTCTTGAATTTGCTTTTTCCTCCGTTTGTTCTCCATCGGGTTTCCAGGAATTTCTTTATCAGTCATTCGGCTTATCTGAGCAACACTCACCCCCCTTGTGGTGCTCCATTCATTATTCACATCCAGTATAATACAATGGGAGGGAAATGCCAGAATTCCTGAAATCTGTTGAAAAATGTCAGAGGAGTGGGGGGATGTGCGTAGCGGTGTAGCTATACGCAAAATTGGAAAACTACGTGTATTGCTCACGTTCCGTTCTTTTTTCTGAATGTCACGTCGTGAAGGGACTGGTTGTTTATTTGCGAATTTTCATTAACACATTGACGAACAGTAGGAACAAATGAAGTTCGAAAATTGACACTATATGTTTTTGTAATTTTTATAATATATGAGAAGCATAGTTTTACTCTTTCTGCTTAAATAAACTTAATTTTGATTAATTCAGCACCTTTAATTAGGTTGCACTACTCTTTTCACAACCACGTCAGGGTGGCTAGTGGTCAGGGAAAAATACAGTCAAAAAAGTGATAAACACCAGTATATTCTTATAGAAAAATTTATCTTGATTATTCGATCAAATAATCTATTCGAATTTTTCTATAAGAATATACTGGTAAACATCATTTTTTTACTGTGGTATTTTTCCCTGATCACTAGCCACCCTGCACGTGCATACTGAAGCGGCAACTCGTAGTATAACAGGTGGAAAATGAACTTCAACCTAAAAAATTGTTTCCAAAACATGACACTGGGCTTCTACTTGTACGCCGGTAAATGCACATTTGTGCTGGTATAGACGTAGTGTCTAAAAACGACCGTTTTGTTTTGGACGGCTATTGCCGTCATGCCACATAGTGAACTTTGCTTTGACGGCTATAGACGCAAGTGTCCGTCAACGTGTTAAAAATAGCGCAAAGAAAAGCTCTAAAAGAACTTAAATTAAAGGAAGAGGATCTTCTTGATTTTCTGGAAAGTAGCAGCCAAAGAAAGACAGCGGAAAAATTTGGTGTGAGCAAGACAACTGTGAGCAACATTTTAAAACATAAGGAAGATTATCTGAAAAGGTATTCTTCCGAAAACGGGGGACTCCAAAGAAAATGCAGAAAAACGTGTCTCGACGTTGTGAACGAAGCCACGTTTCATTCGTTTAAAGAGATGATATCAATCAATGCAAGAATATCGGGAGTTATGCTTCAGGAAGTAGCAAAAGAATTCGAAATAGAGGACTTCCGAGCAAAATTCAAACTACGATACGAGATTTCTCAAAAAATTTTGAGTGGGTAATCGAATGAGGTGTCCGCTAAAGTGGTGGAGAAGTTTATTGAAAAATTCCCAGAGTTTGCTAAAGGTTTTAAAGATGAAGACATCTTTAATGTTGATGAGTGCGGTCTAGTAATGAAGGGTGACACTTTCAAAAGAGGAAAACTTTCAAAACAGCGTTTTACTGCTAGTATGAATGGGGAAAATTTGAAGCCTACGATGATCGGGAAATCCGCAAAACCTCGTGAATTTAAAAATGTAAAACCTAAAGACCTTCCTGATTTTGGAGAGCGAATAGATCCGCTTGGATGACCAGTGCTTTGTTCAAAGGTGGGTTAGAGGAATTGACGCAGAAATAAAGCAAAAGAAGCGGTCTATTCCATAAAAGTACCGTGGACAACTACCTCAGCAACCCGAAAGTGAATAATCTCCCAAATGTGAAGCTAAAATTTTTGCCTCCAAACACAACTTCGAAAACCCAACCTTTAGATCAAGGCATTATTCAGTCCTTCAAAGTGCACTACGGAGCTCAACTTCTGGAATGGGTGATCATGAAAGCACAAACCTGTGGTCCTTTTGCATTAGCATCGTCAACAGCTGCGTCAGTAAATGCTTTGAATGCTGTTCATTGGATTAATTCTGTTTGGAATAAAGTTACGCAAACCACGATTAAGAACTGCTTCAAGAAGTCTGGATTTGTTACGGCTACAACATCGGTGCAAGAGGATAAACTTCCTCTATCTCCCTTGCCAGTTCTTGATGGAGTTGATTTTGAAGATTTTGTTACCATGGACGATGAGTTAGTAACATGTGTTGAACCAGACCCAGAGGCAATCTTCAATGAGATACTCTCTGTAACTAAGCACAGCGAGGACTCTGAGGTACAAGAAATGGACGGCGAAGAGGATGATGATCCAAGTGACGACGAAACTGCAAAGTACCCAACTCTGAAGGAAGACGATGTAAAGCGCATGATGAAGCAACTTAAAGATTTCGCTGCAGAAAAATGCCCAAGCGTGCTTAATGGATTTGTAAACTGTGAAAGTGCTTTTTGCACTTACTTAATGAACAAAAAGAGGAGTCAAACAAAAATTGAATTATTCTTTCAAAAATTGTAAAAATGCACTGTACCTTCAGAAAAAATAACAAGAACGAAAAATCATGCGTCAAGCATAGATTGTGTAGCACTTTCCAACGCTTCTAAAATAATTTTACAAATCATTACCGTTTAATAAGCTGAAAGATGACATCTAAGTAAACAATTTGGAAAACGCATAACATATTTAAAAACGTAATTTCAGGAATTTTCAATATATACAATATTCGGAAAAATATCCGAATACTTTTATGTAGCCCTGTATATGACCTATAGATTTGTATATATACATAGGATGCTAAATTTTAGCTTAGTTAGGAAACGCGTAGCACAGTTTAAATTCTCCTTCTGGAGTTTCTGTCAATAAACGGAAATGTGTTCGCGAACTTTTGTGCTGCCCTGTATAGGATCTACAGAATTTATACACACCACGTACTAGACAAAAAGCTAGTTAAGATTAAACTCGCGTTCAGTAACTTAAAACGCACTTCCAGGAATTATTGTTAACAGACAGTAGAGAATTCTTTTGTGTGTCCCTGTAAATGAACGATGACTGCTATACACACACTATTCTGTAGTAAGCCTCTTGTAATGCACCTTAGTAATATATATAAACTTCAATGCGTTTAAAATAGTGGAACATTATTTAAATAAGCCGCAGACGATTTTTCTCCATAGACGTAATGTAACGGAATTATTTTGACTGTCCCTGTAAAGTAACTCTAAGTGCTATACACCTACTATTCCATATTAAGCTTCTTCTAATGCATCTTAGTGATCTATATAAATTTCAATGCGTTTACAATAGTGAAACATTTTTTAAATAAACCGCAAATGATTTTTCCCCATAGACCGCAATGTAACGGAATTCTTTTGAGTGTCCCTGTAAGAAAACTATAAGTGCTACACACTTCAGTTGAAATAGGGAACGTGCCATAGATAACGACAATAACATATAAAAATTGCAGAGCAATCCGAGCATATTTACGGGAGTTAGAGCACGGCCAGACGGCCATCCGGCCAGACAAACCGAAGTCATAAGCACTTTTCAACTATGTTGGAAAGTGCTAAAAATGAGTAAGTGCTAATACATTTCTGAATTTTTCCTAAAAAAATACGAAAAAAGTTTACTGAAGTTTTTCTAATATTGAAACTAAATATTTAATCTATTATCTAAATATTTTCTAAAAATTCCCTAAGTTGACCACCTCCGTATGTTGACCACTTAGTTACAGTCCCTTGGGTGGTCAACGTATGGAGGTTCTACTGTATATATATATATATATATATATATACAGTGAAACCTCTCTAAGGAGACCACCCACTAGACCGTAAAAAAATCGGTCTTTTAGAGAGGTGGTCTCTGAATAGAGGTGATGGGTAAAGCAAAGTTTCATAAAATACATACTGCAAAAAAAAAATTATTGTTGAATTAGTTTATTATATTTTATGTCTATACAGCTTTAAAGAAAAAATTAATTGTAGTTTGCTTTGATTTTAACAATTTCTCATTAACAATGTTTAGTTCTAAACATTCTTTGATCTCTTTAAACAAATTATTTATTTTAGTATCAACTCTAACAGGTATCGAACTTTCTATCAATCTATTGATTTCAACAAGTGTTTCTTGACATGAAATAGATAATTAAACTGTTTAAATTAAATTAAACAATTAAATGAAACGATTAAATTAAACAATTAAACAGTGCCGCCAATTTTCCTCTCTGATGTTCTATTCTTGTGTGTTTGCTCTTAAAACTTTCACTTTGTCTTCCAAAGTTAATACAATTCTCTTAAACATCATCTAAATTGGTATACTAAGCACGCAGCAAGAAAAACACGATATGCACTTCGATGCGAAAATGCACTGTGTTATAACTTCCACAGTTAAACAAAACTGAGGTGATAACAACAAGTGAAATCTAAGCAAAAGATAAACTGGAATCTGAACCACCCCCACTCTCCCTCTTGAAAAAGACTCCTGCACTTTACAGTTGGACAATAGCCCTTCTCCCACCAACACCAACTATCTCTCCGTAACTATAGTCGCATTAAACGCGGTAATGCACGAGAACCAGCTTTATCCTCAACCTTGATTTACCTGGTCTAAGAAAGTAGACTTAGCTGAGCGTGTTTTCCGGAGAGAAGTGGAATTTCGAGATTTTCCAATTCAAAGGAAACTAATCCTACTCTATGGCTGAAAAGTTGAAAAATGGTCTTTCAGGGAGGGAAACGGGTAATAGTGGTCCTTTAATGGAGGAAAATTAACATTGAGCCTATAGCAAAAAATTATAGACTATAAATAAACGGTCTTTATGAGAGGTGGTCTCCTTATAGAGTTGGTATTTCAGAGAGGTTTCACTGTATATATATAATGATATATATATATATATATAATGATATATATGTTACATTCCTGTCGAAAATTGGCACATTATAGACGATCGCTATTGCTGTCGACTTGAACGTTCTTTCCACCAGACAATCGGAACATCTCAGTCCGAAACCACTAAAATTACCTGATAATCATATCGAGGTAGCCGCAGTCGAGATCGTTGAAATGTAGTCATGACACCCGGACAGGGCATCACTTCGAGTCGCTCACCATGAAGACAAATCTCGAAGTATATCACATCGGAAATCGTAGTGTATTTGCAGTCGTAAAAATTGAGCAGAGGCAGTGAAATCCAGAAGAAATTTCCCAAAAACATTAAAAAGAAGACTTAATAACTTAATAGATGAGCAGTGGCTTTATTGTGATCACAGAGATGAAAGCAACTCCACCAACTTTCGCTTCATTAAAACTGAACACATTTGAAGATCTTGAAGAATTAGCAGAGCTTGAAGAACATACTACCGATGCCCCAGTGACGGCAATTAGATGACAACCACTAATTCGTGTAAATTCTGTCTCCGAAGCCAGTGTAACCGTATAAATACTTCAAAATTTGGCCCAAAGGTACAAAACGCCCGAAGAAGCTGGTCCACTCGCATCCATGTTCGGAGGGTGCTAGGGGGATAAAGAAGGCGGAGCTTTCTCGCTAATGGATGAAAAAATGAGGCCACGAAGACGTGTCTCTGACGTATGATTAAAACTCTTTAACAGAAGCGGCAAATTAAAAAGGTAAAAAGGCCTTTGGGCGCGAAAACCGCTTGGAATCATGGGATGCCGAATGAATTAAATAGAAATAAAAATGGTATTATAAAAGTTCCAAAGAATAAAAATTAAATGTATCAAAAGAAGAAATTAGGCAGGTGCGTTTAGAGGCAGTGTTGCAATTTAAGAGAATAAGGTTTTAATAAATACGTGTAGCTTTTAACAGATTAAGATTTTTAGAATGATAAATAACAGAATATTTTGATTAAGTTATGGAATAAAATACAAAATAGATTTAAGAGATATTTTAAAAAGAGAGGGAAAAAAGAATTGAAGAATTTGGAATAATTTAACTAAAGAAATAGGGCGAAATTTTTTTATTATTACATATATATATATATATATATATATATATATATATATATATAATGATATATATATGAGATAATTAGTAATAAAGTGTAGACAGAGTACCACAAAGTTAATAAATTAGCAAGTGCAAACATAATATTACCATAGCAATTTCAACGATGGTAATCAGCCAAAAATACTTAAATTTGTGAAGAATAGTTAAAAAAAATTATAATATACCATAAAATGTAAGATAATTGGAAGTTGGATATCAAGTGAATTAAAATGGAATTTGAAATGAAAAATGATCTAATATGACACAAAATGTAATAAAATGGAAATTTGGATATCAAGAAAATTAAAATAGAATTGGAAATGAAAAAACACGTTTAAATATTAATCGCCAGCTTAGAAGTATCCACACATATTTTAAAAATAATACAATATTTCATAAAAATATACTAGCAATTATGCTAAGATCTGTATATTCTTCCAGGTATATTGTATTATATATATATATATATATATATATATATATATATATATAAATAAATTTGTGTGTATGTTCTTTATGAAAACCTGCAATTTTTGACCTTATGTACACGAAGCATTGTATACACAATTTTTATAAAAAATACTGGCTTCTTTTCAAATTACCAAGATGATCCCTTATCCCTTTTTCAACCACCTGACATAATAATTTTTTAATGCTTTAAGTCATGTTTTGCAATTATTACGTTTTCAAATTACCAAATAGTTGCATGCTTACTGATTTTTTTAATTAACATTTTCAGGAACAAATTATTTCTATTCGTAAAATGATAAAATGATTGAATGAGATACCAGAATTTATAAAAAAAATTATTTGAAAATAAGTGAAAGCTTTTCTTCATGCACATAACAAAAGGAAAATTTTCATGCTAAAATGTGGCATTTAGGGATTAAAATTAAGTTGTCTAAAAGATGCATCACTGCTCTTTTAAGAGTGAATAAGTAATACACACACACACACACACACACACACACACATATATATATAAATAATCCTGTAACATTATTTCATAAAAGGCACACAATAGATTAAATTTCTGACCTTATTTTTTCTATATCTAAATACATTGAGATAAATATATTTTAATGTAAAGTTATAATGTTATTATAATAAAATTGCATTGTAGTTTTATTTCATTTTAATTTCTCATGATAAAGAACGTGTGACACTATGTGTCTTGCAATATGTTCTAACAATGCTGTGTATACAGGTATCAATGAGGGGTTAATTCTTAGAAAACATCATCTGCACTTCACATTTAAATTTCAAACATCTCTTTTTGGGAATTCGTTAAAATATCCATTGATAGCATACATAACGATTGGTTATGCGCTACAATAATAATTGATTTATTACAATCTATTACCAAAGCTACTTTCTAACAATGTAACCTATTATTAATCAAATATGATTTCATTTCACATTTACTTTTAAGGCACTGTAAGATTAGATAGGAAGTGATTTGCTATATTTCTTTCGACCCAGAAAATTTATATAGGAACATTTGATAGATATTCCTTCTCTTATCTAATTACGTGTGGAACATTTGACTTTTATATTCTAGTGAGCGGTTGTTTCGCATAACGACTGCCTAAATGTAACAATGAGCAAATAACCAGGATTTTAACTGTGTTGTAAGATTATAAAATTTTTGTTTTACTTGCATAAATCTCATCCCTGCAATTTTATATCGAAAAAAGGAAATTAAAGCGTTACTTGACAGAGAGGAATTTCTTATAAAGAAATGAACCTTTTATTATAACTATTCGGATAAGGAAACCTTCGTTCTTTAATTTTTTCTTAAACTTCGAATCACAATTGTTAAACTATAAAATAATCTGTCACTTATATACAGAAACTAAACGTATTACACCAGAAAGCATCTAATGCTATTACACTATCCTGACAAACAACAAAGTAAAGAAAAATATACTATATCCGTCAGCTGCTTTATTACTAACGCTTCAATTCCACTTATTTTGACGGTGGGGAAAGGATGAATGCGTTAGCTTTTGATAAGAATTTTAACCCCTTAAGCACCACGACGTACCTGCGTGGTACGCAGGTACGTCGTGGTATGACGATATATCGTCATATTAAAACTAAATATACAGAATAAATAAAAGAATATTTTGAGAAGAAGAAAGAAAGAAAAAAATCCCTGACGGCTCGGCCTACAGGCACAGGTAGATTTCAAAGAAGCAGGCCGTGAGGCACCTGTTTGTTGGGAATTGCGGAGGAAAAGACCTTTTTGCCATGATGCCGCAGTTGGGACCGCCCACAATCTAACTTGTTTCCAGGCTTGTTTTCCAACTTGTTTGCAGGCGGAGCCGGGAGGGATTTTTTTGTTTTTATTTATTTTATTTTATTTTATTTTATTTTTTGCTATAAGGGTTGGTCTTATAAAAAAAAAACTTGTCAATATAAAAGTTTTAGATAATATTAAGAGGATTTATGATAAATTTAGGCGGATTTGATATCTTGTGAATTGAAGAAGTTATGAATTCTTTTCTTCTAACCCCCCCCACCCCTCCTTGGGGCCATTTTTAATAATATAAAAAAATCTGAAATACATAAATTTTCGGCCCTTTTCCTAGAAGTAATAATAACTTTAAACGGATTCGATACGTATCATAATTAAGAAGTGATGTTTTTTTTTCTGTTTTCACAAAAAGCCCCCCCCCCTCCCTTGGTTCGTTTTTGCCCATTAACGAACTTGACCGAGATTTTATGCCTCTTTATTTTATGTATGAGTTTGGAAGAGATTCGTGCAGAATTATTGCAGTTATCGTGTCCATAAAAAAGTGATATAAATAGATAAATATATAAAGTTTTGAACTGGGGGTGGTTTCGGGTTCGTTTGAGTCTCTAAAATCAAACTGGCGGGAAACAGACAAAAAATTTAGTTAAAACTTAAATATATTTAAAAGATATCATTCGTAACAATGAATAAAAATTTCGCAATGAATAAAAATTTTCAAGGGACTCGGTCTTGTAAAACCGCATGTGGCACAAACATGGAAATTTCAAATACTTCCATATTCCAATATTAAAACAATTGCTATATATAACATCTTTTAAAGAGCATTACTTGCATAAAAAATCTATAAATAATATGAAATAAGTTTTACTAAATTATTCGCCAATTTGCGCTTTATGAAATTTTAGCTTCTTGTGAAATTTCTAACAAAGTAATGAGACTGATTATTCCAATAATTCAAACAAAAATTTTCGGTTTGCTCGTTGTAATTATTGGTTCGTTTCACACCCTCCTCCACTCAATTTATAATATAATAAATTTTATAGCATATATTACATTAAAACCAGCAATTTCCTGTACTGATATATTCAAAATCACAAATAACTGAAATAAACACTTCCGAGAAACATTATCTATCATGTAAAATATTTTAACAGAATTTGTTTTACTTTAACGTTACAGTCAGGGAGGGGGTGACACTGAGTCCCTAGAGTCCCCATATTTTCGGAAAATCAATGTCCTGAAAGTGCAAATATCCCCCCCCCCCCCCCACACACATGCCATGGATGCCGACGAAACACAGGGGGTGTAAGATATTGAAACAGTTGTGCTGCTAGTCCTCAACATGCAATGCAGAAATTTTTCAACACATAAACTCAGAAAAAAAAAAAAAAAAAAAAAACTTTGTTCCATGATAGTTTTAGCAGGCAGATCCCCAGTGACCAAAATTTCATAGTTCTTTCTTCTGTCAGTGCGTAATTAATCATGCTACTTGGGGATAAGTAAATTATATATTTTTTTCAACATAAAAAAAATACAGATTTAAATTTCAAAATTCAGGAAGGGGCAATTGTCCTCCCTTGCCGGCGCCCATGAAAATTCCCCCCCCCCCCCGACACACCTACCCGCCACCCCGAATCTTCGAAATACCTTCCAGAGAAAAATGTCTGAATTCAAGACTGGTTAGAGTATTAAATAGTCATCAAGCACATTTTTTCATGATAATGGAAACAAGTTGGAAATTGTACGTCAAACGTGACAAATGAGGTGCGTTCGTACTATAGCTATTTATATAAATATTCCGATCTTGATGATTTTTAATTCTGTGAAATGAATTATATCGTCTGCAGATTAATTTCTGTAATAAAATAAGTATCTCGATCGCTTGACGATTAAACTTCGAAAACTCCTATAACAAGAAAGCACCGATTTAAAAAAAAAATCAAATTTCTTAATAAATATTTTTTAATTATCTTTATTAATATCTGCTAAAGTTCTTTATTAAATCTTTATTAATATCTGCTAAAGTTCTTTATTAAATCTTTATTAATATCTGCTAAAGTTTTGATTCGATTTTCATAAAATTTGAAATGTCCCGACAAAATTCTGCAAAGATAATATATTTTAAATTTCAAACCATTCATTTGGTAGTTTTTGCGTTGTTATATGCGGACAGACGGACGGACCAGACGACTACAATAGGTGCTACGTATTTATATAATTACGAACGCACCTGAAAAGCACGAAGAAAATTAAAAAAAATCCCTGACGGCTCGGCCTACAGGCACAGGTAGATTTCGAAGACGCAGACCGTAGGGCGCCTGTTTGTCGGGAATTGCGGAAGAAATGACCTTTTTGCGATGATGCTGCAGTTGGAACCACCTACTTCGCAACCAAACTTGTTTGCAGGCGGAGCCAGCAAGGATTTTTTTTTTTTTTTTTTTTTTGCTGCTATAAGAGTTGGTCCTAGAAAAAACATGTCAATATAAAAGTTTTAGATAATATTAAGAGGATTTATAATAAATTTAAGCGGACTTGAAATCTTGGGAATTGACGAAATTATGAATTTTTTTCTTCTAAAACCCCCCTTTCCCCCCCCCCCCTTAAGGCAATTTTTAATTATATCAAAAATCTGTCATACATAAGTTTTTGGCCCTGTTCCTAGAAGTAATAATAACTTTAAACGGATTCGATACGTATCATAATTAAGAAATTATGGTTTTTTTCTGTTTTCACAAAAAGCCCCCCATCCCCCCCCCCTTGGTTCGATTTTGCCCACTAACGAACTTGACCGAGATTTTATGCCCCTTGATTTTATGTATCAGTTTCGAAAAGATGCGGGAGTTGGAACCGCCTACTTCGAAAAATAAGTTGTTTGCAGGCGGAGCCGATAGGGATTGTTTTTGTTTTTAATTTTTTTTTGCTATAACGGTTGGTCCTATAAAAAACTTGTCAATATAAAAGTTTTAGATAATACTATGAGGATTAATAATAAATTTACGCGGATTTGATATCTTGTGAATTGACGAAGCTATGATTTTTTTTCTTCTAAAACCCCCCCCTTTTTCCCCCCCTTGGGGCCATTTTTAATTATATCAAAAATCTGTCATACATAAATTTTCGGCCCTCTTCCTAGAAGTAATAATAACTTTAAACGGATTCGATACGTATATGGTGCTTAAGGGGTTAATCTAAGTTATCTCAGTGTACGCGCGCAGTGGCTCAGAGAATAGATGACAACATCTCTTAATTATTTCTGATTGAAGCCAAACATATTTGCAACCGAAAATTACATTTAAACAAAAATTCTAAAATGAAATCTAATAAATATCTTATAGAAAGAAGACACGTGTCCTTACGTACATTTTCCGGTTTTAAACATGTTTGTCTTGGATCAACCTCTGAAATAATTAAGAGACATTAGCATATATGCTCAGAGGTACGTCCTTTCTTTCCAATTTTTCAGACCCGGGTTCTCATCTAGCCAACGGACAGTTTTAATTTTCTATTAAGTATATTAAATAAGTTATAAAAATAATTTAAAACAATATTAACAAATTGTTGAATGGCAATTTTTAATGAAAATTCGGTTGTAAAACTGTAGAAGTTCTTTATCTAGTCTAATAGAACGTCTTTATTTAGTAGAAAGTCTTTTGTAAAGTGGCTTCCTAGATAGGTTTATCAAGCTTATACAATATACATCGGTAAATATCTTACAGTAAACGGTTTTAATGCAAATTCATTAAAATAATATTAATAATAATAACATGGGCAAAATGGTATAAGTGCATTTTGTGTATAGTGAAAAGCTCTAAGACAATGTAATATGGTTAAAGAAACAGGAGAATTTATATAATATAATTTTTTGTAGCATGCATCATAGTAAGTGCGCATTTAATGAATTTCATATTTTGAGAGATTCTAATACAACGAGTTATTCATGCGAATTCATGCTTTTTTTTCATGGGCACCAAGTGCTCATACACCCGCGTAGTGATATCGGCTATAAAGAATTTCATATTTATAGATATTTCATTACTATGAGTTAGATCAGGGGTCGGCAACCTTTTTTCGGCTGCGTGTCACAATCAACCAAAATATGTGCATTAAGAAAACGTTACGGGTCAGTGGTATTTTCATTTTAAAACAGTTTTTTTTGGTGAATAATAAGATAAATTTTATTAAGGAAATAATTATCATACGCTTTTTTACACTTTAAACACAAAAAATAATTTATAATTATTATAAAAGGAAACATAACTGAATGAAATTTACTTTCTCTTCAATGGCTCCCCTGATGCTGAACTTTTGACGTCAATTCATTCAAGTCTGGTTTATAGTTAGTCGTCTTAAGACGAATAGAAGCATCTAAATTTTCAGTACTTAAGCTATTCCTGTTCTTACTTAAAATAAATTTCATGTGTAAAAATATTTGCTCACATTTATAAGTTGAACCAAATGCGGACAAAATGACAAAACCAATTGAAAACTTCGAATCATGGGGATGATAGGAAGTGATGCCTAACACGCTGATATCGTGGAAAGATCACGATCTTCTGATTTTTCCAAATCTGTCCGCAATGTCTTGAATTTATCTGTCCATAACGCTAAACTTTTATAGTCAATCATTTCTAAACTAAAATTGTCAACTTTAAAGAAATTAAAAATCTTGCAAATCTAAAACATTTTCTTCTATTTCATCGGGCTTTATTATAAGAGTAAACATTTCGCCGTGATTCTTAAAATTTTTAAATCAACATTCATATTCACTTTTAATGCACAAAATCCAACTTTAGAACATATTAAATTAAGATTGCTCTCATCGATATTTTCTTTTCCGTGTTGCTCTTTTAACAAGGGAAAGAAACGAAATTTTTTCTTTTTATGTCCGTTTCAAGTAATATTAATTTCGAAGAAAAACTCTTCCGTTCTTCGTATGTTTTCAAAATTGTGTGGTTATTTCCTTGAAGTCGTTGGTTGAAATAATTATAATGGTTCATTATGTCTGTTAAGAACAAAAGTCTTACGAACCATTCATTATCATAGAGTCCGAGATCATGTTCACCGATTTCGTACAGAAATTTTTATATCTCATCAAAATACTCTACAAATCTATTAAGAACTTTGCCTCGACTTAACCATTGTATTTCCGAATGTAACAGCAAATCTTCATATTACGATTCATTTTCCTTCAAAAACGCTTTGAAGTGCCTGTGTACTAATGCTGATCGTGCTACTTTAATATTTACGATCTTAAGTTGCTGTGTGCCTTTGCAAATAAATTTTCTTCATACAATGAAACGGCAAAAGTGAGAGGCTAAATTCATTTTCCATTAGTTTCACAAATCCAACATTTTTCCCCTCATAGCTTGAGCACCATCAGTTATTACGGAAAACAATTTACTTTTTAAACCCAATACTTGCCCATTTTTGAAATTAGTAAACTCTTGTACTTGACAAAAAATATCAGTGCCTTTGGTCGTGTCATTCATAGAAGCAAAAACGCAAAGTTCTTCATCGACTTTTGAACTGTTTATTGATGCATATCTCATAACAATTGCAAGCCTACCCATACTATTTATATCGGTACTTTCATCGACTGCAATGTGAATTACGTCACTGGATAACAAATTATTTTTACCTGTTCATCAATATTTTTGGCCATATCTTCAATGTGAAGCGGAACTGTTCTAGCTGCCAATGGCATTTCTTTAATTCTCTCGATGATTTGTTTTTTATTTGCGAAGTCATTAATTAAATAAGTGTTCGGAAAAATTTAAGAATGCGTTTTTCAAAAATTCGCCGTCTGTAAAGGGTTTTCCGTTGGTACCAGTACTAAGAGCTACAACAAAACTGGCAGATATAGCGTGATTGTGGCTAGTAACAAATTCCTTTATGAATTAATTTTGTTTTCCAAAATATAATACACGTTTAGCAATGTATTCAGATTTTTCTTCATTTGGCATTTCACTCACATTTTTATGTTTTGAATGAAAGTGTCGCTCAATATTGTAAGTTCTGGCGGTAATTACATCTGTGCATAAAGTACTTATCCAGTTGTCATCATTTTCGACACGTCCATACTTTTCTTTCCATGCATCTTGAAACAATCTCTTTTTTAATTTTTATTTGCTCATGGTAATATTTTGTTTTAAAAAACTTAACAAGTTCACAACTGAGAGAACTAATGCTCCTAACCACCAAATTGTAGCAGTAGTTCAAGCCGACTTATTGGACAAAAAGCGAGGTCGCGGTGAATGTGTCGAAGTCAGCGATTGGACGCTGCCTTCCTTCTCGCTTTCGTTCGTCCAATCGCTGCATTCGTTATGCAGTCGTTCACTGCTGCAGGGGAAGCCAAAATTATACCAACTCAATTTCCGGAGAATTTATTTTTCTCTCTTCGTCATTCTTAATTTTCCTGTCTGAAAACATGACATTTATAACAAATAAGTGCAATTTTCTGCTATGTTATTTAATAGTTTGAAATTTCTGAATTAAAATGAAACCTTTTAAAGTTCCAAAATAAACTCGAAATATTTTTTCAACAGAATTTTGATTTTTCATACTTTTTTCGGAACTCAAGTGGGGCACTTGAAATTACGAAATGGGTCACTCGGTGACCCGCGGGTCATAGGTTGCAGACCTCTGAGTTAGATGATTATGATAATATATATATATATATATATATATATATTTCATCAGGTAGCATTTTCTGTCTCCCATCTTCAAAAATTTTAGAGAACTGTACGAATTTGATCAGAATATCTTTTAAATGGTTTGCTAAATGATTTGTGACAATATCCAACAATCACGAGACGTAAGTATGTTTCGAAATTACGATGTTCTTATCATTTTTATACAGCGTAAATTTAACAAAAAATGTTTTTAAACAGATTTAAAAATACGTATACACTTTTCGTAAATAATTGTTTTAATATTTATAGGAAATCATGTATTTATTTTTAACTGACAGATTTACGTATTAACATAGCAAATACCAGCTGACATCATTGTTTTTGTGTGCTTTCTATCATTTTGCACCTCGCTGTAATGTATTTTGGAAAGTAGGGGGCAAAATAAAATACTGCTTCTTTTACATTCAGTTTAATCAGTAATTCTGTGAAGGGTCCATCCGAAGTCATTATAAACTATGGTTTGATCTTTTTCGAAGTCAGATAGCATTTTCTGTCACCTCATCTTCAAAAATTTAGAGAACTGTACGAATTTGATCAGAATATCTTTTAAATGGTTTGATAAATGATTTGTGACAATATCCAACAATCACGAGCCGTAAGTAAGTTTCGAATAATTACGACCGGCGTAAATTTAACAAAACATATTTTAAAAATAGATTTAAAAATACATATACAATTTTCGCAAACAATTGCTTTAATATTTATAAGAATATCATGTATTTATTTTTAACAGACAGAGTTACGTATTAGCATAGCAACACCAGCCGATATCATTGTTTTTGTGTACTTTCTATCATTTTACACCTCGATGTAATGTATTTTGGAAAGTAGGTGAATTAATGCTTCTTTTACATCTAACATCAGATATAAAAAAACCCCGACTCGTACTGTTTTAACTTTGGAATATGACTATTTTCAAATAGATATTTTGCCTTCGCACAGTGTTGTCCTTAAATAAAGCAACTACTACTTTTCAGAAATATTTTCCAAATTCTGAAAATATACAGGGTGTTTCACTACCAGACCGACAAACTTGCAGGAGGTGTAAGGGGCACAGAGACGACTCGGAATTGCATAGAATTCAGGGTCGAAAATGCCGTAGTTGGAGCTATGGTTCAAAGAAGCAGAGAAAAAGAACAGAAGCAGCAACACATTAATGGGACAGAAAATATTGTATTGAAAGTTTGTACTACAGAAGGTGTTCAGAAATCGTCAGATAGGTTTGACAGCGGCACCGCATAGATTCCCTTACGTTCTGGGAGATTTCTGGCGTGTCGCGTGTCCTCCTGGCAGTTACAGATATTTAAGCGGCCTTCCGTTCAGCGCCATCTACCACAAAACTGCAAGCGCCGCTGTCAAGCCTGCCTGGTGATTTCGGGTCGTAATATATAACACCTTCTCTTGTACAACATTTCAACAAAATGTTTTCTGTTCCATTAATGGGTTGCTGTTTCTGTCTTTTTCTCTGCTTCTTTGAACCATAGCTCGCAACTACGGCATTTTCGACCCTGCATGGCTATGAGATTTCGAGTCGTCTCTGTGCACCCTACACATCCTGAAAGTTTGTCGGTCTGGTAGTGAAACACCCTGTATGATGGCCGGAAATATTTCCCAGTGGATTAAAATGGTTAAAAACAAAAAACAACGTTCTTGCAGCAAAAATATTATTTGAATCACGAGTTAACTTTTTATTATTAAACTATATTGTTTTATTTGATTTATAATAAATAAGACATTTTTTTACTTTTCAAACAATAATTCTACCACACTGTTGCAGAGAATTAAAAAAAAAATGTTTTATTTATCGCTGAAGTGTACAAAAAATGGGGTCCGAACAAGAACATAGTTGTGATAAACGAGTTTCATTTTCTAGTTATCAGATATTGTTGATAGTTTTTTATATAGAACGTCTTCTTTTTAAGTTAAACTATGTTTAATTTACAATTTTTGTTCTAGTCAATAATTTCACGTTAGAGAATATTGATCATACATTCTGTTGAACACTATGAAAAAATATCAAAAAACTTAATTTTTAGAAGGGTATGGTAGCACTACATAAAATTAATTTTTCATTCTAAAATAAACAACAATTGTTATTGCATCTGCATTATAGAATTCTATAGACAATAACGTATGACTATATTCATAATATTGTAAGTTTGGCAAATAATTGTTATAATATTAATAATTACTAACACGTTATCCATATGGTAGGGTTTTAATATCTCACGCATTCCCTTTTCTGATAGGAATTAACTAGCATTCTCTTACTATAAGCGTCTTGAACAACTCCATCATGCAGCACTAACCTGTCTTGAGCAGATTAATTATTACAAGCCTTATCTCGATCTATGAACCACAGAATTACTGGACATACCTCTTGACTTGGTTTGAATCATATAGTAGCTAATGGCAGTAGCTAATGCTATATGATATCATAGCTCGTGAATATAGAACAATAGAATATCATTTAAAAATCATTTCCTTAAAAATAATAAAATGCGCTACAGTTATTCAAATGCAATGTTAATAACTGTATAGTACATATATTAGTTGTAATTTTCCAACTTGATGAAAAATGTTCGGCCAGGATTCGAACCTGGGATCTCTTGGATGAAGCTGCCATGCTCTTACCAACTGAGCCATCCCGGTCGAATCTGGGGCACCTAATTCATCCAGTGAACCTTATTGATAATAGCATTTGGTCTGATATCGGAATAAGATCAACAGAATAAATTGCAGGTAAGTTGGAACTCCAGTAAACGCTAGATACGTGATTACACTAGATTAATTTTACCACAACTATTCAAATTGGTAAAGAAATCATATGAGTTGTAATTTTCCAACTGGACGAAAAATGTCCGGGCCAAGATTCGAACCTGGGATCTGTTTACACTAAAAATTAAGCTTTGGCTTAATTTCGTTGACTAAAAATTAAGTGGTATAAAAATATACCACCACTCTTAGAAGGATTAAAGTACATAATTTTAACCCTCTATAAAAATGTTGATTTAAAAAAAGACAATTTTAATTTACTAAACTAAAATAAATACCCACACAACTTTCTAAAAATGACATTAGAGAAATGCAGAACACTTAAATACAGTATGAAGTATCTGGTTCTACATCTGTAAGCCTTATCGCTTTTCTCAATATTAATCGCCTTACAGAGTTGTATTAAAGCCTACGCTATCAGCATCCAGGGTCCATCACGATTTTAATCTTTAAGCACCAAAATTTCCGGAAAGGTATATTCGACTAATTTATGCGTATAAATTACGTGATTAAATAAGGCGAAAATTACTATTAGAAAATACGGGTAATTAAAACTAAGCACATTCTATGCTCTATATTTACACGGTGCTCGTCGCGATAGGAATTAAATACAGCTGAACCCTGTTAAGACGCGTTTTAAGGGACTGGACAAAAGTGGCGTATTAAGTGGGATCGCGTATTAAATGTGATTTATATAATGTTGCAGTATCTGAGCTTATTTACGCATCTAATTGTCTAAATGAATTTTAGACCTTTCGCTTATACGTTTACGGTCAAAAATAGTGTCTTTCATGTTTATTTAGATTAAAATTTAACTGTATTCAAGTTTAATTCATTGTGTTTTTCTACGACCGATTAAAAAATAACTGAAAAGAATATGTATTCAAATATGACTTTAAAACAGCAAAAATAATTTTCGTGCTATAACATGTTTTTTTTTCTTTCTTTTAAACACAACCAAAATGTTAATTCTTTGCAAAACAACCCAGCTTTAAAATCACATTTATTACTTGATATAATGAGTAAGTACTTCTTTTTGATTTCATGACTATTCTCCATATTAATAGACAATTTGCTAAAACTCGACACACACAATCAGAGACGACTTGACTTCATGAAACTCGTGGTGCAAGTAACTCACTGGACATGAATAAAACAGGAGAAGGCAGGAATCAGAAGTAAACGAATAAATAGAATTAAAAACGATACAAATTTCCATTTCTCTTCAAACACGTTAAAAGCACAGAGTGCTAAGGAGGTTTTATTTAGTACAGTGTACGAGAGGAAAATAACAAAAATTGACAACAAAGAAAAAAGAATAAAAAGAAAGAAGAACAAAGAAAGAAGAATAAATAAGAAAACGCGACAAAAATTCGTCTATCTTTCTCTATTTCAGTAAAAACATACGCAAACATAAGCGACAAAAACACGTTTCATAATGCCCTTTCGATTGCTGTTTATTTAGCGTTTTTTTTCATTATTACACTATTGGCGTGGTTTCCTGGTAAGAACCATTCGGAGTTAAGAGTGTACCTTTCTTACTAAATGGGCGCAGGTACTCCAAAGTAGTATTGCTAATGTGCTACTTTTTAAAAATTCAGTTTGCTTGATTGGTACTACTTTTTTAAAAATTAAATTCACTTTGTTTCCACCTTACTGTCATTAAATAACACGAATTTTACTTTCTCAAAAAATGGTGTAAATCAAGAAAACTTAATTTAAAAAAAGTAGCTCACTGACAACCCTGCCCCAAAATATATATGAATCGACGCTGCCAGGTGTGTGTTACAAGAGAAGGTAATCACATTTCGTATTGATAAACCTCCACCATTGAACTATTTTGCCTTTCAGTATCATACTTTTGTGTTACTCTATATTATTAAAATATTTACGGAGCATTTGCTATGTACATTTCCAGACTAGTTTTTATAAAAGCATACGATCTTTAAAAGTGTGATTAATTTCAAACAAATTGTCTTCATCTTGTCCGCTTTTTTGACTTTGCGGCTTAACATTTGGACAATAGTGTACAATTATTGCAATTTCTAATGTTTGACCTCAAAAATTATTACAAGCAGAATCACTTTTATGTAAGTAAAAGGGTTTTTAATACTTGTCATTTATAGGTTGTTTACGTTTTCTTTTATATACCTGCTAAATAAATTGTTTTCAGACGTGTTCTTTTAAAAATAAATAACTAGGTACATCTGTTGTTAAGTGGAATTCTTTACAAATCAACCAATTGCAATCACTTCGTTTACACATGTATATATAGTTCAAAATTTGTCATAATGATACCCCACTTTAACGTCTGTTCTTTATTCTATTAGTATGTCTAACATAAAAAAAAATTAAAATCTTAAAAGGGCGAAGTACGATTACCGACATATATATAAGTGAGAGATGCCAGGCTAGGTATCGTCCTCGCAGCTCAAAGGTGGAGCATTGGAGCCCGATTCCAAGGGTCTGGGTTCGATTCCCGGATTAGAAAATTTTCGCTTTGTCGGTTTACGCTTAGAAAAGTAGGATAAAAATTCACTGTTATTAATTCAATGATCACAGGCGTATTTCACTGCTGAAAAATGAATTAAAATTAACTATGTGTTGTCGTATGCTGAGCTTTGTATGTCGGCTCATGTTTGCTGCAGAAGAGCGTGCTCATGATGACATTTCCATCTTGGGTGTGATTGGTGCGCCTTACCGACATATATATAAGTGAGGGGTGCCAGGCTGGGTATCGTCCTCGTAGCTCAAAGGTAAAGCATTGGAGAGCAATTCCAAATGTCCGGGTTCGATTCCCGGTTTGGACAAGTTTCCCTCTGTCGGTTTACGCTCAGAAAAGCAGGATAAAAATTCACTTCTTATTATTCCATGGTTATTTTATTTGTAAATTTTAGATTAAAATAATCACAAATCGTAGTAAGTAAAATAAGCATAAATCAAAACTTTTAAAGGTAACTTTTGACACCACTAAAAATAGTATTAACGCTAGTGGACCTGTGCAATTCTTTAGTAAGGCAATCTTTAATATTATTTTCCGGTATACTTTTCAGGTGTCCCACTAGGTCCATTTTTGGCTACCACATTTTTTTAAAATCAAAAATCTTCGTTTTAGATTTTTCTTATAAATTTTGCAGAAAGCTACCTAGAAAGCAATTTTTGTTGCAAATGTTATAAAAACCTAGCACGAAAAACTTTCTTCAGAAGTACCGTAATTTCCGGCGTATAAGCCGCAGCTCAAAGAGTCGTTTTTCGACCCAGAAATATTATTTTATAAAATGTAACTTAAAAGATCGCTGTAAATATTTAACTACAATTATTGAATAAAATTTCTGGGTCGAAAAACGACTCTTTGAGCTGCGGCTTATACGCCGGAAATTACGGTACTAGTATTCAAAAAACGGACCCGTGAGAGCCCTAATTTTTTCATTATTTAACTGCAATTTTTAATCAAACAATGTAATTTAACGAAATGTGAGTGCACTAGGTCAAAAGTATGTTTTCAAAAACCTTTCGTATGGAACTTGATTAATCGTTGGGCTTTTCGTACGTGCGTATAAAATGGTTGTTGACATCTGAAAAACTATATGCGATGATAGTCAACTTAAGTATTAAAAAAAGACTACCGTAATTTCGCGTGTATGCGCCGCACCCTAGTTAAGTTTTTTTCAAACCGGAAATTTTATTGAAAAAAAGAAGTCAAATAAGTGCTAAGCAGAAGAAAGTCACATTTTATTTAAAATAAATTCTGGTAGGAAATCGAATTGTCTGAGGTGCGGCGTATGCGTGCGAAATTACGGTACGTTATTCGCAACCGAGTATTATTGATTAATGTAAGATCTCATTTTGCCATTGGTTTTCAACGAATAAATGGAGAGAATAGAATAAATGGAGTTATACATATAAGCAAATATAAATTCAGCTTTTTGCATCAGAAATAAACGAAATGTGAAGAAAATTTTCATTTATTTATTTATTGATGAAATTGATTTAATTTAAGTAGGATATTTCAAGCATCGTAAAATATATAACATGCAATGCGTCTAATTGTTAATCTTATGAAACAACAAGTTGAATTTCCATTCGAGAAAAAAAACACTTAAATAAATTATGTAATATGTACCAAATATTATTGATTTTTTTCCTTAATGAAGGATACCTTAAAAATACACACAATTATTTTTAATAAATTGAATCAAAAGTAATATAATTATAAACTAAAGGACAGAAGGATTCTTTGTTAAAACTTGTAAAAAATAGAAAAATTATTACTAACTTAAATAAGACGTTCATTACATTATTTTTTTTTTTTAACTTATTAACAGGGCACTGTACGTAGAATTTTATTTCATGATAACAATGAGAATTTATTTTTTGCTTACATTTTGCCAAAAGCTAATGATTTATTTATTCTGCTTCTTATTTCGTATATCTTTTGAGAATTACAGCCTCGAATTTCTTCTGCTACTAAAATTAAATTTGGATGCTAAAACAATTACGTAAAATAATTTACTGGATTAACGGATCTTCTATTTCTGCTAAAGGACAGTGCAATAATATCAAGGAAGGAAAAATACCTTACTATTAGTAGTAAAATTGTGATAATAAAAAATATACTCTCAAATTTAATGTATTCCAGTCAAAATATTTATGTTATCTACTGCTGTTACCTATTGTGAAAAAAAAATTGTATATATATATCTATATATATATATATATATATATATATATATATATATATATATATATAATTCGCATTTAAAACAAAGCTATTAATGTACGAAAACCTCTAAGCGTCATTTACGGAATTTTATAAAAAATTATTCTAAAAAGAAATACTGACAGATAACATGACACTGTACCGTTTCGAAGCTTTGACACTGTACCGTTTCGAAAGAAATACGGAAATATTCCATTAAATTTACGGAAAACTTTCAGTGTTTGTACGGATTTCTATTCTCTAAATGTCAATTATGGAAACTGTACTGTTCTTCAGGAAAATGTAGCTATTCCGTAAAATTTTTCTGTATTTCTACGGATATTTTTTACAGTGTACCATTGTGAATTTGAATTCTTCTACGCATTGGACTTTCTCAAAATTTACCTTGGTTTAACTGTTTAACGCTTCGAAATCTTCATCATCACGAGAATATCTATTTTTTCATTTAATTTCAGTTGTGATCTTTGTTTTAAAAATAATTTTTAGGATTTACTCCTTCTCCCCCTTTTGTCCCTCTTAAAACAGAATATAAATTAGGTTTAAGTCCTAAGATTAAATAAAAAAAAAGGGGAGGTTGATAGAGGTTCGCATAATTATCGTTCTTCTGAAATAACTCCCAAACTATCCAACGATTTCGATATTACGACATAACCCTGTCTTTGAATGTCGGATAATTGGAAATCTACTAGAGTAATTGTCCTTAATCTCAAATAAACAAACGTATCTTTTAAAGAGAGAGAATACGCTTTTACACCTCTTTCTTTCGCCGATGTCCTGCACCATTTGCACTAGAAGGCTAGAGCAAATCTGCTCAATAGCATTTCGCATGGTATAAATTTCTCTTCAATATCTGCCGTCATGAAGCAGCAGACTTTCGTGAATTATCACTTCATATGGTACAGCATGAGATACTTTTGGCAGTTTTCCCTTTAAACCGATTAAAAGTAACTGTTTCTTTTCCGGTGTGAACATTTATTTATTTAATCACGTACAGGTAGTAGGAATCTGGGTAGTAGGAATCTCAAAATTTCCAAAGACTGCAAACATTCCATTTTTTCTTTAAATAATGTATAAACATTTTATTAAATAAAATAAAAAATTAATAACCACACAGAATCAAGAAACATTTCATTAAATAATATTTCAGGTTCAAATAATATTTATTTGCATTGAAAAAATGCGGAAGGCTGCCTGCTATGTAATAGTTTTTTAACAACTAGAACAGCCCACTTTTCCTGTGGAATAATCCTGTATTTTTATTATTATAATTAATATTATTAAATTAGCAGGCTTTTATTCTACATTTGTATAATACGTAAAATTACTAAATTTATCGCAATTTAGAATTGCAAATATAATCGAATACGTAAGCAAATGTGTATTAGTTAAACAATAAGCAATTTCTTAATGATTTTAGATGAATAATAAATCCAAACATTTTTATTTGAAATTATGAATGACTCAATTGAATTCATTTCTTACAAGGAGTATACAACAGATAATTGTGCACCGTTTCATTAAATCTGGTATATTATAACTGACCTTTCGTATTTTAGATACATTGTAATAAATTGAGTACCCTTCACAGCTAACACAGTGTTCGTACGCTTTTACCACAATTTTTAAAAATAATTTTTCTATTTAGTAATTAAATACCAGAAATCATAGATACCTAGTTTAATTGCAGGATTTTTAATACTTTTGTCCATTTAAATAAGGTGAAAAATTTTATTAAAAAATTGTGGTATATGCATACGAACCCTGTAATGAGAAAAGTTTACTTTTGAGAACGCATTGTTGGAAGTCTAAGGATGCAGACTATAATAAATCCTAGTTCATTAAAAGTATCCCTATTAACTGGTTAATGAGTTCAGATAAGAATCCACTTCCGATTTTCAGCGACCTGCATGATTTTCTTATTTTAAGTACATAATTGTTGCATGAATGCATTTTCCTGCTCATTAGTGCATTTGGAAAGTGTTAATGGCGATGCCTGAAAGTATTAATTAGAGTTTAATTAGATAAAGTGTTTAACTATGCTTTTCTATAAAAAGAATATGTTAAAAAAAAGGAATGTAAAAAATTATGATGTAATTGACAAGTTCGGAGGGCCGAAAGTGTCTCATAATAAACGCTTTCAAATTTAACAACCACAAAAATAAAGTACACTGCTCAAAACAATTAAATGATATTGCAGTTTTAGGTGGATTTTGTATCTGGGAAACTTTTTAGCTGATTGATACATGGTCGACAGACGTAGCAGGTTATATGAGAATAAATTACACATGTTTGGCAGAAAAAAATGCATTTTATTGCGCATTTGTGTACAAAAGGAAAAAAACACAATTTGTGCATATGAGAAAAAAAGAATAAGAAAAGGTGTTTTCTGCAAAGAAAATCATTTTCAGTAGGGGGTATGGTTTCCACGGGCGGCCAGCAACGTTGAATACCTTTGAGGCATGGACTCAATGAGGCTATTAATGACGAGTTGGGGTATTCTTCCTCACTCTTCCAGAAGAGCTCTTTCCAGTTCTTGGAGAGTTTGTGGGGGTTGTTGGCGGCCACAAACTCGTCTTCCTAGAGCGTCCCAAACGTGCTCGATTGGATTCATGTCTGGAGAACACGCTGGCCATTCCATTCGAACGATTCCTTCCTCGAAAAGGAAATCTTCCACCAGGTTTGCACGATGTGGCCTGCAGTTATCGTCCATTAAAATGAAGTTATCTCCGATTGCTGCAGCGTAAGGGACTACAATAGGTCTGAGGATCTCATCCCTATATCGGCGACCAGTCAGAGCTCCATCTCGAATGATGTAGAGGTCAGTGCGCCCGTCAATGGAGATGCCACCATACACCAACACTCCTCCACCGCCAAATCTGACACTTTCGTGCACGAACGCAGGATTATTCCTACTGCTACGGTCCCTCCAGATGAAAATACGCCTATTATCCGGATGCACAGAAAAACGGGACTCGTCAGAAAACAGAATATTGCTCCATTCATTTCTCCTCCAGTTGACATGCTCGGTTGCCCACTCCCTGCGGTCGCGACGATGCCTTGATGTTAATCTAACACATACCATCGGTCGGCGAGCATACAGACCTACAGCATGGAGCCGATTTCGGACAGTCTGAGTTGAAATCGTGGTGCCTGTAGCCGAGCGAAGGTGTTGTTGGAGAAGAGTAGCGTTCATGTTTCGGTGTCTCCGAGCTGTTAACGCTAAATACCGATCTTCATTGGGCGTTGTTGCCCGTCTACGACCTTGCCCTGGTCTTCGGCCTGCACATCCACTCTCCAAAAAACGGTTCCAGATCCTGGAAATGACACTTTGTGACACTCCAATGGCTTGCGCTACTTCGGCTTGAGTTTGGCCCTCTTCTAACCTACCAACAATTCTCCAGGCTTCTGAATCTGTCAAATGACTTCGCTGAGACATCGTACTCATCGAAACAAAGCAATCACTGAATGCCGATCATCCTTGTCTTCATTCTCTTTTATCCAGTTGAAAGTCCAATTTCATTCGCTGCCGCTGAAGCGACGTTTTTGACGTCGAACTCAAAATTTGCATACTCCACAGTTTGAAAACCAGAAAAATTTGCATTTGTGATTCTCTTCTTCTATTTTCGGCAAAAAAAATTTCGTTTATATCTTTATTTTATATAAAACTTCAAATATCCTTTAATTGTTTTGAGCAGTGTATGTCAAAATGAATAAAAAAATTACATTTAAGGAATTTATGTCTTTACATTATTATTGTTGTACATGAAACATTTTAGTTAAAAATTAGTGAAAGCTTGTCTAATGCAGCGGGTGAAAAAAATATTTAAAAGTAATTTAGATAAGTTTTTCCTCATTGCATTTATCAAATCTTCCGATGTTTGAGAACTATTATTTACCAAGAGGAATAATCGATTTACTTATTGATAGACATTTGCGATTAAATAAGATGAAGATTACTATACGTAAATAGTAGTATTAAAAATCAGCGGAATAGTTAGATATGCATTTACGTAAAATACATTGCCATAATTCATCCGTATATTAGATTCTTAGATATAAAAGAAAAAGTTTAAGATGAAGAAGTTTAATAGGTATATAGGGATAGGTCAAATTTAAAAATTTTAAAACAAATACCTTATAAAATAATAAATTAAAATAAAACTTTTATTAAATTCACTAATTTCGTATAATTAGACTCCACGAGTAGACTAGATTATTATTATTATTATTATTATTTTTAACACAATAATAAATAAATAATAATAATAATAATAATAATAATAATAATAATCTAGTGTATTCACGTATCCAGCGTTTACTGGAGTTCCTTTACCTGCGATCTTTTCTGTTGAGCTGATTAAAATATCAGACCAGATGCTTTGATCAATAAGGTTAACTGGATGAATTATGCCCTCCAGATTCGACCGGGATAGCTCAGTGGTAGAGCGTGGCGGCTTCAGCCAAGCGATCCCAGGTTCGAATCCTGGCCCGGACATTTTTCGTCCAGTTGGAAATTTACAACTCCACGAGTAGATTTTATGAAAAAAAATTGTAAAATATATTAAACAAAATAATTTTTAAGCATTTTATTATTTCATATGCTATGGGCGGCTATGCATTTCTCCGTCAAATTGTATTTGTTTGTATAATCTCTAATAAATAGTGTTAAAACTCTAATAAAAGTATAAATTTCACAAAAATTCCTAATTTATTGTAGGAATAAATATGTGTGGCAAAATACAACAGCTAAACTGCATAAATTGCACATTGATTTTGCTATGTTTAAAATAAAATATTTTGTGTATAGTTCTCAATTCTTATTGAACTTTAGACAAATTTAGCACCTATAATTACGTTTAAATTTAAGTAACGAATAGTAATTAAAAATATCAACATAAACATTGAAATTAACTAAAAATAACAATCACAATCAGTGAAACATTTTACAAAATAACGGTAAATACATGGTAAGGTATAATGGTTTCCATACGTTCGATCAGCGGTACTTTTTATCATCGAAGACTACATTCAAAGAACAGAAAGTACGTAAAAGATCAATCAACATACACTAATGCCATCCCGATTACCGAACGATTTTTATTTTCGACGTAATCCTGATTGTCGGATAGTTGAGGGTCTACATAACTAATTGTTCTTAATCACAAATTCATAAATAAAACTATAATTTTTTTTATACAAACAGAATCAGCTTTTACACTTTTTTTTTATCGCCGATGCACCGGACACATTTACAATTTATTTTAGACGACGGCATGCGTGAGGTTCTGACCAGTATCCATCCCTTTTCTGTATTGCCTATATTTCACTTTGCTATCTTCCGCCTGCGGTCTTACAGTGTTACCAGTAGGCTACTTTTTTTTATTTCAGTTTTGTTGATTGTCACCAGTTTTTTGGGAAATTAAAATTAGCCTTATTTAATGACATATTAAAAAAGGCGAAAACAAGCAAACTGATTTTTTAAAAAAGTAGCCCCCTGGCAACACTGCGGTCATAGAGAAGCACATCTTCAAAAATATAAAATTTGCAAAACAAGATGAACTAAATTATGGTTTACTTGTAAACACATATAAAATAATTTGTTATATTTTCCAGTGTAGAAGTTTATTTATCCATGTACGTTTATAGATTATAGTAAAACAAAATTTTCTAAGAAATTGTTTTTCAGTAAACAGACAAACGCATTATTTCCAAGAAAATTTTCTATATATATGTTTTATTCTTTTGAGTTTTCATCTGGTTTTTCTACAGTTTTATAGCACGTAGAGTCATTAGTTTATTTGAATTTAGAATTGCGAATGTAATCGAATATTTACATAAATGTGTATTAGCTGAAACAAAAAATAATTCCTTAATACTTTTAGATAAATAATAAAACCAAATAATTTTTTTAATACTTTTATTAAAATAATAAAATAAATTTCTTTAATATTCCAAATTTTTCATGCAATCTTAATGATTCTAAATTATACTACTTACTTTAGGTACTTTGTAATAAATTGAGTACCCTTCACTCCTAACGAGAAAATCTTGTCTTTCAGGATGCATTGGGGAAACTCTAATGATACAACAAATTATAAATCGTAGCTCCTTAAAAATATCTGTATTAACTGATTGTAAAATTCACATAAAAATCCATTTTCGATCTTCAGCGGTTTTCAAGATTTTTTTTTTAAATTTTAAATAAATCTTTAGTTTTATACATTGTTTTTGCTGCTCATTAGTGTATTTGGACGATATTAATGGTGATGCCTGAATGTATTTATTAGAGTTTAAGTCGATAAAGTATTTAACTATGCAGAGAGTGTTCGAACATTTTAAAACTATTTTCATGGACACCTACAAAACTATTTTACATAAAACATTTGGGGTTTAAATGTTCAATTTGGTATCATTATTCTGAATTACCTTTCTACATTGTAATTTCCTTGACATTAATGCTTTTTGTAGTTTTGGAAGAGGTATTTTGGAACATACCTTTTAAACAGCTATCCAAAGTCTATGAAGGGTTGTAGGTCGGTGTTTGGATAACGCGCTTTTTAAAAATCCAAAACCGCAAAAATCCATGATTGACGCATCAGCAGATTTAGCATGTATATCAGTGATATGGTATTTTATGTGTGAAGATTAGGGGTAAAATATGTTTCTGACAGTATGTAGAGATCATCTTAAAATTTTCCTCCACTCTTTTTTTCTTTCTTTCTTTTTCTTTTTCTTTTTTTTTTTTTTGTCGTCATATGCAAAGCGAGCAACGATCATAAATCTTTTGCTAAAACTTTCTTTAGATAGATTGAACCAGATTTTACGATTTTTTTTCTGCTCTTTGATGATAATAAATGGCTCTCTTTATTACAATCATTTAAATGGACCCAAGCTTCATGTATTGTAAAAACATTTTTTCACTTTTCGCCGGATAATTCCTTCTCACAAAGAATACTTCATCGTGTTCTACGTTCAGCGATATGTCGTGGAGAAAGTCGATGAAAACTCATTTTTTTCTGCCTTTTTAAAATTCAAATCGATGTTAGTGATTTTATTACAGTTGACACTGAGTATTATAACGATTTAACAACTTTGATTTGTAGGATTTTCTTTTACATATAATATCTTACCTTTGCTACAGCGCCTAGAATACATAGTGGGGAAAACGGCTACAAAATAGAACTCAGAAATTGAATCCGATAAATGTAGAACGATGCAAGAAAGATAACGTGTCGATCGCAGCGACATCTTCTAGCAGTGGCGTAGACAGGGTGGAGGTCCAGATGGTTTGGATACTACTAATTTTATAAAAATATTTTTGTCTTATCTAATCGGAGAATTTTCTGCGATATTGAAGTCGAAGAAAACTTTATAATATTACTGGTTTCCAGTGCATTTGGAACCCCACCCCTCTCTGCTAGCTCTTTTCAGCGCAAACATTGTATAAGAATCGAACTGCGAAAACGTTTCAGCTGGTGGTAAATATTTTAAATAATTAAATTATACCCTATTTCCCTTCACTTGGATAGTGACTTTTATAAAAAAAAAATCTTAAAGTAAATTACTTTTATCTTAAAGATATATTTCTTGTTTCAGAATTTCCGGTTTGAATTCAAAAATTTTGTATTAAAAAAAGGTAAAACCGTTTTCCACACTATGTGTTCTAGGCACAGTAGTTTGGCATATGTTCAATGGTAACTACTTAAGAAAAAACTCTGAAACTCACATTTTAAAACAAAATATAGAATTTGAAAAATATACCAGATATAGTTACAAATAGGCTCTTTTGTGAATCTATTCATTTACATAATAAAAAGTACAATAATATATCATAGTATCTGATTAAAAACTATAAATTTTGCAGGAACTAAGTTAGTTTAAATGTTTTTACAAACCACACTGAGTTTGGTCTTTTTTGTGCTTTTAGATATTTTAATTAGTGGAGATCTGCAGCTTAATGACGGCCGATAGGAAAGTAAATTTTACGCAATTCAGGAAGCTGGTGCATATCTACCAGCACCGAACAAACTGCGTTGAGCATCGGCCGCAAGTGTAAAAGCCCAATTCAGACTTGCCAAGTCTCCAGATTTTTTAATACCAGTATTATTTTTGAGAAAATGTTGTTCTTTTAAATCGCAGAATGTCCTGATTACATAAAACAACATTTTCGGTACAAAAATACTGGTAACCAAAAAGCCGGAGGCTTGGCAGCCCTGGTCCAATTCATTTAGTTTAAAAAAAACATTTACATTTATTTATCTATTTGTAATTGCAAAGAATACACGAATAAATAAGTTCATACACCGGAAAATGTAACAAATTTAATTTAAATGTCTTTACATTATGAAAGGTTTTAAGAAATTGTCATGCCTGATAATTTCCTCATTCGAGAAGATCTGCTCCTCTTCAGACAGTAGATAAAGAAAAATAGTAAAATGTAGGAACTGTCCGCACTTTGGAGTACGAATAAAGGGATTCGGCGATAAACATACGGAATAGCAGCCTATTATGTTTCTAAGGAAAAAAAATTTCACTTCTATTTATCAATTTGCAATTACGAATAATTAGTGTGGTAGATTCCAGATTATCTAATAACCTAGATATGCTTACGTCGTAAAATAGAAATCGTTAAGTTAACTGCATGGTTGTTGTATGTTGATTATTCTTTTGCGTACTTTCGGTTGTTCGAATGTAGTATTCGATCATGGAAAACCGCTGATCCGTGTCATGGGTATCCATTAGAGGCTACCCTGTACTTACTTTTATTATGTATAAAGTTTTATTGAATGTGATTGTTATTTTAAAATTTAATTTCAATATTTTGATATTTTTAATAACTAGTCACTATTAAGTTAAGCGTTAATGTCGGCGCTAAATTTTCTAGAGTTCAATAAGGATGGTGAACTACATTGAACGTATTGTATTTTATACATAGCATATGGCATGTGAATTTCATGTAGGTGAGCTGTCGTGTTTTGTGAAAATTTTCATTATTATAATGATTCAAATTTTTTTTTCGAATAATCTGTATTAACCCTTTCCGGCACAGACAAAGTCTGTTCGTAAAATGAGAAATTGCTGACTGACACCGGAATTTACAAACGACTTTTTTAGAAAATATGAACTCCTTATTTTATGCTTTCATTATTGAGATATATTAAAATCTCCTGAATTCAAAATAGCGAGTGAGCGCTTACAAAGTTCTCCACGAAGGCGAAACATATTAGGAGGCTTAAATAGAGTTGATCTCAGGAGATACACATGAGTCGCTAGATACGATGTTGCTCTGAGTGTCAAGTCTGCATAATACGAGTCTTTCTACTGCTGCGTGTTCGGACGGAGCTTGGAAAGGGGGCGTGTTATTCCCGCCCTCTTTCTGACCAGTCTTGTCTCCTCTGCTGTGTGCTCATCGGGCGGAACTTGGAAAAGGGGCGTGCTATTCCCACCCTCTTGCTGACCAGTTTTTGTCTCCTCTGCTGTGTGTTCGTCCGGCGGAGCTTGGAAAAGGGGCGTGTTACTCCCGCCCACCTGATCTCTGGTAATCTTCAGTGACTGCTCTTTTGTATGCTATGGCAAAAGAAAAACAACAGCTTGACGATTTGATGAATGGAATTATAAACGGATTTATTCCTGCGGACCGGCTACAAGAATTCAACGACTTCCCTACTCTAAATGATCAAGTAAATGAAGTCTTTCGGGAACTGCTATCCGGTTTAGATGAGGAAATACGGTCTCTCCAACAACAAAAGGACTACAACGACACCCACAAGGCTCAGGTACAAGACCTCTGTCTTTTTTCTATATCTATTTTGGGGGAGCCATCTAGATTAGATTTAATTGATTCAGCCTGTAGAACTGGTTTTATTAGATTTCTGAGGAATAACCAATGGGAAAAACTCCAAGTTCTAAAGAATTTTAGCTCACATTCTAATCACCCCCGTGTACGAATCAGAAAAAATTCTGAATCTGAAAATCCAATTCCCCTCAAAAATAAATTCGGAAATCTAAATTCCGAAGCTAATCTTGATAACTATGATCTTATAGATCAAGAATCTATTCAAGATGGTGCTGCAAGCACCGATGTTGAATGTTCAAAAAACGACAAGCACCCCTTCTTTATTGAATTCAAAGATATGGATTGGCGCAAAGTCGCCCAAAAGATAAAAGCCCTTGATTCTGTTAATCCCCCTCAAGTCAGCCTCTCCGGGGAACTTCTAAAAGTTCTACCCAAATCTGTGAGCCAATTTAGAGATATCCAAAGATACCTAACTGACAAACATATGAATTTCAACACCCTTAATTCAAAAGAACTTCAACCAAAAAAAATCTGTATTAGGGGAATCCCCCCCAACACTGACCCCCAACTTATTATCGAAGACCTTGGTAACCATGGATTTAAGGCCACACGAGCCGCCATGCTCAAGAGTCGCAAAACCGGCAGAGGTATGCCAATTTACATGGTCAACGTCCTCCCTTGCACTAACTTTCAGAAAATCTATAAAATTGAGGAACTTTGTGATATAAGTGTTCGTATTGAATTCTTCAGAAATAACAATAACCCAAAACAATGCTACCGCTGCCAACGGTTCGGACACGCCTCCGAGACGTGCAGCCTAACACCAAAATGTCTTAAATGCTCAGAAGAACACCTCACTGATAACTGCCCCAAGACAGGTAAAATTATTCCAAAATGTTCCAGTTGTAACGGTGCCCATCCGGCCTCATACAGAGGTAGCCCGAAAAATCCTTACAACATTAAGAAAAAAAATACCCCAACACTCAACACCAAAACAAAACCGCAAAACCAAAAAACAAATCTAATTGCTGACATCGCAGACATTTTCAAACCCTACAATTACACCATTCAAGATAAACCAAACGATATCAACAACAGTGAAAAAACTACTGACGTTAATAACGATATCCAGGAAGCCCCAGTGGAGGACACTTCCAGTTGCACCAAAAAAATAAAACACCACCTGTTATACAAAATAATTATACAAATACCTTCAAGGATATGTTTGACACTTTCAAAGACATGAAGGAACTTCTCCAAATTACCAAACTCTTAAAACATTATAAAAACATCGCCATCAAAACAAAAAATTGCAACAACCCATTCGACAAAATGTATATCATAATAGAAGAATTAGACGCCTTTTCTACGGAGCTCAACATTCCCAATTATGAATAATTACAATAACAAAAATTTCTCTTCTCTTCTTATTTTCTCCTGGAACTGCCAATCACTGCACCCCAGGATTAATGAACTCCGCTCCTTTATTTCCATTAATCCACAAATCGATATACTCTTAATTCAAGAAACACTTAACCCTTCCTGCAGTATCACCATCCCAGGTTACAAACTCCATCATACACCACGTGCCAACTCTCACTGGGGCGGCACAGCCATCTACATCAAAAATTATATCCCACATCACACAACTCAATATATTACACTCCCAGGCATTGACTACACCAGTATTGTCGTCAACTTGCCCCATGCCAAAATCAAATTCACATCTTTTTACGCACGACACGGGCGACGATACCCCATAAACGACCTGACACACATCATTACATAACAGCAACACGCATTTATCGCTGGTGACTTCAATGCACATAGCAGGCAGTGGAACTGTCATTCCACCACTACCAGAGTTAGTGGTGTCACAACTTGGTTAGCCATTTCAATCTTAGTCTCCACGCACCTACTACACCCATACACATTCCTGTTGCTCGCAACCAGCACCCCTCTATTATTGACTTCGCCATCACCAAAAATCTTACATTCCCAATCACCACTTCTGTTATTAATGACCTAAGTTCTGACCACCTTCCTGTCTTCTTCAAAATTGATCTTATCAATCCTATCTCTCCTCCTCCTTCAGTAGCAATTGACTGGAATAAATTCCAAAATTACCTCAACAACACCGACCTTACCTACCCCACAATCAACAACACTACTGACATTGACAACGCAGTTAATAAACTCAACAACATCATTTACAAAGCTCAAAAAGATGCCACTTACACCAAATTCAAAAATAATAACTCTTACATCTTACCCACTTACATACATAATATCTGTAAACAACGCAACACACTCCGTCGACTCTACCAAAATACCAGAGATCCCACCCTTAAAACAGCTGTCAACAGGCTCAACAATGAAATTAAAACCCTTATTCAAAAAGATAAGCAAAAAAACTGGTCTAAATTTCTCGAAAGTCTTACTTGCGAGGATAACTCTCTTTTGCAAGTCAATAAGAAACTCAACAATAATTACACCCCTATCCCTCCCCTTACTGCCAATAGTCAAACTGCGTATACTGACGAGGACAAGGCAGAATGCCTCGCTGGCTCATATGAAAAGCAATTCTCACCGAATCCCTTCCTCGCAAATCAAGCACACATTAACAATGTCAATGATACTGTTAATGACTTCTTCTCTACCCCTCCTACCCCCTCCCCGAAATTCAACCCATCATGATCAACAATATCTTTCAAAAACGTAATAATAAAAAATCTCCTGGGTACGATAAAATTTCCAACTATACTCTTAAACAACTTCCTATCAACTGTATTCTCTACATTACGAAGCTCACTAATTCTATCCTCAAACACTGTTATTTTCGTAAACCCTGGAAAACCTCTATCATTTCTCCTATTCCTAAACCATCCTGCAATCTTAATGATCCAACTAATTTCCGTCCCATCAGTCTTCTGTCCTCTATAAGCAAAGTCATCGAACGCGTCATTAGATCACAGCTCAATGACTTCCTTCACAACAACAACATTCTTATGCCTGAACAATTCGGCTTAAGAGCCAAGCACTCTACCCAACACCAACTTCTTCGATTTGTGGAATTCTTAACTGAAAACTTCAATGAGAAGAAGCCTACTGCTGCCATATTTCTTGATGTCGCCAAGGCCTTTGACAAAGTCTGGCACGCGGGCCTCATTTACAAATTAATTCGGCTTAAGTTCCCGTCTGGACTTATCCATTTAATACACTCTTACCTTGATGATCGTACCTTCTACGTCCGCGTAAACAACTCACTTTCTCTACTACACATTATACTCTGTGGTATTATTCAGGGGTCAGTCATTGGCCCTATTTTGTTCATAATATACTTTAATGACATTCCACGCACACTCTTCAGATCACTCGCAGTCTATGCGGACGACACTGTTCTCTATGGCACTGCACATCACCCATACAATCTTTACAAAAATCTACAACATCAGCTCAACATCTTCATGGATTGGTGTGATCAATGGCGCATTAAAATAAACGAATCTAAAACTACTGCTGTTTACTTCTCTAGAACCTTTTCCACTCCTAATAGATTAACCATCAATAATACTACCATTCCCTGGTCTGACGATGCCAAGTACCTGGGGGTTACCATTGACAAACGCATTACCTTTAAAAAGCATATTCTTAATATCCGCGGTAAAGTCGCCGGGATTTCCAAAACCCTCGCCCCCCTTCTTCGTAGCCACTCACTCTCCATACACAACAAACTCTTAATATATAGTGCTTGCATTCTCTCTGTTATCACATATGCATGTCCAATCTGGGGCTTCATTTGCAAAACCAGTATGAACAGCCTCTCTAGTACCCATTACAAACAGCTCCGTTACATCAGGAACGGGTCTAGATATCTCAAAAACTCCACAATCCTTAAGGATCTGAAAACGACTTCACTCAAACATCGCTTTAAACACCTTGTGAAAAAATTCTACAATGACATTAATCACATTCCAAATGAACTCATCTATGAGCTACCTGACTACGATGCTTGCAGTCCATCCAACCGGAAAAAACCAAGGTACTCCACAATTCCTGATGAATAGTCCTTCCGAGCTATAATTCTTATTTTTTCTTTATTTAAAAAAATATATATATATATATTATTATATGTTTATTTTATTAATTAAAATAAAATTGACTTTTCTCCTAAACTTCTCCTAACATCATTACTTTACCTCGTCTGGCATTTTTTTTTTGAACTATGAACTATTTCTACTTTTATACTTTAACTAGTAAATTTTCATTATTTTATAGATATACTTAACACTATCCTATTTTTATGTAGTCAATTAGACTACGGCTAGACATTTCATATGGCTCTCTCAGGATTTGATATACACCTACTCAAAGCCAGGGTGTGCAGTTGCTTCGCAACTTGGAAGCCCATTGAACCTATCACAAGTTCATGTTCAAGCTTTCATTATAGAAACAAAATTTTATTAAAATATTCTTGGTGCCGAATGCAAGTTTGGAATTAAAATTAGGTGTGCCCAGAGTGGGACCACTGTGCCAGAAAGGGTTAATAGGGATAAAACAAACTCAAATTGCTAAGAAATAAGTAGCATATAAAAGGAGCATAGAACTTTGCTTATTTTACAGGCATTCTTACATTTTATGTTTTTTTTTTGGCTCGCAAAACCTACCGGTGGTTGGTATATTGATCGTATATTGGGACAAAATACTCCATTATATAACATTAATGTAGTAATAAATTATCCCATATAACATTAATGTAGGTTTTTTATTCTAAATTATTGTTTTATAAAATTAAATTTATATTTTTAAACAATTTACAAAAAATATTTTAAATATCAGTATAATTTTATTAGTAGTAATTTATTGGGTCAACGCTATCTCAAATGCATTGATTTTGAAAGTGAGCAAAGTCCACTTTGAATGGAATTATTTTTTTAATGTTGCATAATATATTAACAAGCGTAATCAGCATTTTTTCAGAAATACTTCAAAAATCTTCCTCATTTAAATTAAGAAATATAATTATATGCATGCATTTTATTATTGAATATTTTTTTCCACTTTTCCTATAAAATTAAATTTATTTTTTTGTTTTATGGTAACTTTCCTAAATACGAATGAAAGGAATAAGTAAATTAAGTAAGGGGCCGTTCACAAATGATGTCACGCTTGGAGGGGGGAGAGGGGGTTCGTGAAATTGTGACAGTTTGTGACAAGGGGGTGGGAGGAGGTAAGAAGTGTGACATCACACATTTTGGTTAATTTGGAGATTGGTTTGGAATTTGCAGATTGGGTGGACAAAGACGACATTGACATTAGAAGGCTTACTATCCCCGAGGATAAGAGCGATGTCAAAATGCCTGTGTACTCGATCGACGAACATATATCTTCTCCATGGGAGGAAGAGTCGTAATAGTAAATGATTCAGAGTACTTTCTATTTTAGGATTTTGTATATAATTTTATAAATGTTCATATTAATGTGACAAATGAAATGTGATAACAATTCCATTTAAGTAAAACTAATATTGATGTTTCTTTTAAAATATCAACCTGTTTTAAAGTGTTTTGTGTTCATAAAGTAGATAAGATTTAAAGCCAAATACATTAAATTCCATTTCAAATTCCAAAATACTACTGTTTTCAATTGCTCTTTCATATTAATATTTTATTATTGTATATTAATTATGTTTTTTGTTGTAAAGTTAAATCTTATTTCCTACAACATAAGTACACGAATCATTTTAATTGTTATGCAATGGCGTAGCCAGGATTTTTTTTCGGGAGGGGTCCAGAATTTTTCTTCAGGTTATATATGTAGTGAAACACCCAAGATAAAATCACAAAAAGTGGTGAAAAATTCCGTTTTAGACAGGTTTTTTTCTAAGCAGGTGTAATTGTATGTATTCTTTTCCTTGGGACAAAGTAATATTTCCGTTTAAGTGAGCATTCCGTTATAGGCAGGTTTCATTTTCACAAGTTTGCTGCAATTATATAAATATACTTATTTATGTTATATGTATAGTAAAACCTGTCAAAACGGAAACAGTCTATAATATAATCCTGTCTTCAGTGGAAGCATTACATGGTCTTGATGTATGGATTACCATACAATTAAATCTGTGGAAACCTGTCTGAAACAATATTTTTCACCGCTCTTTTGTAATTCCGATTCCGTCTTAACAGGTTTTAATGTACTTATAAATTCAGTAAAGCCTGTGAAAGTGGGACCTTTCTACAACCGAATCCTATCTCAAACGGAAGAGTTTAGGGATCACGTCCAAACGAACATTACATCTTATTAAGGTAGTGTATCTTAGAGTTTTAATTAATTACATACTTCGTGAAACGAAAACCTGTCTAAAATGAAACATTTTTCCAGTCACTCCAGTGATTCCGTCTTGACAGGATTGACTATGCGTGTGTATGTGCAATAGGAGTATTTCGAGTATTTTTAAGAATGTAGGTATTTTTTTATTTAAAAAAATAGTATGTCTAAAATAAAGTAAGATCAATCTCTATAATTGCAGCTAATAATACTACAATGAAATTCCATTAACCTTTACCAGTGAAAAAGATTTTTACAAACACTATGATATAAATAACTGAGAACATACTGTAGAGTTAAATGCACTTAAATCAAGTTTCATATAACAAATATTTTCTTGCATTAAGTGGCATTATTTCTTGCATCAAATGGTTACATTTATAACTGCACTTTTCATGTTTAATTTCTTGTCATGGAATTGAGAACTTGCACTGTAACAGGTACTGGATAATAAGTTGACATAATTGCCAATTTCGTCAACCACTGATTCCCTATGGGAGTTTCTGAGATAAGGTTTTAATCTTTAAGAAAAAGGTCTTGCAATTTTAACTATAGAAACTAGTAGTGTAACAAACACTACAACAACACTACACTACAGGCAAAAAATATAGTTAACTTTTGAAGAAATAGTTTTACAATTGTCTAAAACATACATAATTATTCTGGGTTTCTCTGTTTCAAGTTTCGCTGTTTTCCATACCAAAGTAAATAATTCGACCTCAATAATTGTCTCCGATATCAGGTCGACTTAAAAGATGTTAAATTTTTGTGAACATTTTGCTGGATTAGCACTTTTTTGTAAGTATTAGATTGTATAAAAAATAATGGTGGTTTCTATTTTTTTACTTTTCAACCAATTTATTTTAAGTGGTTGGAAAAAGTTTCAGAACATACTCCAAGTTCAGCAGGTCTTTGGTACGTGTATTAGGTTCAATTTCTTATTTTTAATGACATAATGTCACCCACGACCTTCTCCATATTCAAAACTCGCATTGCCACCATGAAATTTCAGGAAGGAACGCTAAAAAGTGAGTTCACAAGTCATACTTGGGTCAAATGTAATGTTGAATTCAGACAGTTTTCTCCGGAAGGTCCACTGTGGAATTCCGGAAGGAGGATTCCACTTCTAAACCATTAATAAGCATAAAATCCCAAATCTTCCAGGGGGGACATTTCGATGCTCCTGAATGGATCCTCCCCCCCACCTTTTCTCTTCCTGAATTCAACGATGGTGTGCATTTCATATAAAAACCGTTTCCGCTGTTTTTTGTACCATTTGGAATTAGTACAAAAAATCGTATGAACTTTCCCATACTTAATTTCTATAACTGCTGTAAATATCCCTGTACAATGGCGAAAAACAAAATTATAATACTAAATAAGTAAATAAAAACTTGCTCTTCAGAATAATATGCAACAACGTAATATTCCATTAAATTTTTTTTTAAAATAGCTTGGATTTAAAATGTGAATAATAAAAATCACCATTATTTTATACAAACTCAGAAGAACATAAAAATCTTTCAATATCCCTCTGTTCTTCCTTTAATGATTAACGAATAACGAGATCAGAAATAAAAGTGTCAAAAGGAGGAAGAAAATTCACCTCCCGAAATATTCTTCAGGTTTGAAATGAGATGTATCTGATGGCCAACTTGACAAGGAATATGTGTGGCTAAAGAAAATTGCGTCAAAAGTTTCTTTAGCAAAGGATTGTGCTCTCTTGAACAGGTCAGAAAACTTTTGAACATCAGTCTTCTCTTCCTTGCTTACTGATTGATGTAAAGTTTTAAAAGCTGAAAAATAACATCATCAGCATGTTTTACAGCAGAAGACAAATCACATTTAGATTTTTGCAGGTATTTTGAAAGTGGCAATGTAATGTTGGATAAAAATTCACAAATGTCTAGTCGAAGAATAAACTACTTTTTCTTTAATTCCAGCCAACATATTCAAAGTAAATGATAATATTACTCGACATAAAATTCTAAAATAAACAAAGAAAAGGATCGCCAAACTCTTATCAATGTGCTGTTATTGAATTCGTGTAAACTCGTCTTTTCCCGTAAGTGTTGGCAACAGTTGGTCCTGCCCAAGTCTCTGTTGACGAAGTTTTGCGTTTAATCTAGTTACATTAAAATCTGTAAAAACGGAATCGCTATAGGGATCATTAAATAATTCCGTTGTAGATAGATTTCCGTCATATCAGGTATACTTATCAAGCATAGTTATCTTTCCGTCATCGAGACCATGAAATGTTTCCGTTTACAAGAGGATTCTGTGTTCACAGAAAGAGAAGGAATCACAATCGTAAAAAGTTCCATTTTAGATAGGTTTCAAATATTAGTAGCTGTAAATATGTAGTGTTTTTGTTGAACCTTGAACTTTTGCCGTTTAAGATAGCTTTCATCCTCACAGATTTTATTGTAATAAACCTATGCTTTTCAGAAGAATACTATAGAGTGAATACGTTTTAACAGTTTTAGAGGATACCTGAAAAAATAGAATGTATCTATGACAAAAACCTGTCTTAAACGGAAAATTTTCATATCCCCGGTGAAAGTCATACCTTTAAATAATACTTGCTACGTCAAACACCTGTCAAAGTGGAATTTTTCATGGTTCTTTGCGATTCCGTTTTATCAGTTTTTAATATTCTATCTATGTTTCAGTAAACCAATTTTTCATTCTGGGTTGGGGGGGGGGGGTCCGGACCCCCTGGACACCCCCCCCCCCTTGGCTACGCCACTGTTGTTATGCTCACAAATGTCATTAGAACACATTGATAAAGTTTCAAAATAAGATTTGAAATATGTTTTATAACGTAGTGCTTTGTTTCTGAACTGAAAGTATACGTTTATGTAATATAGCGTGACATGTGACAAGGGGGAGGGGGATACTATGGTGAATTGTGACATTTTGTAACAATGAGGGGGGGGTGGTCAAAAATATGGAAAACAGTGTGACATCATTTATGGACAGCCCCTAAGTAAACAATATTAACAAGTGAATTAAATTAACTATTCATTTTTTTGTGTTATTATAATTATATTCCACTCAAAAAAATTCAACGTTTTCAACAAAACCATTGATTTTGAAAGTGAAGCAAGTCCATTGACGTATACCAAAACCATGAATTTTTCAGTTAACATAGATAACCGATATTATTGCATATTAAATGTACATGAAATAAGAACAAAAAAAAGTATATTATTACTGCTTACGAATATGTTTAAACCCCTTTAAATGCAAACCATTAAATATCTAGCAATAACACTTTCAAAATCAACGGCTCATATATCTATAAAAAATAACATCAAGTCGATAATATTTCATATTTTAAGAAATTATTATTAAAAAAAGGATTGTTACTTTAAAGGAATCAGCAAAAGTTCCAGTTTAAGCATTCGTAAACCATACAATTAAATGCATTAGTTTTGGGCTAGCCAGATTAAACACACTGATGTGAAATAATAAGGAAAACAAACTTCTTAATAACACCATGAATTTTGTCTTTCTTCATCACACTCAAAAGACGTGCTACCACTTGGAAGGCAGGAGCAAGACTAAAAAGAAATAGCTGAGTTTTAATTAGTAAATAATTTTTAGTACAAAGAAAGTTTAAGGATAATTCGTTTTGGTTGTAATTAAAATAAAATATTTAGAATATTTTATTTGATGAATGCTTACAACTTGAATATATAACAAATTGTTAATAAATATTTTGATTTTCAGTTTTTTTTTTTGTTAATTTTGTTATTTAATAAGTCTTTCTTCATCATACTCAAATGCGCAACCTGTCTAATCAAAAGTTGCCAGTTTGGCCTTTTTTAAATTCAGAATTTCCAAATTCATACAGTTAATTTCGAAAGAAGAATTATTATCTTGCGAAGTCAGAAAATGTCTTCCATTAAACCTATTAATTTCTGGTGTGAATTCAAAATTCTGACTTTTTTTTTTTAAAGGCCAACCTGGCAACCCTGCTCAAAAGACGTGCTACCACTTGGAAGGCGGAGCAAGACTAAAAAAAGCAATTGAGTTTTAATTAGTAAGTAATGTTTAGTACAAAGAAAGTTTAAGAAGAATTCCTGTTGGTTATAATTAAAATTAATTCTTTAGAATATTTTATTTGATGAATACTTAGAATTTCAATATATATAACAAATTATTATTTAAAAAAGTTGCTTTTCAGTTTTTCTGCTAATTTTGTTATTTAATAAGATATCAGAACAAATTTCGTGTTGTATATGAACGTTTCAAACGTTTTCAAACGTTTATCAAACGTTTTCAAGTAAAACTAAAACTTCAATAATTTAATTTAATGAAGGATTAATTTAATAATTTAGAAATGGACTGTTGTTTAAATTTTGCGCTTTAATTATTGAGATGTAGTTGTTATAGAAATCATTAAGACATAGCATAGCAGCGCCATATAACGGCTATATACATCAAAATGTAATCAGCAACAATTTATGTCAATGTCTTACTGAAAATCAATTTGACGAAATTTCCTTCATTAATTCTTGCGATATTACGGAAACCACGAAAGAACCGCATAATAAGCGTCATCTTTTGCACCGTATACACCAAAAGCTAATTAACTCCAATTTGTTTAAAGTTCTATCTAAATATGAAGTTTTATGAAAATATATGGGTTTATTATGAGCTATAGCTTTTACGTAAAATGTTAAGAAAAAATTAAGCAGCATAACAGTATCATCTTGCTGGGCGATATACACCAAAATCTATTCAGCACCAATTTATGTCATTGTTTTACGGAATATCTCTCTCAGCGAGCGTGTAACACGCAGAATTATAGTGACCCATTTCGAGATATATACACCAAAACTTAAGTAGCAGCTATATGTGCTAATGTTTAACACACTGGTTCCCAATCTTTTTCTAGTCATGCCTCACCTTAACATCGCTAAAATCACGATCCCCTCCCTCAATTTGTAACATATAATTCTTAATAATTCTTTGTACTGCCCATTTTTACAGACATTATATTATTTGCAAAGACAAAAATATCAGTGACGGACTATGCCTGAGAGTGACAGGTGAAAATATTTTTACTGTTTAACAACGTTTAACAGATTGACTAGTTTTTTGTAGTTTTAAAAGTAATTTTTAATACTTTTAGACATGTACATTACTTGTTTTGTAGACTTGTAAAGCGGAGTTTCACATTCTTACTTAAAACTGCTGCTGAGATATAGCAAAATTACCTAAAATTTTCGACACACAGTGTGACTCCCCTTGATGGATTATTATCTAAAATTGCTGAAATACATAGTTACCTATTTTTTAGCACATTTGTTATCCTAAATTTTACGCATCTACCTATTACTGAGATATAGCAAAATAACATAGGAAATCCGACCCCCATTTAACCCTCTTTAGTGGTTGAATTTCTAAAATCGCGGAAATACATGTTTAACTCTTTTTTAGTAGATTTATTATCTTGAATCTGTGATTTCAAACTCATAACTAAAAATGCTGCGAACATTCGAAATGACCTAAAATTTTCGACCCCCATTCAACCCTCCCCCTTAATGGGTGAATTTCTAAAATCGCTGAAATATGTGTTTAATTATTTTATAGCAGATTTGTTATCCTGAATTTCACGCTCTTATCTAAAACTACTGATAAGATATGGTGAAAAGGTGAAATCATCGAAAATTATCGACCCCCCCTCCATTTAACTCCCTTAGTAGTTGATTTTTTTTAAATCGCCTAAAATGCATGTTTAACTGTTCTTTAGAAGATTTGTTATCCCGAAATTCACGCTCCTAACTATAACTTCTACTGAGATATGGCAAAATGGCGTAAAACATTCGACTCCCATTTAACCCCCCCCCCCCCCCCCCTTAGTGTCTGAATTTCTAAAATCACTGAAATATGTGTTTAACTATTTTTTCAGTAGATTTGTTATCATGAGTTTCATGATTCTACCTATAATTTCTACTGAGATATGGCAAAATGACCTAAAATAATTGACCTCCTATTTAACCCCCCTTAGTTGTTAAATTTCTAAAATTGCTGAAGTATATGTATATCTATATTTTTTGTAGATTTGTTATCTCGAATTCCGAGCTCCTAACTAAAAACGTTGCTAAGATACAGCGAACATCCAAAATGACCTAAACGTTCGACCCCCCATTTAACCTCCTTAATTGATGAGGTTCTAAAATCGCTGAAATATGTGTTGAATTATTTGTTTAGTAGATTTGTTATCCTGAATATCACGTTCCTACCTAAAACTGCTATTGAGACGAAAACGCGAAATGACTAAAAATTTTCGACCCCCATTTAACCCCCTTAGTGGTTGAATTTTTAAAATCGCTGAAATATGTGATTAACTAACTTTTAGTACATTTGTTATCTTGAATTTCGCGCTTTTAACTAAAACTGTTGTTGAGATATGGTGAAAAGGCAAAATGACCTAAAACTTTAGACCCCCCATTTAACCTCTTTAGTGGTTGAATTTCTAAAATTGCTGAAATATGCACGCATTTATTTTTTATGCAATTATTTTTTTAGTAGATTTGTTATCTTGAAGCTCAAGCTCTTACCTAAAACTGCTGATGAGATATGGTGAAAATGTGAAATCACCAAAATTTTCGACCCCCCATTTAACCCACTTAGTGGTTGAATTTCTAAAATCGTCTGAAATACATGTTTAACTCTTCTTTAGTAGAATTGTTTTCCCAAATTTCAGGCTCCTACTTAAAACTCCTGCTGAGATATGCCGGAAATACGAAATTATCTAAAACTTTCGACCCCCCCCCCCATTTTACCCCCTTATGCTGTGAATTTTCAAAAATCCTTTCTTAGTACGCGCCTACATTGTGTAAGGAACATGTCCAAATTTCATTGTTCTAGGACAAACGGTTGAGGCTCGGCGTTGATTATGAGAAAATCAAGCTACTCCTTTATATGTATAGATTTAAGTACTTCCTTAAGAACAGATGGAGGAATTTCGGACATTGTGATACATTGTATTATGTATGTATAATACAATACACAAGAATTCCATGAGCACCTTGTTTTTATTTCCCGCTTTATAAACTTCTCTGTTAGCGGGCTTTCGCTTCCGCGCCAACACAAACAGATCCCCGCGTATAAATCGATTCTAAATTTCAAAATGTATATGTCATAATGTATATTTATATACTGTGTATGAGTCCTGTGCGAAATTCATACAAAATTTACTATTCACCCATTTTTTCAGTGATGCACGCATGGAAATTTATTAATTTTGCAAGACTGGTAATGCTTTGTTTATATATTTGAAATATTTTTTAGGTTAACCCTTTTACGCTCAAACAAAAAAAAAAAAATAAATTTCAGATTTCACACCACTTTTAAATGAAGGGTACTTTTTATAATATATACTCTATTTCACGAGAATAATCCCTTGATAAAATAATATAAAAAATACCCTTCATTTAAAAGTGGTGGGAAATCTAAAATTTAAAATTTTTTGTAGAAGGGAAAAATATTTCCCTTGAGCGTGAAAGTGTTAAATACGTTCAAGACAGTCCACTTTCGATAGAGCCTTAAGTAGCTAGATATTTTTTTTATCTGACATACTGCAAATCAAATAGAAATAGAGGTCTCCTCCAATAAATATTACTCAAAGAAATTCCACAAAAAGTCAGAAATACATATGAAGCACAAAAAAAAAAATGAATGTAAAGTATACTTTTTCATTTTATTTTCTAACTCTGTATGCATGATTCTTATTTTTTGTCTGCAACAATACTTTTCCAAAAAGGCAAAAAGAAACCGACAGGGACTCTTCTTTAGTAGAATTGTTTTCCCAAATTTCAGGCTCCTACTTAAAAAGGGAATGGATAATGAAAATCTGGTATTGGTTCCTCCCCAACCTCCATAAAAATCGATTTCTCTTCTTTTGGGGAGTTTACCCCAAAATTACTAATTGTCTTTAAACACAAATAAATAAGTGTAACTGTAATTTTTAAAAGAAACAAAATAGTGTCTTACACATCTTTCTTTCCTCGGGCGAATCCGCGCAATAGTTTTCCGCATTTTCTACATGCATTTCACTTTACTACCTGCTGCCATTATGCAGCAGGTTTTCGTGAATTGAAAACTGTTAATCGCCATCCCGATACCAAACACGGGTTTCTTGGTAAACCCATTAAAACTAACACTATTTATTTTCCGGTGTAAGAAAACTATTTATTTAATTACGTACTATTCTAGATTAAAAGAGACCTGAATTGTCCAAGATCATAGTGGCTAATCTTCCTTTTTCATCAAAGAAAATCTCATATTCGAGTAAATAAAAGAAATTAATTCATAACATAGTAACGAGAGACATTTCGTTAAATAATTTGCAGGTTCAACTTATCTTTATTTGACTGAAAAGAAACCTGAACGATGGCTTGTTTATGTAATAGGTAGATTTCGAGCAACTAGAGGAGCCCATTATTTCCCTGAAACGTTCCTGGATTTTTTTTTCTGAATTAGCAGATTTATTTTCCATATTTTGTGTAAAAAACAAAATGCTAAACATCGATCAGAGTGGAGCAAATTTCATGAACAATTATTTACATTTTGTCTATTTAATATAGCTAATTGAAGTTTGCCATTTATATCTTACCTTTTTATATTAACGTACTGTTTATATTAATAATTGATTAATTTATGAAACTCTCCTAAACTATTAAAAAATATATATATATATTATCTACTTGACCTATTTATAAATTGTTTAGAGAATTATAAAGCGGCAGAAAGATATTCTGCCTTTACCGAAAAAGAGAAAACGTATTTTAATTCCATAGCTTCTGAATTCAAAAATGAATGTGAACAAATATGAATTCAGAAATGCGTCAGAAAGTATCTCCTTTGGCTTTTAGAACAGCCTTAAATAAAAATTTAAATAATCCCCACAAATGTCGGCTTCCCTATTCTGTCTCTCCGGCCCAGTAAAAAGTTTAATATTTAAAACTAATAAAAATAAATAAATAAATAATGTGCTATTTTTTATAATAAATTAAGTAATCTAAATTCCCCCCCCCCTCCCTCCAAAAAAAGAAAAAGAAAGAAAGAAAGAAGAATTCTATTTTTTTTAATTTTTTGCTCTTTTTAACTTTTTAGAAACAATAAATAAATAATTAATGGGATTCGTGTGAAAATTAATAAGTCAACATATCATAAACATTGATTAATAATTCTTTAAAGTTTGCAAGAAATTAAAAATGTTAAATAACCATTTGTATTGCATATATTTATACTCGTATGCAAATATTATAAACAACAATAAGTAATTAAATTAAAAAAAATCGGAATCAGCACTCATTTTTACACGTTTTGACAGGCCTTTAAAATTTGCCGATCCCTTAAATCTCTCCATTTATCGCGACGTCAGCTGATCGTTCACTTTGTTCTTCTTGTAAATCAGGAAAATTGAACATACTGATCCTTTTTCTAGAATGCTTTGAACAATCCACGACAGAGCAACTTCCCATCATAAATTTCTTAATTAATTATCACGTATGTTTTTTAAAAAACAACTGTCAAAATGTATCGCCGTTGCTCTATATTTCCATATAAGCTAATAGTCATTGGGTGCATATGGCAAACCTGAAGTCAAACCTTGGCGGATGTTTCAGCTCATGAATCTCTTTTTTAGTAGCCTTATTTTGCATGTGAAAATTCTGTTACGCAGCAGAAAATGTTTACTTGGGAATAAATAGCATCCAAAAAACGCATACTTTGTGTTGAGAAAAGGATTCTGATAAACTGTAGAAACGACCCGGAAACGTTTTCGTAAATTACGACGAAAGGAAATTTTGTTTCAGAAAAGCATTTCAAAATCTCTTAATTATATTGATTTCAGAGACTTCTAAAGACGGTTTTCGAATTGCATTCTATTTTCGTAAACCTTAATAAAGAGAAATGCTATATGAAGAAACATTTGTCCTTTTTTACAGTTTAGATCACTAGCACATTTTATTGAGTGTAATAAGTCGGTTATTAGACCGCTAAAGTACATGAAAATTTTCGCGAACTATATTTGACTTTTTTCTTAAGTGTGAAAGTCTTATAGTTTGCACTTTATTTTCTCTTAATATATGAAGTTCATTCCTCATTGAAATATAGTACTATTTAAAATGTTATTTGATGACAGGCTATACGACTGTTAAAAATAAAAAGTAATACGTTAAGATTTATTCATGAAAAATACTGGCACGTTGTGCATTTGGAAAATCATATTGTTTTGAAAAAGAATTCTGAATCTTAATGCAGGGGTCGAAGCGAAAGTAAAAATTTCATTGTTCCTACCGCAGTTTCGAAACAATTATCTTCATGATTTATTTCTATTGATGTGATAAAGACATTTATCCCAAAGAATTTTGTTCCGGATAGTGGTGATAATAATATTTTTTTTCCTTTTCGCTTCGAACTCTGATCAGCACTATCCTATTCTTCAACAATAACATATACTTCGTCTATGTATTTGCAATTTATATACACACATGTACATACACACATACACACACATATATACAGGGTGTAACTGAAATGCTTCAACAAACTTTGAGGGATGATAGTACTCATGAAGATGAACAAAAAATGCAATAGAACACGGGGTCGCAAATGACATTTAACCCTTTCAGGGACAGTGGTATGTCTAAAAAACCAGTTAATTTTAATTCCAAAACGCCACAATGGCACCAGAATTTTGCTAAAATCTTTTCCATTTAATATTTATGTGAAATATAGCCTTTTTCTTATTTACAAACAATTTTTTTTGTAAATTCCGGTGCCAGTCCATTTTCAGACGCATTTTCTCTATTTTTATCCTTTAAGCCTTTTAGGGGCTAACTACGTTTAGTACTAAAATGTTGAAATAAATGACTGGCACCGGAATTTATAAAAAAATTTGTTTGTAAATAAGAAAAAGGCTATATTTCACATACTTATTAAATGGAAAAGATTTTAGCAAAATTCTGGTGCCATTATGGCGCTTTGGAATTAAAATTAAGCGCTTTTATAAACATACCACTGCCCCTGAAGGGGTTAAACGTCATTTGCGACCCCATGTTCCATTGCATTTTTTGTTCGTCTTCATGAGTACTATCATCCCTCAAAGTTTGTTGAAGCATTTCAGTTACACACTGTATACACAGGGTGTCTCAGCTAAGATGTTACATGCTTCGAGATGAGATAGGGTACACCTAGACGACTCGGAATCACATAGGAATGCCGGGTCGGAAACACCTTCCTGACCCAGTAGAGGCTATAAAAAGGCTGGATCATACGAAGATGATCGTTGACCCTGGCAGTGTTGCCAATGGGTATTTTAATTGAAATTTCTTGATTGGCACCACTTTTTTGAAATGATAAAATTTCCCTCATTTTCGCCTTGTTTTACGTATGTTTTTAAATAAGGCGAATTTTATCATTTTACAAAAGTGGTGCCAATCAAGAAATTTCAATTAAAAATATAGCCTATTGGCCACACTGGGTCCTGAGTGGTGCCAGCGCATAAGACCGGCAGTGTTATCGGCGCAAAGTTTCTCGAGAGAGTGTTAACCCTTTCAAGTGCAGTGTTCCCACGGCGAGACCACCTAATTTTAATTCCAAACTTACAAACGACACCATAAATATTTTAACAAAATTTTGCGTTTATAGTGAATACTTAAGTTCATTTCTAAATTCTGGTGTCAGTCAACCCTTCTGTAAAATAATTCCTAAAATGATCCCCTTTAATGGGTCAGGAAGGCGTTTCGGACCCGGCATTCCTGTTCACTTCCGAGTCGTTTAGGTGTACCCTACATCCTCTCGAAGTTTGTAACATCTTAGCTGGGACACCCAGTATATAAAATAAATAATAAACATTTTTATCTCACCGAAATATATACTTATCTCATCCAAGGTGAATTATTCTTTGTATTATTTTATTAGCATTCTTTTTATGAAGATGTATTGTGTATAATACTACTTACATTGACTTGGAAATGTATTGATCACAGTTACACTTTATTATTAAAATTATTTTCAAATCAATTTGATAACAAAAATTATAGTGACAATCAATCATTTCAACATGTTAGCAACAGATAGTAGAAGTTCGTTAAATTCAAAGTTGAACGAGTGTTACTTCTCATATGGGGGAAACTCTGAAATTTTTTGGACGGATTTTAATTTCAGTCCATTCCAGTGATTCATCTATTCCTTTCCATGTCATCCAACTTATTCCATCCTTTGTGTCTACTTTCCCCTTGTGATAGAATCCATTTAAATTGGCGTGATAACAAGCGTTGTACCACCATCCACCTTTGCGCAGTTCAGCACAGTGTCTGCCTTTGTCACTGTCATTCTCTCGATCTCTGGTCGAAAACGATTGATTGCTGTGGTATGTCATTGAATCACCTGAAACGAAAAGTAAATTAACATTTACAAACTGCAATGATTATCTTGACAGCAAAGATGATCGCTTCGGATGATTAACCGAGATATCGTTTGAATGACGGAAATCGCAAAGTGATACTATTATGATATAAATATATTGTCTCTTTTCAAGTGGTAATCGAACTAACCAAAAGATTTCAATACTTGATACATAATTCGAAAATAATATCGGATCGACATCATAGCGTGACGAAAATCACAGTGGAGCTATTGTTTTAATTAATAATTCAAACAATCGCAATGTTATCTCTATGGAAACATCGAAAATATTTGGGCCGAAGGTTTCATTTTTATTTTTTCTTGGGGGGGAAGGGAGGTGGGATGCGTGGGGGGTGAAGTTGCTGAATATTTCTGATTTTCCATCCCCGGCGAGATTTTGGCATTACTGATTTCCAATCCAATTTTGGTATCAATGCGATTAATAGTTTGGGCGCTATCGTGTTCACAAAAGTGTAATTTTTCACGGAAATTTTTGCGACAAATATGAAATAATTAACTATTCTAATTCTATTCAAATGATAGATTTTATTCAAATAATAATTTTGCTGGGTTCAAACCCCTGTCGCGCTCGTCGACTAAACCGTTCAGAGATTTCCGTGGTTTTCTTGGAACCTTGCGTAAATACGGGTTAGGATCCCTTAGAAAGACCCCCACGAAGGGCACTCCCCCCTAGGGCCTATATCCCTCTTGTAGATAATCGTCCATCATAAATCAACTACTCAAATAATGAAATTTTAAATAAAACATTGGAGAAAACTTAAAATATTAGACAAATTTAATTAATGCTGGGACACTTTACACTGCAGTCTAGTTCAGTATGTGCCTCCAAAAGATGGTTAAATAGCTATGCATCGTTTTTGATCCTATAAAACTTTTTAACAAAACTATTTTGATGGATTTCAAGATTAAATTGCGCTTAAAATAATTTTTCGATTTAAAAACTGTCTGCTTCAGCGTGTTTACCTTCCATGTTTCTATAAAATTACAAATTTTCATATTTTTAATGGAATAGTTTTTATTTTTTTAATATAAGCCGAGAAATAGCCCCGATCACAAAAAAAAAAATTCAATTACGGCAGCGACCACGACAGCGGCAGCATTAATTACTTTTTATTTTAAAATAGAGAGATTACTAGGAAGCTCTGCCCTTTACGAACTACGACCGCCAACACCAGTTCAGACCCCGAGGTCTCTAAAAACATGTGAATTTGCTCTGTTTTAAAAAGATGTAGAAACTCATGCAGAACACAAAAGATGTAGAAACTTCAAATGTAGAAACTCAATAAGTCACGGAGAAAGAACCTGGAGGGGAAACTAGAATAGGCGAGGATATCGAAAATGTAAGTCATATTTTTTTAACGAAAGAGGGCGCTGTAAAATTTGGCGGCTGCCTTTAAACAGAATGTCATTAGATTACATGTTAAATTCCGAAAGTATTTTACTCGATTATTTTTAATTATAGCAATTATATGTCATAAATATAAGATGGGATATAAAGGTTTTATTCCGGGATGTAGATCGGGCTATGATGATGAGATAAACAAAAGAAAAATCGAAGATTTTTTTTTTTTAAGTATGTTTAGAGCTCCAAAGATGAGTGCTTTTTTATTATACTTTAATTTAAAGTTATATGCATGTAATCATTTTTAAACTAAGAAATTTTTATTCTAGTATATCGATCTTAGTGTATATGTTTTTAAAATGTTATACTTAATGAATGCTAATGTCTGTGGCTAATTGACATGGCCATTTAAATTGTCTTATAGAGTGCTATTTGTTTGGCTGTAATCTGAAGCTGTTTTTATTTGAATAATACTTTTAATCTCTAAAAATTATAGTCCATTCCGTATTTCTTCGCAGTACAATATCCGTGATATTTATTTTTAAATGACTACTATTCAGATGCTTCTGTCAGGATGAACTCTTATTTAAAGAGTTATAAAAAGCAATCGAAACGCCAAATATCTATTAAAATATATGCATGGTGTGAAGAAAACTTTATTTAATGAAATTTCTACTTGTTTGACTTTTTTAAAGTTCAAATTTTCAATCAAAAACATTTAAAAAATGAATGCTTTTCGCATTGAAAAGCATTGCAGAAGCAGGTTAGGATAGCCTTCAGTTTACCGTGGCGCCATCTATAAGGAGAAAAACTGTATTGTAAAATTTCAACGTTACTTTCCCCTCCATCTATCTTCCTCCGTGCAATAGTCATCTGCAGGGTTTGACAAATTCGATCGCTAAGTTGCCACTGCCGACTAAGTAATCTGGCTTTTTTTCTTTTGTACAAAAATTGACCAAGAAATTAGCACATACAGCTTTTTGTCTGTCCCCTTTTCTACTCAGCCAGCAGTAATCTTCCTTCGCTCTCATACTTTTATTTGAAGGACGAACTTTAAAAGTCATTTTCCATCTCATGCACAAAAAACTCTCAGATGTATCTTTTCTACTCTACCCAGCGAGCATGTTACATGATTAAAATGTAGGAGGAGACAGAAGTTTCAATAAAACAGTAAGAGATAATGTCAATATAACCTCTGTGGCATGCACCAGGTGTCTCAAAAATGACTGATGGATTTTAAAATTCAATAACTTGCAACCGGCCTAGTTTCTTCGCCTAGTTTTTCTGAGATCAAATAAGTCAAAGAAAACTTTTAGGTATTATTGGCGTTAAAGTTCGAGAGACCGTAAAAACGGTGAACAAAAAATTCGCCTGTGACAGCCGCCATTTTTGTCAGCGCGCAGGTCTAGCATTCAGGGGGCGGTGCATCAATGCTGAGTGACGTCAGTTTCGGCCTCGACGGGGCTAACGAGAAAGACGGGCTACCGCGCTTCTCCAATTTAGAGCAGTCACGTGACGCTCACGGTCTCAGCTGAGCTAAGCAAACCAACTGACATAATAGATTATTCCCTCAATTTTAGATTACTCTTACATCCGAGTCATTCTTCGTTACTTGACCCCAAGCAGCGGAATAATGACTATCAAATTGTACAAAAACATTAAGATAATTTAATTATATTAAATAAAATAATTTGTAACCAGATAAAAAGTTGTCAAAAGGGGAAAAAATAGTGAAAATTGAGCCCTTTATATCCTAAAAATCATTGTGAATACACCTAAATATAACACAAACTACGTAAAAATAATTTAATTAACATTTAAAAATTTCAAAGATAAATCACAATTTAAGAAAAGAAAAAAAAAAAATTGTTTAAACAGTTTTTTTATACCTTAAACAACAATATTTCCCCCACCAAAATTATATGCAGCCATAGGACATATATTTTACATAATATATTATATATACTACATATATAATTTTCAAAGGTTTAGAACAAAAATAAGTATATTTTACACAAGAGCTCGTTGTACCCTACAAATCACTGTAAATGCACAGAAATTTAACACATATTACTTAAGAATGATTTATTTAACTTATTCAAATCTCAAAGCTGTAGAACAATTTTAAATTATTGAGGGGTAAAAAAAAAAATGTTTTTTTTCAAACCGGACCTTTATAATCAAATATCAATATTTCTGAACCAAAATTATGCATGACCATTGGATCAGGGTTGTAAAAAACTCGGGTTTTTTAAATAAAACCCAGCCCGGGCGGGTTTTATTAAAAAACCCGGGTTAAATGGGCATTTTTCCCCGGGTAGGGTTAAAATGCCAAAATCTGGACTATGATTCTACCTTCCTCACAAATAATAATCTCCAGGGTTGCCACGGTATAGGGAAAACTGGAAAAACTGAGGAAATTTAAAAATGAGTATTAAAGACAAAGAATTTTACTAAATTTTGGTACTTTGGAAAATTTATCCGTTGAAATTTTGAAAATTCTCAGAGGAATTATTCAGAGCAAATTTAATTTTTTGCTCAGGAAAGAGTAAGGAATTTGATTGCCGAAATAAGTAGCAATCCTGATCTCAAATACAATCTTTGTGAACACTTCATAGTCTAATAGATGGGAATGATTTTATAGTCTTAATAATGATCTCAATATTTTTCTCTGTTCTTAAAATACATATATGATCCCTTTAATTTAAATAAACAAATTTTAAATTGTAAAGCTATCGTGTGTTATTTAATAATAAAATTTAAATACAGCTTAAAAAAAATTATCCCTTTGAAATTATCATAAGATTAGCAAATGTTGATAAAAGAAAATATCTTACAACAAACATTTTTCTTACATGGTACATATAATCTATTCATATATGGTTAAATTTTTAGTTTTTAATACAATTCATTTAGAAGAAATTATTCCTATTCAAAAACTTCACCTAATGTTACCATGTGACCTCCATTTTGCCTTTTGGCTTTTTGTGAAAACAGAAAAAAACCCATAATGTCTTAGTTATGATACGTTTCGAATCCGTTTAAAGTTATTATTACTTCTAGGAAAAGGGCCGAAAATTTATGTATGACAGATTATCATTAAAAATGGCCCCAGAGGGGGGGGGGATTTAGAAGAAATAAACTCATAACTTCGTCAATTCACAATATATCAAATCCGCTTAATATTTTCTAAAACTTTTATATTGACAAGTTTTTTATAGGACCAACCCTTATAGAAAAAAAAATTAACAAAAAAATCCCTGTCGGCTCTGCCTGCAAACAAGTTAGATTTCGCAGTGGGTGGTCCCAACTGTGGCATCATTGCAAGAAGGTCATTTCTTCTGCAATTCCCAACAAACAGGTGCCCCACGGTCTGCGTCTTCGAAATCTACCTGTGTCTGTAGGCCGAGCCCTCAGGGATTTTTTTGTTATCTTATAGCTGTTAAAAAAATGGTCTGTTCTGTCAGTTTGTTTGGAAATTTGTCTTTATTTTGTCCTGTCTTAACTCTTTATTTATCTCTCTTTCTAAAATAATTATTCACTGTCTCTTTTTTCCCCCTTACCTGTTATTGCCCCCCCACTCCTTCCTCCCATAAAGCTTTTTTTACTTCTAACAAAAAAAAAAAAAAAAAAAAAAAAAAGCAATCTTGCTGTTCAAAAATAGTAATTTTCTGCTCCAAAAATAGTGATTTTCTGCTTCAAAAATAGTATTTTTGCTGCTCCAAAATGATGTTCACACTGTTTCATCATTTTCATTATTGCAACAGTTATGAATGAAATATTTGTGTTGAACATAGCATAATATATCTTCATAGCTGAGAACCTTCTGATATTTATAAAGTCAAATAAAACTATTTGAACCAAAAAATTTACATAATAGATATAGAGTGGCAAGTAAAAGATTAACTCATTCATTACATGTTTTAAAGCTTTAAATAATTTAAATATTTAACTGAATGGTACATCATAGTAATATAATAAAAAAAATCACATCAGGGTGGCTAGTGGTCAGGGTAAAATACAGTCAAAAAAAGTGATAAACACCAGTATATTCTCATAGAAAAATTCATGTCGATTATTCCATCAAATAATTAACATGAATTTTTCTATAAAAATATATCGGTGTTTATAACTTTTTTTGACCGTATTTTTCACTGACCACTAGCCACCCTGCACATCTAATGTACTACATTAATAATTTTTAATTAAATATAATGATTTCTTATTAAACTACCGTTTAAAATTTCATATATTTTCTTTAAATCAGCTTAATATATCGTTTTTATAAACGAAAAATAGATTTCATCAAATAGAAGTTGAAAAATAATTTTGGCCAGCTAGAATCAGCAAATCGTCCACCGTGAGTAGGTCGGCGCCACCCTTTATGATGTAAAATCATACATTTTATATATTTGTATTTCAAAATTAATATTTCCTATTTTAAATTTATGTATGTCGATTAATATCCTTTATTCAAAATCTGTTCTAATTTTAAACCTCAAAAGAAATATTTTCAAACGTCAAAATGCTTTCGCAGTCATTTTATCATATACGTTAGATAGATTTCTGCGGTTTTAATTCAGGAAATTAATTTATTGCCCAGAAGTATCTAACATCTGCCTTTTCTTTGCTTCGTATCTTTTTATAAAAGCAAGCGTGGGTTTCATTTAATTTCCCATCCGCGAGAAAATGCTGTATAAATAATTTTAATACACTCCAATGGTATATCCACAGCCAGTGGCGGCGCGTGACTGGATTTATTTGGGGCACTAAATGCATGGATGCCAGATTTATTATTCACATACCACTATTTTTTCAAAAGAAAACTTTGCTATATTTATTGGTAGAAAGCTATGCAATTAAACAAGTATAAAATTTCTTTTATAAAATAATGATACGAAAAGATAAAATTTTACAGCCATGCATTTAGTGCCCTAAAAATTGCCAATCACGAGCTGCCACTGTCCACAGCCTATCCTAAATAATTACGAGGTTTGTTTTCTGTTAAAAGATGCTAAATTGATACGTTGCCATTGCTGGAAGACGCTTAGCGTATCTTGCGTTCAAACACGTAATATGCGTTTCCTCTAAACCAGCGGTTCCCAACCTGGGGTACGCGAACCTCTAGGGGTACGTAGCGGGCCTGACGGGGGTACGTGAAAATTATATCGGCAATGGCGGAAATCACAAAAATGATTTAACTGAAAACACATAAAGAAAGTTGATAGTTTTGGACTACAAAGTTAGTCTCATGTGTTACTCCAATATGTTACACTCAAAATGAGGGTAAAAGCCCACTAGACTTAATAATACATTGATAATTCCATGTCACTAGCTCCGCCTACTGCTGATCATATTTCATGAGTTCTTATATATTTTCTCAATCTTTGCAAAAACTATCAATTATTATTTTGTAATGTTCGTTTCCCACGCCATATGTATTCCCGTTTCTAATAATAATTACAAAACGCCTAAATTACGCCTGAGCTTCTGGTTTTAATCTTTTATTTTAAAACGTGTTTTCGAATAGCCGGAGTTATATCACTAACGTGTACTAATTGGAAAGCTTCCTTCCTTTTAATGAGTATTGCAACTGCGATTGAAATTCAACCTGATGATTCGGGAACTGCAAGTTCTTCGAAACAATTTGATTATTTAGAGTTGCAAGAAAACCTGAGTGCAGCTGTTAATAGGCATGTTCTCATAACTGATAAATACTGAATAATAATATTTTATAATACTTTAAATAATACGGAAAACAGCAGTGCTCCTTTAATGAATAGAAAATATAATTATGAGTAATTCTTGAAATAGGGATCTCGCATTCACGGGAGATGAAGATTTTAATAATACGTGGGGGTGGAGAGGAGTGATTGGGTGGTTATGATAAATGGGGGTACTCCGAAATGAAAAGCTTAAAAAAGGGATACGTGGAAGAAAAAAGGTTGGGAAGCGCTGACCTAAACGGACAAATATTGGGTTGGCGGTTTGGCCAAATCGCATGCAAAAATCGTACGGGCATATCGAGAGTTAATTTCACTCAGATATTACCTGATCAGCTAACTTAAAAGACCTATTTTGCTACGGATTATGCACGAAGACCACCCTCTCCAACATCCAGAAGTCTTCTTATGGCCAATAAAATGAAACTTGGCAAGTATATACTGGCTTTTTATTCAATAATTTCAAATAATAATCTTATAATCTTATAATTTGAAACGAAAATATGCAGTGTTTGTTATTATACATGAAGTACGAATGTCGGTTACGTTAGGAAGAGATTTTCTAGCAAAAAATGCAATTTAATTAGAAGAAAAAATGAACAATAATTAAAATAATTAAAAAAAATTCTGGACCATGGAACTATGAAAAGGATCCTCCTTAGCTTGGACAAATATGACATCATATTGGAAATAAAACATACATTTTCAAATATTCGTAATAATACAAGCAGCTTAAAAATCAGTATATATGAAAGTAGATGGATAATGACATCATATTTAAAGTGAAAAACTAAAATAATTTTTATTGCTATTAATTAATAAGCTTGAATGTCAGTCAGATAGCAATTTGAGTTTTCTGCCAAAATCCACTTTATGATTCCAAGGAATAGAAAATTAACAAGAATTATATCATTAAAAGAGATTTCTCTGGGAACAAAATGACGTCATATTTGAAATGAGACGGAAATTTTCAAATATGTTTCTAAGGAGCGTGAATCAATTTTGTACAATAATAATACAAGGATCAATACGTATAGAAAGTAGATGAGTTTCTCGCAATATTTAAAACGAAAAATTGAAATATTTGTTTAACTATACTGATTATTGGCATGGAAATATCAGTTACATACAGATGAGAGTTTTCTGCCAAAATTCACACCATGATTATTAGGAAATAAAAAAGAAATACGAATCTTTTATATTAAAATCCGATCATCTGTTTGTATTTCGCAAGTACTCCTCTTAGATTATTGAAAGCAACTCGATTTAGTTGACAACTGGTTATCATTGATCCGAGGATCTCATATAAACTCTCAGAATTTAAATTTTTGAATTAAATCCCAATATATTATTATTATTATTATATTATTGAAAATGTTAACGAAATTTCTCTAAAAACGGCAAAAAAATAAATAAAAATAAAATAAAATTACTCCATTTTTGTGCATAAAAAAGGAGAAATAAATCGAATTAATATATTTTTCACGTCACTTTTTCATTAAAACTGAAAAAATAATTTATTTTCAATTTGAATAGATGGTGAAAACAAAATCTTGATTACAGTAAAATTTTTGAAAAATAAAAACATATTTCCACATATTTGCACTTTATGAATCAAGTTATTCTGCAGAACAAAAATTGTCTGTCAACATATTGTCATTTAGAAATCAAGATTTGTTTCAGCTATCGATTAAACCAAGGAGGCAAATTTAAGCTCATTGCATTTAGGTGTACAAATTATTGCGCACTATTCACAAGACTTGAATTTAAAGAAAAAGCATATACTATTTCCAATTAATGATTTTTAAAGTCTGTTAAAACATTTCACCATGTCGTTAAAAGTAAAATGGTTTATCAGGTAAAATTGACATTTGATTTTACCCAATTCGTCAATTTCCACGATTTTATTTGGCCCTCCTTTTTCCATTGGTTGCAGTTTCCTTTTCGAGATTATTCGGTACAAAATTTAATTTTTAAAAACTGAGTTATGTCAAGGCCCCTATAACAAAGAAATACCGTATTGTCTTCTATGAAATGTGATAAAGGGTTAGTTAATTATTTACGTTTTTAATTATCGGGAGTGAAATATTTTGCTTAATTAATACATTTATTCTCCTTTGAATGTCACGTGAACGAAGTCACGGGTAACAGCTAGTATTGACATATGATGAGATGCTTGGCACCGCATAGTAGTGTGCTTAACACATATTCATTCTCTTTAATACTTTAGTGATGATTAAATCTTATTTTGATAATAGTAATTGTAAAGTGTTAATTTTTAAGTCATGACAGTTGGAAATTAAGGATGTCGGGATCATTTGTTTATATTTATTGAGTCTTGTATTAATGCTCACATTGATATTTTTTCTTTTAAAATTTTTACATCTTTGATAAATTTTGGTTTGAAATTTCTGTGGTCTCCAGGTAAAACATTGCTAAGATGTGATCAATTGCAATATTTTTTTGGACTTTTTAATCATAAAAAAGTATGTAAAAATTTTTGAATTACGCTTTATTTATTATTCAATATGTACCATTGCTCTTCACTTGAAATTTATGTGCATACTATGTGGAAATTTCAGATTTCGGCGTGAAATTGATAAAAATAAAATTAATGAAATATTACGTATAGTTTTAAAAAATTAGAATATACTAAATAGTGTTATTTTTTCCAAAATCATTGAGACGTGATATGTAAAAATAAATGTCCTATCCATTCAATTAACATTTTTAGTTAAACTTCTGCTAGAAAACAAGCTTAAAATGTTATAAATTACAAGTTACATTTTTTTTTCACTATATTAATTGAGTATGTTGGACTGAAAGCAACATATATCGCCATATATCTACAGGAATCGCTTACACAATATAGCACTTGTTCAAGTTTTCAATACGTAATTAATTTAAAAGCAACTAATTAAAATTAAGACATTTTTTAATGAAACTTTCAAGTTCTTAACCGTGGTTTGTAAGTATAGTAAAAATTCTGTATAAAGGAATAACTTATTACTTCAACAATACCTGCATTTCCACCGTAAATAGAAATGTAAAGAGTGTACTTGTTGCGTTCATCATCGACCCAAAACTTGTCGTAGAGGGCGAATGTTTTGTTTCGCTCGAAATCCATTAAGTCAAATCTTGCTGAATATAGTTTTTGATTTGTCAGAGCAAATATATTGTCGTTGCCTATGAAACAAGAAAGGAAAATCATGTGTCAAGTATAGATTATGAAACACTTTCCAACACATTCAGAATACTGTAGCAAAACTTGAGAGCATAATGTGGTGAAAGAAGATGTCTAAATAAACAAGGTCACGGTCAAACCGGGCGGGGATTCCTACCTTTCGGTTTAAGCTCAACTAGCCCCGTCCAAATAAACAAAGTCAATTTGGAAAACTCATAACGTGTTTCAAAACTCAATTACCGTCAATAGTCGGAAAAGTATCCGCATTTTTTTGTGCAGCTCTGTATAGGATCTATAGATTTGTATGTATACTACAAAGTATTCTAAAGTTTATTACAATTAGGAAACGCATAGCACAATTGAAAATTCCCCTACAGCAAATCACGCCAATAAACGTAAATGTACTCGAGATTATTTGTGCAGCCCTGTATAGGATCTAGAGAATTTATCTACACCAAGAAATATGAAAAAAAGAAGTTAAATTTAAAGCACGTACCACAACTCAAAACACACTTCCAGCAGTTATTATTGATAGACAGTACTGTAACCGAATTGTTTTTCGTGTCCCTATAAATGAACAATGTACACCTTATTTTATAGTAAGCATCCTGAAGTGCACTTCAGTATATTTATGTATATTGCAATATGCCTGAAATAATGTAACATTATTAAAGTACACTATATTGCCAAAGGTGACCGGTCACTTACGATTTTAGACGTTTTGTTAACCATCTAGAAAAATACATGCGGAATTAACCTGAAACTGCAGGTGTGTAAACAGTGTAGTATAGGTTATATATTTCCGCGAAGATTTTTTCACGAAACCCCATAGGCGACTGTCAACAAATTGAAAAAGAACGAATATCTTTTGGATAACCCTGTAAAAACTAATGTAGCAAAGGCGTTCAAACTGGAGATTATTAATAAGTGGTTTATTGAAATATACTGTGTTAATTTTTATGAGGATAGCATGTATACGAGTAGAGAAATTAAGGTTTTTATGAAAACAGTCTCAAATTTCGCCTAGTTTTTTGCTTATAATTTACAGAGTTCTTAATATAAAAAAAGTTTTATTCAGAAAATATGACAAACAACATTGTACATAATACTCTGCAATCAGAATTAAATAATAATAAAAATTGGATGAAAAAGGAGCAGGCTTACTAATAAATGTTTCACTGCGCATGCGCGAATTCAATCAAAATATAATATGCATAATGTATTAGCTAAGTATATAGAGGAACTTTTGTGAAAGTCTCAAAATCATAGCTTGAAAATTCTGAAAATTATCGTCGATAGAATAAGCTCGAAATCCGTTGTTCCCAAAAAGAAGAAAAAGATGAGGGGTTGTATCAAATATCTGTTGATTAGTGCCCAGATAGCGTACACAATATTGCACGTACTACTATATTTGGATACAACCCCTCATATTTTTGCTTCCTTTTGGGAACAACGGATTTCGAGCTTATTCTATCGACGATAATTTTCAAAATTTTCAAGCTATGATTTTAAGACTTTCACAAAAGTTGCTCTATATACTTAGCTAATACATTATGCATATTATATTTTGATTGCATTCGCGCATGCGCAGTAAAACGTTTTTTACTAAACCTGCTCATTTTTCATCCAATTTTTATTATTTTTTAATTCTGAATGCATAGTATTATGTACAATGTTGTTTGTCATATTTTCTGAAAAGAACTTTTTTTATATTAAGAACTCTGCGAATTATAAGCAAAAAACTAGGCGAAATTTGGGACTGCTTTTATAAAAACCTTAATTTCTCTACGAGTATACATGCTATCCTCATAAAAATGAACACAGTATATTACAATAAGCCACTTATTAATAATATCGAGTTTGAACGCCTTTGCTACATTAGTTTTTACAGGGTTATCCAAAAGATATTCGTTCTCTTTCAATTTGTTGACAGTCCCCTATGGGGTTTCGTGAAAAAATCTTCGCCGAAATATATAACCTATACTATACTGTTTACACACCTGCAGTTTCAGGTTAATTCCTCATCTATTTTTCTAGATAGTTAACAAAACGTCTAAAATCGCAAGTGACCGGTCACCTTTGGCAATATAGTGTACATCGCAAACGATTCTTTCCTTTAGATCGTAATGTAAAGTAACTATTTTGAGCGTCCCTGTAAATGAACTGTAAATGCTACACAGTTCATTTTCAATACCGGACAGACCATAGCAAACCCCATTAACATATATCAATTTCATGGCAATCCGAGCCATGATTACACGAGTTAGAGTACGTACATACAGACAGACAAACTGAATTCATAAGTACTTTTCAATTATGTTTGAAAGTGTTAAAAAAGAAATTCAATCATAGCAACGTTTCACAGCATTCTTCAACGTTTCGTCAATCATAGCATCAATCATAGCATTCTTCAACGTTTATTAAAATAGCATGATTCTTCCCCCCTTTCATCTACCAAATTGGATAATCCTTAGAATATCATTAGAGTATGGCACCACTATTTCAGATAGGAAAAAATCTATTTAATATTTAAATACCAGAATTTTCAATGGACTTATTTAATTTTAATTTTGTAATACTCTTCTGCGATAAATAAGGCGAAAAAATCTAATCAAAAAATTGTGGTACATCTGTAATCACCCAGCCTTCTCTAAGCGATAGATATACTCAGAGAAGTAAACATATCGACATTCAGTTTCACACAATTAAACAACTTTAAGAGGAAGGTATAATAGACTTGAAATATTGTTCAACCGAGTTGATGACAGCTGACATACTCACAAAACCCAATCCCAAACCTGAATTCGATATACATCGTATAAATCTGAATCTACTATCTTATCCCACACATAAGATTTCGGTGAAATGTCGGAAAAACCCAACTAATAATCTCAGTTAGTGGAATTGAGCCTAAAACATTGTCCTAATTAAAGAGATGAAAGGGAACTTTATATTATTTGTCAATGCATTACTCGGTAAAATACCGATTAATCACGCCAGAGGAAAAACCTTTTTCTACATCATATGCAACAGTGAAGCAATGAACTTTGACGTCACGGGTATTTCTCGATGTTAATAACTTTCTGAACTCTCTTTCACAAGAGCTGAAAAACTTTATATTCATTATAGCAAAATGTAGCTAAATGTAGGAGCAATATTTCCAAAGCTCCGTATATAAATGTTATGGTTAATCTTTAATATAAATATTAATCAAACTTAAAATGGTGCGGCGTAAATGAATTTAATTTAACAACAATAGAAATGAAACAAAACAAGTTCATATTCATCAACAAGGATTAATGTTATTCAGTGCAAACAGTGCAATCTCAAAATATACATCGAATTAATTGAGACGCAGCTCGATCAAAGTCCAGAGGAACTTGTATAACATAAAAAATGTAAGAGGATTGCTTACGTACCTTATATAAACTGTTATTATTTTCAACAAATAAAAATTGAATGTTTCAAACTAAAAATAAACTGCGAGACTGCCGTCAATTCCAATATTAGTATCATTGCTAAATACGTTACTGTGCCTGTCAACAGATTTTATGAAGGTAATGAATCAGTAATATTAGGATAAGAAAATAGTCTTACCTAGCCAAAAATCTTTTTCTACATCTCCGAAGCCATCTTTATAACTTTCCCAATTCTGGAAAAAGTAGTCTTTTGATGAGCCGAAATCGCTCCTTCTTTGAATCACCTTGTAAGATAAAAAGTAACAATTACGAATACAATAAATGTTTATGAATACATACATGAACAGAGCTAAAACCCGAAAAAATGTAATGGGCTGTCTGGAGAGTTCGTGTCGGTTGGGAAAATCAAATTATTAGAGAAACGGGTAAACAGTTCATTGATTCAAGGGGATACCCAGTTGAAAGCAACTCCACTCCCTGTACATGAGTAGTTGTATATCACATCTCAAAGGAGCCATGTAAAAAAGAGTATAAAAATAGCAAAAAAGCACTGAAAACAGAAACAAGAACGAAAAATCATGCGTCAAGCATAGATTATGTAACACTTTCCAACGCTTCCAAAATAATTTTACGAATCATACTCTTTAATAAGCTAAAATATAACATCTAAGTAATCCGAATAATTTTATTCAGCCCTGTATAGGATCTATAGATTTGTATATATACTACATAGGATGCTAAATTTTAGTTCAGTTAGGAAACACGTAGCACAGTTTAAAATTCTCCGTCTGGAGTTAAATAATACGGAAATGTGTTCCCGAACTTTTGTGTTTCCCTGTATAGGATCTACAGAATTTATACACACCACGTAATATACAAAAAGCGATTTAAAATTAAAATCGCGTTCAGTAACTTAAAACGCACGTCCAGGAATTATTGTTAACATACAGTAGAGAATTCTTTTGTGTGACCCTGTAAATGAACGATGACTGCTATACACACAATATTCTGTAGTAAGTCTCTTGTAATGAACCTTATATAAATTTCAATGCGTTTAAAATAGGGAAACATTATTTAAATAAACCGCAGACGATTTTTCTCCATAGACGTAATGTAACGGAATTCTTTTGACTGTCCCTGTAAAGTAAGTATAAGTGCTATGCACACCCTATTCCATATTAAGCTTCTTCTAATGCACCTTAGTGATATATATAAATTTCAATGCGTTTAAAATAGTGAAACATTATTTAAATAAACCACAAATGATTTTTCCCCATAGACCGCAATGTAACGGAATTCTTTTAAGTGTCCTTGTAAAAAAAACTGTAAGTGCTACACACTTCCGTTGAAATAGGGAACATGCTATAGATAACGATTATAACATATAAAAATTGCAGGGCAATCCGAGCATATTTACGGGAATTAGAGCACGGACAGACGGCAGACGGCCAGACGGCAGACGGCCAGACGGCCAGACGGCCGACGGCCAGACGGCCAGACAAACCGAAGTCATAAACACTTTTCAACTAGGTTGGAAAGTGTTAAAAAGAAGCTATGAGTTGCACCGTCAACTTCAACATCCAAAACTATCAGAATCAATGTGTAATAATTAAATGATAGAATTTCCGGTACGAATTAATTTTTCCAACTGGCAAAAATTTTCCGGACAGCCCAATACATGTGCAAAAAAATCCCTGACGGCTCGGCATACAGGCACAGGTAGATTTCGAAGACGCAGACCGTGGGGCGCCTGTTTGTCGGGAATTGCGGAAGATATGACCTTTTTACGATGATGCGGCAGTTGGAACCGCCTACTTCGAAACCTAACTTGTTTGCAGGCGGAATCGGCAGGGATTTTTTTGTTTTTAATTTTTTTTTTGCTATAACGGTTGGTCCTATAAAAAACTTGTAAATATAAAAGTTTTAAATAATATTAAGAGGATTAATAATAAATTCAAGCGGATTTGAAATCTTGAGAATTGGCGAAGTTATGAATTTTTTTCTTCTAAACCCCCCTCCCCCCCCCCTTAAGGCAATTTTTAATTATATCAAAAATCTGTAATACATAAATTTTCGGCCCTTCTCCTAGAAGTAATAATAACTTCAAACGGATTCGATACGTATCATAAGTAAGAAATTATGGGTTTTTTTTTGTTTTCACAAAAAGCACCCCCATCCCCCCCCCCTTGGTTCGATTTTGTCTATTAACGAACTTGACCGAGATTTTATGCCCCTTGATTTTATGTATCAGTTTCGAAGAGATGCGGGAGTTGGAACCGCCTACTTCGAAAAATAACTTGTTTGCAGGCGGAGACGGCAGGGATTTTTTTGTTTTTAATTTTTTTTGCTATAACGGTTGGTCCTATAAAAAACTTGTCAATATAAAAGTTTTAGATAATATTAAGAGGATTAATAATATATTTACGCGAATTTGATATCTTGTGAATTGACGAAGCTATGATTTTTTTTCTCTTAAAACCCCCCTTTTTTCCCCCCCTTGGGGCCATTTTTAATTATATCAAAAATATGTCATACATACATTTTCGACCCTTCTCTTAGAAGTAATAATAACTTTAAACGGATTCGATACGTATCATAATTAAGAAATTATGGGGTTTTTCTGTTTTCACAAAAAGCCCCCCACCCTCCCCCCCTTGGTTCGATTTTGCCCATTAACGAACTTGACCGAGATTTTATGACCCTTGATTTTATGTATCAGTTTGTAAAAGATTAATGCAGAATTTTTCCAGTTATCGTGGTCAGAAAAAAGTGACATAGATAGATAGATAGATAGATAGATATATAAAGTTTTGAACTGGGGGTGGTTTTGGGTTCTGGGAGTCATAATCGGCGTAGATCTGCAAAAATTTTTCAAAATTTCCAACTTAGGTGAGAATGTAATAGGTAGTATTTCTTACGAAATCTACCTAAAAAGAAAAGCTATAAATAGGTATAAATAAATTATTTAAGATAATACTTTAATACAGTGGCTTTAATACTTTAATAAAGTCCCCAAACTTTATTGTTATGGGACCCACCATAAATTTCGAAAGTTTATCGCGACCTACCCTATAGGTAGGTATATATACAAAGACTATTGAATGAACTTTCCTAGGAATAAAGCAAATAAGAAAAAGTCAAATTCATAAATGCGAAAATTGCAACAAGTGTTTCTATTGTGAAAATTTACAAAACAATAATACGGTATGATAATACAGCATAACATTCTTTTACTACACTTGGAAAAATATATTTATTAAGGGTATGTATGTACAATTAACATGTATGTATACAATTAACAATGCATTAAATGCTAATTGCATAGTAAAAAAATACATTTTAACAATTACATTTTCAGTGCGTTTTAAAACATTATTTTCTCGAAATATGCTAATGTCAGCCTCAAGATGTCAGTCACTCTTTTGCAAAGTTTTATAAAATCCTGTCTTTCACCAATTTGCTTCCCTATATGGTACTATATTTCTTTCACGATTCTGTTTCTTTAATTATGCAACAAGTGTTTCTATTGTGAAAATTTACAAAAATAATAATATGGTATAGTAATAAAACATTGCTACACTGTTTTATTATTACATCGCATGTTTTATTATTATTTATATTCGATACATTTTTTACAGCAGATAAAAAAAATAGTATATTTTTTTAAAACTGATCGACCATTTCCCGACCCAGCAAAATATTGCCCATGACCTATAAGGTACATTTGACCTAGAACCTTAAAATTTGGCATAAGGAAGGTCTTATAGCACACGTAAACGAAAAAATCCTTAATATATAATTCTATGTCGATTTATTACATGATTTTACATAATCGGGATTTCTAAAAACTTAGTTTTTAAGGCCATGACTTCCGATTGCATTAAATTAGAAGCTCGAAACTTTTACAAAACAATGGGCCTTATTATTTGATATTAATTTGAAACAGATATCCGCAGCCGTTCCTTGGAACACTGGTCTTGACAGACAGACTGACAACAAAGCAAGACTATAAGGGTCTCTTTTGAGGTACGGGACACTAAAAATGAACCTTATTGACTAGGTGAAATGCTGCAATATACTGTATAAGATATAAAAATATAACAAATTATAACACCTTGTAGTAATATTTCTACTTATTTTAATTTTAAAAAGACGTAAAATAAAAACATTATAAACAGTAAAATATGTTTTATTGGACTGTCAACATGTTCTCTCCAATCTATGCAATCCATCCATTATAAGAGAAACCATAAAGATTGTAACACGTAAAAATACAATATCTAACGATGTAGAATCATTTAACTTATACCAAAATTATGGCTTGAATTACTCCTTGATTACGAATATGGAAATAAACATCCAAGTATAAATAAAAAATAAAGTGCTTAATTTGAAAAAGTACGTGAAAAATTAAAAGATAGCGTTTCAAATAATAACTTCATAGACCATGCAATCATAGAATATTCTTATTTGTTGTGATAATGGCTCCGATGGAGCCGAAACTTGTAAACAGTGTAATAAAACTTATTTTAATGTTTATAATGTTTTTATTTTACGCCTTTTAACAATTAAAAGAAGTGTTTAAGATGCAGTTTTGACAAGTAAAATTAATTTATTTTCACTGTGTACATAGCCTACCTTATTCTATTAAAAACATCACTTCTTTGTAAAAAAAACCCTGATTTATTCCTTTATATTTTGAGACATTGAATTTTTATTTCCTTCGAACATTTCTTAATACCATTTTTATTTTTATTAAATTTATCCTTCGATATCCCAGTATTCATCGCACGTAATTTCCCGCGTCTAATTTTTCCCCTTTTTATCTTTACGCTTCTGATAAAAAATATGGACTTTACGTCAGGAATTTGTACGCCTTGCTAACCCTTTCAACCAATCCTAAGCAAGCCACTCCTATCTCTTTCCCCCATTCTTACTGCTAACTTGAATTCCGTTGGCGCTTAGATCGATACGTCAATATATAATTGATCGAATTGCTAGTATTTAACGCCGTTACACAGGCTCGGAAAATCAGAATTTGTACGTTTTTCGAGTTGCTAATAAAACTTATGTCGCTTGGCGGAGTTGTTCTACAAATCGGTGTTTCACTAATATTTTAAGATCTTTGTTATTTTCCATGGCGTAACATAACCAGTTATAAATTTTAAATGGATAACTAGTGGAATCGTCTCTACTTTTGTAAAGTCAAAAAATTCATTGTTGATGAATATGCAGCTTCCTTTTATTTCAACGAGAAAAGGACCAGTGATTTTTTTTAAAGTGCAATTTCCAGTGATTTCATAACATCGCCTTAAATCTTGTTCACTTCGACTGCAAAATATGTGATTCCACCAATAAATCGCTTGCCTGAAGTAATATGTCAGTGATTCCTCGAAATAATTTAACACATTGACGGAAAGTAGGAACAAGTGAAGTTCGAAAATTGACACTATATGTTTTTGTAATTTTTAGAATATTAGAAGTATTGTTTTACTCTTTCTGCTTAAATAAACTTAATTTTGATTAATTCAGCACCTTTAATTAGGTTGCACTACTCCCTTCACAACCACGTCAGGGTGGCTAGTGGTCAGTGAAAAATACAGTCAAAAAAAGTGATAAACGCCAGTATATTCTTATAGAAAAATTTATGTTGGTTATTCGATCAAATAATCAATTTGAATTTTTCTATAAGAATATACTGGTAATAATCATTTTTTTACTGTATTTTTTCCTGACCACTAGCCACCCTGCACGTGCATACTGAAGCTGCAACTGACAACGTGAAAAACGAACTTCAACCTAACATTTTTTTTCCAAAACATGACACTGGGCTTCTACTTGTACGCCGGTAAATTCACATTTGTGCTGCTATAGTCGTAGTGTCTAAAAACGACCGTTTCGTTTTGGACGGCTATTGCCGTCATGCCACATAGTGAACTTCGCTTTGACGGCTATAGACGCAAGTGTCCGTCAACGTGTTAATATGAAATGGAAAGCGTTTCATATATATATATATATATATATATATATATATATATATATACAGGGTGTTTCAGTTAAACGTTTCAGAACTTATAAGAGGGTTAGGGTACATCCTGACAACTCGAAATCATATAGCAATGTAGGGTCGGAAATGCTCTCCTGAAGCGGTGTTGTACACAGAAGCACCATAAAGAAAAGAGACCGTAAGTGAGAAATAGTTTTAATTATACATGAAAAGAAGCAAAAGGTACATGGATTAAAGTAAGTGTTCGAAGTTGCTTCCACGGGCTACAATGCACGCCTCACATCTCCGACGCATGGACATCCGAACATTCTGGAATACTCCAGGCGAATTTCGAATTTCTCCGGCAGATACTGCGATTCTTGCAACGAGCTCCTCAGCATTGTCAACAGGCGTGTCATAAACTAGCGAGATCATATGACCCCAGAAATAAAAATCAAGACATGATAGGTCGGGTGACCGAGCAGGCCAATGCACGGGACCCCCACGTCCGATCCACTGTAGACCAAATGTGACATCCAGGTAGTTACGAACAGCTCCGCTATAATGGACAGGGGCTCCATCGTGTTGGAACCACATTGTCTGTTGCGTCGATGCAGAAATCTGTTCGTCTCTCAAAAGTTGTGGCAATACTTGCTGCAGAAAGAGCAAGTAGTTATCTCCGGTTAGACGACACGGTAACAGGTAAGGTCCGATGAGGTGATCTCCCATAATACCGGCCCATACATTGACCGAAATTCGAATCTGTACTGCACGACGTCGTATTGCATGCCTCATCGGAAAACAACACTTCAGCAGGAAAAGTGGGATTTGTAGCACATTTTCCAAGGTACCACTGTGCGAAAGCAATACGAGGTGCATAATCCTCCGGTTGCTGTGCCTGGACACGCTGCATGTGAAACGGATGCATGTCTTGTTCTCGGAGACTCCTCCAGACGCTGCAAGGGGAAACCCCGACTAGGTTTGCTAGACTTCGTGTACTCGTTCTTGGATTCCTCTGTACATGCTGCAGCACATTCTGTTCGACGGCTGGAGTCCGTGCTGTTCTTACCCTGACCCTGTCAGCTCTTTGAAATGAACCTGTCTCAGCTAACCTCTGGTGCAGTCTTGCAAATAAATTATGACTGGGAATACGCCTCGTCGGATATCGTTCCGCGTACAAACGCTGTGCGGCTGGCCCACTACAATTTGCAGCCCCGTACACCAAATGCCTATTGGCTAATTCTGCGTTCGTGTAATCATCCATCCTACTAACTTGGCGTTCTTGTGCGAAATGAAGATTCCGTGCACGAAAGCTCGGAACTTTCGCACAACGCCATCTACCGCGTCAGGAAAGCATTTCTGACTGCCCATTGGTATATGATTTTGGTTCGTCAGGATGTACCCTACCCCTCTTAGAAGTTCTGAAACGTTTAACTGAAACACCCTGTATATATGTTACGGCCAAAGCCCAAAATCGGCCAGTTCGAGAATGGCTAGATGCAGTTGGCCAATACGCGAAATGCCAGAGGTCGTCGTCTAATTCGCGAAATGGCTAACGGCAGCCGGTGAGTTTGCGAAATGGATAGGTGCGGCCGACCTAGTCTGAGAAATGGCATGGGGCGAGCAAGCAGTTTGCGAAATCGGTAAGGGCGAGTGGGCATATTCGAAAGGAAAACTCACGAGCTGATTTTGTGGGTCAGCATATTTTCTACTAAACCAATTTTAACATGTTTTTTTAATTTCAATATAAGGTTCATATGCAGATGAGCCCGCACATTTATTGTTTTTTATTCAAATGTTTGTAATGAAATTTCTTCTAAATGGTGGCTTCAATTTTTCCAAAAAAGGAAATAATTGAGATTATTACATTTTATTGGTATCATTTTTTATTACAATAAATAATATGTGTTTTCCATTTATAAAAATATGTGTTTAAGATCATCAAGCGTTAAGTGGCCTTAAAAGTAAATTATCATCATTTAACAAAGAAATAAAAATTACCTCATTAACGATATATGGGCGAGAAAGAACACAGAACCCCGATATAATAAATATAAAAACTGATACACTAGGATGATTATTCGGTGCTAAAAAACTAACGTAAATAACAAATTAAACAAAATAAATTTACCATTGAGATACTCCAAAGATACTTCATAAGAAAACTTTCTTTAGTTTACAGAAAGAAGAGGAAGGAAATGTAGTACGGACAACGCAAATGCTCCAAATTTAATCTGAATATGCTTTTTTTATGTTGATATTACATATTCACCATAAAACTAATTCTACATATGTAAAACACTGTATATATTTGTTTGTCAACATGGGCGGCCGCAGACCAAAATTCAAGAAGGGATCAAATATCCAAACAAGAAGCAATTGCAATCGATTTTTCCGTCCAGACAAAACCTTTCGCTTTATCTCAGATTTATAAAAAATATATATATTTATAAACTAGTATTTCTAACAAAATATTGATTTAGGACGAGTTATTTCCTTATATGAAATGTAAGAAAAATATTTTTTTAAACTAGGCGGCTATGCCCCCTACGAGATACGTTCACCAACACGTACGTACACACGAGAACACTCTAAAAACATACTAATTGTCTCTGTTTTAAAAAGGATTACCCGATTACGTAAGATTGAATGATATTATCACCTCCGATGTCGAACTTAGTTGTTATCCATTTATCTTTGACTGATGGATTTTTCTGTCCCCCAGGCCGCATCCATTACCGCCGTGAGAGCTAACGACCGATTTGGGGAGTAAGTAAGATCTATTACCCATTTGAAAACTAGCTTATATAAAATAGTTAAGTAAAAATTATTGCTGTTTCTCGGACTTAATTACGTTTATTTTTCTTTTAGACGCTATAAGCACCCCGTTTTAAATATAGTATTTGAAAAAAAAGACGTAATTATCACCACTCAATACTTTTAACACTTTTAATTTAATCATTTTAAAGTTTTATTACTTTTTAAAATCAACGCGTAAACCTTCAATTGATAAGAGTTTGACTAATTATTTGGTACATGACTACATGAAATAAAAAAGGCTATTTCAAACTAAAAATTAAATATCTATTCAGATAATGAAATTTTCAAAAAGAAAATAGATAAACCGCCTAAAACATTAGCAAAATTTAATTAATAAAAATGGACACTGTATAATATCATCTAATCAAGTATATGCTTGCAAAAGTTAGTTAAATTGCTATGCATATTCAGTGGTTGGAGTATCATAGTTGAGATTTATTCCAACTGAGCGAAAAATGCCGCGACCAGGACTCGAACCTGGGTACTTTGACTTGCCGTACCAACGCTCTTCCTACCGAGCTATCCCAACGATATCCTGGCTGAAATATTTCACTCTTATTTGTTGGACATGGCTGCGAACTGCAGCGCTAATTTTACTCATTCGAGCTATAACTATAGTATTTTACATCATAAATGTGATACAACACGGAAACTTCTGTACACCGTGTACTTAGGTCATAATGAACAGAGGAAAGTTTTTTCAACTAGGTGAATCATATTCAGTGGTTGGAGTATCATAGTTGAGATTCATTCCAACAAAGCGAAACATGCCGGAACCAGGACTCGAACCTGGGTACTTTGGCTTTGCTATGAATAGTTTTTTATTCTATAAAACTTATTTAACTGAACTACCTTGACCGATTCTAACATCAAATAATGTTTATTATTTGATGGTAATTAGAAAATATCAATCAACTATGATCAAATTAGAAAATATCAGCTTCTTTTGATGAGTTAAATGATGATATCTTACTTTTAAGGTTCAGTTAACCCTTGATGATCTTAAACACATATTTTTATAAATGGAAAACATAGACATATTTCCCATCCATTAGCCGTGAATCTATAGAAATATATTTGCGAAAAGATTGCATTTGCAACGAAGCCGCTTCTTTTGAATTAGCTAAAATTTGGCACGCGATGATCGATAGATTGAAAAAGCAATAAAAATAAAAACAAATAATAATTTTCACGTTTCCCAGTTTGGCCAATTTAAGCGCCTGCTATCCTTGGACATGCCATCTCGTGGTTTATGTTTACTATTTTCAAAAATATGCGAGAATATTGTATTTATCATTTAGATCCGAAGATGTCACCGATAGTGTGAATGAAACCTATGTAATCTGCATGAAAAAGGTATTTTAAATATTCAGTGTCATGTTTTTATCACTTTAAGCATTATTAGACTTTAATTTAAAGTTAACAAGTGATTGTATTATATTATTTATCAAATAATGCTTTAAAACTTCTTCGATTTAAAGGTTGTCTAATTTAACGTGTGTCTTAGTATATGCAACATATTAGAATAATAACTACTAAATACTATACTAACTAAGTATACTACTAACTATACTAACTAACTACTATACTACTAACTACTGTAACTGTAACTACTAACTACTATACTAGCTACTGATTACTATACCAGCTACTAACTATTATACTAACTACTAACTACTATACTAGCTACTAACTACTATACTAACTACTACACTATTTATTTCCTTTTTTATTCTCTCACCTTTTGTTCTCGTGATGCCTTTTTTGTAAGATGTAACGTGAATCAGAAATTGTTTTTTACTGTTTTTAAATATTATTTGTGGGATAAGGCAGACGTTTTTACCGTTGAATAAATTATTAGTATTTTGAAAGCTTAAGAGGTTAATTGGCATATTTTTGTATGCTTTAAGTTTATTAATTGTTTACAATTATCTTTAGAAAGCTGAGGTGTTAAAACAACATCTTATTATTGACATTATTATTATCATAGCTGCCAACTTTTACCTTTTTTGCTATCACTAAAAAGTAATAGAAAATTTTGCCTTATTGAATGACAGGATTTCGGCGGTTGGATAAGGTAAAATTTACTATAAAAGTTTAATGGTGGTAAAAAAGCGTAAAAGTTGGCAGCTATGTTATTATACAATATATTAGTATCAATGTAGTTTAAGTTAACACCTGCGCGACGAGCATCCTTTACAGAATTTTTAATCTTTTACCACCGGATTTTCAAAACAGAAATTTTCGGCTAATTGAATCACAGAAATGCTAGAATTACATAACACAAAACTTACAATAAAAAATAACTGGTGGGAATAATCGAGGATTCTGAGCATCTTATGCGTCACGTATACGTGTCGCTCGTCCCCAAGGGGTTAAATAATTTTTATAGAATAAAAAACTATTCATAGCAAAGCCAAAGTACCCAGGTTCGAGTCACGGTTTCGACATTTTTTGCTCTGTTGGAATAAATCTCAACTTTGATACTCCAACCACTAAATACGATTTACCTAGTTGAAAAAACTTTCCTAGTCTATGCTATTATTATTATGCAACGGCACAAAGCTATACTACCACCGGCTGAACATGAAAGATTTCAAGATATCATGCGTCCTTTTCCTACAAACAAGCAAGCTGGAGAATATAATAAACAAATACTTTGTTCAAAATGGCCAGTGATATGAATATTAGCAAACCACAACAATCAAATAGCAGGATGGGGTAAAGATAATCACGCATCTGGATTTCAGGCTGAACTTATCTTAGAAATTGGATGTAGAGTTGTGTTATATACCAATCTATGGACAGAGGGAATATTGGTAAACGGTGCATTTGGTAGGGTAAAAGATATTGCTTACGGACCAGGATTTTGGCCTTCAGGTTCACCAGAGGCTGTAATGGTTGATTATGATAATTCTCATGGGCCATTTCTAACTGAAAGACATTTTCTCGTCACACCTATTTCTAAATCTTGTAATGGCAAAAAGTATCACGCTCACAAACTCAGTTGCCTTTAACAGTTGCATACGCCATCATTATACACAAATACCAGGGTTTAACTTTGTCAAAAATTAGTGTAAGCATTGGTCCAAAGCAGTTGTCAGCTGAAAAACCTATGTTGCTTAGTAGAGTTCGTTATTTAGAGGATGTTCTCAATGAAGTGTCTTTTGCAAAGAATAGGTTCGACGACCAAATTAAAAGTATGGGGTCACTTGTTGTAAGGTTAACATTTGAGCATTATCTGAAGCAAATGACGACTGAATAAAAACTTGAAAATGAAGTTTCAACAGCTGTTATTGCAAACTTTCTTTTGTACTATTAAAAACTGAACATAAATTAAAAAAAATATATATTTTTTAAATGTTATCTTTTAAGTTTATGCGACTCAATGCTCCAATATTTCAGCCTGTTGGATGCTATTTCCACATTTGTTAGTGCGTAACTGCGTCATTTAAATTAGAATCGTATTGTAAAAAGGTAACACAAAATTCTAGTTGATATTTTATATTTACAGGATTTTTTTTAAGATTCAGAACCCACTTTAAGTGCACTTTAGTGTGTATAAAACGACTGTTTACAAAGTTAAAATAACCATAAACTGATGCCAGGTTAATATTTTATTCAGTATGAAGATTTCATATCAGATCAGACTAACGTTGAGAGAAGCCAAAGAAACTTACTGTCCACCCCCCTCCATCTGTGTCCATATCACAGTATACGGTGACTGGTATGCCTTCAGTCAATCTGCTCATGGGCCATATCTCATAAATGCCACTTTTGTTGTAGCCCATCTGAAATACATCAGCGCAGTCCACAGGTTGAACGCCGTCGAATGTCGTTTTCGAAGCCATGCGAATTTTTGGGCCTTAAAATGGAAAAACAACAGACAATACAGTAAATAAAAAATGCAAAACGGGAATAGAAATGTATTTTTTTTAACTTTATCAAAATTTTCACTAATAAAACAGTTATGCGTTTCCTAAAAATAATGTTTTACTCTTTTAAAAAATCACACCACACTTTACTGGCAATGAAACAATTTTTGGCCAATAAATGTTCATCTCAAAATGTTTCGCACATCTAAATTGGAAAAATCTGTAGTGTGATATTATTGTCGTAGAAATATTGATATTACCCTATCTGCTAATCTTCGGGTTTTTTAAACCAACATATTTTGGAAAAAATTAAGTAATGAATTAAATCAAATAAGTATCACTTAGAAACCAGCCCCATTATTAAATGATTTTATTAAAAGCCTTTTCTGGTTGCGTTTTTTGACCTTAAAAAAAGAGAAAAATCCGGAAGATTGAAAGCTATGTATGATATTGGAAGTATGCAATTGACGAGTCTTTGGCACTGCACAAGCAGAAATTATAAATGCCGATCTTGAATTACGACATGGAGTGGCTTATATGTATGAAATTCTTTTGCCAGAATGACAAGAAGGCCGCAATTAGAACATTACTCCTAATGAATAATTTGCACCTAACATTATATATACAAATTTTTAATAATTTTTGCCAGCTTGGTTTAACCCATAACTGACAGTTTTTACTCTTTTTTTTTTTGTTACAACTATTTTTAAAAAAGAAGAAAATATGCCTTATTTTATCTTATATTTTCTATGATTATAAAAGGCATATTTTACTTTCTAAAAATATTGTTAGAAAAAAAGCGTAAAAGTTGGCAGCTATGGTTTAACACTTTATGCTCCTACAGTATATTAAAAAAAAGTAACTTCCTACAAAATTTATTTTACATTTTGATTGTCAGTATTACAATTTTGGTCGAGTTAAACATAGTGTACTTCACCATGTTTCGAAAGTATGATTCGTTGTACAAAGTTAAAATCATTTTAAAGGATAATTTGTATTCCAATCATAACTGTTCAGTATGTTTTATTGATGTTGAAAGACATGGAACGGAAAGTTTCAATTCTGAATAATTTCCATATTTATAGTTTCAGGCCATTCCATTTGTTTATTTCCTAATTCTATAAAATACTAAAAACACTATTTTTAAGAAATGATTTGATTACAGTTATCAATAGTCCGCAAAACCTGTGAATAAGCATATATATTACTAGTATATAACCACGTCAAAAATGATGGAATTTTGATTTGTGTTTCGTACAAACAAACAGCATGAAGATTTTATTATTGAAAAGGATTCTGTTGTAGAACAGTACATTTTAATAATGACAAATGATTTCTATAAATTGAAATGATGAGGATATTTTTCTTACTCAATATTCAATTTCTGAAATAGTTCAACGATTAGACAAAACTTTCAAATTGAATATTAGAAAAACAATCCATATGCGAAAGTTTTTGTAAAAAAGTATTATCAATGACTTTCTAAAAAGCTGGATGCACCACATAGCTCATCGTTTGGTTACATAAGCAAAATCAAACGCAAATTCTGAAATGGTTTAACGATTGCACAAAACATTAAAACTTTGTAAGTTTTAATTTGTTGATTGGCTTTGATCTGAGATCGTTGAATTTGTAGACGGTAGCGATTTTTTATTTCAAGCTAAACATAACGTCATTTTCACTGGCGCAAATTTTTAACTCGTACTTTTATGCTTACCACCATGAATTCAAATAAAAATATATTTTCTATTTAAGTGTAGCGAAAAAAATGGCATCAATAAAGTTATAATGGATAAAGTTCAAATAAACCCAACATACGCTATTCTTGTGACTTCTCAGTAAATATGAATTTGTATTCACTTAAAAAAACAAAGTAAATGTGCAGAAATATTTTTACCAAAATGTAAACTGCACATTAAAAATTATACGCCCAAAAAAGACAAGTGTCTGAATATTTTTCATTATTTCTCTTTTCTCTTCAAAAATGGAATTAATCCATTGTTTCCCATCATTGTTTGGATGGGTTCGCACCAGTACAGTTTCCTGAACTTGAGTTTATACAAGTAGATTATTATATATATATTTATTATTATTATATCGGTTGAGATTATCAATTTTAATTGACGAAATCTTCCTCAAATTTATTAAATGATTGAATATCGTCCAATGGATTTCCAAAAAATCAGAAAAATATGCTTTGGAAGGTAAAGAATACAAAGGATTAACGTGCATTTTCTACAAATTTTATGTCATGTTCACTTGCTTGAAACAAGTTTGACTCTTCATCAAATTTAACATAACATCGCAAATTTGGCAATTCAAGGACGGTTCCTTCTTCAAACCAGATTTGCTCTCACACGATAACAGAATTGCAAAAAACTTGTATTAAAAAGGTATGTATCTAACCGAAAATTTCAACTGTTTACGAAAGTTTTAATATTAAAAAGTATTTCGGGTAACATACCATTGCTTTTTTCAAGTATGTTAAAACATTTAAACGTATGTCATACACTTACAGTTATTTTTATCTTCTTTTAAGTGTATATTGCTAATATGTCGTTTTTGTCATTCTACTACTATTTTGGCGTCATGCCAGCGATCTTTTGTTTTTCATTTAGTTAGAGTTTTGTCATGGAAAGAACTTAATGTTCTAGATCTTGAATATTTTAAAAATGTTGTTCGAACATTATTTCTTGACTCCTTCTGGAGATTATTATGATTATTTTTACAAAACATGTTTTATGTGATTTATCGTGCAAAGAATTGCAGCTCAAGTTAGGATCTTGTTAAAAAACGAAACTTCATGATATTTGAATTTCCTGGCACTATATCAGTATTACGAAATGGCTAAATACATGAAATCCCTTTGTGCATTATATTTCTCAATTATATGTGACTTCATTGTTTAACAAACTATATATTATTCTAAGCTCCCATTCTGAAGTTTATTTAAATTTGAAAATGACTTATTTTTCAAATTTCGTGATTGTGAACATTTTTTTAATACCACTGCAATTTTTTAATTATGTTAAAAAAATTGCAACGTACGTCACACACTTACAGTTTTTTTTAATCTGCTCATGAAGTGTATATTACTACCAGAGGTGCCAAGCCCTCCCCAATCTTCCTTAATATGCGAGTTAATTTAAACCAGGTTTAATACGTTTTGCACCAGAACTTTTTTTAAGAAATGAAATTAAATATATTCTATGTAGAAATCTGAAATTAACTAAATAAAGATTCATAAAATAATTTTTCTGGTTCGAAATAATGTTGTTGAACTTGAACAAATTAATGCACATATTACGGAAGGTTAGTGAGAGCTTGGCACCTCTGTACTAGTATGTGATTTTTTTCATTTTTTCTTTTCAGAAACTTTTTCTTTTTAATCATTTAAAAAGAAGTAAATTAGGTTGTACGTTTAGATATATTAAAGTACGTATTAAAATATTTTTTTTAAATAAAGGAATGTGTTCAACTTACATGTTGGGATGTTATGTTTCGCTCTCACAATCATGTCTATGGCCAAATCCATGTATGAATCGCAGATCTCTTTCTGCCCGCAAGTCGACGTCACACGTGTCGACGAGTCGTTGCAATGAACACTGCAAGCGGCCAATAGCATGAGAAGTACAGAAGAAATAAACCTAGATAGACAAAATTTGTTTTGTATATTTGTACTTTTATGACGGGAAAGCTACATAGGATTACACAGTGTATGGATGTGGGTACAGTAGCTACAGTCCGTATAAAAAAAAAAGACCTTTAACACATGGGCTGATAAGTTCCCAGTCTAATAAAGAAAACACAACTTTTTAACAAAGCTATATAACTTTATGACTTTATAACTTTAATAAATAACATAACTTTAATAATAAATAATAATAATTTAATAATGATAATAATAATTTTATAATAACAATTTTATAATAATAATTTAATAATAATTATTTTATAATAATGATTTAATAATAATAATTTTATAATATTAATTTAATAAATGAATAATAATAATAATTTAATAAATGAATAATAATAATAATTTAATGATAAATAACATAATTTTATAACGAAAAAGCTCCAAACAGTGCTCAGAACTCGTTGTTGTTTTTGGTCAAAAGTCAACACGCGCGGCAGCCACTTTGACAACAGCTTTTTCATAGACAAATGTTCATTCAAAATAAAACCTACACGTTCCTTGGATATCTTCAGAGTCTGAGCTATCTCCTGCAACCTCACTTTACGATTCCCCAAAACGATTTTGTGGACTTTTTTTTTTTGTTTTCCTGATTATCACCTCTTTTGCGTGGTGCATCACTAGTGTCCGTACGACCACGTTTAAATTTAGCGAACCAGTCAATAATGGTTAATTTACATGGTGCAGTGTCCGGATAACGCATATCAAGCCAAGCTTTTGTTTGAACGGTGTTTTTTCCCATCAAATAACAATTCTTGAAATTCTTGTTTATCCATTTATTTGTTTATCAACAAAGTCGTTCAACTGAAACCACTCTAACGTTTCCACATGGCAAATCGTCATGACATTTTTTCTGCTACCTTTTAAAGGTTAGTATTTACTAAAAAAAACATCGGTTCGGGGAATGCAGCGCCATCTGTGTGCCAGACCGGGAACTTATCAGCCCATGTGTTATTCGTAGGTCGTTTACAAAAAAAAATCACAACAAAGGTGCCATTAGACACTGAATAATACTTTCTTTCAGAATATGGACGCAATGTTTGAAGTTGGGATCGTTTACATATTAAACTTTTACCAACATTGATTTTTGAAATATTGACATTTTATTTGAGTTCTTTCGATCAAAACAGTCTCGAAAAAAGTACAGCGTACTATATGCTTATTTCTAAATTCTTCGTATAGTTATAAGGAGTCATTAGTTTGGGGTTGCTAATGCAAAATAAGCCTGACAAACTTTTAGTTATATCTTCCGAAAAAAACATTCGATTGAAATGTTTTTTTTGCAAACAGATATGTTAATCAAGACTAAATACAATCGAAGTATTTTTTAATTCAAAAACATATTTTCCAGTGTGAAAATCTTTAATAAACTCATATATATTTTAAAAAGCTATGAATTGTGACCATACATAAAAAGAATGAGCTTTGTCAAAAACATGAATACGTAAGTTTACAATTCATTTTAATTACTGCTTTTCGAGATATAGATAAATTTATTTATCCAGGGTCTAAAGGTTCCGTATCCTGTTTTCGTGGAGCTGTATGTAAAGAAAATCGTAAACAGCAACCAGAACCTTTATATGAGAATTACTTTTAAATAAAATTAGTTTTTTTTAAAAATTAAAACGGTGCAACATGCCCAAGATACAGTAAATCAGCGACGCATTATAAGCAATGTCAATAAAATTCATGTAATTAAACCAGGGATGAGATTTCTCCGCTTTTTTGCATACCAGTATAATCTTACAGAAAATGTTTCTTTATTTAATCGGAACATTCTGCGATTTAACAGAACAACGCTTTCTCTAAGGTTATACTGGTATGCAAAAAAGCGGAGAAATCTCATCCCTAAATTAAACATTGATTAGTTTCTTTCTTTCTTTCTTTTTTTTGTAATATTGTTGCATTTTCTTTGCAATTTTTCTGGTTAATATGTGTATAACACTGAAAGCTTTATCTGTCAGATCGTAATTTTTTTAAATATATATAAATTGAAAATTATTTTTTGAAATAAATATAAATTTTAAGCTATGAGTTTTTTAACAGAAAAGGATTTCTAGACGCTTCAAATCTGCGAATTGACTGCAGAAAAACAATCAACTGAAAAATTAAAGAAATAAAATACTAGTAGCAATTTGAAATAAGTAGTTAAAATTAATTTTTTTTTTCAATTTTGTCGAAAAAAAGTTTTTGGATTAAATTATTTTTATTTAATATTCGCATACTAATATATACAAATATTTTTTTTTAAGTTGATAATTTTTTTTTGTTTTGGATGCCGAGTCCCCTTAAGGACGTTGATGCATTAGTCGAGAAATTAGATGATTTAGATACAGCGCTCAGAGGGTACAAAACCGCCAGGATACAAAATATCGTAAGCGTGGAAGAAAAATATAACAAATGGCGACAAAATACACAGCGAAATAATATAAGACGAGGTGAAGAACCTATCGTTTCACGAATTATTTGTTATTAGTGCAAATTACCTGGCCACCTCGCCGCCAAACGTACAAATAGTCGCCAAACAAGTACCCAGTCATATAATAGCAAACCGATTACAAAAATGATTGAGAACAGCATACACAGAAGAAAAGTGATGAATTTATCCAGAGTGGAGAACAACGCCAACGTAAAAACAAAAATACGTGCTATTCAGATAAATGAGAAATTCGCGAAAATAATAATTGATACCGCAAGTGATGTAAACTTAATGAATAAAAAATATCACAATGAAATAGGCGCACTGGAATTATGTCAAGAAAATATGTATATAATGACCGGATTTAGCGGCCAATAGGATTTTTCGAGCACGAAATACAAGTAGATTGACGTGAAATTAACTCATGATTGTTATGTAATGACAGATCTGGCATGCGATATATTGTTAGATGTCAATGCACTATCAGGATGCGAATTATCCGTCACGAAAGAAGGCGTCAAAATAAAATGTATCGCCAAGAAAGAAAATTCCTAGCATGAAACTATTGTGTATTGTAAATATCTGAAAGCGATAAAGAATTCTGGGGAAAATTTAAAATGCGTGGCCGAAGAAGCAAATGAAAATAAAATAATGAAAATAACGGAAAAGTATCATGATGAAGAATCAAATACAAGTAAAAAGAAAATTTTAAATGAAGGAAGCAAAGTATCAAGATTAATACAAATAATGAGTTGAAAGAAAAACACAAAGAAAAGGCGGATGAAAATAAAATGGTAAAAATTGAAAAGTGCCATAAAATAAGAAAAGGAAAATATTAGAATTCAAGAAAAGATGTAGAAGATATTAATATTGAAAAAAAAAATGAAAGTGAAAAAATATTTTATGGAATTTTTATGAAACGTGATTACAATTATTCAAATAAAGTTATACCATATTTTCCAAGAAATAATTTAATTAATTGACGTCACAAATATTGTGAAGATAAAAGAAGATTTTTAGATGTACAACAGATAGGAAAAAACCGGAAAATTTTGCAAAGAGAAAATATTGAATTATGTAAAAGAAATTGCATTAAATTAGAAGAAACATTAAAATACATTTTTTGTATTAATCGTTTAATCGTCATAGAAATCTGTACTTCTGGTATAATAGTAATTATAGGCCGTATGAATAGAAAATGCCAATAACCATGCCAATAAATTTGATTATGGAAGATATGAAGTTAAATTTGACAGACGAGATGGTAGATCTGAAGGTAAAGCGAAACGCCAAAATAGTTCTCCTACATTCAATGAAGATCGACATAAAGAAGGCAGGTATATGAATAATTATTTTTGTAGAGGAAATATAAATTAGTTTTGAAAATCTATTTCGTTGGGTCACCGAGATGTTAGGGTGAACGAATGTGGGATAACAAATTAAATAATACCCATTTATGCATCACTAGCCACAATAATACAAACTCAATGTTTTAATTATTAGATACGTGATATCGCAAGATTATTACAAGACTTGTGATACATAAGAAGGAGAGCGATATATATAACATATATGTAAAACACACATACATAACACATATATAGATATATACAGGGTGATTATAAAAAACTATCCCGACGTTAGGGCCCCTAACTATCATACCATTTACAGAAACTGAATGAAATTTTGGCAAAAGGTATTTTTAGGTATGCGCTCAAGAATGATATGGAAAACAACAGTGTCACTCAAACAGTTACGGTTACAGTGAGACAATTTCGAAAAAAATCAAATGGCAACACCCAGTTTTTTCTAGTGGAATGTGATCTCCATTGTGAAAAACCCTAAATAGCGTTGGAACGGCAACTGTAGCATGAAAATTACCGGAACTAGGCAAAGAAAAAGTAAAAAGGACTTTGCCGTGCACCAGAGCATTAATTTTCGTTTCATTTACGTCACAGGTCACACCGTTTCTTTGGCTGATTAATTAAGAGATCCCAGCCTGATTAGTTCTCCACAAAACGAGAAGAAGAAAACAAGAAACGCAAATTTCGGGTTCTACGTAAGACACAGTCATGACTGACGTCGTCACGCTAGGTGAAAGAAAAGGCACTGCGAAATGCGAGCCGCGTATGTTCCTTTCTGCCATTCCGAACAAGATGCCGCTTTCAGGGAAAGAACGTGGGGAAATCGTAAAGATTTATTACCTGAATGGACAAAATGCCGCAGAGACATTGCGTATTTACCGCAGAAACCGTGGATTACGGCGAGGCCCGTGCACTGTCAAAGCTGTACGGGACTTGATTCATAAATTTGAAGAAACTGGTTGCACATGCGATCGACCTCGGTCTGGACGACCTTCCGTTCCTGTGGAAGCTGTTGCAGAAGTCCACCAGACGATAAGCACAGTTCGTCCCGCAACTGCACGCGGTGTTTCACGTGTTCTGGATCTGCCGAATTCAACTGTACGCAAGATTCTGCGTTCTGTTCTAAACATGTTTCCGTATCGATTCCAGCGTGTCCAGATGTTGGAAGCGGGAGGCTATCAATTACGGTTGGATTTTGCAAATCAATTCCTTATCCGGTACGATGAAGATAGCAGCTGGCCTTTACGCATTCTGTGGACAGATGAGGCGCATTTCTCGTTAACTGGTAACGTGAATTCGAAAAATTGTTAAATGTCCCATGGGCAGAGAATAATCCACATGATGTGCTTGCACGTCCATTACACGAGGAAAAAGTGACTGTGTGGTGTGGTATAACGAGTACGTTCACCCTCGGTCCTTACTTTTTTGAAGAGGCTACTGTCGGTGATCTGCAAACGTGTACAGTAACGAGTACTCGCTATCTGGACATGTTAACTCATTACGCGATTCCCGCATTGCAACGGCAAAATGCTCTATCTGATGTTGTGTGGATGCAAGATGGCGCTCCTCTACATGTCGAGTCTTCAATCAAACGTGTCTTAACTCAACAGTTTGGTGACAGAGTTATCTCCCGTCATTTCCCGTTTCCGTGGCCACCAAGTTCTCCTGATCTGACACCTATGGATTTCTGGCTGTAGGGAAATCTGAAATCCAAAGTGTATCAGTTTCGCCCTCAAACTGCATCTGATTTGAAAGATACCATCAGAACTGCGATTCAAGAGATTCCTATTGCCATGGTACGTGCTGTAGTGCTATCCGCCATCAGCCGCATGCAAAGTGTCATCGTGTGGGAAGGAGATCATGTGGAAAATTTGTGAAACACAATAACTTTATTTTATGCTGCTTCTCTGTCCTTATTGGTTGTCTTCACTTTTAACCTATCTACAGCCGGTGATTTTCATGCTACAGTTGCCGTTCCAACGCTATTTAGGGTTTTTCACAATGGAGATCACATTCCAATACAAAAAACTGGGTTTTGCCATTTGATTTTTTCGAAATTTTCTCACTATAACCGTAACTGTTTGAATGACACTGTTGTTTTCCATATCATTCTTGAGCGCATACCTCAAAATTTCATTCAGTTTCTGTGATTGGTATGATAGTTAGGGGCCCAAATGTCGGGATAGTTTTTTTATAATCACCCTGTATAACACACACACACACACACATATGTATATAGTATATATATATATATTATATATATAACACACACATATATGTATATATACGTGTATATGTACGTATATATATAACACAGATTGAATAATAATACTAATACCGTTGTTCTGTAGTTTTGTACTCAAGTATGGCGGTCAATAATCCGATATATATGTATAATAAAGGATTAGAAGTGTATTTCTAGGTGAAGTACTGTTGTATACAAATAAATTACAATATTGAGTAGTGTCATCATCGAATTATGTAGTTAAGTAAGTAATAAAAACTGTTTAAAACTTTGATTGAAGAGCTATAATCATTTAATAATTATAAGCCAAGTAGATATTTAAGTAACTGTGGGATTATAAATAAGAATTCCTGTAACACACACACACACACACACACACACACACACACACACACACACACACACACACACACACACACCACACACACATATATATATAGGTGTAAATATACGTATATAAATAACACAAATTGAAATTTTCAATAATAGTTTTTTTTTTTTCAGAAATCAATAAATAAATACATTTAAATATAAATAAACAGTCTTAAAAAATTAAATAAATAAATGGAACTTCTAATAATTTTGCAAAAGAAAAAAAAGTTCAAAATACAAATAGTTTTCGCAAAAACATTATTTTTGAATCAGATTTTTTGTGAGATACATCTGGATAAGAATTATCATTAATAAATTTACAAATTGGCTTAATTACACTTGTTAATTATAATTTAATAGAGTAATGTTTTTCCCTTTTATTTTTAAACATTAATTAATGTGATTTAACCATTCTTTGCATGAGTTTTTCTTTTACAATTTTTTTAAATACATATATTAAATATTAGACACGAGAAATTTTAAGATAGATTTTTAACTTTGTTCAGCAACATAGTTCTACATTATTATAGTTCTAGAAATTTACTAGATTAATATTTCTATATAAATATAGTGGTGGCGAAGAAGTTGATTTATTTATAAAAAGTTAAATAAACAGTGATGGAAATTTCATCACAATGCAAAGAAGGGTTAACTCGTGTAAATAAAAATCTCAAGCAAAATATTTTAACTTTTTTTACTAATGTGAATTTGGAAAATCTTGAATTTGTCATATTTGAAAAATTTTTGAAGAAATTGTTGTACATTTTAAAGAAACAAACAATATTAATACTTTTTTTTATATAAAGTAAGATAAAAATGAAAAAAGAAATTTAATTTAATTGTGATTTAACTAAAATTATGTATTGGGAAAACTCATAAATTAAATAACAATCAATTATTTTTTTAATGCACAAGGAAGGTGAATCCATCGGGGATAGGTCGTCGAAAAATGACATCAAAATTTCCTCCGAAGGCTTTATGTCAGTAGGTTTTGTTTATGCCCTATAGAAACTACACTCGGCAACCCCCGTCCAGACCTAGCGGGCTCTAAAAACATGCTAATTTGCTTTGTTTAAAACAAATTACTAGATTACGAAAGATTGAATGATATTATCATGATCAGTGGCGATCTTCTATAATCGGGTTTCCCTTTGACTAGGTTGTTTTTCTGTCTCCAAAGCAACACCCATCTCTGTCTCGGCAGCTGATGGTGGTTTTCGAGATTGATTAAGCAAGATCTATCACACCTTTTAAAAAACAACTTTTATAAAATGGTTAAGTAAAAAATGTCGCTGCCTCTCGGATTTTTATAATAACATCTAGAATAAGTCTTTTTTTCGTGTCAAGAAATCGTTTTAATTGTGACTTTTTAAAATATATTTTTTTAATATCACGTAATTTTCTCCTTTTTTGTTCATAAAGATTTAATTATATTTACGTTTTCTTTCTCTCATTTTAAAATTTTCCTTCCTTTCGTGTAAATATATTTCTTAATTGAAAAGCGTTTGGAAATATTATTATTTCGGCTTTTTTAAATATGATGTAATTTTCATCATTAAATGCTTTTCTCGCATAATGATTTAATTATTTTAAAGTTTTCTTTTCGTTTACTATTTACGTGTAAATATATCACGTGCAAATGTTATTTTTCAATTGAAAAATGTTTGGAAATATATTATAGATTAGTCTTTTTTTAACATTTATCAACAGCAGGTAATTAAATGGGTTTTTTGAAATGTCAAATAAATCTCTATTCAGACAACGGAATTTTAAATAAATAAAAAAGAAAATAATTAGACAAATTTCAAGATTGAATACTACAACAGAGGCCGAGTTCCCACTAATCTTCCGTGATATGTGGTTTAATCTGACCCAGTTTAATAAAGCTACACACCAGAAAAATTATTGGATGAATCTTTATTTTCTTAATTTCAGAATTCTACGTGCAATTAATTTATTTTCATTTCTTAAAACAATTTCTGATGCAAAACGTGTTAAACCTGGGTCAAATTAACCCACATATTACGGAATATTAATCAGAGGTTGGCACCTCTGCTACAATCTAGTCAAGCATATGCCAGTAAAAGATGATTAAATTACTATGCTTAGTTTTTGACCCCAAAAAACTTATGTAACTGAATAATTTTGGCCAATTTCAACGTTAAATATTACTTAAAATCATTCTTTGATTTAAAAACTGCTTGCTGCATCAGGTTTGTCATACATTTCTCTATGAAACAATCATTTTTATGTTTTTACATGGAAATTTATTTATTTATTTTCTTAAATATATCCCAAGAAAGAGAATCGATCACAATATATTCAACCGCATCAGCCCTATTTATCTTTTTTAGAATAGAGAGATATAATGAAGATATTTGCACTTGTTTTAATCTACATACATAAAAAGTTACTTAAAATTGCATTTAAAATGTGGCTTATTTTTTTGCGGGTGTGGGATGGTGGTTCCAGGTTGGTCGTGCTCCTGAAATATAAATAAATATAAAATCCCAAATCTTCCGCGGATTGCATTTTGATGCTTTTGACGTGTAATTTCAGATCCGCGATAATCCCTGGAGGCAGATAAAATTAAATAACGGGGTAATAAACAGGACAATAAAGTGTATTTCTAAAAATAAAATATAATTAAACATATTGACAAATTTCATATATGTTTAAACTGATAAAGAATGCAATTAAACATTTTATAAATATTAAAGAAATGATTTTCAACTTACATATTCAAAATGGATGTAGATTTCCAAACAATTATTTCAAATGCGCGATTGAAATCAGCGTTTCATTTAAACATTATTTCAACATTATATCAACATTATTCTGATTTTGATTTCAGAATTCTGGAGCTTCGAAAATTTGTATGAACAAGATAAGTTTGCAAGAGCAAATAAGTTTATAGAGCTTGATTTGAGTGCATAGCGAGCAATCTATATCTTGGCGCATTCATGGTTAAATTAATAGAAACAAAGAAAGGCCTTATTCTAAAGTAAGAAAAAAGCTAATCGCAAGGCGAAAAGGTCAATGTCACTGTCGTCTTTCATTAAAAATTATGTTTCATTTTCTCCTTTGGAAATTTTACCCGTACTTCATTTCTGACCTTGCTTAGGTGTTAATTTGTTTCAAGTTACAGTATAAAGCTGCATGCTATCTTTTTTTAGATTTTCTAGAAATGATTTAAGCAGGAGCTGGGGGAAAAATTGAAATTTTAAATTCCAAAAAAGTTAGGTCGTGAAATTATTTTTATACACCAACTGAGTACTGTTCTTGATTAATGCAATATTTGTATTTCTTTGAGTCAGGTACGAAAATCAAGTTGAATGCCACAGCTTTTTATGAAACAAAACAAAAGAAATTAAAAAGCATTTTCTTAGTACAATTTCCAGCTTTCTGCTTATTTTTGTTTTTCTATGAACATGTCAAAAAGAAGAGATTTGAGAATATATTCTACCGCAACTGTTTCCAAACTTCCGATCTCCGTGGCTCATTAAATTACTAATTTTGAACTCTATGGACACAAATATAATTAAAAAAACAGAAATGCATTTGTAAAATAATGATATGTGAACACACATTTTATTCATATGAAATGCATCTAATTAATATACAAAATTATGAATTTTTTTTAATGATGTAAAAGAAATTTGTAAATGCTTATTTAATCATGAGAAAATCTTTACATTTTGTTTTATTATAACAAAATTATTACACGCGAATTTTCCATATTGCTAAAAAAAACGTATAACTGACAGCGTTAGAAGTGCCCAGGCCGGGAATCGAACCTGGATCCTGGGAATAACCCTCCAATCCTCTACCATTAAACTATGACGACGACACCCAGTCAGACATCTCTCACTCATATATTTTGGAATTCTTACAGTTAATTAAAAACGTGAAAACAAATAAAATATATCATAATTTGTTACTAATATTGGTCTGAAATGAAATAAAAGATTTTAAGCATTAAAACCACTCTATAGATGTTTGAAAGTTTCATCGTAGTCCCGAGCGTTTTCAACAAGAGCCTGGTCATCATCAGGAGGACGAAAATGAGAAAACATTCTGTAAATACCGGAATGTACGCTGGTTAAATATGAGTAGCTGAAACCAAATCTTCAGTAAACGGGACGGGGATGGATTAGTCTATTCAGTGAGGTGGATTATTCCAAACCAAATTCACCATTGACACCTAGTAGATTAAACCAATTTTTTGGTACATCGCATGATAACGTAGCATTACAGGATTTCCTTCCCCTTGATGATACATTATCATGATATGTTATCATGACGTTACTGCAAGACACAGAGACGTTTTCATTTCAAATACAGACATTAACGAGTTTTAATTGCTGCGATATATAATAAACTCTTTTCACACAAATATATTTTTGAAAACTTAATCAAACTTTTCATTGCTTTTTCACTCAGCAATGTTGATATTCAGTGTTCATAAAGAGAACCAAAATGAAGTCTTGATATGGATGACTGACATTTAGTATTGAGGCAGTTGTCGGATGATCGATGCATACAGTTTTTGTTTTTATTCATGCTTAGATCGTAATCTGCAATGCTTCAATGTTTGCTGACATTTTGTTCGTCAGTGGTTGTTGCAAATTAATCTATTATTCACATTAGACCACGCCTGGTGTCATCTTTCTTCGGGTAAAAACAACCATAAGCGGTTGTGAATTTTTGTTAGTGCACACGAACAATAGACAACAACCTGCAGGTTAACAAACATTGAGAAATACCCTAGATGTCAAAGTTTATTGCTTCAATGTTGTATAGTATGAAGAAATAAGGTTTCTCCGCTAGCGTGATAATCGGTATTTTCAGGTGATATAAAGTTCTCTGTCTTCGCTTTAATTAGGATAATGTTTCAAGTTCAATACCACTAAATGAGATTACTAGATGGGTTTTTCGACAATATTAACATAATCATCCATACTTGTTATAATCATATATTATAATACGAACAAATCTTGTGTCTGTATGTATGCAAATTTTATTTTAACCCTTTCCGGCACAGACAAAGTATGTTCGTAAAATGAGAAATTACTGGCTGACACCGGGATTTACAAATGACTTTTTTAGAAAATAAGAACTGTTTATTTTAAACTTTCATTATAGAAACTAAATTTTATTAAAATATTCTTGGTGTCGAATGCAAGTTTGGAATTAAAATTAGGGGTGCCCGAAGTGGGAACACTGTGCCGGAACGGGTTAAAAACGGTTCAAGTCAGATGTTACAGAAAATTCGATTAGTGGGTCATTTTGGGTCACTATGGGCCAGTGTAACGCTAACTATATATTTAAAGAAAGGCTCAAACGATTTTGACTAAATTTTGCATCCTACCGTTTTTGGGCATTTGAAGATTATTGGGCTTGGTCACATGTTCGAGAAAATTCGATAAGTGAGTCTTTTTGGGTCCCCGTGGGTCAAACAAATTTTATCTGATAAACGGCTCTAACGATTTTGACCAAATTTTGCATTTTACTGTTTTCAGGCACTAGAAGACCATTGGGCTGGGTGACATCTTCGGGAAAATTTGATTAGTGGGTCAATTTCGGATCGCTACGGGTCAAGCTAATTTTATCTAAAAAAAAGGCTGAAACGATTTCGATTATTTTTTTTTATTCTACCGTTTTCGAGCACGAGAAGACCATTGGGCTAGGTCACAAACAAACAAACATAAAAAAAAATTCGAAACCGGTTCCAAAAAGCAAAGAACCCCCCCCGACAAGACAAATGCTACCTAAATTGTAAAAGTACGAAAGTACCTGGTTAGCCACCGAACTCAGATATTCTGTTTAAAAGAGATCATTTAAAAATATTATAATACAAACGAGAAATTTGAGAAGAACGCCGCCATTGGTTTAACATTAGCTGTGAGTCTATGCCAGGAGGAAAAGTTAGGTTTATTTGGTATAAGATGCTGGTGGGGAACCGATCCAGTTGACAACGGCTTGGAAAAAGGCCCACCTTAGAGTAAGAGCTCGAAATCTGTATACACGCCTGATTGGCTCGAAAAATTCGCCTGTTATAAAGGCATTCGTCAAGGTAGGTGAAGCTGGCAGCTGACGTCAGTGGCGTAGCTACCGTGGAGCAGTTGGAGCGAACTGCTCCACGGTAGCTACGCCCCTGTTTGTAGGGTAGATACGCCCCGATTTTTTGAATACCAGTAAAATCTTACAGAAATTTTCACTTTATTAAATTTCAGAAATTGTACGATTAAAGAAAACAAATATTTTTACATAAAAATATTGGTATGAAAAAAATCGGGAGGTTGGCAACTATGATCCTATTAAAATCCTTTATATCAAAGTAGTTATTTTTTTAAAGATTACGAAATTTTTTTTTTTTTTTTTTACTGTCGCTAAGTTCTATATTTAGTAAAACTATTAATTTAGTAAAATTTTCTATATTCACTAACAAGTAAAACAAAACTTTCATTTTTTGTACGATCAAAACTTACCGAGTTATAATAACTCGAATTTTATGAATTTTCAGAGCTTTCGGTACTGAAAATGGAAAAAACGCGTCTTAAAAATATCTCGACAATAGCGTGTTTCTTTATTGGCATTCTATATTGCTTAAAAAGCCTTGAAAGGAACAACAGAAGTTAGTGGTAGATTGCACTGCGCCCATGGGACCATTTAAATCGGAAATACTGCTCAATTCGTCGTAAAAATCAGTAGGTAGTCCGAACTTAAACAATTATAGTTTATTTTAATATTTTATTTGTATTTATTTCGTCAAATACTTTATTATGAAAATACTTTATTTTTTAAATAAAAAACAGGGTTTTAAATATAAATAAGAATATAATATACGAGTTTAAACCTCAAACAGAGCTAGCAGAAGTGTTTTTATAGTGGCAAGGGGCGTACCAATTTTATTTGCTCCAGGGCGCGGAATGTGTAGCTACGCCACTGGCTGACGTCATTGAGAAAATAAACTAGGTATCCGCGCTGACAGAAAAATCACCGCCCCCTGAATACTAGGCCTGCGCGCTGAAACAAATGGCGGCTGCCGCAGGCGGAATCGTTTGTATAGTCCCTCGAACTTCAACACCAATAATATCTAAAAGGTAGCTTTGACTTATTTGATCTCCGAAAAACAAGGCGAATAAAACTTTTAGAAATTATTGGTGTGGAATTTCGAGGGACCGTTCAAACGCTGAAAAAAAAATCGGCCTGCGACAGCCGCCATTGTTGTCAGCGCTCAGGCCTAGTATTCAGGGGGCGGTGGAAAAATGGCGGCTGTCGTAGGCAGATTTTTATCAACATTTGTACGGTAACTTGTATTTGAAAACCAATAATTTCTAAAAGTTTTCTTCGTCGTATTTTTCTGATAAAAATATACATTTTGTTGCTAATAACCAGAACATCCGTTTAAAATTTTAGTAATAGCAGGTGATAATTTTAGTCTCATGGCTGAAATCTAAAACGTTATTGGCCAAAATTGAACCAATATTTAAAAAGTAGGAAAGTACCTGGATAGCCATCGAACTCAGATAACCTGTTTAAAAGAAATCCTTTTAAAATATTAAAAATACTTGAAATTAAGTGCTTTGTTAAACATTTTCTCGGGTCTTAACAAGCCTTTTCTTTCAGTTATTGCTATTAAAAATGAAGTTCTGTGCGTGGATGGTCAGTGAGTCTGTAATAGAGCTTACTAGTTCAGTAGCTCTTTTTGAAACCAACTATAATTCTTGAATTGTTTTTGTTATTCTATACATACTTTTTTTTTTAATGATGAGGTTAATGCTAAAAATGTATTGGCCTTCTAACTAGTTGCTTTTTTATGTAATTTCCATAGAGAATGATAATCAGTTTCCTACGTAAGTAGATATTGCTGAAAGTATCCTATGAATTTTGAATTGCTGTGTGTTAAACTAGAGAGACGAGAAAGAGAGAATCTATCCCATTCCATCACCTGTTTCAAATTCTAATTTTTAGATCTCCAGCTTGCATACAAGCATACTGGTTCCACATATAAGGATTATAAAAAGCAGGAGAAGCTTTGGTGACTATTACAATATAATTTGTACCATTTATTTCAAACAAAAATCTTCAAGGTTTATTTTATTATTTATTTATTTTATTTTATTTATGTATTTATTTATTTTGCAAATCCTGTAGGTAGAAAAACTCTATACAGAATTTTAGGGGGATTAGTAGTACAAATAAAATAAATATTAAGTGCATAAAGTGATCAAAGTTAGTTAAATCTGTATTATCAGTTAAGAGCATAGTGATCAAAGCTACATAACAGTCAATTTTTGAGAAAGCAATCTCTTATTTCAATATTAATAAAAAGAAAGATTAATAAATTTCTTACCATTTTTAGAATTTTATAATTTTTTGATACGGTAAATTTCTCTGAAATATTACAGTTCAATTGAAAATTTCGGGTTAAAATTATACTTTAAAATTGTACTTGTGCTATGTTCAAGTAAAATAAAGAAGCACCATATAGAAAAAGAAAAAGCAGATTCTAAGAATATAAGCATAAAATTATTTGCAAACATTGTGAAATTAATTTAACGAAAAAAAAAATCCTATAAATCCGGTAAATCCATTATATTGCAAATGATTCCTCAGAATTTCTATAGTGTTGTATGTATGCAAATATAATGGGGAAAATGTAATAAGGAAGTAATATTGATTATTGCAAGAAGGATTATTGCAAGCCCCCCCCCCTCAATCGATAAATCTCTTTAATGGAAGACAAAGTTTGATTTCTATATTTTTAATACTAGAAAAAAATCTCTTATAGGTTTTCAGAAAGTTCATTTTTTGTTATTTCACACGATTCTATAAAAAGCAGATCTAATGAAAACAAAAACCTTTAAAAAGTAAACATAATAAGATGCTAAATATATTTCACCTTTTCGAAAACGAATTTATACAGAATCTTTCTAGTTCTTTCAAGAAATAAATTCTAGTTTACATTAACAAAGAGGAATATTTATTATATTAGGTGAAGAAAAGAGAACACAAAAAATATGTTTAACAAAAAATAGAAAATAGTTTGTAACAACAAAAATTTTTAGTCCAAATATAGGTAACGTTTTATCTTGTAGCATTTCATCCTATTGTTGAAGCATCGGCAGGAAATGAAACAATCATCCAACTTCTTCTAAGTACTGTTTTGAAATTACAGAGACATCCTTTACAACAAGTACACCAAACTAAGGGATAGAAATACTGAGAGAATCAGCGAATAAAGTAAAATGTTGTGTAAAGTACTCATTATTTTCTTGTCGGTTTTAAAAGAGTGGGGGGTATTGTGCAATGAGTTAAAGAAAATAATAAGTAATGTAGAAATTCTTACAAACACGAATAAAACATTGGAGTATGCATATCTTTATAGGTATCAATCAGTATAATTTCAGAGTGCTGTTGCAAATGCACACGAATATAACAAACAAAATATGACAAAATTTGACTTTTTCAATTGGTTACATAAAATTTGTTCTATTTTTTCCCCATGCGATTCAAAACACATTCAGTAGTAGATTGACTTGTCATGAGCGTAAGGATGAGTTTTTAAAATTAGAATAAGTCGAATTCTCAAGTAATAAATCGAGAACTTTCCTAATAATTATAAAATTAGGATAAACAGACTGGGGGAGACAGTCGTCATTGTGGCTCCAGAGTAACAATCAGTTTTTGATTCCAATGTATAGCCTCCTCGACCCATCATCTGTAACATACCGTCTGATGTTCTATCATGGGAGTCACAGATAAAGCAGCTTTATAGTTCCGAAGCAATTAAGAATGTTCTCAAAAAACAATTTTTCCGACGTTTTACCCATTTTTAAACGTAAAAGCATGACACTTGGAGGCATGATTATTGAAGTGATTTGGAATCGAATACTTTTTCATTTTTTCAATAAATTAATTACATCTTTTTTAGCGATTGCTGTCTCTTTATGACCTTTATCTGGCTTGACAGCATTTCATGAGAGATTCTCTACTTTTATCGAAAAATAGAGAAAATATTTAATTTTATAGTTTCTGAATAAGAGAACTTGTCAATAACATGCGTCTAGAAATGAATTTCAGGAATGTGTCAGAGTATCCAGTTTAGATTTGATAATAGCCTTAAAAGCATTAATATAATAATTATGCAATAACTTTGCTATTTTTAATGTCGATTTGGGTTCATCACAAGATGTGACATAACAATGTCACAATAACTTGGAGATCTGTTAACTGCCTCCGGCACGTGATGTCTGTAGTATTTTCAAGTAAAGCCACATTTTGGTCAATGAGCTTAGAGTAGTTAAATTTCAAAGACGTTTGGAGTCTCGAAATATGTATGCTTATTTTATTCATTTACAAAATTCGTATATACGACATCACAATGATTTGAATATGACTCATTCTCTACATCAAGTGACGATCATGCCCAAAACAAATGTTGGTCTGCGTGTATTCGCATTTTGGTTATATTAATCGCGGTGCTCAAAGTGTAGCTGTCATGTTTACCGGCAGAATTTTTATGGCTAAATAAAGCTAATAATTCTATTAGGATGTAGTGACATTTAAAACAAGAATGGAAAGCTATGCGCCAAGCATAGATTATGATGCTATTTCATACACTTCCAGAATACTGTAACGAGATACCATCGTTTAAATATTTGGATGAAGATATATAAGTAAAACCATTAGAAAACACATAACACATTTGGAAACTAAATTTGAGAATTTGTCGTCCATAGACGGAAAATTACTCTAATTCTTTTTCTGTAACTCTGTATGTGATCAGTAGATTTGTCTACATACTACATAATTTCCTCTGTTATAAAATGCTTACCACTGTTGAAAAATCACCTTCAGCAAATTCCGCAAATAGACTGAAATGTACTCGGTTATTTTTGTTTTGTACAACCGTGTAAGTAATCTATATTTTTAAATACACCAAATATTTAGTTAAATTTAATTCAGGTAAAAAACGCATAACGGAACTAAAAAGGTACTTTGTTGATAATCTCCAACCAAACTGATCTTGCAGCATTTATCATACATGGTATGTATTTAGTTCTTTGTACTCCCCTGTATATATATTTATTTACATTCTACAAAAATCTTTTAGTGTATTAAATATAATTCAGCAGGAAAATGCATTCCCCGATTAGAAACTACCCATAAGCGATTCACAACCATACACAGTAATGCTTTCCTATTTTTTGTGTTGCTCTGTATATGGTGCATAGAATTTATATACACCATGCAATATGCAGAAATTTAGTTAAACTTATAAACGCAAACTAAAATTGAAAGCGTACTTACAATAATTACCGCTCATAGGTAGTGCTTTAACCGAATAATATGTGTGTGCCTATAAATGAATTTTAAATGTTACGCACTCTATATTCTAGAGGAAACAACATAAAAGTGTTATTCAGTAATATACATAAATTTCATTATGTTTGAAATAGTGTAACATCATAAAAATACGCTGCAAATGATTTTACCCCGTAGAGCATTATTTAATCGAATTGTTATGTACAGTGACTGGCTTTATTTGGGGGCACTAAATGCATGTTTTCCAAATTTATTCTTTTGTTACCACTATATTTTTAAAGAAATTTTTTCCTTCTTTATTGCAGAAAGTGGTACGGCAAGAATAAAACTTTTAAGTATGTATTTAGTGCCCCAAAAATAATCGGACACGAGCCGCCACTGGTTATGTATGATTCTGTAAATGAATGATAAATGCTTTGCACTCGATATTGTACCGAAAGCTCGTTACAGTACACTTCATAAATGCACATCAATTTCATTGTGTTAGAAATAGCGTAACATCATTAAAATATTCTGCAAACGATTTTTTCCATAGACTATAATGTAACGAAATCCTTTGAGTGTCTGTTTAAACGAACTATAAATACTACATACTTCGTTTACAATACGAAACCCATTACGTTTACAATACCCATAACATATGTAGAAATCGAAGTATATTTATGAGAGTTAGAGCACGAACAGGCAGATAAACGGATGGACAGTCAGACAGACAGACAAACCGAATTGATAAACACTTCTCAACTGCGTTAGAACGTGTTAAAAAGGGAGATTACGCAACTATAGCTCAAAGGAAAGTGGTATTAACCCAAGGCCACGACCTTTTCGGCGTCTAACAAGGCATTGTATAAAATAATACTGTAATAGATGGGACTGAATTCCTGGGACAGATATTGCGAGACTGAGACGGCAACGGGACCGAAACATAGATGGATCGTAAATTTGATTTACTATTAAAGACTACTAAAAAGTAAACATTTTCAAGAAAAAACACATTTAGAGCTAAAATTTACATTATATGAAAAATATTAAAAGAATTGTTGAAATTAACTGAAAAATAGAATCATATGCAATGCAACTTTTTACAAAATTAAAGTAAGTACTGGGTAGCCTAAAACTTACTTACCAAAAATGACGGACAATTTCTCGGTTAGTATGATCACCCTGCATCATGGAAATCTATATCATCTAGTACGAAACAAATAACCAATACACAATACAGTAGAGCACCAATTATCTGAACCTGTCGGAATCAGGCCCGGTTTGGATATTCAAAAGTTCGGATAAATGAAGGAAATTGGTAATGAAAGAATAATGATGCTTGGTAATGAAAGAACACTGCATGTGAACACTGACTCTGACGTTAATGTAAGAAATATTGCTGTCACTGGCGAATATTTTTATGTTCTATTCACACCACTATTTTAATAAAATTAATTTTGTAGTTTTCTTCTCTTGCACATACCCCAGAAGTCCTTTAACTGACCTCAACTGTTCAACATTGTCAAAGTATATGACAAAAAATTCTGTTTTGAGAAAGTGGTACGAGATAGAATTTTAAAATAGTCGCCAGTGGCGGCACTGTTGCTGTGAAATATTAAAGTTCCAACAGCAGTTTCAGTTGTTCAAACTGCCATTATTTCCTAGATTTTAAACATTTCACAAATATGAAAATGTTTAACTTTACTATTACATGAAATTTTTCGGTTTCATTTTGATGTTCATTGTTATTGTCGCTGTACTTCCAGCGCCCTCTTCTTTTGAGCGCCACAATCAGACCCTAATGGCCATGAATCCAATTATCAGTTTTTCCAAATCATTGAGATATTACAAAAAAGCTCGCATAGAGTGGTTTAACTTTGTGAAAGTGTTCTATCTAGTTAAACAGCCAGGAAAAAGGGAGTAGCATTTGTGTAACACTCCTAGTACTAGGTTTTTAATTTTTACGAGCGTTCTTAGCTTAGCACAATTTTCACCAGAAATTTAATTCTATTAAACGTAGCTTCCTTCTACGCAATATCTACATTATTTTATTTATTAAATTTAAATTGCAATTTTTTTTCTGGTTGGAAACATAAGAAACTGCAAAACAAAACATAATGTGGTCAAATAAGACTCCAAAGGTACTCGGAGGTTTAAGATTTCATGGGTAATTCGGGAGATGAACCTGAGCAATTCAGGAGAAAATCTTTGCCTACTGGATAAAGTTCTTGTTTTTGGAGTTGCATTATTGCTGTTAGTATTAAGCATTTTTTGTACTACCTTCGGGAATTTGATTTCCCCTATTAGCATTTTCCCTTTATTAGCATACCCCATTAGCATTTCTCAAACTTACTTTCGATTCACAGTTTAACGCTTCGAATTCTTCGTAAAGACGAGAATCTCTATTTTTTCATGTAATATCAGTTGTGATCCTACTTTTTCTTTAGAATTCTTAGGTTTTACACCCATTTTTTTTCCATTTGTGCAAAAAATAATCTACTATACTAATTGACCTTAACCGCAAATAAATAAGTGTAATTTTTTTAAGAAACAGAATAGGCTCCTACACATGTTTATTTCGCCGATGCTCAGAAACGTTTGCAACACAGGGCTCTGGTTGACCTTTCCAACAGTACTCTGCGCTGTCTAAATGAATTTTATTTTACTATCTGCCGTTACTACGCAGAAGATCTTCTTGAACAAGACTCGGAAAATTTTTACAAGAATGCCAAAGGCAGCTTTATTTGTAAACCCAATCAAACTATCATTATTTATTTTCCGGTGACAAAGTATTTACTTAATCACGTTTTATTATAGATTACAGGAAATATGAATTTCTATAAGAACACAGCTGTCAATCTCTCCCCTTCTCTATCTTTTTTCAAATCAAGAGAAAACTGAATTTTATTAAATAAAAGAAATTAATAATCACATAGAGATAGGAGACATTTCATTAACTAATTTGTAGGTTCAAAATATATTTATTTGACTTCGAAAAAGCCGGAAAGCTGGCTGCTACATAGTAGGTAGTTTTTGAGCAACTAGAGAACCCATTATTTCCCTGAAGTGGTCCTGGATTTTATTTTCTGAATTAGCAGATTTATTTCGATATTTTGTAAAACACATAAAATTATTAATTTTATCACAATCAACAATTGCAAATATAATCGAATACGTACGCAAATATGTATTAGCTGAAATAATAAGAAGCATTTTCTTAATCATTTTAGGTAAATAAAATAGCCAAATAAAAATGTTATTTTTTTTTTTCTAATACTGTTGATAATACAATTAAATTCATTTGCTGATAGGAGTATACAATTCTAAACAACTTAAAATGGTTTCATGCAACCTGAAATATTATAATTGATTTTTTCCATCTTAGATACTTTGCTAACGAGAAAAGCTTGCATTTGAGAATGCATCGCGGAATCTCTAATGATGCAACAAATTATTAATCCTAGTTCCTTAAAAATATTTGTATTAATTGATTGTTGCGTTCCGATAAGAAACCATTTCCGAGCTTCAGCAAAATATGTAAGCTTTCTTATTTTAAGTACATCCTTGATGTATAATTGCTTTTTACTGAAAATTAAAGTATTTGGTAAGTGTTAATGACGATGCCTGAAGCGATTAATTAGAGTTTATGTAGGTAAAATGCTTAACTATGCCTTTCTATCAAAAGTATTCGTTAAATAGAGAGGAACGGAAAAAGCACTTTTTAACCCAAATAGTACCAAGCATTGAAAAAATGAATATTTTTTTATACAATCTTAAATATGTGTTTGTCTAATCCTATGTACACACATAAGCTAAAAAAACTTACCAAACTTTCATTAGTTTGATCGGTACAGGTTGTCCTAAAAATAGAATTTTGCAACTATGCATTTAGTCCTCCAAATAAAGGCAGTAACTATCCGCCACTGTCCCTAATAATTATAAAATTGGATTAAACAGTAGTCGCGGCATTGTGTGTCGGCTCCCATGTAATAGTCAGTTTTGATCCCAAAGTAAAGCTTCTGCGACTCATCATCTGTAACATACCATCTGATGTCGTATCATGGGAGCCACAGATAAAGCAGTTTTATAGTTCAAAAAAGATTAAAAACGCTCTCAAAAAATATATCCGCAGTTGTACCCATATTCGAACGTAAAAGCATGACACTTGGAGGTATGATTATTGAAGTGATTTGGAATCGAATACATTTTTCATTTTTTTAGATAATTTAATTACATCTTGTTAGCGATTGCTATTTCTTTCTGACCTTTATCTTTCTTAACAGCATTTCATGAAAGATTCTCTAATTTATCGAAAAATAGAAAAAAAAATTGATTTCAGAGTTTCTAAATAAGAGAGCTTTTCAATGACACATGCGTATGGCAACAGAAATAAATTCCAGAATGTGTCAGAAAGTATCCAGTTTGGATTTGAGAACAGCCTTAAAAACATTAATATAATTATTATGCATTAGCTTTGCTATCTTTAACACTTTCCAACCTAGTTGAGAAGTGTTTATGAATTCGGTTTGTCTGTCGTCTGTCCGTGCTCTAACTTCCGTAAATCTACACGGATTGTCCTGAAATGTTTGTATGTTATTGTTGTTTACTATAGAATGCTCCCTATTTCATTTGAAGTGTGTATATAGTTTTTTTTACAGGGACAGTCAAAAGTATTCCGTTACATTACAGTCAATGGGAAATAATCGTTTCAAGTGCATTTTGATGATGCCACGTCATTTAAATCATGATGAAATTTATCTATAATTATGAAACGCATTAAAACATGCTTTTTGTAGAATATGGGGTGCAAAGCATTTATTATTCATGCCCAAAATAAATGTTTGTCTCGGTGTATTCGAATTTTGGTTATATTAATCGCGGTGCTCAAAGTATAGATGTCAAGTTTAACCACAAAATTTGTATGGTTAAATAAAGCGAATATTTCTATTAGGATGTAGTGGTATTTAAAACAAGAATGGAAAGCTATGCACCAAGCATAGATTACGATGCCATTTCCTACACTTCCAGAATACTGTAACGAAATACCATCGTTTAGATATTTGGATGAAGATATGTAAGTAAAAAAAAATAGAAAACACATAACACGTTTGGGAACTAAATTTGAGAAATTGTCGTTTATAGACGGAAAATTACTCTAATTCTTTCTCTGTAACTCTGTATGTGATCAATAGATTTTTCTACATACTACATAATTTCCTCTGTTAAAAAATGCTTACCACTGTTGAAAATTCACCTTCATCAAATTCCGCAAATAGACTGAAATGTACTCGGTTATTTTTGTTTTGTGCAACCGTGTAAGTAATCTATATATTTTTAAATGCAACAATTAGTAAGTTAAATTTAATTCATGTAAAAAACGCATAACGGAAATAAAAAAGTACTTTATTGATATTCTCCAACCAAACCTATCTTGCAGTATTTACCATCCGTAGTATGTATTTAGTTCTTTGTACTAACCTTTATATATATATTTATTTACATTCTACAAAAACCTTTTAGTGTATTAAATATAATTCAGCAGGAAAATGCATTCCATGATTAGAAATTACCCTTAAGCGATTCACAATCATGCACAGTAATGCTTTTGTATTTTTTTGTGTTGCTTTGTACATGGTCCATAGAATTTATATACACCATGCAATATGCAGAAATTTAGTTAAACTTATAAACGCAAGCCAAAATTGAAAGCGTACTTCCAATATTTATCGCTCATGCGTAGTGCTTTAATCGAATTATATGTGCGTCTCTATAAATGAATTATAAATGTTACGCACTCTATATTCTACAGGAAGCAATATATAATGTTACTCAGTTTTGTACACAAATTTCATTATGTTTGAAATAGTGTCACATCATTAAAATACGCTGCAAATGATTTTTCTCCGTAGTGCATTATTTAATCGAATTGTTGTGTATGACCCTGTTGAATGAATGGATAAATGTTTTGCACTCGATTTTCTACCGAAAGCATGTTGTAGTTACACTTCATCAATGCACATCAATTTCATTGTGTTAGAAATACATCATTAAAAGATTCTGCAAACGATTTTTCCCCATAGACCATAATTTAACGAATTCCTTTGAGTGTTCTTTTTAACGAACTATAAATGCTACATACTTCGTTACAATAGGGAACACGTAAATACCAATAACATTTGAATAAATCGAAGTATATTTATGAGAATTAGAGCACGAACAGGCAGATGAATGGACGGACAGAAAGATAGACAGACAAACAGACTTCATAAACATTTCTCCATTGCGTTGTGTCAAAAAGGGAGGTTACGCAACTACAGCTCAAAGGGAAGTAGTACTAACCCAGGGCCACGACACTTTCGGCCTCTAACAAGGCCTTGTATAAAATAATATTGTAATATGTGGGACTGAATTGATGGGACCGAAATTGCGGGAAAGATATTGCGAGACTGAGATGGTAACGGGAGCGAAACAGTGAATCCGATATGTTGTGGACCATAACATTGATTTACTATTTAAGATTACTAAAAAGTAAACATTTTCAAGAAAAAACACATTTAGCGCTAAAATTTACATTATATGAAAAATATTAAAAGAAATATTGAAATTAACTGAAAAATAGAATCATATGCAATGCAACATTTTACAAAATTGAAGTAAGTACAGTGTAGCCTAAAACTTACTCACCAAAATTGACGGTCAATTTCTCGGTTAGTATGATCACCCTGCATCATGGAAATCTACATCATCTACTACGAAACAAATAACCAACACACAATACAGTAGAGCACCAATTATCTGAACCTGTCGGAATCAAGCCCAGTTTGGATATTCAAAAGTTCGGATAAATGAAGGAAATTGGTAAAGAAAGTATAATGATGCTTGGTAATGAAACAAAACTGCATGCTCACACTGACTCTGACGTTAATGTAAGAAATATTGCTGGAGTGCTGCCACTGGCGACTATTTTTATATTCTATATACACCACTGTTTTAATAAAAATAATTTTGTAGTTTCATTCTCTTGCACATATTGTCAAAATATATGAGAAAACATTTTGTTTTGAGAGAGTGGTGCGAGACAGAATTTAAAAATAGTCGCCAGTGGCGGCCCTGTTGCTGTGAAATATTAAAGTTCCAACAGCAGTTTCAGTTGTTCACACTGCCATTATTTCCTAGATTTTAAACATTTCACAAATATGAAAAGTTTAATTTTACTATCACAGGAAATTTTCGATTTTATTTTTATGTTCATTGTTATTGTCGCTGTATTTCCAGCACCCTCTTCTTTTGAGCGCGATAATCACATCCTAATGGCGATGAAGCCAATTATCAGTTTTTCCAAATCATTGAGATATTAGAAAAAACTCGCATAGAGTGATTTCTCTTTGTGAAAGTGATCTATCTAGTTAAACGGCCAGGAAAAAGGGAGTAGCATTTGTTTAACCCTCCTAGTACTAGGTTTTTAATTTTAACGGGACGTTCTTTTTGCATGCTTTTAACCAAAAATTTAATTACATTAAACGTAGATTACTTCCTTTGCATGCTTACCTTTTAAGCATGTTTTAAAGTATATTTTATTGATAAATCGTAATTTACTATCTGCGGTTACTACGCAGCAGATCTTCGTGAACAATAATCATAACATTTATAATAAGGATGTCAAAAACAGTTTTATTTGTAAACCCAATACATCTATCATTATTTATTTTCCGGTGTATAAAAGTATTTACTTATCACGTTTTATCATAGATTATAGGAAACATGAATTTTCCAAGAACATAGCTGCCAATCTCTCACTCATTTTTTTTTTTCAAATCAAGGGAAAACTACATTTTTATTAAATAAAATAAATTAATTAATAATCACATAGAAACAAGAGACATTTCATTAACTATTTTGCAGATTCAAAATATATTTATTTGACTTCTGAAAAGCCGGACCGCTGGCTGCTACATAGTAGTTAGTTTTCGAGCAACTAGAGAATCCATTATTTCTCTGAAACGTTCCTGGATATTATTTTCTGAATTAGTAGATTTATTTTCTATATTTTGTGTAACACATAAAATTATTAATTTTATCACAATGGATAATTGCAAATATATTCGAATACATACGCAAATGTGTATTAGCTGAAACAATAACAAGCATTTTCTTAATCATTTTAGAAAAATAAAATTGAAAATGAAAATGTTATTATTTTTTTTTTAATACTGTTAATAATACAATTAAATTCATTTGCTGCGAGGAGTATACAATTCTAAATAACTTAAAATTGTTTCATGCAACCTGAAATATTATAATTGATATTTCCCATTTTAGATACTTTGTAGTAAATTGAGTGCTCTCCATTGCTAACAAGAGAAGCTTGACTTTGAGACTGCATCGCTGAATCTCTAAAGATGCAACAAATAATTATTCCTAGTCCCTGAAAAATATTTGCATTAATTGATTATTGCGTTCCGATAAGAATACTTTTTTTGAGCTTCAGCAAAATCTGCAAGGTTTTCTTATTTTAAGTACATCCTTGATGTATAATTGCTTTTTACTGAAAATTAAAGTATTTGGAAAGTGTTAATGCGATGACTGAAATAATTAATTAGAGTTTATGTAGGTAACTATGCTTTTCTATCAAAAGCATTCTTTAAATAGAGAGGAACGGAAAAACACGTTTTAACCCATATCGTACGAAGCATTGAAAAAAGTAATATTTTTTTATACAATTTTAAATATGTGTTTCTCTAAGCTTATCTATACACATAAGATAAAAAAACTTACCAAACTTTCATTAGTTTGATCGGTAAAGGCTATCGTAAATATAAGACAATAGTACAATCCGCTGCTATTCGCTGTTACTTAGGTGGAATAGGAGAAAGCATCCTAAGCATAGTCAAACGTTAATTTTTTACAAATAGTTGTTGCATTTACGGTACAGGCTTTTAGCTGGCATCTTCTTTGTCGAATTTCTGGGTTTTTTAAAATAAAATGTTCATTTTTAAGCTTTAGAAAATATTCATTAACTTGTTGATCACCCAATTTTCTGCCAGATGGTTTACTTGGAATGGAAAGTCCAAAATAGGTAATTATTATATGTCTCCAAAAGTCAAGTAAGCTTAGAAAATCAACACTAAATAGCAGATTGAGCTTCTATGAAGCAACTAATGCTGTTTCAAATGCATTAACAAATAATATTAAAAATAAACGCACATCAAAGCAAAAGCAATTTCCATCAACAAACGGATATTTACTCGAGATATTTTGTGCTGCCCTGTATATGTTCTATGCAATTTATACGTACCAGGCAATGGACAAAAATAAGTTTGATTAAAAAACGTACCACAACGTTAAACGCACTTCCAGCAATTATTGTTCTTGGACAGTACTCTAGCCGAATTCTTTTGTGCGTCCCTGTAAATGAACGTTGAATGCTATGCACACCATTTTCTATAGTATTACTCTTGTAGTATACCGGAGTGGTATATATCAATTTAAATATGTTTGAAATAGTGTAACATCATTCAAATTCATCGGGAATGATTTTTCCCAATACACCGTAATATAATTGAATCCTTTTGAATGTCCCTATAAATGAACTACAAAAGCTACATATTTCATTTTCAGTACTGAACATGTCATAGTAAACCTGATTCACATATATCAATTACATGGTAATCCGAGTATATTTACGCAAGTTAGAGCACGGGTAGACACAGACATACGACAAATAGAAAAACCGAAACCATAAACACTTTTTAACAGGGTTCGTACGGCTCCTGGAATTTTGCGACCAGGAAATTCTTCGATACCAGTTTTTCTTACAGAAAATCTCTCTTTAAACGACGGCGAATCACGAGTTCAGCCTATATTTCTTTTTATAAAAAGAAAAAACGGGTGAAATTCCTGGAAAATTCCCTGATCCGTACGAACCCTGTTTTAACTATGTTAGAAGGTGTTAAAATCGGGTAAAAAAGGTTAAGGAATTTCATGTGCACCTGTCAGATTAGAAATGCTTGGAATGTTACAGAGAACGAAAGGGCTACCTCCATTACTAACTGATGGCGGTTATGTAGTAGTGGATTGTACCATCGTCCTATTTTCAGGGCAGTTAAAAATGCAAGAAAAATTTATCTCCTAGACTAGTTTTTTGACAATGTTTTTTTACTTGTATAAAAGTATGGATTAATACCTTACTTCCGACATAGAAGAATAAATTTGTATATGTGAATTTCGTGGAACTCAATACTTAAAAAAAATGTATGTTCAAAAAGCTAAAAAAAAAAAAATCTGCAAAAATCGCGATTTTAAAAATTTAATAAAAAATATCCAACATTAATTTAAACTTACGATAAAGACAAATGTATCTTTAAATGACTCTTGAATAATAAATCGTCTTTAATTTGAATTAAAATATTCAAAAGATTTTATGTACAGTCCGCTTATACGTGCTGTCCTATTTGTGGGACTATGAGGAGATATTGGTTAATGCAATTGACAAATGGAGAAACAGGTTACGTCTCATGAAAATTTCTTTGAAAAAAAAATGCATGTCAAAATAAATAAAAAATAACTTTTAACGAATTTATGTCTTTACTTTATTGTTATCCATGAAAGAATTGAGTAAAAACCTAGGTAAAATCTTGTCTAGCCCAGCGAGTAAAAAAAAAATATTCAAAAGTAATTTAGACAAGAATTTTATCCTCATTACATTTATCAAATCTGCCAATATTTTACAACCATTATTTCACAAGAGAAATAATCGCTTTACTTAAAAATAGAAATTTGCAATTAAATAAGATTTAATCCGAATTAGTTGTATTGGCAAAGCAGAAAGATTGTCAGATATGCAATTACAGAAATTTTTGTAAAATATATGGCACATATAATAAAAAAAAATAACAAAACTTCACAATACATTGCCATAATTCATCAGTGTATTTGATTGATATGTATAAAATGAAAAATTTAAATCAGAGAAGTTTAATAATTATATAATAATAAGTTATGTTTAATAGTTGTAAGAGATAAAGTTATAAAAAAATAAATTAAGATAAAAACTTTCAGTTACATAGCTACCAACATATACGCTTTTTTCCAACCACTAATATTTCATGGTAAATTTTATCTTATTAAATCGACAAAATCAAGTGTTTACTCAAGGAAAAATTTTCTATTAAATTTTATAGGTAACAAAAAAGCGTAAAAGTTGGCAGCTATGGAGTTAGGTTTGGGGGTAATTTTACGCAATTAGGCTCCAAGCGTAAATTTAGTAACGAAAGAAAGAAAAAGAGAAACGAAACATTTTTTTAAACGTATGAAAAAGAGTTTGTCAAAATGAATGAAAAAGGACTTTTAAGGAATTTATGTCTTCACTTTAAAAGAGTATTGCATGAGACACTGTGGGACCTTATTTATTTTTTGCACCTCCCCCCCCTCCTTAAATTAACCCTTTCAGGGGCAGTGGTATGTTTATGAAAACTTAATTTTAATTCCTAAACGCGACAATGACACCAGAATTTTGCTAAAATCTTTTCCATTTAATATGTATGTGAAACATATCTCTTTTCTTATTTCCAAATATTTTTTTTTTTTTTTGTAAATCCCGGTGTCAGTCATTTATTTCAACATTTTAGTACTGAAAGTACTTTGCCCCTGACAGGTTTAATGAAATATTTAAAAATATTAAAATATCAATTTGCAATTTTCATGAAATTTAATTTAATTTTCATCTCCATTATGCGGGAAAATCACATTTTCATTTTTGTTCTTATTTATTTAATGTATTAAAACGACTTATTCTATTAGCTAGTATTTTGTTTAAGCAGCTTGTGTAGCAATATCTTTTTATTTTAATTTTATGTTTATGGCATGTTTCAATGTTGATAGATAATTTGTGTGAATTATTGGCACGCGTATGTTAAAAAATTTAACGACATCCCTATCCTAGTTTAACATCTAGGAACAAAGACTTTAATGTCCGATAAGACTTTAATAAAAAGTCATAAGCGTCTTACCGCTTTAAATGAACAATCCGATTTATTTCTCCCAGTCCTTCTAATTACCGATATAGGCAATTAGTTAATAGGAACATATTTTATAAATTACAAGAATCCTGTGCGAAGCCTTTTATTTTAATAATTATATATTTTCCAACATTATTTTTCCGGTAACAATTTTTTAGCTTTAAAAATTCTAAAATCGTTTTAATATGATCTTATATTATCATATAGATCTTTTTCTCCAACAAGATACTCCATAAAATTCCTGCTTCAATAGATTTTCAACAAATTTTTTTTCCATTTTTTTCGAAAGAACTGTATCGCAGAAAACTTCTACAGACACCATTCTGTATGATTTTATGTATCCTGAACACTTTGTATTACTAATTATTCTAAAAAAGAAATTCTTCTTTGACGGAGTATTCTATACTATAAACGATAAACCATAAATTGAAAAAATACTTGAAAAGGAATTAAATTCAGAAAATTAAAAGTATATATATACACTATTAATTACTTTAAAAAAATATGTACTGTACTTTCGATTTTTTATAATAATTTCTACATTTTTTTAAAAACTTTTTTACTAAGACTTTATTAAAAAATCGCGTATTCATTTTTTATCCATGTATTTATCCATCTTTTTTTCTGACAAAGATTTATTTATAAACTTAAACAGAATGACTGATTTCATTTGCTATTGCATAAGCATTTGCTTTTGTTTAAGCAGCTTGTGTAGCAATATATATTTTTTATGTTAATCTTGTGTTTATGGCATGTTTCAATGTTGATAGATATTGCTTATGAATTATTGGCAAAATGAATTTGTAATATAATTGGCAATTTAATTTTTTTCATATGAATTTTTAATAAAAATACACATGTTAATACAGGGTTCGTACGGATTAGGGAATTTTCCAGGAGTGATACCAATATTTTTTTATAGATAAAGAAATTTAGGTTAAACTCGCGAAACTTCACCTTCTTTTTAGCAGAGATTTTATATAAGAAAATACTGGTACCGAAAAATTTCCTGGTCGCAAAATTCCAGGAGCCGTACGAACCCTGTAATAGACTTTAGTATTAATTTTAGGACCTTAGTAAACCACCATTCCAAAATGGGTCCTTTTTATAATATTAATAAAAAGCTTCTTACTTAGACATTTATGGAAATTTTAAAAATAATCATATAACATAATACGAGAAAATGTTGTGCGTGTTATGTAAACTTCATCTAAAAAACGGCTCGAACGATTTTTACTAAATTTTGTATCCTACCGTTTTAGACTACGAGAAAACCGTTCGGCTGGATCGCATGTTCGAGAAAATTTGTTTTTTTTTTGGGAAAAGAAAAACGTTTTGGGGTACGAGAAGACCATTGGGCTGGGTGACATGTTCGCGAAAATTCGATTAGTGGGTCATTTCGGGGTCAAGACGGGTCAGACTTATTTTATCTGAAAACGGCTCTAACAATTTTAACTAAATTTGTATCCTTCTGTTTTGGGGTACGAGAAGACCATTGAACTAGGTCCCAATTTCCCGAAAATTTTATTAGTGGGTCAATTTGGGGTCACTATGGGCAAAAATATTTCAATGGGAATGAAGGTTGAAACAGTTATTACATTGTAGAACAATCGAAAGTAAGGAAAGTTAGCAACACTTCGCCAATCTTGGCGTTATTAGGCGAAATATTAGCGATATTGGCGAGAAATTAACTTTCGATTACGTTTTGGGGTACGAGAAGACCATTGGGCTGGGTGACATGTTCGCGAAAATTCGATTAGTGGGTCATTTCGGGGTCAAGACGGGTCAGACTAATTTTATCTGAAAGCGGCTCTAACAATTTTAACTAAATTTGTATCCTTCTGTTTTGGGGTACGAGAAGACCATTGAACTAGGTTCCAATTTCCCGAAAATTTTATTAGTGGGTCAATTTGGGGTCACTATGGGCAAAAATATTTCAATGGGAATGAAGGTTGAAACAGTTATTACATTGTAGAACAGTCGGAAGTAAGGAAAGTTAGCAACACTTCGCCAATCTTGGCATTATTAGGCGAAATATTAGCGATATTGGCGAGAAATTAACTTTCGATTACCAATGCCAAAACACATGTTTGGCGCAGAATGAAAGAATGTCGCCATGTTTGCGACTTTTCGCCAAATTTTGGTAACATTTGGCAACAAATTTGGCTTTTAGAATCTCAAGGAATTTTCTAGAAATGCTCAATAGGAACAGAGATACATTTTTCAACCAATTAGCGTCCATAGAACGTTTTCGAAACTAGAATTCAACCAATCAGGTTACATAGAACTGACTATTATATGTTATACAGAGAATTTATTGGTATACTGAGTTGAACACAAAGCTAATTTTAACTGAGTATAGCTCGGTCTTCCCCGCTGACATCTACTTTAAATTAATAGTTCCATATTCCTTTATGCACGGAATACTGAACGTTGCTTTCTCAGATGTAAAAGGCGTTCAGGCCTAAATGTCCTGCGGTCAACAGAAAGTGTGCGACGAACTAAAAATGTAGTTCAGAAGGATGCCCTTCTGATATAAATATGTAAGTAAAGTAAAATTTAGAAATATGTACATAGTTTTAATATTAATTTTTTTTCTGAAAATAATACTGTTATAAAATAAAATGCTTTATAGCAATCATACAGCGAGAATTTATCGTTATATCAAATTGAATGCAAAGCTCATTTTAACCGAGCTTAGTTCGGTCTTATCCGCTGGTTAAAATATATATAGCCTTTTGAAGATGAACACTGCGAAAAATATTGCTTGCAGCAATCGCATTTGAAATGCAATAAGATGTGTTATTTTCATTACTTATCTTTAAGTACGAAAACATGCTTTCTGTCAAGCAAAGACAGTATATTTCCATTTTAAATTTTAACAAAGTTTAACACACAAAAGACTTTGTATATATAGTCAATTTTCATTCTTTTAAATGCTGCATTCTCCTTAACACACTGTCAACGGTAGACGTGATTGCACATCTTTTGGATATTGTTATTCCGCCCACGGGCGGTGCTCTTGCATTTTATGCATTACTCATTTCTCAAAAGACATACACAATATTCGTATTTTTACAATTAGAGTATAATGCATATAAATACTTCGATTATAAACAATATCATTATTATATACATTCGTTTACAATATTAACATAAATATATCAAATATTTTTGTTAAATAATGTAACATGCTAGAGTAAGACCCATAGGCGGGAGTTCATGTATAGAAGATTGAAAACTAGCCGTCACCAATGTGTTAAAATAATTAGGATTATCATTAAAGGTATTGTCATTATTTGAAAGGTATTGGAATAAATCTAATGCCCTTCACTATACATGATAACAATAAACAGAGAAAAAGCATTTTAGTAACTGGGAAAATTAGAACTTGAAATAAATTTTTACTTACTTAAAAATGTGTAGATTGAATGCCGAATTCAAATAAAAATCCATTTTCAAATCTCTGCAAACTTATCTTCTTATTTTAAGTACATTCTTAGCTGCATAATTGTTTCTCGTTATTTATTAGTGCTCATTAATGGAAAGCAATAATGGTGATGCCTTAAGGAATGTATTACTAGAGTGCTAAGAGTTTTAATTGACAAAGCCATTAATTATGTTTTTCCGTTAACAGCAAATGTTTAAAGAAGAGGAAGAAAAAACGAAAGACTTTAAGGGCTTGTAAAGGACGAGGAATATAAGACATCGTTTAATGTCTCATGAAAGATTTTTGTAAGTTTTAGTATTAAAATAAGAACGAAAAATCATGCACCCACGGGATAGATTATGAAATATTTTCTAACATTATCGTAATACTGTTGAGAAAATTTCTTTTTGTTGATACAAAGAAATGAGATATCTAAATAAACATTGAAAATACACAACGAAGTAAATTTTCAGTTTCAATAATTCCTGTCCGTAGTCAAAAATTTCTACGAGTTCTTTTATGCAGCCCTGTAGATGATCTACCTCGTAATACACTAAGAACAAGTTAAGTTTTAACATGCATATTGCAGCTGAAAACGCATACCCAACCGTTATGCCTCATATAGTCAGTGCCTGTAACCGAATACTTTTGAGTGCTTCTGTAAATAAGAGGTAAATTATTCGTATTCAACAGCCTATTGAAAAGATACTGTAGTGGACCTCAGAAATGTATGTAGATTTCAATGAAATAGTGTAACATTATTAAAATACACTGCAAACAATCCCCCCTCCCACATAGAGCATTATGTAATGGAACTCTTTTGTGCGTTCCTCTAAAGTCTAAACGAACTATAATTGATACTTACTCTATACTCAGTTGAAAACATGCTGACATCTACCTCAATGATGCATATCAATTTCATTGTATTTTAAACAGTGTAACATAATTAAAATGTACTGAAAACGATCTTTCCTGATTGATCGCTATGTAACGGAATACTTTTGAGCGACCCTGTAAACTAACCATAAATTACACGCTTAATTTTCAATACCAAACATGCCATGGTAAAGCATTTATCAATTAAATGACAATTCGAGTATATTTACGCGAGTTAGTGCACAGTCAGAAGGCCAGACAAACAGACAGACGGCCAGAAAAACCGAATTTTCCTACACATTTTCAACTAGTATGATAAAAAGTGTTAAAAAAACAACAAAAAAATTATTGGCGAATTGAAACTATTGGCTCAAATTTATCTTGAATACACAATAATAAAAAAACAGGGGAACCGAACAAAATTGTACTTCCAAACTCGCTCAACAACGCTGAGACGATTACTCGGCTCGTGTACGACTCCAAACAGTAGATGCGATAAACCGAGTTAATGAATGGTATACATGTCAGAACTTGACACCATGGAATTATGAATAAAGAGGAAATCACATATTCTCAAAATGGTGAAGTTTCAACTGGAAGCCGTTCCACAGGTGCTGGTTATCACCGGGCCAAATTTCAACTAGTAAATTTGAATGAAAATTTTCTCCCTATTTAAACGCCTTATTTGTGCAGAATTTCTGCCATAATTAATGCAAAAATATCTATTGGTTTTTACTGGTGGAAGTTTGCATCGTCTGTTGTCAGGCCCTTCTGTTTTGCCATATTGAGACTACATAAACAATACTCCTGTGAATGTCAATGAAAAATATTATTTTGCATGAATAAGGCGTTTAATTAAGGTGAAAATTTCTATTCAAATTTACTGTTGGAAGTTTGTCCAGGCTGTAAAAAAGTCTGTTGAATAAGATTTAAACAAACAATATTCGCCATCTTGTGTCTACAACCCTCGGTTACTTCACTCGCAACTGGTAGACTACTATATACTTGCTCCTCTTTATTCATAGCTCCATTCTTGATCCCGGGACATCCTATACACAAAAATGCTATGGAACAGTTCTTTTAAAATATCTTGCTTTGCATTTCAATATTTTTAAAGGATTTTTTTCTTTTTTGCATTGGATAGCTGAGGTCGATATATACGATCGCCATTTTTTCCTTTTTTCTATTTTGTTTGCAGGGACTTTTATGAGGACCTTTCACTTTCGGAACAGGTTTAAAAAAAATAAACATCCCCTAAAGAAAAAAAGGGAAAAAATTGAAAAAGTAAAAAGCAGTGATCGTAGATATCGACCTCAGCTATCTAATGCAAAAAAAAAAAAAAATAAATAAATCGTTTAAAATATTGAAATGCAAACGAGATCTTTTAAAAGAACAGTCCCACAGGATAAACATTAGCGAGCGAGTGTTTTCGCGAGATTGAACTAGCCTCTTAATAAAAAGCACGTACATTTTATTCCCTTTGTATTCTGATGATTTGTTATGAAAAAAAAAAGATTGTTTACGACAAGCTGCGGCAGTAGTATTAATGCATATGGTGAAAGCAACATCTGAATAATCACTGTTACTTCTTATTTTGATAATCAGATTATCGTACTTACTCTTGTATAATGCGCATTCGTGTATACTACGCAATCTTTTTTTTTTTTTATAGTGAAAAACTATAAAGACTGCGTCGTGTATAATGTGAACCATAGTATTTTAACGGTAGAAAACCCTGTAAAAATCCATACTCGCAAAAAAGAAACTTGAACCTAAATTTTCGTATTTACGCGAGTATATTTACCACACTATAAAATTAAGGTTTCTGAGATATATGGGTCATTCTATGCAAAATGAGCAAAAATTTAAAAAAAGTCGTGGCCACATAGTAACCGATTTTAATGAAATTTGGTACACAGATTCGATTCATATTTAAATAGAGCTATTCAAAATACACTGACGGAAAAAAAAAATCCCAACACCAAGAAAAAATTATTGTAGTGTAATGAAATTTGGACAATGCATTTGTCTAGTTAACATGTTTAATTGATTAGATTTTCAAGATCACAGGTTAATTTAAGCTTAAGAAAATGCATTTCCAATGTGAAATGCTGTTACATTAATAGCCGGTGTAACCTTTAGAATTTTGCATGCAAGCCTGCAAACGTGCATGCATTGTGTCATACCGGTGCTGAATGTCACTTTGTGATATGGAGCTCCATTCTTATTGTACTTGTTGTGTCAATACTGGGACGGTCAGTGCTGACTGTGGATGATGCTTGAGTTGCCGTCCAATGATATCCCATACGTGCTCAATTGGAGACAGATCTGGTGATCTCGCAGGCCAAGGTAACATGTCGACACTCTGTAGAGCACGTTTTGTTACAACAGAGGTATGAGGGCGAGCGTTATCCTGTTGGACAACTCCCCCTTGAATGCTGTTCATGAATGGCAGCACTACAGGTTGAATTACCAGACTGACGTACAAATTTGCAGTCAGTGTGTTTGGGATAACCACGCGAGTGTTCCTGCTGTCATAGGAAATTGCTCTCCAGACCATGACTCCAAGTGTACGCCTAGTGTGTCTAGGCCGCAGACAGTTTGGTTGCAGGCGTTCCCCTGGCATCTTTCTGACCAACACACGGCCATCACTGGCACCAAGGCAGAACCTGCTTTCATCAGAAAACACAACAGATCTCCACTCCGTCCTCCAATGAGCTCTGGCTTGACACCACAGGCGTCGCAAATAGCAATGGCTTGGAGTCAGTGGAATACACGCTACAGGGCGCCTGGCTCGGAGCTGTCCTTTAAGTAACTGATTTCTAACAGTTCGTTGTGTCACTGCAGTACCAACTGCAACTCGAATTTCTGCCACAGGCGCAGTACGATGCGCCACAGCCGTACGTCGAATACGGCGCTCCTCCCTCTCAGCAGTGCCATGTGATCATCCGGAACGCGGTCTTCTTGAGGCAGTACATCCCTTGACCACTGTTCCCAACACTCATGCACAGTGGATACATTCCGGCCAAATCCACCTTCTCGTAGCCCTATTATACGACCTCGTTCAACCTCGGTGAGCTGTTGATAATGGCTATTTCGTCTTCTTAAAGGCACTCTTGGCTAACATCAACTCAATACCTCAAATTTTGAAAATAAATAACGCTCACAAACTTTACAGCACGCATTTAAAGCAAACCTGATTTGCAAATTCTGAGTGGCGCTACTAGCGCCACACTTATGCGCGAGGCGCGAAATTTGAATCGATGTCATCTTTCAGTTGTATAAACACGCCTACTAAATTTCGTTTATCTAACACAAGTCTTTTTTGGTGTTGGGATTTTTTTTTCCGTCAGTGTATCTTGACAAAAAATAGAATATTTTGGAAGTTCTGGACATTTAAAAAACTTGTGACATAGAATGGCTTGTATGGAATGGTTCAAAGTTGCAAGTTTAAAGTTCCATATCTTGAAAACTATTTAACATAAATAATTTTTTTTCATACTATTGTAACCCGTGGACAGTTAATATCATATTTATTTAGTAATAATAATTTCGTAACACCATAGTTGACCTTAAATTGGTTGTAAAAATTGAAAAATTGAAAATTTTGAGGAAATTAAAGGCGTTATAAAAATCAAAGGAATTTAAAAACGTATGTGAAATTGATGTATGATGTAATGTTACATATGAAAACCAAATTTCTCAAATTGGGAAGTTGCTATTTATTTTCTTCATCTTCAAAATAGCTTAGAAACTTTTAAAAAAATTACAAAATCACAATTTTTCCTATTATGTATACTTAAAAAATCAAATGAAGGAAAAACCTGATATTAACAATATTGCAGAAGCATAAAGTTCAATGCATGCTGAAAAAAATTCAAGATTGCCTTTTGATTCCTAATATAGCAGAAATGACTTCAGAAAGGTAATATTTTATACGTTCTATGGGCTATTTCTCTTCAAATTTAAGCGCTTTCTCTGCTATCTTGCAAAAAAATATATATAGTGCTGCCATCTATACGGAAATTTGATTACTATATAACCACTGCCCCGTTTAAATCAATAATTTATTCTACTCTAATTTAAAATATTGTTGAGGAAAAATAAACTGAAGGCAAGAATGAAAGTTTCTGTATTTAAAATATACAGTTTTATCTACAACGTCAAACAATTTTAAAATCTTAAGACCTTTCCTTCATGTTTAAACAAGTAATAGAAATATTGCATTTTCCTCTCAAAATTTTTCATTATTTATTTTTTATCTCATTAAGGAATAAAAAGGCAAGAATGAAATTTTCTATATTTAAAATATATACTTTTATCTATAACGTCAAACAATTTTAAAATCTTAAGACTTTTCCTTCATGTTTAAACAAGTAATAGAAATATTGCATTTTCCTCTCAAAATTTTTCATTATTTATTTTTTTCTCATTATGGAATGAAAGGACAATTACTAAATCACTCCAATCTGTTAATTATTATTCATTCCTAATTATAAATAATTTTTGATGAAGTCTTTTCACTCCTACGGCTAATAATGAAAATTGAAATTTCAAGCATGTAGACAAAACCACGATCTTATATCAACTTTTAATGGAAGTTTTAATACTTAAATAAACAATCCTGAAATCTATTATTTTACATTTACTCATAAATAAATATGATCTACTTATATGCTGATTTTCATTAAAATCTATGTCAGCCACAGCTGATTTGCTGATTTAGCATGGAATGACCCATATTCTATACTCGGATTAGAAATTTTCTTTTAAAATATTTAATCACTCCAGAAATGTAATACAATAAGTATTTACTAGTAAAAAATCTCAACAGTGATACTCCAACCTTTGAATATAATTTACCCAGTTGAATATACTTTCCTCTGTTCATTATGACCTAATTGCATGATAAACAGGGGTTTCCGTGCTGTTTCAAGATTTATCATGTAAATGCTATAGTTATTGCTCGGATGAATGGAATTAGCGCTGCAGTTCGCAGCCTTGTCCAACAAATAAGAGTGAGATATGCCGGATCAGGGTATTGTCGGGATAGCTCAGTAGAGAGAGCGTTGGTACGGCAAACCAAAGTACCCAGGTTCGAGTCCTGGTCCCGGCATATTTTTGCTCTGTTGGAAAAAATCTCAACTGTGATACTCCAACCATAGAATATTATTTACTAGCAGTTGTAAAAAACAAAAACACAATTGTCTGCTGGGTGCCTAAGTTATTTATTTATTTATTTTTCTAGCGAATACGACGTAAAAGCGTACAATTTACATCACTATTTTCAAACTGTAAGTTTTGCATTATGCTAAAGCTGGAAAATTCTATGTTGGTGGATTAAAAAAGGGCACATTACACACGAGTAAATTCGGTATGAGTTATTGTGTCAACGAATTTCTGTCCCCATTTGTATAGCATGCCGTCTTTGGAGACAGCATGATTTCATGATTTGATTTAAATTATTTGCACGTCAAGTAGTTAAAAATGCATTTTATTCTATCTTAAAATTTATTTCATATACTTTTGCCGGCATAAAACTATTTTCTCTAAAACTGTGTACTTAAAATACATGCTTTATTTTTAGAGGAAATTTTCAAATTAAATTGACAGTAAATGTACAAAAATCGGCATGCATGAAACAGACGATAGATATATTTTTTATTAATTATGATGCCACTTTAAAGGATAATGTTGTAGGCACTGCACCTAGTACTGCAAATTTTTCTTTGTCACATTTAACATATGCAATTTTATTAAATCAGTTTTATGGTTTAGTAACTTAAAACTGTAATTTGAATCTAGAAAAAAAAGGCGTATAAATTTATTTAATTAAAATTCAAGCAGAAATTTCCTTCATATCATTATGGAATTTGAAATTTTTTCTATTTAACAAAGTCAGATTGTAAAGTTTTAAAAATATTTTTATTAGAAATATTTCAATAACGAGGATAATTCAGAGAGTTAAAGCATATCTTATAAACTTAATTTATTTTATTTTAATTGTTAATCTATTTTGGGAAGTTTTGAAAATTATGTGTTTTAAAAATTAAACAAGCATTTTTGAATAAAATAGCCTTTAAAAAAAAAAAAAAAAAAAAAAAAAAAAAAAGACGAATTTTGGAAACATAACTGAAGTTTTTAAAACGACTGGATTTATGTATACGTTTGGCATTTAATTTAATTAAATATACAAACATATGCAGGGTCTAGCTATCGCAAGGGCAAGCGCTTTAGATATCTCGGGCTTGCACTTCTAAGAAGTCCCTTCCCCTCGAAAAAAAAAAAGGCCAAAAAGAGGTAATTTTCTTAAAATGAATTCAAAAACGCCTAAAAAAAGGTCCCGGGGGACCCAAACGAAATTTTTGCCACAGGGACCTCCGTAGGTTTAGGCCCCACTGGTGGTTGAGAGTTTCTGCTCTCAAAGCTGGTAGACGGGAGGTGCTGGGTTCAAAACCTGTCGCGCTCGTCGATCTAAATGTTTGGAGTTTTTCGAGGTTTTCTTCGAACCTTGCCGTAAATACGTGTTAGGATTACTCCCCCCTAGGACCTATATCCATCGTGTAGATATTCGGCCGTCATAAATCAACCAACCAACCAACCGTAGGTTTACTCGGACCCTGAATACATGTGACAAAATTTTAGTTTAAATGTTGACGCTAAATTTACATTGCAGATGTCAGATATAATCAGATCAGCCAATATATTTATTCCTTTTATCGTTGTCATTTTTTATTGGACTAATGAAGTTACATGGTGCGAACGAGCAATGTAGGTTATTTAAGCGGCTATGGTTGCCGCTACAAGTTGCGGAGCAACTTAACGCCCAGACGAAACGTAATCGTCTTGTATAAAGCAGCCAGCCATCCCGTTATTGAATACCACGGTGCCGGACAAGAAATATCCGATTTATTTAATAATAAACATTTTGAGATTAAATAATCTGAAGATAACTATTCTGAAATAGTGGTTTTCTAAGAGCAAGAGGTTGGCAATTATGATTTTTCCATGAAATTAAGCAGTCAAGGAAATTACATTGTCTACCTGTAGTTTAATAACTACTTAAAACTGAGAAAAGTATTCTTTGAACAAAACTTCCTTTTGTAATTTTGGTACAAAAATAAATTAAAATTAAATTAAAATTAAAAATTAATAAGAAAAGGCCATAAAATTGCATTTTCATATTTACAAATAAAAAATTTCGAAAATTCTGGTATGAATCAATATTACAGAAACAAAGTTAGTGGTGCCTCAAAGGGTTAAGCTTAAAAATGTAGCGAAGCTGCTTGCTTCTCCAAGAAAAAAAAAGCTTTGAGTGCAAAGGGTTAACAGTTGCCTAGTACAGAGACTAAAATCCTAGAAAGATATTATAACAAATATAAAGACTAATTATCCATTACTTCCAAGATCAAAAACAGAGCTAAATTATCAGAGTAAATGAGGAGGCCTTGCCAGAATCTACTATTAATAAAAGCTTTTCTGAGCAGTTTTTTAACACTACACACTACAACTACATTCGGGATGAGAAGAAATAAAATAGTAACACACACACACACACACACACACACACACACACACACACACAAAGAAAAGAAAAGAAAAGAAAAGATAGAAAGAAAAGAACTGGGAGAAATGTTTTATTTTTGCACGATCGATTAAAAAAAAAAAAAAATACTTTTTTTTATAATTGTTATTTATCTAATGATTTTTCATTTGCTTATAGTACCAAAACATAGAGGCCAAAAATCCTTTTGATAAGACCTTTATTTTAATTAAAACACTGAAAATTGTTTTTTAATTGATAGGGTGGTTTCATTCAAAAGAACGGTTTAGTAATTCGTTCACCCATGTACTTTACTTAAAAAGCTCTATGCTTGAAATATTTTTCAAGCTAAAAGGTTTTATATTTTATTTATTTATTTATTTATTTTTTTACCACTTCCAATGTCCGATTTCGATGATTTTAACTAAAGCAGAAAGAACGCATACGTGAACTTCTGCTTCCCGTATGAATATAAAGCTAGCTGTTAAAAAAGAGGATTTGCTTATTAAGTAAAACCGAAATTAATACATATTAAATTGAAAAAAAAAACCTTGAATAGTTTCATTTAACATTTACAGGATTTGAAACGATAATGTTAATTAGAGAAGAGTTAGTATTTTTTTTAGTGCATGTCCAAAACTTAAAACGTTTCCAAACGCTTTTGATAGAGACAAAAATTGAATAAAAAGTATTTAAATGACTTGAATTAAGAAAAAAAATTGTTTTTTCTTAAAGCCATTACTTTAATTTCTTTTTTAAAGCTTTCGAATAAATTTTAAAAATGAGAGTTTGAAAGTATTTTAATGAATGAAATAAATGAAAATAAAAAGATTGTAAAGTATGTGTAAAGGTAAAATCCGATAAATTTATTTTTTAAGTGATGGAAATTCCTCATTTACAAAGAACTTCATTTAAAAAGTGTCAAAATAAGGATTTAGATTAAATTTTCATAATAATTCACTGAATAGATAAAAGCGATAAATTTTCATAATTTACATTTGAATACCATACTCTTCTACCTTTTACAAATAGCAGAAAGTTTCTGACGATGATGTAATAAAAATACCCATAAGTATTGAAAACTTAACAAAGTTATTTGAAATTAATTTAATTCTGAAAATATTTATTTTACGGGGCCAATACTTTGGTATTTAAAATTAAAATTACGAACTCATATTTTTGCGCAATCATTCAAAATAATTAATAAATATAAAAAATAAAGTTATGTTGAATGTAATTTGCAGAACAGTGAATGGAATATACGATTCTAATATTTGTTAAATGATTAAAACAACGAATTATTTCGAGCAAAATTATTTCGAACGAAATTATTTCAACAAAATTATTTCGAACGAAAACATAAGGAGGAGAGTTTCAAAACTCGCCTTATCCAGAAAATCAAATTTCGGGAAACTGCGAAAACTGCTTCCATTAGTTTTCATTGTAAACCAAGATTTTACAATGCCAGAAAAACCGGCTATTTTTTTACTTTTGCGGATTAGAGTGTTCTTTCTTTTGATATATGCTCTTCCAATTGGTAGAATTTTACAAATTTTGCTTCTTTGAAATCGCGATTTATTTTTTACGTCCGTTTGCAAATTTCCGTGCGGATAGAGCGATTGTTGCGATTTTTTCGAAAAAGCCCGGAAAACCCGCAGTCCGCCATTTTAACCGTAGCCGGAATGGAAATTATCGAGCTGCAGGTCGAAGACAAAAGCTCATTGGTCGGCTGCGAGCCTTGTTTCAGGGTCCCATTTTAATCAAATCTAAACTTCTTTCGTTGTTTCTGTAAAAATGTTCATTTTTCACTAATTTACGATGACTTTTAATTAATATTTTGCGTAAATTTTATGATTTCCAGTGTGACAGCAGGTAATCAGCTGTAAGTACACCAAATTTTAAGTCCCTAACTTATACAGTTTCTGAGAACAGACAGACGGACAAAGGAGTGAAACGAATAGGGTTTCCTGAGATGAACGAAACCCTATAAAATAAGTCAGGTGTGGAAGCACTGTCTAAGATAGAAAAACATCTGCAGACCAGATGATTAACAGCTCCCACGATTTCCGCAGGTTATAAATTTCACTCGCTACTGTGATTCTCGTGAAATCGAGGGGAAAAGGGTTGCCAAAGGCGACTATTTTTTATTTTAATTTTGCCTACCACTATTTCCAAACAATGAACTCCATCATAGTTTCCTATTAAAAATAACATAGATAAACTCTAAAAAGTCATCCCATACTTCGGGACCACAATGTTTCGAGTTCGAGCTGTATGAGGAAGGTTTAGAGTTTATCGTATGCAGGTTTTTTAATTAATTTCGAACTCACAGCATCACCAGTAAGTTTATACGATATGTGTCATTAGATGGACTGCGTCATACAGAGTGCGTACAGTAGCTTACATTTGACTCATTACTTCTAAATAACAAAATTCATCTTTTTAAATTGAGAGTTCTGTGATTGAATAACGCAAAGTTCCTATTAGGAAATAGTCGAAGCAAAATAAAATGCATCTCTATGCACTCACTGGAGATAAATAGAGTCTGATTAGCGTACGGCATGCGTGGCAGCTGAAACGGTAAACAGTACTATTTCTTAATAGTAATCATTACGTTATTTAAAGGCACAATTTCTGTCATAAATAAGGCGAACTTTACTGTTAGGAAATAGTGCTTGGTATAATTAAACATTTGGTTATAAGGAAAGCATCTTACAAAAATAAAATGTTTAAGCAATATTGCTATTTATGAAATTAATTATCTCATTGCAATTTTGCAGATAATTAAAGGGATTTATTAGAGTGAATTAGACGCTGATTACAGATTACGTCCTAGATTAACAAGGAGAAAATCGACAAGATCTCTTTCAATACCAGAATTAAGATTCGACACCAACGATTTCCGGATGAGCGTCCTGTACAGAAGTTTTAGTCTTTTAACTCCAGCATTTCGGAAATTGTATCTTTAACTCATTTAATCGCAGTAATTCTATCATTAAAAGAGGAAAAACAAATTTATTTCAAAATTACGATAAAACAAATCAAGGATTTTGAGCATCGCACGTCACGTATACGCAATAGGCATAATGAAATTATGTAACCGTTTTGCCCAAAACCCAAGCAGCGTGGCTTTTTTTTTCTAATCTATGTAACCTCTAATCGTTTTTGACAAACAATTAGATATCTTGAGTGAAAATAATGTTATATAATCCAACCTGATGAGAGTTACTTAAATTAATAATTGAATATTTTCCTACGTTATTTTTCCGGTGTAAGTTGATCAGCCGTTTTAATTAAAAATAACACCTCCCAATCATTATAATCTCTGTTTATTATATTCTATTATTCTATGTGATATTTTCTGTACCTCAAGTAAGATTCTTATTTTAACTTTAGATGGAACGTCAAAACGTTTTCAGTTTTTCGAAAACAAAATATCGTAGAAATGTTTTCCGACATCATTCTGTATGTTTCGATGTACCTTGGATTCCAGGTTTAACTAATGAATATTCGAAGTAACCTTTTAAAAATGTAATTATTAGAGGTATCTTTATTTAGCCCCTTAACTGCGCTCAGGTACGATGCGTAAATGAGGGCTTCTGCTTATAGTTTGTACCTATCTTTGAAGTTTTCGACCATTTTTCAACGTGAATTTGAGACCAATATTTCGTAAGAGTAATATTCGACTAATATAATGACAGAGATTCGGCGTTGAAATAAGAAATTGATTACCATTTGAAAATTGGGGTCCTTAAAATACTCAAAATTAAAACTGTACAAATCCTGCTAAGCTGGTTTCGTTGGCGACGTAGTCAAACGTCGTTTGTTTTTCGAGAAATGCATGTTTAGACACTTGCACTGGAAAATCTTGTCACGCACGTTGAGAGGTTTTTCTGAATTATTACAGGGTTCACAAGTCTCGTACCACTAATTTTAATAGTAACATTGTCTTATTTAATCGCAGAGTTTCTGCCATCAGATACGATGAAGATAACTAATAAAAATTCTGAAGCTATGCAACTAATTAAAAAATAAATACGACGTGCGGTACACGTATTTCATACCAAGTAGTGCTGCATAGCTACTATTTCTTCCGTTTTTATAACACCACTACTTTTAAAAAATATTCTTCATTCTCTATTAAGGAGAATTTCTAAATATAAAGCTAATGTTTCTCTTTGGAAATAGAGGTATTAAAAAACGGGAGCGTTAACCGCTATGGTAATGTTTTTTTTTTTTTTTAAGAAAGTCTATTTCATGTAGCAACGACAAGTTTCTACGATTCCTCCAACTAAATTTTAATAGTATTCTTCGTCTTATTAAAACTCAGAAATTCTTTCACTAAATAATCTGAAGACTACTATTTAAATTTAATGGTGACAATTGTCTTTCTGGTATGCAGTTGTTTAATCACATACTGTTCACTTTTTCTGTCATGATTTCGATATCAGTAGACTGAGATTTCCACGTCTTTTTTCAACAATAGAATATGCTAATGGAGGTTTCAATTTAACAGGAATCTGTGTATGATTGATACACGTACAAATTACGCTAATGCAATGCATAGTCTTGTTCTCATCGATTGGGAGTATTAATGTTCAACCATCATTTTAAACTAAATTTTTTTCTGTATAATTTACTATGGTTACTACTTATTTATTTTCTATATATTTTTAAATGAAATGAAGAATACAAAGATATACATACGTAAAGTATAATACTTTACTTGAAAATTAAGTGAAAAAAACGTTGTCTCTTAAAAAAAATCTTATTAAACTTTAACCCTTTATATCCTGAATTAATTTTCCAGATACTTTTTAGATGCTCAGAATCCTCGATTATTCCTACCAGTTATTTTTTTTTGTAAAGTTTTCCTTCTATACTCATAGCATTTTTGCGATTCAATTAGGTGAAAATATCTCATTTGAAAAACCGGTGGTAACAGATTAAAAATTATGTAAAAGACGCTCGTCACGAAGGGGTTAAAATGGTACTTATAAGTACAGTCAGGAGAAAAAGGGTTAAAGCAATGGTTCCCAAATTTCTGGCTCTCAAACCCACTAAATCGAATTTTATACTTTTGTGTTCCACCAGGTAAGGAAGGTACTATTATAAGGGACCGATTTACAGCAGAGAACTTACGCCATTTAGCAACAGTTTACTGCTCGTGCGTTAACCATACAATTTTATTTTTCATAATTTCGATGTCAGCTATGTGTGGCAACTTATATAAAAAAAACAGTCGAATATAATGAAAATTCAGAAAAGTATTGGCGATAAAGTAAGCTGAATTTCAGTTGCTTTTTTAAAAGTTCTGCATAATGGATCTTCATCAAATTTGCAATCAGTTCCCTGTATCGCCGATATCTATCTGAATTTTCATGATACTCGACTGGCTTTTTTATATAAATTTTACCCTATATACATGATTACCCAATTATGAAAAAAAAACCTTTGATAGCGTTTGCGCATGCACAGTTAAACATTATTTCATACAAATGCTCACATCTCATGAATATTCAACATATCCATGTTTTTAATTAAAATATAATGTTTCTATTGTGCTTTGTCAAGTTTTTCAAAAGTACCATTAAATTTGGTTTTTAAAAAAAATCCATACATTCATTGGGTATGCGATATATTCTTATGTATACAAACGTTGTACATGGTATTTGCATAGTCATTTGCTACAGTGACGGATGTGGGTTTCGATGACGACGTAGTCAAGAGATTAATAGTTTAACAAGATGAGAAATCAAGAAAAATCATCGTTAAATAAATAAAAGTAATATATGCACTTCTGAAATAAGCTTATAAAAGAACGTGTTTACTAAAATGCTACATTATTACACAATAGAAAACATTGAGTTTTCCATACCATCTGGAAATTTTTGATATGTTATGAATTTGCACCTGGCACATATTGTAACAACTTAATATGTGCTAATATTTAAATGTCTCAAATATTGAAAAAATATAGTAAAAATAACTGTAAAATCAAACTATTTTCACGTGAAGTTTATGTTGTTGCTAAAATACATGTTTTCTCTTCTGTATCGAAAGATACAATAATTTTTAAAGTTGTCTTTAATTATTTTCTTCTTATAAGGTAAAAATATTGATTATTTTCGAAAATATCACATTTTCGTTTCAAGAATAAAATAGTCTATGCAAACAAAATAGTACATTACAGAATATAGATTAATTAATGTTCAAATGGTCGTGGTACCAGATAACATACTAAACTTTCAAAAAATTCCCCCTTTTTTGGTAAAGCACTTAAATGAAAGGAAATTCGTTTTCATTTGCTTTTTATTTTCATAAAATAATTAAATATAAAGTATAAGGATATATGTTGCTAAAATACTTGTACTACTCTTCTATATATGCATGCATATACAAAACATCTGAAAAGTTATCTCCAGTTATTTTTTTTCGTTGTGTGATATTATTAATTCATTATGCAAAATATACTTCATTTCTGTCTCAATATTAAACTGTTCTGTTCTGTGAATATCAATAAGATTTTTCTTCCAGAGTACACAACTCATTATGGATTTAATTAATACATTGATGATCATGGTACCAGATATTCTTCCAAACTTTTAGAAATTGTCCTCTTTTTTTGATAAATTAAATAAATAAAAGCAAACATGATTCACCTATTTTTTTTATTTCCTACACTTCATTTCCATAAAATAATTAAGTGAAAAGTATAGGTAATCTGTAATGCAATTTTAGGGCTTTTTTAAAAACAATCAACAATATTAACCAGAATTTTCGAACAGTAGTTTTTCCTTTACATAATGACAGCCATTGTTGGGTCATGTTGCACGATTAGATAAAACAAAAATCTACGTTAGTTTACTGTAATGCGCCCGCTATTTGCCCGAAAATTTTTCCAGATATGTTTGTCAATCTTCGAATATCTCCGATTAAATAAGGCACTTATTTCTGTAATAATTTTCTGGTGAATAGCGGGCTCCAGGTTGGACAGCCCTGCTCTAATAGATATTTTAAAATAAAAATCTTACTAAATTGGCATCACTGATAAGGAGTTCGACAGAAATAAAAGCACTGATAATTAATTATAAGTAGCATGTTTTCTGTCTAATAGTAAAATAATAATAATACTATTGGATGCTTCTAAAAGGTAATCCGTAGTTCATTAAACATAAAAAAATCGTATAATAATTGTAAAAAATTAAAAAATACCTATCTCTGAAAATTGAAGCATTCATTCTTTATGATTTGGGTGAAGATTTTACGCTATTCATATAACATGATAGACACAACATAGGAGGAAAAAAATTGGAAAACTTAGCACTTTTTTCTGTAAATAAATAAAAGATGAAAAAAAAAGATGATTTTTTTCAAGTGCTACGCAAAAATATGGTTTTAAATATTAAGTTTTTTAGCAACAATTGCAACAACTCCCTTTACTAATGTGTAATTAATCTGTCTCCGATTTTTTTGCGGCATCTTATGTTTATATAAGCGCCTCAGATGCTCTTATAAAAATAAATTACGTAGAAATAAGTGAGTTTTTTTTCCCTTTCTTGTTAAGAAACTGATAGCTATAATATTTGTCGAACGTTCTGTTTTGACATGGACCAAATTTATAAGAAGTGTGTCCAAATCCCTGTAAAAGACGGAAAACTCAGCTACTTTTTTCTGTAAATAAATCTAACAAGGACATTGTATTTAAATTCGTAAAAGGGGATTTTGTTGAAATATTATAAAATAACGTGGTATCAAATAATGCCTTTTTAAGCAACAAATTAAACACTCTTGCATAATATATTATTAATTTGACTGTGATATTTTGTACCATCTTATTGTATTTACGTAAAAATGGCTTATACATTCTTACGAAAGGAGGCAACAAGGAAATAAATGGGAAAATAATTACTTTTCTTCTCTAGAAAAAAGCAACTAAAATATTTGCCTTACTGTTCTGTTTTCACATGGAACAAACTTATTAGAGATGTCTCCAAATCCCTATATTTCATGAGGGATATTATTGATTTGCTCTACAACATACAGTTCATCTTTATCTCAATAATATGATACATTACAATAAAGATTAAAGAACATTTTCTGTGAATGATAACATACTTGTATGAAACAGATTTCATTTATCTTTAAATCTCTAGGTTGCATGCATGCAAAATACATAGGTGCCAACCTCTCATTAATATTCAGTAATATGCGGATTAATTTGACCCAGTTTAACAACGTTTCAAACCAGAAAAATTATTGGATGAATCTTTTTTCATTCAATTTCAGGTTTCTATGTGGAATTTATTTAATTTCATTTCTTAAAATAATTTCTGGTGCGAAACGTGTTAAACCTGGGTCAAATTAACCCGCATATTACGGAATATTAATAAGAGGTGGAAACCTATGAAAATATACAATATATTCTCCATTGCAAATTCGAGATCTTCAAAAATCGGTCTCATATCTGGGCTTCGGAGATTTGCTTTTGAGTGATTAAAAAGATATATTGACATCCAGAAACAGTTGTACTTAGATAAAGTGTAAATTCCGCCTAAAAAATTATTATTATTATTATTATTATTATTATTATTATTATTTTGCAGAAATGTCACACTTGTACAAAATATTTAATTTTCTTTACATTTTGATTACTGAAACTTTTTTAATATTAATTTTTTTAATATATGTTTAAAATTATTTTTTGAGATATAAATTATTAACCCTATACTATAGCTGCCAACACTACCGTTTTTTGAATACTAGTATTTTAAAACAGAAAGATGTAACCTTATTTTTATTCAAAGATTAAATAAGCCAAAGATTACTTTTCAGAATTAGCGATATTAAAAGAACAGGATGTTATAAACGCTATGTTATAAACATTATGTTAGAAACACACATACATTATAAATTTTTCAGAGATCAATGTCTTATAGTAATGTTTTCTAGTATAGTATTTTGAGCCTTATATAGAAAAAACTTCAATTTCAAAAATAATTTGCCTAAATGCGAAATATTCCAGTTTTTTACACAAAAATTAAAATTGAGAACCGCGAAGCAATTTACTTGACAAATATGTCAAAATGTTCTTCTGAAAACTTTATAAATTTTTTGTTAAGGAATATTTTCCTGTAGAATTTGTAATTAGGTGTGTCTCTAGCTAAATTATTTTTCATTTCTACACTGTGAACCCTAAACTTCACAAATTTTTCTTCTGCATTCAGCCTGTTTTCTGTACTTATATTTCGGGTTAGATAACATAAATTTTAAGGAGAAATTCACCTGCTATTTTAATATTAAGCTTCTCTGATTACATAAGACATTTTTATTTAAATATAGTAGTTGCTTGGAACCAGTGGCGTAGTCAGGGTGGGGGGGGGAGGGGTCCAGATGCCTTGAATACCACTAATTTTGTAAAGTGTTCTTTGACTTATCTAATCGGAAAGCTTTCTGTGATAATGAATGCGAAGAAAACGTCACATTGTTACTGATATTCAGAGCATTTGGACCCCCTCCCTGGCTACGCCACTGCTTGGAGCTGAATTTTATTTATTAACCGCATGTCACGCGAATGTCGTTTACAGAAATTTTAATCATTTATCAGCGGTTTTTAGAAATAGAAAATTTTTGCCTAATTAAGTTACAGAATTGTTGTGATTGAATAGGATAAAATTTTCACTTAAAAATTTCTTGTAGGAATAATCGAGGAATCGGAGAATATTATGCGCCACGCATATGTGATGCTTGTTGCGAAGGAATTAGAGGTTAAATTTTAGCCCGTTCGCTTTTAGACCAACGTAAATAATTTAGCATTTATTGGTTTTCTTGTAAAAGTTAAACAATTTTTGTGTCTTACTAAAACATAGGCGGTGATTGCGTAAATACTAAAACGTATGTAATATGTAACCTGTAATAATATATCTTTATAAGATATATTTAACATTTTATACCTGTAATAAAATGTATATAATATAATATATAATCTGTAAATAAATGCATGGAAAACATTAGCGAAGAGATGGAATGAAAAATGGAATGAAAATATGTTAGTGGGCACTATTGAACTCAAAATAAGGGAAGGGGCCAGGTACCAAAAGAACAATGCGTTGATACATATTTAAGAAATAAGATTTTCATGATCCATTTTATTTATTTGTTATGTAAGACCAACTTTGCCAAAATCAGGCGGATTTTTTATTTAGAAATTTCAAATTCACACTAGAAAATGTTTGAAAAATAACTTTTTTTTAAATTTATTCACAAACCATTATTTTCTAAAAAAAAAAATTTAATAAATGTTAAATTTTCTTTTGATATAAAGAATTCCTGAATGAAAAATTCACAAAATATGGTACCACTATCTAACAGCTACCTTCTTAATACGTAATATATTACGGAGGTAGGAACCAGTAATACCATTACCTAGAAACACCATTAATCCGGAGGTAGAAATGTCTTTTTCCATTGGAAATTAAAGGAATAATCCTTCATTATTTGTTATTATTATTATTATACTGTTGCCCACAAAAATGGTACATGTGATAGAGCAATTAGGAATATTAGCTATATATAGTTGACATATTTGTTTCAAGAGGGGGAATTGTTAATTTAATTTAATTTAATTAATTAATTTATTTATTTTGCCGACCAGTGGTAATCTGTCTCCAAACTTTTATTTTTAAGAAAAATTAAAATATTTTCAACCTTAAAACTTTTTAGACGATGCATTTCAATTTCCCGCGGAATTAGATTTTTTAAAATTTATTCTAGAGATAACTTTCCTAAGGAAAATGTGACAATACGATACATATAATTAATTATCCATTGTGCATTGATTACTTTCGAGTGAAGTTTTATCAATAATTTTTCATTTCTAACAATTGAAAAAAAATTGAAAATACCATCATTGATATCAACAAATGTATTTTATCGATATCGAACAATTTTCCAAAAAAGAAACAATTTTTCATTATGCTGTTCAGTGGATAGGTAAAAATCAAACTCACAACTTTTGAAATGCCAAAGCAATATTTGTTTCTGGAATAACAAATGTCGAGAATTTTAACAAAAATGAACGTGAAGATTAATTTATTAGTACATTTTAATTAAGGAAAGTTAATAAGACATATTTTTCTGTGATTTGAAATTACTTTTTTGGAGAATACTGACATTTAATGTCTTCTGCCTTAAATAAAACCACCAAAACAATTTTTTGAAGAAAAATATGTTAATGATATTTTTATGCTCTACAAATCACTTTTATAAAAAAATCTGTCAGCACGACTCCTTTCGTTACATATAAAATTTACATTGATAATTTTCGTGTGAAGTTTAATCAATAATTTTTCATTTGCAATAGCTGAAACTGTTTCAAGATATTTTTTTTATAAAAGTAATTTACCAATATATCACAAATTTACACGAGCGAGCAAACTAGGGTATTTAGTAGAAAAGTGAAAAAAAAAATAATATGAAAGTAAAAATTTCGAGAATAACTTTTGAAATGCCAAATCAATGTTAGTTTCCGAAATAAATGTGAAGAACTTTAACAGATATGAAAATAATGAATTATTTGTTTGAACATATAAATTGAAAAGGAAGTTCATACAAAGTATTTTATATGATCCGAAAACAATGTTGTCCAGTATATTAACATTTTTTGTTCTTTTCTCTAATTATAATCTCCCAAACAGCATTTTTGTATAGAAATATCTTTGATTTTTTCGCACGCATGCAATGGAATTTAATGTTTTCATTAAAGGAAATTCTGACATTTTAATTACACCTTATTAAAAATAAAGTTGGAAGTTTCAAATATTTATTTAAAATAAATGAAATGTTTGACGTTTATGCGAAATAAAATGAAGTGAGTAGTGTTTTGAAATATAAATACATTACTTTGGAAAAATACGTATTTTTGTTCAGCTTACAAAAATACGATTTTTGTAATTACGATTTTTGATACGATACGATTTTTTACGATACGATTTTTGATACACACAACACTTAAAATTGGTCTTAAAGTGACAATATGTGTTGATATTTCAGAAAAGTATCTATTATAAGAAACATTTATGCGGCGTTGTTCACAATTCCAGTTAGAAATTTTAGGTGTTATTAGAATATTTTACAACAATCAATTTTTGTATAATAGAACAGGGGGTTACATTCCTTTTATTCAGTCAAAAACACAGGACGTCTCACTCCAACCGGTATTCGTCCACAGCTTTGTGGATAACGATGATATATTACCGAAATTTGCAATAGGTTTACCTTTATCTGAGTTAAATGTAGCGATATATGAAAAAAAGGTAGAAGTGTTCACTATCCACAACTAAATAGCTCTCAATTAACCGCTCAATACAGGGTGCCCCGAAAATTTAATAAATTGTCCTATCAGAGTGCACTATCAAATAGTCGGAATTTTTATGACACAAGAAAACAAAACATTTTAAAGAGACCTTAAAGTGATTTTAGCAAACAACAGGGGCACTTAACTGGTATCTTGTATGTACCGTTATTTCCAAATACTAATATTCATCTTATTTCATTGGAAAATTCTGAAAATTTTTGCTACTTACGAATTATTTGTGGCAGGAAGATAGATCACCAAAAATGGTTGTCAATCGCTATGTTTAAAACAGTAATTTAATGCAGATTTAGTAAAAATATACGGCTATGATATCTTACACTCCCGCAACGATTCTTTTTTTTTAAATCGGTTATTAAAAGGGAAAAAAAAGTCGCCAAACTTCGGGGATTTTTCCTTTAATGGTAACCTGACTATTATGCCTTGCTTGTATTAATTTATTGGTTTAGCGTGAATTTGAAAAGCGCGCCAGTAAAAAAGTCACGAAACATGGGTGCGTCAGTGTAACATATGTGTTCCAAATATACGATCATTAAAAATGGTAAATAATATAAAATCCAACTGAAATAATATAAAACAGTAATTTAGTATAGATTTATTAATTATAAAACATCAGATTGGTGGTTTTTACCCATGAAAAATAGTTGCGATGATACAATGATAGTTTTATTTCTTGCGGTATGTTATTGCTTCCCAGAATCACTTTAACATATATATCCTCTACACACATTATATTTATAACTATTACATACATATTACATAGCTGTTTAAAAACACTTTTTAAACCGCCTTTAATATAACAACTATAATATATAATTGCAATTTTAATATAGATATATATATATATAAAAGAGTGACTGTAATTAGTATCATCAACGCCATTTTTGGAGAGGTGTATCTGCCTGGCATGGAGATACACCTCGCCAACTTCTCAACTTCACCAACTTCTCAATTTTAAACTTACTCTTTTACATCTATGAATCAATTATATGGATAAATTATGGGAGTGTATTATGAAATTTTATTTATTTATTTGTATAAAGATACATTAGAACAGCGTTTCTTAAACTTTGCGATCTCGCGGACCACCTTTGATGCAATACGCATTTCGGGTACCCCAACATTTTTTTTCTTAATTTAAGTATTTTAATATACAAACCTTATTTATTTTTCATTACACATATTCTGTGTTTAATTGTTGCAAAATATCAGTTGAATTAATAAGAAATATGACAAAAATTTTAAGACAGTTAAAATATACTTTTCCTATGAATATGATGCTCCTGCTTTTTTGCTACTAGATGTGCAATGTCTGGTTTAATGTTTGAAACATGTATCCGTAAGCCGGATTCAACATTCAATAGATTTTTATGTATTCTATTTTTTTCCACGTGCACAAGGCTGGAGAAGGTCTTTTCACACAAATATGTGGTACAGAAATGAAGTAAATGCTTGTTAGTTTTTTATGCTAGTTCTGCATACGTATTTTTCGCGCACAACCAAATATTATGAAAGCTATTCTCTTGGACAGCAATTTTCACGAACCATCACATGATAATTCCTCAATTTGTTCTAGCTCTAAGAATGTCAAGGTTTAGATTTCGCTAATTTCTTGGAAATGAAATGAGCCCTCATCCAGTCATTTTTTGGCTTAGGGAGAGGAAAATAAAGTCTGAAAGTTTCTTTCAAGTATTTCAGATGTACAGTAAAATTTTCAATAATATCAGTGGAAATAGTATCTATCGCCAGAGGTTTGTAAGAAATCGAATAATGTGGGGAATGATTACAAAATATTATTTTCAAGTCGATTTGCCCACAAATCAATTTTTTTATTGTTGCTTCTACTTTGTTCTGGACTTTGAAAATGTAATATCCGATGTTGCTTTTAAGTTTAAATACAACTCATTCAGAAAACTCAAAATACTCAAAATATTTGTCAAATACGCCAACTTGACAAACCAGAAGAAATCCTTAGAAATAATCTTTCAAGTGGAATTTGGAATCCATTAAAAACAGCCTTACTTCATAATGCAGTGCAAAAATGCGATTTAAAACTTTTCATAGTGACAGTCTCCCAATTTCTGTATACAAAAGTAGATGTTTGTGTTGACTCTCAATTTTTGCGCAGATTTAAAAAAAAATCCCTGACGGCTCGACCTACAGGCACAGGTAGATTTCGAAGATGCAGACCGTGGGGTGTCTGTTTGTTGTGAATTGCGGAAGAAATGACATTTTTGCCATGATGCGGCGTTTAGAAACGCCCACTTCGAAACCTAACTTGTTTGTAGGCGGAGCCGGCAGGGATTTTTTAAAATTTATTTTTATTTATTTTAATTTTTTTGCTATAAGGGTTGGTCCTGTAAAAAACTTGTCACTATAAATTTTTTTAGAGAATATTAAGAGGATTTATAATAAATTTAAGACGATTTGATATCTTCTGAAGTGACGAAGTTATAATTTTTTTTCTTCTAACCCCTTTCCCCTCCTCCCCCCCCCTTGGGGCCATTTTTAATGATATCAAAAATCTGTCATACATAAATTTTCGGCCCTTTTCCTAGAAGTAATAATAACTTTAAACGGATTCGATACGTATCATAATTAACCCCTTCGCAACGAGCGTCCTTTACAGAACTTTTAATCTTTTACCACCGGTTTTTCAAAACAGAAATTTACGCCTAATTGAATCGCAGAAATGCTATCGATAAATAAGGCAAATCTTACAATAAAAATTAACTGGTGGGAATAATCGAAGATTCTGAGCATCTTATGCGTCACGTATACGTGTCGCTCATCCCCAAGGGGTTAAGAAATTATGTTTTTTTTTTCTGTTTTCACAAAAATTCCCCCATCTCGCCCCCCTAGTTTGATTTTACCCATTAACGAGCTTGATCGCGATTTTATGCCCTTTGATTTTATGTATCAGTTTGGATGAGATTTGTGCAGAATTATGGGAGTTATCGTGTCCATAAAAAAGTGACATAGATAGATAGATAGCTATATAAAGGGTTCTTTGGGTTCTGGGAGTGATAATCGGTGTAGATCTACAAAAATATTTCAAAATTTCCATCTTAGGGGAGAATGTAATAGGTAGTATTTCTTACGAAATCTACTTAAAAGTCAATGGACGAGTCTTGATATAATTTACTACTGAAACAAGTTCGTTGAATGTAGGTTTCAAATCTTCAGCCATTTTTTTCGACCATTCACTGTGTGTGTCCAAACTACATGTGGACCAGTTTATTTCTTTTTATGGTATAAAAGTGTCTAAACATGTGAATAGTGCTGCACTTCTTGTATGAGATGGAAGGAATTTGAAAAACAAAAAATCTTCTCATATCTTACCACCAAATTCTCAACAGACAAAGACCAATAAATTTACATTATTGGAAACATCTAAACTCTCTAGGCATTGCCGGAATAGAATTTCTAGTCCTAAAATTAACACCCCCCCCCCCCCCGCCCCTCGACACAGCTACAAAAATTCCTGCCGAAGAAAAAGTCTGAAAAGTGGCTTGAGGACCCCCGGCTTTAAGCTCGCGGACCCCCAGGAGTCCGCAGACCACAGTTTAAGAAACGCTGCATTAGAAGATTTTCCATAAATGCATATGTGATAATCATTCTGTTTATCCAATGCCATTATTTCCGAATTGTAATCTTCATCTTATTAAATCACATATTTCTATCAATAAATAAACTGATTATTTCTGTTGGAAAATAATAATACTCCAAAATAGGAAGGTTTGATAAATGTAACGAGAAAAAACACTTATCTAAATTATTTTAAAATATTTTTTTACCTGTTGTTCCAGACAAACTTTCACTTAGATTTAAGGTAAATTGTTACTTAACACTCAACAGACGGTTTGTTTTTTCCCTGTCTTTCTCGGTTTCTGGACATTTTTTAACATATTGTGGGCGGGTAGTAGGACTTTTACACAGTAAGTCCCGCCTATAGGAGTTATAATTGCATGTTACATTAAAAAAAATTCTCTGTTCGTATTTATATTATAAATGAATGTATATATATAAATGGTATTGTTTTTAATCAACGTATTTATATGCACAGTACTATAACTGTAAAAATACGAATTTTGAGTATGTTTTTTGAGAAATAATTTAACACACGAAATGAAAAAATACCGCCCACGGGCGGAATCACATATATCCAAAACACGTGTTTTAACGTAATTCTATGTGTCCCGTCCTAGAAAGACAGAATGGAAAAACGTGAATTTACGTGACCCTTCCTTTACGTAACATATTGGGTTGTTCGGTAAGTTGGTTCGTACCGGAAAATTCTATCAGTTAATTATTAGATATTCCGATATCTAATCTCCAATGATTGACAAGAAGAATTTTCCAGTAATTGATTTTCCTAAACAGAACTAGCTGTCCAAACAACCCAACACAATAATTAAGTAAACACATATATTTGTTAAAAGTTATATATATATTTTTCATTTTGGCATCCTTTTTTATAAAGTTTAAAAAGTTTATCCCTGTTGTCAATTACATTGAAACACTTTTTTAATGTTCCTCTCTTTCAATTTAATGCTTTTGATATAAAAGTACAGCGACTGTTCGCACATTTTTTTTAGACGAGTTTGTTTTGGTGTAAAAAAAAAAAAAAAAAAAAATCTGCATAGAGAAACTATTTTTCACAGCTAATACGTTTTTTGAAAGTAAAAATTCTCGTCTGGCAATTGAAATATTTGTTAACATGCAAAATGACGCTTTTAAAGAACCGATAGATGGAAGGATATATTTCTGCACATTCCGAAGATAATTATTCGTATTCGGTTATTAAGAAATTTTGTGAAAGGCATAATTGCTCTAAATCTGTAGCCACAGTAGATAATATTGTCAATCAGATCGGGAAAAAATTTGAATTCCTGGCTTTAAGTGGAAAAATTGTTCAAAATATGTACCCAAGAACAAAAATGGATTTAATCGAATCTTGCAAAGGTTATGATCTTTTATGATAAAAGAAAATCCTACAAGTGAAAGAACTGTTGCTAAATCATTCAAATCGTTGCTCAGTGTCAACTGTTAACAAAATTATTAACACTGATTTGAATTTTAAAAAGACTAAAAAACAGAGTGTTCATAGTATTTCTCCACCACCTATCACCGAACGCAAAACACGATGGAGATTTCTTTATGATTTCTTTATTTCTTTATCAGATGAAAAGGGGAAAATGTTGTTAGAATAGTTGGAGTTTGGGTCTATGCAAATTATTGTAATAAAAAGGGAAGCATTTATTATCATCAAAGAGCAGAAAAAATTTTAAAACATGGTTCAATATATGTAAAGAAAGTTTTAGCCAAGGATTTATGATTGTTGCTGGCGTTGCATATAACGTTAAATTAAAAATATAAAGAATGGAGAAAAATGTTAAGATCAACTCCCCATATTATCAGAAACATATTTTACTTTTCCAATCTTCAAACATGAAGTACCATCTCTTTATCCCCAGTGACATCAATATGTTGAACTGCATCGAGATAAAGCAAGCAGACACACAGCCCAATCCATTGATAATTTCCTTGATAAAATGGAACGAGAAACGGGTATCAGAGCTAAACCCTTTACTGATATACGTGTTAAATCTCTTCATATATCAAACAAGGATTTTTGAGCTTTTGTAATTTTAAAAAGCGCGTTATCCCAAACTTCGACCTACAACCCTTCATGAACTTTGGAGTGCTGTTCAAAAGAAATGGGCAAAAATACCTCATCCAAATTACAAAAGGCATTATTGTCATGGAAACTGCCGTGTAGAAAGATAATTGAGAATAAGGGTTACCAAATTGAAAATCAAAAACACAAATATTTTATGTAAAATAGTTCTGTAAGTACCTTGAAAATCGTCTAAAAATGCCCGAACACCCGTCTGTTGTTAAATACTTTATATTCTTTAAATACTCGTTAAATACTTTTATCTATTTAAACTCTAATAAATACATTCAGGCCATTAATGTATTCCAACTACACTAATGAGCGGCAAAAACGATTTATACAATTAAGGATTTATTGAAAAAAAAATCTTCGAGATCGCTGAGGATCGAAATTGGATTCTTATGTGAATTTTACAATCAGTTAATACATATACTTTTAAAGTGCTATGTTTTATAATTTGTTGTATCATTAGAGTTTCAGCAATGCATCATCAAAGGTAAGATTTTCTTGTTAGCAGTGAAGAGTACTCAATTTATTACAATGTATCTGAAGTAAGAAGGATCATTTATAAATTTTAAGATTACATGAAACATAAAAAATATTATGCTCCTCGTAAGAAATGAATAAAATTATGTTATTAACAGTATTAGAAAAACAAATAAAACTGTTATTTGACTTTATTATTAATCTAAAATTGTAAAGAAAGTGCTTCTTGTTTCAACTGATACACATTTGCGTAAATATTCGATTATATTTGCAATTCTAAATTGTAATAAATTTAGTTACTTTGTGTATTATAAAACTGTATAAAACCAGTTACAAACTCAAAAAAAAAATACAGGACCATTGGTCTAAAATAATATGCTTGCTTGGTTATTCAAAATCAACTTGAAAAATATGAATTTCCTATAATCCAAAAAATTGTACAAATAAATAAATTTCTACACCGGAAAAAATAACAAATTTAGTTCCAATGTATTTAAAAATTGAAGCGTATTTGATCATATATTTATTGAACATGTTAGAACTCCAGAAGATCTGCTGTTGCACAGCAGATAGTAAAATAAATCTAGGCAATACAGACGCAGAATACCCGGTGGGCACTGGTTAGAACTGCACGCATTCGGTAGTGTAAAGTAGATGGTCCAGCGCATTGGCTATAAGAAAAGGTGTGATATCTATTCCGCAATGTTTCCGTATGATTTGTATAAAAATAAGTTACAGATGTATTTATCTATTTGCGATTAAGAATAATTAATTTAGTGGAATCTCTACTATCTGTCAATCTAGAGATCAGGGTTATGTCGTAAAATATAAATTATTATGCAATCGGGATAGAATTATTTTATGATGATTACTCTTTTAGGTATTGTTGGCTGCTCGCATATGGTTTTCGATGACAAAAAATTGCTGATGAGTAGCATAGGAAACCATTATAGTCTACTCTTTATTTATTTTGTAAAAAGTTTTGATGTAAATAATTCTTATTTTAGAGTTAATTTCAATAATTATTTTCCTATTTTAATTATTACTTACTATTTTAAATTAAACGTAAATGTCGGCACTAAATTTGCACATTATATTTTTTTCTAAATAATGTAAATAAGTTTATAATTTGGAAAAAATGGAACGAATTCTAAAAATTTAAATTGACAAGATATCCAACTCAGGGGACTAAATGCAGTGATGAAACCTCTGCGCCACAAATGGCCAATTTTCACAACCAAATTTGAACAGCCTTATTAATTTTCAGAAATTCTGGCATTAAAAAAAAGGTGACAAATGCTATTAAAATTTAGTGGTGAATATTGGCCATTTGTGGCGAAGCACTTTCCTCCCTGGACTAAATGGATTAATATTTCAAAATGACGATAGTCGTCTATAAACACCTAAGCATCTAACGATAAATGTATAGATCAAGAATTTGCTGTAAAATGACGCGCTACACTCGTCATTCGATTAAAGTTACTTAACCTTTTTGGGACGGACTAGTATTTTTTTTATTGCATTTTGGGTAAATTTTACTTTTAGATTAATAGTAGGATAAATGTAGCTATCCAAATCTCAAAAGTTATGGTTCACTGAAATTTAAAGAATTAAGATACTTTCTGTACTATTAATGTCACAATAGACAAAAAAACAGTTAAGCCGTTTGGAAAATAACGTATTACAACAGGTTTAAATAGACCTAACAACTTCCCAGTGTTTTTATATTTTTTTTTATCATAACTCATTCTTTCGGAGAGCAGAACATATTTTAAATTTAAAGAAATATACATATGTTTGAAATAAAAGAATGACTAGCGTTGCAAAGAGATTTAAACAAATGTTTTATTTTATTACAAAATACCGAAACACAAACGAAATAAAACTAGTAAATTTGTAAACGTATACTATCATTATAATAATGTATGCATCTAATAACAAAAATACATGTTAAGACAAAATAATAATTAATTTAATGCCAGTATTTATAAGTATCGTTAGTCCCCAAAAAGTTTAGATGCCTCTTCTACCAGAAAATTTGTGCTGTTCTTAATTATAGATAAGTGGGTAAGTGTGATCGAAGATCGCACACTTTATCCTTTAATATATACTTTAATTATAAGTGTCCACTGTTAAGAGAACTAATTTTAATTTTGTTTGAGAGAAATCGAAAGTTGAGAAAAAACACTTAAAATTTATCTTTTCCTTCGGTTTACTTCAAAGTTTTACTATATGCTGCACTCACTGATATAAACGATGGCGAGCTGTTAAACACAACGTCTGTTATCTCTAAACGAGTACACATAGACATTGGCGCCGATTTATCCCACGCAACGGGGTCAAATCAGACAAACTTCCACCACTAATTTTTAAATACTATTTACCTCTCAGTTCGTTTCAGTGATTAAATAGGACAAGAAAAATTAAAAAAATTAATGATAACCCTGATTGCCTATTTCATCTCCGTGAAGTCAGCGCCTATACACATAGTGTTACCAGATGTCCCGATTTACGCGGAATCTTCCGTTTTTCAGGGATTCCAAGACGCGTCCCACGTAGAAAACCTGATTGTAATGATTATGAACTTGGAACCTACAGGTTCTCTACGTGGGAGAACGGAAGGAGAACGGTACTCTGAGGAGTGGAACGGTAACCACTCCTCAGTGTTGCCAAAAGTACCGATTTTTCATGATGCGCAAATTGTTTTAGCTCTCTTTTAGTACAGAGGTGCCAAGTTCCCACTAAGCTTCCGTAATATGTGGTTTAATCTGACACAGTTTAACAACGCGTCAAACCAGAAGAATTATTGGATGAATCTTTATTTATTTAATTAAAGGTTGCTACATGGAATCTATTTAATTTCATTTCTTAAAAAAATTCTGGTGTGAATCGTGTTAAACCTGGGTCAAATTAACCCACATATTACGAAATATTAATGAGAGCTTGGCACCTCTGTTTTAGTACCATACTATCCGTTAATCTTCATCGAGAACATACGAAAACAGAACCTGTTTATAACGGACATTTTTTATGGTCACGCAGAAAAGAATACTGTACCTTTTAAGAAAGAAAGCAGTCCAAAACGAAATATTTCCCCAATCCATAGCGATTTTACCCTTTCAATCCCTTTCGATGACTGTACAGATCAAACGAGGTGGAAAAATGTTTGAGATCTCATGGAAAAATGAAATATAAATGAATGGCCACATACTACATTTTGTAGCTTCAGCGATAGTGGCAAGTGAGGCCAGGCTGATATTGTAACAGTGCTCTTACAGGTCAGAGAATTTGCCTGACTTTAGATCCGAAAAGTACCAGTTTTTACATAGAGAAAAACTCGCCTGATTATAATTCTCGCACGATTACCTAAGTCGAGTTTTTCTATAAGAAAATATTTGTATTTTCCCGAATCTGTTGGTACCCTGTGTAAAGTAAATCATCGAAGAGTGCATTTAAAATAAAGGAAATAAGTACCCCAAACCAACAGCGTCCCTTAAAAATCAATACTACTCGAGAACTTGTATTAGTTATTGACAATAAAATGACCATGCAGCAATATGTGAGTCGTTGATTTTGAATGTGGGCAAGTCCCTGTTTTGAAAAGAATTTAGTTACAGCTAAATCATATGATTTTGCTTATTTTACAGACATTTAGTTTCTTACATTTTATGTTTTTTTTGGCTCGCAAAACTTACCCGTGGTTCCTATTGGGACAAAATACCCCCCAAACTTTAATGTAGATTTTTTATTCTAAATAATTGTTTTATAACATTAATTTTATATTTTTAAACAATTCACAAAAACTATTTTTAATATCAGTATAATTTTATTAGTAGTAATTTATTGGGTCAACCTTATTTCAAATGCATTGATTTTGAAAGTGAGCAAAGTCCACTTTGAATAGAATTATTTTTTAATGTTGCATAGTATTAACAAGCGTAATCAGAATTTTTTCACGAATACTTCAAAAATCTTCCCCATTTAAATTAAGAAATATAATTATATGCATGCATTTTATTATTGAATATTTTTTCCACTTTTCCTATAAAATTAAATTCATTTTTTGTTGTATGGGAACTTTTCTAAAGAAGATTGAAATGAATAAGTAAATTAACTAAGTAAATTAAATAAATAAGTGAAATAAATTCATTATTCTTTTTTTTGTGTGTGTTATTATAATTATATTCCACTCAAAAAAATTCACCGTTTTCAACAAAACCATTGATTTTGAAAGTGCTTATTTATTGGCGTATACCAAAACCGTGATTTATTTCAGTTAACACAGATAACCGATATTATTGCAGATTAAATGTACACGAAATAAGACCACAAGAAATATAAAATAATCCTATTATTGCTTACGAATATTTTTAAACCCATTTAAATGCAAACCATTAATATCCAGTAATAACTTTAAATGTACTTGTCCCACTTTCAAAATTAACGGATTATATATTTGTCAAATAAATTAACACCATGTGGATAATTTTTCATATTTAAAGAAATTGTTATTAAAAAAAATGGATAGTTACCTTAAAGGAATCATAATAACTGATGTTTCAACAGAAGTCCCAGTTAAACCATTCGTAAACCATACAATAACTGCATTAGTTTTGGCCTAGCAAGAATTATTTGGAGATATTTGCAACAAAGGTATTTTGTGCTGTATAATTTTGTATAATTTTAGATTATTTTCATTAAGATAATTCACACACTGATGTGAAATAATAAAGCAACCAAACTTTTTAATAACGCCATAATTTTGAGATGCGCTAGCCATATCTGCCAACCTTTACGCTTTTTTCATACCACTAATTGTAAACGGAAGAATTTATGTTATCTAAATATCGAAAATTTAGAATTAAATAAAGCAGATTTTTCTGCAGAAAACTATTGGTAGGATAAAAGCGTAAAAGTTGGCAGCTATGCGCTAGCCCTTTCTAAAGAACTTTGTCTTTCTTCTTCAGGCGTAAAAGACATGCTAGCACTTGGAAGGCGGAAGCAAGACTAAAATAAAAATAATGAAATTTTAATTAGTAAATAATTTTTAGTACAAAGAATGTTTAAGGATAATTCTTGTTGGTTATAATTAAATTTAAATCTTTAAAATCTTTTTTTATATAAATGTTTACCAAGAAAGCACGCCATTAGTGTGATAATGAAAAAAATCTAAATAAGCAGCAATCGAAAGGGCATTATGAAACGTGTTTTTTGACGCATAAATCATTTGCTCTCGTCTCCCCGTTATCGAGTGATTAAGTCTTAAAGTTTGCTAATTTATTGATTTAATAGGATAGGAAGGAGGGGTTGATAGGATTGAGTGAGAACGCCGTAATACTCCGAAATGATTAGCTATGCTTGTTACAAGTCTGTGTTAGTGCAAACTTGCACACTAGGCTACTTGCATTTGAAACGCACTTGTAATATTAATTTTCGCAGGAGGTTGATCATTGTCATCATTGTACTAGATTTAAGTTCATGAAATTCTCTTGGTGCCACGATTTTCTACGCATCAATCGTTTTTTGGTTCAGTGTCATATTTGTCAATAGCAATTTTTTAATGGGCTTCTTTCATTTTTATATTACTATATCTAAACATGTTTTGTATTTCATATTATTCTGATTATTAAAATTTCTGAATCAAAACCCGTCCTTTTCCCCTTAATTAAATAAATAAATTAGCAAACTTTATGACTTTATATCTCAATAACGAGGAGTCTAAGGCAAATGATTTATGTGTCAAAAAACACGTTTCATAATTATCTTTCGACTGCTGCTTAATTATATATTTTTTCATTATTACACTATGCGTGGTTTCCTGGTTAGAACTTTAATATATAACAAATTGTAAATAAAAAATTATCTTTTCAGTTGTTCTGCTAGTTTTGTTATTTAACCCTTTAACGTTCATTGGTTTCCCCACGAAACCACAAAACTTTAATTACGAAACTGAACAGTGACAGCAGAATTTTAATAGAAATGTTTTTCATTTATTATATATGTGAAGTATCCCTTTTTTGTTATATAAAAATAAATTTGATCATAATTTCCGGTGTCAATCATTTATTTCAACATCGTAGCAATTGAAGTGCTTTATCCGTTAAAGGGTTAATAAGAAATCAGAATGATTTTCGTGTTGTATATGGTTCAAACGTTTTCAAGAAAAACTACAACTTCAATCATTTAATTTCATGAAGGATTAATTTAATAATTTAGAAATGGACAGTAGTTTAAATTTTGCACTTTAATTCTTGAGATGTATTTGTTATAGAAATCATTAGGAAATAGTATGGCAGCGCCCTCTAAACGGCGATATACATAAAAAAGTAATCAGTAACAACTTATGTCAGTGTCTAACTGAAAATACAGTTTGACGAAATTTCGGTCATTAATTCTTGATATGTTATGGAAACCACGAACGAACAGCGTAAAAAGCGTTATCTTTTACACCGTATACACCAAAAGCTAATTATCTCCAATTTGTTTAAAGTTCTATATAAATATGAAGTTTTATGAAATTCTATGGGATAATTTATGAGATATACTTTGTACGTAAATCGTTAAGAAAATAATAAGCAGCATAACAGTGCAATTTTGCTGGGCGATATACACAAAAATTTAATCAGCACCAATTTATGTCATTATTTTATTGAATACTAGCTAACCCGCCCGGCGGCGTAGCCCGGGCCCGATATTTTAATCATCTGTTCTATACGAATATGACTGAAATTTGTAAGACTGTCGAAATCAAGTCGAATGAGGCAAACCCCGTCGTAATCGGGCTCATAAAACCCAAGATCGGAAAGCACATCCTGGCGGTCGAAAGTGCAACTAAAATATTTAAGGCTATTGATATCAAGTTGAATGAGCCAAACCCCGTCGTAATCGGGCACATAGAACCAGAGATACTCCTATAGTTCCACCTTCCACCGCCAGGGGGCGCAGTCTGTTTTGGAAGAGGCCTTTTCAGAACACTCGACTCAACCAAATTTCCTAGTAGAATTGAAATTTAACCACAGGTAAGCATTGCCAAAATAGCTGGAATCGAAAAAGTGGGTTACGCAAACGATCGGTTTCGAAAGGGTTAATGTAGATATATTTTAAAACCCAACGATGCGTTTTGAAGAAAATGAACGTATCTATGATCTGGAGTCTACTGTTTGTCCGTACTTGCATTTCCCGAGTCGATGCCGATTTTTAAATCTGGACCGAAAAACGAAAATCGCGTGAGTGAGTTTTGGAAAGGATTTTTTTCAGAGGGTTAAAATTAAAATTTTTAAAAACGGATACCAGATTTTAAAAAACAAAAAGATGTAGATTAGGCGCGGTATTTTTAGTTTTTCGTATCTTGTTTATAAACGCCAATTCGGATTTTTAAAGATAGGAGAAATAGTTAAAAAACCGAAATTGACTTACGGTAAAAAACGTTTTCGAAAGGGTTAACGTGATTTTTTTAAAACTAAAGGTTTCTGCCTAAACCCGATAGAAAGTAGATGTCTGTAGTATGTTTGCTTTTTGTTTGGTTATTTTAGAAAGCCGATGCCAGATTTTATATATCGCAGAAAATCGGAATTCGAAAAAGAGAGTCCTGCGCACGAATTTTTTTTGAACGGTTAATATTCATATTTTTCAAAAACAAATACAGATGTCGAAAAAAGAGTAAATGTAGATGTTGTCTGGTATTTTTAGTTTTTCGTACCTTTCTTTGAATCGCCGATGTGAATTTTTAAATATTGCCAAAATCGCAAAAATCGCAAAACGGCATACAGAAAATATACTTTTTCGAAGAGTTAATTTTTGTATTTTTTAAAACTAAAGGGGGCTTTGAAAAGTGCACAGTCAGTTCTTTAATTTAATGACCTTCGTTTTACCGTATCGTTTGTATTCCGGTGGATGCAAGGCTCGGAAGACGGGAGAAAATAAAAAAACACGAATTCGATGCTTTTTGATTATTTTTTTTGAAAGGGTTAAATGTAAACATTTTTTAAACCAACCAAATCGTTCGAGACGTAAAAGTACGTTCTTTCAGAATATGTAGACGGTTTTCCCGTATTTCTAGCCGTTAGCCCTTGGCAAATTTAGACATACTTTAAACAAAATGGGATGTCTTGTATTTTCTTTCTTCTATTCCGGAAGATACAGATATTGGTTTCTGAGCATGCGCCAGCTAGCTACGGAATAATGACTTTTTTATTTGTGATCTTTGATCAGTTTTTAATTAATAACTACTTTAATTTTCAAAATTTTAAAATTCTGAGGTTCAGGTGAACCAGGAGAGGGTTTGGACTACCTAAATCTAAATTTGCAGGCTTCTAGGTGGGCTAGATTTTGCTAGCCATCGCCAACAGACACACATACACAGAGCGAAACTTTCTTTTATTAGTATAGATATATCGCAGCGAGCGTGTAGTAAGCAGAATATAGTGCCCCATTTCGAGATATATGCATCAAAACGTAAGCGGCACCTATATGTGCTAAGGTTTAACACAGTGGCTCCCAATCTTTTTCTAGTCATGCCCCACCTTAACATCGCTAAAATCACGACCTCCGGGGGGGGAGGTCCCCCCTCTGTACAATATAATTCTTATTATTTAAAAAATTATTTGTTATATACATGAAGGACGATTAAATGAGCTTTTAAAAGGACATTTCAGAATTTGTTACATTACCAAATTGGTCAGAAATATTTCTATAAAATAACAATAAATGGAATGAAGTCATACATATTCACTTCTTTGTCTAGAAAAGTTTTGTTGTTCTTTGCCAACTTACCTCAGTTTGAAGCAAAAGTGTTACATGTTGATGTTCATAAAATTTCTTGACTCTGGCATTTGTCATTAAATTTGAAAGCATTTTATAATTGATTTTATTACTTTATTAAGAACAGATGGAGGATTTTAGGACATTGTGGTATATTGTATTATTTATGTATAATACAATACACGAGAATTCAATTTTGAGTACCTTTTTTTTTCTTTCCCCCTTTATATACTTCTCTGATAGTGGGATTTAGCTTCCGCATTACCACCAATAGATCCTCGTGTATAAACCGATTTTAAATTTTAAAATGTATATGTCATAATGTGTATCAGTCCTGTACGAAATTCATACAAAATTTACTATTCACCCATTTTTTCAATGATGCACGTATGGAAATTTATTAATTGTGTAAGATTGGTAATACTTCGTTTACGTATTTGAAATATTTTTTAGGCTAAATTCTTTCAAGACAGTCCATTTTCGATACAGCCTTCAGTAGCTTCATATGTTTTTTATCTGACATACTGCAAATCGAATAGAAATAGAGGTCTCTTCCAATAAATATTACTCAAAGAAATCCTACAAAAAGTCAAAAATACATATGAAAGCAGAAAAACTGAATGCAAAGTATACTTTTTCATTTTATTTTCAAACTTTTTGTATGCGTGATTCTTTTTTTTTAGTCTGCAACAATACTTTTATAAAGAGACAAAACGAAACCGACAGGGAATGGATAATGAAAATCTGGTATTTTTTCCTCCCCAACCTCCATAAAAATCGATTTGCCTTATTTTGGGGTGTTCATCTCACGTTAAGAACCACTCGTCTAATTGAATGTGGTGTGTGATGAAATTTTGTCTCACAGATTCCGAAATGGTTATCACGAAATTGTGAAATACACATCAGCATTGTAATCTGTTGAGCAATACACACTTGGACATAATCATAACCAATTCACATCAGTGTATAAGCAGAATATGACGTTTTATGAAATTCCGTGCATACATTCTTCAGATACATCGAACAAAAATGTGTCCACATACATACAGAGTGACAAGCAGACATTTCCAAAAAATCTGTCACATCATTTTTAGGACATCCCAAACGGGGCAAATCTACCAAAAATCCGATGTAAAACATTTTCGAGAATCCAATACACTATTCTTATAAATACAGACGAAATTAAAGTATCAGAGCGTAAAATAGTCACACATTCATTAATACTACGATGTCATCATCTGTGTCGTGTCTAAAAAATTAAATAGTGTATTTGCACATATTTAATAAATTAATTTTCACATTAATTAAATAAATTAATTGTCACATTAATTAAACAAAGTAATTTTGATATCAATTTAATAATGTATTTTGTCATTTTAGGTATTTCATTGATCATCATATCAAAAAATTTTGCAACATTTGTATACTTTTTTAGTACTTGTATATGAAATGTGTTTGAACACAAAAAATATCTAAATAATCTTAAATTTGGGGCCCAGAGCCACGACCCTTTCGGCAATTCTCTAACAAGGCCTTGTATAAAATAATATTGTTATATGCAGGACTGAATTGATGGGACTGAAATTTTTGGACCAATATTGCAAGATCGAGATGGCAACGGGACCGAAACGCTGAAACCGATATGTCACGATTCTAAATTTGATTTATTATCAGAAACTACTAAAAAGTAAACATTTTCAAGAAAAAATACATTTAGCGCCAAAATATACGATTACTTTAAATGGCGACCATTAAATGAAAAATATTAAAAGAAATATTTAAATTAACTGAAAAGTTTAGATATGCAAAAGTTTAGATAAATCAAGGGAAAAACAATGAGATAGGTAACGAAAGAGCAATGATACTTGGTAATGAAAGAATACTGCACAGTGAGTCTAAAGTTAGACAGAAAGATTGCTGTGAAATATTCAGGTTGGAAGATACGTTTCAATTGTCAAGATTTCATAGCTTATAAACAATTCATAAATAAGAAATATTTAACGCTCCTAACATAGGAAAAGTGTCAGTTTTATTGTGATGTTCAATGTTACTGAAGCTGTAGTTCCAGTGCCTTCTTCTTTTTCGCGCCAAAACCAGGCCCTAACGTCCGTGAAGCCAAATATCAGTTCGTAACCATTGATAGATTACTAAAAAGCTCAATTTGATTGGTTTCTCTTTGTGAAAATGATATATCTAGTTAAACATCCAGGAAAGACGGAGTAGCATTTGTACAGGATTTCATGGGTACATCAGGGGAAAATCTTTGTTTACTGGATAAAGTTCTTATTTTTGGAGTTTCGAGATTGCGGATAATAGAATTAAGCATTTTTTGTACTACCTGTGAGAATTTCAATTTTCCAATGAGAATTTTTTTCCAAATTTGCCAATGAGTATTGGCATTTCTCAAAACTTACTTTGGATTAACAGATTAACGCTTTGAATTCTTTGTATAAACGAGAATTTCGATTTTTTTCATGTAATTTCGGTTGCGATCCTATTTTTTTAGAAATTTTACGTTTTAACCCCCTTGTTTCCCGTTAATACCGAAAATAATCTACTATACAAATTGTTCTTAATCACAAATAAATAAGTATAATTTTTTTAAGAAACAGAATAAGTTCTTACACCTCTTTCTGTCGCCGATGCTCAGCACCATTTACGATACGGGGATCGGGTGGATCGGCCAACCAGTTTTTTTTTAGCGTTGTCTAAATAAATTTTACTGTACTATCTCCTGTCTTTATGCAGCTGATCTTCGTGAATCTAACATAAAAAATAATATGGAAGGTACCAAACTCAGCGTTCTTTTTAAAACCTATTAAAACTAACATTATTTATTTTCCGGTTAAAAAATTATTTAATTAATCTCGTTTTATTCTAGATAGATTATAGGTAATACAGTGCGTCTCAAAATTATATGTACAGGCGATTTTTCGAAATAACAGCTAAGACAATAAAGCAATAATCAAGAAAAAAATAACTAGCATATGGAATCATAACGTAAGTTTATTACGATACAGAAATATCATGTTTATATCACAGATTGTTTGTAAAAAAATAAAATTGAAAATAAGCTGTCTCACAAATATATAGACAATGAAACGAATTGCTTTTATTACCACCGTATCAGAAAAATTTGCATTTTCTGCGTTCTGTACTTGTGACGTAATCACTTAGAAATATCAAATCACTGCTCTTTCTTCAATTGTCGAATAATTGGAAAATATCTCGCAACGTTGAATTTTCTGCTGCTAATATTGCTAAAATTTGGCGTTTAAAGGCTCAAAATGTTAAAGTTTCTGATATTGAAAAACAAATGAAGCTTAGCAGATCTGGAATTTAGGCAAATTTTATCAAAAAGTGACAATACGAAAGCAAAAAAGTGTTCTGGTCGACCAAGAAAAACATCTCTAAGACAAGATAGAGAAATTTTGCAAGCAGTTTCAACCGAAAAAAAGTCTGTTCGTAAAATTGCGAGACTTTGCCGTTTCCTATTTCTAGATCTACTGTTCACCGTCGCATATAGGTAAGCAAAAATCATAAATATCGCAGAATGTGTCGGACATCTATGCTGAAAGTGCACCATAGAAAGGCTCGAGTTCTTTGGGCTAAAAAACACATGCTTTGGACGGATGAATGGTTAAGTGTTTTCTTAAGTGACGAAAAAAATTCAATTTGGATGGCCCTGAGGGCTGGGCATACTACTGGCATGACTTACGAAAAGAACCTTGCGAGTTCTTTAGTCGGCAAAAAAGAGGGGGTTCACTAATGGTGTGGTGCGCATTCTGTTTCAATGGAACAACGGATATTGCTTTTCTTAATGGTCGACGGTGCTCAGAGGATTATCAAAATATCCTTAAAAGCAACCTACTTGCAATCGGAAACATCTTAAGGGGGAAAAACTGAAAATTCCAACAGGACATTGTGTCGATTCGCATCTCCCACTCAACAACAGCTTGGTTTAAACAGAATCAAGTGACTGTTATAGACTGGCCAGTGATCAGCGCAGACGTGAATCTAATTGAAAACCTTTGAGGAGTACTTGCACGAGATGTGTATGCCAATTATCGGCAGTTTTCTACTATTCAGGTATTACAGCAACAAGTAGAGCAGAGTTGGTTCTCTTTACAGCCGCACATACTCCAAACACTAGTTGGAACCATGCCTGATAGGGTTTTCAAGATAATTAGAAGGAATGAACACAAAATTTTAATTTAAATGCAAAATATTCGAAAAGTCCATATATTTTTGGGACAGCCTATTTTTATTTTTATTTTTTTACAAGAAATCTGTAAAACTTATATTTTATTTCTTTGCTGTAATAGATTTATGTTATGATACTATATGCATATTATTTTTTTCGTGATTATTGCTTCATTTTTTGAACTGTTATTTAAAAAAATCGCCTGTCCATATACTTTTGAGACGCACTATATAGGATTTATATTGATATAGGATTAATACTGAAAAGAATGTACTATACTAATTGTCTTTATTCACAAATAAATAAGTGTAACTGTAATTTTTCAATGAAACAGAATAGTTTCTTACACATCTTTCTTTCACGCATGCCCTGCACCATTTAGCTCGGGCGAATCCGCTCAATAGTTATCCGCATTTTCTAGGTACATTTGACCATACTACCTGCCGTCATTATACAGCAGATCATCGTGAATCGAACATAAAATATAGTATAGAAGATACCAAACTCAGCTTTCTTTTTTAAACCCATTAAAACTAACATTATTTATTTTCCAGTTAAAAAATTATTTAATTAATCCCGTTTTATTCTAGATAGATTATAGGTAATATAGGATTTATATTGATATAGGATTAATACTGAATAGAATCTACTATACTAATTGTCTGTATTCACAAATAAATAAGTGTAACTGTAATTTTTCAAAGAAACAGAATAGTTTCTTACACATATTTCTTTCATGCATCCCTGCACCATTTAGCTCGGGCGAATCCGCTCAATAGCTCTCCGCATTTTCTAGGTACATTTGACCATACTTCCTGCCGTCATTATACAGCAGATCATCGTGAATCGAACATAAAATATAGTACAGAAGATACCGAACTCAGCTTTCTTTTTTAAACCCATTAAAACTAACATTATTTATTTTCCGGTGTAAAAAAATATTTAATTAATCCCGTTTTATTCTAGATATATTATAGGTAATATAATATTTATATTGATATAGGATTAATACTGAATAGAATCTACTATACTAATTGTCTGTATTCACAAATAAATAAGTGTAACTGTAATTTTTCAAAGAAACAGAACAGTTTCTTACACATATTTCTTTCACGCATCCCTGCACCATTTAGCTCGGGCGAATCCGCTCAATAGTTCTCCGCCTTTTCTAGGTACATTTCACCATACTACCTGCCGTCATTATACAGCAGATCTTCGTGAATCGAACATAAAATATAGTACAGAAGATACCAAACTCAGCTTTCTTTTTTAAACCCATTAAAACTAACATTTTTTATTTTCCAGTTAAAAAAATTATTTAATTAATCCCGTTTTATTCTAGATAGATTATAGGTAATATAGGATTTATATTGATATAGGATTAATACTGAAAAGAATCTACTATACTATTTGTCTGTATTCACAAATAAATAAGTGTAACTGTAATTTTTCAAAGAAACAGAATAGTTTCTTACACATATTTCTTTCACGCATCCCTGCACCATTTAGCTCGGGCGAATCCGCTCAATAGTTCTCCGCCTTTTCTAGGTACATTTCACCATACATACTACCTGCCGTCATTATACAGCAGATCTTCGTGAATCGAACATAAAATATAGTACAGTAGATACCAAACTCAGCTTTCTTTTTTAAACCCATTAAAACTAACATTATTTATTTTCCGGTGAAAAAAATCACTTGCTTAATCCCGTTTTATTCTAGATAGATTATAGGAAATATAGGATTTATATTGATATAGGATTGATACTGAAAATAATCTACTATACTAATTGTCTTTATTCGCAAATAAATAAGTGTAACTGTATTTTTTCAAAGAAACAGAATAGTTTCTTACACATCTTTCTTTCCCGCATGCCGTGCACCATTCAGCTCGGGCGAATCCGCTCAATAGTTTTCCGCATTTTCTAGGTACATTTTACCATACTACCTGTCGTCAACATACAACAGATCTTCGTGAATCGCGAACTAACAATCGCCATCAAAATGTTAAACACGAGTTTCTTTGTAAACCCATTAAAACTAACATTGTTTATCTTCCGGTGAGAGGAAACTATTTATTTAATCACGCACTATTCCAGATTATAGGAAACTTGAATTTTTCAAGAGCATAGTTGCTAATCTCCCTTTTTTCAAATTAAAAAAAATCTTAAATTTTAAGCAACTCAGTAAAAATCTACTTTCAACAGTTGTTGTTTATATCCGGTAATGTGTTCAAAATATTTTCATATAGGTCCGTATTCGATCTATATAATCAGGAGTCATAGTATATAGGAAAAAATTTATCGTTCATACCAGTATTCCTAATCAATAATCTTCATGATAAATTTCTTTACCGTATGCTATAGACGTATATCACAAACATAATTTCTTCCAAAATAGCGGTAGGAACAATAAAATTATTCCTATATACTATGACCCCTGTATAATTTATGCACACCCCCTAATACAATTAAATTTATATCAGTTTAAAAATACACAATTACAGAGGAAAACGTACTTCTAGAAATTATTAATCTTAATCAGTCATTTATCCGAGCTCGTTTCTGCGTCTCTGGAAATGAACGATAAATGATATGCACTCTATAATCTACATAAAGCATGCACTGAATTTCAGTGATTTCCTTATGTTTGAGGGCCCCACCAGTGACTGAGAGGTTGTCATCTCAAAGCTGGGAGACGAGAAGTGCTGGTTTCAAACCCATATCGCCCTCGTCGGTCTTACCGTTAGGAGTTTTCCGTGGTTTTCTTCTAACCTTGCGTAAACGGGTTAGGATCCCTTGGAAAGACCCCCACGAAGGGCACCCCGCCGGTGTATATATCTAGAGCAGATAATCGACCGCGATAAATATTTAACCAACCGTTATGTTTGAAGTATCATAACATTATTAAAATGCGCCGCAAACGGATTTTCCCCCATAAATCATAATGTAATGCAATCCTTTAGTGCCCCCCTGTTAATGAACTATAAATGCTAATTATTCTATACTCCTGAGAAAGCATGTGATAGAGCATATCAGTGATGTAGGTACATGTCATTATGTTCGAAATACTCTAACGTCAATAAAATGGAACGCAAACGATTTTTCCGGATACAATTGTAAAGTAACGGAATTTTTTTTGTGTCCCTGTAAAAAAACTATAAATGCATTACATACTTTCTATAAATAATACAGTGCATAGCATTTATCGTTCATTTATGTCATCTTAATGTAATTCACATCGTAATGTTATGCTTATGATGCTTCTACATCCTTTATTTTCAATACTGAACATTTTATAGTAAATCTGAATCACGTATTAAAATTCCACGGCAATTCGAGTATATTTACGAGAGTTAGAGCATGGACAGACAGGCAGACTGAATTCATAAACACTTTTCAACTATGTTGGAAAGGATTAAAAAAGGCTTTTCTGAGCAATTTTTTAGCATTTCAATTACATTTAGAATGAAAAAATTGAAAAAGTAGTAAAAAAGAAAAAAAAGGATTAAGAGAAGTGTTTGTTTTTGCATGATCAATTAAAAAGTATCCCAATCCTTTTATATATATATACAGGGTGTTCCGTTAAAGGGGTCCAGTATTAATAGGGGTAATAGAGGAGATCACACGGAGCATAAATCAGTATATAATGCCTGGCCGGATCTCAATAATTTTCAAGTTACAGCAAATAGAATGAAAAATCGGAAATTTGTAAAAAAACCCTCATTGCTAAACTATCGATAATGCTACATAAAAACGAAGCACATATTTAGAAAGAGCAGAAAAAATCCTACGAAATGACATAAGTTGTTTTAGAATATTGAGAATTAATGGCGAGTTACAAGCTCTGAAACAGTGAAAAAATACAAAATCAAATATTTAGCAAAATAGTTAATCGTTAATTCCAAAAATGCAACTCTACCTACATCAAGGAAAATGTTATAAAATTTGGTCCATTCCGAAAGCTTTCGAAGAAGCTGACAATAAACCATATCAGTTTAATTGTATGGGAGAAATCAAGCAGTTCTCTAGTTACAACTCTGTACTGTTGCACGCTCGGAAAGAGCGAAACTCCACCCATGACGATTGTAAACACCCCGTTTTAATATCTTTCAATTATACATTTCTGATCAACCTCTATCAATACCCTTTCATTATTCAGTCTGGTCAAGTGAATGACATATTGTGCAGCTCTCGCCTTGTCTTAAAGAAAGCAAACTCCGTGACTGCTGCGTTTCCTCCATGAACTTTCAGGATGATGAAGAAGAAGTACTTTTTATGCAAATTTTCTATGTGTATAGGAAGAAAAGTGTAATAAAACAGCAGTCATCAGTGGGCGTTATGTTAAAGGGAGGCTGTTGTAAGTGGGATTGTAGTAAGTTGATGTATAATAATTATGCCGGAATACTCTAACGAAGAATATGCGGACATGCATCTGATGTACGGGCAAGCTCATGGAAATGCATGTCTAGCACAGCGCATGTACCGTGAGCAATTTCCAAGGAGACGTTGCCCAAGTTCGAAACTCTTCATAAAAATCGATAGACGATTACGGGAGACTGGATCGTTTAATACAGCAAGCATTGATGCAGGGAAACCTCGACATGTACGAACACCTGCAATGCAAGAAGATGTACTGAATATTTTTAAAGATAACCCCTCCACGAGTACACGAGCTGCTGCGTCTGAAGTCGGTGTTTCTCACCAAAGTGTGTGGCGTGTTCTGCGTGCAGAAAACATGCACCCCTTTCATGTGCAGCGGGTACAACTGTTATCAGTAACAGATTGTGCTCAGCGGACAGAATTCGTACGCTGGTTGCTTAATGTAACAGAAAATAATCCACAATTTCTGGAAAATATTTTATTTACTGATGAAGCAACATTTACGAGAGAGGGCGTGGTAAACACGCACAATATGCACACATGGTCATATACAAATCCGCACACTGTTTTCCCGTCGAACGCACAACAAAAGTTCAGTGTGAACATATGGGCAGGTGTCCTCGGCGATTATCTCATAGGACCATATTTACTCCCAGATGTACTCAATGGCAGTACGTACTTGGTTTTCCTACGGGATATCTTACCGCAGTTACTGCAAAATGTGCCAGCAACATTGCGCCACAATATGTGGTTTATGCACGATGGCGCACCGGCACATTTTTTCATAGGTGTTCGCAATCACCTCAATTCAACATATCCTGGGAAATGGATTGGACGCAGTGGACCTGTTGCTTGGCCTGCACGCTCTCCAGACCTCAATCCGTTAGACTTTTTTGTTTGGGGACACCTTAAATCGCTGGTGTATGAAACGCCTGTGGATACACCGGAGGATTTACTAGCGCGAATCGTTGTCGCTGCAGGAGACATTCCCAACTCCGTCGGAGTTTTTCGGCGTGTTCGCCAATCTTTACGACGTCGCTGTCGGCTGTGCGATTCTGTTAATGGGCGCAACTTCGAACACCTATTATAATAATGTCCGTTCGTCTGCCTTCCGACATTGAACTGTGCAGCGCAGGCCAGAAGACTATGCTTCACATATGTCATAAAGTACGTGGAATGTAATTCTTTATTTGTCATTTTTCTTTTATTTTCAACACTTTTTGGCACAGTATTTTGTAAGTCACAGACTGTGGTGTACTCAAATTGTAAATTACAAAGTTTGTATGAATTAATTTAAAATTTAGTGTCTTTTTTAAATTTATAATTAATAAAATTATTATGCTATTTGTTATTATTATTTCCTATCATAAATTATGATGCACATATACATACAATAATTGTCCATGTAAAACATGTACTGAAACTTCTTGCATAGTTACAAATCGCAATATTTTTAATTATTTCCGAATTTTCACCACCAGTTTAATTTTAAGGAATTTAACTTAAGCTTTATATCAATAAAAGGCCACTTTAAAATGTAGACTATTATTGTAAAGTTATTTTGGTTCATTCAACTCTTGAATAATTAAAAATGTTGCATCTCAGAAGAAGCATGATCGAAAATGTATAGTTGAGAGTAATTAAAAAGGCGGTGTTTCCAATCGTGATGGGCGGAGTTTAACCTTTGCTAGTGTCAAAGAAAGCGGAGTTGTAACTAAGAAACTGATTAATTTCTCTCACACAATTAAACCGATATGGTTCATTGTAAGCTTTTTCGAAAGTTTTCGGAAGGGACCAAATTTTACTACATTTTCCTTGTTGTAGCTAGAGTTGTCTTTTTGGAATTAACGATTAACTATTTTGATGTATATTGGATTTCGTACTTTTTTCACTGTTTCAGGGCTTGTAACTCGTCAATAAATATTGCTATTTTAATACAATTGATGTCATTTTGTAGGTTTTTTTCTGCTCTTTCTAAATATGTGCTTCGTTTTTATGTAGCATTATCGATAGTTTAGCAATGAGGGTTCTTTTACAATTTTCCGAATTTTCATTCTATTTGCTGTAACTTGAAAACTATTGAGATCCGACCAGGCTTTATATACTGATTTATGCTCCATGTGATCTCCTCTATTACCCCTATTAATATTGGACCCCTTTAACGGAACACCCTGTATATATATATATTAATTGTTGAGTATTATTTATCTAATGATTTTACATTTGTTTATAGTTCCGAAAAAGGAGGCAAAAAACTTTTTGATAAGGTCTTTATTTTAATTAAAATACTGGAAATTGTTTCTTAATTGATATGGTGGTTTCATTCAAAAGAACGGTAGAATAATTCGTTCGTTCTCTCATTTACTTTTATCTCTACTAAAAAAGATCTACGCTTGAAAAAGTCTTTGAATTAAAAGGTTTTTTCCCACTTGCAATGTGTAATTACGATAATTTTAAATAAAGCATAAACAACACACTCCCGCCTCCCACATGAATATAAAGCTGAATGCTAAAAAAGCTGATTTACATATTAACAAAAACAGAAATGAATACCTATTAAAGTGAAAAAAAATCATACCCTAAACTTCTTTAATTAACATTTACAACAGCTGAAAAGATAATGTTAATTAGAGAAGACATGGAATCTGTTTTGGTGTATGTGCAGAATTTAAAGCGTTTTCAAACTCTTTTGATAGAGGCTAAAATTTAATAGCTGCACACCAGTTGGTCGGTTGTCCCCGCTAAATTTTAATAGTATTCTTCCGGTCATTAAATCTCAGAAAATAAAGCACAGAATACTGTTTTTTAAATTGTGGCTTGCTGGTGCGCAGCTGTTCTATATCACTGAATTAACCATATACTGTCAACTCTCTGTAATGTTTTCGATATCAGTAGACTCGGATTTCTACAAGTCTTTTCTCAACAATGGAATTTGCTAACGGAGGTTTCACTTTAACAGAAATCTCTGCAAGATTGCTATACATACAAATTTAGCTAATGTAATTCTTCGTCTTGTTCTCATCGGTTTCGGGGTCTAACCGTCATTTTAAAGTAAACGTTTTTTCTGTATAATTTATATGGTACACACTATGGCAACTATTTATTTGCTGTCAATATATTTAAAAGCAAAATGAGGAATACAAATAAAGGTTGCGTCAGAAAAATGTATACACACTTTGAATGATTGTAGCTCCTATTTTTATTCACATAATTGATATTTAAATTGCAAAAGAATCTTCATAAAATTTATAGCTTTTCCAGATGTTCAAAATTATTTACGTTCTGGTCAATACACTGCTGATAACGGTAGTCTACTGATACACAAACTTCAACAAACATTTTATTTCGTTTATTATTAAAAACAGGTGTTCACTTGTTAATGTCTGTACATTTACTATTTGTACATTTTACCAATTTTTCTTTCAGACATTATTAAAAAAAGCATGGTTTAAAATTTCTACTGGAAACGTCCTCCATTTAAAAAATGTAAAAACAGTCTCCAATAAAAATCTCTACCAGTCCACAAAAGCGCTTTCACCCCCCCCCCCGCTAGGGCATCATCAGTTGTGATCTTTAACTCTCTTCCTCTCCATTATATATATGACTGCTGGTTGAAGAGCTCCCCCTCTTCCAACATTTTTTTTCAGTGGTAATAAAGTAATGAGTGTACCATGTCATTGCATGAGTCTTTGGATGCATTGATTTCAATTGATTCTCTTATTAAAGCGGTATGTAAATTTAAATAAAATATGCTTTTATTTCGTGTTGTCGTGCATTCTTTCTCAACTGCCGTTCCGGTATATAAACATCCATTCGTTTCAAACTTATGTTTTATCCGATGAATTTTAACCTCGCATAAGTGGATCTGCCTGAAACTCCCCGCGATATTGTTTTTGTTCTTCTGCTACATTTTCATACTTACAATAGTATTTTAAGTATTTTTCTCCAAAAGTTAATTTTGGTTCACTCATTGTTTCCAATTAATTAAACTTTTGTAAATAAACAAAAAATAGAAAGTTATGACCCGTAAACTGTGTATGTCAGGGCGCGAAATTTCCGCTTGCCAGCTCGCCATTGGCGAGCAAATATTTAAGGTTGGCGAGTAAGTTTCGTCTTTAAAATCTTGTGCTTCAAATCGAACTATATACGCTCGGAACATCGTGGCTCAATCCAGCGACACGCGGAAGTGTTTTAAGATCACGCGACGGCATTTATCTTCCAAAAGAAGAAAACATGCGGCGTCACCCACTTCCATTTCTCTCCTACGAAGTAGTGAATTTTCCCCGTCTGCATTCGTCCTTCCGCTTTCGCACCGCGCAAGCGCCAAGGCCGCCTTTTTCGCTCCCGAGGCCGAATGTGATCGCTCTTCACTCTTGCGCGAAGTGAATAAGGTTTCGCCACCTAAGCGCAGCTGCTTGAAATATGGTAAAAATTATTCGTTTGAACTAAGTGAACAGGAGTTTTTGGACCAAATATCCATCTCAGGGGTTATCAAGGTGCAACTGACAAATATTAAAAATGGGGAGCAAGAGTTTCAGACTTTAAGAGGGAGATTAATTAAACATGCAAAGATATACATCACAGAAATACTACAATCTATGTCAACAGATGTGTTAACATCTCTGCATGTTTTGGGCCCTTTGAGTAGTCCTCCCGAAGAAACAAAGTCTTGAATTTGGGATAGAACAAATAAAAAAGCTTCTCATATATTTGAACCAAAGCTCTTTAATGAAAAAGTGGATATTGTATTGGTAGAGTGGGCAGAATTCAAGTTTATGTTCCCTTCACTAACAAGGGAAGTGGGAAGGAAAGATATGCTGGAGAAGTTTTACAGTGAAAAGTGTTCAGCAAGATTCCCCAATTTGCTCCAGATTCAAATATTTAGTGCTGTCCTACCAGTGAGCACAGCTTCGTGTGAGAGAGGCTTCAGATGTCACAAAAAACTCAAGACTGCATACAGGAACTCTCTGAAGACTGAGAGACTGGAGGATTTGCTCAAAATTTCTATTAATGAACCCACCCTGACAGAGTTCGACCGTACAGATGCGATTGACAAGCGATATTTCAGTGCAGAAAAGCTGCACTACACAGATATGAAGTGCTAACAGTACAGGGACTTTTTCTTTCATGAATTTTTTGTGGTATGAAACAGTTTCTGTAACCATTGAAACCTTATGGTAACCTTATTTTGAATTAATATTCAGGGTGTAACTGAAATGCTTCAACAAACTTTGAGGGATGATAGTACTCATGAAGATGAATAAAAAATGCAATAGAACACGGGGTCGCAAATGACATTTAACCCTTTCAGCGACAGTGGTATGTCTAAAAAACCACTTAATTTTAATTCCAAAACGCCACAATGGCACCAGAATTTTGCTAAAATCTTTTCCATTTAATATTTATGTGAAATATAGCCTTTTTCTTATTTACAAACAATTTTTTTGTAAATTCCGGTGCCAGTCCATTTTCAGACGCATTTTCTCTATTTTTATCCTTTAAGCCTTTTAGGGGCAAACTACTTTTAGTACTAAAATGTTGAAATAAATGACTGGCACCGGAATTTATAAAAAAATTTGTTTGTAAATAAGAAAAAGGCTATATTTCACATACATATTAAATGGAAATGATTTTAGCAAAATTCTGGTGCCATTATGGCGTTTTGGAATTAAAATTAAGCGCTTTCATAAACATACCACTGCCCCTGAAGGGGTTAAACGTCATTTGCGACCCCATGTTCCATTGCATTTTTTGTTCGTCTTCATGAGTACTAACATCCCTCAAAGTTTGTTGAAGCATTTCAGTTACACCCTGTATATATATATATATTTTTTTCTTTTGCAATAAATAGGTTTCAATTTTTCAATTTCTACATTCTTTTATGATTTTGGTCACCAGAAAGTTCTTCGTGCTATATCTGTTAACATTTTAAAAATCGTTCATACTTTTCATGAATGAAAAATATTCTGGATGTAACAGACAGCTCCTTTTAACCTTTTCCGGCATAGTGGTCCCACTCCGGGAACACCTAATTTTAATTCCAAACTTGCATTCGGCACCATGAATATTTTAATAAAATTTTGCTTCTACAATGAAAGATTAAAATAAGGAGTTCTTATTTTCTAAAAAAGTCGCTTGTAAATTCCGGTGTCAGTCAGTAATTTCGCATTTTACGAACACAATTTGTCTGTGCCGGAAAGGGTTAACAATGGTCAATTTCAATTCAGTTTGTTAGAAGTAGTTCATTTTCTGGGCAGATGTGGTGGCCGACGTTGCTGTCTGAATGAATGTAAAATAGTGGTGGCCGACGTTGCTGTCTCAATAAATGTAAAATAGTGGCGTGCAAAAAGTTTTATCTGGCTAGTATTTTTCAAATGAAATTTAATGTCCTGGTGTATGTATACATTTTCCTGACGCACCCTGTATATAAATACGAAAAATGTAATATTTTACTTGAAAAGTAAGTGAAAAATATTGCCTCTTGAAAACAAAATCATATTAATCTAAAGCAATAGTTCCCAAAATTTAAGGTCGCGTCCCCACTAAATCGAATTTTGTACTTTTACCGTACTGCCAGGTAACGAAGGTAATACTAAGAGGGACCAATTTACAGCAGAGAAATTGCACCATTTAGCAACAGTTAACTATGCAAGCGAGGACGATACAATTTTATTTTTCATAATTTGGATGTCAGCTATGCAGGGCAACTTATATAAAAAAACTAGTCGAATGTAATGAAACTTCAGAAGAGTATTGGTGATATAGTAAGCTGGATTTCAGTTGCTTTTTAGAAATAGTTGCATAAGGGATTTTCATCAAATTTACAATCAGTTGCCTGCATCGCCGATATATTTCTGTGTTTTCATGATATTCGATTGGCCTTCCCTTCATGAATATTCGTCGTATTCATGTTGTTAGTAGGTTAGAAGGTTATATACTTGATTCTAGGTATATTTGATGTTATTATCACGAGCCCGACCAAAGACAAGCCAGTGATAAAATATTAAAAATCGGTCTGATTTTGTGATTGCAAAATGAATTTTTTTAAATGAAATTGGAAAATAATTTATTCATAAATTCCAGCGCGTTAGAAAAATCGTACAGTGAGATTATTTGTTTAATAAGGTATACTGTTTCTATTGTACTTTCTATTACACTTTTCATATTTTTCTGTGATTTGAAATTATGCTTTTGCAGAAAGTTGACATTTAATGTCTTCTTTCTTAAATATAACCACCAAAACAATTTTTTAGAATTATGATAATTATTTGTTTAAATTCTACAGATTACTTTTAAAAAATGTTTTATAAAAAAGCCTCATTTCATTAAATACAGTGATCTCTCGCGTATACGCGATGTACAGTAATTACTTTTTCATACCACTATTTTAAAACAATAAAATTCGATTTATAAATTCTTCGATTTAAGAAGCTGAAATTTACCTTATAAAAAACTGGTGAAGAACAATGATTTCCGTGTATCGCGTATAAGTGAGAGATCACTGTATATAATTTACATTGATTAGTTTCGGGCGAAGTTTTATCAATATTTTTTCATTTCTGATAATTGAAACTGTTTCAGAAGGTTTTTATAAAAGTAATTTATCATATTTAACATTTTACACGAACGGAAAAACTACAGTATCTAGTAGAAGAGTAACAAAAATAATATGAAAAGAAATATTTCGCGAATAACTTTTGAACTGCCAAAGTTTCCGAAATAAATGTCAATAACTTTAACAGAAACTAGAAAAGTAAATAATGAATTATTGGTTTGTACATCTTAATTGTAAAGGAAGTTAATAAAGGGTATTTTTCTCTAATCTGAAAACAGAGTTCTCCGGCATATTGACATTTTAAGTTTTTTCTTCATGTTTAAAATTTAGCAAAACAACATTTTAAAATGAAAATTTATTAGATTTTTCCGGTGACAATTTATGTTTTAAGTATAGAAAATTACTCTTTATAAACATAAAGATGAAAGTTTTAAAAATTTATTTAAAATGAATGAAATGTTTGACATTTATGCTCAAGGAAACGAAATGAGTAGTGTTTCGAAATATAAATATATTACATTCGAAAAATTCGCATTTTAGTTCAATTTGCAAAAATGGGATTTTAAACTTTAGCATAATAAATTAAGGTCTTAAAGTGGCATTGTGTACATAATTCATAAAAGTTATCTATTATAATAAAATTTTATGGGGTGCGGTTCACAAATTCCACATTTTAATGGGTAGTAGATCATTATACAACAAACAATTTTTATGCGAAAAATCAGGGTAACAGTTCATTTATTCAGTCAAAAATACAAGGCACCTCACTCCAACCGGTATTCGTCTACAACTTTATCGATAATGATGATATTTTACCGAAATTTACAATATATTTACCTATCTCTGAGTTAAATGTAGCGATATAACAAAAAAATGTAGATGGGGTTTAGCGCTCAATTAACCACAAAATACAAGGTGTCGCGAAAACATAACAAATTATCGTATCAGATTCTGAATTTTTATGACATAAAAATACAAATCATTTTAAAGAGATCTAAAAGTGATTTTAGAAAACAACAAGCTTCGTGCTCGTTTAACTTTTAAATATTACCCCTCGTTCCAAATACTTCATCTTATTTAATAGTAAATTTCTGAAACATTTTGCTAACTTACGTATTATTCGTGCCAGGAAGATAGATCACCAAAAATGGTTGCCAATCGCCTTGTTTAAAACAGTAATTTAACACAGATTTAATAAAAATATAAGATCGTTAAATTTGTAGATAATATAAAAGGCAACTGCAATAATATAAAACAGTAATTTAGCATATATTTATTAATTATAAAACATCAGGTTGGTGGTTTTTGAAAGATATTTGCGATAGTACGATGACAGTTTTATTTCTTGCGGGATGTTATTGTTCGCCAGAATGAATATAATATATATATATATATATATATATATCCTATACACAAAATGTTACGTACACATATCAGGTCATATAACTGTATAAAAACACTTTTGCAACTACATGATATATATTATATTACATTATATTACATTATATACATAATATATTATTGCATTTTTAATATGTAGAAAAAAAAGAGTGTCTGAAATTAGTATGGGCTTTCGGGATGTGTATCTGACTGACACGGAAATACCTTTCGTCAACTTCTCAACTCCACCAACTTCTTAATTTTAAACATATTCTTTTATATTCTATGAATCAATTATGGCAATGTATTATGAAGTTTTTTTTTTAAGGATATTTTAGAAATTTTTTCATAAATGCATATCTGATAATCCTTCTTTTTATCCAATGCCATTATTTCCGAATTGTAATCTTCATCTTATTAAATCACAAATTTATATTAATGAATAAAGTGATTATTTCTGTTGGAAAATAATAGTACTCCAAAATGGGAAGATTTGATAAATGATAAAAATAAAGGCAACGATTTTTCTACATCTATGGCCACAGTAGATGATATTGTCAAGATAGGGAAAAAACGTGAATGCCTGGCTTCAAGTGCAAAAATGGTTCAAAATATGTACCAAAGAACAAAATGGGAGTCCTACGAATGTTGCAAAAAGATCTTTTGTGATAAAACAAAATCCCTAAAAGTCAAAGGACTGTTGCTAAATCGATAAAATGCTGAGTGTCAACTGTTAACAAAATCATTAACACTGATTTAAATTTTAAAAAGCAAAAAAAAAAAAAACAGTGTTCATTGTCTTTTTCTACGACCTATCACCGAAGGTAGAACACGATGGAGATTTCTTTAGGAGAAGCATTTATCCGGGAAAAAAATGGAAAACATTTTGTTACAATAGATGAAGTTTGGGTCAATTTAAATTATTGCAATACAAAGAGAAATATTTATTTTCAACAAAGAGCATAAAAAATCTTAAAACATGGTTCAATATTTCCAAAAAATATTTTAGCAAATGATTTATGATTGTTGTTGGTTTTGCATATAACGGCAAATTAAAAGTTAAAAGAATGAAGAAAAATGTTAAGATCAACTCCACATACTACCAGAAAAATATTTTATTCACAATCTTGAAACATGAAATACCATCTCTTTACCTCCAGTGCCATCACTTTGTTGAAATGCATCAAGATAAATCAAGCAGCCGCACATAGCAATCCGCTGCTAATTTCCTGTAAAACATGGAACGAGAAACGTGTATCAGGACCTTTCTGGACCGTTATCAGGACCCTTCCCCAATATATCTGCTAAATCTCCTGATATATCACTCATGATTTTTTGCACTTTTGGACTTTTAAAAAGCTCATTACCCAAACGTCGATCTACAAACCATCATGGACTTTGGAAAGGTGTTCAAAACAGATGGACAAAAATACCTCATCCAAAATTGCAAAAAACATTATTGTCATGGAAATTTCCAGTAGAAAGGTAATTGAGAATAATGGTTACGTATCTGAATATATAAAATATAAATAATTTACGTAAAATTGTTCTGTAAGTACCTTGATAATCATCTAAAATATGTGCGAACACCCTGTCTATAGTTAAATAATTTATCTATTTAATAATAAATACATTCAGGCATCAACATTAATATTTTCAAGTACACTAATGAACATCAAAAACGATTTATGCAATTAAAGATATATTTAAAAAAAAAATGAAGACCGCTGAAGGTCGAAATTGAATTGTTATGTAAATTCTACAATCAGTTAATACAGACACTTTTTATTTCAATTTGTTGTATCATTAGAGTTTCAATAATGCATCCTCAAAGGCAAGGTTTTCTCGTTAGCAGTGAAGGGTACTAAATTTATTACAATGTATCTACGATAGAATCATTTATAATCTTTAAGATTGTATGAAACATTCGAAATATTATACTCCTCGTAAGAAATTAATTTAATTATGTTATTAATATTATTAGAAAAAACCAATGAAACTTTTATTTGACTTTATTATTTATCTAAAATTATAAAGGGAATGCTTCTTGTTTCAGCTGATACATATTTCCGAAAATATTCGATCATATTTGCAATTCTAAAGTGTAATAATCTTAATGTAAAATAACTTTATGTAAAATAAAACTGTAGAAAACCAGTTACAAACTGAAAAAGAAAACTGGAACTTTGCTTGGAAATAATGCGCTTGTCTGGTTATTCAAAAATAACTTGGAAAATTTGGGTTTCCTTTAACCCCTTCGCAACGAGCGTCCTTTACGGGATTTTTAATCTTTTACCACCGGTTTTTTAAAACAGAAATTTTCGGCTAATTGAATCGCAAAAATGCTACCATTAAATAAGCCAAAGCTTACACTAAAATATAACTGGTGGGAATAATCGAGGATTCTCAGCATCTTATGCGTCACGTATACGTGTCGCTCGTCCCCAAGGGGATAATCTAAAAAATTACACATATAAGTAAATTTACACACCGTAAAAAATTAATAACTTCTTTAGTTTAACCTTTTGAGGGGCGGTGGTATATATTATATACCACCTAATTTTAATCCGATTCAAACCAGAAACTTTTAATTAAATTTTACTTTTTTAACTTTGACGAGAAAAAGTTGAAAAATTGCTTATTCTCATTTTGAACTAAATTCTTTCCTAAATTCCGGTGGGAATTCAGCGTTATAGGAGCACAATTGCTTGCCCCTGAAAGGGTTAAGTATATTTAAAAATTAAACAGCGTTTCTTATACTAACAGGTTCAATTAAATTTGAACTCCGGAAAATCTGCTTCTTATGATAGCAGATAGCAATATAAATATAGGCGACGAAGAAATCTGCTGTATTTGGTCAGACCCGAACGCACTCTGTAGTGTAGGTCCAGCGCATTAATCCTTTGATTACGGGGTTGGGACATATGTCGTCCCAGCGACCATTTTAACAAATATAATATGTGCCTTGCACCTATACTATGATACTTTCAAAATATATATACCATAAAGAATTTTTTTTTGTAAATTGTGGTGCAAGTAAATATAAAAACAGTCGCCAGTCCTAGCCCATAATCAAAAGGCAGGGGTGATTGTGCTCCGGTATTTTGTACACCACTAATTTTATATAGCAATATTCTTAGTAAGTCATCACAGAATTTATTGATTAAAAAAGAAAAAGATTGTTATGTAAATTTAGGGGTGTACAAAATACCGGAAAACAATCACCCCTGAAAAGGTTAAAAAACGGTGTAATACCTATTCCGCAATTTCCGTATAATTGGTATAAAAATAAGTTAGAGATGTATTTATCTATTTGCGATTAAGAATAATTTGTTTAGTGGAATCCTAATTATGTAACATTTTAAAGATCAGAGTAAGATGGGAATTAGGTAATCGGGATAAAATTATTGTATGATGATTATTCTTTATGTATTTTCGGTTGCTTGGATATAGTCTTCGATTATAAAAAATCGCTGATCAGTAGCAATGGAAACTATTATAGACTATCCTTTATTAGGTGCATTCGTAATTACATAAATACATAGCACCTATAGTCGCCGTCTGATCCGTCCGTCCGTCCGTCTGCCCGCATATAACAGCGCATAAACTACCCAACCAAAGGGTTTGAAATTTAAGATATAGTATCTCTCCAGAATTTTGTCGAGACATTTCAAATTTTATGAAAATCGAATCAAAACTTTAGAAGATATTAATAAAAATATTTACTATGAAACTTGAATTAAAAAAAAAATGGTGCTTTCTTGTTATAAGAACTTCCGAGGTTGAATCGTCAAGCGACCGAGATACATATTTTATTACAGAAATTAATCTGCAGACGATATAATTCATTTCACAGACTAAAAAATCAGCAAGATTTGAGCATTTATATAACTAGCTATTGTACGAACGCGTCGCGTTTGACGTACAATTTCCAACTTGTTTATTTTGTAAAAAGTTTTGCTGAAAATAATTCTTATTTTACAGTTAATATCAATATTTATTTTCATATTTTTAATTATTCGTCACCATTTTAAATTAAACTTAAATGTCGGTGCTAAATTTGTCCATTTTTAAACATTTGTTTCGAAATAAAGTAAATAAGTTTCTAATTTGGTATCTAATGATACGAATCCTAAAAAAATAAGTTGACAGGAAATCATACTCAGGGGATTAAATGGATTAATATTTAAAATGACGATATTCGTCTATAAACAATTAAGCATACACTCGTCGTCCGATTAAAATTACTTAACCTGTTTGGGACGGATTATTATTTTTTTTTATATTGGGGGGATTTTACTTTTAGATTTAAAAAAATAATAATTATTATTTTAAATAAAAGTAGCTATCCAAATCCCCAAAAGTTGTGGTTCGCTGAAATTTAACATATATATCATTTACTGAAATTTAATGAATTAAGATACTTTCTATACTAATAATATCACAATAGGCTAAAAAAAATGTTTAAGGCGTTCGGAAAATATAACAACAGGATTAAATAGCTTTAACAACTTCCGAGTGTTCTTTTGTCTATTTGTATCAGAACTTATTCGTTGGTAAAGCAGGTCCTATTTTTAAATTTAAAGAAATAAACATGTTTAAAATAAATGAATGACCAACGTTGCAAAAAAATTTAAACATATGTTCTGTTTTATTACAAAATACCAAAAGACAAATGAAGGGATAATAGTAAATGTATAAACGTATACTATCATTACAATGCGTATATAATAACAATAATATATGTTAAGAAAAAATAAGTTAATTTAAATACCGGTATTTATAAGTATCGTTAGTCCCTAAAAAATATAAAATGTTTTTTATACTACAAAATTTGTGCTGTTCTTAACACTTTGCAGTCCGGCGACACCACAGTGGTGTCGTCGTAAAGTAACTTAATTTTAATCCTTAAATGCTACATTGGCACCAGAATTTTAGAATGAAAAATTCCTTTTTATCAAGTACACGAAGAAAAGATTTTACTTATTTTCGAATAAATCTGTTTCTAAATTCTGGTGTCAATCAATCATTTCAATTTTACGGATAGAAGTATTTTTATGAGACATGCGGTTGGCAAAGTGTTAAATATAAATAAATTAATTACAATTCCACTCAAATCAATAATGTACGTGGTGTCCAAAAATACTGTCGGAAATTCCTCACTTCATAACTTATGTTTTAAGACCATCATGAAAAATATTATTGCATATTCGTAAAATATAACTCAGAAAGTTATTTTAGCAAAAATTCAAGCAAAATTACGTATGCATAAAGTTGCTACTCAACAGGTTATTAATCAATAAGGATTATAATCAAATAATAATTAATGTTAAAGTCATAAAATTTATCAAAAAGGTATTAATGAGTTATGTAACTTTGCGCTCACAATTCATTAATAACATTTTTAAAATGTTGATAAAATTTTAATATTAATTATTATTTGATTATAATCCATTTTTATAATCATAAATTTAAATAAATTTATAAAATATTTATAATATAAATATGCCTGTCATCGCCCATCTAGCTGCTCGTTTACGTATGGGGGCCCAGATGTTTTCTGTAGCGCATTGCCCGGACTTCGCATGGAGCCTAGAAAGTGCATTTTACATGCAAACAGAAAAATGTAAATAAAATACGTTATTTTAAATTATGCGAAAATAACTGATACGAATATGTAAAAGCACGTAAATAAATAAGATTTCGCGACATAAATAATATTTATTTTCATGAATCCCCTGACAAAGACCCGTTCGGTTCTGCCTGTGATTATTTAGGAGAAAGGAGAGCTTTTTGATAAAATAAATAAAAATGGGGCAGCCTAAGATGCATGGCGATCATTGTAAATGGCCCTGTGATTTCACACCCATAAACTTGGAATACGGTGATCAAAATAACGGGGTCCTCAGTGCGTCTCAGCCATATATTTTTGATACAGCGATCCTTATAACGGGGCAACTCTGAATTTTGTGTGCAGAAATCGTTAAAATGGCAATCATTTTAACAGAGTCCTCTGAGTTTCATGCTTATAAACTGATTATACGGCGACCACTATAACGAAGCCTTGTGCATACCCTAGCCCATAAATACGGCGATCAGTATTTAACTCGCAAATCTGTACTTCCAAAATATGTATTTTGAGAAGAGTCGGAAATGTACTATATCTATATACTTATAAAAGAACACGTCCTGACTCACTCATAATCACCACCGAGCCTCAACCCTTGCTCCTAGGACAATGAAATTTTGAAGACATCTTCCTTATACAATGTAGGCACCCACTAAGAAAGGATTTTCGAAAATTCGTCCTCTAAAGGAGTTAAATAGGGGGGGGGGGTCGAAAATTTTAGGTCATTTCGTCTTTACCCCATATTTTAACAGCAGTTTTAGGTAGGAGCGTGAAATTCAGGATAACAAATCTACTAAAAATAGTTAAACACTTATTTCTGGTATTTTAGAAATTCAACCATTAAGCCGGTTAAATGGGGGAGGGGGGATCGAATTTTAGCTGATTTCGCCTTTTCGCCATATCTCAGCAGCAATTTTATGTAGGATCGTGAAATTTAGTATAACAAATGTAATAAAAAATAGTTAAACATGTATTTTAGCGATTTTAGAAATTCAACCACCAAGGGGGTTAAACGGGGTGTTGAAAGTTTTAGTTCATTTAGCCATATATAAGTAGAAATTGTTGGTAGACATGTGAAATTCCGGATAACAAACTACTAAAAAATAGTTAAACACTTATTTCAGGTATATTTTAGATATGCATCCACTAAGGGGGTTAAACGGGGTGTCGAAAGTTTTAGGTGTTTTCGCCATATATCAGAAGCAGTTTTAAGTAGGAGCGTAAAATTCAGAATTACAAATCTTCTAAAAAATAGTTCGACACATAGTTCAGCGATTTTAGAGCTAGCGCGTTTGTCGCCAACATCGGCTGTGAACCCGATTGTGGAAGATTAGACTAATCAACAACTAGTGCTAATTTTTAATTAGATATTTTGCGTAACATTCTTCCCAAAAAGTTTTTTTTTTAATATTTTATAGATTTTTTTTGCGCTTTTCGTCTTTTATCGATCAGATTTAAATTTGTATACAAAATATAATATATTTCCTCGTCTTTTCGGATTAATATTTTTTGGAAGTAAAGATTTGTGATTTAAATAATGATCGCCATATTTATGGGCTCGGGTATGCACATGACTTCGTTATAGTGATTGCCGTATAATTAGTTTACAGGCATGCAACCCACGGGAATCTGTTGAAATGACTTGATTTTAACGATTTAAGCACAAAAAATAACCGAATCCCGTTATAGCGATCGCTGTATTAATGACATATGGCTGAGAAACACACAGTCCCCGTTATTTTGATCACCACATTAACAATTTATGGGCTTGAAACCACAATGCTCTTTACAATGATCGACATGTATCTTAGGCAATCACATTTTTATTATTTTATTTGAAAGTTCTCCCTTCCCGTTAGATAATCACGGATAAGAACGAGCATGAAATGAAAAATATATGTCTTTAGGGCACGTAATACTTATAGGCCCGTATATCTTTATTTACGTGCTTTTTTATATTCTAATCAGTTATTTTCGTACAGTTCAAAATGCAGTATTTTATTTATATTTTTCTGTTTACATGCAAAGTGCACTTTCTGGGCCTCAAACGAACTCAAGGCTGTACGCTGCAGAAGGTGTCTGGTCCCCACTCGAAAAGGATCGGCTAGACGGGCGAAGACCGGTTAGTTTTGTATAAAAATTGAAATCGAAAAAAGACGAAAACCGCAAAAACAATTTATATAATATGAAAAAAAATCCTGGGAAAAATGTCACGCAAATATCTAATAAAAAAAACAGCAATTATTCGTCTAATCTTCCATAATCGGGTTCATAGCCAATGTTGGCGACTAAATCTCTAGCTGTAAAATCGCTGAAATACGTGTTTAACTATTTTTTTACTAGATTTGTCATGCAGAATTTTACGCTCATATAAATAGTTCAGCATTTATTTCCGGCTAGTATTGCCTAACGAAATTTAAACTTCAGCAATAAATAAATAATATATATAATATTATAATATAGTACACATTTAACAAACATGTAATGGAATTTAAAATGATAATAATATGAAATTATCTGAATGAAAAAAGTCTGCTGTAAGTAGCGAAATCTTTGGCGTTTTCTTCGGTTGTAAACCCCTGGCATGCGTCTAATACTAAAGTATCGCTTTTAATAACTTTCATAACTTTATTTGATTACATAATTGATATTTCTCATATAAAAATATTTTTTGATGCTGTTAGAAGGCAAGCTGAAACAAGTGGTTAAGAGTGATCGAAGATCGCATTTAATATTCCTTTCCGAACACTTTATCCATTTTTTAATAATTCCAAATAAAATTCATGTCATGTTTTTTTATAAAGTAAAAAAATCACTGGTCTATTTTTCTCGTTTAATCGAAAATCTGAACACGTCCGATAGCGGGCAAAGCCCGCAATTATACTCTGTCATAATAATATCTGTCATGTGGATTAAATGCGATATTAAAAAAAAATCAATTTCAAAATTAAACATGTTATATAGAGACCTTCAAAATGTTAGACGTCAAATTAATTTTCTTTTAAATTCTCTAATGCCGTTGGATATTAAACTGCTTTCTGTATTTACACGTACTCATACTCCTTGTATTATTGAGAAATGTTTTAAAATTTCCGTTTTATTATCCATATGACGTCATATTAATCTTTTGTTCAATGTTGAAACTTTTTAATTCATTTTCATTTTTCACGTGGAAATCTTTCAATAGAAAATTAATTGTTGTAGAAAGAAATTTATTGTGGATTTTTACTTGTTGGCAACTGTTATAACGAAAAATGTTTAAATTTAATAGGAAAAGGCTGTTAGAATTTTGGTTTTTTATCTCTATATATTAAAATAATATGAATTTTTTAAATTATATCATTTTGAGCTTCATAGTAGGTATTCAGCTATAAGTACACAAAATTTCCTGACTGTAAGTTATATAGTTTCTGAGAACCGGCTCTGTAACAGACAGACAACGAAGCGGGACTAATAGGGTATCGTGAGATGAACGAAACCCTAAAAATAGTAAAAGTTAAAAATAAAATCCATTAGGATAATAAAAAAATATATATTTTCACCAATATTCTGAGCCCGGGTTGGATCTCCTACGTATTTTAACTATTATTTCTATTACTAACTCTTTTAACTATTCTTTCAAATCATATTTTCGTTTTACATAAATGCATGCTAAATTATGTTACATAAAGGGGTATCTGTACATTACACAGCGTTCATGCGTTAAAAATTGAATTATATATTAAACGACACCCATATACGTCAAATGAAAGAATGACATTGACACGTAAGAGAGATGGAACTCCGTTTAAATTTTCCCGCTGTTTATTTACAGCAACTAGGCTGACACCGTCTATCAAAAACACGAGATAGATATCGAGGAAGAATATGGAGAATGTCTTAAGAATATGGAGAAGGTTTGACATTAAGAAGATTGCAGCTGTCACTTTTATGAATGAACGACGTACAGAGTCATATCTAAGCGAAAACTGTCATCTAAAAGAGGTGATACAACTCCGATTCAAAAAATTAGAATAATGAAAAGAAATACGGTCAAGGGAAATGAAAATCGAATTTATCAAATAAATAATCAACAATATCAAATATAAAGTACTATAATATGAATCTGCATATTTTGCAGATTATAAAAATGTAAACACATTACAATGAAATAGAAAATATATTTAAATCAGCTAACAACAAAAAATTCAAAATATTAGAATACTTTCTAACATAGTTCAAAAAATTAGAATAATGAAAATATATTGAAGATAATTTAAACTCTAAGTATTTTTACTTGCTAATCAGTACTTTGTTGCATCACCCTTAGCTTTAATGACAGCTCTTAAACGTTCTGGCATGTTTTTAACTAAAGGTTCACAATGTTTTTTATCCAAATTCGCCCATATGCTCTTTATACTAGAAATAAGTTCTTTTTTGTCTCTAGGCGGAACTTCTTGAAGTCGTTTCTTCATAATTCCCCACAAATTCTCGATAGGATTTAGATCGGGTGAGTTTGCAGGCCAAGGGAGTACAGGTATGTCCTTATCTTTGAGCCATTTAGTTGTTGATTTGGAAGTGTGGGGAGAAGCTAAATCTTGCTGAAACAAGAAATCGTCATCACATAAATCCTCAGCTGAAGGAATCATGAAATGTTCAAGAATTTCTTTATAGACTTCTGAATTGACTGTTGTGGAAACAATACACAACCTGCCTGGGCCTTCAGCAGTCATGCAGCCCCATACCATAACAGAGGTCGCAAATTTAACCGAACGTTTTAAACATTCTTTCTTATAAGCTTCATGTTTGAGTCTCCAGACACGTATACCTTGATTTCCGTGAGACACACAAAACACACTTTCATCGCTGAAAAGTATCTTTTTCCAATCGTCGTGATCCCAAAATAGCCTTTGTTTACACCATTTAACTCTAGCAGCCCTTTGCTTAGATGATAAGAATGGCTTTATCTTAGGCACACGTGATCTAAAACCTAATTTGCGAAGTCGTCGTAGTGTTGTAGATTTGGAGACATTTATACCCATTTCTTTCCATTTTCTATGCACATATCTCACACTCCGAAAACGATGTTTCTTCACAATCTTTTTCAATTGCCTTTCATCTCTTCTTGAAGTTACTGGCTTTCGACCACTTTTAAAGTGTTTATTTTGAAAACACTTATTATTAGAATATTCTCTCAAAACTCTACTCACACTTGCTTGAGAGCATTTCACTTCTTTTGCTATAAAAAGTTGTGTTTTTCCTATTTCGTGCAAGTACACAATACGATATTTCACAGCCTCAGATAAATCGCTCTTTCGTTCCATATTAAGCAAATACTACGCTACAATCAAATGCCAAACGACTTCTCATTTTCAACGGAGCACATTTTATAGTCCCACAGATGTTAATCCCGCAGCCGTTCTCTCAACTTATAAGAAAAATTTGAATATTCTAATTTTTTGAACCATGCTATCGAGGTATTCTATTTCTTTGAATTATTCTAATATTTTTTAAATAGTTAATTATTAATATATCAGATAAAAATAAATATTTATGTTATATTTATAAATGCTCTGAAGATAATTAGATACTTTTAATATATTTTTTCCTGGACGCAGTATGCAAATTGACGCGTTAGCAACATCAAACTCATTCTTTTTTACATTATTCTAATTTTTTGAATCGGAGTTGTATAAGCAATTTCAGGTTATATATAATAATTTATATTATTTTAAACTCTGTGTTCTGCAGTTGGGTTATTACGCATACATTTATATGTATGCACACATTGTTAAATAAAATAATCTAAATTAATTAGCAGTACACAACTAGTTAATACTTAAAAAAAATAATTAAAAAAAGCCATTCAATTTTAATGTTTTAAATTATACAGTACTAATTTACGTTTTCACATTCTTATACATACACAAGAAGAAAGTATTAGATTCATAAAAATTTTCGACTTCCGCTTTTTGGTAGATTTACACGTTTTTAGATATCCTGAATACGATTTTCCTATTTTTGTAAAATGTCTGTCTGTCAGTTCAGGACCTAACTATCGCCAGGGCAAACTTCGTAAAAACGAATAGATACATTTTTACCTTAATTATGACAGAAATATCGCATGAAAAATGCGTTTAAATAAAAAATACATTTCAATTCAAATTTATTGGTGGATGTTGGTCCCGGCGGTAATCAGGCACTGTAACAGTTTGTCTATCCGTGTGTGACGCAATTTTAGTGTCCGTTCTATCTCAAGACCTATTTTACAGAATTTTATCAAACTTCGTATTCCGTTAATTGCATGAATTGGTATTATTGGGCTTGGGTCTAAATCGCCCAACAGATGACGCTGCTATGCTATCTTTTTTAAGAATTCCATAATATCTATAACTTGGCATCATGTAGATGAAATTGCACCAAATATTTCATGTAAGCTGTTTTTTTCGCCAATTTGATGCTGATTCAATTTTGGCTTTGATTACTCAATACGGTAAACTCCTGTGCTCGTGGAAAGTTTCAAAATCAGGTCCACATAATCGGGGCTGTTGTATTGTGTTTTGTAATTCACTGATAATTGTAACTCTGTATTAAAATTTAAAAAATACCCTATGCTTTATATTCGCAATTGTTTGTGAATTTATAAATTAATATATTAGAAAAAATATTATTGTAATATATTAGTTTATCATTAGAAATATATACCATCTATCATTAGATAAATGGGCCACCACGAAACTTTCTTGTTTTTAGAAGAAAGTCTTGTGATCTCCACAATATACTAATTAAAATAGTCGTCGCATCGCGAATACAGTGACACGTCAAAAAATCCGAAGTATCATCGTCCACTGCGCATGAAAAACAGCGATATTTGCACGTGTCAACAATGGTATTTAAAGTGAATGGAAAGAACAATAAAGTGTTACCACACTCTGTTGTGCTGAATCATTCTCACTAAAACACGACAATTGGTGTGAATGCACTTACAAACGTTGCCCGTTACCGAACAGCTTTGAAAGCTCCCCATTAAGCGAATTGTCGCCGTAAGTACTATAGGTTCTCACGTATGCGCGTATGTCTTAGTTAAGTCTTTTTCAAACCGGAAATTTTATTGAAAATAAGAAGTCAAATAAGTGCTAAGCAGAAGAAAGTCACATTTTATTTAAAATAAATTCTGGTAGGAAATCGAACTGTCTGAAGTGCGGCGTATTATGCGTGCGAAATTACGGTAAGACCGAATGCTTGTTTTGTGCGAAATATGTTTTCAGTTCGATAAATTATAAAATTCATCACCATAGTTAGAGGCAAATATATTTTAGTAATTCAAAGAGTTGTTTTTAACAATTACATTTACAAAGTGCATAAATTTAGTTCCAGTTTCGTGTACTTGTTATTGTTTTTGTAAAAGTAGATAATTATGGTAACACCTGCCAAAACAACGTAATATCCAACATGGTAAGGTCAGGAAATAGCACTTAACTAAGGTGGATTAACCATCTTTTCGTAATATTATATGAAACTGAGTTTTAGAAAAATATCAGTGCTCATTTAAACATAACATTCTCTATAAAGGTTAAATCTTATTTTCTATCATCCACACACGCTGCACATTAAATTTTCTTCTTCTTCTTCTTCTTATTATTATTATTATTACTATTACTATTAGTCTTTTACAGAACCTTCTCCAATCACGAGGTCGTTTTCGAATAGATTATTTGTGTATTCTGCTTCACAGCGATTTCTGAAACACAGTTTAGCAGCTCTATCTTTTCGATGATATACATAAAAATGTAATCGGTACCGTTGTTTGTAAACGTCAAACCGAATGTGAAGTTTGACCAAATGACGTGCACTGTCTATTCATTTAGATTCGGCAATAAAACTTGTGTAACACAAATACATACATGCAGACATACAGGCATTTTCCAAAATTAGTAGTTATAATCTAACTTTTTTTTCTCTTCTTGTAAAACTCTAAATATCGAGGTTTGGTTGTAGAATCAGAATGCATTGAAATCACGGATAGCCTGTCGAACAGTACTGTTTAAGGCTAATAAATCGTACAGACAGCTTGAATTTGGCGATTTTAACTGAAAGGTCTTTTGATTATCTGTAGGAAATCTGTCGTTAAATTTGATATATCTTATGAAATATAAACAGTAGTAGATAAAGAAAACGCTAGTTTTTTTTTAAAAAAAAGCTAGTTTGGAACTCCTAATATTACATTTATTTTTAGTCGTTGGAAAACATATTGCATGTAGTTTTTTAATCAAAACGCAAAGCAAACTACTTGGCTGAATCAGAAGTAATTTTGAACTCGCAAATTTGAAACTTTTAGAAATCATTTTCTGTTAAAAACGCACAAGTTACAATTAATATTTATAATATATATATATATATATACAGGGTGTTCCGTTAAAGGGGTCCAATATTAATAGGGGTAATAGAGGAGATCACACGGAGCATAAATCAGTATATAATGCCTGGCCGGATCTCAATAATTTTCAAGTTACAGCAAATAGAATGAAAAATCGGAAATTTGTAAAAAAACCCTCATTGCTAAGCTATCGATAATGCTACATAAAAACGAAGCACATATTTAGAAAGAGCAGAAAAAATCCTACGAAATGACATAAGTTGTTTTAGAATATTGAGAATTAATGGCGAGTTACAAGCTCTGAAACAGTGAAAAAATACAAAATCAAATATTTAGCAAAATAGTTAATCGTTAATTCCAAAAATGCAACTCTACCTACATCAAGGAAAATGTTATAAAATTTGGTCCATTCCGAAAGCTTTCGAAGAAGCTGACAATAAACCATATCAGTTTAATTGTATGGGAGAAATCAAGCAGTTCCCTAGTTACAACTCTGTACTGTTGCACGCTCGGAAAGAGCGAAACTCCACCCATGACGATTGTAAACACCCCGTCTTAATATCTTTCAATTATACATTTCTGATCAACCTCTATCAATACCCTTTCATTATTCAGTCTGGTCAAGTGAATGACATATTGTGCAGCTCTCGCCTTGTCTTAAAGCAAACTCCGTGACTGCTGCGTTTCCTCCATGAACTTTCAGGATGATGAAGAAGAAGTACTTTTTATGCAAATTTTCTATGTGTATAGGAAGAAAAGTGTAATAAAACAGCAGTCATCAGTGGGCGTTATGTTAAAGGGAGGCTGTTGTAAGTGGGATTGTAGTAAGTTGATGTATAATAATTATGCCGGAATACTCTAACGAAGAATATGCGGACATGCATCTGATGTACGGGCAAGCTCACGGAAATGCATGTCTAGCACAGCGCATGTACCGTGAGCAATTTCCAAGGAGACGTTGCCCAAGTTCGAAACTCTTCATAAAAATCGATAGACGATTACGGGAGACTGGATCGTTTAATACAGCAAGCATTGATGCAGGGAAACCTCGACATGTACGAACACCTGCAATGGAAGAAGATGTACTGAATATTTTTAAAGATAACCCCTCCACGAGTACACGAGCTGCTGCGTCTGAAGTCGGTGTTTCTCACCAAAGTGTGTGGCGTGTTCTGCGTGCAGAAAACATGCACCCCTTTCATGTGCAGCGGGTACAACTGTTATCAGTAACAGATTGTGCTCAGCGGACAGAATTCGTACGCTGGTTGCTTAATGTAACAGAAAATAATCCACAATTTCTGGAAAATATTTTATTTACTGATGAAGCAACATTTACGAGAGAGGGCGTGGTAAACACGCACAATATGCACACATGGTCATATACAAATCCGCACACTGTTTTCCCGTCGAACGCACAACAAAAGTTCAGTGTGAACATATGGGCAGGTGTCCTCGGCGATTATCTCATAGGACCATATTTACTCCCAGATGTACTCAATGGCAGTACGTACTTGGTTTTCCTACGGGATATCTTACCGCAGTTACTGCAAAATGTGCCAGCAACATTGCGCCACAATATGTGGTTTATGCACGATGGCGCACCGGCACATTTTTTCATAGGTGTTCGCAATCACCTCAATTCAACATATCCTGGGAAATGGATTGGACGCAGTGGACCTGTTGCTTGGCCTGCACGCTCTCCAGACCTCAATCCGTTAGACTTTTTTGTTTGGGGACACCTTAAATCGCTGGTGTATGAAACGCCTGTGGATACACCGGAGGATTTACTAGCGCGAATCGTTGTCGCTGCAGGAGACATTCCCAACTCCGTCGGAGTTTTTCGGCGTGTTCGCCAATCTTTACGACGTCGCTGTCGGCTGTGCGATTCTGTTAATGGGCGCAACTTCGAACACCTATTATAATAATGTCCGTTCGTCTGCCTTCCGACATTGAACTGTGCAGCGCAGGCCAGAAGACTATGCTTCACATATGTCATAAAGTACGTGGAATGTAATTCTTTATTTGTCATTTTTCTTTTATTTTCAACACTTTTTGGCACAGTATTTTGTAAGTCACAGACTGTGGTGTACTCAAATTGTAAATTACAAAGTTTGTATGAATTAATTTAAAATTTAGTGTCTTTTTTAAATTTATAATTAATAAAATTATTATGCTATTTGTTATTATTATTTCCTATCATAAATTATGATGCACATATACATACAATAATTGTCCATGTAAAACATGTACTGAAACTTCTTGCATAGTTACAAATCGCAATATTTTTAATTATTTCCGAATTTTCACCACCAGTTTAATTTTAAGGAATTTAACTTAAGCTTTATATCAATAAAAGACCACTTTAAAATGTAGACTATTATTGTAAAGTTATTTTGGTTCATTCAACTCTTGAATAATTAAAAATGTTGCATCTCAGAAGAAGCATGATCGAAAATGTATAGTTGAGAGTAATTAAAAAGGCGGTGTTTCCAATCGTGATGGGCGGAGTTTAACCTTTGCTAGTGTCAAAGAAAGCGGAGTTGTAACTAAGAAACTGATTAATTTCTCTCACACAATTAAACCGATATGGTTCATTGTAAGCTTTTTCGAAAGTTTTCGGAATGGGCCAAATTTTACTACATTTTCCTTGTTGTAGCTAGAGTTGTCTTTTTGGAATTAACGATTAACTATTTTGATGTATATTGGATTTCGTACTTTTTTCACTGTTTCAGGGCTTGTAACTCGTCAATAAATATTGCTATTTTAATACAATTGATGTCATTTTGTAGGTTTTTTTCTGCTCTTTCTAAATATGTGCTTCGTTTTTATGTAGCATTATCGATAGTTTAGCAATGAGGGTTCTTTTACAATTTTCCGAATTTTCATTCTTTTTGCTGTAACTTGAAAACTATTGAGATCCGACCAGGCTTTATATACTGATTTATGCTCCATGTGATCTCCTCTATTACCCCTATTAATATTGGACCCCTTTAACGGAACACCCTGTATATATATATATATATATATATATATATATATATATATATATAGAGAGAGAGAGAGAGAGAGAGAGAGAGAGAGAGAGAGAGAATAATCTAAAAAATACATATATGAATTGTAATTTATGCATTTTGAAAGTGAAATTGGTCTAATTTAGTTATGAAATAGACAGAAAATCTTTGTAATGTTTACTTTATTTTACATTTTTAGGTATTGCGCCATTTAAACTAAAACATTAATTATTTATTAAATGAAAAATAATAGAAACTTCAAATCAGTACATTTGTTAACCCATTTATGCTTAGCGTCGATGCATTAGTAAAATGGGGGAAAAATGCATTTCACACCACTTTTCTTTTTAATAGAAATTTGATGTCTTATTTTATTCCTCGATAGAGCAAGACACAGTACCTCTATACATATAAAAAAAGGAGGTGTGAAATGCCCTTTTTCCCTTTTTACTAATGCATAAACCATAGCTGCCAACTTTCAACTAAACTTCTGTACAATGTGAGTTAATATTGATCCAGGTTAAAGACCTTTCTAACCAGAAAATATATCTGAAAAAAAAAATATATATTTAGTTTCATGTTCTTACATGGAACCTATTTGGATGCATATCTGAAAAAAAAAATCTGGTTTGAAGCGTGTTTAAACTCGGTTAAATGAACCGATATTATACGGAAATTTAGTGCGATGTTGGCAGGTATGCATAAACGGTAAGCATAAGTGGGTTAATTAATATTTCTATCGATTTCAAGTGCAGAAGGATGATGTGATTCAATTAGTACATAAGAAAAAATGTTTAGGAGAAAAATGAAACATTGTGTATCTGTGGTTTCAGCGTGTTCAGATATCTGTTGCTTTAAAACATGTACTCTTTCTCATTACAGCTAATGGTTATTATTTAAAATCTAATTAAGAGTACTAATTTTAATTTATTTTATAAAAATATTTAATTTGTAAATGCACATGAATTTTACGAAAGTTGATCCACTAACTATGGTTTGAATTTCTCAGATATGATCCGCCTATTTGCGTCAGGCACGTCGATCATAGACACCAAATGCTTTATTACACCCATCAGTTTTCTTATATTCATTCTCTGTCTGCCGTAATTAAGTAGCAGACTAATAGGATTGAAGTAATATTTTTATAACACAAATACGCAATGAAATGGAACAATTCAACAATGTTCAACATTGTAGTTGTCACACATATGTCATTCATGCATGTCATCATAATGCACATTGTCACACATATGTCAACAATGTAGCTTAATGAAACACCTAGTTGCGTTCCAACTGAACTTCGAGGATAAATATAGGCCAATTGCGAGGCAAATAGGGAGCCGTGAGAAATATAAAAAGTTAAAACGAAAATAAAATAAAAATATTTAAACTATAATAACGAAATAGAAGTTTAACAAAAAAGAACTAAACATTTTCCATTAGATCCAAGCTAACAGACGAAACCCACCAAAGGTCAAACCCAATAAATAAATAAAAAAGAAAAAAAAAAGACTTTTTACAGAGATCATACATTTAGTTTACAAGTTACAAAAATAATAAAATTTAGGAAAAAATAAAAGCCACTAGGCAGACTAAAGAAAGGTTTTTTTTTTTAATGTATATAAATACAAAGATAAAAGGCAAGAGAAGTTAAGTTTAATTGAAGAGAGGGGAAGACACAATCTTCATTATCAAATAATAAAACATATTTAGGGCGTTTACGATTAGTGGGGTCGGAAACCTCATAGTCTGGCAATTCTGCGATAATATCGTTAGATTTGCTGTAAAAAGTTTTATAAAACTTTTTGGAAAGTTGACATATGCGTTTTTTTAAGAGATGGTGCAGAGATCTCTGCGGATAGTTGTGTTTCTGAGGAAACGGTGGTCATTCCCATTATTCGAAGATTTTATTGTGTGCTCTATAGAGATAATTCATATTGACATAGCTGCCCACTTTTACGCTTTTTTCCTACCACTAAAATTTTACAGTAATTTTTTTGCTTATTAAATCGACGAAATCACGTGATTCAATAATGCAAAAATTTTCTATTAATTCTTAGTGGTAACAAAAAAGCGTAAAAGTTGGCATCTATCATATTGGTGTTACTAGCAAAGTCCCAGATTGGAAAAGCAGAGTGTGGATTGAACGAGTACATGGATTGTATAGAATAACTTTATTTTTAATAGAAAGAGTATTACTTTTGAGGAGAGGTGAAAGTTATATACAGTGGAACTCCAGTTATACGTTTTGCCCGGGACCGGAAAACAAAACGTATAACTCAGTAAAAGGTACAACTCAATTAATGGTCTACCGGAACCTTATTATATATATATCGTAAAAACTTTGTTCCGCTGAGGTGTTTCATTTACATTTTATATCGAAAACGTAAATTTCTTGAGTATCACTGCACCCATGACATAAATTTTCGGAAATAGAACAGAGTAGAAAAAAGGTAATAAGAAAAGTACACATAAAGTTATTTTATCATAAAAGTTTTATTAAAAATATTTTTAATACACATAGAGTGCTTAAAAGCAATCACTGGAATCGCCTTGGCATGTAAATCATTTTTCAAAAGACATTTCAGTAGTTTATTGAATAGTTTATTGAGTAGTTTATTGCTGAAATAATCACTAATCTTTGATTGTTTCTTTCCACCAGAGCCGACATTGAACAGCAAACTTCGCATTTTTGTTAATAATGTAGCCGCCTTATAGTTACTGCTTTTACTACTGACGAACCGCTTTACTACGTCAAAAGCCCACAGAGAAGCTCAAAAGTTTGAGTGGGATCTTTCAAATTAGACTCATCGGACGCGTCGTCAATGTTTCTGGTTACAAAAGGTATAAATGAGATAAAATTTTGTCCGGGGACGCAAAAATGTAACGTATAACTGAGGGAAATGTATAACTCAAAACGTATAAATCAGTTAATTTTTAATGGCAAGCGGCCGGGACCATTGAGTTGAAACGTATAACTGAGGGAAACGTACAACTCAGGTAACGTATATCTATAACGTACTGTATCGATATCAGCGACTTTGCTTCTAATATTTGAAAAATGTTTATTCCCGGTGAGTCTCCTATCAAGGGTAACCCCCATATACATAGTATGATTAGTCCAGGGAACAATATTATTATTGATATTAATACGATTATGATAAGTAACTTTTTTAGAGAAATAGATAGCAGTAGTTTTTTGTTCATTAAATCTAACGTGCCACTGAGTACACCAGCTTGTGAAATCATCAATGTGTTTTTGAAGAATTTTGTAAAGAATGTATGGGTAACGTGCAGAAGCATAAATTTCCGTTTCGTCCGGGTACAGGATAAGTAAAGCACGCAAAGTGCGAGGGATATTGTTAAAATATAAGTTAAAAAGGGTAGGGCCAAGGACGAAGCTTTGACGAATGCCTTCGAGTATATGATCGAGTGTAGAGTGTATATTATTGATACGGACGCTAAAAAAGCGGTCGCTAAGGTATGAATGTATGAGGTAAGTGAGTACGGCATGAATACCAAGCTTAATTAATTTACAAATAAGGCCCTCATGCCAGACTTTATCGAAAGCGTTAGCGACATCTAAGAAAATAGCAGCAGCTGGAATGTTCATATTGTGGTTTTCACTAAGGAATTCCACAACACGAAGGAGTTGATGTTGAGTAGAATGTTTAAGCCTAAAGCCAAATTGTTTGGGTATGAGAATGCTATTTTTGACTAAAATGAAAGAATAATGATTTCACATATAAATAATATAAAAAATAACTCTCTTACTTTTTCCGGTGCAGTGGTTATTTAATCTTATTCTAAATTAACTCCTTTTAATGCTCTGTACAAAGTATTCAATTAAAAAAAATTAAATGATGTTTCTCGCTAACTCAGTTTTAAAAAAAAAGTATTTTAAGCATGATCACAATTTAGTATTAAAGGTACACCGAATACTAATTTTAACATGCGAAGTACTTTCAAGAGATTACTTAATGGTTCCCAAACGTTTATGTGACCCCCTTAATGTTAGTAAACGTTTCTCGGTCCATCTAGTATGTAGGTATACAGAGGTTTTTGTATAATTTATTCTAGGAAAAAAGCGAACTTTCATTCTGTGTGCATAACGTGAATAATCACAATTATAATAACGTGTCATTTTAATATAATATATACTTTCATTAAATAGGAAAAAATGCGTTCTTAATAATTTTATATTAACTGCTTGTAACATTTAAAAATCAGTGCGATTCATAACAATTTGTTGTACGAACGAGATTTTTCCATATCAGGATTTAAATTTTTAAATTTTTGTCTGGAATAGTTCTCAGGTTTAATAAAACACTTCCGTTTCGCATAAATGGATTAAATTTCCTGAGATGCTTCTTAGGAGCGCCGGCAGGATTTTTCCAAGGATAGGCATAATTTTAAAATCTTGAAAACATTTCCATTTTGTTTTAATTTACTTATTTTTTTTATGTTTGCAATTTTTACATTTGAAGATAAATAGCAGTTTCAGCAGTGACGAGTAAAAACTAAGATGTAAGGGATTAAACTATTATGCTTCGCTTGTCTATTCAGTGTCTGATACTGTTTTTCTTATTGCCACTGTGTTGCATTTATGTTCATATAGAACGCAGACATGCTTACCAAATATTTAGAAGAAGTAGCTTAGTTTTATATCCTCTAGAAACCAAAATTCATCTCTAGATTTATCTGGAAGACCCCCAAAAGTCCGTAGTATTATCTATTCTATATTATTAATAAAATATAGGAGGGGGGTGAGTCTTCCGAGGCTATATGGTAAATTAAGAATCAGTGATACTGGGTAAATTCACTTACGAAACAGTAGTAACTTTCATTTCTTAGCAAACAGTTGGCTTACAAAATGCCCAAATATGATTTTTTTTTTTTTTTTTTTTTTTTTTTTTTTTTTTTTTTACTGTACGAGAAAAATTAAATAAATGCAACGATCTAATTGTATTTTTACCTAAGAGTTTGACTTCCCACTTACAAATTACTCTTTAAATCTAAAGCGAAAACGTACAAGTTGGCCACACTGAAAGACCCTCGAGTCACCAGTATTTTCATTTATGATTGCCTAGCTACCAACATTTACAATTTTCAGTTAATAATTTTAGCCTTTGTCAATCGCAGAAAAATTGCGATTAAATAAGTTTCAGATTATTTATAAAAAATAATGGTGAAAAGAATTGAAGAAAAAAGCGCGATTTTATGTTAAATTGCCGGTCAGAAAAAGAAATCGATAATATGGTAACAATAATCTAATGCTATCGCTGTCTGCTGTCAAACAGCACGATTCATATGATTGCATTAATATTTTTATTGAAAATTAATAATTTGGTTATTCTTCTGAAAAGTATATAAATTAACTTTCTTACTATTTCCGGTACACATTTTTTATTTAACTTTACACTACAATATTAATCCTACAATTATTAGTTTCTTAAATAACTAAGTTAAGACACATTTTTTAATATAATACTTCCATTAATTGGCATGAAGACACTGAAATCGTGAAAACCTGGTTCATTTTGCAAGTATGGTTATCCAATTGTTTGCTATTTTAACTGTACTCCACTTTGCCATCTGCTATTATAAAAATGGCAAATCATCAGGAATTATAGCTTTTTTTTCAGCTTTTTTACATGAGAATTTTACCATTAAAGAAAATTATTGTACATATTATAATTACCTATCTGTTAAAAAAATGTTTAAGCTGTTACAGCACAAAGTTTAAATTCGTATTAATGAAAAGTGAGTGATTTTTTCCCTTAAATTTTCTTTCTGGGCTAGTACTCAAAAACGAAAGAATTGGTAGTGAATTCTATTATTGAATATTGTATATTTGTATCTTGAGGGACATATATATATATATATCATTTTTTGTATTTAATAATCTGATAGTAATTTTTATTTTGGTCAAAACGTTTTACTGTTTGTAAATCTCTTAGGAAAAAAAAAAGAAAAAACCCATCACGATTTACTATTTACAGGTTGATCAAATAATACAATAAAAATAAAAAGTTCTCTATATCAAAGATACATATATGCAATTTTTTAACCCTCTGACTGTCCAGCAAAAGGATTAAATTTTAATGTTGTTTTCTCTTTATTATATTTTAAATGCTAAAAAAGGTGATTTTTCTAAAATTATAAAAACAAAAACTTAATTATACATATGAATGTAAACCTTGAGGGTATCTATTATTACTAAATGTATTGAAACTACAATATGTCCATAGAATTATATTATATTAAATAATGCTTGTATTGCTGTGAAACCTGGAGCTCAGTGAACGTATTAACACGGGCTCGTCAGTGACAGGGTTTTAACAATAATGTTTCAGATGAAAACAATGGGATTTTGTTATTAAATGGATGGCAATTTCTTTATGTTTTGCATTTAATGTTTGTTACGTGTAAAATATAAAGAAATTAAAAATGATTTTTTTTTCATATTGAAACACAAATAGAAGAAAAGTGTAACTAAATTAGTTTTATATAAAAAAAAAAATGTTTCTTTTTCCCTAAATGTTTTTTTTTTTTAAGAAAAAATTTCAGTGTGCGCAAATGTTTCTTCTTTCGAAAAACTTATCTATTCACATTTCTACAAATGTTTATTAAGGTAACCCATATTAAGATAATGTAAGTTGAATTTAAACTTTTAAAAATTGTAAATAAAGAACGTATACATGAAATCTTCTTAGTTAGTCTCCCTACGCATTCTGTATTTTCCTAGGACATGTCTCCCAATTGACAATTAACCCATTTGCTCGCATGCATCGTTGCTATTTTTTGCTCGCAGGCTAACAAAGCCTGATCAAAGCCTAATGAGTCCGCAGGTTTTGTATGTACATATGTATGTATGTATGTATGTATGTACGTAACGCGATAACTCTTGATAGAAATATACGATTTTCTCCAAATTTTGTATACAGGTTCATTGTGATAAGGCGCTTCCCTGATTAGTTTTCGGGATTCATTGGTTAAGTATAAAGGGGGGACGGTGGGATAATCCCCCCTTAAATTAGATAAATGTATTTTTCATGCATAATTATTCGATTTGCTTAAAATTGTGTATATAGGTTTATTGTGATAAGGCACTTCCCTGATTAGTTTTGGGGTTTCATTGGTTAATTATAAAGACGGGAGGACGGGGTACCAATCCCCCCTTAATTTAATTAAATGCGTTTTTCATGCATAATTATCAGATTTGCTTCAAATTTGGTATATCGGTTTCTTCTGATAAGGTGCTTCTCTGATTAGATTTGGAGGTTCATTGGTTAAGTATAAAGGGGGGGGAGGGGGTGCTGATCCCACATCTTAATTTAGCATGGTTTTAATGGTAAATTTTTGTTAAATAATGTTAAATTTTTTAAAATGGTTTTTTGTTTGAAATATTCTTAGAATATAATATACATATAGTGTGAATAGTCTGTGAGCTCAATGCCATCAGTTTAACTTGGCACTTTTCTCCGTTTTCTTTGTTAAAAATTTTTAATTTCATACGGATAAGTGCGGAAAAAATGTATTTGAGATACTCGATATGTCTGTAACTAAGTAAAGCAAAAATTACTGCGAAAATTCAGGTTGGTGATTTGAAATTTAAAAAACGCTAAGTTACCAACACTTCGGTCAACTATGCGTTAACATGTCATACAATTCATCCCTAAAAAAAAAGAATAGCACAACGAATATTCAAGAAAATAATTATTTTGAAATATTTTTTTAATAATTTTAGCTTTTTTTACATGCATATATTACCATTAAAGAAACATACCTATCTGTTAAAAAAAAGTTTAATCTGCTACAGCTCAAAAATTTAAATCGTATTAATCAAAAATAAAGGTTTTTCATTAACAAAACTTTCTCAAAGAAGACGAAAATGCTACAGAATTTCATTTGTTACACGAAATTGTTTTTAAAGGAACATTGATTATTGTATACTTGTGGTTTTTGGGATTGAAGAACAAATATAATCCTTTGCAATTAATCCTGTGATAACCATTTTACTTACCCATCATACGTAGTATAGGGTAAGTCTTGTAATCGTTTTGAAAATCGAAAAAAAAATTGACGGATTTACACGTTTCAGACACGGGAGATTCCGAAAAACATATTTTTAGAAAAAAAATTTCTGCCGTCCGTCTGTGTGTCTGTAAACGCTCTATCGCCCGAAAAAATTGAGATAAAGACTTGAAATTTGGTATGTACTTAGTATGTAATAATGGGAAAAAGCTTATTGAATTTCAGTAACCTCAATTATCTGGAACTAGTTTTTTCGGACTCTCGAAATATTCGTTCTGATAAAAGGTATATAAAAATTTTAGAAATTGTTTATTTTAAGGAGTGAATATAAAAGGCAATAAAAAACATAAATTTTGCATAAAGCATGAAGTCGATCGGATAATTAGTTGCCGAGATATTTGTAATCCTATTTTCCACACTTTTTGATTTTTCATGACTCTGTATTTCAACCAAATTTCAATTCAAAGATATATTTTAATTGGATGCAATAAACCGCTAGTTAATAGGATTATTGTTTTTGGAGTTATAAGGATGTTTCTTTTAAGCAATTCAGTAATCGAGGCTTTAAAGTTTATGAAGTCATCAAGCCCCGATTTTATTCGAATTGCAATGCATTTTATAAGTACAGTCAAACCTCGTTATACCGCCATTATCCGTTCAAGAAATTTTTGGCGCTATAACGAGTTTGGCGGTATATCGAATTAAAATACAATAAAAATTAATTTTCATACTATTATACTAATATTATTATTATTATAAAAATAAATATCAGTAATGCCTTTTTATTAAATTATCCAATGGTATACAGTATATTATAATAGTATAAATTAATATAATATAATTAATATACATAATATAATTAATGCTACATGATTCAAAATTATCCAATTAATGTATGAAATTAACATGCACTTACTTCTTTTTATAGTCAATTTTAGATAAAGTAGATAATTATGCACATAACAGACACACACATACATTAAATATCACACTGAATTATTTTACTTTAATTATCTTTTACAGGAAAATATTTTAATATGCTAGTTTGAGTTTTCCTTTCAATATTGATTTTTTCAATATCTTTTTCTACAACTAAAAGATTGTTCATCATTTTTTTATCAGTTGCATGTTTTTCTAAGAAAATTCTTATTTTCCCAATGCAATTTTTAACTTCATCAGATGTAACTTGCGGCGTTTCAGCTTCTTCAGCTTCGCTGTCAGATGAATTTTCATTTTCATTTTGATTGGCAACAATTTCTTCGATTGTCAAATCTTCAAATGTTGAAACACTTTTGTCTATATTAATGTACTCAATTGCCGATAGAGGATGCTCAATTTCTGTTAATTTGTGTATTTCGTCTTGTAGTTCCTGAAGTGCTGTACTGTTTTGTTTTTTAGTAGATCCTTCAGGTTTAATCAATCCAGTATGTTTCCAGCAGTTAACAATAGTTTCTGATGAAATTTCATCCCATGCTTTTTTTATCATGCGAATAGCATCATGTAAAAGGATTGGAGAAAAATCATCTTTACTGATTTTTTCAATGATATGGCGGACGTGATACTTTCGATAATGAGCTTTGAATGAGTTTATTATACCAGCATCCAAAGGTTGCAAAAATCCAGTACAGTCAGGAGGTAAAAATTCAATGCGGATATTACTCATTGGATATGCTTTGTGACAAGGGGCATTATCCAAAATCAATAAAATATGGCGTTTGCTTCTTTTCATTTCTATGTTGAAATTCGCTAACCATTTTTGAAATAATGCTGAAGTCATCCACGCTTTGTTATTATTCTCATAATCTACATAAAGAGCAGGATTAAAATTTTTAAAACGTCGTGGCTTAGCTGATTTTCCAATCACTCTCATAGTTCTTTTATCAGATCCATCACTATTCGTACAGAACACAAGAGACACACGATCTTCTTTTTTTTTAATCCTTTAGCAGGCCCACTCGAAATTGTTTTATCTGGCTGCAAGCGGTAAAAAAGGCCACTTTCATCCATATTGTAAACGTCCTCTTGTTTATATTCTAAAATCAGCGCACTCAGTTTTTTGCGACCATTTGACACAATATCTTCATCAACACCTGCAGTTTCACCACTTCGTATGTACTGAGAGAATCCTCGTCGCTTTTTAAATCTGTTCAACCAGCCACTACTGTATTCGAAATCTGTAATATTCATTTGCTGGCCAAGAACTTTTGCCTGCTCGCTGATGACATCTCCGTTGATAGTGGATTTTTAGCACTCATTTGTTGTATCCATGTGCAAAGGGCATCCTCTAAGTCTTCATGTTTCGCTGTTTTCAGTCTTTTTACAGATGACAAGGAAACAAACAAGCAATTTTTGAACTGTAATCTTTCATATAAAAACGATGCAACAGTGTTATTAAATGGGTGATAATTTCTGTGTGTTTAGCATTCAATATTTAAATACAAAAATATAAATAAATTAAAAATGAGCAGTTCTGTTTTTCAATTTTTCAATACAAAGAAAAGAAAAAGTGTAACTGAATTAGTTTTATTAATTTTTTTTCAAGAAAAGATAAACATATTTGTAATATTTGTGATTTCAGTATGTTCAGATGTTTCTTGTTTAAAAAAAGTCGCCATTCTCAGTCGTATAAATGTTTGAGATAACCCATATTAAGATAACTAAGTTGAATTTAAATATTATTTTAACTATATTCTTAAGATTTGTTCTAAATTAATTTCTCAACGTATAATCATAAATTAATTAATATTAAACTATTAAATGGCAAAAGCGTCTTTTTTTATTTTTGTAAATATTTTACTCTTCATTTTTTTATCTATATTTTATTTCTACTTTTTAGTCTTTAAAATGTTTCATTGTTACATTAGTCTTACCATTTGACATATTTTGGCAAGCGTCTATTGGCACACAGTTAAATCCTTTGTTCTTTCAACTCTTATACGGTTGTATGAGTTTCAGATAATATTTGGCGATTGATCACCTGTGGAAGTCTAACGGGAAAATGTCTTAAAATTAATGTATTAATTTATAATTAAGTTCTAAAAATATTAAAATGTTGTATTGTCATCGAAAACGTACTTGTAAACGTAATTTTTTAATTCTAGCATATCAACAAGTTAATTGACAATCAATTACAAAATTCCATCTTTACAAACAAAAAACAGTTTCTGTGTAATAAAAGAGTGTAAAAAAGGGAGGTTGATGGTTTTTGGGATAATGAGTGTTCGGGTAATCGGTGTTCTACTGTAATGACTTCCAAATTATCTACCGATTACCATTTTACAACATGATCCTAATCCTTATACTGTTGGATAATTTTCAATCTTCTATACAAATTTAGTCCAATCAAATAGTCATAAAATTAGGACAATAGATCCAAAAAATCTGCTAGAAGATTTTACATTTTTAAACTATTTATGGGGATGCTAATAACAAGAATTAATAGTTTCCCAACAAAATAACTCGAGGTTAAACTTTGTGAAGCCAAAAAAACACGAAATGTTTTGACATTTTAAAGTTTTTTGCTTTCAACTCGAAAACTTTGAAAATTGTGTATACCCAATTACAAAAAGAAAGAGCATTAAATTCTTTACAAATTGCATTATAAAAAAAAAAAAACTTTTTCTAAACCCTTTACTAATTGCGTTACGGCTTTTTGAAAATTACTTTTTTTTTCAACTGTACAGAAAGTGGCCTATTTTTCGCCTCCTATACCTGAAAACTTTATTTTCGTCACTTACTGTGGAAATTAAGCATAACTATTGTTGAGTAAGTGAGTAGGGAAAAATTTCAAAAGGGACGAACAGGAAATTTGGTTCTCCATATAAAAACTGTAAAAAATGCATCAACACGTCTATGCTGTGAACATTTCTTATATGCCAAGTGTAGACATCTGTACATATAAGACACGTTGAAGCTGGAAGAAACAATGGACCCTTCCGAATACCGAAATTTCACAGCCGAAGGCCATTTTACCACACGGCGGTCAGATAAGAATTTGGTCTGGGATTTGGACTGATATGATGATTTGACAGACGTTAATGAAAACTATGAAGAGCACTGGAGGACTAACACATGGACGACGAATGACAGACAGTGGGGATGATTCATATGCAAATCATATGCGATGAAATAGAGGCATACTGTGAAATAGGCTCTGAAGTTTCTAAGCAGCACGAGGATGCCAGAAATTCTCGCATTGATACAGAAAGTAATGACTCAAACAAACTTCGAGATTGAATGTTAGTGAATACTTCTCTCTCCGAAAGTGATTACGTAATGTCCAACAGTAGTGAGATTGTTGGAGAGGCTGGTGTTAACTGCTATTTGGCTGGAGAAATAGCACAGGCAGGAATCAGAAGAATTGCTGGAAATAATTTCATGAGTGTGAAATTCAAGAAAGAGAATAATGCAGTAATTTTAGCTGCTGTTGTCAGCAGTTTAACACTCGGAAACGTCACAGTTGCTTCTGTTCATTCATCGACTGTCTTCCAAAATGTTTGTTTAATGAAACAGAGTAATACAAACGTGCAGGTTCATGTGTTAATATGAACCTGCTACCTATCTGGTGCATCTGTTCTCCGAGGAAGGGATGAGAAAAGACACAAAATCCTCGTTCTACAGTGCATTCATCTCATTATAAAATCTGGATCTCATCGAAAAAGTTAAGATTTTTGTTGTTGATGGAGGGTACCTTCTTCATAAAGTAACTTGGCCTCAAAATGTTTCCTTCAAATTTGTTGTTAAAAGTTATGTTTCTTATTTTCAGAAAAATTTGGATCACAGGTCGCGGTTGTGTTCGATGGCCATCCATCTGAAAGGGAACGGAATGAAACAAAAAACTCAGAAAGAGTTCGTCGATCTTTAATGAAAACTTCTACTGAAGTCAGAGTTGCAACAAAAATGTTAAACAGGATAAATTTCTGACCAACGACAGAAACAAAAATCGCTTCATTTCACTGCTTTAACCAGTTTCAAAATTCCAATATTCAAGCTGAACAGGCAGAAGAAGACACTGATGTCATGATTGTTACCTCAGCCATTTCAAAGGCTCAAGCTTCTTAAAGTGACGTAATTGTTGGAGAAGATATTGATCTTCTCGTGTCATGACGGGCTTATGAAACCAACACAAAAATCTGTTTTTTCAAAAAACAGGAAGAGGTAACATCGAAACCAAGTGTTTTTCAACCATCGCATTCAAATACAACTACAACAATATTATTTTCACTTATGCAGTCAGTGGGTGCGATACAACATCTGTTCGTTTTGGGCAAAGAACGTCAAAGTTTTGTAACACTTTGAAAAAACTTGATTAGCTGGAGAAAATAGCCTGTGTGTTCAATAAACCAGAGTTTACCCATCAAGAAATCATCAAGGCTGGGAAAAATTTATTGTCGCACTATACGGTGGACGCATAGATATCACACAGACATTGAACAACTTGAGGTTCCAGTTATTTACTATATCTGTCACAAAAAACAAAGTTCATCTTGCAAGGCTACCACCTCCAACGCAGCATCATTTCCTCAAATGTTACCACAGGTGCAAGCTTGGCTGGGAAACAACATCTCTCCTGAAGAATGAGGGTGGGTTCGCAGATCTGAAGGTCTCTTTCAGCCAGTTCAAATGTGTCAAAACCCAGCAAATGATCCCTTGCTGCCATGTAGCTGTAAAAAGGGGTACAGCGAGGCATGTTCTCGCCAAAAATCAGGACTGAAGTGCTCGACAATGTGCAAATATTTGTAACGGGTTCAACTGCGAAAATGTGGACGACATTATTTATTCAGATGAAGAGGATGATGAAGCTAATGCCTGGAAACCAATGACCAAATCAACAACGACGATGACTTTGACGACCAGGCTGATGATATCACAACAAGCTCAAAGAAGGTCAACCCTGTTGAAGAACAAGCAACCAGCTCGTGTGCGCCTTAATCTGAGGTTGATGAGCCAGACCCATCAATCCGCAAGCGCTCTTGACTTTACTAAGTATAATAAAAATGTTATCGAACGTATTTTTTTACTTACATTCATGTAAATACCTACTATTAAGTTTTAAATTAAAAAAAAATTACAATGTTGTCAATTGTTTTTATAATGTTACCGTTGCAATTAATAATTATCGATATCATGCAAATACCTGTAATATAAACGAGTTACCTTAAAGAGGATAAAATGAATGAAAAAATAGTGTCAAAAGTTGGTTTTTGAGATTTTGCTCAAAGTTGAAAAAAAAGCGTCATTTTTAAAAAGCTGTAACGTGCTTAATAATGGATTTAGAAAAACGTTATTTTATAAGGAAATTTGTAGATAATTTAATGTTCTCTCTTTTTGGAATGAAGTATGGTACACAAAAAGTTTATAGTTTTCGAGTTATAAGCAAAAAATAAAAAGTCAAAAAATTTCATGGTTTTCTGGTTCCACAAAGTTTAGCCTCGAGATATTTTGTTGGGAATCTATGAATTCCTGTTATTATCATTCCCATAAACAGTTTAAAAACGTAAAATTTCTCGCAGATTTTTTTAATCTGTTTCTTACTATTTGACTGGACTAATTGTGTTTAATCACAAATAAATAAATGTAATTTTAAATATTTTAGCAAACAAAATAGACTTTTATACAGGGTACGTACGCCCCAGAAGTAGAATATTAGAAATGTTATATTATATTTGCCTTATTTAATGAAAACATTTCTGTGTTTAGATATGGCTTTATGGAAATTTTGATAAAAATCCTTAAAGCGTAGAAACTCTGTTACACCTCTTTCTTTTGTCGATTACTGATGCCCTGTATCATTTGCACCGCGGGCCTCGGGCGAATCTGCACACCAGGTTTACGCATTTTATAAATTTTATTTGGTATCTGCTGTCATTAAGCAGTAGATCTTCGGGAATTAAACAACTGAAAAGAATTTACAATTCCGAAAATTGTTTTCGTTGTAAACTCATTAAAACTAACTTTGTTCCCTTTTCCAGTGTAAAGAAATATTCATTTAATTGCATACGATTCTAAATTATAGGAATCCCGAAATTTCCCAACAGCATAGCTGTCAATTTTCCGTTTCTCGTTTTCAAATCAAGTGAAACCAGAAATTTTATTAAAGAAAAAAAAAGTAATGACCCCATAGAAACAAGAAATATTTAATTAAATAATTTTCCAAGTTCAAATTATATTTATTTGATTTTAAAAAGTCAAAAATTGGCTGCTATGTAATAACTAGTTTTTAAGTAACTAGAGAAGTCCATTATTTTCTTGGAGGGGTTCTGGATTTTTTCTACATTAACAACCCTATTATATACATTTTAATAATACATAAAGTTGCTAAATTTACCACACTTCAGAATCGCAAATTTCCAAATGTGTATTAACTGAAACAAAAAGCAATTTCTTATTGATTTTGATAAATAATAAGGCTAAAAAATTTTATTTGTTTCTTCTAACACTGTTAATGATACAATGAAATTCATTTCTTACGAGGAGTATAAAATTACAAATAACTTAAAACAGTTTCATGCAATCGGGTAGATTATAATTGATTTTTCTATTTTACTACTATTGTAATAAATTGAGAATCCTTCACTCCTAACGAGAAAACCTTACTTTTTGGGAATGCATTGTTGATAGTCTAATGATAAAAAAAAAATTATAAATCCTATTTCCTGAAAAGTATCTGTATTAACTGATTGTTCAGTTCAGAGAAGAGTCCATTTCAGATATTCATCAACCTGAACGGTTTTCTTAATTAGATACATATTTGTTGCATAAATGCTTTTTGCTGCTCATTAGTGTATTTAGAAACTGTTTGAGCAGATGCCTGAAAGTATGAATTAGATTTTAAACTGATAAAGTGTTTAATTATGCTTTTCTATAAAAAGCATACGTTAAAAAAAGAGGAACATAAAAGAACACATTTTGTAACTAATTGTCCTGAATCACAAATAAATAATTGTGATTGTAATTCTTTTATGAAATAGAATAGGTTCTTACACCTCTTTCTCTTGACGTTGCCTACAACTAGTGCTCGGGTGGACCTTCCCACCCGTTTTCTAAATAATTTTATCTTTATTATCTGCTGTCGTCATGCAGCAGATCTTCTTGACCTAAGAACTAGAGATCCAAAAATCGTTTTATATGTCTTACACAGTTTATACACATTAAAACAAACGTTACTTATTTTCCGGTGTGAAAAAATATTTATTTAATCATGTACTATTTTTTATTAGAGGAAACCTGAATTTTCAGAGCATAGTTGCCAATCTTCAGTTTTTCTTTTACAATCAAGGAAAAAAACTGAAAATTTATTAAATAAAAGAAATTAATTAATAATCACATGGAAACAAAAAATTCGCAGGTTCAAATTATACTTATTCGACTTGAAAAAAGCCGGAACGCTGACAGCTATGTAATAGGTAGTTTTTGAGCAGAGAAGACCCCAATTTTCCTGAAGCGTTCCAGGATTTTATTTTCTGAATTAGCAGATTTATTTTCTATATTCTGTGTAATATATAAAGTTACTAAATTTATCACAATCTAGAATTGCAAATATAATCGAGAACACGTACGCGAAAGCGTATTAGCTGAAACAATAGGCGATTCCTTAATAATTTTTGATAAATAATATAGCCAAATATATATTTTTTCTAATACCAGCGAAGCCAAGTTCCCACTAAACTTCCGTAATACGTGGTTTAACCTGTCCCAGTTTAACAACGCTTCGAGCCAGAAAAATTATTGTATGAATCTTTATCTATCTAATTTCAGATGTCTACATAAAATTTATTTCATTTCATTTCTTTAAAAAATTGCTGGCGCAAAACGTATTAAACCTGGGTCAAATTAATCCACATATTACGGAAGATTAATGAGAGATCCGCACCTCCGTAATCCTGTTAATAACGCATTTAATTTCATTTCTTACAAAGAGTATAAAATTATAAATAACTTAAAACTGTCCCATGCAACCTGAAATATTATAATTGATATTTCCCATTTTAGATACTTTGTAGAAAATTGAGTGCTCTTAATTGCTAACATGGAAAGCTTGCCTTTGACAATACATCACTGAATCCCTAATGATACAACAAATTATTAATCCTAGTCCCTTACAAATATCGGAATTAACTGATTGTTGCGTTCCTATAAGAATCCATTTCTTATTTTCAGTAATCTGTAACTATATTTCTTATTTTAATTACATCCTTGTTCCATAAATATTTTTTGCTGCTCATTAGTATAATTGGAAAGTTTTAATGCCGACGCCGGAAAGTATTAATTAGAGTTTAAATAGATAAAATAGACTCTGCATTTCTATCAAAAGCATCCGTTAAAAAAGAGGAACATAAAAAACATGTTTTGTCGCTGACTGTCTTTAATCACAAATAAGTAGAGTAATGCAGGGTAATTTGGCGCTTCATTATTTTAAACTATAATAAAAAAAAAATATTTATAGGTCTTTAAAAAGATTGAAATGTACAAGGCAAAAGGTCCGAATTTCATACAAGACATTTCGGGAACCACACGGTATTTTTACATTTAGCATGATATTTTCAGATTAATAGATTATATATTATATATACTAGATGGAACCCGTCAAAATTTGACGGCAAACAACTTGATAGTACCATAAAAATAAAATTTATAGTTGCTTTAACTTGACAAATTTCATAGTGGGGAGGATAATATGATTAAGTGGTCACAGACCTTTCCAATGATATATAACATGAGGGTTGTGTGCAAAATTTAGAAAGTACCCCTTGGGGGGGGGGGCAAAGTGGGGAGATGGGCATCGGAGATGCATAATATGATATAAGTGGTCACAGGCCTTTCCAATGATATATAACATGAGGGTTGTGTGCAAAATTTAGAAAGTACCCCTTGGGGGGGGGGCAAAGTGGGGAGATGAACATCGGAGATGCATAATATGATTAAGCAGTCACAGACCTTTCCAACAATATATGACATGAGGGGTGTCAACAAAATTTAGAAAAGTATCCCTTGGGGGGGTGGGGGGGGGCAAAGTCGGGAGTTGGACATTTGAGATGCATAATATGATTAAGTGGTCACAGACCTTTCCAATGATATATAACATGAGGGTTGTGTGCAAAATTTATAAAGTACCCTTTGGGGGGGTGGGGGGGCAAAGTGGGGAGATGGACATCAGAGATGCATAATACGATTAAGCAGTCACAGACCTTTCCAATGATATATAACATGAGGGTTGTGTGCAAAATTTATAAAGTACCCTTTGGGGGGGGGCAAAGTGGGGAGATGAACATCGGAGATGCATAATATGATTAAGCAGTCACAGACCTTTCCAACAATATATGACATGAGGGGTGTCAACAAAATTTAGAAAAGTATCCCTTGGGGGGGTGGGGGGGGCAAAGTCGGGAGTTGGACATTTGAGATGCATAATATGATTAAGTGGTCACAGACCTTTCCAATGATATATAACATGAGGGTTGTGTGCAAAATTTATAAAGTACCCTTTGGGGGGGGTGGGGGGGGCAAAGTGGGGAGATGGACATCAGAGATGCATAATACGATTAAGCAGTCACAGACCTTTCCAATGATATATAATATGAGGGTTGTGTGCAAAATTTATAAAAGTTCCTTCCTTGGGGGGGGGGGTGGCGGGATGGACCCCGGAGATGCATAACATGAATAAGCGGTCAAAGACTTTTCCAGCGATATATCACATGAGAGGTGTCTGCAAAATTTAGAAAAGTGTCCCACTTGGGGGGGGGGGATAGACCCGAGATGCATAATATGATTAAGCAGTCACAGACCTTTCCAATGATATATAACATGAGGGTTGTGTGCAAAATTTATAAAGTACCCTTTGGGGGGGGAGGGGGGGTGGCGGGATGGACCCCGGAGATGCATAACATGAATAAGCGGTCAAAGAATTTTCCAGCGATATATCACATGAGAGGTGTCTGCAAAATTTAGAAAAGTGTCCCACTTGGGGGGATAGACCCGAGATGCATAACATGAAAAAGAGGTCACAGGCGTTCCAACTTGCAACTTTTTCTCGAAGGCATTTGACAATATTAAATTTTTTTTTACCCAAGACAATTTAACGATATTCTTAATTTTTTTGCGTAATTCGTCAAACGTTCATGGAAAAAATCATGAAATTCGCTAATCAATAGTTGATAAATTATAAAATTCAACAATCGATAGCAGTAAAATCGGTCAATCGATAATGGAAAAATCACAAAATTCATCAAATGGTTCACGTAAAAAAAAATTGTCCTGCACACTGATGATATGATCAAAAGGGTTTTGAAGTATAGGACAAAATTAGCACTTGCCAAACAGCGAGTAATCCTGAAAATTTGGCAATGGACTTTATTGCCACCACTGGTCAAACATAATAGTCACACTCACCAATTGCGATGATTGAATGGAAAAAGATTTTTTTCTCCGCTGTCGCTCGACAAATTTCGAAACCATTTGGCGAATTTCACGATTTTTTCTCCGAAATTGACGGATTGTGATTTTTTTTCTCGAAGCCATTTGACGATATTCGAAAACTTTTTCCCCCGAAACCAGTTGATGAATTTTGCGATTTTTCCACTGTCGATTAATGAATTTTGCGATTTTTCCGCTATCGATTGACGAATTTATCAACTATTGATTAATGAATTTCATGATTTTATCCATGAACGAACAAATTGCGCACTTTCTTTCCGCTAATGTTTGACACATTTCGCCCTTTACAATTCAGCCAATGAGTTGAACGTTGTTTCTTTCCAGAAATGTCAAGAATGAAACAATGATTCTTTAGGATGAATTTTCTTCGTTCGATGCACCATGGAAGAAAGAATGTGTGCAATGCAGCAACGGGCGTCACAGACTTTTTAGGGCACCTGCAGACTAAAAACATCTAACCAATCTTCGCGGGGGGGGGGGGGGAATCACAGATTTCGTCAAATGATTGAGGAAAAAACACTAAATTCATCAAAGGATCATGGGGAAACATGACTTTCGTTAAAAGACATCAGAAAAAACATTAATTATGCAAAAGGATCGTGAAAGATAAGCAAATTTTGTCAAAGAATCGCAAAAAAGGAAAGTTCACCAAAAGGTCATGCTTTTTTACTAAATTTCGTCTAAAAATTGCGGAATAAAATGTATTTTATCAAAGAATCGCTGGAAAATGCGAATTTCGTTAAGGATCATGAGAAAAATGCGAAATTCTTCAAAGGATCGCTGAAAAAACATGAATTTCGTCAAAGAATTGCTGAAAAAACATGAATCTCGCCCAATAATAGAAAAATCATGGTTCATAATCATTATATCTAGTAGTATATGTAAATACAGTTTGTGATATAAGACAAAATTAACACTCACCAATCGGCGAGTAATACTGAAAATTGGTAATTGATGTTATTGCCAGTACTGGCTAAACTTAATAGTCACACTCGCCAATTGCGATGATTGAATGTAAAACGAAATTTTTTTCCCGCTGTCACTCAAAGAATTTTTAAACCATTTGGTGAAGTTTTTCCCGAAACCATTTTGTGAATTTCCCGATTTTTTCTTCAAAATCATTTTTCAACAATATTCGACCCAATACGCATGCGTCAAAAAAATCGCCGGCCAATGAGGTGAGAGTCTATTACTGTCTCTATTAACGTGTTTGGGATCATCTCCTGTTTTTTTTTTCTTGCACATTGCATTAAACCTAGGAAGGTATTTATATAGAACTCACTGTGGAGTGTTTAGAAGGTATTTATTTTATTTATTATAATTTGTATGAATACTTAGGTGTCCATTTCGGATTTACTGTTTAAAAATGAATTTAGGCTCATTTAACATTCGCAAAATCAATCCCGATGGAAATTGTGTTTTTAGATCTCTATCATTTTGTGTATATAGTACAGAAAATAATTATTCAAACGTACGTGAAATATCGTAGAACACGTAATACAAAATTGGACCACTTATAGTCCGTTTATTATCGGGGATGAATCTTATGGTGTTCCGATTGCTAATGAAAACGATTATGTAAATATATGGTTCTTCATAGAAGTATGTGCTTCTTCACACTTCAATAGAAGCATTGTTTAAATTAATATAATTCTACAAATATGATGCAGTTTTAAAATATTGAGTAATGATTAATATAGTCAAGGAATCTACTCATATACGTAATTAAGTTTTGGTACTTCTCTATTATCTCATCGACCACTTTTCATAACAAAAAACTATCGCCAAACTGTAACGCCAAATAAACGGGAGAACGTTGTCATTAATACGCGCAAATGTTGAATTAAAAACCACTTGACGACATAACAAACACGTATAATGCTTCCGACATCAAGTAAATGGGATTGCATTTTTGGCATTTAATCATACATTTTGGCAATAGTATTTTGTTATGAAAAGTGGACGATGGGATAATAGAGAAGTACCTAAGTTTTTTATACCAATTTTGAAAATTTATCTTTTTTTGACATTTAAAAAAAATAACAGAAAAAACATTACAAATTTGCCCATTTGCTCAGCGGTCAAAGGATTAAGAAAATATTAATGATTAGCGGAACTGGTTCTAGCTATGAAGTAATATTATTTTGCTCAAAAACCCCCAGCAAAAAAATAATTACAAAGAATAAGTAATCGTCTTTAAATATACAAAAAACAATGTGATTAATGGCCAGGATTTTTTTACATATAACATTTTTTATATACAAAATAAAAACCGAAATAACCTCATTCATTTCACCCGATGTCAAAAATAGTTTTGTTTTCCACATTCTTGGGCAAAGCACTAAATCAATAAAATCACCAATTTGTGACAAATTATGAGTTTCATATGAATCGCCCATGAACGGACATGCAAACTGGTAAAAAATGAATGTAATAAATTAAAACATTCAAGATTTGTATACATACAAACAATACAATGTAAATATTAATATTGTTTGTATATATACTTCTTTGTATACATATATTGTTTGTATACATACAAACAAATATAATGTAAACATTATTCAAATATTAAGAGTTTACAAATCAAAACATTCTAAACATTTGTATACATACAAACAATATAATGCATACATACTCTTTACAAATTAAATAGCACACTTATGTAATGACAAAACTTTTAAATCGAATAGAGATAATATATTTCTGTTAAAAAATAATGCTAAAGTTCAGACTTACATATATTATACATTCACATAAAGCTAGTCACATTCCTGCATATTTATTAAATATTTAGTTGCTAAATATAGAAATAATATTTTATAATTTATATTCAGGCGCTCAGATTCGCTTTTTTCGAACACATAATAATAAAAATATTACTACCGTGCGTACTGTCTTTTGACATTATATTTACATAATCGAATTCATTATCAATCGGAACACCATAAGATTCATTCCCGATAATAAACAGACCATAAGTGGTCCAATTTTGTATTACGTGTTCTACACGTTTGAATAATTATTTTCTGTACTATATAAACAAAATGATAGAGATCTAAAAAAAAAATTTCCATCGGGATTTCGCCAACTTATGAGCCTAAATTCATTTTTAAACAGTAAATCCGAAATGGACATCTAAGTATTCATACAAATTACAATAAATAAAATAAATAAATAAAATAAATACCTTCTAAACACTCCACAGTGAGTTCTAGATAAATATCTTTATTTATTTATTTTTATTTATTTATTGAGAACATACATCTGACTTGTGTGCTTGACATCAAGTGTCCGCTTATAAGTCATCGTCAATATACAGGGACGAGATAGTCACAAGGAAATTTACAACACCAGAGAGTTACATCCGGGAGCTCCACAAAGTGTGTGCAATGGAGCTGGCGGGAGTCGAACCCGCCGACCTGACTCCTACGCTGTCAAGCGATTAGCGGAATGGTGTCTTAACCACTCGGCCACGGAGGCCCCAGATAAATATCTTCCTAGGTTTAACGCAACGTGACAACAGAAAAAAACAACAGATGATACGATCCCAAACACGTTTGTAGAGACAGTCATAGACCCTCACCTCATTGGCCGGTGATTTTTTGACGCATGCGTATTCGATCGAATTTCGATGGAATAGATTTGACAGAATTACCAAACAGCTTTAAATATATGGATTATATATTATATAACATATTATAATTTCTTGAACCTTTAATCCATTTATGCCTAGCGTCGATGCTTTAGTAAAATGGAAAAAAAAATGCATTTCACACCACTTTTTTTTTTTTCTTTTTTTTTTTTTTTAAATAGAAATTTGGTGTCTTATTTTATCGAGGATGATAATCGACAAAAAAGAATTCTTTGTAGCAGATTTCCCGTGAAAATATCCTATTGTAAGTATATGGCTGATATTGTTTTTAAAAAATTTGTAAGAATCAAATAAAAAATAGTCGCTTTGTTGACATGTTTCCTGTACCCGTAATCTAAATGTTAAGGTATATTTTTCAATATAATATGTTCCAATCATTGGCGTAGAAACACCAGATCTGTGAAAGAGTGATTTATTCTGCCCGTATGGATATCTAACAATTTGTTTTTCTATTTATACTCCATTTCGCTATTTGCTATTATATAAATGGCAGATCATTAGGATCTGATAAATACTTCATTCTTAAAATGGCAAGAAATATTCATTGTAACGATTATTAAAATTAACTTTGTTTTCCCATGTTAAAATTTGCTTGGTTAATTACTTCGACAATTATTAACTATTCAAATAGATAACATAAAATAGCAAACTTAACGTCACATACATACACTTTTATACTTGTATATAGTTATTTACAAACAGTGTTTCTTTTTTAAATGCAAAATGTCAGTTTTAGAGATTTTTTTTTAAAATACGGTCAAAACACAGTAAAATGGAGATACTGTAATGAATGTTAATTCTAGCAGTCTGAAACATTTTAAAACAGATTGCATAAAAGTCACCGGCTCCTGAATACTAGCCGTACGCTCTGACATAAAAAGGACCGTTGTCGTAGGAGTATTTTGTTTTCAGTGTTTCTACGGTCACTTCAGTTTTAATACCAATAATTGAGGGGGTCGGATCAAGAAAGTGCTAATCCAAATTTTTGAACTTCTGAGATATATCAATTTGAAAGTTAGATCAAATATTCAAATCAAGATATAACACATAAATTTTTGTTTTCCAATTTCTTAGTAACATTTAAGATACTCTGAATAACAACATGGCAATTTTTTAATGCTATTACTTTAACCCTCTAAGCGTGTGGAACGTAATATTCCGTTCACTAAGCTCCAGGTTACACTGCAATATATGCAATGTTTAAAATATAATAATTCTATAGATTTAATGAATTTTCAAAACATTGAAGAATGATTAATAGTATCAAGGGTTACATTCATATTTGTAATTAAGTTTTATTTATAATGCTGACAGAATCATATTTTTTTAGCATTTAAAACAAAATGCAAAAGAAACAACATTACAATTTTACCCTTTTTCAAAACGCTCAGAGGGTTAATGATATATACTTTCTCTCTGGTAATAACGTTCTAGAAACGTCTGGGGCAAACACAGAACCTGGGACATATGCTACTACCTAGTGACATTAGAAAAAAAAATATTATGTAGAATATTATAATTTACAATATCAGGATTTTTTTTCAGCGTTTCTATGGTCCCTAGAGTTTTAATACCAATCATTTCTAAAAAATATTCGTCACCTTATTTTTTTAAAAAAGAAATAAAGGCGAAGTAACCTTTTAGAAAATATCGCTTGGAAATTCAAGGGACAATACAGAAAAAAAAGAAAGAAAAAAGAGCCGATGACAGTCGGTTTGCTACAGTTTTATAACAAGTTACTAAATTTATTGCAATTTAGAACTGCGAATATAATCGAATATTTACGCTAATATGTATTAGCTGAAACGAGAACCAATTCCTATATGATTTTAGAAAATAAAAAGCCAAATAAAAATGTTGTGCCAAATTGAAGCCAGATTTGTTTATTTTGTGTATTCTGAGCGCTGATTAATGGTACATTGGACCATCAAAATCAACTTTCTTATTTACCAATGATTTTTTTTAAATTGCAGTAAATGTTTATCGTGAGGTTAAATATCTTTAAAGGTTCTTGAGACAATCGAAATTTTAATGTTTAATATCCCGACTCATTAGCATTCTTCTAAAAGCTTCATTGCATTCTATTTTTAAATAAAGTTTCAAGATCCTTCCATAGTAATAATTTTATATATAAGAATGAAAGTTACCCTTTTTTTTTCTTTTTTTAAATATATATATATATAAATAAAGCTTTTAAAAAGAACTTAATTTGAACTATATAGTTTTTAATTTAAATATTTTCATTTCGTTTAATTTTTTTAAGTTACTTACTTTTAAATGACATTATTTTTAGCAGTTTATACTTATACACATACAGGAAGCATCTGTGAGGAATTACAATAAAATATTTTTTATATATTTTGCCATCCTTATTCTAAACAAATTTATCACTGTTATTTACGTATAATTTAAAATAGTGACTAATAATTGAAAATATGAAAATAAATAATGAAATAATCATATTCAGTGAAACATTTTACAAAATAAATAAAGGGTAGCCTACAATGGTTTCCCAAGCCACTAATCAGCGATTTTTTATCATCGAAAACTTTATCCGAGCAACCGAAGGTACGTAAAAGAATAATCATGATAGAATAATTCTACCCCGATTACATAATGACGATTACACCTCTAAATTGTCACACAATTGGCACAAATTCAATATACTGTAGTGATCCGTAATAACTAAGTAATCCGTTATTCTATAATAACTGGGAGTCCACTTACTTAATTATTCTTAATCGCAAATAGGTCACCTGTAACTAATTTGTATACAAATTTACTATCTGCTGGCATAAATCAGCAGATCTTCAAGAACTAAAAATTGACAAACGCTGAGCAGTTGAAGCCACGCTTATATTTTTAAATAGATATAATTTAACCAAGTTAACTTTTCCGGTGTATAAATTTACTTTTTCATGTACGTTTATAAATTATGAGAAATCCAAATTTTCCAAGAGGTGGTTTTTGAGTAACCAGATAAGCGCATTATTTCTGAAACAAGGTTTCTGTATTATTAATATATATGTACTTTTTATCTTGCAACTAGTTTTTTACAGTCTTTTAACACGTAAAATTACTAAATTTATTACAATTTAGAACTGCGAATGTAATCTAATATTTACCTAAATGTGTATTAGCTGAAACAAGAAGCAATTCCTTTATGATTCTAGATAAACAATAGTCAAATAAAAAATTTATTATATTTTTAATGCTGTTACTAACGCAATTAAATTAATTTCTTACAAGGAGTATAATATTCAAAAGTTTTCATGCAATCTTAAAGTTTCTAAATGATTATACTTATTTTAGGCACATTATAATTAATTGAGTACTCTTCACTTCTAACGAGAGAATCTGGCCTTTCGGATGCATTGTTGAAACTTTAATGATGCATCACATTATAAATCACATCTCCTTAAAAGTATATGTATTAACTGATTGCAGAATGCACATATGAATCCATTTTCGATATTCAGCTGTCTTCAAGATCTTTTTTTTTCATTTTAAGTAAATATTTAGTTGTATAAATCGTTTCTGTTGCACATTAGTGCATTTGAAAATATTAATGATGATGCCTGAATGTATTTATTAGAGTTTAAATAGATAATGTATTGAACTATACAGAGGTTATTCGCACATTTTTTGATGATTTTCATGGTACTGACAGAACTATATTTTACATAAAACATTTGTGTTTTAGATATTCAGTTTGGTATCCCTTATGCTGAACTACCTTTCTACATTGTAATTTACATGACAATAATGCATTTTGTAGTTTTGGAAAAGTTATTTTGGCCCATTCCTTTTGAACAGCTTTTCAAGGTCTATGAAGGGCTGTAGCTTCGACATTTCGATAACGCGTTTTTACAAGTCCAAAAATGCAAAAATATATGAGTAATACATACGGAGATTTAGCAGGAATATCAGTGATACCCATTTTTAGTTTCATTTTTTTATGGAAATTAACACGTCCACTGCCGGGGTAAAATTACCGGAATTTTATTTCATTTAGAAAGTTCAAACCAGAAAATACCAATAGCATTATTTAGTTTATTTAATTACAGACATTTCGTGATTACATAAAAGAAAAATTCTTCTTTCGGATTTTCCGGTGCGTATTCGTAATTTTAGATTGAAAAACCACGAATATACTCGTTGTTGGCAGCGAATAGGTTAACATTGGATGGTGATGTTTGCTTTATCTTCACGCAGTCCAACAGATTGATGACACTGGGGGTAAAGATATAGTATTTCATGTTTGAAGATTGGGAGTGAAATATGTTTCTCATAGTATGTGGAGATCATCTTAACATTTTTCTCCACTCTTTCAATTTTTAATTTGCCGTTATATGCAAAGCGAGCACACAATCATAAAACCTTCGCGAGAACTTGCAGTAGAGAGGTTGAACAAAGTTTTAAGATTTTTTTCCCTCTTTGATGATAATAAATGGATCTCTTTTAACTACAATAATTTAAATAGACCCAAGCTTCATGTATTTTAACAACATTTTTCCAGTTTTCTCCGGATAATTGTTTCTTATAAAGAATTCTCAATCCTGTTCTATCTTCGGTGATATGTCGTGGAGAAAAACGATGAACACTCTTTTTCCCCCGTCTATTTAAAATTCAAATCAGGAAATTTGGAAAGTGCAGAAATAAAGCCTTCCATCTCTTGGTTCTTTAAAAGCACTATTTTGTATGTAAATAAAAATTTAAGTTGTCAGACGAGAAGTTATACTTTCTAAAACATAGTGTTTAGCCTAATTGTGAAAATTAACCCCAAACTTTAATGCAGTTTTGTTAAAATTTATTCTTTTGTATCGCTTAATTTTTTTTATAATTATTACCTTATAAATTAATTTTATATCGATATTAAACTTCTCAATTTTAAACTTATACTTTTATGTCTATGAATCAAATATATGGATACATTATGGCAATGTATTATGAGGTTTTTTTTTTTTATAAGATACCTAGGGGGAAGGGAAAAAGAGCTGTGAAAAAAAAATATTTTTTTTTTTTACACCAAAACAAGCTTGTCTACAAAATCTGCGAACAGTCTATGTACTTTTCTATCAAAATCATTAACCCTTTTAGTGCCAAGGAGCGCCATCGCGCTCCTCTCGCTCTGTGTTTTTATTATCATAGTATAAAATCTTCTGAAGAGAATGTTGAAAAAATTATGAATATTGGTGTATTGTAACGGAAATGGTGAATATTTCTCTTGTTCATATAAATTATCTATAAAAATGCACTTTTTTACTGGCATTTTTAGCATATATTGGTAAACTATGTATGGCACTAAAAGGGTTAAATTAAAAAAGAGAAACATAAAAAGCCTTTTTCAATGCAATTGACAACAGGGATAAACTTTTGTAACTGTAAAAAAAAAAAAAAAGGTCAAAATGAATAATTTATAACAGCGAATTTATGTCTTTATTATTATATATGAATCAATTTACTTTAAAACTAAATGAAAGTTTGTCTAGTACAGCGGGTGAAAAAAATATTCAAAAGCAATTTAGAGTTTTTTCTCGTTATATTTATCAAAAAATCCTGTTTTTGTTTATTATTATTTCCCAACAGAAATAATCGCTTTACTTTGGATTCAATATGATAATGATTGCAATTCAGAAAGAGTGGTATTGGAAAACGAAAGGATTATCAAATATGCATTTATGGAAAATCTCCCCTCCCCCGTATCTTATTTAAAAAAAAACATTGATAATACATTGCCATAATGTATCCATATATTTGATTCATAGACATGAAAGAATAAGTTTAAAATTGAGAAGTTTAATATCTATATAAAATTTAGTTATAAGGTAATAATTAAAAAAAATTAAACGATACAAAAGAATAAATTTTAACAAAAACCTTCATTAAAGTTTGTGGTTAATTTTCACAATTAGGCTAAACGCTAAGTTTGATGAGAAAAAAAAAATGAAAGAAACAACATAGTTTGTGATATAAGCAATCTTAAAATCTTATTTCAAATCTAATATATTTCTTCAGCAAATTTTTTTTTGTTTGTTTAATCCCTATTATGTAAGGAATATTCGCCACTAAAAATCGTAATTCATTATAAGAATGTATATTTGTGCCTAAACACGACAGCTAAATTGCAAGAAATTGACATGGATTTTGCAATGTCTAAAATAAATATTTTTAATAGAGTTCGCCATCCGTGTTAAGTCGAGATAAATTTAGCCTCGACATTTGCGTTCAATTTTAAATAGTGCCTAGTAATAATATCAAAATAAATATCGAAGTTTGCTGTAAAATAAGAATCACACACAGTGAAACTTTATATAAAGTAAGAGTAAGTACAGGGTAGCTTATAATGGTTTCTTATACCGGTTTTTGATCATCGAAGAATACATTTCAGCATCAGAAGATACGTGCAAGAATAATAAACATACAGTGGTGGAAAAAATTATAAAGCCAGTTGAAAATATGATATAATTAAAAAATAAAAGATGGAACATTTATGAAATTTCATACATATATATTATATGCTACAAGGGAGTAAAGAAAAAAATTAATTCATTAATAACTACATTAATAAAAGGTTAATAGACCTAAGAAAATTTTCTGTACAAAAAAAATTGGAAACAATTATAAATTCGATACATGTATTTCATCAATAATCGATGTGAGACTCTTTTTTTTCGGTGACTTTGACTAGTCTCTTGTTCATTGAATCTATCAGACCACACAACGTACTTGCATCAATATCGTTCCAGCAGTTTTTAATAGCATTCATCAAATCTAACTTTGAATTGAATTGTCGGCAATTTTTGTAAACATTTCGGGCTAAAATTCCCCGAAGATTTTCTATTACATTCAGATCTGGTCTACGAGTTGGCCATTGAAGGCATTTCACCTGATTAGCTTCCAACCAAGATTTAGTTGACTTCGAAAAATGAACGGAAGCGTTGTCCAGCTGAAATGTCCAGTCTCATGAAGTTATAAGAGGAGCAATGGGTAATAAATTATCTCCTAACATATCTTGATACATAACTGAATTCAGTTTGTTATGCATGAAAACACTTGGAGTTGTTCCACAGACAGCAAATGCAGCCCAAACCATTACCGAGCCTCCTCCAAATTGACGCTTTCAAAAAAAAAAAAAAAAAAAAAAAAAAAAAATCAGGTTCTTGTCGTAAATCATGCCAAAAATATTTATAGCCGTCGGGTCCATCGGAATTAAATTTTTTTTCATCTGAAAAGACAACATCTCTCCAATTTGTGCCTTCAGTTAAATGTTTTCATGCAAAGTCTAGGCGAGCATTTTTGTGGTGCTTAGAAAGAGGAGGTTTTCCTTTAATTTTTTTTAATTGAACAATGGGATTGTTACTTAAAACACTTCTTGCTGTTTGGCTTGTACTTGGTTATTGTAACTGTTCTTAAATTTGGACAGACGACATTTTTTGTCCGCACGCTAGCCTTCGGCTTTGTCTTGAATGCCATACAGTTAAGGATTTTGGTCTTCCTGTACGCTTTTTACTGCTGTAATCTTCGGAATTTCTGAGAAAACTGTTTACTGCAGCCTTAGACCTTCCCATTTTTCTTGCAATATTAGAACCAGACATTGCAGCTTCATTTAAAGTTAATATTTTAATTTGATCACCATCGGATAACGTTTTTCCTCTTGGCATTGTATTAAACACACCAAATACAAAATGAATGCACGTAACATGTTTAGATTTAACTAAACTTTCATGGCGACTTGCTTTTTCAAGTCTGGCATTATGCCAAATGAGGCTAGAACCATCGGCTTTATACTTTTTTCCAAGTTGTTTTTCATTGGTTGTAAAAAATTAGCATAATTTATGTTCCCCCTTCCGTTTTTCTAAACAAAGTTTATGCATATTATTTCGATGTTTATCATGCAAATGAAAACAGAATTTGCGTTATCAACAATTCCATTACTTTTTGACTTTTGTAAATTTTTCTATTGGCGTAATAATTTTTTCCAGCACTGTACAATAATGCAATCCCGATTACTTAACGATATTTTTTTTACGATGTAACCCTAATCTCTAGATTGTCAAATAATTTGGGTCTACTAAACTGATTACTCTTAATCGTAAACAGATAAATGTTCTCAAATTTATGTTTTTTTTTTAATACAAACGGCTTTAACACTTCTATCTATCGCCGATTCCCTGGACTAGTCACACTACCGATTACGGGCGGTTCTATCCGTGAACCACCAGTTTTTCATACTGCCTATTGCTTTGTTGTCTGCCATCTTAAATCGGAACATTTTCTCGAATTAAAATGGACAAAGAATGTACATATAACAAAATATATTTCATTTGTAACACATATAAACTAAATTAGTTACTTTTCCTGATGTAGGAATTTATTTACTCGTATACTATTTTAGATTATAGGAAACCAGAATTTTCTATGAAATCGTTTTTGAGTAGCCAGAGCAGCCCATTATAACTCCAGGAAATTTCCTGGAAATTTATTTTTATTTTTATTTTTATTTTTTAGTTTAGAAGCCTTTTTACTACATTTTTTAGTACCTAAAGTTACGCAAACGTGTAGTAGTTGAAACAATAAGCAACATAATAAACATAATTTTTACAAGCAATCCTGTAATCACTTTAGATAATTAATAATGCCAAGTAAATATTTATTTATTTTTTCTTTCATGTAGTTTAAAACACAATTAAATCCAATTCTAATAAGAAGCTTTAAATTCGCGGTCACTTCAAACTGTTTCACCAAACAGTTCAATACAATATAACTTGCTTCTAATTCAAAAAAAAAAAAAAAAAAAAAAAAAAAAAAAAAAAAAACATAATATTTTGAGCATTATTTTTTTCAAGAATAGCATATCTTTGACACTGAAACGTTGATACAGTTTATTTCCGATGTTCAACAATTTTCCAGATTTTCCTTTTTTTCTTTAACCCCTTGGGGACGAGCTACACGTATACGTGACGCATAAGAAGCTCAGAATCCTCGATTATTCCCACCAGTTTCTTTTTATTGTAAGACTTGCCTTTTTTAACCCTAGCATTTTTGCGATTCAAATAGACGAAAATATCTGTTTTGAAAAACCGGTGTTAAAAGATTAAAAATTCTGTAAAGGGCGCTCGTCGCGAAGGGATTAAGTGCGCCTTTAGTTGCATAAGCCACCTGTTTGCCCTGTGGTTAGCGAGCATCCTACTATAAGAAAGGTGCCGTGATGAAATAGCGACTCTGGTATGGATTTTTGTTGTCTGCCGAATTCCACTTTAAACAGATATCTTGGTCTATTTATCACACTTGTGCAAAAGACGACCATAGCACACACAGGTAATAAACTTTAGTTGCATATATGATTTTTGCAATACATTATTATACTAGGAAAGTATTAATGGCGATGCCTGAAAAATGCCTTGAGTAAAAAATAATGTCGGTTTCTGTTATCGAATTTTTTACAAAAGTTTTATCGATAATTTTTTATTGGAATAACACTTTATTCTATACGAACTTGATGGGCTGATTTTTGCCCACTTGTTTAGTAGTATAGTTTGTTTTTTGTCACTGTACATATATATTTAAGGCCTAACAAAACTATGCGAACTAAACAAGTTCGCACGATTTTTTGTAAAAATTCAAAATTGGTCGAAAAAAAGCGAAAACCTTGTTTTTAGCTCCGGAACGACTAGAAAACGTACAACTGAAGGTTAATTTTAGAAATTTCGTTTTTGTGGAATTAAAAATCTTCAAGATGAAGACCGCCGTGGCCGACATTTCGTCATTCACAATCAGAAATTGAAAGCACAAGTTAAAGCTAATAATCATACCAGTTTTCGAGAGCTTGCTGTTGGAATTGGAATATGTTTAGAAACTATTTAAGATCACCTAAAGGAAATGGTTTTACAATTTCCATTAATGAAATCCCCATTAATTTTTACAAAACCTTATAATAATTATATTACAATCACTTTTAATAGACAAAGAGATTAATTGTCTTTCACATCAAAAGCAGCCGTTTAATAAACAGGAACGTTTCTTTGCAATTAGCAGGAAATATAAAAATACGCGTCTCTAGAAAAAGGTTTGTAAGTTTTATCCAAAAAAATTATCAAAATGAATAAAAAAATATTATTGAAAAAAATTATGCCTTTACTTTTTAAGAGTTTTGCATGAGGCACAGTACGATTTTTTTATTTTTTGCCCCTCCCCTTGCATGCATACAAAAGAAAGGAAAAATATCAAAGTGTAAACTAGTCTGGTGTTGTAAGTAGGCTACTTTTTTTAAAATTCAGATTGTTTGATTGCTACCAATTTCGAAGTAGAAATGTATTCCTTATTTGATGACAGATTAGATAACGTGAGAATAGGGACAATTACACTTTCTTTTTTAAAAAGTGGTGGGACTCAAACAATCTGAATTTTAAAAAAACTTATTGGCAAAACTGAACTAGTCACATATTTATTAATACTACGATATCATCATCCGTATCGTATCTAAAAGTTAAGTAACGTGTTTACATATGCACTTGGTCATATGTAAAAGTGGTGAACATTGCTCACCATATCAAAATATTTTGAAATCAATTTTTATAGAACTTGTATAAAATTGGGCAATTTGCGAGATATTCCTGGGAAATTCACGAGAAAAGCTTTGCTTACTCGATAAAGTTCTTGTTTTTGGAGGGGCTGGGAGATTGTGGGCAGTATTAAACTTTTTTTTATACTACCATTAGGAATTTAAATTCTCCTACTCATTGGCATTTATCAAAACTTATTTTGGGTTAACTGTTTAACGGTCCGAATTCTTCGTAAACACGGAATCTCTATTTTTTCATGTAATTTCAGTTGTGATCGTTTTTATAAAGATTTTTTAGGTGTTGCACTCCTCCCTTTTTTTTTAATACAAAAGATAAAACTATGTGTAAGTCGTAAGATTAAAGAAAAAAAAGAGGTTGATAGAGATTTGGATAATTAGCATTCTACTTTAATGACCTCTAAATTATCTAACAATTTTGATTTTATGACTTAAACTTGGTACTTACATTGTCGGATAATTGGAAATCTACTACAGTAATTGTCATTAATTCCAAATAAATAAGTGAAATTGTAATCTTTTAAGAAACAGTATAGGTTCTAACACCTCTTTCTCTCGATGATGACCTGCACGATTTGTACTAATGGGATAGTGCAAATATGCCCAATAGTTTCAGCATTGCATAAATTTCACTCCACTATCTGCCGTCACTGAACAGCAGACTTTCATGAATTAATGCATTCAACAGAGTCGACAATTTCACTGTTAATTTTCTCTGTACACCCATTAATATTAACATTGTTTCTTTTCCGGTGTAAACATTTATTTATTTAATCACGTACCATTCTAAGTTGTATGAAACTAAAAATTTCATTTTTTTTTTCAAATTAAGTATAAACAGAAATTTTATTAAATAAAAAGAAATAATTAGTAACTACACAGAAAGAAGAAACATTTCATGAAATAATATTTCAGGTTCAAATAATATTTATTTGCTTTGAAAAATTAGGAAGGCTGCCTGCTACGTAATAGGCAGTTTTTAACAAAAAAATCCGGCATTCTGTCTCTGAAATATATATATATATATATATTAATTATTATTATTATTGAAATAGCAGACTTTTTTTCTACATTTGTATAATACACAAAGTTACCAAATTTATCACAATTGAGAATTCAAATATAATCGAATACGTAAGCAAATATGTATTAGCCAAAACAATAAGCAAATTCTTAATCATTTCAGATAAATAATAAATTCATATTTTTTTCTAAAACTGTTAAAAACGCAATTGAATTCATTCCTTACGAGGAGTATAAAATTCTAAATAACTTAAAACCGTTCGATGTAATATGGTAGATTATAATTGAACCTTTCTATTTTATATGCATTGTGATACATTGAGCACCCTTCACTGCTAAGGATAAAAGTTTACCTTCCAGAAAGCATTGTTGGAACTCTAATTATACAGCAAATAACAGACCCTAGTTCCTCAAAAATATCTGAGTTAAGTGATTCTAGAGTTCAGATAAGAATCCATTTCCGATCTTCAGCGATGTTTAAAATTTTCTTATTTTAAGTACGTCTATATTGAATAAATGTTTTTTGCTGCTCATTAGTGTTCTGGGGAAGTGTTAATGGCAATGCCTGAAATAATTAATTATATTTTAAATTATAAAGTGTTTAACTATGCTGTTCTACGAATAGTAGCCGTAAAAAAGAGGAACACGAAAAGTATGTTTTAATGCAATTAATAAGGGGAAAACAGATAGTGTTTCATGAAACACTCTTTCAAATTTAACCAAAAAAAGTATTTCAAATTGAATAAACAATACCTTTAACGAATTTATGTCTTTACTTTATTGCTATCTACAAAACAATTTAGTTAAAAACTAGGCGAAAGCTGGTCTAGTAAAGTGGATGAAAAGAAAATATTTAAAAATAATTGAGATAAAAAGTTTTTCTGCATTGCATTTATCAAATCTTCCGATTTTTGAGAACTACTATTTCCCAAGAGAAATAAACGCTTTACTTAATGATAGAAATTTGCAATTAAATAAGATGAAGATTACTATTTAGATATAGTGGTGCTGAAAAGTCAGAAGGATCGTTAGATAAGCATTTAACTCATTAACGCTGGTTGACAAGAAAACTTGCCACTTAAAGCGCACGAAACATTTAAATTTGGAAACCAGTATTTTAGCACGGAAAATTTCTTCTTATCTAATCTGAAATTTTGATAGATTAAATAAATCAAAATTACAGCATGGAAAAACTGGTGTCAACTGGTGCCTAAGAATTAAAAAAGTGTAAAATATTCTTGTCGTGAATGGGTTACGGAAAATCTTGTAAAGTGTCTTATAACCCTTTCCGGCGCGGAATAAATCTGTTTGTAAAATAATGAAATAATGGACCGACACCATATTTTACAAACGATTTTCCTAGAAAAAAATAGCTTGCTGATTTTCCCATATTTTATAAAAGGAAAATTTTAATTAAATATTCTTGGTGCTGTTTTTCAGTTTTGGAATTAAAATTAGGTGTCCTTTTTTTGTGACCACCGCCCGCTAAAGGGTTAAAAAGCTTCATAATACATAGCCATAATTCATCCGTATATTTGATTCATTGATATAAAATAATTAGATTAAAACGGAGAAGTTTAATACATAGAACATATTTAAAACAAAAGTTAAACTGTTATAGAAAAATAAATTAAAATAAAAAGCCCCATTAAAATATGGTGTTAAATTTCTTCAATTAAGACACACGGGTAGATTTTGCGGCATAAAAAAGTAACAAACAAAAAAACTGTAAAATAAACCAAGATATATAATAATTTTATATGCTATTTTTTCTTCAGCAATTTCTTTTTGCTTGTTTAATCCCGATTAAATACTGAATACTCGCCACAAAACTTCGTAATCATTATAAAAATGAATATTTATACCAAAACACGATAGTTAAAATTCACGAATTTCACATTGAATTGGCTATGTCTAAACTACAATATTTTTATTATAGTTCGCCTTCCTTATTAAACTCCAAACAAATTTAACGTCGACGTTTATGTTTAATTTCAAATAGTGACAATTAAATATATCAAAATAAATATTGAATTCACTGTAAGAAATACCTTCAGTGAAAACTTTTACATAATAAATAAAGGGTAAATGAAGTGTAACCTACAATGGTTTCCCATATTTTTATCATCGAAGAGTACATTCGAGAAACTGAAAGTCCGCAAAATAATAATCAACTACAAAAATGCCAGCAGTCTGAACTAACCATTTCTATTTTACGACATAATCCTGATCTTTAAATTGTCGAGTAATTGGGAGTTTACCATGTTAATTATTCTTAATTGCAAATTGGGAAATTCAACTGCAATTATTTTTTACACAAACAGAATAGGCTTTTACGACTGAGTTTATCAGGGATGTCATATAAACTATACAGTCACAGTCTAGTACTCTTCACTTTTCTGTTTCGCTTATGTTTCTTTTGCTGTCTGCTGTCAAAATGCAGCAGACCTTTTTGAATCAAAATTTCCACATTCTAATAAATAGGAGCGGAGCTACTTTAATATGTAAAGACATATAAATTAAACTTGTTACTTTTTCTGGTGTGGAAAGTTATTTATTCGTGAACACAATTACAAATAGATAAATGTAACTGTAGTTTTTATATATAAATGAAATAGGCACCTCTTTCTGCTACTGATGGTATGACCCACTCCCTCAACACAGTTTGGTCGGTAGTGGCTGATGCTCACCAGTCTCACACTGAAAAAAATGAAGTACTCAAAAATGAGTAAGTCCATGTACTCATTTCGAAATGAGTATTTTTGGATCAAAAATGAACATGTGCATTCTCAAAAATGAGTAAGTTCATGTACTCATATCGAAATGAGTATTTTTGGATCAAAAATGAACATGTGTATTCTCAAAAATGAGTAAGTTCATGTACTCATTTCGAAATGAGTATTTTTGGATTAAAAATGAACATATGATCAAACCCAACATACTTGTATATTTCAGAATGTGTAATGACGAAATTTCGGAGCTTAAAAAGCTATTATTTGAAGGAAAAACGAAGAATAAGAGGAATGAAAAGTGTATCTGGTTGTTCGGGATTTTCATCTAAGTGGATCCACTACAACACATTTACTCTTTTTTTTATTCCTCAATTTTACACATCTACTTTTTTTTTTCTTGATAGTACTTCAAAATTATGATTTTTTTTTCCCACTAATTTTTTAAAAATTTATTTTAACTTTTTTAACGTGAGGCAATATTGTGTTATTTAAAAGTTTCATAACATAATATCTTTGCAAATTATAGCTATGCAAATTGGTATTAAACTAAGCTAATTTGACTTACAAATTTATGAATTACGCTAAAATTTATTATTTTATAAATTATAATTTTGCAAAGTTTATAATTTGTTCCTTAAATTTATAAAATTAGTTCATATTTTTTCTTTACTTTTATAAAAATAAAGTTTTTAACTTTATAACGTTTTTAATTTATTTCTTTAACTTATATTTTTATAAATTAAACTAATTTAATTTAAATAAAATCAATAAGTCCAGATTTAAACCTACCTATCCCAAGGTCATTAATTTCGAATTTATCTCTAAAAATCATTTTTTTTTTAACGATTTAGTTTAACCGAACCGTTCGCAAAAGCTCTCCGCATAGCTGAAATATAATAATTTAATTTATTCTAAAAAAAATTATTTACATAATTTTTTTTAAATAAGACATTATAAAAATATTTTAATAGCATGTAATAAACACGTCTGATTAAGATAATTGTTGTTTTTATTAGAATTGATGAATATATAATCAGGCAAATAATTTTTAAAAAGTATATGTAAAAGTATATAAAATAAGAAATTGTTGGTACTGTTGCAAAAAGAAGCAATCAGTATTCTTAATGCAATGTTTTACGCATATAATACATAATAAATTAAAATTTATCTGTTATAAGGTACGAAATCATACAGCAAAATATTGAAAATTATGAAAAGAAAATATTAAAAACATTGGAACTGAAAAAATCCATCTACAGATGAAACCTCAAGTTTTTGCAAGTTTTGCAAAATAACTAACAACATTTGAGAAGGAGGCGTGACCACTCATGGTGCGTTGGTCTGAGTCGTCAGGTTAGTACACAGGACATCACGGGTTCGATTCCTCTCATGAGCAAGGGTTGGTTAATTACTATAAACTCACGCAAGAATGAAGAAAATGAGCAGAAATGTATGTATCCCTTATAAGGTTGTCCTCGCGAAGTAACTTTTTTTTTATCCTATAAATTTTATTTTAACGACATAATTTTTTTTTTTATTTGAATACATCCCTGGGATAAAAAATGAGTACATGTGTTTCTCAATTTTGAGTACATTTGGAGCGGAGCTATTGTGAGTATGTGACGTATTCAAAATTGAGTACTTTTTACTCAATTTTGAGTACCCATTTTTTTCCGTGCATGAATTGCGTAAATTTTACTTTTCTGTCTGCCGTTATTACTGCAGACCTCCACGAATTAAAATATCTAAAACTATTAAAAACTCCAAGCTCAGTGTGGTGTATTAAAACATTAAAACTAACTTTGTTCTTGTGAAAATTTATTTATTTAATCAGGTACTATGCTAGATTATTATAATAATTATTAATTAAATCATTATATTCTCAAACCCGAACCCGACCCACAAGAGTCAAAACCCAACCCGAGACCGACCGGAACCCGAAACAATGAAAGTCAACCCGACCGCAGCTAAAAAGTAGATGTCAACCCGACCCTAACCCGACTCGCAGCTAAAAAGTAGAAGTCAACCCGATCCGAACCCGAATTGCAACGAAAAAACATAGCACCAGCGGTTCGGGTCGGGTGCGGGTAAAAACGGGTAACCCGACCCGATGCAGGACTTTACTTTGAGAATGCATGAATGAAACTCTAATGATACAACAAATTATAAATCCTAATTCCTTAAAACTATCTATATCAACAGATTGTAGAGGTCAGATAAGAATCCATTTCCGATTCTCATCTATCTTCAAATTTACCTTATATTAAGCATATCTTTGTTGCATAAATACTTTTTGCTGCTCATTTGTGTTCTGTGCCTGGAAGTATTAATTAGAATTTAAATATATAAAGTATTTAATTATATTATTCTTTCAAAAACATCCGTTTAAAAACCAACAACAACAAAAAAGACAAGATGAAAATACAGATTGTTTGATGCCGTATGAAAAACTCTTTTAAATTTAACAACAAAAAAAAATTAAAGAAACTTTTACCATCTTTACTTTATTGTTAGATATGAAACGATTTAATTAACACTAGAACGGTGGTAGGGGTCATTTTGACCCCTGAGCACTTTAATCCGTTGGTTACGCTTGGTTAGTTGGAGGAAATCGTTTGAAATTTTTTGATTTTACCTAAATAGATAACAAATATATATACACTGCTCAAACAATTAAAGGATATTTGAAGTTTTATATAAAATAAAGATATAAACGAAATATTTTTTGCCGAAAATAGAAGAAGAGAATCACAAATGCAAATTTTTCTGGTTTTCAAACTGTGGAGTATGCAAATTTTGAGTTCGACGTCAAAAACGTCGCTTCAGCGGCAGCGAATGAAATTTGACTTTCAACTGGATAAAAGAGAATGAAGACAAGGATGATCGGCATTCAGTGATTGCTTTGTTTCGATGAGTACGATGTCTCAGCGAAGTCATTTGACAGATTCAGAAGCTTGGAGAATTGTTGGTAGGTTAGAAGGGGGCCAAACTCAAGCCGAAGTAGCGCAAGCCATTGGAGTGTCACAAAGTGTCATTTCCAGGATCTGGAACCGTTTTTTGGAGAGTGGATGTGCAGGCCGAAGACCAGTGCAAGGTCGTAGACGGGCAACAACGCCCAATGAAGATCGGTATTTAGCGTTAACAGCTCGGAGACACCGAAACATGAACGCTACTCTTCTCCAACAACACCTTCGCTCGGCTACAGGCAACACGATTTCAACTCAGACTGTCCGAAACCGGCTCCATGCTGTAGGTCTGTATGCTCGCCGACCGATGGTATGTGTTAGATTAACATCAAGGCATCGTTGCGACCGCAGGGAGTGAGCAACCGAGCATGTCAACTGGAGGAGAAATGAATGGAGCAATATTCTGTTTTCTGACGAGTCCCGTTTTTCTGTGCATCCGGATAATAGACGTATTTTCATCTGGAGGGACCGTGGCAGTAGGAATAATCCTGCGTTCGTGCACGAAAGTGTCAGATTTGGCGGTGGTGGAGTGTTGGTGTATGGTGGCATCTCCATTGACGGGCGCACTGACCTCTACATCATTCGAGATGGAGCTCTGACTGGTCGCCGATATAGGGATGAGATCCTCAGACCTATTGTAGTCCCTTACGCTGCAGCAATCGGAGATAACTTCATTTTAATGGACGATAACTGCAGGCCACATCGTGCAAACCTGGTGGAGGATTTCCCTTTCGAGGAAGGAATCGTTCGAATGGAATGGCCAGCGTGTTCTCCAGACATGAATCCAATCGAGCACGTTTGGGACGCTCTAGGAAGACGAGTTTCTGGCCGCCAACAACCCACACAAACTCTCCAAGAACTGGAAAGAGCTCTTCTGGAAGAGTGGGGCAGAATACCCCAACTCGTCATTAATAGCCTCATTGAGTCCATGCCTCAAAGGTGTTCAACGTTGCTGGCCGCCCGTGGAAACCATACCCCCTACTGAAAATGATTTTCTTTGAAGAAAACACCTTTTCTTATTCTTTTTTTCTCATATGCACAAATTGTGTTTTTTTCCTTTTGTACACAAATGCGCAATAAAATGCATTTTTTTCTGCCAAACATGTGTAATTTATTCTCATATAACCTACTATGTCTGTCGACCATGTATCAATCAGCTAAAAAGTTTCCCAGATACAAAATCCACCTAAAACTGCAATATCCTTTAATTGTTTTGAGCAGTATATATATATATATATATATATATATATGGAATATATTTATTGATGAAAAAATATTATTATATTATTATTATATAAAGTGTGTTTTATTTTAGTTAGATTAGTTTTAATATGTGAAACCAATCAATTTTTATATCAAATTAATGAGTTATTTGAGTTACTGTAGTATGATCCAACTGATCGCCCTGTAAGCGTTGCATTTAAAGTACTTTAAAAAATCAATAATTTATCAAGTAATATTAAATATAATTTAATTATAAATTATGAAATATACGTAAATTACATATTTTTGCCAATGTATGGTATTTAAAATTGTTCTATCGTTGTTATTTCAGTATAGCTTTATCGAGGTGTCAAAATGACCTCTTCCCGCCGTTCCAGTAGGTAAGATTTTTCCGCTGTTCTAGTGTTAAAAGCTAGGTATTATATATAACCTTCTCTAGTACAGCGGGTAAAAAAAAACATTTAAAAATAATTCAGATAAGCAGTTTTTTCTCATTACATTTATCAAATCTTCAGATGTTTGAAAACTATTATTTCCCTAGAGAGATAATCTCTTTACTTAATGATAGAAATTTGTGATTAAATAAAATGAAGATTATAGTTCGGAAATAGTGGCGTTGAAAAATCAGATGGATTTTTATATAAGAATTTACAGAAAATCGTTTAAAGTACCGTATAAAAAAACTTTAGAATATATTGCCGTAATTTATCGGTATATTTGATTTATTGATATAAATTAATAAGTTTAAATTGGTGAAGTTTAATAGTTGTACAAGAATAAGCTCTGTTTAACAGTTTTAAAATAAAGAATGTGGGTTTTATAAAAAATCAAATTGAAATAAAACAAATCCCTGACGGCTCGGCTTACAGGCACAGGTAGATTTCGAAGACGAAGACCGTGGGGCGCCTGTTTGTAAGCGAATTGCGGAAGAAATGACCTTTTTGGCATGATGCGACAGTAGGAACCGCCCACTAACTAGTTTGCAGGTGGAACCGGCAGAGAATTCTTTTTAAATTTTTTTTTTGTTTTTGCTATAAGGGTTGGTCCTATAAAAAACTTGTCAATATAAAAGTTTTAGATAATATTAAGAGGATCTATGATAAATTTAAGCGGATTTGATGTCTTGTGAATGGACGAAGTTATGATTTTTTTTCTTCTTCTAAACCACCCCCCCCTTTTCCCCCCTTGGGGCCATTTTTAATGATATCAAAAATCTGTCATACATAAATTTTCGACCCTTTTCCTAGAAGTAATAATAACTTTAAACGGATTCGATACGTATCATAATTAATAAATTATGTTTTTTTCTGTTTTCACAAAAAGCCCCCATTCCCCCCCCCCCTTGTTTCGATTTTGCCCATTAACGAACTTGACGTTTATAAGATTAATAAGATTTACACCATTATAAGATTTTATACCTCTTGATTTTATGTATCAGTTTGGAAGAGATTTGTGCAGAATTATTGACGTTATCGTGTCCATAAAAAAGTGACATATGTAGATAGATAGATAGATAGATAGATAGAAAGTTTTTGAACTGGGGGTGGGGAGTTTGGGTTCTGAGTTCTGGGTTCCGGGACTTTGGGTTCTGGGAGTCATGATCGACGTAGATCTACAAAAATTTTTCATAAATTCCAACTTAGGGGAGAATGGAAAAATTAGTATTTCTTACGAAATCTACCTAAAACTTGCATTAAAGTCTGGGGATAATTTTTCACAATTAGAGCCCACGGCTTTATGACAAAAGAAAATAAATTAAAAACTTTAAAACAATTAAATTGTAAACAACAAAATCCTGTAAAATAAGAAAAGTTAAATGCTAGTTATTTCTTCCGCACATTTTTTTTGTTTATTTAATCCCTATTCTATAATAAATATTCGCCACAAAAATTTGGAATTCATTATAAGAATAAGTATTTTTACCAAAACACGATAGCTAAAATGCACGAATTTCACATGGAATTTGCTATGTATGACATACAATATTTTTGCTATAGTTCGCCATCCTTATTGAACTCTAGAAAAGTTTAGCCGCGACGTTTACGTTTAATTTCAAATAGTGACTAGCAATAAAATATATCAAAATAAATATGGGAATTGACTGTAAAAATCACATTCACTGAAACCATTTACAAAGTAAAACTACTCGGATGTGCCAATCTCAAAACTTTCTACTATCTCACACAGGTTTCACATACACTAAAAACGAATTAGCACCAATTTATATCAAGGTCTAACTGGATGTAAAGTTTTATTACACTTCGTTTATTAGTTCTTGAGATATGACTATCACTAAAATCGTGTATATCCAGAAAACTGCAGCATAGCAGAGCCACCTCTTGAGAGATTTACACCAAAACCTAATCAACAACAACTTATGTGAAGGTCTAACTGAATCTGAAGTTTTATTACACTTCGTTTATTAGTTCTTGAGATATGACTATCACTAAAATCGTGTATATCTAGAAAACTGCAGCATAGCAGAGCCACCTCTTGACAGATTTACACCAAAACCTAATCAACAACAACTTATGTCAACGTCTAACTGAATCTGAAATTTGATGCAAATCCTTGCATTAGTTCTTGAGATATAGCTATTGTGAAAATCATGAACAAAGTAGCATAGCAGCACCACCTGTAGGAATATCTACACCAAAACGTAATCAGCGTCTATTTATGTCAAGGTCAAACTGAATTTGAAGTTTGATGAAAATCAGTGCATTTGTTCTTGCGATAGTACTATTGCGGAAATCGCAAAAAATGCAGCATATTTGCGCCACCTGTTGGGCGGTATATACCAGAAACTAATCAGCACCACTTTATATCAGGAACTAACTAAATCTAAAGTTTTTTTTTAAAATTCAGTGCATTAGTTCTTGAGACAGAGCGCCCACAAAATTTTAGTCACATACAGGCAGACAGAGTCACAGGCTCACAGATAGACTTTTTCTAAAAACAGTCAAATCGTGTTCAGGACCTCCTAAAACGTACAAATCCGTCAAAAACCGGAAGTCGTAAATTTTCATGAATCCAGTAATTTCTACTTGTAAATATAGAAGAAAGTAAAAGGGTAAATAATGTGTAGCCTATAGTGATTAGCCACCGACAAGCGATTTTTTATCAACGAAGACTACATCAGGGTAACCGAAAGTACAGAAAAGAATACTCAACATAGAATAATGACACCCCGATTACGTAACGATTTCTGTTTTACGACGTAACCCTGATCTTAATAGTGTCGAATAATTGGAAGTGTACTACACTAATTATTGGAATCTCAAATTGAAAAATACAATTGTAAATTTTACTTTCTTCTATCTTTACCAGAAGAAAGTACTGGATTCATGAAAATTTTTCACTTCCGGTTTTCGACGGATTTATGCGTTTTAGAAGGTTCTGAACACGATTTGACTGTTTTTAGAAAATGTTTGTCTGTGAATCTGTCCGTATGTGACAAAAAGTTAGTGGGCACTCTATCTCAAGAACTAATGCACGGAATTTAATAAAACGTTACATTAGGTTAGACCTTGATATAAATGGATGTTTATTAGTGTTTAGTGTAAATCGCTCAACAGGTGGCACTGCTAGGCTATTTTTTTCATGATTTTCTCGATAGCTTTATCTCAAGAACTAATGCACAGAATTGCATCAAATTCCATATTCTACTAGACATTGACATAAGTAGATGATGTTTACGTTTTGGTGTAAATAGCCCAACAGATGGCTCTGCTATGCTCTCTTTTCCATGATTTTCTCGATAGCTACGTATATATTTCAAGAGCTAAAGCACAGTATTCCATCAAACTTCATATTATGTTAGACCTTGATATAAATAGATGCTGCTTACGTTTTGGGGATAAATAGCCCATGAGGGCATGGGGTGCTATGCTACTTTATTCATGATATTCACATTTGCTGAGAATATATCTCAAGAACTAATGCATAATTTCATCAAACTTCAGATTCAGTTAGACGTTGACATAAGTTGTTGTTGATTAGGTTTTGGTTAGGCTGTTTAGGTATCTCCCAAAAGATGGCGCTGCTATGCTGCATATTTCATGATTTACACGATTTTAGCGACAGTCATATCTCAATAACTAATGCACGGAATTTAATAAAACTGTAGATTCAGTTAGACCTTGATATAAATGGGTGCTTATTCGTTTTTAGTGAATATGAAACTTGAATGAGATAGAAGAAAGTTTTGGGATTGGCACATCCGACTGGTCTTTATACAAACAGAATAGACTTTTTCACTTCTTTTTACCGACAGTGCCCTGAACCATTTACACTATGAAATGCATGACGTATAGTCAGGTGACCACCAGTCTTCTGTGATGCTCTTACAATTATTTCAAGTTGTTATCTGCTGTCAAAAGGCTGCAGATGTTCTCGAGCGAAATATTTGTCAAAAGTGCCATAACAAAATCTGTTTCATGTGTAAAAGTATACAAATTAAATTTTTACTTTTTCTGGTGTGAACTGTTTTTTCGCGTACTCTTTCTAATTACAAATAGATAAATGTAACTGTATATTTATTAATAAATGAAATAAGCTTTTAAACCCGTTTCTTCTGCTGATGCTATGACTCAATTTCTCAACGCAGTTTATTTGGTACTGGTACAAGGATCCACCAGTCGCCTTGATTGCGTTAATTTTACTTTCATATCCGTTACTAAACTGCAAAAATCTGTGAAATAAAATATCTGAAACTACTAAAAATACCGAGCACAGTGTGATAATTAAAACATTAAAACTAACTTTGTTCTTGCGAAAATTTATTTATTTAGTAAGTATGCTAGATTATTAGAATTATTATTAATTAATTAAATAGGTTCTCAAAATAGCCAATTTATCTGATATGCCTCTCAAGTACTGTTTTTTGTAACAAATTGTCAGTTTCGGAGAAATGATTTCAATTATTTGTCCCTGGATATATACCAATACTATTTTAGAATTATCAAACACTAAATTAAAATTACTAAACACAAATCGAGTGATCTGAAGAAAAAGCAGAATTTTAAACAGGTTTGACTATTGTTCAACAGGAATCTGGCTCAAATCCTGTTAGACGGTCTGCTGTTTTTAAAAATCGAATTTAACATTAAACGGTATTCCTGGTTTAATTAGCACTCGTGTAGAAAAAATTACCGGAACGCCACAAACCTAATCGACAATGAAACAGAAACAAAACGTAAGAGATAACTTTCTCTAGTAGTTTAAGAAGATTAAAAAGTATAAACATAGATGCGTTGCAGAGTTGCCAAGTCTCCGGATTTTTGCACACCAGTATTTTTTGAGACAAAATGTTGTTCTCTTAAATCGCAAAATGTTCTGATTAAATAAAACAACATTTTCTGTACTAAATTCCTGGTGTCCAAAAAGCTAGAGATTTGGCAGGCCTGGCATTGTAAAGCATATTGATATACGGATTTTAAATAAAAGATATACAAAAAAGTTTCTCTTGACGTACACTGTGTATAGTTAATAAAGTTTATTTTAGTTGTTAATCCCAATAATATATATTTATCAAACGATTTTATTGTTCTTTTTTGAGTGAGTTCCACGCAATTATCTATGTATTTGGAGATGTGTTTTCTAAATATTGAAAGCAATTTATAAAAACGTTGGTTTTAAAGGTTATATAAAAAAATAAAGAAAAAAGCAAACAGTTTTGAAACAGGTTCCGAAAGCTAAACTAACCCCCCCCCCCCCCACACACACACAAAAAGAAAAAAAACTGAAACCAAAATTGAAAAAAGTACGAAAGTACCTGATTAGACATTGAACTCAGATAACCTATTTAAAAAAATCATTTAAAAATATTATAATACAAATGATAAATTTGAGAAGAACGCTTTAATTTGTTTAACATTAGCTTGATAGTGTCTTCGCATTACTAGCGTAGGCTCATAACAGACTTGTTTGTGGCAAACTGCAATGTAAATTGATTTTTCTGCTTTTAGAATCCAAAACTATTCCTTTTGCGTTTTATTTGGAAGTACGAGGGTCGATCAAGAAATAAGGTTCCCAAAAAGCTCCAGCCGCACGGGAAGGTACGAAGGTGAGAAATACGGCAACTGTTCTGTGCGCGGCTGTCCCCGCACTAGCGATTCCCCCGGCCGCGCTTCGTCGCGCTGCTTATTCTTGGCTCAGCAGCCGTCCGAGATGGAGGTTGACATTATTATTTTTCAAGTACAGCATTGAAATCGACATTATCATTTTTCAACAATTAACATTGTTGATCTCGCCAAATGCGAGTTATTGTGTAACACTAAAAAAACTCAGGCGAGCTATCCAGAACCGCCGGCGAGGACGACTGACAGCCGGTGTAACGCTGTTTCACAACAACGCCCGACCTCTCGTGTCCCGTCAAACCCAGGAACATTTGACGCAATTTGGATGGATTGTCATGCCCGACCCAACTTACAGTTCGGACCTCGTACCTAGTGATTATCACTTGTTTCCTAAGATAAAGGAACATTTAGGTGTCCAACGCTTCCGGAGCGACGAAGACGTCAAAGAAGTTGTTAAACGCTTCTCAACGGGTTGGCGCCGGAGTTCTACGACATTGGAATACAGAAATTGGAGCATACTACAAAAATGCGTAGAAAAAGATGGCGATTATGTATAGACATAGAGAAAACTTTCTTCTTCTCAACGATGTAAATTTTTATGAGAATAAACAATGTTGTCGATTTGTAAATTTGATGGGATCCTTATTTCTGGATCGACCCTTGTATGTTCTATTAAAGAGCACCTTTTGATCGTTATAAATTTCGTTATCTATAAAGAACGCTTTTTCAATCACAAACTCGAATCGGTTTGTGAAAATGCGCATAGCTATGAATGCATTTTGAGTGTGTCGATAACGGGTCACAGCAATCGTGGGCAGTTTATCAGTGTCGTATAGCTGAATGAAAAAGCACGCTTAGCAGGATCAGACACTTTATCTTCCAATTCATTAGGAAACACAGACGTATAGTGCCTAGAATGCATGGTGTGGAAAACGGCTACAAAATAGTACTAAAAATTGAATCCGATAAATGTAGAACGATGCTGAAAAGATAACGGGTCGATCGCAGCGACATCTTCTAGTAGTGTCGTAGACAGGGTAGAGGTCCAAATGGTTTGGATACCACTAATTTCATAAAATTATTTTTGCCTTATCTAATCGGAGAATTTTTTGAGATATTGAAGACAAAGAAACCTTTATAATATTACTGGTTTTTAGAGCATTTGGGCCCCCTCCCTCGCTACGCCACTGTCTGCTAGCTCTTTTCAACGCAAGCATTGTATAAGAAGCGAACTGAGAAAACGCTTCAGCTGGTGGTAAATATTTTAAATAATTAAATTATACCCTATTTCTTTTGACTTAGATAGTGATTTTCACAAACTTAGAAAATATGAATGATATTGGTCATCGCCAAGAAACGTGATACGAATTATTTTGTGCCTAGTTGCAGGGCTCGATACAAGACAGTAAACTAGAAACCTTCCCTATTTAGCATACGAAAGGATGAATCTCTGCTAGTAGAGTGGAAAATATTAATTCCCTGATATGATAAAAAACTAACTTCAAAATCAGTTACGTCTCTGAAATGTACACTTACAAGAAGATTTTATTAAAAGAAATTATGTTCATGTTGTCAATAGTGAAACGGTTACTTTTGCTATAGGTAAATCTATTTTTAAAGCAGATGTCGCTGCGATCACTTTTTTATTGTACCGCTTCATTGCACGTTTATTGGCTACAGTTGTTTAGCACTTTTTAAAGCACTACCAGTCTGAATTTCTTTAAATTCCGAAATTTTGCATTCATACCAGAAATTCCTTATAATGTTCTTTTGGTTACTTAATTGCACATATTTCGTGACTTCTTAGAGTAAAAATTCTTGTTTCAGTATTTCCGGTTTGAATTCGAAAACTTTGAATTAAAAAACGGTAAATCCGTCTTCCACACTATGTATTCTAGGCGCTTTAACAGAAGCTACTTCGTGATTTGCCAATCGGTTTTCACCATGATTTTAATTTTGACCTATGCCATCTGCCAGAAATTTTATTAAATGAAAAGTTATTAAGTAACTGCATATAAAGATGAAATATTCCTCCTGGTTCAAAATATAATATTTATTAGACTTGAGTGTATTGTAAATTTTTCATAGCAAAATTCCGTACTTCGTCCTTGGCATCCATGTAAAAGAGAATGTCTTGAAAATGCAGTGCCAGCTGTTTGCTTGCACCAAGTAGTTTTAAAACACCCATCTACAAAATAAATAAATAATAAATAAATACAATTTTTGCAATTAATCTTTCACGTATTGACTATGGCGTAGAGTTGGATTTTTTCAAAATTTAAATATTTGTGAAATGGGCGCCATTTAAAAAAAATACAATTTTGCCCCATAAAAACGGCCTTAAAATGATTGTAAACAATCGAAAAATGAAAATAGAAAAAAATTCTTCTCTGTGCCATAGAGAATCCAATTCTGAACGTATGTATTAAAGTTGCTAGAGCAATTCTCCGTGAATTCAAGAGTCCATGTAGGAAAAAATGTAGGTCGGAAATATATGGGTTTAATGTTTGGTTTATGAAAATCGTTTTATTGGAGCTGTATAGACTCTAGACATTATTATCAGAAAGAAACATTCTTTCAAACTGCTGTCCATGCTTAAGGTTTTAATTAAAAATTTTGTTTGATCAAAATGGAAAGTTGAGGACAAATACATCAAATTTATCGTTTCATTACGCTTACTTTAATATTTTACTCTATGCTCCGCCCACTGATATATAATGATCACGAGCTCTTATCTCAAAACATAGTCATAAGTGCCGATTTGTTCGGGGTTGCGGAGACAAATCAGGAAAATTCCAACCACTAATTTTAAAATGTTATTTTTGTGTTATTTAATTACAGTGATTTAACAGGACAATCGTCTTCACATATTCATATCAGTCTTCGTGACAGATTTGTAATCCATCAAGATCAGGGCCCGGAAGTAGCGCGCTACAAGTAGCGAAACTACAGTAGCCTCTACTTTTTCCAGTAGTTTGTAGTGTAGCGCGCTACATTAAAAAAATGTAGTGTAGCGAGTAGCGCGATACAAAATATCAGTAGTTTGTAGCGAGCATCGACGCCACTTTAGGAGGGAGGAAAAAAGTGCCAATCTTCAAATAACGCGATCATAACTGGTTTCTTTTGTGCGAAATATGTTCTCTGCAACAATTTGCGAACGTCGGCGACAAATATCAGTTGCAGTGACATATATTTCTCCATAGACGACGGGCACGGTCACAAATTAACTGTCATTTTCACAGTTTGGGTGTCAGAAGCTTCGTGTATTGTTATTTAAATCCACAGAAATCTTCTCAACATAATGTATTTTTATACGACTACGATTGTTTTTACCAAAATATAGTCGTCTGGCTATGTTAAGTCTTTATCTGACTAATTTCTTCTCCCTTTTGCCTCCCACCCCCAGAAAGCAAAGAAAGATAAAATCTTTATAAAAAAAAGAAAAAGAAAAACAACGGATTTATCTAAACATAAATCATCTAAATTATTCCTAATCTCTCAAATTCACGCTTCCCTCTAGTAGCATACAAATGAGTTTAAAATATTTTTAAATCTTTATTTTTATACAAAAATAAAATATTTCACTCCATTTGTTGCTCTCTAGTGACAATAAATAAAAATTATTTCCTTGTCCCCAAAATGTACGCTTCCCTTTTTACGCCTCCTCCAGCATACAGATTCAAATATTTAAAACTCTTTATTTAAACAAAATGGCTACATTCGTTTCTACCTAATGATAATATATAAGTAACTATCAAAATTGTCCCCTAACCTCCCATAATTTACTCTTCTCCCCCTCCCCCCCAGCATACAAATAAATCTAAAATATTTAAGATATTTTTATTTTTATATAAAAAAAAAATCTTCTGTCTTGTAGTGACGATAAATAATCAGTATTATAAATTATCCCCCTTCCCCTAAAATCTCCCCCACCTCTCCATATACAAAATTTAAAACTTTTTTTTTTTTTTTTTTCATTTTTTTTTTTTTTTAAGTTTAGTATTTTTTGCTGTCTGGTAACATTGAATAAATAATCAATCATCGAAATATACCCCTTCGAACAAAATTTTTGCTCGCTTCCTGCCAGTTTAAAATCGTTAGCTCTAATATATAATATATAATAAATAACTCTAATTAAATATATATATATATATATATATATATATATATATATATATATTCGAAAAAGCACAGAAAAAGAACAAGTACACCATTTTATTGTTAAAAGTCCAGTAGGAAAAAATGATTTCTGACTTTAAACAAACTAGCAGCTGAAACGTTAAATTTGAGCATGCCCGTGATCTATTATTTGCTAGATTTGCTGATAAAACCGCAAAGAACCCACACATCAAAAAAATTAATTTTCTTGCTGGCAACCCTTTGTCTTCTTACTCATTATTAGATCTTGTGTTTTGATGTGGGGATGCTTCTTTTGAGATTAATGTAATAGAATGACAGCCAAAAATAGTATAGAACAGCCCTGGTCGGCATATAATCAATATTTTGAAGTTATAGAATAACAAGAAAGTGGTAATTATTCTGTGACATGTAAACTTTGTCCAATTAATAAGAAGTTATCATTATCAAAATCATCTGCCTCTTATCATCATTTACAACTTGAAGTTGAACATAGAGGTGAATTGCATTTTCTTTATTAATAATAATTACTGGATCGCATCTCGCACCGAAATCTAAATCGTTATTCACTAAAATTCATAGATTATTAAAATGAGTACTTTCTAATTAAGATCCCTGGTTCAGAAAATATTCTTATCGAACTGTTTATAATCGCACACAATTATTTTATTAATACGTCTTTTGATCTTTGTGAAAAATTTGACCAATGTATGCATACAAATTAATTTACTGCATATTTCCTTTTGAAGATTCCAATAGATAAAACAAAGGTGGTTGGAAATAAAAATATATTATTTTTAAAAATGCCTAAGAATGCTTAATTTGATTTTTGTGGCTATCTATTTTTACTTTAGCTCCACAGATCTTTTATCGCTAAAATAATATATTTATAATGTTTTATATTTGATTTGATATTGGATAGCTTAGTGTTTTAATGAAATATATTTATCTTTGTCTCCAGAATGAATCTAAAGCCCTGTATGGTGAAATTCGGGTTTTCAAATGGAAACGAACAAAAAGAGATAGAAAGGGAAAGAAAAGCTAGGATTTAACTTATGCAAGTCTATACGATCTTGTTCAAATTTTAAATTGCTTCCAGGAACTATATTTAAATTGTAAAGAAAGAGGACTATTTAGCTCTATTTAAAAAAAATGTATATTCAAATTTACCAAGGGCTATCTGCTCTTAAAGTTGTTCTCAAATCCAAACTGGCTACTTTATGACATATTCTTTAATTCACTTTTGTGCGGTAACGCATGAAAATGCGGGTGTCCTTATTCAGAAACTTTGTAACCGAAAGACGTTTTCCACTATTCTTTAATTTAGTTTATTTTTTAGTGAAGACAGAAGATTTTTCAGAAAACACTGTGGCGTTTTCAACCGAATTTCCGACGCCGCAGCCGGGAAAGGGAAAAAAAGTGACAACGAATCGCTTATAACCCGATAAGTAATTTATTTAACAAAAAATGAAAAACTCATTTCGATTCCAAATCGCTTCAATAGTCAGACCTGCCAATTTGTGTTTAAAAATGAGTTAAATAATGTATCAGAAAGTTTCGCGTTGTTGAGCAAGGAATTTGAGAACCACCTTAAGCACTTGCTATATCACTCACATAAATTTGTAAGATTATTAAAATTTTTGTTTTCAAATTTCCTCTTTTTAACACTTTCCAACATAATTAAAAAGTGTCTATGAATTAGCTTTGTCTGTCTGTCCGTGCTCTAACTCTCGTAAGTATACTCGGATTGCCATAAAAGTTTTATATGTTATTGAATTTTACCATAGAATGTTCAGTATTGAAAATGAAATGTGTAGCATTTATTCGCTTACAGGGACATTCAAAAGAATTCTGTTACATTATGGTCTATAGGGGAAAATCGTTTGCGGTGTATTTAATTAGCGATGATAACTAAAGTAGCAAAAAGTAGCAAAGTAGTGACTACTTTTGAAAAGTAGTTTGTAGTCGCTACTTTTTAAAACAAGTAGTTGTAGTTAACTACATTTTTCATAAAGTAGGTGTAGTTGTACTTCGCTGCAAACAAAAAGTAGTTTTTCCGACCCGTGATCAAGACTTATGTTGTGCTGTTCTGTGCTTTTTTTTACGATGTTGCGTTGAATTCTATTCGTTTTCTCGAAATGTCATCTACGGGCTTAGATCAAAGTTGTAATACGAACATTGTAAACGGGGCTGTTTCTCCGAACTTTAATGCTCCTCCGCATTTCCTGACAGAAAAATTAAGAAAGTATTGGCTGAGTACTTCTCTTATTATGATGAATACATTTCATCTATCTTAAACAAAGATGGTTACCATCAGTCACATCACATGATGATCAAACGGAGGTAAGAAATACTTGCCCAGAGATTCTTCAATTTCTTAGGTAGCTTTATAATCTTAAAAATTATAAGAATTCTCTTTTTTTCCCCTTTTCTCTTTTTCTAAACTCAAAGAACCCCTCCTACTTTACTTGCTAATGAAAATTCATATGAAGAACATAACTTGCCCAAGGTGAATAATGGGCTTAAACGTAAAAATAACGTGGAAAACTCTGCAATTCCCCTGCAAAATAAATTTCAAAATCTTGTTAGTGACGTCAATCTTGATGACGATACCCGTATCGATCACACTTCCTCTCCAGCACACCGGATTAAAATTCTGTTAACTCTAAATCCCGTATTAACCCATTTTATATTCAATTACAAGAAAATTGGACTGACCTTGCAAAATGTATTAATGCGATTAACAAAACCAAAACCTTAATTACTCTCAAAGGAGAACGCCTCATGGTTTTATGCAAAACAGAAGAATACTTTAGGGAAACTCAACGTTTCCTAGATGAAAAAACGAAAAAGTATACTAACCTTCCCTCAAAGGACAAGAGACCTAAAAAATGTGTATTAGGGGTCTTTCCTGTTATACTGATAATAGAATTATCATTGATAGTCTGAAAGAGTATGGTTTCTTTGTAATCAGGTCTGCCTTGCTCAAAAACCGCAAAACTGGAAACCCAAGGCCAATTTACATGGTGAGTGTCCTCCTGCGGTCCAACTTTCATGAAATCTTTCAAATTAAGGAAAAGCCTTTAATGATAATCAAAAAGTTAAACACTGCTATCGTTGTTAGGGCTTTGGCCACGCTTCCGAAGTACTTTACACCGAAATGCTTAAAATGTGCCGAAAAACATTTAAGTCCAGAGGTGTTCACATAAGGGCAGAATCACATCTAAATGTGACTATTGCAGTCACACTGGTCACCCTGCTAACTACCGTGGTTGTCGTAAAACCCCCTACCGTGTTAGAGGCAAAAACAATTTTAATTCTACTGCAGAAAACAACAATACTATTAAAGAAACCCGCATGCTGGCTGATATTCTTAAATAATTTAATTATACTAAAAAGAACGCCAATAGCTGATTCGACTTGCAGCTGATTCTCCTGATTCTAACCCGGAAAGCTGTAATTCTCTTGTGGAAAACTCTCCTTCCTCATCTACTAATGATAACAATAAAATTATTCCAAATTCTACTTCTAAATTTTATCGAAGATCATATGGTTATACTAATGAAATCCAGGAAAAATTTCCAAATTTTTAAGGATTTAAAAGAAATTCCCCAAATCTCTAAATTTGTTAAATGTATAAAAATATTGCTACACAGACTAAAATGTTTAAGCATCACATGGAAAAAATGATTGTTATTATCAATGAATTCGATCACTTTCCAACGAAATTAACCTCCCCAATATTGACTAATGTCATATTTGCAGAGTTAACAGACTGTGCGGTCTCAAACCTCACATTTTACTTTTGATTTTCAATTCTTTGTGTGCTGAGTTACTTCCGTAACGTAATCTCTCTTTTTTCTGTTCTGTCTTTTTTCATAATTAATTTTTTTAAAAACCCTCTTTATATATATATTCTAGACTGCTTTTTAGGTCTCTGAAATGAGCTCTTTTTATGGTATGGGTATAAGTTCTTCCCTCTGTACGTTTTCGTCTGTCATGTGGATCTAATGGAATTTTTTTTTTTTTTTTTTTAAGTGTTAAACTTTGTTTTGTTATTTCCTGCATCTTAATTCTATTTTCAACTTTATTGTAATTTTTATGTAGTTCTTCACTACAATTATGTATCTTCTTACGGCTCCCCGTTTGACTTGCGAGTCGATTACCCGTACACTGGATATTAAGTTTCTTTGCAACTATGTGATCCTTAAAGATTAGTATATTATTCATTGTTCCAACAGCACAAAAAAAACTTCTTTAAATTAGTGGTAGAAGTGTGACTGATTGTCTATTTCACCGCTGTGAAGTCGGCGCCTATGCACATAGCTTTGCCAGATGTCCCGATTACGCGGAACCCTACGATTTTCAGGAGTTAGAAGCCCCTTTCCGCATAGAGAACCTGTAACGATTATGAATTTGTTACTTACCGATATTGTTGCCAGGTATCCCAATTTTCAAGGCTTCCATGACAGTCCATGAGCCAAAATTTACGATTTTCTATTATCTACATTTCTTTAGGTAGATTTCATAAGAAAAACTACCTATAACATTCTCTCCTAAATTTGAATTCTCGAAAAGTTTTTGCATATCTACGCCGATTATTATCCGATGGCCGATTGGAACACATTTTACTCATTGGGAATTTTTTTTTGGTACAGGGGCCGTATAAAAATTTAAATTTTGTATTTCTTCAAATTAATCCTCTAAAATTTTTAACCGATTTCGTAAAATTCTGTAACTTTTTTTACGCAACTTTGTGATTTATTAAATATACCTATGACCAATATTTAAAGGAAAAAAGCTGAGGTTAATGTTTTTGGGACACCCTGTATATTTACTGACACAGTAAATGGAAGAGACGCTATTCTAGATCTTTTAATGAACAAACGGTGTTCAAAATTATAAATTTACATAAGATTTTTAGCGATGATTTTAATATGACTTTCAGAAGGTGAATCAATCTAAGTGTACATCAAATCATATTTTGAATGTTTCAAGTTCCAATTAATGGGAATCATTTGCATAAATATATATTTGCTTCATTTTAATATAGTAAAGAAAATATTGAATATTAATAAATTTTTGTTTAAAATCGTTTGAAAAAGCACTTACTGAGTCAGTAATACATCGTTTTTAGATATTTAGTTGATCGGTGTATAGAATATATCTATGTGTCGATTAGGCGGATATTGTTTATTAAGAAACCTACACTATTTGCGAGTAATATTCGATTTAGTAACATTGCTTCGACCTATTTAAAGACAGAAAAAAATCATGCGGCTATTAGTATTAGGAAATAGTGGCACATTTTGACAGGGATCGTACGCAGATATACAACCATATTTACCACAAATTTTTAAGAGAATTTTTTGACTTACTTAAATGCCGAAAATTATTACAAATCAAGCAATTAAACGACGAGTCTACAATATCTGCTATTCTAATATTAAATAGAAACTTTCTATTAAAGATTATGGTAAAAGCGTACGAACACTGTTTGAATAAAAAATAATCGCAACATTGATCATATTTTGCAGTTAGTCATATTTAAAAGATGATGAACGACTCGATATATATTATAGCGATTTTATCGATACAATTATTTCGTAGATTCTTAGTTTATAAAAGATTTTTAAGTACGTAGATATTTATTTTATACGACGCTATAAAAGCAGATTTTCTACTAAATTACTTTTTTTCTTCTTCTACATGAAAAAGTGAATCTGTAAGATTATTGGGATAGGAAAGCTATTATCTGAACCAAGGCCTCCTTATCATAGTATCAGGCCTCACAATCAGCAAGTTTCCTTTGACCGCTATATTCTCCTGCTACTAGCGCCATCAATCGTCAGTAATAGGAGTATTTTCGACATGAAATTTTTTCACAGCTCCATTTGTTCTATGCATTTGCTTATGAACTAGTATCGGTAGCATAGCTGCCAACTTTTACGCTTAATTCCTACCACTAAAATTTTATACTAAATTTTATCTTATTAAATTGACAAGATCGTGTGATTACATAACGAAAAAAATTCTATTAAATTTTAGTGGTAAGAAAAAAGCGTAAAAGTTGGCAGCTATGCGGTAGCAGACCAGCTAGATTTTTCTATAGATTTTTCTATTATATTTTTGGATACCAGTTTTTTAGTAGAGACAATTTTGTTTTGTTTGATAGGAGAATTCTGGGATTTAAAAGAACAACATTTTCTCTAAAAATATACTGGTGTTCAAAAAGCCCGAAACATGGCAACTCTGCGGTAGTATCCACCAGGCGGCGATACTTTCCGGAGAAAGTCAATTAATAAGTGGCAATTACCGCGGACATTTTCTCCCATAGACTTTCTCCGCATTGTCAAGTCTTATCTATTAAGGGAGTCTTGATCTGAACAACCATAAATAGGTTTTTCTACAATGTCTATTGATCTGCTCTTTCTGTTTCCAGTCTTTTCACAAATTACAAACCGTAGTCCTTGCAATTATTATGTTTTTAGATTTATAAATAGGAAAACGTGATTCAATAAAGGTAGGCGCAGATATACATTTTTATCTGTAAAATTGGTGCTAAAAAGATTTACGGAAATTACACTGTATAAGGGCGCAACAAAACTTTCCGAAATGTTACAGAAAATAGTGGATTTTGAAGTATATTTGAAAAAAAAAAGATACACCTCCCTATATTCACATATGATAAAAAGCACACCAAAGTTTCACAACATTCGGAATAATGCTTAATTTTAGTATATGAGCTCAATTTTTGTAATAGGGGTAGTCTAGATTTTTAGAATTACATAAACTTAGAATTTTCAACTGGCGACACTCACTTTTGACAATTTATTTCAGCACCTTGGGTGATATCAGCTCGTAAAAGTATATAGTTTATGTATTTTTGTTAAATCTTCATGTCATTAGTGGGGGTCAAAATTTGAGGATTCTAATGTTAAATTTCTTCAAAATCATTTAATTAATTTTTTTGATTTTTCTAATATTGATTGGACTTAAACAGATTCTAGACATTTTATCTTTACTCATAAGCATTATGAACTTTAATTATAGAAATTATCAATACATTCATTAAAAAATATATAAATTATAACCTAATATAATATTTCTTTGTACCATTTTTACAGACATTATTTTATTTACAAACATAGAAACTAGCAGTGTACATGTCTAAAAGTCTTTAAAAATACTTTTAAAACCACACAAAACTAGTCAATCTGTTAAAAATTGTAAAACAGTAAAAATAATTTCACCTTTCGCTTTCAGGCATCTTTAGTCACTGATGTTTTGTTTTCTGATTCGTCAGTCAATCTGTTGAAAACCCCATTTCTTTTTCATAATAACATATGGCGCCATCTGTTACCTATTTTTGCGTGGGTCATATCATTGCATGTTTCTGATGTTGATGTAAATATTTCTATGACTTCTCTCTGTAATGCGTATTTTAAATTATTATAATTTGCTAATTTTTCAACATTTATTGAAGTCCATTGTAATTGAAGATTTGTTGTTTAATCTGGCTATTGCAGTTTCTGATTTATTTAAGTTTATACATATTTTGCGTACTTTCATTCTGTCTTCAATTTCCCTGTTTGTCATACCTATATATAAATAGCTTTTCCTTCGTTATCGCTGAAATTAATCCTGTATATACCTGATGTCTGTTAATAATTAAATTTTTCTTCGTCTGATCTGATTAATTTGAAAATCGGTGGATCTGAAGTGGTGGGAGTAGTTATTCCAGGTTTTTTGAATGCTCTTTTTAATTTTAAGGAACATAGTTGCTAACCTCCCGATTTTTTTCATATCAGTATTTTTATGAAAAAACATTTGTTTTATTTAATCGTACAATTTCTGCTATTTAATAAAGCGAAAATTTTTGTATGATTTTACTGGTATTAAAAAAATCAGGAGGTTGGCAACTATAAATACCTTTTATAAACGAAATTGAATTTGTAAATTTTATTTATTTTTGAGCCGGTTGTATCCTATCATATCTTGATGTCGCTTTTTCGATTTACTTCTGTATTGTTTTTGTGTCATATCAAACATCTTTAGCTATAGTTTTAATTTTGCTTATTTCCGCGCTTCTGTTGAACATACTTTAATGGCCCTATGAATGTATTATATTATTTATCAATGTATTATAGGTTATTATATTATATAAAAAAATAAATGATAACCTACGTCAATTTTTACATAAAAATAATGGGCATCGTCAAAAAATACGAGTGTGTAAGTTTACAGTTTATTCCAATTATTATCTTTTGAGATATAGAGACATTTTACTTTTCGAAGTTAGCTAAAGGCACTAATTTGACTCCCTTTCAATCACATATAATAAAATCGGATTGACTTTTTTGCGTTAAAACTTTCAAAGCGAACAAAACCTACAATTTGAAAGTATTTAAAGATTAAATAAAAAGGTGAAACTTTGTAGAAAGACTGATAATTGCAAATATACTTTACGTTTTATTAACAAAATCTAAAACAATCAGATATTGGAACCATTTATCTTTTAGTAATTAAAGAGCGTTATTTTAATAAATTGCAGAAATTTTGAGCTTAAATATTTATTTAAAAATTACATGCATTAAAAAATTCACAGAATCGCTAGAATATGCAATTGCCTTAATTATATACAGGGTGTTCCGTTAAATGGGTCCAATATTAATAGGGGTAATAGAGGAGATCACACGGAGCGTAAATCAGTATATAATGCCTGGCCGGATCTCGATAATTTACAAGTTACAGCAAATAGAATGAAAAATCGGAAATTTGTAAAAAAACCCTCATTGCTAAACTATCGATAATGCTACATAAAAACGAAGCACATATTTAGAAAGAGCAGAAAAAATCCTACGAAATGACATAAGTTGTTTTAGAATATTGAGAATTAATGGCGAGTTACAAGCTCTAAAACAGTGAAAAAATACAAAATCAAATATTTAGCAAAATAGTTAATCGTTAATTCCAAAAATGCAACTCTACCTACATCAAGGAAAATGCTATAAAATTTGGTCCATTCCGAAAGCTTTCGAAGAAGCTGACAATAAACCATATCAGTTTAATTGTATGGGAGAAATCAAGCAGTTCCCTAGTTACAACTCTGTACTGTTGCACGCTCGGAAAGAGCGAAACTCCACCCATGACGATTGTAAACACCCCGTTTTAATATCTTTCAATTATACATTTCTGATCAACCTCTATCAATACCCTTTCATTATTCAGTCTGGTCAAGTGAATGACATATTGTGCAGCTCTCGCCTTGTCTTAAAGCAAACTCCGTGACTGCTGCGTTTCCTCCATGAACTTTCAGGATGATGAAGAAGAAGTACTTTTTATGCAAATTTTCTATGTGTATAGGAAGAAAAGTGTAATAAAACAGCAGTCATCAGTGGGCGTTATGTTAAAGGGAGGCTGTTGTAAGTGGGATTGTAGTAAGTTGATGTATAATAATTATGCCGGAATACTCTAACGAAGAATATGCGGACATGCATCTGATGTACGGGCAAGCTCATGGAAATACATGTCTAGCACAGCGCATGTACCGTGAGCAATTTCCAAGGAGACGTTGCCCAAGTTCGAAACTCTTCATAAAAATCGATAGACGATTACGGGAGACTGGATCGTTTAATACAGCAAGCATTGATGCAGGGAAATCTCGACATGTACGAACACCTGCAATGGAAGAAGATGTACTGAATATTTTTAAAGATAACCCCTCCACGAGTACACGAGCTGCTGCGTCTGAAGTCGGTGTTTCTCACCAAAGTGTGTGGCGTGTTTTGCGTGCAGAAAACATGCACCCCTTTCATGTGCAGCGGGTACAACTGTTATCAGTAACAGATTGTGCTCAGCGGACAGAATTCGTACGCTGGTTGCTTAATGTAACAGAAAATAATCCACAATTTCTGGAAAATATTTTATTTACTGATGAAGCAACATTTACGAGAGAGGGCGTGGTAAACACGCACAATATGCACACATGGTCATATACAAATCCGCACACTGTTTTCCCGTCGAACGCACAACAAAAGTTCAGTGTGAACATATGGGCAGGTGTCCTCGGCGATTATCTCATAGGACCATATTTACTCCCAGATGTACTCAATGGCAGTACGTACTTGGTTTTCCTACGGGATATCTTACCGCAGTTACTGCAAAATGGGCCAGCAACATTGCGCCACAATATGTGGTTTATGCACGATGGCCCACCGGCACATTTTTTCATAGGTGTTCGCAATCACCTCAATTCAACATATCCTGGGAAATGGATTGGACGCAGTGGACCTGTTGCTTGGCCTGCACGCTCTCCAGACCTCAATCCGTTAGACTTTTTTGTTTGGGGACACCTTAAATCGCTGGTGTATGAAACGCCTGTGGATACACCGGAGGATTTACTAGCGCGAATCGTTGTCGCTGCAGGAGACATTCCCAACTCCGTCGGAGTTTTTCGGCGTGTTCGCCAATCTTTACGACGTCGCTGTCGGCTGTGCGATTCTGTTAATGGGCGCAACTTCGAACACCTATTATAATAATGTCCGTTCGTCTGCCTTCCTGTGTGCACTGTGCAGCGCAGGCCAGAAGACTATGCTTCACATATGTCATAAAGTACGTGGAATGTAATTCTTTATTTGTCATTTTTCTTTTATTTTCAACACTTTTTGGCACAGTATTTTGTAAGTCACAGACTGTGGTGTACTCAAATTGTAAATTACAAAGTTTGTATGAATTAATTTAAAATTTAGTGTCTTTTTTAAATTTATAATTAATAAAATTATTATGCTATTTGTTATTATTATTTCCTATCATAAATTATGATGCACATATACATACAATAATTGTCCATGTAAAACATGTACTGAAACTTCTTGCATAGTTACAAATCGCAATATTTTTAATTATTTCCGAATTTTCACCACCAGTTTAATTTTAAGGAATTTAACTTAAGCTTTATATCAATAAAAGACCACTTTAAAATGTAGACTATTATTGTAAAGTTATTTTGGTTCATTCAACTCTTGAATAATTAAAAATGTTGCATCTCAGAAGAAGCATGATCGAAAATGTATAGTTGAGAGTAATTAAAAAGGCGGTGTTTCCAATCGTGATGGGCGGAGTTTAACCTTTGCTAGTGTCAAAGAAAGCGGAGTTGTAACTAAGAAACTGATTAATTTCTCTCACACAATTAAACCGATATGGTTCATTGTAAGCTTTTTCGAAAGTTTTCGGAATGGACCAAATTTTACTACATTTTCCTTGTTGTAGCTAGAGTTGTCTTTTTGGAATTAACGATTAACTATTTTGATGTATATTGGATTTCGTACTTTTTTCACTGTTTCAGGGCTTGTAACTCGTCAATAAATATTGCTAATACAATTGATGTCATTTTGTAGGTTTTTTTCTGCTCTTTCTAAATATGTGCTTCGTTTTTATGTAGCATTATCGATAGTTTAGCAATGAGGGTTCTTTTACAATTTTCCGAATTTTCATTCTATTTGCTGTAACTTGAAAACTATTGAGAACCGACCAGGCTTTATATACTGATTTATGCTCCATGTGATCTCCTCTATTACCCCTATTAATATTGGACCCCTTTAACGGAACACCCTGTATAAATTCTACAATATTTTAACTACATTTCATAAAAGCTTTAAAAAAAATTTCCCGTGTTTCTGACATCTGACATTAAATCTTAACAGATGCTGAAATCGACTTTTATAGGATTTTAACGAGGTCCAATAACTAAAATGACCCTCATTAACAGTTGCCTCAATTCAAAGGATATGCTTGATTGGCAGCAATAGAATCCCTTTTCGTGCATATTATCTTCTTTAAAAAGTTTCTCAGAAGTTTTCTTTGGTACCAGAATTAACTCTTCAGGTTTATTTTTCTCAAAAGACTTAAATCTTATGAAAACGATTTTTTGCGCTAAAACTCTCAAAGCGAACAAAACGTTCAATTTGAAAGTATTTAAAGATTAAATAAAAAGGTGAAACTTTGTAGAAAGACTGATAATTGCAAATATACTTTACGTTTTATTAACAAAATCTAAAACAATCAGATATTGGAACCATTTATCTTTTAGTAATTAAAGAGCGTTATTTTAATAAATTGCAGAAATTTTGAGCTTAAATATTTATTTAAAAATTACATGCATTAAAAAATTCATAGAATCGCTAGAATATGCAATTGCCTTAATTATATATAAATTCTATGATATTTTTAACTACATTTCATAAAAGCTTAAAAAAAAATTTCCCGTGTTTCTGACATCTGACATTAAATCTTAACAGATGCTGAAATCGACTTTTATAGGATTTTAACGAGGTCCAATAACTAAAATGACCCTCATTAACAGTTGCCTCAATTCAAAGGATATGCTTGATTGACAGCAATAGAATCCCTTTTCGTGCATATTATCTTCTTTTAAAAGTTTCTCAGAAGTTTTCTTTGGTACCAGAATTAACTCTTCAGGTTTATTTTTCTCAAAAGACTTAAATCTTAAGAAAACGATTTTTTGCGCTAAAACTCTCAAAGCGAACAAAACGTTCAATTTGAAAGTATTTAAAGATTAAATAAAAAGGTGAAACTTTGTAGAAAGACTGATAATTGCAAATATACTTTACGTTTTATTAACAAAATCTAAAACAATCAGATATTGGAACCATTTATCTTTTAGTAATTAAAGAGCGTTATTTTAATAAATTGCATAAATTTTGAGTTTAAATATTTATTTAAAAATTACATGCATTAAAAAATTCACAGAATCACTAGAATATGCAATTGCCTTAATTATATATAAATTCTATAATATTTTTAACTACATTTCACAAAAGCTTAAAAAAAAATTTCTCGTGTTTCTGACATCTGACATTAAATCGTAACAGATGCTGAAATCGACTTTTATAGGATTTTAACGAGGTCCAATAACTAAAATGACCCTCATTAACAGTTGCCTCAATTCAAAGGATATGCTTGATTGGCAGCAATAGAATCCCTTTTCGTGCATATTTTCTTCTTTAAAAAGTTTCTCAGAAGTTTTCTTTGGTACCAGAATTAACTCTCCAGGTTTATTTTTCTCAAAAGACTTAAATCTTAAGAAAACGATTTTTTGCATTAAAACTCTCAAAGCGAACAAAACGTTCAATTTGAAAGTATTTAAAGATTAAATAAGAAGGTGGAACTTTTGAACTTTTTAGAAAGACTGGTGATTGCAAAAAAACTTTACGTGTTATTAACACGATATAAAACAATCAGCTATTGGAACCATTTATCATTAGTAATTAACCCCTTCGCGACGAGTGTCCTTTACAGAATTTTTATCTGTTACCACCGGTTTTTCAAAAGAGAAATTTTCACCTAATTGAATCGCAAAAATGCTATGATTAGATAAGGAAAACCTTACAATAAAAAATAACTGGTGGGAATAATCGAAGATTCTGCGCATCTTATGCGTCACGTATTCGTGTCGCTCGTCCCCAAGGAGTTAAAGAGCGTTATTTTAATAAATTGTATAAATTTTGTGTTTAAATATTTATTTAAAAATTACATGCATTGAAAAAATTCATGAAATCGTTAGAATATGCAATTGCCTCAATTATATATAACTTCTGTAATATTTTAACTACATTTCACAAAAGCTTTTTAAGCTTTTTAAATTTTTTCCCCGTGTTTCTGACATCTGACATTAAATCTTAACAGATGCTGAAATCGACTTTTACAGGATTTTAACGAGGTCCAATAACTAAAATGACCTTCATTAGCAGTTGCCTCAATTCAAAGGATATGCTTGATTGGCAGCATTAGAATCTCTTTTTATGCATATTATCTTCTTTAGAAAGTTTCTGGGAAATTTTAGTTAGACACCAGAATTAAATTCTAAGAATTTTTTATTGCAAAAAGACACTAAATGTTTCGAACTGAACAAAACGTTCAATTTAAAAGTATTTAAAGTTTAAAGAAAATGGTGGAGCTTTTTAGAAAGCGTGGTAACTACTGCAAAAATACTTTATAGTATTCACCAGACATAAAACTGTGGAAATCTTTTAATTTTAGAAATAAATGAGGGTTCTTTTTATTAAATGCATAAATTTTCAGTTTAACTCCTTCGCGACGAGCGTCCTTTACTGAATTTTTAATCTTCTACCATCGGTTTCTCAAAACAGACATTTTCGTCTAATTGAATCTCAGAAATGCTGACATTAAATAAGGCAAAGCTTACAATAAAAAAAAACTGGTGGGAATAATCGAGGATTCTGAGCATCTTATGCATCACGTATACGTGTCGCTCGTCCCCAAGGGGTATACATTTATTTAAAAGAAAAAAAAAATTACGGAACTAAAAGAATATGCATTTGCTTCGATTATTTATAAGTTCCGGGATCCCTTTTCGCAAAAGCTCTTTCAATTTTCTTTTCTGCGTTTAAAACATTCAGCTTTAAGGAAATAAGCCTTAGATTATAAATTCAAAGATAATTTTTTCTAAAAAATGCCTGAAACGTTTTTTTTTATATTGATTACAAAAAAGGCATGAATGAAAACAAAAAACTAAAGCATTATGAATTTTCCTAAAATTATATACAAATTTCTGTATTACATTTCCTATGTAACCTATAATGTGCCTCTCAAATGCATCATATTTTTCTAAAATACTAAGCTTTTAGCATTATTTTTAATCCATTGCGTAATTCAGAACATTGATATACATATTTTCCGTTAAATAATTAAGTAAGAAATTTTATTTATTTTATCCTAGCTATTTCTTTAAAATATGAGGATTTTTTTTTCGGAAAGGTTTTTTTTCTTTAATTATATTTTTATGAAAAGTGCTATAATTTTTACTTCTTAACTTAATAAAAAAGTAGCTTTTAAATCGCAAGTATGTTGTTTCAGAAAAAGAAATTTATAAAAGGTATTTTATAAATAAAAAGCGATGATAAGAGTTTTTTTTTCTTTCTTTTAATTCGACATATATTAAACAACGAGTGAACTTGTTAAAAGGATTTTAAATGGATTTATTTTCCAAAAAGTTACAGAATTCAATCATATTTTCTTATCCCTCCCTCGTCACACTTATTTAAATTTATTTTTAAGCTGATTGATTTTGAAGTCCTATTTCGGTTTTTTCTTTTAACCTTTGCCATTAAATCAAATTTTCTTAATAATAAAATTTGAAGAACACGTAAAACAGATAACTTTGTTATTTACTGTGAAAATTATTGCATACAAGATATATTTTTAAAAGTATAAAATTTTATAATGTATAAAAAGATTCAGTTTTCTATGGTTTTTCTAAAAGTTTATTACTAAAACTCGCTCATAACTCCTAAATATCCTAAAACGTTCAGTTGTCTCAGAGACAAATAAATATAAGGTAGCGCCGGTGGTTGTACACACATGCTATAAAATACTTTTATTTCCTCTTAACAAAACTATTTCTATTTGCAAATACTGATGTTCAAAGTATAAAAAGTACGAACCCTACATTTTTGCAACGTCATATGCGTACAATGGCAAGGTAAGAGCAATTCATCTCGGCACTTATTAATTATTATTCACTATTGCACCCAGTTTTTTTTTTTTTTTTTGCTGCATTAATCTTAGTATCTGGATTTGATGTTTTCCCATGGACTTTCACTTCACCTAACTGAGCTGTTTCACGCTGACAAGTTTTCTTGTCCGGCAGAAAATTAACAATAATTAAATAATGCGAAATATATCCTCAGGCATTAATAATATATGATAAAGGAAAGAGTTCTATATATAAAATGCAAAAAATATGAAGAATTAATTATCAGAACAGATTACTTAACCTTCCTACCCTGAATGGGTCTAATCGACCAGTTTGAATATTTGATTTCATTCGATTCGAACCATAAAAATTTTCATAAACTAATTTAAATTAAAATCAACGTAACTAAGTAAAATAAATATCTTAAATAGTTTTAAATATGAATTCTGGTGTGAAATGTTTTTATTAAGGTTGAGTAAAATTTCAATAGGGTAGGAAGGTTAAGCATGATGCAACTACATATGGACAACCAAATGTTACTAAGTTGGCTAGAAGGACTGACGTAATTATATTACAATTCTGCACAAGTGATGCAGAATTTAACTGCTGTAGCATCTGTTTCTCGAAATTACAATCAATTCATATATACATCACCAGGGCTTAATTTGTGCCAGAGCCCACCGAAACTCAGCTCTGTTACTTCTGTGTTTTTAGTAAATATTTAAATATTGTCCAGAATTCACTGGAACTCATAAACACTGCGCTCCGGAGCCCAGTGCAATAACGCTTCCGAAAAACGCATCCTAAATTACCCTTTCATTTCCCTCCCATCTCCAATCTTTTACTTCCTTTTTTATCAAAACACTTATAAATGACGTAATGTGTCGCTCACGTAAGAGATGGAGATAAAACAGGCTCGATTTTTATATCGGTTTTCGGGTTTGGGCAGGCTCGAGCTCAATCTGTCTTAAATTCTAAATTTTATTTATTTCCATTTCAAATCATTTTTAAGCTATTTTTATCAGAATATAGAGTAAACAAAAATAGTCTTTTTCTATTCTACATAGCAGCGAACTATTCATTTTTTGTGTTCACACTATTTCCGAATCATAATCCTGAGCTTATTTAATCACAGAATTCTGCGATTAATTAACATTAAGGTTAGGCAAAGATTTCTATTTGGAAGTGGTAATAACTAAAGAGTGGAATAGTTTATAGCTAAGTATATGCAGTATTTAAAATTTTTATTTTATTAAATAAAAAACAATGCTTGAAATTTTTTAAATAATGTATGAAATATAAATATGAAGATTGAAATGACGACCTAAGGGGGAGGGGTGGGTAGACTACGGATGTTAGTACTGCAGAATATTACGTCTCCGGTACTTCTTTTCTTAGAAATTAAGCCCTGTACATGAAATAAAATGATATATCATCATAAACATTTCATTTTCTCAAAAGTACTTTTATTTATCATCCCAGTCATTGTTCGTACACTGTTACCACAATTTTTTAACAGAATTTTCTATTTGATATTTAAATATGAGAGGTTGTAGATGCCTCATTTAATCACAGGATCCGCACGACTTTCCTTCATTTAAATAAAGCGAAAAATTCTGTTAAAAATTTGTGGTAAACAAACCATTCCAGTGTTTGAATATTTAATGCACGTTCAATACATTTTTTAATGTCTAGTGTTAGACAAAGAAATCAGATTTTTAATGGAATATTTAATAATCCTGGAGCCTCAACAAAAAATTCTAAAACATGAACTCTTTCTTAACGTTTATCATGTGTGTGAAGAACCCGAAGTTCTGAAAGTAGGAACAAAAGGGTTTTCAGCTTTTTAGATTCACATCCGTTATTTATTTTTTATGTATTTTTATTCTATTTGTGCTAAAATATCGAAATTCAATTACATGGATTTTCGTTACTTTGTTTCAAAGTTTTGCGGCCTAACAAAAAATTTCCCTTGTTTTGATAAAGCAAAGATAGTGGTAGAAAATATGCAATATATATTCTCAGTCATTGAAGATGAAAATGTATTCTGTTGTGTGGGAAAAGTTAGAAGATGCATTTTTTTCTTGTTCTCAAAGAATTAATTTATTATATTTTCTGTCACAAAATTCTGTTTCTATACACAGAAATATCAGCATAACAATATTTGCATGGATAGAATAGTTGAGTCTTGAACACTAAACATACCGGAAATTTTACTCAAGTTTTATAAAAATATTTTATACCAGAACTTTTATTTGATTTTTTTTTCTATAATAAACTGTTTTAGTGTAAATTACTGCTTTAGTGCAAATTACTGTAGCATCTGCTTCTCGAAATTCCAATCAAATCATATATATATATATATATATAATAAAATCATATTATTAGCGTAAATTATTTCTTATTAATTCATTTTATGGTACAGGTCAGATCACCGATTATTGCTGTATTTATTGTTAACTGTCTGACTTCTTATTTTTTTTCAAAATCCTTTCGACCAATATGTATCTCTATTATTACGTAGATCTAATCATCATGTATTTTAAATACGTAATATATTTATCATTTGCATTTTTACTCTTTGACTGTGGTATTTTTAAAACAAAATTGCTTTAAAAATTGTGTATTAGATAAATTTTTCTACAAATGTCTTACCTGTGGAAATCGCGGTAGAAGCAATCAGAGGATTAATCTTAAATAAAAATTAATAAATGAAACACTTTTCATAATCTAATGATAAAAAGCATTTTTACCTTTCGAAATATGAATCCAGCCTTTGTGACCTTTCAGTTCCCGTCTAGTGTCAAGTGCACACACACCTTGGAATTTCCAAGGAGTCTGAAACCAAGTTTTCTGATTAGGAAATTTCTTTCTAATATTTAAATAGCAGATTTTGCAATCGCCTTGTTTAATAGCAGAATTTGTAATATATTTCAGCGCTTAAATAAAGCAAAAAAATCTTTTAAAAATGTGCGTCAAAAATATACGCATCCTGAGGATCTGCTACAGGAACAATTTACATTTTTTAAATGAGTATTTCTCTATTTTTTTATATTTTTTGTTTTTAGTTAGATGTTATAGAACCGGAGACATCATTTTGCGATAAAATATGTCAATAAGATCATGATAAACACAGTAAATACGAAAATTCTATATCCCATGATTCAATATGAACACGAGGATGTTTAGAAAGTTAAAAAAGCATCTGGCAAATACAGCAACAGTTACGTAGATAGAATCGTTTTTCATTAGTTCCCCAAGAAGTCAAAGCAGCGGTACTTAAACTGTGCTGTGGAATACATTCGGGGACCTCAAACAATATTTTATGTAATATAAGATAAGAAATTATTTCAATGCATACACCCTATTTATTTTTCATTACACATATTCTTTGTTTAGTTTATAGTGTTGGAAAAAAATAAGCTGCATTAATAAGTAGAAAAATAATTATAACACACATTTTAAGACAGTTAAAATATACATACTACTATTTGCTATGAGATGGATGCTGCTGCTTTATTTCTACTATATGTGTAATATTTGGTTCAATGTTACTTACCCATCATACGTATTAGAGGGTAAGTCTTGTAATCGTTTTGAAAATCGAAAAAAATTTTGACAGATTTATACGTTTCAGACACTGGAGATTTCGAAAAACATAGTTTTAGAAAAAAAAATTTGCCCCTCCGTCTGTCTGTGTGTGTGTGTCTCTGTAAACGATCTATCTTCCGAAAAAAATGAGCTAGAAACTTAAAAATTAGTATGTAATTAGTATGTAATAATTGGAAGAAGCTTACTGAATTTCAGTAACCTCGATTATCCGGAACAATTTTTTCGGAATCTCGAAATATTCGTTCTGATGAAAGGTACATAAAATTTTTTGAAATTATTTCTTTTAAGGAGCGAATATAAAAAACAATAAAATAAATAAATTTTGCATAAAGAATGAAGTCGATCGGATAATGAGTTGCCGAGATATTTGTAATCCTATTTTCAACACTCTTTGATTTATCATGCCCTGTATTTCATCCAAATTTCCATTCAAAGATATATTTTAAATAGAAATGAGACGCTTAATCCGACGCAGTAAACTGTTAATTAATAGGATTATCATTTTTGGAGTTATAAGGATGTTTCTTTTACGCAATTCAGTAATAGAACATTTAAAGTTTATGACGTCATTAAGCCACGATTTTATTCGAATTGCAATGCATTTTATAAGTAGTTTACACATTTTTAATTTTAATATTTTACATTATATTATGCATATCCATGATGGGTAAGTATTACGGTGGTCCCCCAACAACTAGTTTAAAACATGTGTCCGTAAGTCTAGTTCGACATCCAGGCGATGTCTACATTCGTTTCTCATGTTCACAAGATTGGAGAAAGTATTTTTGCACAAATATGCGGTACAGAAGGAAACTATCTTGCTTGATAGCTTTTTCTGCTAGTTTTGCAGAGGCAGAGGTGTTTCTCACGAGCAACTAATAATTTGGAAAGGCAATGGAAAGCAATTTTCATGCACCCATCGATGGATTAACATCGTAACATTAATTTTGAATGTTGTTCCTGCTCTGAAAATGTCGAGGTTTTGATTACACTAATTTATTGGAAATTAAATTGATTCCTAATTCACTCTGTTTCTGACTTCGAGGGAGAAAAATAAAGCCTGAAAGTTTCTTTTAAGTGCTTCAGCTGTACAACAATGAGTTCGATAATATCAGGGAAAATTGTGTCGTTAGGAGTTTGTAAGACATCGAATAATTTTGGATATGATTCCAAAATATTATTTTCAAACACTTTCTTTTAGTGTGACTTCTAATTTTATTGGATTTTAAAAATGTGTATTATTTATTCAGGAAATTTAAAATAACTGTCAAATATGCCACCTTGACAAGTCAGGAGAAATGATTGAAACGATCTTTCAAATGGAATTTAGAGTCCATTAAAAACATTCTTACCTTATCACGAAGTGCAAATTTTTAAATCGCATTTAACCTCGCGACAGCCACTTAATGCACGCATAAATAGATGCTTGTGTTTACGCCCAATTTCGTCTCACAAAATTTTGGCGTATTATTTAAGTTAATTTAGTTGTTTCAGTAATAAATTATATCAAGGGTAGGTTATTTAGATGTAATTTACTACTGAAACAACTTCGTTGAATATAGTCTTCAAATCTTCAAGAATTATCAGGCAAACAGCGGCTTACGGTTAATACAACAGTGTGTTCAAATTAAATGTGGTGGTTTAGCTTCAACGATGCTTATCAAACATCAAATCATTAACAGTTCCACTCATAGCTCAAGCACCATCTGCAGTTATTGCAATACATCTTGAACGGTTTACTTCTTTTTTCTTTTATGAAACAGCCTAAACATATGAATAGTACAGCACTTGTTCTGCGAGTTGGAAGGCATTTGCAAAAATTTTCACATATTGTAATACCAAATTTATAACAAGCTAAAACTATCAAATTAACATTATTGGAAATATCTAAACTCTCATCTAGTTGCAATGTGAAAAAAGGTCTGATTAATTTTTACACGTTCATTCTATTAGTTCTCAAAATTGTCACACAAGTCTGTGATTCTGCTCTAGTGTGAAGTTATGCAGACTTTGCTACCATCAGAGATACCTGATATCAGGTAAAAACGGCCTCTACATTATTGGAACCAGTTGTGGTCTTTTCATTTCATTTCTGGCTTGCTTTCAGTTCGTTTAACTTGCTTTTAGAAAATTAAAAAAGTCATTTGATTTGTTTGCATACCCTTTTTGTTTAGTTTGTCTTCATAGTTTTGCTTGTTTCATACACTTATTGACAGTATTTTCTTTCCTGTATATGCAAATTATGACTGGAGATGGGCCTTTTGCAGCGTGGCTAAAGATCAAGGAAAAACACAGTTGAATAAAAGGGTTTATACCAGTATTTTCTTATAAAAAATTCCACCTAGCTATCGCTCAAATAAACGGTACGATTTTTTCCATAAGAAAATACTGGTGTTTATATTTGTTTTACTGTGTTTTTCCCTGTTCTGCTGCCACCTTGTTTTAGACAGTTTAAAAATAAAATTTCTCTATATCTCGAAATCTAATGATTGGTATGAGCTGTAAATTCGCATAGTCATAATATTCTTATTCTTATTCTTCATTTTTACGCTTATTCTTTTTATTTAAAAATTAATGCAGGTCACAATTCGTAACATTTTATTATAAATTTACAAATAATTTTAATAATTTAAAATTTGTCGTTAAACTTAAAAAACTCCTAGATTACGTTTGAGTATTAATTGTATCTCATTAAAAAAGAAACAGTTCAATCGTATGACTTTTCGGGAAGACATAAATTAAAGGTTTTAATGTAGATTTAACATTAATATCCTCCAGTTTAGCCCTATTTTATTTGTACGAAGATTTAAGAAAATGCGTATAAATAATCTTATTCTGAGCTATTTAGTTCCAAGGAACTTAAAATATCAAAAGTGACTATTTTTGTTTGAAAATTGAGAGTTGGTGCTTTTATTAAAATTTAGACGACCTATTATAACAAAATAAACCATACGTAACTATAAACGTAGCTGCCAACCTTTTACGCTTTTTGATACCACTAAAAATTAACAGAAAATTTTACTTTATTGAATCACATGATTTCGGAGATTTAATTAGTTTAAATTTACTATAAAATTTTAGTGGTAGGAAAAGAGCGTAAAAGTTGGCATCTATACTATAAAGAATTTTATTGGATTCAAAATGGCTCTGTCCTTCTATTTTGCATTAATTAAAACTGGAGTTAAAAGCTAACGGTCTAATATTGACGTACTTTACATTAACATGTTGAATGCAATGTTTACAGTAGACGGTGCATAGTTTATTTTTATTAGAGTGCCATGTGTACGGCCAGCGGTTATAAGTAAATCTTAATTTAGAGTATATTAATTTTGATGGCACTGCAGAAACATACATTACTGTTGTTCTATGGCACCCAGATGAAGCATTTTTTGCGTGACAATCGGCGGTGCATAAAACACATTTATATATATATATATATATATATATATATATATATATACTACTTGTAATAAATATCACTAAAGTTATTAGTTGACCGCTAAATGCACGGCTGGGCTATCACTGACGACTATTATTTAATTGTATCTCGCACCACTTTCTCAAAACAAAATTTTTTCACATACATTTTGACAAGGGATGACCGCCTAGGGCTTTCGCTTTAGAGTATAAGTGCAATCCCAGCGAGAAGACACTAACCTACTGTTTACTTTAAGATACATGCAATGGGTTGAAGGTTAGACAGTTTTTACAATGTTTAACCGTTTCAGGGGCAGTGGTATGTTTATGGAACCACTTAATTTTAATTCCCAAATGCCACAATGGTACCAGAAATTTGTTAAAACCTTTTCCATTTAATATGTATGTGAAATATAGCCCTTTTTCTTATTTCCGCATAAATCTTTTCGTAAATTCCGGTGCCAGTCATTTATTTCAACATTTTAGTACTGAAAGTACTTTGCCCCTGAAAGGGTTAAAGGGCACAATTACTTAACTAAACATGTGTAACCAAGTGTTTACATACTTAACTGTATTAAGGATGTACATTAGTTTAACTTAACAAATTTGGAAAAGGTAAAAGATGATTCGGAAAGAATATACAATGTTTGTGAAGAAAAATAGTGGTATAATAATACTAAGCAACTTGACAAATATTACTTTACAGAGATTAATGAATATAACAAACTAATAATATAAACTGATAAATATGTACAAAATTTACAATGGTATAAACGCTGGAATTTACCACCTCTGATAAAACAATACAAATTGAAACAGTTAAAGAGCTCCTGTTCGGGTGAGTGAGAAGAGGAGTGCTGGCCGGAAGATAAAAAGGCTGAGGATTTGAGAAAAGGAATTCATTGTTTTCTATAAATTTCATACCATCTATTATTCTATTCAAAAGAACTGGACGGTCGAGCAGGTAGATCAGCCAATCACGTAAATTCATAGCGTTAGGTTTTTTAATGTGGTAATATGAAGTTAGTGTACAATTCAGAACATGTGCAAGAGAAATATACTACAATTTTTTTAAATAATGTTGCGAATAGAATATAAAAATTGTTGCCATTGACAACCCTGTATAAGTAATACTGGCACCCTATGAAAGCTTAATTCATATATATGGTGGCACTCAACGTGTTAAGGAAGTGATTGTTGCATCCAATTAAAAATACATTTTAGATTCTGCAACAAACTTTCTAGTTTTAAGAACATCCTTAGTTGCATAATTACATTTTGCTATTTATTCATGTCCTTGTAAGACATTAACCCCTTAATCGTCGCGCCCTTTAAGTGTAGGCTACTTTTTAAAAATTCAGATTCCTTGATTACCACCAATTTTTTTAAGTAGAAATGTTCGTCTTATTTAATAGACAGATAAAATAATGCAAGAATAAAGCCAATAATACTATTTAAAAAAATTGGTGGGAATCAAACAATCTGAATAAAACAGGCGTAACATACGCTGCCCGTGAATATCTCGGGCACGACGATTAAGGGGTTAATAATGATCCTAACAGTACTAGAAGAATACAGGATGTTTTCCGGAGATTTGAAAATGACCAGTAATATAAAAGAAGTTCGTTTAGAGCTGCCCAAACTGCTGCTCGAGGGTATTCCAACTACCACTGTTTCTGAATAATATAATTCGCCTTATTTAGTGAAATAAGCTCTCTGATTAAATAAAGCGATGTTTACTATTTGAAAATTGAGGTAAAAGCGACCAATACTCAACAATGTTTGTCTTATATGAAACTCTTGTATGTTCTATCAAAAAAATGGAAGGACTTTTTTCAAGATAAATAAAAAGCATCTTTTACAGAATTTATGTAAGGGAATTATTAGATATAAAAAATTTTAATTGTACCATAATAATTAAAAGTGAGATTCAGGAAAATCAAGAACTGAACGATTTAAAAATTATCTGCAAAACTAATTTTTTCAAATAATTTATACCTATGTCTAAACCAGCGTTAAATCGCCCTCTTGCTTTGATACATTTACACCGAGAGCGAGACCCGTTAACAAACACTGTCGCTCAGCGATGTTACTTACTGTTTTTATAAGCTACCTGCCCTTTATTAAAATTGCAGATTTTCTAGAAGTTAAAATGAACTTAACTTTCAATTACATGTTTATTTTTTGTAAAACACTACAAAATTAAGCTATTACTTTTTCTGGTACAAGAGTTATTTATTATTAAATTCTATATTATGTTACATAATTTTAGTATTCTTAATCACTGAGGTAGCTTATGCTTATTTTACATAAATTTTTCTGTACAATGCTATATTTTGCTGTAAAATGCAAATTTCAGAGAAATAGTTTAAGTATAGTACATGTAACGATTTAAATATTTATATGTCTCATTGAATACATAAAATTAAAAGTTTTAATGATTATAAATGCTTCATTTTTAAAAGTTTATTAATTTGTTTTGTTTTAAATGATAAATTCAATGACGTGTAAATGTGTTATTAACTCCAAAACTACCGGGTGTAGATTCTGTGCATAGCTGAAAACTGTGTTTCCCAGCATTAATTTCGAAACAAATATTCTCGCCTTATTCATTTACACTAATCTGCGATTATATTTGTAATTAAATAGATTTCTTATCTAACACTTTAGTAATAAACACTCGTAAAATTTGACAATCTAATACTCACTTCAAATGTCCAGGCCGCAGTATATTTTGTGTTAAGTATTATAAAATTAATCTATTAAACCTTTCTTTGTTAAGATGCTGTTAGTTCTGCATTAATTAAATTTTACCGTGTTGTTTCCGCATTTAATGTGCAAATTATTGTATCTTTTAACATCATGAATTACACTCATTCATTGTATTATTAAAAAAAAAAAAAAGATTATTTATCTAATTTTTCGTTTTAAATTTTATCAGCATTTACATTTTTGTTTTATTAAAAGCGAAAATCAAATTTTAAATTCCAACAGAAACATTATATTTTACCTATTTATAAAGTATTCTATCTAAAATTACACTTTCGTATATATGTGACCTGAACAATATTAAACGCACGTTAATCTTTTACATATTGGACATACGTAGACATTGTAAATTGGATAAGTGTTCAAAATACAATAGGAATAAATATTAATTCTAGAAAATATTTCGGCCATTATTTTTCAAAAAGTTACAGTTTTAAAAATTTTATTTCGTTCCTGAGTTTTATAAGTTATATACAGGGATGAGATTTCTCCGCTTTTTTGCATACCAGTATAATCTTACAGAAAATGGTTTTTTTTTTTTTTTTTTTTTTTTTTTTTCTAAGATTATACTGGTATGCAAAAAATCGGAGAAATCTCATCCCTGGTTATGTACATAAAAATTTTCCCCATGCTCTGACAAACAAAATAGTACAGATTCCATTCTTCTACGGCCAAAACTCATGGAGTGTGTTACTTTGAATTTTAGGAAATTTTGGAGTCTTCTAACAATGAAATATCTTCTGAACATTTTTCGTCCAAAATTATTATTATTATTATTACTATTATTAATATTTTTAAGTGATATTATTATTATAATCAATACTTATCATCTAAGCCAGTGGTTCATGAAATTTTTTTTTGTTCACGTCCCCTAAAGTATCTATAATGGTGATCCTTCCTTCCAGTCTTTAAAGTATATCTCTTATTATTATAATTTTCAAATGAACTCTATTCAAACGGATCCAAACAGATCCTTATCAATAATTATTCATTTCACATTTTTTAGCTTATCAAGCAGGTAAATTTTCTGCCACAAAGTTATTTTTACGTTACTCTAAAAAATCAATGAGTGGAAGACAGTTGCTCAACTGTGTTAAATAACCACCAGCTGTTTTAACTACGTTTCACTATCTGCTGTCATGAATCAGCAGACTGTCATGAAGATAAAAACAAAGCCTGATTACCAACGGGGCACACTTCCACCAATAAAATATAATAGAATTTTTTTTCCTTACTCTTGGCAGTAATTTTGCAGGAATAGAGCGTTTTAATAACACGAAAACTTCCATTAAATTTTACTGGTGGAAGTGTGCCCCGTCAGTAATCATGCCCCAGATACAAAGAAGATAGAGTAGTGTTTCACAGTGCAACTTTCTTGGTAAAATAGATTGAAATTAAAGCCATTTTTCCGGTGACAAAATTTATTTATTCAATCCTATGTTATGCTAGGTAATTCTGCTATGCTTTAATAAATGAAGTAGGTAATACAGTTTAATCTTTTCGAAGCCAAATTAATTCTGTTGGTAGAGTGTTGAAATGATTAAATATCACCAGGATATAAGAACAAATTGATCTGAAAGTAAAATGAATGCTTTACTGCTTTAGAGTTGATAGCTGCTTTCGATGCTTCAGATGCAATGGTGTAATGGAGCAATGTAGATAGCTGATTGGAATACCCAGTCACGTAGCAACTTTACTTCCAGTGTATAGGTAAGCGACTTGCGAGGCAAATACGAAACCGTGAAAAAAAATGAATAGTTAATATGTAGTAAACTACATAAAAGGAAATAAAAGTAATAACAGTATATAATATAGTTTAGAAAAATAAAAGTTTAACAATAAATAAGTATAAATTTCCATTAGATTCAAGAAGATGACAGACGAAAGCTACATTGAAGTTTAAAAGTTGCAAAAACCTTAAAATTTAAGGATTATGAAAGCCATTAGGGCAGACTAAATAGTTTTTTTAATAATAATAATACAAAAGACAAGAGAAATTAAGTTTAATTGAAGAAGGGGAAGTTTTCGATGCTTTTTGTCATGTACATTCTTAAAGGAAACATTTCTTTAATAATTCTAGCACAAATTTAGCATTTCGGCTAAAACTAAAGTTATAAACTTCCCACTGTTTTTAGAAAATGTTATACCAACATCTATTTTTCAAATGCTATTTTTTGTGGTAAACTGTGAAATTCTAAAAAATGTTTTAAGTATGGTACGCGTAATAATTTAAATAAATATGACTTATATACTTCTTTTAATTGATAAAAGGCGTAAAATAAAAATATTATAAACAGTAAAATAAGTTTTATTAAACTGTTTACATGTTTCAGCTAAATCTGAGCCACTATCAAAATGAATAAGAATATTCTATAATTGCACTGTCTATGAAGTTATTTGAAGCGCTATCATTTAATCTTTCACGTACTTTTTTAAATTACGCATGTTAGCTTTTAATTTTGTACTTGTATGTTTATTTTCATATTTCTAACCCTGGAGTAACTCGAGCCACAATTTTGGCAAGTTAAATGATGCTGTATCGTTACATATTGCATTTTTACGTGCTATAATCTCTATGGTTTCTCTTATATTGGGCTGATAGTATAGATTGCGGGGGAAAATTATTTTACTTTCACTGAAATTTGTTTGGATTGTTTCTACTTGATAAAATCTTGCTAGGGTTGTGGTTTTTCTATTATACTTAATATCAGCTATATGCCCCTTTTTTCTGTAACTAAATTTCCTGTTTATCATGCCAATTTGGTAATTATTTGACCCCGTTTTCTTTAATAAATTTTCCTGAATAATTCTACAAAATAATTGGGTCGATTTTACTGCAAATGATATTCTTTAATTTCTGAGGCGGTTTGGCTATTAAACAGATATTGAAACGTTTAAGGCCAATCCAAATAAATTTTAATGAAAGTAAAATAATGTTCCTCTGGAATCTATACTATCAATCCATTATAAGAGAAACCATAGAGCTTGTAACACGTAAAAATACAATATGCAACAATGCAGCATCATTTAACTTCCCAAAATTGTGGTTCCAGTTACATCATGATTCCAAATATGGAAATAAACTTCCAAGTACAAAATTAAAAAATAACGAATGTAATTTTAAAAAGTACGTGAAAAATTAAATGATAGCGTTTGAAATAACTTCATAGACCGTACAATTATAGAATATTCTTATTTGTTTTAAAAATGGATCAGATTGAGCTGCAACATGTCAACAGTATGATAAAACTTATTTTACTGTTTTTAATCATTTTATTTTACGCCTTTTATCAATTAAAAGAAGTATATAATTACAAGGTGTTATAATTTGTTATATTTCTAAATATGACTTACTGAAACTATAAAATTAAAGATTTTAATGTATAAATTTTGCATTAAAATTTGATAATTTGCTTTGTTTTAAATGAGGGATTCACTGACGTTTGAATATTATAAGGTTAATTCATAAAAATGTTGTTTGTTAAGATTCGGTTATTTCTGAGTTATTTAATTGTTACTTTATTATTTCAGTATTCATTGTACAAACTCGTGTATCTTTTAACGCTATGATATACACTAACTATTCTCTTTAAACTATTGTTATCTGTTATTTATCTTTTTAAAAAATATTAATTGGTTCATTTTTTTAAATTATCAACGAAAGTCGAATTTTAGATTCACACATTAAGACTATGCTTTTTTTTATTTAGCAAGAGTAATATCTAAAATTATTCATTCTTATACGATTTATATGTAATCCCCCTTCCCCGATATTTTGTGAGCAGTCAGTATTGCACAGAATAATAAGAATACCACGCAGAATTTTTACGTTGACTTCCTTTCGTATTTATTTTATTCATTCATGATTTGTTTTTTAAACGAGATAATAAATTAGTGTAAACCTGTTTTTAAGTAACTTTTCTACATAGTAATTGGATCATTTCTTATTTTCGACCTTATTATTTAATATACTTTTGAACAATTGAAATTTTGAAATAAAAATTATGAAAATACATGTGTTATTTTATGATATTTATCTCTGTGTCAAGAATATTAAAAAACCCTTGAAACTTTTGCAAGTGTTCGATTCATTTACATTCTAAGGCGTTATGCTGCTAAAAAGGGATTTAAAATTTAGTAATTTTTTCGTAGAAAATTAAATTTCCCGATGAAACATTGCGGAAAATAAAAATATTGCTTTCCAATTCGTTTACCTACTCTGCCTTTTTAGACCTACCCTCCCTAATTTCAGTTTTCGTAACCTAAAATACATTGATATTGTTGCTCTAAATCTGAATCTTTAATGTTCCTCCAAAATATTAAAACTAATACTATGTAGAAATTGCAAATCTATTTAATATACTTGCACAAAACAGTTTCTTAAAGTAGTCAATTAATAAAAGAGAATTCTTTTATTTTGCATTTTATCTTCTTTATGAAATTAAAGTTTCTGTTATTTCTGTAATATGTTATCCGTCTGGTAAATAAATAATTACAAACAAGGATGTAAATTAAGACTATTTTATTATATATATGTGGCGTTTTTACGAAGATGAGATACCACGAGATGTAATATTCCACGAGAAAATGGCAGTTTGTTAAAGATATAGAAGGTTGCAGTCGATATCAATAATCATGGCGAAGAGGTGAGGCAATGAAAAGACATCAGAACAGTTTCTCCAGCAAAGACCAGCCAATTTCCAGACAAATAGTTTATTTATGAATAAGAGCGATGCAGTAACAGTTCCCCCAGGTATAAACGTATAGCCCTCAGACTTCACGACGGCTCACTACCTCGTTTAATAGATGTTAAAGAGCTGCATGAAAATTCAACGAGACTACAACACCAGATAACCATTTGTTTACACTTCCAAACACGTCAAAAATCTGCCCTCCAAAGCGTGCAAGCAAGTTTTGTTCACTGAGCGTAGAGATACAGAAATACGATGTCACGTGCGCACAAACCAATGAGCGAGAGGCGAGCTCCAGCCCAGCGAATAAAGCGCGAGGGAGAAGCTCTAACACGAATGAATTCCTCTCGTAGCCGCGCATTAATTTTGAAGTGAAAAATACCTAGCGCGCGAAACCGAGCATGGAATAATAATAATAAAAAAAAATGGCTTTTTAAAAACATTCGAAATGAGAAAGCGTCTTTCGGAATTTTATAGATTGGGGAGCTGATAAAAGTTACGAATGAACTTAAAATTTTAGATTAAGATTTGGAATAAGATAATTGTTAATATACGGGTTAATACTTTTAAAAGGACATTAAATAACAATAAATATTATTAAGAATTAAGGAAATACTGACTATGTCAGAAGTTAGATTAATTTAAAGGACTAATGCGAAACAAATGCGAAGGAAATAAAATTTTTATATAACATATACAGTAGGGTAAAGTAAAAAAACTGTAAAAAAAAGTTTTTTTCTTTAAATCCATAAACATAAGAGTACTCAAAAGTTGCATTTCATATGAATGAGTTGACTACCTAAATTCCATTCTGTTACGTCAACATCGTCAGCCCTCTATCTGTCCTTTTTAATGGTAAACATAGGAATCAATAGAAATAACTATATATTTTCACTTTATATAATTATTTCTTAATTATTCTCATGTTTTTTTAATAGTTTATACATGTTGCGGGAGTGACATGAATGTTACACTCTCAACGCTTACAAAGTATTTTTTAGCATAAAAATGATGTGAGTAGTAATTTTTCTAATTGAGTGAAAGTGTGTCCTGGCCGGGACTCAAGCCCAGAACTTTTGCCTTTAATTGCCAATGTTCTTCCAATTGAGCTAACTGGGCGACATGCCATCGTAAAAGTGTAATTAATGTTATAAACAGGAGTGAATATAATATATTAAACAAACTGGCGGTTGTCAAAATTCGTGGAAAAACAAGCAAATGGTTACAGCTACTGAAGTTATTCTTGAAGAAAATTAACGTTAATATCGTTAATATCGTTCTTTGCCTTAATAACAAATCTCACCGATAGACGGCACTGAACTATCTCATATTGTAAGAATGCTCAGACAAATATATAAATATCTATGAAAAATCAATCAGATTTTACCTTTCGTTCGGTTTAGTTTAGCTGTTGAAACGCGAAAAAAAACATTGCGTTTTTTAATCGTAAGGTGATTTTGAGCATTGATAGAGTTTCCTACAATACACCGCTATCTGTCTGTGACATTTGATACTAAAACAAGGAAGAATACGAAAAATTTGTTAACATTACGTGCTAATGTTCTGCAATAATAACTTTAATAGCTGACACCGTTTCGATGCTATTACATTTGTTTAAACCATAAGTATATTTTGTGACACCATATACCTACATACAAACATCAAACAGTTGCTTTCAACGTATATTTCGTAGTCCTTATTAACCATATACCTGTTTTGTAAGAAACTGTAATGACGTTTGGGAAAAGTAAAATATTCATCAGAATTCTAATACCTTTGAATTATACTAATATCCTATATTATTAATTGTCTTATAAAAATTTGTTATATCTTTCTATTACACGAAGCCCGAACAAATAGTATTTACAGAGACAGATTTTGATTTCTTATAATATGTGATATTATTTTAAACATAAAAATAAAAGACTAGGATTGCTTAATAAATAAATAACATTAATTCAATAGCTGGCAACGTTATACAGTATACAGGTTGTATATTGTATGGCTTGTAATGGTTATATAACATTATACAGCTTGTGTATCACGCAGATGGCGCGATGCACAACTTGTAGTGTTTTAGTGGCGTACAATTAATAACTATGTTTTTTCCGAAAAATGTACATATATAAATATCATGACTAATAATATGTATATTATTTTAAAAAATTATCATCTAATAATATTTAGATTAAATTACAGCAGGATTTAAAAACTGTGTACCACCATTCTATATTGTACCTATTTTAGCAGAAGTATCTTTGAACATCGTACATCCTTTTTCATATAATAGGAGATTAATACAAAAGTGAAATCATGCATAACGGGCGCATAAATTATTAAAAACTTTCCAACAGTATGAAAATATAATTATTAAACTTAATTGTCTTTCCGATGAAAGGGAATATCTGAATAAATAATTTAGAAAACACATAACACAGCTAAAAACTAATTACCAAATATATTACATACATACATTATAATTTTTTCGATTACTTTTGTGTAACGCCAGGTATATAAGATATACAGACTTTCATACATATTAGATATTATACAAAAATTTAAATAACATGAAACACGCATAATACAATTGAAAAGACTTTTCTGACAATTACCAAGCATAGGCGGTCACGTATGTATAACCATTTTCCCAGCTTGAGGGCAATTTTATATTACATTACTTATATTCAAACCATACAGTAAAATTTAATTCAGAAAAAAACGAACTTTCTGCATTTTCCTTCGATTGAAGTTAATTAGTTCGATTTCTTTTGAGCACCCCCTGTATATGATACATAGAAATTACATCTACCACATAATGGACAAAAATTAAATTAAGTTTGAAAACTCACTTCCTGCAATTATTGCTCATAGAAGATAACGTATATGAATTATTGTGCGATATAGTAAACAAAAAATAAATATTATATGCACTGTTTACTATAACGAAAATGTTATCACATATCTCAATTCCGTATATCAGTTTCATAAATCGTACTTCAAACAATTACTTCGTAAGCATAGTAATGCAATCGAGTTCGTTGGTGTAGTTCTCTAAAAACAATAATGATACGCACAGAATTTTCTGTAAAAAACGTATTGTAGTGTAGATCAGTAAAGTATATCAATTTTGTAATGTTGGGGGGGGGGGGGGATACAGTGCAACATCTATAAAAAATATTTCTAACAATTATCTCTTATAGATAATAATATAATCCAATATTTTTATGTTATTTTGACACTCTTTAAATCATACACTTCATTTTCAATAGAAAACAGACTGTATTAAACTCAGCAACATATATCATTATCGTGGTCATGGGAATACAAGTATATCACGAACGTTATATTACGGCCACAAAGACGAGCCGAAGACATAACAATTTTAAGTGTTTTAAACAATTATTTGATTTTTTAAAAGCAGAAACCGTAAAACGAACTCACTGAGTTTTACTGAGTTGACATTTAATATAAAATATTGAAATATTGCATTTTATATCAGGTTGCTGCAAGATGACGTTTTTTGAAACGCAGAAGCCTTTTCGAAAGAAAATCAATATTATCATGAATTTGGCAATCTGATCTACGATTTGCATGTTATTAAACATCTTTGTACCTCAAATATATTTTTATGAAATCCTTCAAAAAATATTAACTTAAACTTCAGTAATTAAAATCAATTTCTCGACAGCTTTTTTTTCAGAAAATATATTTTCTTAGTAGTTTCAATAACTAAACTGGAAAAGGAAAATTTTATGCATTTCAAAATATATATATAGATATTGGAGTTTTGTATCTATTTATTTAAAATCAAATATGAAAAACGGATTACCTGGAGTTCCTCGCTTATCGAAAAACAACTTATTCGAAATACTTTAAATTCACGTTACTTGGAATTTTAAGTTTAATTCAAGGTTTTACGTAAGAAACGACAAGCAGTTTCAAATGTGAAGATTTTTCACTAGAAATTAAATAGATATGATAAGCCTTTTTTGTTATTTATTGTTACATAAAATATATTTACATAAAATTGTTATTTTTAACCCATAATAGTACAGAATATCTACTGCACCTATTCATTATGCAGGCCTTTTTATTTATTTATTTTTATTTTATTCACATTCTGAATAAACTCAGAAATCATATTACGTAAGCAAACTTTTTATTACAATTTCTGTGCTTTAATATTTCAATTTAACGTATTTTGGTATAGTAAGTTTTGAGTTTTTACGCGTCAGCGTGTGTCACTTATTCATATACTTTTATTATTTGTTTCCAATAATATTCTTTGTGGTAAATGTTTTTAACATTTGAAAGAGAAATACTATGAAGATTATTATTTTTTTTTTTTCACATAGCGATACCCAAGCGCTCTCTTTCTCCCCACTGAAGAAGCAAAAATTAAATGCATATGATAAAGTTTCAAAATTTTCTCTGTGGTAAGAACATTTAAAAGTACCTAAAACCGTAATTCATTTACATACAAAGCGTAAGTCCCTGGATTTCAAAGTTTTCTAATTTATTAGTAGGAAATTCAGTTTTACGATTAAACTTTAAGGAAAATGTAAATAGATTTTCGCTCTTTAATTTAGGATTTAATTTCGTGAAATCCGTTGAAACTCAAGCTCTCGATCCGAATCTTTAAAGCACTTTCTAAAATTTTAAAATTAAAATGGCGGTGTTACAAGCTTATTTATTGAACTTATAGAAATTGGTTTTAAGCAGTAGTCAGTAACTTCAAAATTTAACAGTTTTTTCTTTCCATGATTAATTTTTTTTATACTCTTAAACACGAAACATAGTAAGATAATTTTTGTTGTTAGCGAAAAGAGTTTTTATTCGTTTAATAGCAATTCAGCAGTAGCCAAGAAGGTAATTTTTAATTATTTTATAGTAGTTAAATTCTTCCAAAAGTCTATAGATCAATTTTTATTATTTTATTTAACAATACTATCGACTGCTTCTGAAATTTCATTATTTCCTCCAAAATATACATACATACATATGTGCAGGGGTGCAAAAATCTAGACACCAATGGGGTAGATTCCCACCACTAAATTTTTAGTATTCTTCGCCTAATAAGAATACTGATAAAATTTAGGCGAAGTATACTAATAAAATTTTACTGGTAAAATTTAGTGGTGGGAATCAGCCCATTGGCGCCTAGATTTTTGCACCTCTGCAAATGTGTATACAAAATCTCTTAACATGGATTGAATATTTTTATATTCAGTAACAAGAAAACGTTGACAATTATTCTTGCAAGAGAAGGAGAGGAAATATTAAAGTCTGAAATATCTTTATTTCGCTTCCTTGTTTCAAATTATCAACTTGTTTCAACCATATCTTGTTTGAACCTTACAAATATCATTGATAGATGGCGCAGCGCCCTTTCAAATTATTAGAGCACACAAACTAAAGTAAATAAAACGAATCAAAGTTCATATAGCTTTTAAATACTATTTTATTTAGCTTTTGAAACAGAAAAGGATTTGCGTTTTGAGAAGGCAAGTATACTTTGACTAGTATTACTGCTTCAGATATTGCAGTGCCATCTACTGTTGATATTTAGAGCTAAAACATGGATGGTTGGTTGATTTTATGACGGCCGATTATCAACATGAGGGATATAGGTCCTGGGGGGGGAGTGCCCTCTGTGAGGGTCTTTGTAAGGGATCCTAACCCGTATTTACAGCAACGTTCAAAGAAAACCACGGAAAACTCCGAACGGTTAGGTCGACGAGCGCGACAGGGGTTTGAACCCAGCACTTCTCGTCTATCAGTTTTGAGAGCCGAACCTCTCAGCCACTGGTGGGGCCAAAATATGGAAGAACAAAAATTTATTGACTTATCACTCATCTGCAACCTGCAAGAATATATATAATGTCTATATATATAATGCATCTATCTGATCGAGAAATCTCAATAAAATGTAACTTTTATGTTTATGTTTGTACATTTAAATAACGATTACACAAGAAAAATCTACAGACATTTATTTAGGAAACAATTACATATATCTTTAACAAGCGAAAATATAGAAAAATATAATTTAATAAAATGCTCAGAAAAACATACATTTATTTAGGAAACAATTACATATATCTTTAACAAGTGAAAATATAGAAAAATATAATTAAAAAAAAAACATCCGAAAACCACATCTTCAATCTGAAACAATCAATGATGCTCCTTATAGCCGGCAGTTTATAAGATGATTCTCCTTATATATTATTTCATATATAATCACATTTCATATAATATAAACATAAAGGTCGTCAGTTTTCTCTAGCCGGCTTTTTATATGGTTAATCCCTCTCCATATATTTTTTACATTTTTAGAAAGCATTCTTTTGAAAATGTTTTCAAAATGAGCATTTAAAACCGAATATCGGAGCCATGACGAAAAAGGTGGCCATTGACTTTAATGAAGAATTTATTTCACTTATAGCGAAATGAGAAACGCTGTCCGATCTTTTTTTTAAGAAAGCATTCTGAGAAATAAAGTGAAAATGAGCTATTAAAACCCAATTTCAGGACCCGGCAATCACGAAAAATGTGGTCGTCGGGTAACAATAAACTTTAATCAAGAATGTACCTCACTCTTAGAAAAGTAAAAAATCTTAAATTTATTCGGTTCTTTTAAATGCATATAATATTCTTCCTATTTTCCCTTGCATATAAGAAACGTGATAAAATTTCTCTTAAAATAGATTTTTACAAATGAATTTTACAATTAAAACAGATACTTGTTGTTCCATTAACTACCCCCCCCCCCACCTTTTCCACATAAGATTATTAAAACTTTTTACTTTTTTGAACAAAACATTGCATATTATGGGAGCAGAAAATAACAATCGATTTCTTTTACTCAACTCTTTATAACGATTTTCAGCCTTCACATAATTCGAGCCACATCCATAGACAAAATTGACTCGATGTATGTAAAAATATAACCTAAAAATGTTAATTTATAAAGAAAATAATAATATAATCAGACTGCAAACAACGTTACATCTGTTGACCGCAGTGCCGCAATGCAGCCACTTCAGCATTAGGCCCTAGTTTGTTTGGGAGACGTCGTAAGTTAGATTTCTCTGTCCTACCTATAGCATCATGCTAAATATTAATATTGCGTACTCAGCACGAGGAAGGGAAGCTAGGGAATTTTAAATTTTAAAACTCACTATTTAAAAAAGAAATCTGCTCTATTTCTGACTTCATCAAAACAATAAATAAATAATTGATCATCTAAATTTCCCAACCCATCACAAAGATAAGATTTTTAGGCATGTGATGCAAAACAAGCACTTTTTTATATTTGGCAGTTTTTTTTTCGTTCAGTTTTCATCTATCAAAAACAAACAAAGCTAAGAACAAAAAACGTTTTTTACATAAAAATAAGTGCAAAATAATACAAGCATGGTCTATAATTTCTCTTCTGTACTGTACACGTGATAACGGAATTGCGTCGACATCTTCATAAGCAACAAAACCACTTACTTCCGCATATGAGTGGAGAGTCGGCTCTCAAAAACAAGCAAGCCCTCAAAAACAAATCGGATTGCTCAAACTCGAGATATTATATTTATACAACATTTCAGGTCAGCAGACCTGATTACATGAACACATAATACTGAAAGATATAATTTACAAATTACCGAAAAGGTTAATATAAATATCTATAAAATTTTCTTTAAATAAATCTGGTGTCAGTTTTTTTTTTTGGTCATATATTTTTTGAAGGGATCTTGTTGTTTATAGCCAATATATCATTCTTACCAGGTAAACACGCCGTTAGTGTAATAATGAAATAAATCTAAATAAGCGGCAATCGATAGATCATAGTGAAACTTGTTTTTTGTTTTTTTGACGCATAAATCATTTGCCCTCGTCTCCCCATTATCGAGATATAAAGTCTTAAAATTTGCTAATTTATTGATTTAATAGGATGGAAGGAGGAATCAATAGAGTGGAAGGAGGGGTCGATAGGATGGAAGGAGGAATAAATAGAATGGAAGGAGGAGTCGATAGGATTGAAGGAGAAGTCATTACGTTTTCAACGTAACAACATCATTAAACTCCAGTCACTTGTCCATTTCCAATTTAGTGCGTCGCAATACTCCGACTTTATTCGATATGCTTGGTACAAGTCTGGATTAGTGCAAACTGGGCCACTTCCATTTGAAATGCTCTTGAATTTTTTTATTTTAATTTTTTTTTCTGGAGGTTGACCACTGTAATCATTGCACGAGAATGAAGTTCTTGAAATATTCTTGGTGCCACTATTGTCTTTGCTTGAATCATTTTTTGGTTCGGTACCATATTTGCCAATAGCATTTTTTTGCGGGCTTCTTTCATTTTAATATTACTATATCTAAATATGTTTAGTATTTTATATTAAACTAATTATTAAAATTTGTGAATTAAAACTACGCCTTTATTCCCTAAATTAAACAAATAAATTACCAAACTTTAAGACTTACCAAACTTTAAACTTTAAATTTCGATAATGAGGAGACGAGGGCAAATGATTTATGTGTTAAAAAACACATTTCACTATACTCTTTTGATTCCTGTTTACTTAGACTTTTTTCATTATTACACTACGGCGTGGTTTCCTGGTTAGTTACAGATAATTAGATGAAAAAGAAAAAGAATTAAATACTACTTAAATCAATAGGAAATAAACGGATGGTCTCGTTTATATATTTTCTAATAATTTTTTGCTTTATTTGTAAACCCCAGAAAGTGATGTGGTTTTTATAAATAGTTTTTAAGCTAACTTTTGATTTTTTTTTAAAGTTAAATCTTCATAGTTAATGCTTAATCATTTAAAAGAAATAACAATGCGTATTGCAGTTTTTTAATAGATTTTTCTATATTGATCCTTGTTTTCCTTTTTATTGGAAATATATTTTTATTCATCTTTCTTTAAAACGATAAAGGGAAATTGAAATATCTTTTAAATTACCCTGAAAATCTTTATAGTAAAAAAAGTTTTTTTTTTCATTCTATTTCTCTCTCTCTCTCTCTCTCTCTCTCCCTCTCAAAGAAGGAAAAAAAAAATATTGCAAAGCATACTGTGTTTTATTTTTCAACCAACTCTATCAGAATGTTTCCATTTATTTAATAGACATAAAACAGAATTCTCTTTAAATGTAGAAATAAAGCTCATACTTTGTTCTCATGGACGAAATGCTGTGAGGTTGACATATGTAAATCTACGCAACTGCACTCCTGTTGAAAGTTAAAGTTTTTGGAATAGTTATAAAATATGACTTTGTAGGAGGCAAGTACACTGACATAAATTACGCATTTTCAACTAAATGCGTAATTAAAATTTCTGTTTCTTTTTCTGCAATTTTTGAAGTATTATTTTATTATTGAAATTTTGTTCGGCAAAAAGAACTATTTTATTAAGCATTTTTTTAAAAAATATTACTCATATTGCTACAATATATTACTTTTATATTAATTTTTTAGATATGATTGTACAATTGCAACAAATAAAAGAAAAAATTCGGCTAGGATTACTATTTGGTATTTTTATAGTAATTAAAAAAGTATATATAAAAAGAAAAAAATGCGTGAACAAAGAAAGTACATAGGTGGAAATTATGACAGCAGGTACAAATTATAGCTTTTACTCCCCATCTCCTTTGTAGTGTCTCATACCCAGCACTATACTACATGTAAAATCTTCGTTAGGGATTCATGCCAAAAACTTCATCAACTCAAGACTCTAGACCTGCGCTTCCCAACCTTTTTTCTTTCACGTACCCCTTGCATAGGCTTTTCATTTTTCAGTACCCTCTCTTTATCATTATCACCAACCACCCCCTATCTTCACCCACATATTATTAAAATCTTCATCTTCCATGAATGAAAATCCAAATTTAAAGAATTATGCATTATTATATTTCCTATTGATTAAGGGAGAAATGATGTTTTCAGTTTTATTAAAAGAATTATGTCTATTAGTTATCAGAACAGGCTTATTATAACAGCTACACCCAGGTTCTCTTGCATTTCTAAATAATAAGATTGTTTCGAAGAACTTTTTGTTTCCGAATCATCAGGAATCGCAGTTGCAGTACTCTTGAGAATTCCGGGTTACAACGAGTTAGCCATTTTAAACAGAATACCAAATCATTCAAATAATAAGTAAACATTTCAAGTTAAATACTCATTAAAAGGAAGGAAGCTTTCCAATTGGTATACGTGAATGATATAACTCCGCCTATTCAAAAACGAAAATAAGGGCCTGCTTTTCAACCCTTTTAAAATTAAAAATTTAAACCAACAGCTCTGGCGTAATTTAGGCGTTTTGCAATAATTATTAAAAAGAAACAATAAGAAAAAAGAGGTGGGAAAATAACATTACATAATGATCAATGGAAGTTTTCACGAAGATTGGGGAATATGTATAAGTACTCATACAATATGATTAGCAGTGGGCGGAGCTAATGATGTTAAATTAACAATGAATTATTGGGTTTAGTGATCTTTACCCTCATTTTGAGTGTAACATATTGGAGTTATACATGGGGATAAATTTCTAATCCAAAACTATCAACTTTCTTTATGTTTTTTCAGTTAAACCATTTTGTCATTTCTGCCATTACCGATATTATTTTTACGTACCTCCAGCAGGCTCGATACGTACCACAGGGGTACGTGTATAGGCCAGTAAAATTAGTTCAAAAAAGAGCCGTGCTAACCAAAAATTCGCGGAAAGCTGGAAAATGTTTTAATCACTTTGTTTTACATCCAAATGAAGGAATTTGACGTTTGTCCCATTTTTCCTGGTGAGCTTTAGAGGTAGCACCACAAAAACCTCAAAATTTTCGGACTTTTTTCAGTATTTCGTAAATAACTCAAAAACCGTTCACTCTACAGATAATATTGTAAATAATAATTAATGATAATTGTAAATATTCTTATTTACAAATTGTAGAGCATACAATTCTGCGTCGATTGAGTATTACAGATTAAATATTCCACCAATAATAAGCAAGATATGATAAATCAAAAAGTACATTTTTCTAAAACTTCTAAAGAAAACACATAAAATCGGTTTTTTGACTCTGAACAACTCAAAAAGTGCTCATATAACCAAACCAAAAGTACTCACACATATATTTGCGTTTATGATTACAATTTTGAAACCTTAGAGACCAAGTATAAAATAGTAGAACTATTATTATTATAAATATTTAAATGTACATTATATTCATTTTGAACTATGAAGGTTTTGGAGCATGTATGTTATCTTAGCAAGCATATAGAGCAGTGGTTCCCGATGGGGGGGGGCATATGCCCAACAGGGGGAAATTTCACTTTTTAGGGGGCAATTTCACTTTTTAGGGGACAATTTGAGAATTCAGCGAAATTCAGTTGTCCGTCCGCTGAATTCTAAAACAATTTGAAAAACTCTTTTTAAAATTAATCAAATATAAAACACACATTTAAGAAATAATTTTCAAAATAAATTTTCTGGTTTAAAACATTTTTTGTTTGAATTGTTTTAAATTGACACTTGGGAAAACACAGAAGTCAAAGCGCTACCGCCAGACACATGACCAGAAATTCGATCAACCAATTAAAACGCATCTTTTTAGAGATCTTTACTTTAAGATCCTAGAGCGAATATCTGAATCTGGCTGATAGTTAGTGACAAAAAATTTATTAGTTTGTGGAAAGAATTGCAAAAAGAGCACTTCCTTGCAAATGAAGGCAATAAACTCCGTTTAATAAAAGTGCACATTGAAAATCTGGAGCAAGACAATTTTACTGTGGAGCAAGCTGCCCAGGATGCAGATACTACCATCGTGATGGAAGCCATCCAACTTGATCAGCAGTCAGAACGTGTCATCATAGTTGGGGAAGATATTAATCTGCTTGTGCTTTTGACTGCATTTGCTCCACACTCATCCAAATATACTTGAAAAGCTGGGTAAGGACAATCAGACATGCAATCGGACAATCATGTTTTGTATTCACCATTAAGTTTCAAGTACTCGCCGATTGTGAAGAATAACATCCTATTCTTGCATGCTTTTAGTGGCTGTGATTCTACATCGGCCTTCTTCAGGCAGGGCAAACTGAAATTTGTCAAGCTTATGGAAAAAATGCTCACTTACATGATGTTCCAACAGTCTTTAATAACCAATATGCTACCCTCAGGAAGTAAGTGCTGCGGGGCAGAAATTTATTGCCACCTTATACAATCCCCAGTACGACGAAGCCACAACACTGTACAAATTACGTTACAACGTATTTGCAAAATTCCTTATGAAGACCCAATTTAACCTCGCTTCTCTGCCGCCAACTGAAGATGCAACCACACAACATTCATTCAGAGCTTTTCTTCAGATCAATATTTGGAATGGAAGGCTGATGAATCTCACTGATTGGGGTTGAAAGTTATTCAGGCATGGTATACTTCCAGTTACCACGAACGTTGTAGCTGCCCCACCAAAGCTCCTAAACACTCTGTCATGAAAATGTGCAAAGGGGTGCAAAGGTGGTTTATGTTCTTGTAGAAAGAACGGGGTTAAATGGCTCAACTATATGTTACCACTGTAAATGTGTGTTGTGCACAAATACCGCGGATGAAGAAGACCCACAAACCGGATACGACGAAAAAGTAGATATGGACGAGGAGGCCTTCCATCTAAAGAGGGATGCACAACCTGTGACCCGCGGGCCACCAACAATACCACTATTTTTACACAGAAAAAGTTACCTTAGGTTAATGACGGAAACCTTGCTATTAAATATATCAAAGCTTACCTTTCGAAGATAGTGGTGGCAAACGATTTTCATACAAAAAGTTTGTGCAGCACTAATCTAGAGGAAGAGGAAGAAGAATGGACAACTCAAGGTCCAGCAAAAAAACGCTCTAAGCTCGATTTTCCTGTATTTCCCCTCAAGTAACTTGAGTTGATTTTATTACCGTTGCTTTTATACTAATTTTTTAAAATAAATTATTTTTCTTGATTTTCTATTATTATATTTTTACCAACTTTTTGTAAAATACATAATTTTAAGTGCACATACAATTCTTTTATTTTTCAATTACCTATCCGTTATATTCATCATTTCATTGGATTTTCAAAATATAATAATTTATGCACCTCAAAAAATAATTTGCTTACAGACGACAGAATTAAAATTAATTTGGGGAAATCGGTTGCATTTCAAATGTAATCATCTGTTGAACAGGTTGGTGAAAATCCCATATTGATGTAATTAAATTTTGATGTCGTTAATTAAACAGTACCATTCGTCGATTTATGCAATTATACTGTTTTGTAAGCGAAATGATTCATTTAACCGACAATTGGTACTCAAAACACCATTTTTATGAGTTTTTTAAGAAAATTTTGGAAAAATGTACTTTTTTGATTTATCATATCTCACTTACTATTGGTGGAATTTTTAGTCTGTAATACTCAATCGACGCAAAATTTTATGTTCTACAATTTGTGCTTATGGATATTTTTTGTCGAGTGAACGGTTTTTAAGTTATTTGCGAAATACGGAAAAAAGTCCGAAAATTTTTAGGTTTTTGTGGTGCTAAATCTAAAGCTCACCAGGAAAAATGGGACAAACTTCAAATCCCTTCATTTGGATGTAAAACAAAGTGATTAAAACATTTTCCAGCTTTCCGCGAATTTTTGGTTAGCAAAATCCTATTTTTACTGGCCTAGTACCCCAGGTTGGGAACCGCTGCTCTAGACAACAATTCTTTTAACATTCTGTGCACGATCGCTAGTGTAAGTGAGGAAGAAACCCTTTGAAAAATTTCAATATCTTCAAATATTAGTAATTTTTTTTTCAATGGTGTCGTATTTTGTAAGAAAGAGAAAACTGAATTATGAATAAATTATCAATTTTAATAACAATAACGTCGTAATGGAATAAATCACACAAAAATGAAAATCTTGACTGCAAACAACAAGAAAACAGTAAAATTTACACCATAAATAATACGGAATTTGTTTATAATAATAAAATCCTTTAAAGTTTCAATTATGTTTATACAATAAAACCTCCACAACGGGCACTCTCGAATAGCGGACACCTCTATTTAACGGTCACTTTTCAAATCACCACTCCCAAAATATAAATTTTTGTATGTTTAACCTCTTAATAGCGAACATTCCGAATAGCGGACAGTAGTTTTGGCGATCAAGGATAAAAAATTATTTGCTAACGAGAAAGAAAATGGGAAAAAAGTAAAAAGCCTTGAAATTGATTAAGGCAATGTGTCACAATTTTTTTGACCACAGATAAATGTAGGGGGTGGTCTCTGGAAAATCCCCAGTGGCTTAGAGATACCAATATCGTATGTATTTTGTCTCGATTACTGTTTGATTCTTCAGATTTAATTGACATACAATATTCAAAGCTTCAAAATATGTTAAAACCATTTTTATCGTTTTCTATATTGAGTTTTGCGTATTCTGAATTTAGTGTCTTGTTCGTGATTAATGTTTCGAGAACGACCTCAAAACGAAAGCGATTAACTTTAAAGAAAAATTTGAAATTGCAAATGTAAGTGAATCTGAAAAACAGAAATAGAGTTTACGGATACTTGCCGAATGCTTTAAAATAGGTAAAACACAAGTGGGAGAGATTTTACAAAATAAAGAATTTGTGGATTATTAACTCTAACAAGAACACTAAAAATGTGAACTTGAGGTATACTGGTTCCATTGAAATTAATTCTATATTTCTGAATTGGTTTACTTCACTTCGTTAAAAAAATTCCTGTCAGTGGGCCTTTGATTCAGGAAAAGGCTTTAAAAGTCGCCAAAGAACACGGATTACAAGATTAAGGGTTTGGGTAGATGGCTGGAAAAGTTACTGCCTCGGCACATCTCTTTCAAAACAATATGTGGACAAGCCAAAATCTGTAGCTCTGAAAAAAGTGGAGGATTGGCATGAATAACTGCAACAAATTTGTGAAGGTTATGAGGAGAGAAACATTTATAATGCCGAGGGAAGCGGACTTTTTTTCAGAATTTTTTCGAATAAGACTTTGTGCTTTAAAAAGGAGGGCTGTATCGGCGAAAAAATTACAAAAGAGCGAATCACTATTTTATGTTGCAATGTATTAGGGGAATTTTAAATTCTTCTTATAGTTCAAAAATCTCTGAAACCCATGTGTTTCTCAAAGAACATCCAATTAAAAAAAATTGGTGCTATAGAGAGAATAAAAAAGCGTGGATAACCAGTTTTTTAGTGATGAAATGGTTAACTTCCTTTGATAATAGGATGAAAAAACAAAGAAAAGTTCTCTTGTTTTTGGACAGTGCAACTTCTCATCCAAAACATTTTAAATTGGACAATGTTAAAACTGTGTTTCCCCCCCCCCACACCCAAAGACAACTTCCGTATGCCAGCCCCTTGATCAAGGCGTTATACACAATTGTAAAGCCTAGTAGAGAAAGCTTTTATTAAGCCATATTCTTTCGAAATTTTATTCTATGAATACAGTTGTGAACAGCCTAAAATTAGTTAATGTTCCCGATGCTTTCAAATTCAGAATTCTTCAGCTGTAAAAAACATATAACCGGAATGCGTACGACAATGTTTCAGAAAAGCAGACTTTTTTTTAAAGGAAAATGAAACACTTATTTCGGATAGAAATTAAGAACTATCGCAATAAGTGAATTAATGGAATGAATCAGGAGTGAAGAAATGCCGAAATGTCCATCAGCATTGATGATGACCTACTGAAAAAGAATCAGTTGACGTAGGCGATTATATTCCTTCAGCAGATCTGCCAAGTCTCCGGCTTTTTGGATACCAGTAATTTATTACAGAAAATGTTTAATTTAATCGGAGCATTTTGCGATTTAAAAGAACAACATTTTCTCTAAAAAATTACTGGTGTGCAAAAGGCCGGAGACTTGGCAACTCTGCTTCAAAATCTTCAACAAAAGCTGACTCTATTAGTGTTATAAATCAGATACTGAAACCAGGGGATGTTTCCTGCAATATCGAGAATTTCAAAGAACACAGTGAGCAGTTACACATATTTTTTTTCTTTTTCCAAAAAAAAAAAGATGATTCAGATGGATTAAAACTACTGATAGCATTGAAACGTCGCATAGAAAAACTAACTACATATAATCGCAAGCAAAATCAAACTTTTGTAACAGATTTTTTCCTTAAGAATGTAATAAACAGTGGAAAAATGTATGTACAATTTCATATCAGTTTTATTACTTAAAAAAGTAATTTTAATTTCTGATTAATCATATAATAGAAGTTCTCGGACATATAAAAGCTAATTAATGAAACGTTAAACATTTCTTAGCGTTTTTGTGAATATCTGAAGTTTTCCCAATAGCGACACCTCCGAATAGCGGACAATTTCTGCGCGACAGAGGTGTCCGTTATTTGGAGGTTTTACTGTATTAGTAATTAGAGAATTAAAAAAAAAATAGAGTTGAAAATTCAGCTTCTTGTTCTGAAAAAAGAAGGTTCAAAACAGATGGAGTGAAGGCAGGATTAACGCTTAGAACGTTGTTCTGGAGTGTGGCGTTACAGATTGCCACACATAGTAGCAAATTTATCTTTTTTTTTATAATACATAATGTTCATTAGTAAATAATTTTCATTAGTAAATTGTGCCATGTTTAGATTAAGGCATTTTTTGTAACTGAGTTTAAAGATATAAATTTTTAGAGAAAACCTTTCGTCATTATCTAATAACTGGGGTTATGCATGAATTAGAAATCTTACAGGGTGTTTTAAGAAGATGAATAATTTAAATGTTTAAATATATCAGTTAGAACTGTGCATAGTTAAAAGACAGCTTAAGTTACAAAACAATTATTACCTTGTAAAATAAGTTAATTTTGAGTTTATGAATATCAAGCATGCTGCAAAAACGTGCTAATTAGAATTACTGGACATTTTCACTCATGGCGAAAACAATCATACTCACAAAGAGAAAACGTATTCGGATAAAAATAAATTTGCTTTCATTTGTATGTGCTATTAAGAAATTATGAATGGATAACACTAACTTGCTAAACTTTTTTCATTTTCACGAAAACAATTTAAATGAAATAGTCAGCAGTTTTCTGTTGTTGCAACAAGAAAAGTTGTTCAAAATTTTTGCAATTATATTAACTCCTTTGTGATGAATAGATGACATATAAAGTGGGTACAAGACTAAATTTTTTTCCAGTATATTTTTAAAGAAAATTTCACCTTATTAATTAACGAGCTTTTGCGATTAAATTAAACAAAAATTTCTATTTAGAGTTACTGGTTATGAAATATGAAAAAAAAGTGTACGGGACTCTTGTCCCAAAGGAGTTAAGTAACTAAATACACATAACTTTTAAATGCTTTCTTTTTTTTAATGCAAAAGAGGTGATAAAATATTATTATGGCTTTCTTTTTTTTTTTTTTTTTTACTATTGTTTAGAGTGTAAATCTTTTTTATAAATCTTTTTAGCCGAGGTAAAAATTCTATTTTGCGTCTAATGTGAAAAATTAAGTTTTTCATTTTTTTCAATTGATCTTTAATGTGATCGCTCTGATTGTTTGGCGCCTGTTGCAAGGGTATCACTAATAAAGCCTCGCTGTAGCACTGAATCTTGGGTGATTTCCGAGGGAAAATTAAAATATTATGAAGGAAATACTTACGAATCTTTTACCATTGAAACAAGAAATGTTGTTTCATGCAATTCTGGTGTGTCCTTAATTTTAAGCGACTTTTAGATGTATATTTATATTTTTCGTACAAAGTTTAATAAAGATAAAAAAAAAAAACAAGCGGGTAAATGTGATCGGAGATCGCACAAAGGCTTTCGTTTAATATCCCTTTCAAAAAACTTTATCCTTTAATAAATAAATGAAATGAAAATTTTTTAATTATAATTATCAATACACTATCTAAATGAGAACATAGATGGCAGCCAAACAAACAAAAAAAAAGTTATTTTAACTAGGACTTCCCTCAAATGGATTAGTCTGAGTGATATTGCTGAGAACATAGGGTTAACAATTACGATATAATGAAAAACAACAAATTAAATGATAGAATTACGAAATACCATATATAAATTCATATAGACTGTTCAAAAAATAGAAAAGAAGTATCATTCATCAGGTTTGTTTTCATATTTTTTTATAACATTTAGCAAAAATCTCATTTTTTAAGCCGAAATTGCGCAAAACTTAAAAAAACAAAAACAAAAAAAAAAACACCGGATCTTTTAAAACGCCGAGCTTTTTAAAGTTACGTAATCGGATTTGCAGCCAATAGCGTATTTTAGCAAGTGTTGTGGCTTAACGCAAATTTCATTTCATTGTTGCAACATTTTCTTTGTGACAAATATTTACATTTAAATTTAACAATTTTCCTCTTTGTTTATATAACTACTAGCTGAAGAAACATGCGTTGTCCGAGATTTTAAGAATGTTTGTGTAGAAACATAAATTTCAAAATTGAACATGTTGTAAAGAGAACTTCAAAATGTTAAAATATGCCAAAAATTGAGTAATCAGACTTTATGCTTTAATATATATATATATATATATATATATATATATATATATATATATATATATATAAGTTTATGCTTTATTATATATAATTAAATACGGACCTATGAATAGTTAGTTATTCATCGTATTATTGTCATCTGAAGTTGCAAAACTGCTGGCCGATGACTGTTTCCAACATGGATAAATGTGAGAAATTACCGGGCTAGGAAGTCGATCTGGGTGTCTTCGTGGCAAAGCATCAGCACGGTACCCTGAAGGTCCCATTTTCGAGTCCTGGCCTGGGCCAATTTTTCACTCATGTTAGTATATTTAATTGTCTGATAAAATGTGTATTCTTATATTGTATATTAATATGTAAATTATTAAAATACTTTATCATCTAATATTTAAATTAAATTACAATAGGATTTAAAAATTGTGTGAAACCATTTTATATACCTATTTTAGCCGAAGTATCATTGAACAACATGTATCTTTTTTATATAATAGAACAATAGTAAGAATATAAAATCAGGGATAATGCATTGATTTTGAAACACTTTTTAACAATATCAGTATGTTGTTCTTAAACTTAACTTGTCCTCCTGATGAAAGGATATATCTAAATGAATAATTTAGAAAACACATAATGCAGCTGAAAACCAATTTCCAAGTATATTACATAACTGCATGATAAATTATTCGAATACTTTTGTGTAACTCTGTATATGATGTACAGACTTCATGCATATCAGATAGTATGCTAAAATTTAAATAGTATGGAACATAATATGGAACGCATAACACAATTGAAAATGCTTTTCTGGCAAATACCAGCCATAAACGGTCATGTATTTATAACCCTTTGCGCAGCTTGGGTGCAAATTTATATGGATTTTTATATTATACTCAAATCGTATATTATAGTAAAATTTAGTTCAGCTGAAAAACGCTCAACACATTTGAAAATGGACTTTTTGAAATTATTCCTGTTAATTAAAATTAATTAGTTCGAATTCTTTTGAGCAGCCCTGTATATGATCCATAAATAACACGTACCACATAATGAACAAAAATTAATTTAAGCCTCAAAACTCACTTCCGGCAATTATAGTTCATAGAGGATAATGTATATGAATTCTTTCGTGCGATACACTAAAATAATTTTAAATATTAAATGCCTTACTATATGGAAAATGTTATCACAAACCTCAGTACTGTATACCAATTTCATAATTCGTACATCAAACAATTATTACTAAAGCATATTAATGCAATCGAGGTCGTTGTTGTAGTCCTGCAAATAAAAATAACGATACGCATACATTTTTCTATACAAAACATATTGTAATATAGATCAACAAAGTATATGAATTTTTAATGTTAGAAGCAGTGTTACAGCAATAAAATATATTTCTAACAATTATCTGTAATAGATCCTAATGTAATCCAACACTTTTAGTGTTTATAAAGTAAACAAGCTTTAAATCATACATTTCATTTTCAATAGAGAATAGACTGCATTAAACCTCAGCAACATATACCATTATCGTGATCGTGGAAATACAAGTATATTACGAAACATTTATTACGGCCAGAAAACCGAACTGAAGTCATAAAAATTTTAAGTGTTTTAAACAATTAAATGTTTTTCATATTTTCTGAATTTTCAAAAACAGAAAGCTGTAAAATGAACGCACTAAGCTTTAGTGAACTGACATTTAATGCAAAATATTGAAATATTCCATTATGCAACTTCTTTTCAAAGAAAATCACTATTATCATAAATTTGACATTCTGACATACCATGTGCATATTATTAAACATGTTTGTATGTCAAAAATATTTTATGAAATCCTTCCCAAAATATAAATTTAAAATTATTCTATTAAAAGACAATTTGCAATTCCCGTCGATTGAAGTTAACTAGTTCGAATTATTTTGATCCTCCCTGTATAGGATACATAAAAATTACACGAACCGCATAATGAACAAAAATTAAGTTAAATTTCAAAACGCACTTCTCGCAATTATCGCTCGTAGACGATAATGTATATGAATTCTTATGTGCGATCCAGTAAAATAAGTTTTAATATTATCTGTTCTACTTACTATATGGAAAATGTTATCAGAAACTTCAATTCCGTATATTAGTTTCATAAATCGTACTTCAAACAATTTCTACTTAACCATAGTTATGCAATCGAGTTCATTGGTGTAGTTCTCTACAAAAATGGATACGCACAGAATTTTCTATAAAAAACGTATTGTAGTGTATGTAGATCAAGAAAGTATATCCATTTTGTAATGTTAGAAACAGTGTAAAAGCAATAAAATATATTTCAAGAATTATCTTTTATAGATCATAATGTAATCCAATGATCTTACAGTGTACGTACGGTTTTACCACAATTTTGTAATAGAATTTTTCGTCTTATTAATAAAGTATTAGAAATCCTGTAATTAAATGGTGCGTTTACAATTTCTGCTATTTAAATATTAAATAGAAAAATTCTATTAAAAATTGTGGTAAGGACGTACGAACCCTGTTATACGTCAACAATCTGTTATACGTCCTGTTATACGTCGTGTTAAAGTGCGTTTAATATAACACGTACCCCTGGTACGTGTTATATTAAACGCACTTTAAATCGTACACTTCATTTTCAATAGAGAACAGACTGTATTAAACCTCAGCAACATATATTATTATCGTTAGCATGGGAATGCAAGTATATTACGAAAGTTATATTACGCCCAGATAGACGAACGGAAACCATAAAACTTTTTCAACCATGGTTGAAAGTGTTTTAAACAGTAAAATGTTTTTCATATTTTCTGAATTTTTAAAAACAGAAAGTTTTAAAATGAACGCACTAAGCTTTAATGAATTGACATTTGATATAAAATATTGAAATATTGCATTATGCAACAGATGCTGTAAGTTAACGGTTTTCGAAAAGTAGAAACCTTTTCTAAAGAAATTCAATATTACCATAAATTCGGAAGCCTACTGTGTGATTTGCGTATTATTAAATATTTTTGTGTGTCAAAAATATTTTTATGAAGTCCTTCCAATGTATGAACTTAAAATTCATCCATTAAAAGTCAATTCACCAACAGTTTTATATAAGAAAATTTATATATTTTCTTGGTAGTTTTTAACTTAACTGGAAAATGCTATATGTATACAAGACTTTTACTATCTAGAGCGTTGTGCAAATTTTGCGTATTTCAAAATAGATATTTTTGAGTTTTGCATCTATTTATTTCAAGTTAAAGAAATATATTATTTGGTGTTACTCTGTGATCAAAAAACAACTTATTCGAAATAGTTTAAATCCGAAATATTTTAACTGCGAATTACTTGGAATTTTAAGTTTAATTCAAGATTTGGGGAAAAAATGATACAGCAGTTTCAAAAGTGTAAATTTTTCACCAAACTTAGATAGCTATAAATAAGTCTGTTTTGTTATCTATTGTCACATAAAATATATTTGCATGTAGTTGTTATTTTCAACGCATAATAGTACAGGATATCTACTGCAAGTGTGCATTGTGTAAGCTTTTTTTTCTTTTTAATTCAGTCACATTCTCAATAAAGTCAGAAATCATTTTACAGAAAACAACTTATTCGAAATATTTTAATTGCGAATTACTTGGAATTTTAAGTTAAGGTATGAATAAGTCTGTTTTGTTATCTATTGTCACATAAAATATATTTACATGAATTTGTTAATTTTAACGCATAATAGTACAGTATGTTTACTGCAAGTGTGCATTGTGAAGGCTTTATTTTTCGTTTTAATCAAGTCACATTCTGAATAAAGTCAGAAATCATTTCACATAAAACAAAATTTTTACTAACATTTCAGTGCTTTAATATTTTAATGTAACGATAGTAAAATTTTGAGTAAATAGAGGTCAGCATGGTCACTTTTTCCCATACCTTTATTTCTAAATAATAATCTTTGTTGTAAATTTCTATAACATTTGAAAGAGAAATCTACCACAAAGATTTTATGTTGGATATAAAAATAACCAACTACTCAACACCCCTGAATAATTAAAATTAAAAATTAAATTCATAAAACTGGATGTGATGAAGTTTCAGAATTTTCTCTTTCGTAAACCCATTTAAAAATACTTAAATATTTTATAAGTATCGTAATACATGCTAATACATATGACTACGTCACTGAATTTCAAAGTTTATAATTTAGTTGTACAAAATGCAGTTTTACGATTAAACTTTAAAGACAATGGAAATAGAGTTTCGCTAGATAATTTAGGATTCAGTTTCATTAAATCCGTTGAAACTGTAGCTCTAGATCTGAATCTGTCTCTCTTTCCAAAATTTTAAAATTAATTTTTTTTAGTTTCAAGCTTATTTAATGAACTGATAGAAATTGGTTTTACAAAGTAGTTAATTACTTAAAATTTTAACTGTTCTTTTTTTTTTTTTTTTTTTTTTTTTTTTTTTTATGATTAACTTTTTTATACTCTTAAACATGAATCATAGTAAGATCATTTTTGTTATAAGCAAAACTAGTTTTTATTCGTTTAATAGCAATTGAGCAGAAACAAGAATGTAATTTAATTTTTTTTTCTATTGTAGTTAAATTCTTCCAAATGTCTGTAGCGCGTATGATATTTTATTTAACAATATTACCGCCTAATTTCTAAAATTTCATTACTTCCTCTAAAATATACATACGTACAAAATTAATTACAAAGTCTTCTAACATTAACTGGACTGTTTTGACATTCAATAGCGAGAAAACAGTAACATTTATTCTTGCAGGAGAAATAGAGGAAATCTTAAAGTCGGAAATATCTTTACTTTGCTTCTTTCTTTCTATTACAAATATCGTTGAAAGACGCCGCAGTGCCGTTTCAAATTAATCACAAGCGCCCACAAACAAACGCAAATGTAAGGAATCAAAGTTCATTTAGTATTTAAACTTCATAACTCCAATACTGTTTAACTTTTGAAACACACACACACAAAAAAAAAAGTTTAAGTTTTGAGATGATAAGAATATTTCAGGGCTGCCACTGACGACTATTTTTATATGGTACTTGCACCACTATTTAAAAAAATTAATTTTTTAGTATATTTCTCTTGCACATGTTGTTAAAATATACTATATGAATAATTTTTCTTATGAAAAAAAGTGGTGCGAGATAGAATGAAAATATAGTCGCCAGTGGCAAACCTGTTGTTTTGACCAGTATTACTGTTTCAGATAGTGCAACACCATATACCGGTGATTTTTAGAACTAAAACATGGAAACGTCAGAAGTTTGTTGACTTATTACTCTCAAGCTACTTAATTCCAATAGCTGTTACCGTTCCTTTGTTGATTTTAAAAACTTTCTGCCTATAGGCCCATCAGTATTATCTGAAAAATTATTCCAATTTTCAAATAGAAATAGCTACTTTTGAATATTTCCTTGTGTTTTTTGGAAAAAAGCAGCCCGAAAAAGTATAGTATTGTTTATGTACATTTTCGTAAATCTTTACAGATTTAGAATTGGCGAAAGTACGGGAGTGCTAATGTTAAATTCGGTTCGAGTTTTCTGTGAAATATAAATGAAACTAATATTTTTTTAAAAAGAAATGAAGAAGCTTAACCAAGAGAATTATACAGGCAGGTACTCCTACTGATTGAGTCAAGATTTATTTACTAGTTATTATAATTAATTAGTAGCAAGACATTTATTATTAATACACTAATCGTAATAATATCTGCCATCTTTATAACAAGACAAATTAGTGAAACTTTCATTCAATTCCTTTTTTTTTAAATATAAATAATGATGGTTTATTCATTTATTTATTTTGCATATCTATATATATGCATATCTTAATATGGTAAACTGATAACGATTCCTTTAAGTGCGAATGTGTTAATCTTTCGTAAATGGGTTGCACGCAGATTTAAAAATATTCTTGCTTAAAAATTATTTTGAAAACTATAAAATCAATATGTTGAGAAACAGTTTTCGGAGAAATTGTATTTGAATGAACATATTTATTTTCATTTGACAATGGAGAATTTGTGCGATATTTACAAGTTTAAAAAAATTGCAATGAAAGTAATTCAATCATTAATTGCAATTTTATTGCAATTTATCCTGGTCACGTCGTTGCTGATGTAAAAATGACGTCTGCGTTATTCACAGACATTTTTGCTTTATAATATCGATATATAGAAATAAAAAACATTACTATTAGTAATGATAATAAAACAAATAGTGAATAATAAGAAAATAAGTACTATTGGTATAGTATTTTCTGGAATCTATTGATGATCACAGATAAAACTGCTGTATTTCGATTGTTTAATTAAACATTTGATAATAATAATAAAAGAAATGTATATTTCTGCGCATATAAAATACTACTCTATTAACTCTAATATAGTCTTTCACTATAAAAGTTGATATATCCTACATTTCTCTGTAAACTCATGTTATCGCTCCATGAGTTTATCAAAAGTTATTGTGTTACCATACAACAAAATTGCGGAAATGAACAAGCTATTACTGATAACATGTACTTATCAGTTATAAATATTTCCATGTATTTTTAACTTCGTGATTTTTTTTTTAATATGTAATTGATATTCACACTTCTTAAAATGAAAAAAAAAAAGAAACATATTACTTTAATTAATATCCTAATGCTGTTTTGTGTAAATCCAAGTTGTTCAAATATTTTTATACTTTATTAAATATTGTAATAAGGATGCTTTGAAATGAAGAACACTTACACTATATTTTATAATAGATTCACATCAGAAATATATTATAAGTACTTATGAATACAAAAACAAATAAACGTCCGGTAATTGTTAGGAGTGACCTTTAAGACAAGAATCATGTGCCAACGGGTACCGCAGAGTTGCGAAGAGCCGTTGTAAAGCTAAGCGATGAAGAAAAATCATGCATCAGACGTAGTTTATGAAGCACTTTCCAACGTTTCCTGAATACTGCAACTGAACTTCACCATTTAAATAGTTAAAATATATTTCAGCAGTTACCGTATATAGCCGGAAAGTCACCCGAAAATTTAAAAAACGCATAACACAGTCGGAAATTAACCTTCAACAATTCCCATCAATATGCGTAAATGCACTCGAATACGTTTGACCAGCCTTGTCTATTATCTACAGATTATACACTCCTACAATTAAACAAAAATTTTATTCAGGAAAATAACATACGACATAACTGGAATTGTATTTTCAGAAATTACTATCCATCGTCTGAAAATTTACATTCGTCTGAAAATAATATTCACTTCTTTGCGCAGTCCTGCAGGAATTTATTTATATTTTGCAAAACTCTCTTAGTATACTAAATATAATTTAACTGGAAAATTCAGAACTCAGTTAAAAAACATCTTTAAGTAATTCATGCTGGAAATAGTATAGCATCATTAAAATACACCGCAAACCCCATTGACCATAACGTAACGGAAAATTTTTTAGTGTCCCTGTAAACGAACTGTAAATACTATACACTCCATTTTCAATTGCGAACATGCATAGTAAACTTCAATAACATATATCAGTTACGCAGCAATACGAGTATATTTACACGAATTAGACTGCGGACAGACAGACGGCAGACAGAAAAACCGAATTTATAAACACTTATGAACTATGTTGGAAAGTGCTAAAATGTGATCTAATATTGGGTAACACACAGTAAAACTTGGTATTTTGTGTAAGGTTCCTCCAAAGCGTTTTTGCCTTGATGATGTCATGCTTCCGATGACGTGAGGGTTGACACACAAGAACTACAATTTAATGAAATAATGCCTCCCTCGCTGTTTAAATCTAACGCTATGTTTTAGGGGAGTGGTACCTAAGTATTGTTGAAGGTAAACAGTAGACATAGTTTTCAGTTTTCAAAAAATAAATTAGAGGACAGTGAATGAATGCAGTACGATATTTTATGTGATTATTGGATGATCTTTTGTAGAAGTAATTACCGTGTAGAAATAAAATTTGTTTTTGTAAGGATGACTCTTGAAATAAATAATTAGATTGCCAAGAATGTAATATTCAATGCGTATCTTGAATTAAACCCAGTATGTACAGGGAGGCAAGAAACAAGACTTTGAAAAATCTAAAGGAGGAATTTTTGGAATATTTCAGAAAATTTTACGGAAAATTACTGCGGGCAGGTATTATACATCTGGAAGAATATTCTCAGAAACACTGGTGACATTAAAATATACAGTGACCTCTCACTTATACGCGATACACGGAAATCATTTTTCATCACCAGTTTTTTTAGGGTAATTTTCATCTTCTTAAATTGCAGAATTTATAAATCGAATTTTACTGTTTTAAAATAGTGGTATGAAAAGTTAATTACTGAACATCGCGTATAAGTGAGAGATCCCTGTATCGATTAAAAAAAGTAAACCGTTAATCATTTTTATGAAATTCGATATTTATATACCTTTTCTTTTGCAGCACTTTCTTATTTGATTATTTATTTATGGTTACGGCAAAATCACAATCAGGACATTTAAAAAGTGTTTTGGGATTTGAAACTCGTGTGCTTCGGGAGCAATGTGGGGAAGGGAGTATGGACATATTGATTGGCTCCCAAATGGTCCACCAAATGAATACCAATAATTTTTAACAGAAATGGTAGGTTACTACAAAATTTCTACAAAATCTTACCTTCGAAGATGGTTGCTGCAAAATTTACAAGAAAAATCTGAAAATAAAATTTTTCTAAGAAAATACCGCTATTAAAAAAGCAGACCATTTAAGAGTACTGATATTGGGGAAGACGAGTTATATGATTATTTATTTATTGTTACTTTAAAGTAACAAATAGAGCAAAATAATTTTTAAATAGGCATTTGTTTTGTCAAAATATTAAAGAATTGTAACTTTGCATGCTGTATGCTTAGAATGTTTGTCCCTCCCATTTATCTTTCTCTGTCTTTATGTTTATAGTGTTGCATCTGTTTTCTTTCATTTCACATTCATCTCTCATAACTCCAAATCAAGTGATGACGGTTTATGAGTTTTAATAGAGTTTATGAGTTCCACTGCACTCGCTCATTCATTCATTCTGAATTGCCCTCATCCCTTCAAGGAGTTAGCGACCTAAAACATTTTGGATGGACTTCCAATTTGAATTTGGAGGTAATGGGAAAAATTATCATGATGCATGGGTCAAATGAGGTGCCACTTTTATGAGTTATCCAACACTAATTAAGCGGAAATTTACGACTGATATTGGATACAGTGAAGTTGCACTCTATCGCTGTATAACGTGATTTCTTTTGAAAAATATCTAGGATACTTGGAGTAAATTTAATAATAATATAAAAAAGAGTTGGCAGAGTTTTTTGTTATTAATGTACAACAAATTTTATACAAAGTACACTAAATTTACTAAATTCTGACAATATGAAAGTTCATTTAAAGAAAATCTTTTATAACGTGTATTTCGCGTTTTAGGGTGATTTTTCAAAATTAGTAAAAGTAATCCGATTTGAAACTTTTAGTCCAATATAGTTATTTTTTTTCTTATTTTTAAATTGTTTATTCTGAATTCGTGCAGCCATTTTTGAATTTTTCGCCGATTTTTTTTATTAATTTTGTGTCTGATTATCAGCGTTTATTCGCGTTCTGCGACGATTTTTGACATTCGTAAAAGAAATCTTGTTTCAATCTGTTAGACCGATGTAATAAAATTTTGTCCTCCTTTCAATAAAATTGATAAGATACATTTTCCGTGATTTTAAAAAGTCCCCTTGCGATCAAAATTGAGTACTTTAAAGATCAAAATCACCAAATATGAAAAAAATATATATTATTTATTAAAGAAAGTATGTCGGGGGAATATTTTTCTGAAATGGAAAAAAGAACTATCCTGTAATATTGGTACTACCGTGATTAAATCCATGTTAAAGGAATGCCAAATTATTTCCTAGAGCCACGGGAACGACGAGGCTGAAATTTTGAATGTAATGTGGGTCTATGGCTGCGTATCTTTGATATAAGAAAAATCAAAACTTTTTTTTAGATAAACAATAATGATTTGTGTATGTTGCCGAAGGCCGGGAAGCCAACAACCTCAAGTTCGTTTGAATCGAGGTTAGTTGGGAAAAACTGACTAGCTAACCGATAAAAGCTCCACTAATAATAATAATATAAAAAAAGGAAAAGGAAAATTAAAATAATTTTCTTTTTTCCCTTATTGTTATTTTCTTAAAGTTTAAATTAAAATAATTCAAAGAAATTTAAAATAAGAAAATTAAAATAATTTTTAATTTTCTATTAGCATTTTTTTTTAAATATTGCTCACATTGCTACGATATAATATTTTTAAATTGTTATGTTATGCTATTTTTATATTTGATTATACAGTCACAAATATATATATATATGTTTGTATAATTATATATGTTTATAGTAAAAATATGTGTCTGAACAAAGAAAAACACAAGCAGAAATTATGACACCCACTATACATTATAGTTTACATTTTTTTTTCTTTTGGCATATTATCCACAATCGCTAGAGTAAGTGAGGAAGTAAACTTTAAAAAAATTTTAATGACTTCACACTTTAATTATTCGATAGTGGGCGGGGCTCTCCACGCTCAGTATTGGTTCTACTTTCACGTCGGGAAATGTTCGCGGCCGTATAACAGTAACGGTACTCAGAAATTTTCAATGCTGTCATTAAACAAACGCATATAGTGATGAAATATTTAAATTTTTAATGAAACTAATCAGATTATGTATTTATTTAAATTTTTAATCTTTGTATTTTCTTTTTGCTTCTTATAATTTATAAAGTCGTGAAGAATACGAATATTTTAAATGCGATTATTTTCTGAAAAAGTGGATATATTTTTAAAATTTAGAGTTTAATGTGTTCAACAATTTGATATAATTAAATAATTATTGTTAATATTTATACAAATAGCTCTTTTCAAAACATTCGTATTCTTAAGAAGTAAAAAGAAAATAAGATTAAACGTTAAAAGAGATATATAATAAGTTTATTTTTAATTAAAAATTAAAATATTTCATCACTTTGCGAATTTGCTTAATTACAGGATTAAAAATTTTTGATTGACGTGACTGTGGTACTGCCGCAAAATAAACGAAATAAACTTAGTTAAAAATGTATTCTGTACCTTGTTTATGAACCCATGAAATAATTGTTTGTGATTTTTGCAAATTCTTTTTTTTTTCTTAAAATGCTGATAAGTCTGTTATAAATATGCTCAATTGTTTAACTTTTATTAAATCCATCAAAATCTCAAGCAAGTTAAATATTTCTGTATAATTTTATTTCGTAAAGATTAATCTCTTTTAAATATATATATATATTGTTATATATTTTTTATACTATGAATCTGCCCAGAATTTGAATACTGTATTTTTTATTTTTCCCTGTTTTGTTTTTTTTTATATTTTCTAAACATAATAGAAATTTGTAATTATTATTTTTTCTATTTCCTTGTACACTTCACCTCCAGTTCCTGTAATATTTAAAAATATCAAAAGTTGTCCGCAATTAACTTTATGTATACTTAAATTTTCTGTCAAAAGTATGGCGCAAAAGTATTTAATGTTCTGAAAAGCAATCCTCATTTGAGTAGACTTTGATATTTTTGATAAAGTGTTGCTTAATTTTCAGACTATTGCGGAACTAGTAAATATTATTTTTTTAATATCTTTACTGTGACAACAATATTAAACTCTAAATGTTTCAAGTAATCAAGAATTTAAATGTATATAAATACAGAAATTCACTTATAATGTTTGTTTTGCAGTTTTATAGTAGTGTGTTCTTTAAACTATTTTTAATTGCTTAAAGAATTGTATTTATTTATTTTATCTCTAAATCTAACAAAAACGCTGAGCAAAATATACATATGTTATATATATTTTATAACGTATATATTGCAAAGTTTTCTGTATTTTCATGTATAAAAGTAACCTTAATTAAGCATTATTTACGGTGAGTATTCGCGTCATCTAACGGCTAAAGTAGCACATTAACGATTCCGAAACTAAGGGCCGATTGTAAAGATCGTATAAGGGGAAAGATCGAGTTTGGTCGTGGTCTAGGCAATCGCAACGCTCGTAGTTAACACGATGAGAACTACAATTCCCGAATCGTAACCTACGATGATCCGCGACGCTCCGCTGTGGAGCCTTTCATTTTCGACTAAAAAGTAAAACTAAATTTTTATTCATAATGGGAATTATGTCTATGACATTGGTTAAATATTTTTGATAAATTGTATAATAATAAAAAAACTAGATTATAATAATTACAACTATTAATTAAAAAATAATTTTTAAATAAATTTCTTAAGGGTGTGCATTATTTGCACATTTATCCTATTTATTGTAAAAAGTATGCATTGTCAAAAAAAATAAAAAAAATAGCACAACATACATTTACATGCTTGTATAAAATATTTATATTTCTAAGTGGACTGTAAGCATAAAAGAAAAAAAGAGGAAAAGAAAAGAAAAGAAACAAAGCAAAGCTTCTTAAAGTTAATTTTCTTCAATCCCTTTTGAGCAAAGTTCAATAATGAAACCACCACTGAAGTTGTATTGAAATATAAAATTAAAAGAAAATACAATCGTGTGATATCCTGTTTTTTTAATTTTGTACTTTTCTAAGCTATCAGATCGTTCTATCACAACAGTTTTCTCATTATAAAATTAAATGCAAAATTTTCAAGATTGTTTTCAATGATTACATTACAATTTTATAGTCATACTGGAGATGGACAATTTTAAATGCGAATATTAAACCATAACGAAGTGAAGTGTATACATCTTACTGTTTAATCCAGTAATGCTTAATACAGGGTTATTAGAAATGATGGACCCATTTTAAAAATTGTATTTATTAAAGTACAAATCCAAAATGAACAATCTTTATTCCAATGAAAAGAGGAAGTTTCAAAGTTTCTTTTAAAACGAAATGACCGCTGCACTGCAATTTGCAACTCACTTCTTGCGAACTCAAGAACGCAGAAAACCATGTGCTCCACAGTAGCCATCTCACTCACAACTGACAGTGAAACGAACTATTGCCGTGCGACCTCCACCGGCCGCATCTGGAACCATTGCCGCTTTGAAAGCCGTGAACTCAGTAACAGTAGGTACGCTTTCTCGTGTGTGGGACGAGTTTGGCTATCGCGTAGATGTTTGCCGTGCAGCAAACGGTGGACACATTGAACATTTATAATTTCTTTAAAAAAACTTTGAAACTTCCTCTTTTCATTGGTATACAGATTATTCATTTTGGATTTGTACTTTAATAAATACAATTTTTTGAAAATGGGTCCATCATTTACAATAACCCTGTATATTTAAAACTTAATACTGGAATAGCAGTTTTATTAAGATTATCATCTACGACTAAAAATTAGAAAAATAAACTGAAGGAGAAAGTCCTGTAAATTTATAAAATTACACAGAGACCTCATAAAGTTAATCAATGGCCTTATACATTGACGTCGAAATTTTTCTATTAGTAAAATATACTTCCATTAGTTAAATACGTCAGTTTTAAATATATATAACAATCATTAACGAAAATATAGCTAATTAAAGCGTCACAAAATTCTAAAAGGAACTCTAAGTAATGTAATTTCGACGTTTGTTTTCTCCGAGAATGATGCACTCTGTCAGATGAAATACTATAATCTATTTTCTTGACCCGTTTTCGCATACAGAAATCGCTCAAAATGATAGGCTTTACAGCGTCGCGCATTATCGTAGACTACGCCCGAATTTTCAATGCCAAGTAAGTTTACGACGGTTCTGGTGCATCTAGGTTTGAATTGTCCAACACTAGGATGCTATTTTTGGTAAAATTTCAGGCCAGTAACCAGCCTGATTACTTGAATTGAAATTCCTAAATTCCGGTGTGAGTACAGTGGTAGTTTATATTACTATATTTAAAAGTACATTTAAATAAATCAGGTGTGAAATTTTTTTTGTCATATATATTTTAGAGACATCTTACTATCTATAGTCGATATTTCATTTTTAGTTACGGATAATTGGATTAAAAATTTAAATAATGTATTAGTTAAATCAATAGATAAATAAAAACATCAAGAAATTGGTGTGTTTTTTTTTAAATAGATTTTTTTTAACTTTAAAATTTTTATAAGTTAAATTATTATAGTTAATACTTAATTCATTAAAAAAAAATAATAATGCGTACTGCAGATTTTTTTTTTATTAGATTAAAATAAAAATTATCATTCGTTTCCATCTTATTGGGTTTTCCTGTATTTTGTTCATCTTTCTTTAAAAAAATGTGAATTATTTACAGCCTGATTCTCTAAATGCACACAAATGCTTTGTGTTATTTAGATCAATATGAGTGTGCTACTAACGATTTACCAAAACATTAAATTATTTTATTATTATTATTAGTCGTAAAAAGAACTTTTAAATATTTGTTAAAAATTAAAGATATCTCTTCATTGAAACTTAAAGAACTAAAATGCAAATGTATAAATTGCATACGTCCAATTAATATCAGGAGAAATGGGGGAGAAGGGAAGAGTCAAGGAACCGATTGCCTAGAAATCGAAAATGATGCACAGTTGGGCGCAAATGCAAAAACTTGGAAATTTTCGCTAGCTTTTCTAGTATAATTCATATACAAATTCTCACACAAAATGTTATACATCCTAGTAATATATATATATACTTGAATAAGTTTTTTTGATACTTTGCTGAAATTGCGAATAATGCATACTGCGGTTTACTTTGAAAATATTCATCGCAATTTACAAATATATTTTCTTGCCACGATATGGAATTTGAAATCCTATTCGTAAATGTTCAGTTTGACTTATGACATTGGTTTACTGGATCCAAAGGTTTTTTATCCTTCTAAAATTTATATAGAACAACATTATATTTGGAATAACTTACTTTTCAAAAAATTTCTTAACTTAAATTTGACCATTATATTAACTGCTCCATGTGTAATGAGATGGGTTTGAAACCATTTAATATACTTTTTACTTACGGGAATTGGTTGCGGATATACAAATATAGTATTATTAATGGCGGGCACCACAATAAATTAATGTTGAAAATAAAAACACAAAAATTCAGCTCGCAGGGTTCATACGCTTTTACCACAGTTTTTTAATATAATTTTTCTATTTAATATTTAAATAGCAGAAATTACACACTCCTCGTCTAATTGCAGGATTTGTAATACTTTTCTGCATTTAAACAAGGCGAAAAATTGTATTAAATAATTGTGGTGAAAGATTACGAACCCTGGCTCGTTAAAACAAGTTTATGGATCTCATTGAAATATTTAAGATCCTACACTAGTCAAGGAAAGAAACACTCGATGTAATGTTAAGTCTATGGGAAGGTTCTTGACAGATTTCTTGCTCGCATTTTAATATTTTTAAATGTTTTTTTTTCATAGGTTAGCTGGGGTCGATCTCTAACGTTGTTAGTTTTTACTTTTCGATTTAAGTTCCAATTTTTTTTATAAGCGGACATTTTCAATTTTGGAACCGGTTGGAACCAGTTCTGACAGTGACAGTACCCTTATGTAGAAAACTGTAACCAAAATCGAAAAAGTAAACTATCAACGTTAGAGATCGAACCCATAAACTATGAAAAAAAACTAAAAATGTTAAAATGCGAACGAAAAATCTGTCAAGAACCTCCCCATAGACTTGACTTTGGTGTTCGAGTTTCTTCGGATGACTACTGTAGGCTCTTAACCCGTTAACGGTCATTGGTTTCCCTACGAAACCACAAAATTTTAATTACGATATGTAACAATGACAGCAGAATTTTAATATAAATGTTTTCCATTTGAAACGTATACGAAATATAGCTTTTTTCTCATATACAAATAAATTTGTTCATAATTTCCGGTGTCAATCATTTATTTCAACATTTTAGCAATTGAAGTGCTTTATCCGTTAATGGGTTAAAACCTGCGTTTGTACATTTGCATATGAAGATGAATAATTGTTTTCAACATAATTTAATGTGGTTTATAGAAGGTTTATGAACAAAAGTACTTGGAGTCTGTTTTTATTTGATTTAAAGTTTGGCTAATATTATGAAATAATAAAAGAAACTTTAAAATGTAAGATATATATATATATATATATTTACAAATGTCTTTAGGTTAGTTTGTTACTTGTTTATTTACCAAACCTCAAAACATTATAGACTAACCAAAACGAATATATTTTTTGCATGGAGACATGGGTTACGTTGAGTTTACTAGACGCAGGGTGGTACTATTGAGATCATCAGTTTTTGCATTTCAAAATTGCAGCTGATCTGTGAGACGTATATGCCATGTTTGTACTCAAAGAGTTACGGACACAGTGGAAATCGACCACAAATACGAATTTATGTTTCTGAGTTATTAACTTGTTATCATTTGATAAATAAAAATACATTGCCGTGTATTTGACAAATAGCTTGCTTTCGTACATCTAAAAGATAAATAATAAAATTTCCGTATCACAATTTATTTAAAATGCATTTTTCTCAAAAGAATTTTTTTCCCAGTTTATATATCTTAATAATGCACCAATCGTTTATTTTTTTCTACAGAATTCTCTATTTCTCTAAAGAACAATCCTGACACATGCTTCAACAAATCTATGCATTCGTTTTGGAATGTAGATTTTTTAAATTCCTCAAATTAATAATAAAGTCTATTAACCTGTTAATTTATTACTTATATATATATATATACAGGGTGTATCTGAAATGCTTCAACAAACTTAGAGGGATGATAGTACTCATGAAGACGAACAAAAAATGCAATGGAACATGGGGTCGCAAATGACGTTTAACCCTTTCAGGGGCAGTGGTATGTTTATGAAACCACTTAATTTTAATTCCAAAATGCCACAATGCCACCAGAATTTTGCTAAAATCTTTTCCATTTAATATGTATGTGAAATATAGCCCGTTTTCTTATTTACAAACAAATTTTTTTTTTGTAAATTCCGGTGCCAGTCCATTTTCAGACGCATTTTCCCGATTTTCATCATTTAAGCCTTTCAGGGGCAAAGTACTTTTAGTACTAAAATGTTGAAATAAATGACTGGCACCGGAATTTACAAAAAAATTTGTTTGTAAATATGAAAAAGGCTATATTTCACATACGTATTAAACGGAAAAGATTTGAGCAAAATTTTGGTGCCATTGTGACGTTTTGGAATTAAAATTAAGTGGCTTCATAAACATACCACTGCCCCTGAAAGGGTTAAACGTCATTCGCGACCCATGTTCCATTGCACTTTTTTTTCGTCTTCATGAGTACTATCATCCCTCTAAGTTTGTTGAAGCATTTCAGATACACCCTGTATATATATATTGTCAACTGTATATTGCCAACCTCCCGATTTTTTTCATACCAGTATTTTTATGAAAAAATATTTGTTTTATTTAATCGTGCAAGTTCTGCTATTTTATAAACCTAAATTTTTTGAATGATTTTACTGGCATTCAAAAAATCGAGAGGTTGGCAACTATGAACATATATATATATATATATATATATATATATATATATATATATATACAAAATATATATATTTTTAGTAATATATATATATTTTTCCTTTTCAGTAAATTTATTAAAAAAAAAAATTTTTTTTTCACCTCATGATACAGAACACTTTTTCAAAGAAATTCTTTCTGAAATTGCATAAATAATAAAATATAATTTTTGAAGTCCACCATCTTCTTTTGTGGTGTATTTTATTCGCATTTTATTAAACTTCTTATTTAGTCCTTAGAGTCCTGCGGAGTCAGGATATATCCATCCGAGCGACATATTTTTCTAATTCTATTCACACCACTAATTGAAAAATAATCTCTGCCACACTCTTATACTGATATAATTTCAAGAAAAACGTACCAGAATTTTTTTTTAAATTTATATTACGATTAAAAATAAAATAATTAAATATAATAATGGAAAAAAACATACTTTCATTGAAATTCTCAAAAAAGTCAACTTGTATTTTAAAGCTCAGTTATGTGTGTCACTCAATGCTGATGATGACAAAATGATGTGGTCAACAATGTGGTGAAAATGGACTGTAACAATGGAGCTATTTTTCCAATTAAACAATCGTAACGTTATTTCTACGGGGAAAATGAATGTTTTGTTCCGCGACGTTGCCAGATGAATAAAAAAAATTCAATTTATGAAGAAACCCGCAAAGAAAGTTTAAAAAGTTAATAAAATATCATTATAATTAAATAAGCAACTCAGTAAAATGTTATTCTTCAAAAACGCAGTTTTTAAATTTGTATTACAAAATATTACAGCCAAAAATTTCATTATAAATCTGGAAATTAAAAAAAATATGAAACACATTTACGAACTCATTTTTAAACATAAAATTATGACACTTGCTGGAATGATTATTGAAATGATTTGTAATCGAGCGGTTTGGTATTTTGTGGTAAATGAATTACATCTTGAGCTGTAAGCTATTATTGTACCCTGATGGCAGTTTTTTTTGCCTTACACGGGCTTTCGCGTCCGTAAATTCCATTGAAAATACCAGATTGAAAGAATTTTTTGAAAGATCTTCTGCCTTTATTGAAAAGGGGCAAAAACCGTCCGATTACCTAATTTTTGAGTAAGAGCATCTAGCAATTTCTAGCGCTTGCTATTAAAAATGAAAAGAAGAGTATGTCAGGAAGAATCCAGTTTACATTTGAGAACAGCCATAAGACAATCAAGAGAGTACGTGAGGCCAGATATTTTTTCAAATTCATCTAGCAGAAAGAAAAGCTATAATTATTAACCGAACAAATCGTTCTGGATAAATTCACTACTCATTAAGTGCATTTTCAGATTTTCCTAAACATCAGGTGGAAAAGTATAGTTTATTACTATTATTATATTTATATAATTTTAAATATGATCACCAATCAAAAACAAATAAAAATGTGAATTCTTGAAAAATAAAGATAATTTATTGCGAATTCTATTATGGATTCGAAACAATCTGATGAATAATCCATTAGAACACATTGCCAGAAAATAAAACTGTATTCAATTTGAAGTCTACATGTCTTTCTTGATGTATTCATTTAAAATATTTTCGGTGTCAGGTCAATAATATATGCTTAAAAACTTTAAAGCGATACCAGATATGTTTTTAATTACTTGATTTTGGAAACAAGGTTTACAGAAGCAGCTACAACACTGAGTTTATTCGTATTTGAATAGTTGCTTAGGTTCTATTAGAAACAACGTTTAGAGGATTTATAACGATTTTTTTTATGCAATTCTAAGACACACAATCATGGTTGCCCGCAGAAAAAGGAATTCCACAGAAGGTTCAGATTTTGGAACAAATGTACCTTTGGTCTACTGCCTAGGCTGTTATTTTTTTTTTTTATAGAATATATGCACATGAAATAAGAACTTTTATTTAAACATCCTTTGAATTTTAAAATATATCAACATGAAAACCAATACATAAATATAATAAATGAGACATACTAAAAATCCCAGCGTCAGCCTCTACTCTTTTTTTTTTATAAAATGAAGAACAGAAACATTTTATTATATTTTTCGTCAGGGCTCCTCCCATTTAAGATAATTTTAAGCACATGAAATTAAAAAGAAAAACAGAAGTTAATATTTTCTTAAACGAGAGGTTCAGGGGGACAGAGCTTCCCCTGAAGAAAAAGAAATCTTTAGTTAATTTTTCTCTTGCTGTATAATTATTTTAAGTTATCTGAAGAAAATAATTAAATATGTATTTTTTAAAAATCATCAGATAAAAACAGGGTACCTCAAATTTTCCTGGCTAGTCTCTCTCGGTGGTTCCGACTTGGCCCCTTAAGTGGGGAAGATGACCGGACCTTCGACATTGTGAGATGTTCGTCGACACGACGGGGACAGGTGACGGACGAACTGTCGACCTCATCGTGGTCCGCCCGTAAAAAGGGACATCCGAAAAAGCCGGGGATGTCACAAAGACCCGTTGTGGGGCCTCTATAGGTCCCTATGTGGGCCTGCGGGTTTGGGTCCCTCCCCCTCGTAAAAACGGGTTCTCCGCGGCGCGAGGACTCGGCCAATGCTCGGAGCCTCCTCCGTTGGTGGTGGAAGGATGTCCCGTGACCAATCCCAGTTGCTCGGGCAGGGATCCCTCTTCCCTTGTGCGAAGGTAAGGAACGCTGGGCAAAGGCAGACAAACGGCAGCTGGACCGTCTTCAAAAGCTTATCCGAGGAATTGACAGCGGCAAGATCAAGCTTTCTAGAGCACGATGCGTGGTGACCCTGTAGTGACGATGGTCGTTTGGAGATGCAGCGTACAGCATTTATCTGCACCGTACCAGAGGCAGAGGTGAGATAGTTACCGTCGTGCGGGTGTCTGGACCGCAACCACCACGTCATCCTCTGCAGCTGAAGCAGTTGAGTGCCGACCTCAATGGTTGAGCAGCGCAGGAGGTGCCCAAAACCAAGTGGGGCTTAAGTCCGAAGACGGCTCCTCAGGTCGTTGTGGACAAAGCCGAATATTGGTAGGGGGATCACCCACTTCTTGTGTTGTCTGTGTACGAGGAACGGAGCGGGTTGCTCGCCGACTAACTCGGCGGCGATCAATGCCAAAACTCGACTCCTCGGGTCGAAACCCAGTCGGATTCTTCACGTAATTCTAACGCAACTAACCTCGGGCAAGACCGCTCCCTTAGTGTTCTTGTGGGAATTTTTCCGTGTCCCACATACTCTAATAGTGGGTCGAAATTTAATTTTCCGTTGTTTCTAACATTTTTGTGATATGTTTTATTTGTTGTTTTATATGTGGATGATCTTCTTAACCCTTTGAGGGGCGGTGGGAAATATTATATCCCACCTAATTTAAATCCGATTCGAACCAAAAACTTTTAATTAAATTTTACTTTTTTAACTTTGACGGGAAATAGTTGAAAAATTGATTTTCCTTATTTTGAACTAAATTATTTCCTAAATTCCGCTGAGAATTTAACGTTACAGGAACACAAGTGCTTGCTCCTGAAAGGGTTAATGGAGTCGATAAGGGACCACCAGTATTTCGCTGCGGGAGCGTACTGAAAACAAAGCTATTCGGAAGGGACACCTCTAGCCAAGACGTGTATATGCGTCAGAGACCGAATTTCTTCGTGGTCCCTGGTTGGCGAGAAGCTCCTCCTACCACACAAGCGGTAACCGTGGCAAATGGACTAGTCGTTTCCTCCTCCCCTAGGACCCGATATTTGGACGCCGCGGCAAAGCAAGGGTCTTCGGGGAGCTCGGCATATGGCCTAGGACCCGTTTCCTCTTATGGGGTTCCGGTTGTCTGTATGGGGTCCGGTATGGGGTCGGGTGTCTTCTGGCAATTCATCAGGTGTCTTAGTGGAGGTCTCATTTGATTATGGGAACCTCCGCGTATCATAACGACCTTTGTCGTCACCACTTGGTAGAATCGGAGTGATGCGCAGGTGACAGTGCTCCGACTCCTGTAACGCATACAGGAAGCAGCCCTGGTCGTGCGTGTTATATGTCCCTCAGGACATGGGTACGGCGGTTGAGACGCTGACGGGCGCATTTCAGGCCCCTGGCGGCGCAGCTCAGTATCACTATTAGAATATCACTATAAGAATTTTTCTCTTCAATATTTAAGTAGCGGAAATTGTAGACACGCCGTTTAATTGTAGGATTTGTAATACTTTTCTGCATTCAAATAAGGCGAAAAATTTTATTCAAAAATTGTGGTAACACGGTACGAACCCCGAAAGAGAAAATTTAGTTAATGTAATTTAAAAACCGAGGAAATAGCAATTGCCGTCTGTTGCCTCGAGTTGCTGGCGGCATTACTGTTTTTTAAAGCTTGACATTAGGTTCAATTTTAGCTTGGTAATTTCAATAAGAAGACTCAATATATTTTTTTAATGAGATGTAATTTTCCAACATTGCAAAAAATGTCTATGCCCGGATTCGAACCACGGACCTCTTGGCTAAAGCTGCGATTGGAATATTACATCTTATATGATTTATTTACCAATTAGAATAATTGTGTTAAAATTAATCTTAAGTCAGTAATTTTTTTTGTATCTAATCTTAATAGTTTAAGATTAGAAGGATTAAGTTTGGAAAAAGGCATCTCCGATTATGAAAACCTTCGCGTATCGTAACGACCTTTGTCGTCACCACTTGGTAGAATCGGAGTGATGCGTAGGTGACGGTGATCCAACGGCCGTAACACATACAGAAAGCAGCCAGTGGCGTAGCGTCAGGGGGGGCACGATCATTTTACTACCAGTATAATTATATACTACATTTAGCCTTATTTAATCTTTGGAGGGTATGAATTAAATAAGGCCAAATATAGTATATAAAAATACTGGTAGTAAAGTGGTCCGTGCCCCCCTTGACGCTACGCCTCTGAAAGCAGCTCCTGGTCGTGCGTTTTATATGTATCTCAGGACATTGGTACGGCGGTTAAGACGCTGACTGGCGCTACTCAGGAATTTATTCGATAACCTCCAAGGTAGTTGTAAGGTCAAGGGCCAAAATTTTATGTATTGTACTTGTTTCAAATATTGGCCGTTGGTTCCAATCGAACATTTTTATATTGCTGCGTCTATTATGAAAATATATTTTTTGAATATTTCATTTCTTTTTCAAGCAACATCATCTTCATTTTTGTGAAGCCAAAATTTCATTCGCACTTGAAAACTCTTAACAATAAAAATAAATAAAAGAAAATAAAGAAATAAAGAAAAACAACATCATGTATATCTTGATGTTCATGTGTATCTGAAACCTATCCACCCATTACTTTACTTCCCTTCCCCAGTGGTCTTCAACTTGAGTATTAAAGATAAAGTAAAAAAGAAAAGAGAGAAGACAGCTTTATTTATTTCTGAAACTGAACAACCAAACAACACCCTGTCTTTTACAGCAGCAGTCCCAGTCAGTCGCATACAGTAAGAAACAGGTCTTGGTACTCGTTTCTCGTTCGTTTGGACATCACATCAGGTGACCTATTCCCTCGGAACGTCAGAACAGTTCCTTTTCATTTATGAAAATGGAGCAGAAACGCCCACTCCTGAACTTGTTGAAATCTTTTTCTGGATAATTTCTCCGAAAAATGACCTCCTCGTGGACTCCTTTTTAACCCTTTCAGGGGCAGTGGTATGTTTACAGTGTTGCCGTATAGTCCAAAGTGAATTTCCCCAAAATTTCTGAAAATTTTCCCAAATCAGTGTTTTTTTCCAAAAAAGTCCCCAACAGAGTTTTTACTCAAAATTGTAAATTGTAAATTTTCAATTTATTACTATAAAAAATATTTAACTAATTTAAGCTCAAAATTTCCCCCCAAATCAAGTCTTTTTCTGAAAGAATTCCCCATTTAAAAAAAAAAAAAAAATTAAATTATATTTAATCAATTATCATAAAATCTTCCATCTACGCAACCTACTGAGCACAGTTTCTGAATCTTTAACAATTCATGATTGAAAGCGGAAAGTCATCGAGGTGTTTCATTTTTATTTATGTTTACCAAATATCTAAATCTAAATTCTTGTCTACTTCCATTACAATTTGTTTTGCAGAAAATACAATAAAAAATATACAATGCTTTGTGATATAAATTATTCAGAATTTCGTGTACTGTATTTGTTTATTGATACATTGGAAAATTAAGAAGAATTTAAACTTAATTAAAAGAAAAAAGAAAAGAGAAGCAAAACCTGAGACAAAAAGTAATAATAGAACTTCAGTTGTCACAACGTTAACCCCTTGGGGACGAGCGACACGTATACGTGACGCATAAGATGCTCAGAATCCTTGATTATTCCAACCAGTTATTTTTTACTATAAGCTTTGCCTTATTTAATGGTAGCATTTCCGCGATTCAATTAGCCGAAAATTTCTATTTAAAAAAACCGGTGGTTAAAGATTAAAAATTCCGTAAAGAACGCTCGTCGCGAAGGGGTTAAAGCTGAACACAAATGGTTGAAAATGATGCAAATAAACGAGTAAACTAATGTTATAAACGACGAGCACATGACCACGAGAATAATGATTGATATTTCTGATTTTTGAATTTTATTTTTATCATGAAGATAGAAAATCGATACTCTATCTTCACGACTTTCATTTTCCGAATCAAAATTGAGTTCGAGACAGATCCAGTTTTGTCAAATGACTAAAAGTAAACTTTTCGTGAAATGATGAAAAGAATTCCCAAGTTTTTCTCCAAAAATGTTGATAGCAAGACTCCCTTATCATAGATCAGACTTGACAATCCGGAGAAAGTCTATGGGAGAAAATGTCCGCGGTAATTGCCAACTTATTGACTTTCTCCGGAAAGTATCGCCGCCTGGTGGATACTACCGCACAGTTGCCATGTTTCGGGCTTTTTGAACACCAGTATATTTTTAGAGAAAATGTTGTTCTTTTATATCCCAGAATTCTCCGATAAAACAAAACAAAATTGTCTCTACTAAAAAACTGGTATCCAAAAATATAATAGAAAAATCTATAGAAAAATCTAGCTGGTCTGCTACCGCATAGCTGCCAACTCTTATGCTTTTTTCTTACCACTAAAATTTAATAGAATTTTTTTCCTCATGTAATCACACGATCTTGTCAATTTAATAAGATAAAATTTACTATAAAATTTTAGTGGTAGGAAAACTACTAGTTCATAAGCAAATGCATAGAACAAATGGAGCTGTGAAAAAATTTCGTGTGATTTCGTGTCGTAAATACTATTACTGACGATTGATGGCGCTAGTAGCAGGACAAGTATAGCGGTCAAAGGCAACTTGCTGATTGAGAGGTCTGTCTGATACTATGATAAGGAGGTCTTGGTTGATAGTTCCCGAACATTTCCCCACGAATTTCTTGTCCCCAAAAAAATCCCCTGAAGGTACAAAATTCCCCAAAATGGGGACAAAATCCCCAACCACGCAACACTGTAATTTCATTCAAGCCATCAGCTAGATGGCTCGATTTCATGAAAATGACTACGTGCTACAAGAAGAACGTCAGGTAAACGGTCTATTAATATACATATAAAACGTTTCTTAAAAATAAATGTGGTGTACGACTTTATCTTTTTGTCTCACAATATATTTACATAGTTTGGATTCTTAATGTTTGCAGTCGATATTTCATACTTTATTAAAAATAATTAGAGTAAAAAAATTAAATTGTTATATCAATAAGTAAATAAACTGATGGTCTTGTTTATATATTCTCTAATAATTCTGTACTTTATTTATAAAGCTTAATAGAGTGTTGTGGTTTTTAAATAGATTTATTAAAGATAACTTTCGAATTTTTAAAAAACAAAAGCAAAAAAAGAAGCAGCCATAACATTTACAGCTTTATTAATGAAAGAATAAATTAATTCGCATTGCAGACAATTTTCATCAGATGTATTTATAAATTCGTCTTTTGTTATTTTACCATAGGTTTAATTATATTTTTAATCATCTTTCTCTGGTAAATGCGAATTATTGATACCGAAATATGATAAGTTGTTCTTTGCATTCTGTTTTCTTTCAATGCATAAAGATACGTTCACTTATTTAGATCAATATAATTGTGTATCAGAAGTAAAATCAACATTTAAATATCCATTAAAAATTACAAGAAATCTGCTATCGAAACTTAATGAACAACAATAACAACAACAACAAACTAGTTGTTGGGGGTCACCGTAATACTTACCCATCATGGATAGGCATAATATAAAATATGAAAATAAAACATGTGTAAACTACCTATAACATGCATTGCAATTCGAAGAAAATCCTCGTTTGATGACGTCATAAATTTATATGCTCTATTACGGAATTGCGTAAAAGAAACATCCTCATATCTCTAAAATTGAAAATCATATTAACTAAGAGTTGACTGCGTCGGATTATGTGTCTCATTTCCAATTAATTAAAATATATCTTTGAATTGGAATTTGAATTAAATACAGGGTCATGAAAAATGGAAGAATGTGGAAAATATGATTACAAATATCTCGGCAACTAATTATCCGATCAACTTCATTCTTTATGCAAAATTTATGTTTTTTAATTGTCTTTTATATTCACTCCTTAAAATAAACAATTTCTAAAATTTTTATATACCTTTCATCCGAACGAATATTTCGAGAGTCCGAAAAAAATAGTTCCGGATAATCGAGGTTACTGAAATTAAATAATCTTATTCGCATTACTACATACTCAGTACATACCAAATTTTAAGTCTCTATCTCAATTTGTTCTGGAGGTAGAGCGTTTACAGACACACAAACATACAGACACACACGCAGACGCACAAACGGAAGATTATTATTTTTTCATTTTTTCAAAAAAACATGTTTTTTGGAATCTTCAGTGACTGAAACGTGTAAATTCGTAGTTTTTTTTTTCGATTTTTAAAACGATTACAAGACTTACCCTACACTACGTACGATGGGTAAGTAATAATAATAGTATAAATAATGTACACGGAATTGATGTGAAATTTAAAAAAAGGAGAGGGGGGGGGAGAGTCAAGGAAACCATTTCCCAGAACTTCTAAGTGATACACCATAAAGCGCAAATGAAAAAATTTCACATTTTCGCTGGGATTACAAGTATAATTCAAAAGAATATTTCATGCAAAATATATTAAACATGCTGGTATTTTTTTAGACCTTACACTTGAATATGTTTCTTTACATTTCGCTAAAATAGTGAATGTTGAATTTTACTTTTGTATACATTCATGACAATTTACAAAAAATATTTTCTTGGTCATTTAAATGCCTAATTGTAAATGCTCAGTTTGACGTATGACATTTGTTCTGAATACAGTGCCTAGAATAAATAGTGTGCCGTCCGTTGGCTACCAACGCTTTTTTCCTTGGCCTTGAAAGGAAGGATGCCGCAAGATGACGCGCATGTTATCACCGACTGGGAATTTTGAAAGCTTTTAGCACTGTGACAGTGAGGCATATTGTAAACAAACGGCAGTTTTTCCATAAAGTTGTAATTATGTCTGTTTAAGACACAAAATATGAGTGAAAAAACAAAGATGAAATATCAGCAAAGGTATTGTTTTGTGCCTGGTTGCCGTACGAGATATTCTGGAGCTAAGAATAGCCTTAATATTCGTTATTCAAAGCTCCATCCGATGAGGTAAAAAGGAAACGTTGGGAAAAGTGCATTTCCAGAGCAGATAAGCCTTTTAACGAACATTGCAGTGTGTGTGAATTACATTTTTATGACAAATTCATTGAACGTAATTTTCGTCATACAATAAATGGAAAGGAAACATTAATTTTAAGAGAAAGACCAGTTGTGCATCCTGATGCCATACCATCAATATTTCCCAACCTGCCAAATTATCTCAGTTTTAATCCTCCTAAAAGACCACCCCCTAAAGATCATCTAATTTCCCTACCAAAGAAAAAGATTAAACCATTTCCAGTTGTTGAAAACAAACAGGTAGTACTTACTGATAATGACCATAATCATCATATATCAATCAATGAACTATTCAATGTTAATTTGCCAGAATTTTGGACCAAAACATGCTTCAGAAATAACCCGTACTGTATTGGACTTTTTTATCCATGTAAATCTTTGTTTAAACTGATTTATGATTTGGAAAATAAATTTACAGAATGCTTTAGCAAAAATCCACTCCATTGCAATGCATCTTAGGCGTAATGAGTGGATTAGATTTTAAGGATAGCTATATGATTGGTTGTGCTGAACACAAAAGTGTCTCACAAAGAAAATTATAAAAAATTTTGTCATAACTCGATTGCACTTTTATGTAAAACAAATAAATAAAAATCGCCCAGCAAAAAGACAAAAAGCTAAATGCTTAAAGATGTGACGCGTGCAGTAAGTGCATATTCCCATAGTTATATTAATTGCTTGGCCCATTTTTAATAATATTGGTTTTTTTTTTCATGCAAAATACACAGAAATTGATTTTACAATAACCATATATTTTTACACAACTTTGGATGTACAATCAGTCTGTACTTTGTTTTGGATTGGGAATATATGTAATTATTAAACCTATGTTGCTTTTGCGTGCATAATACAAAGAGGTAAAAGAATTTTTTTTATATAATTTTTTTATAATATTTTTTATGAACAGTTGTTGATATTTGTAAATAAAGCAAATTTAACCTTAGAATTTATTTTTGAAATTATTTGCTTTTCATACATAATTCATAAAGAAAAAAAAATTATAATTTTTCTTAAGAATTTTAATATGTGATTTCCAGTTTGAGAAAGATTTGTTTAACAAATGGGACTTTGTTTTGAAAATAACACAAAGTAAATATTGCTATTGGGAGTTTATTTTTAAATATTCTTTGTATGTTTGCACAGTTTAAGAAGGAGTGAACAGTTGTTGGTATTTGTAAATAAAGCTATAGCAAATTTAATCTTTGAATTTATTTTTGAAATTATTTGCTATTCATAAATAATTCATTAAAAAAAATATATATATATATATATTACAAAATTTAATTTTTTTCCGCAATTATTCTATAAAATTTTTCCATTCAATAATATTCGGTATATAACCCAGCTTATTAAAATAATTCTCATTCTTAAAATAGCCTTTTACTATCCATATGTAAAGTCAATTTGTCCTAATCCACTTAATAATATTTATTCGAAAGTGGTTAGTCTAAAAATGGCGATAGCTTTTTAAATTTATTCTTTAAATAGAACATCTTTATTTTAATCCATTATTAAAATTCATTAGTATTATTCCCGTGTGGTCAAATTGCTATAACTTCTTTATTTAAATGCTAAAATATCGTATCTCTTAAAATATTCCGCTCAAAAAACCTTATTTCATAAAGTTATCCTATTATTAAATATCAAATGTTTATTAAAATATTTCCGAAAAACTTTAATTCTTTCTTTTCTTTTCCTTTTATAAAGATTCATTTTCTTTTCTTCTTATTATTTTTATTACGTATTAAATTCGAAGTTTAGCTACAGCCTAAAAACAGATAAGCTCGTTTGTTGATATGGCAGGCATCTGGTACGAGATTATGGAATATTCTGGAAGGGCGTAGAAAGTTTTTGGGGGTAAGGAAGTCATTTTACAACAAAATAAATCACCGGAAATACTGATAGACAGGGTTCGTACGCTTTAGGGAATTTTCCAGGAGTTTCACCAGTATTTTCTTTATATAAATAGAAATCTAGGTTAAACTCTTGAAACTTCGCTTTCTTTTAAGGAGGATTTTCTGTAAGAAAATACTGGTACCGAAGAATTTCCTGGTCGCAAAATTCCAGGAGCCGTACGAACCCTGGATAGAGTTCCTAAAGAGACCGTTTGATTCGATAGAAGTGGGTCACGTGACGTATTCTGTATTAGTACGCAAGCTAGTTTAAAAACACGATCATCCTGATTCGGAGAAGATTTTTTGACGCTGGTGTTTGCTAAAAGAATCGGGACGGATTCTAGAAAATAATGGAACGTGGAGATTTTTTTTTCGTTTAGCGTTGGCTAATGAGCATTTTCCCTGAAGAGATGTTTTTAACTGGAAATAAAATGTTCTTCGACTAAAAATATGGACTGAATTTTCTTGTTGTTGTTGATGATACCACACGGCCGCCTGATGCGAGCTAAAAGGGAAACCTATCACATAGCTAACCCTGTTTATCATGAGCACGACTGCCTTTTATCCCGGATTTGAACTTGGAAATACGACATTAATATAATAAGTCGAACAGGATAAGGATTGGACATTAGATAAAAAGCTGGTGATCAACAGAAAGTTTGTGTAGTTAAACATGAAATTTGCCGATTAGAAGAATATGTTACGAGGACGTCTACGCCATTACAGCACGTTTACGTCTGGTATTTTGTTATTTTGTAGTTTTATAATAAATTAAAAATGGTCAAGCCTAAAAGAGAAAAGAAGAGGAAAATTTGGCCTAAGTGAAGTTGTTGCTAGAGAATATACTATTCATCTTCATAAGCGTCTTCATGGTGTTGGTTTTAAAGGATTGCGAAAAAGCAGAACTTTTGTGTTATCAGGAAATTAAAGATTTTTAGATATGTGAAACTTTCCTGTGAAATATGCTCAAGAGTAACTGTAAGTTGGTATTTTTATTTATTGGTATCTTTATATGTTGATATTTATTAGTTTATGTTATATTTAAAATGTTTTATTTATTTAATAGTCTACTTTGAAATTTAAAGGTTTTATATACTATGTTATACTGATTAAATTTTTGTTTTTAAAACTTATTTCTGTTGCAAATATTTAAGTGTTGTTAAGGTTAATTAATTTATTTGATGATTTCGTGTGATTCGTCATTGTAATGTTATAGACAGCGGTATAATTTTATATTTTCATGTTTTAAGTACAGATATCCTTAAAAGAAAAATTCTATTATTTTAAATATGTTACTGAGATCTGATCTGTATTTTATAAAGAGACAACTTTTATCCTAAGGGAACATTCCTGGCACCATGCCAAACCTAAGTTACAAAACAGCTATTATGAGGGGGAAAAAAATAAAAAAAAATATGTATGTTGAATAATAAGTGACTGGTGGTTTGAATTGTAGTAAATTAATGAGCCACTGAAAGATTATTTATGATGTAAATATGTAAATAGAGTGTTAGTATTTTATTGTTTATTTAAACTGTGAATATATAAAATTAAATTTAGTATGTTATTGTTTATTTTCATTTAATGTAGGATTTATGATGCATTTACCAACTTGCTAAAATATTTAATATAGAAACTTTGAAAATTTTTGATGGTGTTATAATATTAATAAAGTGTTTAAATAAAATGCTAGGTCAGGTAGAAATTAGATTACTGGAACATGTAGACATTTAGCACTATGTTAACCTAGCTGAATTGCGATATTAGGTAATTTGAATTTTAATAATCTTAAGCTCACCAATGGGGAATTTTTTTTACACCTCATTTGTCCATAGCTTAGGTAAAAATAAGTTCATTATTTACCAAATTCCTTAGCAGTAATAAATTTACTAGAATTGAATACTCAGAATAATTATGATGTGATGATAGAATTCATACGTGATGACGATAAATATGAAGATAAAGTCATGTTTTCCTTGATGACAAATAATAAAAATATTTAGAAGAGAAATTGGAAAATTTAGGTAAGTTGCATTCAAACAATTCATGAGGTAAATAAATAAAAATGTTGTTGATGATGTTGCTCTTCTTGTTCTTTTGCTGATGATACAATTGTTATTATTATTATTACTATGATAAAAAAATTATTCTAAGGTAGTTAATGCAACATATTAAATTTAAATTTAGCAAAAATAATAAATAAATTTATTAGATTTTTATGTATTTTTCTGAATAAATGTTCTGGTTAATGCTTAATTTGGATTCACAAATTCTTATAATTCTTAAAAAATTCAATAGGAAAGGTTTGAATTCAGTTATGTTTCTGTCAGAAGGGTATATATGGTCTTAATTTGGAGACATGGAACAATTTGCAACCATATTTTTCACCAGATAACTTCAGACTATTTCATGAGCAACCCAAACAACAATCAAAATCACCACAGACATCACAATCACCATCACAAAATCAAACTAAAGTAAAAACAATAGATTAAACTCAAATTCTTTTAAATATCTCTTATTACCATAATTTCAACATTATCAGGTATGTCTTTGGTGTACAACAGAGATATTACCCATTTTTGAAAGTTTAATATTTTAAAATTTTAAAATAAATGTCACAGCTTTTATTTCAACATTGTGGTTATATTTTAGCCTGATCAACTAAAATATTTACTTGTTTTGAGAGTTTTTGAGGTTGAGTAGACACCTTATGCAGGCATAAGATGTGTATTTTGATTTTAGGAATTGTCAAATTGATGTTGAAAAATGAAATTAAATGTTTTAATTCTATATCAAAATAAACTATTTTTACTTTATTTACTTTTTCTTAAACCAATTGTTTCAAAAAATTAATATTATGTTATTTACTTCAATAGATAATCAAATAGTAACCGTTTATAAGTATTTCTATAATTATATAAATAATTGGATAGTGATGATGTGATTTTACAGTGATTGTTTTGGTGTGACAATAGAAAATTAAGTATCTAAACTAATTGCCTTTGTATTCCATTTCTCAGCTAAAATTAACATCTTTTATTTGTTATTTATTGTCTTTATTTATTCTAAGTTTGCCAAAAAAACAACTCTCTACATTTAGGATGAATACTTATAACTTAACAGTATAATTTTGTAAAAGGGTATCGGAGGAAAAAATTATTGTAAGGAACTAATGGTTGAGAGTTCACTTTCTAAATATTTAGATTTAAATTTATTTGGATTTTGAAATTATTATTATATATATATTTTTTGTATACTTTCGACTGGCAAAAATACTTTCTTATATGATTAAAAAATAAGGAATTTATTTATTTGCTATGTAATTATTTTATCCTCAACCAATATTTTCCCTAACAATAAATAAACAAACTGTGATATTTTCTTAAATTATACAAATGTTATTATAATATTATTATTTCTACTATTGAATTATATTATGAATTACTACATATGTTGTGAAGTATTAGTTATATTGAAAGTTATTATTGTTATGTTTATGAATTGAATTTTATTATAGCATTTATTTATATTATTGAAGAGTTATATTATTTATTAGTGAAAAAAATGTTTGACAAATATTAGTTAAAGATGTTGGGATCCCAACAGAAATATAACAGATCCCACAGGAATATAACAAAGATAACATATTCCAAGTACAATAAACGACCAAGAAAATAATTTGACTTGTTTATTATGTGAGAAATTTACTGTGATACTTAAGAGAAAGAGAAAGATGTTGTGACAAGTGCTAGCATTATAAAGTCATTATAAAGTATTGGTAAGAATGACTACAGTTTTAAAATTTTGATGGAGTAATTTCTTTATTTTCAGCCTTTACATAAAAACTGTATTTGTAAGAAAGGGACTGCGGTAATCATTTTTAAAAAACAAAATGAGGACTTATCACGATCCAAGAAAGAGACTGAAATAAAACAGTTGGATCTAATGAACTCAAATTTGAATGAAGTCGAATTTTTTTTAAACTTTGTTTTAACAATTTGCTAGTGACTACTTATTCTAAAGCTTCTGAACTTGGTAAAAGCAAAATTCTGTTACTATTATTATCCTGTTTTTCTTGTTTATTAATATTTATTATTTATTGTTATTGTATTTTTCTTGTGCACTTACAAATGGTAAGTGAGATTGTAACCATTTCTTGTATTATTTTACAGGAGAAATGCTCGTAGATTTATTTTTATTTATCTATTAATTTTAATTGATTACTATTATTTTATTTTTGTTTTTGTTTTTGTCTTCCAGTTCTTCAGAAATTAGCCATCTCCTTGCTGGCAGTCTCTAAATTTATACTAGTCAAAATTCAAATTTCTAAATTATTAAATTTATATTGTCTGAATTTATAGTTACTTAACTATTAACTTCATCCAAAATCTTTAGGGAGGGGGGATAATATTACAAAATTTAATTTTTTTCCGCAATTATTCTATAAAATTTGTCCATTCAATAATATTCGGTATATAACCCAGCTTATTAAAATAATTCTCATTCTTAAAATAGCCTTTTACTATCCATATGTAAAGTCAATTTGTCCTAATCCACTTAATAATATTTATTCGAAAGTGGTTAGTCTAAAAATGGCGATAGCTTTTTTAATTTATTCTTTAAATAGAACATTTTTATTTTAATCCATTATTAAAATTCATTAGTATTATTCCCGTGTGGTCAAATTGCTATAACTTCTTTATTTAAATGCTAAAATATGGTATCTCTTTAAATATTCCGCTCAAAAAACCTTATTTCATAAAGTTATCCTATTATTAAATATCAAATGTTTATTAAAATATTTCCGAAAAACTTTAATTCGTTCTTTTTTTTTCCTTTTATAAAGATTCATTTTCTTTTCTTCTTATTATTTTTATTACGTATTAAATTCGAAGTTTAGCTACAGCCTAAAAACAGATAAGCTCGTTTGTTGATATGGCAGGCATCTGGTACGAGATTATGGAATATTCTGGAAGGGCGTAGAAAGTTTTTGGCGGTAAGGAAGTCATTTTACAACAAAATAAATCCACCGGAAATACTGATAGAGTTCCTAAAGAGACCGTTTGATTCGATAGAAGTGGGTCACGTGACGTATTCTGTATTAGTACGCAAGCTAGTTTAAAAACACGATCATCCTGATTCGGAGAAGATTTTTTGACGTTGGTGTTTGCTAAAAGAATCGGGACGGATTCTAGAAAATAATGGAACGTGGAGATTTTTTTTTTGTTTAGCGTTGGCTAATGAGCATTTTCCCTGAAGAGATGTTTTTAACTGGAAATAAAATGTTCTTCGACTAAAAATATGGACTGGATTTTCTTGTTGTTGTTGATGATACCACACGGCCGCCTGATGCGAGCTAAAAGGGAAACCTATCACATAGCTAACCCTTTTTATCACGAGCACGAATGCCTTTTATCCCGGATTTGAACTTGGAAATACGACATATATATATATATATATATATAATTTTTTTTAAAGAATTTTAATATGTGATTTCCAGTTTGCGAAAGATTTGTTTAACAAATGGGACTTTGTTTTGAAAATAACACAAAGTAAATATTGCTATTGGGAGTTTATTTTTAAATATTCGTTGTATGTTTGCACAGTTTTAGAAGTAGGGAACAGTTGCTGATATTTGTAAATAACGCTAAAGCGAATTTAACATTTGAATTTATTTACTTTTCATACATAATTTTCATTTAAAAAATATGTCTCTCTTCTAAAATAACAGTTTGTAAATAATATATTTATTATTGAAATATTTTAGACTTGTTTTCATCTAAATATCAATTCCTATAGTTAAATGTCTTCTTATATAATTTTAAAATAAGTATCTAAAAGGCATTAATTACTAGATCTGTTTTCGGAAATTTCCAGTCTGTAGTGCAGTCAGCGCCATCTATTGAAGTCTTACTTTCGCGTGCATTTTTTTAGCGTCGAACGGCATACTATTTATTCTAGGCACTGTAGTTCTGAAACTGTTGTAAGCGTATAGAGGATCAGTACAAAAACCCTTAACGGGTTAAAAGTTGTGACGCAGCACTTTCTTTTGGCTTTATGAATTTTAAATATGGGTCTTAAAAGCAATGATATCAAATTTAAGTGACGCTATGTTAATAATTATTTTTTTAAATCATAATTTTCTTTTTAGTTTTATTTATATTCACAGGTGCAATTATTATCTTAATATGAAAAAATATATAAAATTTATTCGCTGATGCTTTTTCATTCACATCTCTCATGAATTCAAAATATGGGTTTTAAAAGAAATGATATCAAAATTTGAGTGACACCTTGGCGTTAATTTAATAGGACTCTTTTAAAATTCAATTTAAATTATTTTTGGTTTGTCTTCTAAAGTATATTTACACATACAAACAATACTTTTAATTTTTCAATACACTTTTAAATATATTACTTTCACTGAGCCTATATTATGTATTGAAATGTATTTATTTCAATAAATTGATTTATCTTCTGTGCCACGCTATCCAAAATCATAAGTAAAATTTATGTAAATGATTATTTTGCGTCATAGTATCCAAACAAAGGGAAATGTATTCAAGTGGATAATATGACGCAAAATAATCATTTACATAAATTTTACTTATGATTTTGGATAGCGTGGCACAGAAGATAAATCAATTTATTGAAATAAATACATTTCAATACATAATATAGGCTCAGTGAAAGTAATATATTTAAAAGTGTATTGAAAAATTAAAAGTATTGTTTGTATGTGTAAATATACTTTAGAAGACAAACCAAAAATAATTTAAATTGAATTTTAAAAGAGTCCTATTAAATTAACGCCAAGGTGTCACTCAAATTTTGATATCATTTCTTTTAAAACCCATATTTTGAATTCATGAGAGATGTGAATGAAAAAGCATCAGCGAATAAATTTTATATATTTTTTCATATTAAGATAATAATTGCACCTGTGAATATAAATAAAACTAAAAAGAAAATTATGATTTAAAAAAATAATTATTAACATAGCGTCACTTAAATTTGATATCATTGCTTTTAAGACCCATATTTAAAATTCATAAAGCCAAAAGAAAGTGCTGCGTCACAACTTTTAACCCGTTAAGGGTTTTTGTACTGATATCATTACTTTTTTAAGGTTATTGATGAGAATGTCAATTAGTCGAAATTAAGCATAGGGTATAAATTAATCATTAAAATAAAATTTTAAAGAAATGCTAAAAAAGACCCCTTGGACCCCAATAAAATATGAGGGTGGTGGCCCAGGGAGAGGAATCCAAGACTCAACTTTTAAATTATACAGCGAGAGAGTAACACAATTAGAAGGATGAAAATGCATGGCAAAACCCGTTTGTTCCATCTTCCTCCGCCAAAGGACGCAACCTTTTCTATACAAACATAGCTGAAAATTTTTGGGCCGTCGATTCCGAGTCAAATGAGCCATACGTCGTCGTGATCGGTCCCATAGAACCCGATAGGAAAGTGCCCCTGGTGGTGAAACTTGGAACTAAAATTGATATATCCTGTCGATGTCGAGTCGAATGAATCACACTGCATTGTGATGGGACCCATAGAACTCGAGATAGCTGCAAAATCCGTTAGTTCCATCTTCCACCACCAGGGGGCGGACTCTGTTCCATACAAACATAGCTGAAATCTTTGAGGCTGTCGATTTCGAGTCGAATGAGCCATACCTCGTCGTGATGGGGCACATAGAACACAAGATAGGAAAGCACACTCTGGTGGTGAAACTTGTAACTAAAATCGATATATCCTGCCGATGTCGAGTCGAACGAACCAAACTGCATTGTGATGGGACACATAGAACTCGAGTTAGATGCAAAATCCGTTAGTTCCATATTCCACCACCAGGGAGCGCACTCTGTTCCATACAAACATGGCTGAAATCTTTGAGGCTGTCGATTTAGAGTCGAATGAGCCATACCGCGTCGTGATGGGGCGCATATGACCCGAGATAGGAAAGCGCCCCCTGGTGGTGAAACTTGTAACTAAAATCTATATATCCTGTCGATGTCCAGTTTAATAAATCAAACTGCATTGTGATGGGACCCATAGAACTCGAGTTAGCTGCAAAATCCATTAGTTCCATCTTCCACCACCAGGGGACGCACTCTGTTCTATACAAACATAGCTGAAATCCTTCAGGCTGTCGATTTCGAATCGAATGAGCCATACCTCACCGTAATCGGGCCCATAGAACACGAGATAGGATAGCGCCCCTGGTGGTGAAACTTGGAACTAAAATCGATGTATCCTATCGATGTCGAGCCAAATGAATCAAACTGCATTGTGATGGGACCCATAGAACTCAAGTTAGCTGCAAAATCTGTTAGTTCCATGTTCCACCACCAGGGGGCGCACTCTGTTCTATACAAACAGCTGAAATTTTTGAGGCTGTCGATTTCGAGTTGAGTGAGCCATACCTTGTCATGATCGGGGCCATAGAACCTAAGATGGGAATGCGCCCCCTGGTGGTCAAACTTGAAACAAGTTGAATGAATCAAACCATGTTGTGATGGGACCCATAGAACTTGAGTTAGCTCCAAAATCCATTAATTTCCCCTTCCACTGCCAGGGGCGCTCTCTGTTCTATATGAACATAACTGCCCCTGGTGGTGAAACTAAAATCAGTAAGTTCTATCGATGTCGAGTCGAATGAGCCAAACTGCATCATGATTAGGAATGCACAACCTGTGGCCCGTGATGGATAACTGGTGGCCCGCAGAGACCATACATGCCAACCTATCCAAAAATTTCGAATTTCCTTAATAATTCGTGAGAAAAATTTGCAAATTTTGTCCATAAATCGTAGGAAAATATGAATTTCATCGATCAGGCGCATAAAATCATGAATTGCATCGACTGGATGCGAATTTTGTCAAATGGGCATGGAAAAATCACAAATTTCGCCATTTTGTCGCTAGAAAAAAAAATGCAAATTTCAATAATCGGTCAACAGAAACCAGAGATGCCAAAATCAGTAATTCCGGAGTTGCAAATTTCGTCAATCACTCAAAAAAAAAAAAAAATCTTGAATTTTGTAAATCAATTGAAAAAACCTGCGAATTTTGTCGATAAGGCACTTAAAATCGTGAATTTCATGGATCGAGCAGCGAATTTCCTCGAATGGCGTGGAAAGATCGAGAATTTCAACGAACAGTTGCAGGAAAAATTTGCAAATTGTCCATAGATCATAGGAAAACATTATGAATTTTGTCTATCGGTTCTGCAAAATTATGAATTTTGTCGATAGGCATGGAAAATCACAAATTTCGACAACTGGGCTTGGAAAAATCAAGAATTCCATCGAATGTTTGTGAAAAAATTGTAAATTTCAACGAACGGTAAAAAAAAAAAAAAATAATTTGCGAATTTCGCCATTGTCTAGAGAAGAAAAATTGTGAATTTCATTAATTGGCCGATGGAAAGCATATCAGTTGAAAATCATGAATTTTGTCAATCAGGCACAGTAAAAACATGAATTTTGTGGATCGGGAGAAGGGAAATCATAAATTTTGTTGAACACATGCATAAAAATCATGAATTTTGTTTATCAGGCATGTAAAAATCATTAATTTCGTCAAACGGATGCATAAAAATCAAGAAAGTCATCAATTGGGTGCGTAAAAATGTTGAATTTCATCGATCAGGCGTGTAAAAAATCATGAATTTCATCGATAAAGTGCATAAAAATATAGGACAAAATTGCCATTCGCCAATCGGCGAGTAATACTGAAAATTTGCCGACTGACTTTACTGCCACCACTGGTCAAACTTAATAGTTCCAATTGCGATGATTCAATGGAAAAAGATTTTTTCCCCACTGTCGCTCGACAAATTTCAAAACCATTTGGCGAATTTCACGATTTTTTCAAAGAAATTATTTGACGGATTGTGATTTTTTTTCTTCTCGAAGCCATTCGACGATATTCGAAATTTTTTTCCCCTGAAACCAGTTGATAAATTTTGTGATTTTTCCACTATCAATGAATTTTGTGATTTTTCTGCTATCGATTGATGAATTTCGTGATTTATCGACTATCGATTAATGAATTTCACGACTTTTTCCATAAACGAACAAATTGTGCACTTTTTTTCCACTGCCATTTGACGAATTTTGCAATTCTGTTCCGCGATTGTTAGACAAATTTCACTATTTTTCTCCCGAGATCATTTGACGAATTTTGTGATTTTTAATTTTACTGACTGATTGATTTATATTTAATAATAAAAGTTAAAATGTTTTGATTTAAAAACAAGATGGCTAACTGAGGGTGAATCCCAAAACTTAGCCGCATCATCAATGAGTTAGCTAATCAAGCATTTAGCTCTTACAGTTTGTTTAAAAGGTGCACACAAAAGCAAAAAATATGAATTTTTTTTTAATCCTTACCATCACTGTTGAAATCCTGAACCAATTAGAATCTAATTGTGACAGTGTATTTATCTTGCAAATATCATTGAGGAGTTTTTTATACAGGGACATCATGATAACATTCAAATTACTAAGCCAATTCAAACCTAATTATGCCAAAGTATCAATCGATGAATTCATTAATCAAATATGTTGGGCAAAATCCTAGAACAAGCAAAACATCCGATTTGGCTATTTTTTTTACGCACGTCAACCAAAAAAACGGCAACTTCCAAATTCTACCCAATCAGAACGCATGCTTTTTAAGCTTAAGCAAGCAGATACTTACACACTGCTTACGGCAAGCTTTTTCACAAAATAAACAAATTTTATTTCGTTTTACAATTATTTACAAAGTTTCAGCAAGTTTTTCTTCACGATTTTTCTATTTTTACAAACTTTTAGCAATATTTCGTCTGGATATTTCAATTTTTACATACAAGCATTTAGCAATTTTTTCCTCCAGATTTTTCTATTTTTAATAATTTTCAGCTATTTTTTCCTCCTTGCTAAAACTTTGTAAATTGTCATAAAACGGAATAAAATCAATGTTTACTTCGTGAAAAAATTTTCATAGAAACTGTGTAAGTAGTGAATTCTCTGCTACAAAGAACACAGGTTATGATTGGGGAGAATCTAGAGAATTCTGATTTTTCAAATGCACGAAACTCATTCAAGCACCAGTTAGTAACATGTATATGTACTCTTTGCGTACATTAACAGAAAAAAAAATCCTGGATGCATGAAACTCCCTGTGCAGAAAATCTCTAGAATGCATGAAATTCATCCAAACAGCGGTTAATAATTGATATATATATATATGTGTGAGTACGCTTCGCGTACATTAACTGAAAAAAAAAATCCTGGATGCACAAAACTTGCATTTCTCTGACTTCGGTTTTTCGAAATAGATAAAATGCTTCAGGGATTCAATCCAGCATCACTGAAATGTTACATAATCACAGAAGATCACTAATTATAATTAAAATATAGATAAAATGCTGAAGTGATTACAAATTAATCACTGAAGCATTTTATCTATACTTCAAAACATATTTGTTTTGTTTCTCATTTCCAAAATAATTTTCATTCATATTTACTTATTATAAGCATGTTATTTAATTTTACTGACTGATTGATTTATATTTAATAATAAAAGTTAAAATGTTTTGATTTAAAAACAAGATGGCTAACTGAGGATGAATCCCTAAACTTAGCCGCATCATCAATGAGTTAGCTAATCAAGCATTTAGCTCTTACAGTTTGTTTAAAAGGTACACACAAAAGCAAAAAATATGAATTTTTTTTTAATCCTTACTATCACTGTTGAAATGCTGAACCAATTTGAATCTAATTGTGACAGTGTATTTATCTTGCAAATATCATTGAGGAGTTTTTTATACAGGGACATGCAAAATCAAAACGTCATCATGATAAGATTCAAATTACTAAGCCAATTCAAACCTAATTAAGCCAAAGTATCAATCGATGAATTCATTAATCAAATATATTGGGCAAAATCCTAGAACAAGCAAAACATCTGATTTGGCTATTTTTTTTACGCACGTCAACCAAAAAATCGGCAACCTCCAAATTCTACCCAATCAGAACGAATGCTTTTTAAGCTTAAGCAAGCAGATACTTACACACTGCTTACGGCAAGCTTTATTATACAATTTTAACATAAATTTTATTTCGTTTTACAATTATTTACAAAGTTTCAGCAAGTTTTTCTTCACGATTTTCTATTTTTACAAACTTTTAGAAATATTTCGTCTGGATATTTCAATTTTTACATACAAACATTTAGCAATTTTTTCCTCCAGATTTTTCTATTTTTAATAATTTTTAGCTATTTTTTCCTCCTTGCTAAAACTTTGTAAATTGTCACAAAACGGAATAAAATCAATGTTTACTTCGTGAAAAAATTTTCATAGAAACTGTGTAAGTAGTGAATTCTCTGCTACAAAGAACACAGGTTACGATTGGGGAGAATCTAGAGATTTCTGATTTTTCAAAAGCACGAAACTCATTCAAGCACCAGTTAGTAACATATATATGTACACTTTGTGTACATAACAGAAAAAAAAAATCCTGGATGCATGAAACTCCCTGTGCAGCAATCTCTACAATGCATGAAATTCATTCAAACAGCAGTTAATAATTTATATATATATATGTATATATGTGTATGCTTCGCGTACATTAACTGAAAAAAAAAAAATCCTGGATGCACAAAAATTGCTATATTCCGCACTCCCTAGAATGCATGAAATCCATTCAAGCTGCGGTCAGTAATGTTCGCACAAAAATCGGTTTACAGCAATCTCTAAAGTGCTTAAAATACATCTTATCATATAAAATCAACAAAAATGCACTTACCGTTATTTCTCATCCTTCGTTTTTTTTTAATATTTCACAGGATTTATCCTTTATGACATAAAACACATTTCATAAACATAATTCAACAAATCTGACACACAACAAACCAACCCACAGACAATAGAACTCTATTATAGAATATTCTAATCTGTCAACCAACCAATCAAATCTAATTGCCTCAAAAACCAGCTCAATTTTCAGAACCATGCATTCTGCTCATGCTAGAACCAAGCACAGAAGGCGTGGAAAAAACGTAAGAAATAAACCGGTAACAAGAAAACTCATTTATTGCTTCGCTAAATTCGATGACGCCAAGCGTCTCGCTTGTTCTAGGATTTAACCTATTTTTCTTAATTATCTGTCTTAGTTTGTGAATAAATTTTTGTAATGTCAGTTGAAACTGATCTCTCGTACATAACGATGCATCACATTTTTTTAATGTTTTTTTTTTCTACACCATGATGTTGCTATTTAACAACATTATTTTAATTTTAAAAAGAAAACAAACAACTAATAAATCAGTAAATATGAACGTTTTGCACTCCTGAAACCACTCCCCCCCCCCCAAAAAAAAAAAAAAATATATATATATATATATATATATATATATATATATATATTGTTTTAATTTCAGGGTAACTGAAGAAAAAAAAAATCCTTCTATAGCGTTTCTATTTTTCCATGCGCTGTGAAGATTTTTTAACGGGTTCAAAAACAAATTTCACAAATACTTCTAACTTAATTAACAAATATTTCAAAAATATATTTTTAATTCCATGTTGTTTATGTATGAAGAAAGAAACAAAAGTTTGGTAAACTTCTATCTCTGTTTAAATAGTCTATTTCAAGAATAAAAACATTCGGTAGAATGCATAGCTTTGACAATACATAAACAAAAATGAAGAATACAGTACCTTTTTTTTTTTTTTTTCAATTTCTTATATTTGGTGCAAGGTACTACTGAATACTTTGCTACAAGATTTGTTTAAAGATATTACCCTCTCTCATGATTTTTAGGTTTCCAATGCCACGTCTACCATTGCCCCGAGAACTGACGACTGATTTCGTGATTTATTAAGTAAAATCTATATTTAACATTTGAAAATAAACTTTCACTAGAAAAAAAAAAAACAAAAAAAAACAATGGTAGAACTTTGCATTTCTCTGACTTAGGAAAATAAATATTAGAAGATAAATACATATTTCTTTATTATTTGTTTTTAAAATGCAAATTTAAGAAATGAAATTGAAAAAAAAAAGGTACTGTATTCTTCATTTGTTTATATAGCTGATCAAATATACGCATTTCACTGAATGTTTGGATTCTTATACTATGAAACAGAAGCTTACAAACGTGTTTTTTATCGTACATAAACAACATGGAATTAAAAATATATTCATGAAGTATTTGTTAATAGAAGTTAGAAGTATTTGTGAAATTTGATTTTCAACACTTCAAAAAATGTTCATAGCAGCGAATCGCATCGCACACGAAGAAAACAAACTGATGATTGATTCATTTTGAATGATTCCTTGTTACGCAAATTAATTGATAAAAAAAAATCTTAATCTTTTTTTTCCTTTAAAAAATCACAAATTAAATATAAATAACAATTAAATTGTATATGTATAATTATAAAATATTTCAATATTTTAATCAAGGAATCTAAATATTTTTCGACTTAATGAAGATTTTTATATAAGAAATTCTTTATTATAACAAAAAAGAAAAATATACAAACAATAATTTAATTTAATACATATATATTACATATTAAAAATTGCATTAAAAACTGTTTTCGTATTAAAAAAAAAAAATCTAAATAGTTCTTCAGCCAGATATGATTGCGAAATCGCCTTTAACTATAACCGTGATACCCATGAATATCCTGACCGCGCAGGAATAAAAAAGGGTGAAAAGGCCGAAAATCTTTAATGTTAGTCTACCAGAAAAAGCATAAGAAAAGAGTCCGATTTTGAAGCTGGATTATATAAAAAACAAGAGTTTTCCTACGTTAGCTCAAAATCTTACTCTCTTCATCTAAAAGCGATTAATATAATATATTAATTTAAAAAAAATCGTTCGATCCATTTTCGAGATAACACCTCTGTGCCCATTACACCATTACATTTTCCATTTTCGCTTAAAAATTGGTTTCCAGATCTCAAAATCTACTGCATGTAGAAATCTATAAATTTCAGGATAGAGTTAGGCCATAGATATAAGACTAATGTGAAAAAATCGAAACGGTATGCCTCATATTTACTGAGATATTAAATGTCGGCGTTTCGATTTTCCTTTGATGTCCTGCTAGCTGTATATATGAGAGTGACGGAATCTTCGGTTTTGGGCTTACGGTTTTCGGTTTTTCGCTGCGTCACTCAAGAGACTACCGTCTCTTATGATTTGTTGGAGACGGTCAAAGGCCATAGGTTTGATCCAAAGAGTTATGTTCTCTACCAGAGGCGTAGCGTCAAGGGGAGCACAGATCACTTTACTACCAGTATTTTTATACACTATATTTGGCCTTATTTAATTCATACCGTTCAAAGATTAAATAAGACTAAATATAGTATATAATTATACTGGTAGTAAAATGATCGTGCCCCCCCCCCTGACGCTACGCCATTGTTCTCTACTACGGAAGAATATACCCGGAGGGGAAATTCGAATACGCTTAGATACCGAAAACGCAAATCATGTATTTGAAACGAAAGTGGTTGCTGTGAACTTTCCTTGGCGGTCTTTTAACAGAATGTCATTAATAACAATATTATCTTTGGATTAACTTACTTTTCATAATAATTCTTGAGTTTCTTATTTATGGTAGTTATATTAACTCTTCCTTGTATAGAGCTTGACTGCATTAAATCCACTCGTTACCTACGTGTAAACTGTTGGGTTCATTCAAATTTTAATATTATTAATGGCGGAAACCAAAATAAATGAACAATGAAAAAAAACCCCAAAAACTCAGCTCCATGAAACAAGTTTAAGGATCTCCTAGAAATGCTTAAGTGCTGCGTTTGTACATTTGTATATAAATATTAAATAATTTTATTGGACAAAATTTAATGGGGTTTATAATTACTAAAATTCTGTTTTTATTCGTTTTTAAGTTAGGTTTAAATTATAAAATATAAAATAAACATAAAATAGAAGATAACAAATAAAATTTTCAAAATTAAGTCCTTAAGTTAGTTTCTTACTTGATTAACTAACTTAAAAGCATTATTAACTTAAAAAACAAACATCTTTTAAAGTGGAAGTATGGGTGAAGCCTAGTTTATGAGACGAGGAGCGGTATTATTGCATGAAAAGCCTAAGCAAGGAAGAGCAGAATTGAGAGACTTATGTTCCATACTAATCGCTGTAATTATCCAGAATAAAAGTTGTCAAAGAGGTTATAGGTTTTCTCATTTCATGAGTGTCGGGTTTTTGTGTTATTGTTACGATTTGAAAAAGAAGAAACATTGCCGCTTACTGGGCGTAGACAGTGTGTTTTCATACTTCTAAAGGGTGAGAAATGAAAATAACATATACTATGTTTCAAATGCATTTCTCTCTCTCTCTCTCTTTTTTAAACTGTCCATGCATCTTTAAAATTCATCATGTGTTTAATTTTTTTTTTTTTTAATTCTTAATTTCTCTACAAAACAGTCTTTATACAAACTACAACAAATCTGTGCATTCATTATGGAATATTGATTTGTCAAAGTCCTCAAATTAATAATGAAGTGTATTAACATGTGATATTTTAATGAAAATTCAATTTTGTGTTGATTTTTGTAAGTTTTGAAATAATTTTCTGGAGTTAAAAAATGTATTCACAGTTTTTTTAATTAAGTTTTATAAGTTATAAATTAAAAAAGGGGAAAACATATTTTGAAAGTTTAAACGTTGAATTTTGGAAAATTTAAAGTTATGCATATATTTATCAGTAAATGGATTATATTTTTTTCAAATATTTTTTCAACTCGTGATACAGAATTTTTTTTTTTTTTTTAAGAATTTCTTATTAAAATAATATAAACAATAAAAAATATTTTTAAAACCCCATCGTCTTCTTACATAATCACTAAACATCATATTTATACATTTGATAACGAAATTTGGACATATACGTCCCAGTATATACTTCTTTTTATTCTATTCGTACCACCTTTTAAAAAATAAACTACACCACGCCCTTATTGTATGATATTTCAAGCAGAAATCTAACAAAATAAATTTATTTTATAAATTGTCGCTTGATTGAACAGGGCTCGTACGTTCTTACCGCAATTTTGTAATAAAAGTTTTCGCCTTATTTAGAAGCAGAAAAGTATTACAATTCCAACAATTAAACGAGTCGTCCACAATGTCTGCTATTTAAATATTAAACAGAAAAATTCTATTGAAAAATTGTAGTAAAAGCGTACGAACCCTATTGAGTAATAAAAAAAATCGATCGTCCTAGCCCATAATCAAAATGTTAATTATACATTATATAGCATATACAATGTAAGTCAAAATATGATAATTTATTTAAAATTAATGGAAATAAGTGTAATATCTAGATGTAAATAATTTTAAATGATTTATGGAATCCTTAAACTGTGAACACAGCAAAATCGAACATCGAAACAAGAAAGTACATAAAAATGGCTCCTAGCACGTCGGAAGGTGGGAGTAGCAACATATGCATTAATTAAAATGGAACTTTTTTCCGCAAGACACAGCTAGAATTGCTTGCATACTCCATGAGTGTAAGAACAATTATAAATTTAATATTTAAATAAGCTGAATGAAATATGGAAATTGAAAAACAAATATATACAGTAGAACCTCGATTAACCGAGCTTCGATTAATCGAGGTTTCTGTTAACTGAGCCGATAACAAAGTCTGATTTTTTTTTGTTTTTGTGAATGAGCCTTGAAAAATACCACACATTTTAGTTCACTGTCCATGCTACAGGCTACATAATTATTCAAAAGAGAAGAGAGGATGAATCCCAGCAAAGGGTAAACCCACCGACAAACGGTGAGATTATTAATTGCATTAAAAGGTGTGAAGAAGTTTTGGAAGAGGACATTTCCGAATGGCTGGACGTTGAAAACCAGCATCGAAGTTTTCAAATCCTTAATGATGAAGAAATTATACAAGCCGTTAATTCCTATTGGACATTAATGATGCTGACAATGAGGACCAGGACTTTGAGGATTCAAGGAATTTAAGTCATACTGAAGGTGTTCAAGCACTAACAACTGCCCTAAAATATTTGGAGCAAAGAAGCGATGTTGCGCCGATAGACATTCTGCTGCTCAAAAATTAGAGTGATCGGACAGCCACTGATAGAAAATCTGGACTTAATTTAGAATAGTTAAAAAAATTTCAATTTGCTTTACAAAATTTACTATTTTTAGTTGACTTCCTTTTTAAATTTGTTGAGCTGTGAAACATAACTTTATAAATGTTTATTTTTATTATTCAAAAGACGTTTTACTGTATTTTATTCTAAGAGATGTTAAAATCGCGAGCACGGTTAGTTTTTATGCACAATTTCTATTAACCGAGATTTCCGATATCCGAGGAGGTACTAGCGGTCCCAATTAGCTCGGATAATCGAGGTTGCACTGTATATATATATATATACAGGGTGTTCCGTTAAAGGGGTCCAATATTAATAGGGGTAATAGAGGAGATCACACGGAGCATAAATCGGTATATAATGCCTGGCCGGATCTCAATAATTTTCAAGTTACAGCAAATATAATGAAAAATCGGAAATTTGTAAAAAAAACCTCATTGCTAAACTATCGATAATGCTACATAAAAACGAAGCACATATTTAGAAAGAGCAGAAAAAATCCTACGAAATGACATAAGTTGTTTTAGAATATTGAGAATTAATGGCGAGTTACAAGCTCTGAAACAGTGAAAAAATACAAAATCAAATATTTAGCAAAATAGTTAATCGTTAATTCCAAAAATGCAACTCTACCTACATCAAGGAAAATGTTATAAAATTTGGTCCATTCCGAAAGCTTTCGAAGAAGCTGACAATAAACCATATCAGTTTAATTGTATGGGAGAAATCAAGCAGTTCCCTAGTTACAACTCTGTACTGTTGCACTCTCGGAAAGAGCGAAACTCCACCCATGACGATTGTAAACACCCCGTTTTAATATCTTTCAATTATACATTTCTGATCAACCTCTATCAATACCCTTTCATTATTCAGTCTGGTCAAGTGAATGACATATTGTGCAGCTCTCGCCTTGTCTTAAAGCAAACTCCGTGACTGCTGCGTTTCCTCCATGAACTTTCAGGATGATGAAGAAGAAGTACTTTTTATGCAAATTTTCTATGTGTATAGGAAGAAAAGTGTAATAAAACAGCAGTCATCAGTGGGCGTTATGTTAAAGGGAGGCTGTTGTAAGTGGGATTGTAGTAAGTTGATGTATAATAATTATGCCGGAATACTCTAACGAAGAATATGCGGACATGCATCTGATGTACGGGCAAGCTCATGGAAATGCATGTCTAGCACAGCGCATGTACCGTGAGCAATTTCCAAGGAGACGTTGCCCAAGTTCGAAACTCTTCATAAAAATCGATAGACGATTACGGGAGACTGGATCGTTTAATACAGCAAGCATTGATGCAGGGAAACCTCGACATGTACGAACACCTGCAATGGAAGAAGATGTACTGAATATTTTTAAAGATAACCCCTCCACGAGTACACGAGCTGCTGCGTCTGAAGTCGGTGTTTCTCACCAAAGTGTGTGGCGTGTTCTGCGTGCAGAAAACATGCACCCCTTTCATGTGCAGCGGGTACAACTGTTATAAATAACAGATTGTGCTCAGCGGACAGAATTCGTACGCTGGTTGCTTAATGTAACAGAAAATAATCCACAATTTCTGGAAAATATTTTATTTACTGATGAAGCAACATTTACGAGAGAGGGCGTGGTAAACACGCACAATATGCACACATGGTCATATACAAATCCGCACACTGTTTTCCCGTCGAACGCACAACAAAAGTTCAGTGTGAACATATGGGCAGGTGTCCTCGGCGATTATCTCATAGGACCATATTTACTCCCAGATGTACTCAATGGCAGTACGTACTTGGTTTTCTTACGGGATATCTTACCGCAGTTATTGCAAAATGTGCCAGCAACATTGCGCCACAATATGTGGTTTATGCACGATGGCGCACCGGCACATTTTTTCATAGGTGTTCGCAATCACCTCAATTCAACATATCCTGGGAAATGGATTGGACGCAGTGGACCCGTTGCTTGGCCTGCACGCTCTCAAGACCTCAATCCGTTAGACTTTTTTGTTTGGGGACACCTTAAATCGCTGGTGTATGAAACGCCTGTGGATACACCGGAGGATTTACTAGCGCGAATCGTTGTCGCTGCAGGAGACATATTCCCAACTCCGTCGGAGTTTTTCGGCGTGTTCGCCAATCTTTACGACGTCGCTGTCGGCTGTGCGATTCTGTTAATGGGCGCAACTTCGAACACCTATTATAATAATGTCCGTTCGTCTGCCTTCCGACATTGAACTGTGCAGCGCAGGCCAGAAGACTATGCTTCACATATGTCATAAAGTACGTGGAATGTAATTCTTTATTTGTCATTTTTCTTTTATTTTCAACACTTTTTGGCACAGTATTTTGTAAGTCACAGACTGTGGTGTACTCAAATTGTAAATTACAAAGTTTGTATGAATTAATTTAAAATTTAGTGTCTTTTTTAAATTTATAATTAATAAAATTATTATGCTATTTGTTATTATTATTTCCTATCATAAATTATGATGCACATATACATACAATAATTGTCCATGTAAAACATGTACTGAAACTTCTTGCATAGTTACAAATCGCAATATTTTTAATTATTTCCGAATTTTCACCACCAGTTTAATTTTAAGGAATTTAACTTAAGCTTTATATCAATAAAAGATCACTTTAAAATGTAGACTATTATTGTAAAGTTATTTTGGTTCATTCAACTCTTGAATAATTAAAAATGTTGCACCTCAGAAGAAGCATGATCGAAAATGTATAGTTGAGAGTAATTAAAAAGGCGGTGTTTCCAATCGTGATGGGCGGAGTTTAACTTTTGCTAGTGTCAAAGAAAGCGGAGTTGTAACTAAGAAACTGATTAATTTCTCTCACACAATTAAACCGATATGGTTCATTGTAAGCTTTTTCGAAAGTTTTCGGAATGGACCAAATTTTACTACATTTTCCTTGTTGTAGCTAGAGTTGTCTTTTTGGAATTAACGATTAACTATTTTGATGTATATTGGATTTCGTACTTTTTTCACTGTTTCAGGGCTTGTAACTCGTCAATAAATATTGCTATTTTAATACAATTGATGTCATTTTGTAGGTTTTACTCTGCTCTTTCTAAATATGTGCTTCGTTTTTATGTAGCATTATCGATAGTTTAGCAATGAGGGTTCTTTTACAATTTTCCGAATTTTCATTCTATTTGCTGTAACTTGAAAACTATTGAGATCCGACCAGGCTTTATATACTGATTTATGCTCCATGTGATCTCCTCTATTATCCCTATTAATATTGGACCCCTTTAACGGAACACCCTGTATATACAGGGTGTAACTGAAATGCTTCAACAAACTTCGAGGGATGATAGTACTCATGAAGACGAACAAAAAATGCAATGGAACATGGGGTCGCAAATGACGTTTAACCCCTTCAGGGGCAGTGGTATGTTTATGAAAGCGCTTAATTTTAATACCAAAACGCCATAATGGCACCAGAATTTTGCTAAAATCTTTTCCATTTAATATGTATGTGAAATATAGCTTTTTTCATATTTACAAACAAATTTTTTTATAAATTCCGGTGCCAGTCATTTATTTCAACATTTTAGTACTAAAAGTAGTTTGCCCCTAAAAGGCTTAAAGGACACAAATAGAGAAAATGCGTCTGAAAATGGACTGGCACCGGAATTTACAAAAAAAATTGTTTGTAAATAAGAAAAAGGCTATATTTCACATAAATATTAAATGGAAAAGATTTTAGCAAAATTCTGGTGCCATTGTGGCGTTTTGGAATTAAAATTAAGTGGTTTTTTAGACATACCACTGTCCCTGAAAGGGTTAAATGTCATTTGCGACCCCGTGTTCTATTGCATTTTTTGTTCATCTTCATGAGTACTATCATCCCTCAAAGTTTGTTGAAGCATTTGAGTTACACCCTGTATATATATATATATATAAGCAAATCTAAAATTTATACGTTAAAAATATAAATTAGAAATGAAATGTATAAATTCAAAAAAGCAAAATTAAAAAAAATAAATGGAAATGCAACTTGACTTGAAATAAACGTAAAGCATATCATTACCAGGCAATTTTTTCACTTTACCATCCTCCCTGTACTAGAGCATTGAAATATTGATTAGTAGCCAAGGTGGGGATCAGACGGCCTGAGTACCATTATTTTAATAAAATATTCTTCCCCTTATCTAACCGCAGATATTTCAGCCATTAAACAAGTTGAAAATAACTTTGCAAAATTAGTGGTATTCAGAGTATTTGCAACTCACCGTCCCATAATTTTTTATTTCCATATTTAGTTCACCTTATTTAAATTTAAAATTTTATTTATTTTTACACTTTTACAATATGCAAGTTAGCTATTCCGAAACCTGAGAGGCTCCATTTGTTTATGATTTATCTGTTGCTCCTCCCACCTTCTGACAAGAAAGAGGCCAGTTTTATGTTTTTTTTTTTTTTTAATCTAAGTTTCTTGTTTTGATATCCGATATTGCCGTGTTCATACTTTAAAATTTATTTTTATATCGAATAAATTTTTTTACATTTAGTTATTACATTCATATCCATTAATATTTCATATATTATCATATTTCCACTTAATTTGTATATATTTCATGGGCTCAAAAGAGGTGTGTAGCACCTGGTGCACATACGTTTCTTTATGCTTAAAAAGGCATACACACACACACATATATATAAGGAAGGTGCTCCTATTATGGCTATGTTCTCATATATGGCCACCCCCCTCTGTTATACGTTATCTAAACAAAAAATTCGCTAAATGGCATGAGCAATTGGGCATACCGTGAAGGAGCATCTTAGTGTGTCATGTGATCACTTGCAGCTAGGTTGTAGAATTTGACGTCAATTTCCTATTTTATGCTTTTGGTGTGATCGCTTCTTGTTTTTATCTGAAAACTCTCCTTTTGTATGCAAGTTTTTAAAAGAATTTTGTTTTTATAATATCATCATATTCTTATAATATCATCATATTTTTTTAATGTTTGGTAATCAATTGGTGCTGTCGTTGACGCTATCGTCATTTTACGTGTTGTTTAAAATCAAACAATTTTCATGAAAGCTGTCCTGCTCCTAATATCACCATCCCAGTGCACCATGCAAGCCTATGATAAAGAACCATTTTTTTTGTCCTAATTGCGATAAGTATTTTGTTTTAACCTTTTTTTCAACTGTGAAAGGATTTCGCATTTTTTCTAAATATAAACTTAAATTGTAATACCAATTTTGTAATCAACTTCATTTTTGAAATACAAAGGACATGAATTGTCACTTTACTAAACAGCGTAGAACCAACAACGTGAAAAAATGTCGCTTCGAAGCTGTTTAGTAAAGAGATAATTCGCATCCTTTGTATTTCCGTAATGTACATGTTCTCAAACAAAAACATGTTTCGTATTCAAAATAAGATTATCATTTGCTTTTTCATATTAAAATAATAAATTCTATGATAAATAGTTAAATTTTTATTTATTATTTTATATATATATATATATTTTTGTATATTAGAATCTACCTTAAATATTCACATATATATTTATAATTTTGTGGGTTTCATGATAATTATTCAATTTTCACCAATTTAATTAAAGGCTAAAATTGCATTTCACTTTTTTTCCCCTCATCATAATAATAAATTTCTTTAATAATTTAGTTCCACACTTATTTAAAAACTATTATATACATTTCCTCAAATCACTCCACTAGCTTATGAATTTGTTTTCAGAAATTACTTCATTATTATAAACATTAGGAATGCATTAGCGATTTCCTTATTAGCACATCGATTCGTCTGCTATGAAAAATATACTGTTTTCCAAAAATCTTTTTGATTCCTCCTCTTTATTCCCAACCTTTTTATAGGTAGTAGCAGATTTTTGTGAACAAAGTTTATATTGAAAACTAGCCTTGTTTCTTTTTATTGAAATTATTATTTATGATTTGAATATTATGTCAATGTACCAATATTTTAATTTAATCTTTTAAACGTCAACATGTTTAATGTATGTATTTTTTGCATGTTCCCGGTTTGAGAATTTGTGAGTTTTCAATTTTTCAATTTCTTTTTTTTTTTTTATCCTAGATACTGCCACTCTCCCAGAATACAAGTTAAACAATTTTCTCAGTCTATTTTTGTTAATTTTTTATAGAAAGCCTTACCCGAAAAAATCAACAACTTACTAGCGCTCACAACTAAAACAACAACACGTGCCGAGATTGAGCGATAGCGAATGTTAATTCTACCGTCACGATCTCATTTTTTCCCGTGTTCCCACTTATTTTTTAATGGACTAATCCGCTCCTTTGGGTGCCACTCTTCGAAAGAGCCGTTCGTTTCCACAAGCGTCTCGATATAGCTCCCTACGTAAAATTTTCACTATGCCTCTTGGCTCTAGGAGTTGACGCTAGTTATTTGAGGTTGTTGCATTTAAAAGACGAAGCCACGGACACAGAGGAAGAGCGCTTTGGAAAACTTTGTTTTGGTCGGATGATGGCATATAGTTCAGCGAAAATTTCTTGCACAAATTGTGTTCGAATATTCACAGAAAAAATAAATTTATATCAGCACATAAAAAAAAAAAATCATCCGAATGAAAACATAGACCTCCAAAAAAGAAAACGGATTCAATGTTTAATATGTGGACATTTCTGCATCTCTATTAGAGATCTGCATAGTCATATTCAAACAGATCATGCAGATGTAAAACTATCATTTGAAAAGTCTTCTTAACCCTTTCAGGCACAAAGTACTTATGTTACTAAAATGTTGAAAAGATTGAATGACACCAGGATTTAAGGACAAATTTATTTGAAAATTATAAAACTTTTCTTCACGTACATTATAAAAAGCAAAAAGTTTAGTTCAAAATTCTGGTGTCATTGTAGAATTTTGTGATTAACATTAAGTGGGACAGAATTTAACCCACCATGCCGGAAAGGGTTAATACCCCCCTACCCCCCCAAAAAAATGCCGGTTTTATTCTTCAAATTATCGTAGACACAATCATTTTGTAGACAGTTACATATTGATTAGTAATCATGCTTAAGTATTCCTTTATTAAAAATTACAAGACATGATGGTCTAAATCTCCCCACCCCTTCCTCTGACGATATTTTTATGTGCCTTCAAATAGTCATAGACACTTGAAATTTTGTATACAGGTAAATCCTTAATAGTACACATGCTATGACAATTTGAAGGCTGATAAACAAGTGTTAGTTTTTTGTCAGCTGGTGGGAGGCGATTCTCCTTAAACCCCACCCGTTGACGTTTCCAAAATCGTAGTATTTAACCCTTTAGCGGGAGGTTTTCACAAAAAGGACACCTAATTTTAATTTCAAAACTGACAGGCGGCACCAAGAATTTTTAATTAAATTTTTCCTTTTATATAGTACAGAAAAATAAGCAAGTTTTTATTTTCTAATAAATTCTTTTGTAAATTCTGATGTCAGTCCATTATTTCATCATTTTGAAAACAGACTTACTCCGCGCCGGAAAGGGTTAAGCATTATCACTATTCAGGTTCTACCTGTGTCCAAAATGTCTAGTGTCCATGACTATTTAAAGACTCGAAGAAAAATATTTTTTGTCGGGTGAAGGGGGGATACATCATCTTCTGTTGAATTTTTCAATAAAAAACTACTTAAGTATTATTAATATTCAGGCCGTACATGCATACAAAATTCATATGTGTATGACAATTTGAAGTAACATAATCAAAAATGTTATTTTGTTGTCAACTGGGAAAACGGGTTCCGTTGGGCCCCTCTTGTTTGAAAGTCCTTGAAATTTCCAAAATTCGAGTATTTATACACCATTACTATTCAAGTTCTACTTGTATTCAAAATTTCTAGTGTCTATGACTATTTGAAGACTCAAAGAAATATATTATATTTTTTATCGCATGGAGGGGGGGAGGGGTAAACAATCTTCTCTTGATTTTTTCAATAAAGGAGACCTTAAGCATGATTAATATTCAGGGTATACCTGCATACAAAATTCATGTGTATGTGACAATTCGGAAGCATATAAAATTTCTAGTGTCTATGACTATTTGAAGAATATTTGAAAAAAAAATTTTTTGGGGGGGGGAGGAAAGTTCGTATCTTCCGAGGAATCTTTCTAAAAAAGAATACTTAAGCATGATTGCTATTTAAAGCTCTGCTGCGTCTGGAATTCGGTTCAAAACGCCGACTTTGACAGTATTTTCTGAAAATTCTTCTGCCTTAACAAAAAAAAACATATTTTGTTTACAAAGTTTTTTAGTAAAATCACCTGCCAATTTAATGAATTTCCGAACAAAAATGAATTTAAAAAATGTGTCAGAAAGTACTATTTTTGAATTTGAGAACTGTCTTAATAAATTTGGCATTTATTGAGGGAGGGGCCAATGATAATTTTTGAGGACTGTTTAGTATACTACTATAGAAGAAATAAGTGACTAAATTGGTATTATTTATTAAAATGCGAAAAAAAAATCGGCAAACTGTTGTAGATATACTGAGATTTCTTATTCTTCGCTAAACTAGTAATACGTAGTTAAATATAGTTTCGATTGCACACCAGGCCGATTTCTCCTTAGGGACCGAAGCTATATCGAGAAGCTAATCTAGTTTCCAATTGTATTGTAGTATAGAGATGGCAAAAGAGTCGGAGAATCCACTGTGAAACTCGATTCCTTCTGATGGAGTCGTACTATCGATTCACTGCTAGAAAGCTATCTCAACTCTAAAGAGTCGAACTTTCAACTCAGAATGAGATTCGGAATCAGGTTGTCGAAACCAGTTCAACACAGTATCTGAGCAGTACAGAGCCCGGAGTCCAGAGTTTAACACCGAGTTGGATTTTGCCTTTTTCGACATTGAGTCGCTGATGATATCAGGAGGAGGATTGTATAAATAAAAGGGGCGGGGTAAAGGTGCGAAGTGTTTCCTGAATGCTTAATTGAATTTGCCGTATGCTAGACACCGGATACGAGATCAAGCATTTGTTATGTGTGGATTTTTCTAAAAAAGAGGAAGTAGGATTGAATACTGGAAAGTTTTTGAGTTGTTTTGTTTCATGTAATTTAGAAATAAATTAGAAGAAAGAAAAATTAAAATTTAGTAACAGGTTATTATAAATATGTTTTGTTATCGAATTTATTTTATAATCAATGTGTTTTATTTAAAAATGGATATTATTTTATTTGGTTTGCGTGTATATTGTCGTTTTAATTTATTTTCATAAATGTAAGAATTACGTAGATAATTTAAAAGAATGATACATAATTTCTTAAAAGTTCAACGAATCGATTTTTTTTTAACCGTTTTATATATAAAACCAGATTTAGAAGTTATTTTCAGAATTCTTCTTTCCTGTTCCCGAGAATCTATCACGGTGTTAAGAATTAAATTTTGAAAAACGATAAGTCACATAATGTAAAAATATGACACAAATAATATCTTCTATCTTCAGCTATCCCCGGGTGTGAAGGAAGGGCCAAAAATAATAAATCGTAGCTTTCGTGATGAAATTTTCCTGCATTCTAAGTGTCAGAATATAAACGTTAGATTCGAAGGATTTTTTTTAAATTTAGCCCCATCGCTCACCAGGAAAATAGGAAGGGGGAGGGGCATAAAAACGTATCTCCGCATTTATCAAGGTATTAAAGATGAAATTTAGAAAGCGGATGAATTGCAAAATATAAACAGCAGATACGAATAATTATTTCGTTATTTCGTTTCCTTGTAAACCTTGGGGCGACGGAAAACCTTTTTTTAATTTTTATTTTAATCATTTACAGTTTTTTTATCATACTTTTTATGTAGTCACTAAATTATAGTAATTCATAAATGCAGATATTTTATTTAGCAGATCAAAGAGCGTTTTTCAATTTTCCATAAAAGCAATGCATTTAAAAATAAAGTAAATATAAATAAATAACAGACAGCCACCAATTGATGTTTAAATCTAATTTTTAGGTCACGACAATCACAATAAAGTGATTACAAGAAAACAATCGACAAAAATGAAATATCTATCATATGTATTAGAAAATAAAATACATTGTTAGAATTTTTATTGCTGCACTGAGAATATTTGAAATTTTATGGAATGTGGGAAAGAAATTTATCTTTCAAACGTGTCAGAAAAATTCGCAATGATGATCAGAGGATTTTTTCATTTTTTTCTGGTTTGGAACAGATTTTAGTTCTATTTATGGAATGTCACAAGAGTCCTTCCAACGGAACGTTATTTGCGAATTACTGTTTTAATAAAAACATGCTCTATACAAAATTTATGTATGTTAATTGTGAGAAAAGAGATATTTTCTACTTTTTATTGGTTGCGATAATTATTGCTCCATGATAAATATTATTTTGAATTACTTTCCAACCAACCAACCCTACTTCTGCAGGTTTGTCGAGAGTCGACTCATTGTATTAAGGGGCATCGTCACTCAGAGAAAATATCCTGTTTCGCTCAGAGAGTCTATCAGTGCTTTCCCCCTCCCTGCTGTCAAAGAAGCGTTTACCGTTAAATACCGTCCTGTATCGGTAGTCTGTTGACAGAATTTTTGTCTCTGTGGTCAGGGAAAAGTGACCCACAGCTCTCTCCCCCTTTAGAGGGAGCTGATCTATTTTCGTTAGAGAATGCTTTTGCAGAGAATACGAGGTTCTCTTTGAGTATTTTTATGTGTGTAACCAGGGAGTTTGAAACATTCAGAATAATTTCGACTTTTATACCGGCATAAATTTATTAAATACCAGCTCTTTAGCAAATGCTAGATGGAAATAAAATTTGGCAATAAAAAATGATTCAATGTAATTTTTCTGGCCAAAATTATTTAGATGTACTTCTTGCTAAAAAGCGTAAAATAAAAATATTATAAACAGTAAAATAAGTTTTATTAGACTGTTGACATATTTCATAATTTAGATGTTTTAACTTACTTTATATTATCTTTATTGTATGTTCACCTTTATCTTCAAATTTTAAGATACATTAAATCAAATTGTTTCTGAACATTTTCCAAATTTAATTAGATAATTTGCAATATTTAAAAAAAAATTTCTTTAGATTGCGTAAAGCAACATTAATTTTGTACTGAAAAACAAATACACATTCGATTCTAATTAATTACTTCAATGTGTATTTAAAACAAACAAGCAAAAAGTATTTTTATAGATAAAAATTTATTAGACATCATCATGTAAATGAAATGGACGGAGAGTGAAGATTTTACTAAGTCTATAAGTTGCATAATCCTTTTTCAATATAAGATATTTAAACATGTTCATAAATTTATTAAACACATTGAAATTCGATATTTTCTTGGGATTTTGTGCCTATTTTATAAACGATAATATATAGCCATCAGTATTTCGCTTTGGATGAAATAATGACAATCTATTGTGAAATTGTGAATGTAGTAACTTCCGCTCTTAAAAAAGCACCAAAAAACAAAAAAGTAAAAAGACGTCAGAGAATTTAACAAAATATCTTTGATTATTGAAATTATTTCATGTATTGGCATTTATTTTAGCATTTTCATAATGAAATTAAGGTAGAGTGCAAAATGAATATAAATTATACCAAAAATATTCCAAGTGGTGTTTTCTAATAGAGCTTTATTTAGCAAAAACATATTATGAGATTTACAATACTGCAAAAATGAGGCCATTACTACAATATTTGAAAAATATTATTCTTTTTTTTTTCTTTAGTTTTGATCATCTGTTAATAAAATTGACACTAATAAAAAATATTAAAATTTCCGAAGCTCAATACATAATACTAATTTTCAGTTAATTCTGCCATTGTCATCTATGCAATTAAATGATACAATATTCAATATATATACACTATATATGCAGCAATATATATATAATTCACCAAAAATAAAATACTAGAGTATAATACTGTTAATATATGTACATATGAGAAAATGAAAATCATTAAATAAAAATTAGTTTTGCGCATGCTAAGAACCCCCTCCCCCCATTCTTCCCACCAAAAATATCCATAACAATATTAACTGAAAGAAAAAAATAATATATTTGGCGTTGCATATTTAAATTTTCATTTTCAGAATTATACATTTGTAAATATAGTTACAAAAACAACATATATCTATTGACTGCTTGCCCTAAAAACTTTGATTTTTTTTATCGAAGCTTTCTTACACTTTTCCTTGAGTTTATGAAAATTTTGTTATTTTAAACAATACAACACAACTGTTATTTTAAACAATACAACACAACAATCTATATTATAAAGGCCAAACGTGTCCGTGCGTAACGCATACGTCATTTTGCGAATGGCAACAGCTGACGATGAAATTTCGGTTTTGTGATTTTTGCTATTGCAATTTTTTAAATTTCTAAACATAGCACATTTTAAATTTTTACACCGTTACAGAGGACAAAAAAATTACTTTCAAATGCAATTTGTTTGAAAACTATATCTTAATTGCCTGATATATTATGGCTTATAAAATAATTTTTAAGCATGAATTTTGAAACGCCCAATAAAAAAAATGGAAGAATGGAACATTATAATTTATATATAAAAAATGGAACATTATAAATTTTTAAATAGTTACAGGTAGTAAAATTAATGAATTTTGAAATAAAAACGTCACAAGAATAGAGTGCCTTTATATGAGAGTAGCGTTATACCGGATACAAAATTTGATTAGTTCAGACGATTTTGGAGAAAAGGAAGCTTTGTAATAATTTAAAAATTTAAAAGAAAATTATTTGCTTACACCATAAACAAACATCGGATATTTTAACAGATAATATAAACAGAAGATATTGTTTTAGCTATTGCATTTTTATGAATAAAATATAAAAAAATTATTTCACAAATTTAATAAAAATGCATATAAAAAGTTAATATGAGCAGTAAGAAACACCGTTTTAATTCATATTTCATCAGTATTACAAATAATGTTAACGGTCATTGCGAAGTTGGAAAAAACGAATATACATCAAATTCGTTAATATCGCGATCACTATATCGCATGCATAAGATGATGAATAATAAATTAACAAAGAAGCATCACTGGATGCAGCGAACTCCCTGTATTAATAATACCAAAAAAATAATAAATAAACAAAACCCTTGAAATTCGTTAATGTCGCGATCACTATATCGCATGTATGAACGCTTAGTACAAAAAAAAAAAAAAAAAAATACATAAAAAAAAAAAAAAAAAAAAAAAAAAAAAAAACTGGATGGATACCGCATGTATGAGCGCTTCACGCACAAGAAAAGCAAAGGAACCAGTAAAAAAAAATCACTAAATGCAGAAACTTTGACAAATAAAAATATGAAAAATCTATTAGAAAAAAGGAAAAAAAATGGTTTTCGCCTGCGTTCTGTAACCCGGGAAGCCCGGGTTCGATTCCCTAGTTATTTTAAACAATACAACTGACTGCTTCCCCTAAAACCTTTATATATATATATTTTTCGAAACTTTGTTACACTTTTCCTTGAGTTTATGAAAATTTTGTTATTTTAAACAAAGAAACTGCTGCAATTTCTATATCATTTCTGTATGTATATACTAGTCACATTCTGAATGTAAATAATATCTGAATTTTCCTATTTTTATACAGGACATATAAAGAGCAGTATTTATGTAGATTGAAACTTAGCAACTAAACAAGATTTTAAAAACCATTAATTGTTCCAAATATACCATAGTAGAGTTTTCCCATTCATTAGGAAGACTCATAGTTATCTCCCACATATTTTAGTAAATTATTATTATTATTATTAGTTTTGATCATATTTCAATAAAACTGACACTATTAAAATATATTCAAAATTCCGAATCCTCCCATTGTCATCTATTCAGTTAAAATATACAATATTCAATATAGATACAATATATATGCAGCATAATATATATTTAAAAAATTAGTAAAAAATGCATATCTTAGCAAAAATGCATGAGTAATTAAAGCAGGGTATCTATCTCAGAATTTCATGGCCTTATTTACGTGTAAGGAAAATTCTCATAATTTTCTCGTAGAAGCTTTTCCTGAAAGATTACATAAAAATCAAACCAATTCATTAATCAGATATGGGGTTAAAAAAAAAAGTTATGATTTTTTTTTTAATTCTCCCCCGTTATACAACAATACATTGCTAACGAAATCCATTTTTATTTATTTATTCTTTTATTTTTTAAAGTTTTTCATCTGTTATTAAAACACTTTTTGAAACAAAATTCATCTAAATATATCACAAAATATACTGGATACTTTTAAAGATCGCCTTTAAGTAAAAATAATTTCTAAAAAATAAATTAGTAAAATGTTCATTTATAACCTACTTTCTTAATCCTACTTCACTAATCCTATATTTCTGATGTCAATATCAGCATACCTTTTTCTATGCACATATACAAAACGCACAACGATGAATTAGGTATCATACGAAATGTTTTTGAAAAGGATGCTTTTTACAAAGTACACTCACATTTCGTTAAAACATGTTGTTTTATTAATAATTGTAATTAAATAAAAATTAATGAAAAACACAACCATTAATCTCGAAGATTGCGTACGAAAGCTCCGTAGGAGTGCACAGGTATTATAATAATAAAAGATACAACTTACTGAGTCTATTATTAGGAAGACTTCCATCAAGGTATTTCCTTGTGCAATTCAAATACAATGTGCACAAAAAAAAAAAAAAAAAAAAAAAAAAAATTTGCTTTAATTTTTTAGTTGTTGGAGATGGCAATGTTCCATAGGTAGAAACAATAAAGTTTCTTTTTATTTCTTATCTTACAAAACTGTACTCCACGAAATGAATCTATTACACAGAGAGACCAAATTTATGAATGAAATTAATAGCTATTCAGAAATACCAATGTCCATCCTCTTAATGTCCCCTCTATTAATATATTAAGAAAAAGTCTGGAAGATTGATTGATACACTTGTAATTTGACCTGATAAGTAGACTTATTTACTCAAAATAGATCAAAAATCATAATGAAAGAGTTTCGTACATAATTCAGTAATCAGCTTGAATTGCTACTCAAACAGTAAGAAAAATGAAAATATATTCAGATTAAAAGCAAACTTAAATATATGGTTATTTTATTGTTGAGGGTAAAAGCCATGATATTATCTTACGGGGAAAATTTTTTAAATTTTGAATATCTTAATTATAACAGTTTTTATTGTAATAACTTTGCAATTTTAGGTGGACGTTTTATTGGTGCGCTTTTTTCTGGGTGTGCTTTTCTCTGGTGCGCTTTTTTCCGCCTACCAATGTATTTATGCTATGTCAAGTACTATAGCAAAATTTCAATATTCCGCATGCAAAATTAACTGAGTTTTGATGCTATGAATTTTGTGACATTTCGAATCTTTTCATAAAAAAAAAAACCGCCAATAAGTATTTCCGGTAATAACATTTTCTAGTTTTACTGCCAGAAAGCTCCAAAATTTCATATTAAAAAAAGGTTCTAAATTTACGAATTTCGAAGAGGTATTTTAAATGGAAATAAGCATATCATAAGATAAAACGATAGACCCTGGATAAATCATGATAAGAGGGCGCAAACACTATAGGGTAAAGCCAAATGCCCTTGAAAAAAATACGTGATTTTGACGCAATTGTATAATTTTGTTTTTCAAATTTGTGAATGAAAGAGTACGTTTATGTTACATCTTATTGATGGAAGCATTTCGATATTTTTATTTTAGGGTTCAAGAACAAGCAAAGACGTCTATATATGAAAAATTGTAGATGCGTAAATATTTATTTAATTAAATTTTCTGAAACTGTCAAGCCATGCAGTTCCTATAGTTGCCGCGCGTGGCGGAGGATTTTGCCCCTAAATCAAAGTTCGTTTCGATAGATTTTCATTTAAAAATATATGAAATCCTACAAATTAGAGAGTGTTCGCTGTCGAAAATAGCGGTACCCCCCATATTCGCATATAATATAATTTCCATAATATTAATATATATTTATAATTATATAATTATATTAAAATATAATACATATTTTCTATAATATTATTTCCATAATATATAAATTCCATAATATTTCGCATTATGCTCAAGTAATAGTCATTTGCCAAATCCAAATATACATGCAATTTCCAAATAGTATATAGCATAGTAATAACGCTTGACGGCAGTGTTTCAAAAAACTAAAAAATGTTATTTCATGATTGCATTATTAGTAACGAAGAGACTATATATAATTACTTTGACACAGGTGAAAAATTTTAATTCATCTTTTAATAAAAAAATGTGCGAAAGAACATACAGAGGCTAGAATTAAAATTTGTGCTTAAAAAAATGTAATAAGAATTAACATAATAATAAAAATAATTATTTTTTATGTTGATGTTAAATATCATTTGATGTATTATTTCAAGTATAATAACTCGTCTACCTTATATAAATTCTAAAAGTGAATGTAATTATGTAAAACAGTAACAAAGTATGTAACAAATGTTACAAATTATGTAAAACTAACTATAATGCAAACAAAGTGTTAAAAATATATTTGAAAATTATTGAAATAAACTACATAAAGATTTAAAATAATCAAATTAAAAACATGGAAATAAACTGTGTTTATGAAAAACAGAATTCTGGAAAAGAAACACACTATACTAGCTTGAAAATTTCTTTCCTTTACTCCCTAATACTAACCCCTGAAACATCTCCCCTACCTAACTCATTACTCAAATCGAACAAAGAGAGCGGGGAATCCTTTCATATCGAGTGATAGATTGCCTAGCTGGGGGAAAGCATCGAACTGATCAAAATAGAAATATATATTTTATTTTAATTATAGCTACTTCCCTAATAAATTAAAATAAAATATTTTTATATCAATGTATAAATCAGAAACACTAGTTTTTTCCGCGTTTTTTAAAATTTTCAAACAACCTATTAGAACTGCCAGAAATTCCAATTTACTGAGGCATAGTAATTATTTTGATCATACTCAGATTATTTCACATGAAATCAAGTATTTAAAATTATTTTTAATAAAAAATGAAAACTGGGGTAAAGAACGACAAGTTTTAAGAATTGTATGCAAAAAACAAAATAAAAAAATCTCCATTATTTCATGAGATATCCTTAGAAAAGTGAGGAAACTTATCCCCATTGGATTAACATGGAGAACGGAAAAGGAAAATTTAACTGACGAGCACCCTTAACTCATCAAGCAGCAACGGAGTAGATTTAGACTCGACTCTGCCAAGTTAGTCGAAATGCCCATCCCTACTTTAGTAAGCAATTTGCGATCGAGAAACACTTTATGATGCATAGTTTATTTCAAGCCTTTACGGGCTTGACTTCGAGAAAGGAAGTCAAAGAGGAACAGCGTAGGTGACTGAACAGTGAACAGTGAACAGAAGAGTGCATTGATGGATTTCCTAGTTTGCGAGAAACTACATCCAGTATATGAGTAGTCGTATAACTAATCCTGAGAGAGCCATAATAATGAGTAAAAAATTTAAATAACAAGAGTTAAATTAGAGTTTAATGAATAGCTAAGCAATAAATGAGAATAGAAAATGATAAGTAGAGAGAATTATAAACTTGCAAAAATAACAGTCTAGTGCGAGATCGCGAATAATAAAAAAGAATAAAATTTTTAGAATTACGAAAGAAGTGTAAATAAGTTGACTAAGAAAAGTAAAAATGTTAACTGTTCGAACACAACGATAGCGAATGCATTTTGGAAAGGCAAAGTGAAAAATCTCTAAAAAAAAAGGCAACTTTTCAAGGCCATACAATAAATATATGGATAATATAAAGTATAAGTGTATTAACAAATACATACAGTTAATATAATTTTTTTTTTTTTTTTTTTTACGTTTAATGTAATACATTAAGTATATAATTTTTTTTTTTTTTTTTTTTTTTTTTTTTTTTTTTTTAATTTAGTTAAATTAAAAATTCAAAAGGGAAGTGTTAGCCCAAAGTCGAATCGTCAACAAGGACGGAATAACGGGGTTATAAACTGAAAAAAGGATCGCGAATGTCATAGTCTGGTAACACGAATATGAACTCGTAAAAGTAGGTATAAATGGTAATGGCAGTGTATCCCCAGATAGTTGCAGTCAAATGTGATGACAGTAGAACACAGAGTTAAAAAGAAGCAATTTATAACAAAGTGAAATTACAGTGCAAGAAAGAGTCTATGAGAATTGCAAATGTATGTGAGGAGAAAGTGTATTGGGATTATGTGTGATTGGTTAGGTTGAGCTCATTGGCAAAATTATCAAGCTCGTTAATTATTATAATCATTTTCTCGAATGGGTTTTTACACTTTTGTGTTTCTGTGGATATTTGTTTTATGCATTTTAATAGTTTGGTAATTTGAAGGAGTTCCTTCATGTCTTTGAATATGTCGAACATGTTATTAAAGGATTCTACATAATCGGTAGAGGAGGAAGTTGGTGTAGGGTGGGGGGAGGTGTTGTTGTCAGTGGAGGTGGAAGGATTAACAGAAGTAGTTTCCTGTGTATCTTCCGTTTGTGAAGTAGCAGTTGAGTCGAGGTGTGTAGTAATGTTAGTGGTGACAGGGGAGTTTTTTGCTTTTTCAACATAATTAAATTCTTTCATTATTTCATAAAGATCTTGGGCGTTTTTGGAGGTGATGTGCCTGGGGATATTTTTAGTAGTGGGTGTGTAATTGTCATTTTTAGAGTTAGGTGGAATATGTTTTTTAGAGTTTTTGGGGTTTTTCGGACAACCGCCGTATGAGGCCGGGTGCGCAGCACCGCAGTTTGCACAGGTAGGGGTAATCCTACCGGGTGTTGGGCAATTACCAGTGAGGTGGAGGCCTGCACATTTGCAGCACTTGGGGTCGAAGTTACAAATTTCGCTGGCGTGCCCGAATTTTTGGCAACGATAGCACTGTTTAGGGTTATTAGAATTACGAAAATGCTCTATATCAACTTTGATGTAACATAGTTCATGTATGTCGTATATTTTGTCGAAGTCTTTACAGGGGAGGACATTAACCATGTATAAAGGCATCCCCATACCAGTTTTTTTGTTTCTTAACATGGCCGCACGAGTGGCGGTGAACCCATGTAAGGCTAGCTCATCAATGATGTGAGTAGGATCAGTGTTTGGGGGAATACCCCTGACGCAAATTTTCTTGGGTCTTTGATCTTTAGGTTGAATTGTCGTGAATTTTAGTGATTTATCGCACAAGAATTTTTGAATTGCCCGAAATTGGTCTTCAGTTTTGCATTGGATTTTGAGTAACTCTCCTTTTAGGCAGATAGAAGGTGGATTGTCAGTATTTATTTCCTTAATTTGTTGGGCGATTAATCGCCAATCAATTTCGTGGAATTCGACAAAGAAAGGGTGGATTTCTGGTTTTTTTGTACCAGATATGACATTCGCAGGATCAGAATTTGGAGTGGAGGTCTGGTCCATAGCTTCCAGGTGAACCTCGGGAGACAGATTCTTAAATTTGTTACTAAGTTCTATGCCAGCGTCAGTTTGGCTATGGCGACGCTTGTCACCGCGTGGGGCATGGAGAATTGGGCTAATACTTCTAAGAGCGCCTAGGTTATTCATTATGTCAGTTTTAAAGAATTTATATAAACCAGAATTGAGAACAAGACTATGATTATATGGCTCCCCCAAAAGAGAAATACCAGATTGGAATAAGTTTCTCACCTGCTGCTTGCAGTCATCATTAGTAGTGAAGTCTGGCCGGAGTTGTAAGGCTCGAATTTCATCATCTATGCCTTGAAAAAGTTCACGGAGAGCAATATTCGCCGGCTCGTGGTGGGTCGGGAATGTTTCAAACTCTTGGAGAAACGTGGATGGTTCCGCACCGTCGATAATCCTTTGCAGCTTTTCTATCAGCATACTCGCATCTTTCTCGGCTTGCGAAGCCGTCGTCATCGTGGATGAATCAATAACACCCGGAACTATACTATCGTCAATCTATCACCAGAACATAAACTAGAGGAGCGCCGGAATAACACGTCCGATCAGATCAACAGTCATCGTGGATTATGTTGTTGTGGTCTTGTGTTGTCGCGTAGGTGACTGTCCTACTTATCAGTTTTATATATAAAATATTTTCAGAAAATAAATGTGGTGTAAAACTTTGATTTTTATTCTTACACTTTATTTGAATGTTAGTTCGGGTTCTTATTGTTTGTTGTCGATATTTCATTCTTCGTTACAAATAGTTAGACTAAACAGATTAAATTGTTATATCAATAAATAAATAAACTGATGGTCTTGTTTTTATATTGTCTAATAATTCTGTACTTTATTTGTACAGCGTGAGAGAGTGATGTAATTTCTAAATAAGTTTTATAAGCTATCTTTCGAATTTTTGAACAACAGCAAAAAAATAAAAGTGAAGACATAATAGTTACAGTAAAATGACAGTTGATAGTTACAGTAACGATAAATTGAAGAATGAAATTATTCGCACTGCGGACAATTTTCATCAGATAAAAAAAAAAAAAAATCATTTTTGGTGTCCATTTTCTCAGGTTTGACTGTATTTTTAATCTTCTATTTCTGGAAATGTGAATTTATTATACGGAAATACGTTAGTTGTTATTTTGGGACTGTGGTTTCTTTGAATGCATACAGATACCTTATGTTATTTAGATATGAATGCCCTACTTACAAGAAAGCTTACTCTCCATAAGCGCTTACTAAGAAAAAGTTAAAAAAATTTACAGAATGTTCTTCTCATGAGGATATATATATGTCTTTTAATGTATTCTGCGAAACCTGGAAATATAGCGTCCATAAAAAAATGATGAAATTTTTATTTTTTGGCGATTTATATTAGGTCGGCGACGCAATGAAATTTTAAAAAACGCTTTTATGATAAATACTTCTAAGGTAAATATTTTTTATCTCTATAAACTGAACTAGTATAAGTAAGTTTAACTAAAATAAATACACTTTTATAACGACACTTTTTCATATAGTACATTTACAATTACATGTATATATTATGAAATTTAACCATCGTATTTTATGGTTTAGAAGAAAATTTAAATAGATTACACTTGTTTCGAGCATAAAACTAATTGAGAACTTTCAAATCGGCTTCGATATTGTTATTTTAGGAGACAAGGGAACGGTATTGTTGCCATGTGCATATCAAAATTTAAAAAGGCAGCATTCTTAATCAGGCAGTTACTTTTAAAATAAACTTAAAACTTATCCAGCAGGTGAAGCCGTGTAAAATTGAAAACTGCATCAACACCTAACTTATATATATGTTATAGAAATTTACAAAAATAATAATAAACTATTTCGTCGTTAAGTTTGAAATCATTAAATTGAGCATTTAAACACTCATTTAAAAAGCAGTTTCAAAATGCATTAACATAGCCTGCGTTTGGCGAGGAAAAGGTGTTTCTCGCCAAATCGGGTCTTTTTGAGCCAAATACTTGAAAGTGTTTTATTTTTAACAGATTTTCTACTGGGTTTTTACAGCTAAATTTGACTAATCCATTAAAACGTACATGAGAAGTTTCATTAGCATTTTTTTAGCTCACAGGCTACCAAAGCCTGAGAGCTCATGTACCCGCAGATTCTGTATGTATGTATGTACGTACGTACATAACGGGATAACTATATTGATAGAAAGATCCGTTTTGCTTAAAATTTTGTTTATAGGTTCGTTGTGATAAGGCGCTTCCCTGATAGTTTTGGGGATCATCGGTTAAGATAAAGGGGAGGAACGGTGGGCTAATCTCCCCCTTAATTTAGATAAATGGATTTTTCATGCAGAATTATCCGATTTGCTTCAAATTTTGTATATAGGTTCATTGCGATAAGGCGCTTCCCTGAGTAGTTTTCAAGGTTCATTGGTTAAGTATAAAGGGGGGAACGGGGGGCTAATCCCTCCTTAATTTAGATAAATGGATTTTTTTATGTAGAATTATACGATTTGCTTCAAATTTTGTATATAGGTTTATTGTGATAAGGCTCTTCCCTAATTAGTTTTGGGGGTTGATTAGTTAAGTAAAAAGGGGGGAAAGGGGGATAATCTCCGCCTTAATTTAGATAAATGGGTTTTTCCTGCAGAATTATGGGATTTGCTTCAAATTTTGTATATAGGTTCATTGCGATAAGGCGCTTCCCTGATTAGTTTTGGAGGTTCATTGGTTAAGTATAAAAGAGGGAAACGGGAGGCTAATCCCCCTTAATTTAGGTAAATTGGTTTGTCATGCAGAATTATCCGATTTCCTTAAAATTTTGTTTATGGGTTCGTTGTGATAAGGCACTTCCCTGATTAGTTTTGGGTGTTCATTAATTAAATATGAGGGTGGGAACGGCAGGGTAATCCCCCCTTAATTTATTGTCGATTTTTGTTATTTTCCGAGGGGTATTATTTTTTGAAATAAGAGTATAATATACAATTAGTGTGAATAGCCTTTGAGCTCAATGCCACCAGTTTCACTGGGCACTTTTTTTTATTTCAAAATTTTCTGAGTATGCGCTTTAAAGAGACCTCCCTTGTTAGATATACCAAAACATCATTTTATGTGATTTGTATTAGTATTAGTGAAATCAACTTTTAAATATCCGTTAAAAATTACATGAAATCTGTTTATCGAAACTTGAATAACTAAAAAATAATAGTATCAATTATATACGGGGAATGGATATCAAGTAAAAAATGGAAATGGACAAGGAACCAATTTTCTTGATATTCCAAGTGAATTCACACGTGAATATGTTTCCTTGACATTTTGCTAAAATAGCATATGTTGAAAATTCCATTTTATTTTTTATAATATTCTTCGCAATTTACAAACATATTTCCTTAGCCACGATGTATAATTTCAACGATTAATTGTAAATGCTTCGTTTGACTGATGACATTCGTTTTCAAACTGTGGTACGCGTACCCCTAGGGCAGAGGTAGGAAAACACTACTTTTCCTCTATTTTATTTATTCAGATTGCTTGACTGCTACCACATTTTTTAAATAGTAATATTCGCCGTATTTTCGACCTACATAATCCGTCATTAAATAATCGGAATATTTTTATTTAAGAAATGTGGTGGTAATTAAGCAATATGGTTATCTGAATCGTGTAAATATAGTCTGATTTTCATACGATTAATATGTTATGGAGTCTTATTATGGCCTGGTAAATATGAAAATGAAGTGAGTATCATTTATAAATTATTTACAGGGACAGTCAAAAGAATGCTGGCATATTATGGCCCTAAGAGGGAAAATCGTTTGCAGTTTATTTTAAGTATTTTAAAGTATTGAAATTGATATACATCACGGAGGTGCACTAGAACATGTTTAATATAGAATAGGGTCTACATAGCATTTATCATCCATTTACAGGAACAAAGAAAAGTATTCGGTTACAGTAGTGTCTATGTGCAATAATATTGCTAGAGGCCTGCACATAAGAATTTGAGCAAATTTCTTCTTATTAACGGAAATTGCTGAACGAGAATTTTCTACTGTGTCTCTAACTAGGCTAAATTTTTGCATACTATGAAATATATATATAAATGTATGAAGGCTACACAAAATAATTCGGATATTAGTGTGACTATAGGATTGTGTTTTTAAACATGTTATGCGTTTTTCAAATTGTTTACTTAGAGATTATCTATCCTCTTATAAAACGGTGAAGCTCTTTTACGGTGTTCTGAATGTGTTGGAAAGTGTCTCATAATCTATGCTTTACACATGATTTTTATTTCTTTTTTGAATTGTTTTGGAGGCAATAGCATGAAAATGTGGTTGTGAGAAAACAAATATCAGAAACGTTGTTTCATGCTGAATTCTAAACGATGTAAATATCCAGCATAAATTACAAAGGGAAGCCAACGAGATAATTAAAGCAACATCAGAAATATGAAATGATATGTTGCACGCAAATATTGATAGTAGATGGCGCCATGTGTTATTAGTAATAGTAGAAATGGGAGATTTTGAACAGAGTGACTAGCGATGAAGAAACAGAACATCAGAAACTGAGGATGCCTCGGACGAAGAGGTGAAAATATGTTTTGAAACTTTTATACATATTGTTTAGATTTAGTGTAGTTTGAAAGTGTCTTTTGAAGATTTTAGGCATGTTCACTGCTCTTTGATGTATTTTTAATATAAATTAATGTCTGTTCTAATACGTAGTACAGATAATTGTAATATTATTATAGCCAGCATAAAATTTGTCACAAAGTGTTTTTTTTAAGAGGTTTCATCAGTTTTTACATTTTAACATTGTAACTTGTCAGAGGGATATATATGTCTATCTTGTTTGCAATCAAAGGGTTAAGGGGACGGTTGATATTGAAATTAGCAAAAACCGGCCTCAAATACGAATTTTCGTTTTTGTGTAATTAACTTGTTATAGTTTGAAAAATAAAAATACATTGTCATGTACTTGGCAGACAGATTGTTTTCATTAATCTAAAAAGTAAGCAATGGAAACAAGATACGATAATGTGTTTTAAATGCTTTTTTATCAAGAGTTCATCAATCTATATTTTGTATGTTTAAAATGCTCTATGCATTTACTTTTTTGTTCAAAATTCTCAATTTTTCTGACGGACAATCTTGATACATACTACAACAAACGGACGCATTTGTTTTGGACGGTTCCTTTGTCAAGGTCCTCAAGTTAATATTAAAGTCTATTAACATGTGAATTTTTAATGAAAATTCTGTTTCGTGTCAATTTTGTTAGTTTTGAAATATTTTTCTACCTGATTAAGAAATTGATTCACGCATTTTTTAATTACTTACTGCTACTTAGAAAAGATGAAAAAAGGGAGAAATATTTTGAAAATTTAAATGCAGGGAGTATTTAATTTTTTTAAACAAGTTTGTAGCTCTATTTTTTTTAAATTTTCAACAAATATAACGTTTTTTTCTTTTGGAATATTTATTGAACTTATGATTAAGAACAGTCTGAAAAATTTGCTTAAAAAAAAAAAAAAAAAAAAAAAAAAAAAAAAAACTCCGCCGTCTCTTTATGTGATGTGTTTTTTTAGCATTTCGTTAAACTTGATGTTTAATTATACCCAATCTATGTTCATAAAATAGTAATGAAGCAATTTTAAGCAACGATGTTAAGAAACGGATTTATGAAACGTTTCATTGAAACGCATAAATGCGCGATTTTGATAAAGCAGGCGGCAATGTAATGTTAGTATGTTACAGCATGTTTTTTCTTGAAGAGGTTGTATATGGCATTTATAATTATTAAACAGAACCACACGAAATAATACAATTAGACTACCGTCTATGTGCAGTAATTTCTTTGAAGAACGTTCAACAAGCGCATTAACTGATATTTAACTTTGGAAATCACAGGAAAGAAACGGTCAAACGAATAACAATGATTAATCCGCTTCGATGCCGTACGTACGAATCGTGAAATAAATACAAATTTTGCTTATAATTAAAATATGTTCCTGATGGACGGTTAAATGACGATTAAATAAGGAAAAAGTGACATTCAACAAAACTGTGACACTATTAAGAAATCGTGGTAGTTAAAATTAAAAATTCTTAAAAAAGAAGTGTAAGTCAGAAATGTACTGATTTTCTTACAGGTGCTAAAAATCCTATAAAAAACCTGTATAGATCTTAAAAGCTTTAAAACCACAAACTCTAAATGTTTTCAACCGACATACTCAGTCACCATCTAGGATAACTAAATGTTGTTATTTTTCGTTGATATTGTTCCAGATTCAGCCGAGAAAGACCATTTAAGTCAAGGGTGACAACGAAAATAAAGCGTGGCGGAAAAAGGTATTTTATTTCAACAAAAGATGCTTTTATCTATTTTTTTATCAGTTCTCTCCAAATTCCATAGATATCAAACAACAAAACATCATTACAAACTGTTTATCTTCTTGAAATTATCTCAAATTATCTTAAATTGGCTTCTTAGTAATTATTTGCACGGAAAATAATTTTCGATCTATTAAATTCTAATTTTATGGGCTGAGTTGGAGCTAATCTCGATAACGCTGTACAGGGTCGATTCAGTCTGAAGTCTGCGTCATGTTCCATTAGTGTATCTCGAAAATTCCTCATTGTCATTCCTATATAAAGGAATTCTTTATTATCATTTCTGAAAGGTATTATGTGCACTCTTGATCCATTGATAGGTTGAACTGGATCAATGTTTGCATTCAAAAGATCTTTTAACTTTGGGGGTGGGACTGCGATTAACTTTATATCATATTTAAACAAGAACGAAAAATCATGCGTCAAGCATAGATTATGAAACACTTTCCAACAGAGCCAGAAAACTGTAACGAAACTTCACCATTAAATAAGGTGAAAGAAAATATATAGTAAACAGTTTATGAAACATATAATACATTTATAAATTCAGTTTTAGCATTTAATTTCCATAGTCAAAAAAGTAGTCAAATTATTTTGTGCAGTCCTGTGTATGATCTATAGAATAAGATATACACTACTTAGCATGATAAAATTTAGTTTAGTTAGAAAATGCACATTTAGCAATTTTCGACAATCGATGGAAATGCACACGAAATCTTTTGTACAGCCCTGTATATTATATAAAGACTTTAACACACCACATATTAAGTTAAAATTTAAATAAGGTACCAAATGCATAAGATAACTTAAAACTCACTTCCAGCAATTACCAACAATATACGACAATGTAACTTGTTCTTTGCGTAGGCCTGTCTATGAATTTATATATATTCCACAAACTTCTAGTATTCTAATAAGTATAATTCAGCAAGAAAATGCGTAACCCAGTTAAAAATTACTCTTAAGAAATTTACTCGCATAGTAAATAATACTTACGAATGCCATTGTGTAGCCCTCTAAATGATCAAAATAATTTATACACATCACGTACAGTGCAAAAATTTTGTTAAACTTAAAAACTTAAACCAAAGTTGAAAACGCACTTATCACATTTACCCTGTAATTATCGCACTAAAACTGCAATCGAATTATTTTGTGTGTTCCTGTAAATGAACAAGAAACGCAATGCACACCATACTTTTCGTTGACCAATTTATACTACGCCTCAGTAATACATATAAATTTCAATATGTTTGAAATAGCGAAACATCATTTAAATTACACTGCAAACGATTTTTCCGCGTTGAAAATTGTGTAACAGAATTTTTTTGTGTGACCCTGTAAATGAATAGTAAATGTTTTGTTCACCATATTTTATAAAAAGTATGTTATAGTGCGATTCATAATCGTATACAAATTTCATCGTGTTTCAAATGGCGTGACATCATCAAAATGTACTTGAAACGATTTTTTCGCCATTGAGTGTAATGTAACTGAATAATTTTGACTGTCCCTGTACAAAAACTATAAATGCTACATACTTCGCTTTAAATAAGGACCATTCTATAGTTGACGTCAATAACACAAAAACAAATTAGGGCAACCTGAGTATATTTACGAGAATTAGAGCCCGGACGGACGGCAGATGGCCAGACAAACCGAAGTCATAAACACTTTCCAACAAAGTACGAAAGCGTTAAAAAGATGTATCTCATAGTGTCAAAAAGTCTTGGAATATAATTAACTTTACAAAATTTTAATTTCTTATTCAGAGTTGTTATCTGCTTTCCATAATCATTCTGCTTAAATCTGTCTATGATATTTTCAATTAAACGCGTTGGAATTCATTCTATATTGCTACATTTCCGATTATATCTAATTCATCTTTTAGTAGATGGCTTGAAAAAGCTTCAAACGCTCTTTTTACACAATAATTGAAGGGGGCGAAATTGTAGCTTATACGGGAACTGCAATCAAAAGGGATAGTGACATTTGACCTGTTAACTTTTCTAAAAATTGTGCGATATCGACACTTTTTAGTCATATTTCTGAATAACTGGACATACAAGAAAGCTAATTTTTGGTGTTGTTCTAATTCAAGTGTGAAATTGCTTCGCTCTTATAACATATTAATTTTATCCAGAAAAACGTACAATTCATCTATGCCGTATCTCCATATAATGAAAACATCATCCTCATATCAAAACCAGCAGCCTGGATCCGGTCTTAAATTCTCCATGATCATACTCTCAAACGGATTAACATAATTTCTTTTGTAAGTTTGCATAAGTAGTGTACAGAAGGCAATAGGAGAATTGCAAAGTGGGAATTGGACAATTACTAAATATTGCGAAATATCGGACAATTGTCAAACCCTATTTTGATACTTTTTGATTTTTACCCTATTTTGATAATTTTACTTTTAAAATTTTCTTTCAAACCTAAACATTGTAACGACATTTTAATGAATATATAACTGAAATTATTGAACAAAGTCTTATAACATTTTCTTTCATAGAACTTTAGGTAAATCAATTTGAATATGACTCAACTCTGAAACATGTGTTATAAATGTATTTTACGGTTCAAGTACATCTTATACAGCCACAGACAGAGTTACCAAATAAAGGTTATATATGGAGTTGTATTTTCTGTTTGCGTCATTTTTATTCTGAAAACATAAAAAGTAAACAACAACGAAAAATCATGCTTCCGGCATAGATTCTGAAACACTTTCCAGCACTAACAAAATATTTTAAGAAATTTTATTTTTTCATACGATAAAATGAGATGTCGAAATAAGGAATTTAAAAAATACATAACTCAGTAAAAATCTATTTTCAGCAATCGCTGCCCATTTTCGAAATCTTTCGTGCTGTCCTGTATCTGAACTCGAGAATTTGTTAACAACACATAATGTACTAAAAATTACATAAAGTTGTATATCACACCGAAAGATCACTTTTAGCAATTACCGATCATAGTCAGTCTTTTAACAGAACTCTCTGGTGGGTCTCTGTACATGAACGATAAATTTATAGCACTCCATAAGCACCGCAATCTTTTTTTCTCCATAGATTATAAAGCAAAGATAATATTTTGTAAGGCCCTGTAATTGAACTATAAATGCTACTAATTATGTACCCCCGTAAAAGCATGCTGTAGTCCACCTCAGTAATGCACATTAATTTCATTATGTTTGAAATAGCGTAACATCAATAAAATGCGCCGCAAACGATTTTTCCCCATAGAACATAATGTAATTTAATTCTTTTGTGTATCTTTGTAAATAAACTATTAATGATACACACTTCATTTTCACTACCGAACATTCTATATTAAAATTCAATAATGTATAAAAAGTTCATGACAATCCGAGAATATTTTTGATAGTTAGAGCTCAGACACACCGACAAACCGAATTCATAAATACTTTTCAACTATGTTGTAAAGTGTTAAGAAAATCATATTTTCGAAACTTAGCTATAATGGGGATATTTTAACGACTTCCATCATTCTTTATCACACAATTGCAATTCACACAAATGGAAGTAAGGCTCTTGAAAATTGCTGCAACATATCTTTATTTTAGCTAACGTTATGAACGATAGATGTGTAGGAGTTGGAGTGTGAGTGAAAAATTGGATTCAGACCCCGTTTCTTTTACAAAAACAGTTTCTTTCCTTTGTGTGTGTGTGAGAGAGAGAGAGTGTGTGAGTGCAGTGCAACTTTTTAAATTTGATCCAATTTTTTTTTGGATCATCCTACCTTTGATAAAATAATTATGTTATAATTTGATTCAATTTTGAATTTTTAGTTTATAGTGGCAAAAGAAAAAAAACTACCACGCATTTTGCAATAACACTGTTTATGACAAACATTTATTTTTATTACAAAACATTATAATCTTCAACAAAACAACGGTCTAAAGGTTTCAACAGATCCATTCCGTATAAGATTGTAAAATCCATCTACACTTGATACGTTTAAGTCTAAGACATTTCATTGTCACATGGCTTCAACATCATATCCTTGATTACATGGACTGCTTTTATAGTTCAAATAGATACAGTTCAACATAAAAAAACACCTAGAAAAATAAACAGAATAGAAATATGAAAACTAGCTGCAGAATTTTAATATACTAAGACTAAATATAGTAAAAATCATTCATTTGAAAAGCAATTTAGACACAATAAAAATGAACTGGCTTTCACAAACATAAAAATGTCACTATGATATTCTTTTCATTATGGGGTTATGAGAGTTATCCGATTTCAAAACACGCTTTTTTTCGTTACAACCGCGATTGACAGTTGCATACTCGGTTCAGCTTTTATGTATTAATCAAGGCGACATTTTACAAACGAGTTTTTCTCCTTCCCCATATCATATTTGCATGATATTAGTATCGTTCTTTTCCTGATAACTCGCAACAGGAATGGAGCTTTAACGCTGGCATGGACCAAGCTTCCAAATGCGCCAGCACCTTTACGTTTTATTTTGACCATGCCTTCTTTGATAAAAGTTGTTTGTTTTGATGTCTACTATCACCTCTTAAAGTTTTGCCCAATTTTTATGAAACACCCTGTATATTGTTTTTACAAAATTTTCAGAAATTTACTATGAGCATATTTTTTTAATTTTACTGTTGGGAAAGTATTAAAAAAATTTCTCCAAAATCAAATTGATCACAAGATTCTAATAAAATCGTTTGTCACATTCACTGTTATTTGATTATGTAACACCAAGAATCTCTTTACAGTAAGAAGATATTTATAAAAGATTTATATGTTACGAATGTGTATATTCATTATATCATGTGAAAACGGTGACAGTAAAATATAAATTTCGTAACTGCAACGACGTATACATACGCTTTGCATAGATGATGCATTAACTGCCACTGGCGTACATACCCATTTTCACAAAACACTTGTCACTGTAATTATTTGATAGCCGCCCAGTGCATTGGAATGCAAAATATTGAGCTGAAAGGGTTTTTTGCCCCCGACCTGCACATTTTTTCAACGGGTAGGAGATATGTTTCTGAAGAAGTGAAATATGAAGGTGGAAGTTTATCTGAGAACGTGTTTGAATAGGTTGTGTGTTTTTTGTTCTGCTTTCGTGTGGCGTTGTGAAATAAGGTAAATTTTCAATATTTTGAAGAGATATGGCTGACAGTAAATTAGATTACTACTTTTTGTCATTTTCTGGATCAGATTTATCCAAATATAATGTTTAATTCGATGAAGAAGATTCCAATCTGGCAGTTGTTTTTTACCCAACAACCCGAAAAAAAAGAAGCAATGTAAATTTTTTTTCGCCACCTTCTAGACATGTCAAGTTGGAATGTATTTATTCTGAAAAGAAAACATTTCAAAAATATTGACAATTCTGAGTTCCGCATGAAATTGGTGGAAAAAATTATTCAGAAATTTTACGTTACTTCTGGGCCACGCCCAATAAAGAAACAAAAACTACATGACCATCCTTTACGACTTACAGCTAAACACTTCCTACTATTGTACCACCAACTTCCTCAAATAAAAGTCTATCAAGGAAATGTGTAGTGTGCTCCATAAAGAAAATTTGCCGTGAATCCCATTAGCATTGTGGAAAATGTGATATTGATTTATGTATTCCGCCATGTCTCAGGATAAATCACACAAAAGTAAAGTACTAACTCTTATATTTTATTATAATATGTAATTTAAATTTTGACCTTTTTATTTTTTCATTGCAACAATAGATATTGTTTAGATTGCAATGTGCGCGGCTGTTTTCGTAACAAAACACAATGTCGCTAAGCACCTGTGCAGAAAATGCTGGCACCCCTGAGCGAGTCACGCAAGATTTCTATGGAAGTTAAGGGGTTAAGTAGAACATAATATACCTGTGTTACCATAAAATTAAGTTTTATAACAGCATATTTAAGTTCCAGTATTAAAGAAATATATATACAGGAATATGAATAACTTAAAAGTACTCACATCTACTTACTTATTTTTTCTTGTGTCGTACCAAACCAGTAAAAAATCTTGTGAAGGATTTCTTCTTTCTTTTAATCCACGCCCTAATTCCTCCTTTGTGGGTCTCAGGCTTCTTAGTGATTTCAAAAGACTTGGACTGACCATCTTCATCATCCTTCTCCATAGGAAATTCGTTTAAGGGAATTTTATTTGAACTTTGTTTTTTCTTCACACTTTTAAGTTCATCTGGGAGAGACGTTTTAAATGATTCAGAATTAGAATCTTTATCGTTTTTGATGATAAGCTGTTCAACTTGAGCAGTCAAAATTTTCACTGATTCACATTTATGTTCTTCATAGTTTTGCGCACTTTTTAGTTCATCTTTGAAAATTTTAAATGACTTTACAACTGCTTCAGAAGTGACGCTTTCTTCTTTTCTCGTACTTATAGGTTGTTTTTCAGGAGTTCCCAATGGTGTTATAACACAAATTCCCACTTTCTTTATGTCTTTTGATTCATTTTCAGGAGTTTTTAATGACTGTGCAATTATTTCAACGTTAACATCATTATTTTTCTTGATGCTAATTAGTTCATTTGAAAAAGATTTCATTGATTTTTTATCTCCATTGTCGTCATCTATATCTTTACAGATTTTTACTGGCTCGAAAATATTTACACCATAATTTTTCACTGTTTTTACATCACTTCCAGGTGTTTCAAGCGACTCCATTGCATTTATAACGGACATTTCATCTTTTTTTGTACTCTTTGATTCATTATCATATGCTTTTATTGATTTTGCAATTTGTTTAGCATTAACATCTTTATCATTTATGATACTAATTTGTTGACTTGGAGCAGTTTCCATTGATTTTTTAACTTCATTATTAACACCCGAATCTTTGAATTTTATGCATCTTTCATCTTCGTACACTGGACTGACATTTTTCTTTTTCTTAAATTCGATTTCTGAATTTACCAGAACAGAGTTCTTTAATTCATTTTTCAAAACTTCATTTCCAAACCCGACGTCTGTAATAATCTTGTCAGACTCTTTCAAGCCACACTTTTTAATTTTTTGGCGTCTCTTGGCTTCTTCTTTACTAAAATGCTTCATTAGTTTATGCAAATCATGTGAATTAGCTGCAAAGAGAAAAATATACATTTAACATTTTAGAAAATATCCTTCATAATTTGACAATAGATTATTTGGTCATTAGAATTCACAGTCGTATGTTTGGTACAGAGTGCTTAGAGGTGCTTTTTTTTATTATCACTATATCCGATTGGTAATCATCGCCTCATTCATTCGCAGAAATTTAGAATTAGATATTTTAAAAATTACTATTCGCAAATAATGGTACTAAAAATAAGCCCCTGTAGGCATGCTGTTCAGAGGATAGACAAATAAGATTACGGTAAAAAGGAAATAAACAATAAATCGGATAATTAAAAAAATATTTCAAATACGTTAGCGCAAGAAACAATTTTCTTCGTGTGTTGCAAAATTGTTGAATCAGTTAAAAAAATAATTACAATCGCAATTCATGTAAAGATCAAGCATGGAACGATTTTTAATAGCAAGAGAAATGCTGAAACAAAGTGTAAACGTTGGTATTAATAACTTAGATAGAAAAAAAAACTGTAAATTGATCATAGTAATGTACTTAAATAAATGAAGAACAAGTAAAAAAAAAAAAAAAAACTTCTGGAAAAAATCTGGAACTATGAACAGCAAAAAATGTATAACAATGAAAATACTTTTTTAATTAGGAAAAATCTGGTTAGGATATTTTGTAAAAAAGGAAAAAATACAGAGTAAAAAAAGAATTTCAATAATACAGCCAAAAAGTTAAAAAAAGCTAAATAATAGTTAAATTAGTCAATATAAACTAGGAGTCTCAATCCCCTACTCGTAACGTTCGCCAACCCCCATGAATTAAAAAGCAATTCACATTAAGACCGCTACGCCGTCCCAGTTCGCTTCGTTCGCTCGGCTCTTTTTATTTTTGCAGCAATTCTAGCCAATTAAGTACTGCTATAAATCCACCATAAACCACCATAAAATTGACAATTTTTTAATGTAAACAAAATAACTGAAAATTTCATTTAAAACACAGTTAAAAATGCATTTAGTTGGTGTTACCAATGGGCATAAATCATTTAAATAATATGAAAAAAAGATCTTGAAAACACAATTAGTTTAAAACTCATTGCACCTATAATATTGTACTGCCCGGCTTATATTAATTAAAATAACACTACGTAATAGGAAGATAGTTTACATTATCAATCATTGTTTAAATTACGTAAAACTGTTCTAATTGATGATTATGGATATTTGCAAAATAAATTATTTTTTACACCAATAATTTGCATTTACAGCAATAGATGGCAGCAGGTTCAATCTAGACAGTTGATATTTTTATTCTCTCCGATTTCAGTGAAATTCATAAATAAATTCTAAATAAGAGTTGAGAATTCATTTGAAATTAACGATATAACTCATAATTAAAATGAGGGATCATCTCAAACGCTTTGGATTACGCAAATGTTATTTTATTTTTAATAATTGCTAGTTTGAGTTTCACTGTTCTTTCGCTGGCCATATTGGAGATTCTGGAAACTACGGTTGTTGCCAAACGTTAATCTAGAAATTCAGCCCTTTTTCCATGCCACGTAAGAGAAAAAAATATATATAGATAGATACTGATTTCAGAATTTTATTTTTTACAAATGAAATATATCATATTATTATGCTTCGATAAGGAGTTTTATGAAATAATTTGGTGATCGATTAAAATAACCTTTATAGCGATGTTAGAAAAAATATGTGAATGAGTTAGAAATTCACAGTAATGAGCAATAGTATATATAAAACATAAGGCTAAACAAATAAAATAATTAACTTCAAATCTTTCATGACTCAGTAATTAAAAATTTATAACGATTTAGGCTTTTATTTTTTAACTGAAAAAATTCATAAAATTTTAAAAAAGTAAGTTAACAACAGCTTTTTAAATAAAAAAACCTAAGACTAAACTTTTAAACGTCAACTGCATCTTCGAAGTTCGTGGAAATTCGTTCGCCTTATAAAAACGATAGGTAACACTCTTGAACTTTATTGTTATTATATAATATTTCATAAACTGAAATACAAATGCATACAGTCTAAGGCAGAAATTTCTCAGAATAACACTCACAATATTTCTTACTCAGGTTACGCATTTCAGGTTACGTGAAAAATATCTAAATGGTACACGACGAGTCTATTCGATATTCAACGCGATAGAACTAAGTGATTTTGTTAAAATTAGCAACGGAACTAAATCAGTTAGTTTAGACTAGATTAATTTTAACACAATTATTCTAATTGGTAAATAAATCATATATCACACCAGATGATATGATCAATAATGTTAGCTGGGGGAATTAGGTCCTTTAGATTTATCCGGGATGACTCAGTTGGCGCAGCATTGGCTGCTTCAGCCAAGAGGTTCAAATCCTGGTCCGGACATTTTTCACCAAGTTCGAAAAATTATAACAGTTAGTTTAAATTTTTAAATTCTTCGCTGCTTTAAAAAGAAAATCTGAATAGCTAGCGATTGAAGATCATGTACGATTCTACTCAACAAACTAGCTCCAAACATCCTGTATACATGCAAGAAAATAACAGATGCACCCATCACATTAAAAAATGTGATAACAATAGAATTTGCATTAAATAAAAAAAACTAAAAAAAGAAGAAGGAGAAAGAAAGAAACTTATATTTATTTGTATACATTCGTTTTATTCTCTGTTTTCATTTTTTCATTCTGGAATCATTTAGGAAAACAAAACAGAGGTAAGCTAGACACAACTGATTCTTTAAGGTGTAAGCGATACATGAAAGTTTGAGAACCGCCAATGTAAAAAAAAAAAAAAAAAAAAAAAAAAAAAAAAAAAAAAAAAATCTGAAACACTTACTGTCGTTATTCCATATGTTGTTCAATGTCCAGAACTTGGACCCTCCAAATAATTTTGACTGAAGAAGCTCTTCGGATGCAGGTCGTTGAGCCGGATTCAGATCAAGACAGGACACGATAACGTTTATTATGTCATCGATCATATCATAACTGTGTGGAAATAACGGAAATGCTGACTGCATACGAAACGTAAAATTATTAATCTAAGGAAGAGAAAAGAAATTTGATTAGAGCGGTAAAACTGAAATCTCTAACCTGTTATTATTAATAATGACCAGACATAAAGGCCGGTAATTATTAATAATAACCGCGGTCATTATTAATCTTACTTCAGTTATTATTGGTAATGACTGGATTAATCATATTGACCGTAAATATGAAATGGAAAAGAATTTCTCATCTATATATATATATATATATATACAGGGTGATTTTTTTTAAAGTTGTGAAAGTAAAACCCTATAACGAAAGAACCACTGATCCAAATTACCGGAAATTTCACATATATCAAAAACATACAGAATGCAGTAAGTGGAAAAGGAACTGCAAACACCTGCAGAAACAGAACGAAATAAAAATATGGATTAAAACATTCGTACAGAACTGCGCAACTAACGCATACAATTTTCAGTGTGCTGTCCAATGTTTTCAGCCTGTTGGAAACGTGAAACCGCATGTTCCACAACAGAGTGAACAGTATCCACTGTGCGTGTGTCTTGCACAAGCTCCTCTCCCGACTTTACTGCATATACAGAGCCATCTGTCGGTGATATTTGAAGTTATTTTAACCATGCCTAAAAAATCCCCATTGCTTTGGGGGCATACTGGTGAAATTTCCGGTAATTTGGGTTGGTTGGGTTGGGTTGATTATTGACGGCCAATTATCTACACTAGGGATATAGGCCCGGGGGGAATGCCCTTCGTGGGGGTCTTTCTAAGGGAACCTAATCCGTATTTACGCATGGATAAATCCACGGCTCGAAGAAAACCACGAAAACTCCGAACGATTAGGCCGACGGGCGCGATTGGGATCGAACACAGCACCTCCCTTCCAGCTTCGAGAGCACAACCTCTCAGCCACTGGTGGGGCTTCCGGTAATTTGGATCAGTGGTTCTTTCGTTATAGGGTTTTACTTTCACAACTTAAAAAAAATCACCCTGTATATATATATATATATATATATATATATGAGAAATTCATTTCCATTTCATATTTACACCACGTATTTACACTAGCTATTGATTTCATATGTACACTAGGTATTTTCCGGTATAATAAAACGGAATCCGCATCATCATGAATAAATTTATTGACATTTCACAATCAGATTCCACTAATATACAGTAGGGTGGAGCGAAAAAAATTAATTTTTTTTTTACAAAAAACGGGTAGGTGCCAAAAGTTGCCTTTATACTAGTACATCAAATATCTGAAATTTTACCGCTGAAAAAAATGCCTTGAGTCTGTATATTATACAGTTTAGAAATTCATAATTGGGCTGTGCTACACCATAGAAGAAAAATGAAGATGGTATTAAATTAGAAGTACACCAATTCGAAGATATTCTCCTCCTAGTGACGGATTTTATTTAGAAAGTCAAAAACGTGAAAATTTCTGAGCTCCGAAGTTCTGTAATACGTTTTATACCCGGTGAGGCGTAGGTATCTTTCGCCAATGCAGAGGTGATTTAACCAATGAGCGGGATTCAATGCTGTGGGACTCTTTATTATACTTGGCGTGATTTTGAAGTGAAATAGACGCGGTAGTTGCAATGAATCATGAGATATCGAATGATCATTTTAAAATAAATAAAAATGATATTAAGAGCGTTCTAAAGAAATAAAAACTCAATGTCTCTAAAGAAGGAATAATTTAGGGGCTTTTACAAAGAAGTGTCGCTTTTAACAGATTAAGGTTTCTAGAATAAGAATTAAAAGAATATGTTGATTAAAGATATGGAATTAAAATATAATTTATATTTAAGATATTGTTAAAAGACAGAGGAAAAAAAGCAGAGTTGTAAGAATTTGGAATACATTAATTAAGGTAAAATTGCTATTTTTTGTTATTATTACACACACACACGCACACACACACACACACACACACACATATATATATATATATATATATATATGTGTGTGTGTGTGTGTATAGATAGAGAGATAAATATATAAATAGATAGGTAGTGCGTGTAAATGTTTACGACATATAACGTTTGTTAATGCATATATGTTTTTTTTTATTAAATTTATATAAAGAACTTTTTTACACATTAAAATACTTGTATGTTGTATGTACATTTTTTTTAAAAGTTACTTTAAAATAAAAATAAATAACATACTTAACTGTCTGAAAAATTATAACATTCTGGTACATTCATATGCGAAATCTGTAAATCAAACATAGAGTACATTCTGGTTAGTTTGAAGACCGGTTAATTCTAGTACGATTTCTCCCTAAGAAAGGGGGGTTGCCTCAATTATCAGATGTAAATTCATAAGCAGATCTTGTCAAATGTGGTCGCCAGGTCGCCACTGGCGACTAAGTTTTTTTTTATCTGGCGACCAAGTTATTTAATCTGGCGAGTTTATTTCCTTTTTTAGGTGCAAAACATTGCCTAAGAAATTATCACAGACGGCATTTGTTCCCTCTGCCACTCCTATTCGCAGTTTTAATGGAAGAACCAAGTATACAAGGTATTTTCCATCTCATGCACAGAAAACGCCATTGATTTCCGGGACAACATTGATTATTTATTTGTAAAATTTTGATAAGTTTTATTATAAAACTTAGCTAATATTAAATTTTCAAATTATGTACTATTCTAAATTATGTAACAAATAAATGAAATTCTGAATTAATTCATAAAAAAACTTTTGTGATTTCTCAGAATCAATGACGGAGGGTGGGAGGAGATTAAATATTTTCTTTAATGCCGACTAGAATTTTTTGCTGAGTACCAGATTTTATCAAATTTGTTAAGCAATGTTTCTAAGCATTAGTTTATTCTGTATTTTACGTTTTCTTCCAATAAAACGGTGTTGCAAATAATCGGAATCTAGATTTATGCATGAGACACATTATTGCTTAATTATTTTAGTCCGAATCTAGACGTTTAGAAATAATTATTAACGTAAAAGGTTTGTTATTTTTTTTTACTTACTTGCAGTAATCCAAAAAGACACGGATATATAATCCTGTTCCAACAGTCCTCTTTAAAAAATCCGGTAAAATCCTGTTTTGATACTCCTTTAAAATAACTCATCCCAGTAAACATATCTAAAGCCAGTAAACCAAGCGTGTAAATATCATATTTGCTGCCATCCACTGCAACATGCCGCATTGAGTTGATGCTAGTTTCTGGCGGCCTGAATATCATAGGAGAACCATATCTGAAAGAAAATAAAATAAATAAGTTAACTACTATATTTAATTGATACCGCGTGCGCCATAAGTTCTTTAAAACTTTAAAAATTCAATAAAAATAAACAAATGAAGCTAAAAAATTTCGGTTTGCACAAATGGGATTAGATTTTTTTTTTAAATAAGAACAAAAATATTGGTTCATAAATTACCGATAGATGGCGCTGAACGCATAATATGTTTCAGATTTATTGAAATGAGACTGTGAATAATACCCTTCAACGCATACAGATTCAACGTTCGGTGCGAGAGATATGCTATCGTTACCAGATCAAGCGCTGTTAGTTAAACTCTTTCACAAGGACAGGGAATAGGCAACTGGCGCATCGCGAAAATTCCGCTCGGCAAAATGATTGACGACCGGAAAAGATCCTATTTCATTGCGCTGGGATACTGAAGCTTGTCAAACGCTCCGCAGAAATGGGTTGTTTAATATAAGCCTAATTTACTTTCATCTATTTCATATTAGCCATGCTAGCATCTATCGGTATTTTTTTTTTAACCACAACTTTTTTAGTTATTATAAAGAGATTCGATCTCCCTTTAATCCCAATTCTGCAAACCGCACTTTGTTTAGCATCATTTATTTTTTTAAATAAATTTTTAAAGTTTTAATGAACCTATGGCACATCCGGTATTATTAAACACCACGTATTGTTTTATGCTAAAATATCCTCATTATTATAAAGTTATAAACACAAATTCGGATATGGAGTATGTTACTTCGACTTTTGAATAAATAAGTGGATTGAGACACTTGTTTGCTGTACAAAAAGTGTTTGTCCAATCGCTTAATATAACCAGGGCTTGATTACTGAAAATGCACATGAATTTCTAAACTAAAATTTAAGAGAATCCCCAAAATGACTGAAAAGTAGCTTCCAGTTTCCATTAATATTGTTGTACGTTGCTTTTTTAAAAATATTTTAAGTACGTTTCTCTAATGTAGTAGAAATCGACAAATATTACAAACAAGAAACAATTCTGTTATCTGGATATATTGAATAGGTTGTTAACCATATAGCAGTCTGCTGGGCTTGTTAGAAACCGATCACGTAGTTGAACAAAAACAATTAAACATACGAAAACAATTAAACATACAAAAACAAAACAATTATATATAACGCCAAAATATTCAGTCGCATTTTTATGCAGTAAACTTAAAAGAAACAGTTCAGAGAATGAAAAGTGTCCTTGAAGTGTGCCCTTTTAAGTCATCCCGAAAATAATATTTGCACCTTTGATGAATTTCCATGGATGCAGAGTTTAGAAAACCCTACTCGAAGAAAAGGACACCCGATTCGATAATGTGCGTCTTTTAATTTCAGAGTTTTTTTCAGATCCTGATTTTAACATATTACATTCATGGTAGTATCACATATTAAATTCATGTGTTTATAATTTGGAAATACAAACTCGAATAAAAAGGGATACGAATCGATAAAGCACTGTTAAAAATTTGCAGCAAATTGTCCAGTCATTTCACCATTTTTGTAGAAAACTGTTACATAACCGTAATTTAATTATATTTTGATCACAAAATAAGCAATAATATGATCAGAATAGATATAAATTACGGTTATGTAACCGTTTTCGTAAAAAACGGTCAAATGACTAGACAGTTTGCTGCAAAATTTTAACAGTAAGTTCTTCTTTTAAATCCAGAGTTTAATCGGGCCGAGGATATAATACAGGGTGTTTTTAAATGAATATCAGAGTTTTAACGCTTTGTAGTATCTATTATATAAAACTTAAAATTAAACTTAATACATAAAATGAAACAGCAACTCAAACAGTTTGTTTGTACCAGTGCATGCGCATGCGCATGCGCCCGCAATGCTTCTTCCTTCTTCCGTTAGAAAGCACAAGTAGCAAAAATGGCGACTAGTGAACAGAAAGCATTTTGAGTTCTGCAGTTTGCAAAGACTGAATCTGTAGTTACTGTGCAACGTAAGTTCCAGATAAAGTTCAGATGAAACAGGATTGAGACTCCTTTTGCAACATTTTTCTCACAAACACTAATTAATGTTTCGGAAGAACTGAGCTATGGACTTGATGTGTGCCGAGTGACGAAAGGTGTTCACAATGAACACTTGTAAGCTTGTAGGTAAAACTGTTTGAGTTTCTCTTTCACTTTATGTATTAACTAGCAGCCTACGCCCGCTGCGCTGGTCGGTTTCTCCAAAAAAAACCTTGAATCAAACGAAATATATCGGTGAAAACGGATACTTATTTCACTAAGTTATGTTTTTTCAATACGGTTTATTATTACGTTTACAATTTATTACCTACCGTTTTCCATTGATTTATATGTTTTATAGCTACATTTTTTAATAACGGAAATAAACCTATTTTATTCACAACTAAATAGAAATAGCGCATCTAGTGTATTTGTCGAGAATTAAATAAAAATCATGCACTCGTGACATCATAATTCACTTTTATATTTTAACAGAATAATACGGTTACTATAATTTGTGACTCGTGCTGACATATTGCTGTTATTATTATTTTTTTACGCGTGAAGTTTTCGCTATGGTAATGCATTGTGAAATTTGGTAATTTATGAAATTCAATATTTGAAAAATGGCATAATCAGTGAATTTGAAATTTATATCAAGAAAAATACAATTTTTTACCTTTCTAACACAGTTTGTCTAACAATTTTCTGACAAATACTTTTCGAGCAATTAATTTTTTCAGTAACTTCAAATGTTTCATTTTCTGAGATTAATCTGTGGCAACGATCCCAGTCGTCAGCAACACATACCTTTTTATTAAAGAGGATTATAATTTTACGTTTTATGTAATAAATACTACCAAGTGTTAAAACCCCGATATTCATTTAGAAACACTCAGACACTTAGACAATATTTTGCTCAAAAGTTCCTTTAACTTAAGAAAAATATCGTAGAGTAAGATCCTGTATTTCTTTTCTACAGACGTCAATACATACTAGATATTTCCAAGGGCAGAAAACGTGAATTTCATAAAACACCTGGTGATTCGAAATAGGGGTCTCGCGGATTATCTCTGAGATGGCTGATGATAGAAAAACATACTTCGAATTTCAAAAGAATACAAGTTAAATACAAATTTTAGATATGACATTTATTTACAGTGGGTGCTTGCACTAAAAATGTAAAAATGCGTTTTTGTTGCCAGAAAATACAGAAGTTTCATAAAGTATCAGACATTATTGTTCGGTCAGTCTTAGTCGTAATCAATGGGATTCTTTTTAATGTATTTAGAAATAGTAATTTTGTTTTCTAAATATGATTTATAGGAAATGGGTCTTTATTAATTTTATTAAATATGTACACAGCCCCTTATAAAATTAATGTAATAATTAATTAACTTAATGTCTCACTTCATTTCTATACTTTTTGTAAATTGGAATTATATTTCCATCATCAGTGGTTTAAGACGGTAAGCGACGAGACAACTATTTTGAATATTCTGTTATATATACATTTTACCGTTTTATTGTTGCAAGCAAATTTTTCGGTGGACGCGAATGGACAACCGAAGCCCTGTTGATGAACCCTAGTTGCCTCAATTTTTATTATACGATATTTATGCAAAATTTCATGTCAATTTATGCATAAAGGGTTTAAATTAATAATATAGTTGTGTAATGAAGAATCTGAAGACACCTCATCTCGATTATTAACCCTGAAGAGCGAGCTAGTGATAAGAGATTTTAGAATTGGAGAAAATATTAAAAGAAAAATAGGCAGGGGTGTCAAACTGTAGGCCGCCAGATACCACTAATTTTTAAAAGAAGTAGTCGACTTGGATTAGTAAATGATTTTGTGAAAGATTTTGCAAAATATTTAATTTAAGTATCTAAGTTATGAGGCAAAAGAATATTCAAGGAGTTAGTTTCGAAAAGAAATTCTCTTGAGATATGAGAATTTCGAAAAAAAGTGAAAATGCTTTTACTTTTTAATAGATAAAGTTAAAAGAGAAAAACATTCAAGTTTAACAATGACTTATTTGATTATTTTTCACACTTTATGATAATTTAAAATGTTAGATGCATAATTTTATAATTAAGTTTAATTAATAATTTAAGTTGTTATGCATAATTTTTTAAAATTCTTATTATTATAGCTGTGTGGTCAAGAATCTGAAAAATCTACCCAAAAATCACTTACCCTGTTACAAAATCATCAGTCTGCGTCAAAAAAGTAAAGTCACATATAAGAGCTCTATTTTGAGCCGATATCAATACATTGTTGTACTTCAGGTCCAAGTGATAACAGTTATTTTTATGTAGATATGAAAATCCGCTTATTACATCTTTAAGCCAAAACGTGACAGTGTCTACGGCCATAATATTATTCAGGAAATTTTGATTTGAAAGGAGGTGGTGCAGTGTGTACGGTTGTGCTGGCGTGGTAAAGACGTACGTACGAGCTGATTCAACTGACTGTACAGACAGGAGTTTAAGAATATTATCATTGTGAAGACCTGGCCAAATCTTCTGTTCTCCATCAGAAACTTCTTCTTTCAATACTATTTTCATAGCGAAACTTGATTTTTCTGTTTGATTTTCAAATTCTACTACAGTTCCGTAACCTCCAGTGCCTAATGATCTAATAAAAGTATAACCAGAATTTTGGAGATGTTGAATCGTTTTTTCTATGGCTGAATTTTTGTACATTTGTTTACTGATAACGCCCTTTCTATATCTCACATGTAGATCATCCATTTTCTTATTTAAAAGAAGTTCTTTTAAAAGTTTTAGTCGCTTTTTAATAAAATTTGCTAAATCGCATAAATCACAATTCGCTTTTTTATCAAAAGTGATTATCTTAAGATTTAATTGTTCGAAAAAAATGTATATTACATTGTTGAACAAAGAATAAATTTATTTCAATTGTTGCAAATGCATTGTACGCATTGCATTGTTGCAAATGCATATTATGGAGTTTTCATTGTTGTATTTTAAACCGTTATTAAATCGGCGATTGTTGTGCACTGTTGTCATCAGATTAATAGTGCTGAATTGATATTAAAAAGCCGAAAGGTATGCAACAGCAACCCTTACGTCACAATAATACTGACAACAACGTTGTTACAATTGTATGAGAATAATGGTGCTATCACACGTAATCTCATATCATAGTTAATATCAAATATTTCATCCGAAACACGTTTTTCAAGAGGAAAACGCTCGAAATCGTCCCGTTTGATAGATTGCCTCTCGTAATTTCTTGAAGATCTAACATACAGTAGATTGTATCCTCTACGATATGTATCAGCTCGAAATACACCAAACAGAGCTCTCTAAAATTCCAAGATGGCCACCGTCAGTAAGTCAAGATCTTATGTTTAGCGTGGTCGCAAATATTGAAACCAAAAATACAGAAAAATTAAGAAAAAAGCAAATCTTTAGTTACACGGGGACCAATTATACACGAAAAGAAACTTAAAAAATGTGCAGTTATTTTGAAATTAAAGAATTACATATGCTTCGATTGTCTCTTCGGAGTTCGTTATTGACATTCCCGATAAGAAATTTATTTACTAATTTAAAGTTATTTATTGCGATTATTTTATTTTAATTCCTTATATTATTTGCTATATGTTATAATTGTACTGTCGTAGTCAATTATTTACTTCTCAAACTGTAGTAGTTTAACTACTTACTGCAGCTACATTTGGCGTTATTTCGAACTTGTTGCCAAATTATGTCGCCAAAGATGAAAATTCAAGCAAACACGCATCAAGGTATTTTATTGCAATACAAATTATTGCCTCCTTTTAGCATGCAGCGTTCAGAATCTAAATTCTGTAGTGGAGGGGGGGGGGGGGTGACAGAAAATTTTCTTATACTTTTAGAAAAATAAAATTTAATAAATGAAAATTTAATCTAGCAGCTATTTATAGTTGATTATATTTTACCTTTTAATAATTTTCTTTTAAAACAATCTTGAAATTCTTTTTTTAAATATATACAACTATTATACAGACATACATATTTATTCGTAAGTCGGTGGAATAGTAAAAATGTAATCACAGTTGTTCGGTCATCCAAGGCTGTCTGTTAGATGGTTGGCGACTTTCTCTCCAACATGGTTTATTAGTGAGAAATTGAAGGTTTAGAATCAGCTGGAGTGACTCAGTGGTTATAGCAATAACCCGGAACGCTGTGGACCCAGGTTCGATTCCCGGCTCTGGCTAATTTTTCACTTCATGTTGGATTATTGTATTTAATGTATGTGGGTGAGCATGTCCTTTTCAGTCTATTTTTCGTTTTTAATTATTGAATTTCAACCACCCTACAATTTTGTCTTCCCCCATCCTAGCGGTGTATAAATTATAAACCTTTATATGTTTTTCAATTTGTTAAGCAAATTGTGCCTTTATTTTACTTTGTATTAATAATAAATAATGCATGTAACCCCCCCCCCCTCCTCCAGTTAAAATATTTTGCTACCCTTCAAAAAAAAATTATATATTTTTGAAAACAAAAATTAATTGTAACGTAAAACTTTCATAACAGAAATAAATTTATATACGTAACTTCATCTTTCCCTCTCAGCAAAATTTATGTACAGCATTATTATTAGACGTTATTACTAATCTATTGTTACTTGTGACATTTTTATACAGTGATTTGCGGCAGAGTTAGTAGAGGGTATAACTTCCCCCCCCCCCCCCCCAAGACTGTACACAATATATATAAAAATAAGTATTGTGTTTTGGAAACAAAAAGTATCAAAAACTCATTTAAACTTTCGAAAAATGATTAAAATCATCAAAACCAAGGAAGAAAAAACTGCAAAAGAGTGGGAACTATATCTAAATTCTATTACGTATTTCCTTTTTATAATACATTCAATATGTAACATGAATTACATTTAAAATATGTAAAATATATTAACTAAAAATGTCATAATAGTGATTTTGGCAAAATAACTAAAACTTAATTTAAAATCTTTCTTTGCGTTACAGATTTCGGCTTAGCGATAAAGTGCGGTTCCAATATATGTGACAAAAAATTAGTTTTAATATACTATTTTTTTCAAAATCACTTAATACTAATAGTTGAGAATTCTTAATATTTACAGGTAATGAAAGACGTAAAGTGAAGATATGGACTCTTTATCATTTAGAATTTTAATGTTATATTAGCGAGAGTATTGTTTTTATAATCTTGGAATTTTAAGTAAAATGATCGCAATATTATATATGTTATATAAAAATTTATTTCCTTCGTATCCTTCCATTTTATTCGCATTAATAATTTAAAATTTAATCTAACTTCTGTCATAGTCAGTATTTCCTTAATTCTTAATAATATCTATTCCTATTTAAAGTCCTTTTAAAAGTAAATATCCGTATATTAATAATTATTTTATTCCAAATCTTAATCTAAAATTTAAGATCATTCGTAGCTTTTATCAGTTCCCCAATCTATAAAATTATGAGACGCGTTCTCATTTCGAATGTTTTTAAAAGCCATTTTCTTTTTATTATTATTATTTTATTTGCTCTGAATTTTTCGCGCGCTTGGGATTTTAACTTCAAAATTGGTCCGCACCCAAGTAAGGGATTCTTTACTGTTTTAGCCTCGCCCTCTAGCCTCATTCGTTGGGCTGGAGCTAGCTTCTCACTCATTGGGTTGTGCGCTCGTGACGTAATTCTGTGTATGTTTCCGCGGAGAGAACAAAACTCGCCCGCACCGGTCGGAGCACGAGATTTTTGACGTTTTCGGAAGCTAAACAAATATGTGTCTGGTATTTTTATGTCCGTAGAATATTCATCTGGCCCAGTAACATCTTAATTCAATGAAGTGAAGCAACGTTAGCCCGAGGGCTATAACTTTTAACCTTTTGGGAATTGTTTCTGTGTTGTTCGTCTTCTAATAAAATTATTCTAATAAAATTATCCGCACCGATCGGAGCACGAGATTTTTGACGTACCCCATTCCATAACCAAATTCCCTGCTTATTTACTTTTTGGCAAATTACCCTATGATTCCCCTCTTAAGCAAAATTATTACCCTCCTGTCCAGGAAGCCCTCAACATTGCTAAAAAACGCACGGATGAATTTTACTGGAAAAGTAAAAAATATTATGATAGAAATTATGTGGAGCCAAAATTTGAGATAGGAGATCTTGTTATCTATGAAGAAGTCCATTATCCCAATACCAGAAAGCTCTCACAAGTTTTTAGTGGTCCCTATCAAATCCTTAAAAAATTATCTGATGTAAATGTTGAAATTAATAGACAGACTCAAAATTAATTTACTGAAATAGTCCATGTATCAAAATTACGCCCTTATTACCCTCCTGACAAATTAAAGTTATCCCATGAGCAACAACAAACTAATGTTAAATCAATAGCTTAATATTAAACTTAGTAAAGCAAAAATTAACTAAATTTAAGGAAATCAAATTATAATTGACTAATAATTCTCTTCTGTATAATAGTATGTTCTTGAATATAGGAATTCCCAAGAATATTACTGCCAATATTTTTGCTTGAGTTAACTTTTTATGCAGGCGTAAATTAGTTGATTTGAGTTAAAAGGTTTTTATATTGGATTGAATTGAATTAGAACAATAAAGTAAATTGGAATAGCAAATTACATTAGAATAATACATTAAATTAAAATAAATTGAATAAAAATTCACTGGATTAAATTAAATTATAATTATAGAATAAAACTCTCTACTAATAGTAATAGTTAAACTTATTATCCACCATACACTTCAAGGTCTTATTTTCATTGAACAGCTTATGTTTCTCTTGTTTGACTGAAAACAGAGAGCACATTATCTTACTGAATTGTTGATAATTTTTCACAGATATTTCTTAGTTTACTATTTATTTATTTTGTTTCCTTTTATTAAGTATATTTTCATTCCTCACTGATATTGAAAAAGAATGAGGAATTAAATTATATACAGATGAATTACTGATTTAGTATTATTTTGAAGTTGTTTGTTATTGTTGATATTATTATGTTGTTATTATAATTGTTGTTGTTATTTATTATGTGATAAGATTATAAAAGAGAATATTCTTGAGAATTGTGATAAAAGAGAACCACTGATAGTATATTAGTTGATGATAAAAAGTCACATCTTACTAGCAAAACATCTAATACTCATATCTAATTGATGGAACATTATTAACTGACTGGACTTCACTTAATAAGTGCACTTATCAAGCTATGCCTACTTATCAAGGCACAAAACTTATCAAGCTATGCCTACTTATCAAGGCACAAAACTTATCAAGCTATACCTACTTATCAAGGCATAAAACTTATCAAGCTATACCTACTTATCAAGGCATAAAACTTATCAAGCTATACCTACTTATCAAGGCACAAAACTTATCAAGCATCACAAACCAGTACTTTAATTGTTTATTGAACTTAGTGGGGATGAAACTTTCTTATGTTTTTGAACTTTATGATTAGCTGGAATTATCATACTACAGAATCAATACACTGTATTGCCGTAAACTGTATTACTGGCTAATACTTGACATATCTGTGCCTTCATATCCATACCCAGAAACTTTTTTTTGGAAATGAGAGGTCTATAACTCAGACTGTTACTGATTAAGAGGACTATTAGACATTTATACTTTTCACTGCTTAGACAAAAATGCTTTGTTTACTTCATTTTCATCCTTTTCACTATTTATGTTTGAAGAGTGAAAAAAAAATTATTTGTTACTAACTTATTTATATTGTAATTGTATGTATTTCTGTATTTAAACAATTCCCACAGGTTCGCGTTTACAAAAATAACTATTGAATTAACTTTAATAAAATCAAAGAATTTTTGGCATTAACTAGAATATCAGATAAATATTTTGTAATCCAAATTCTTGCTTGCCTTAATGAACTTGTAGATCAACGGATCTACCCGTCATTCGGATTTTTAGGGGGGGGGATAATGTTATATAAAAATTTATTTCTTTCGTATCCTTCCATTTTATTCGCATTAATATTTTAAAATTTAATCTAACTTCTGTCATAGTCAGTATTTCCTTAATTCTTAATAATATCTATTCCTATTTAAAGTCCTTTTAAAAGTAAATATCCGTATATTAATAATTATTTTATTCCAAATCTTAATCTAAAATTTAAGATCATTCGTAGCTTTTATCAGTTCCCCAATCTATAAAATTATGAGACGCGTTCTCATTTCGAATGTTTTTAAAAACCATTTTCTTTTTATTATTATTATTTTATTTGCTCTGAATTTTTCGCGCGCTTGGGATTTTAACTTCAAAATTGGTCCGCACCCAAGTAAGGGATTCTTTACTGTTTTAGCCTCGCCCTCTAGCCTCATTCGTTGGGCTGGAGCTAGCTTCTCACTCATTGGATTGTGCGCTCGTGACGTAATTCTGTGTATGTTTCCGCGGAGAGAACAAAACTCGCCCGCACCGGTCGAAGCACGAGATTTTTGACGTTTTCGGAAGCTAAACAAATATGTGTCTGGTATTTTTATGTCCGTAGAATATTCATCTGGCCCAGTAACATCTTAATTCAATGAAGTGAAGCAACGTTAGCCCGGGGGCTATAAGTTTTAACCTTTTGGGAATTGTTTCTGTGTTGTTCGTCTTCTAATAAAATTATTCGTCTGGAGATTGGCTGGATTTATTGGAAAACTTTGGTGGAATCATTTCATTGCCTTCTACTTCGCCATACTCGCTTGACTGCAACTTGCTATATCGTTGAAGGACTGCCATCTTTTCATCGAATATTATTCATCGTAATATCTCAACCTCGTCAAAATGCTACATATATATAGAGCAGACACGAAAAGAAACTGCAATATATAAAATGTTAGTACGCAATAATGCTTCCTGTGTATCAATCGAACTCTACACTAAACATTAAAACACCTGCTGCAATTACTCGCCAAATGTTACGCCCTCTCCTTACATTAGCAGATAACTTTCAGTAGGGAAAATAACCCTAGTTGCAGCGTGAACGTGTAAAGCGAGAGGCAGTAGCATATACTTCAGATCGTATGGTCGTCCGTGTGATAACAGCTTTATAAAAATGCAGTAAATTATTAGTCAAAACATACTCTCTTATGCCAGTTGGACAATTATCCCATTGAGGGACTTTTGCGTATCTGCATGCATGTTGATATATATTTACACACACACATACACATGCTCACACACGCATGTATACACTGATGTGCCTTTTGTGCCTAAAAGAAGGTGAACTTTTTCCTAACTGACCCCTTTTTCAGAATACTAACTGTATTATAGCAGTTTGGCAAATCCTTAAGTTTAATTCATTAAAAAATATATATTCGCGCGATTTATTGCTCATGCATGGCGAGGTCAACTTCTTAATGAGGACCTAACTAGGAATTGACTTTATTTATTATTTTTATATTACTTGTTTTATTGACAGAATCTTTGACAATCTTGGCTTTGATATGAAATACTATTGAAACTTTGGTGTACTTGTATTTGGAAATTATTGCATTAATAGTAGTGAAAGATGTTTCTCCATTTAATTCCCAATATTTATGAAATATTTCTATTTTAGTGCAAATATTTTCAATGTAAAGTCAATATTTCTGTTATAGTGAAGCGCCCATATTCCTGAGTTTTAGTGTGTTTTCTAAAGTTGTGTAATATTATTTACTTTACCGGGTATTGAATCAAGTATGACATTTTGAGCGCTTATATATAAAAAAAAAACATGCAAAATATATTTGTCAGTTAAAATAATGTAAAATACACTGATTTTTAAAATTAAAAATATATTTGAAAGAGTACTTATAAGACTTTAAATGGATAATACAATACATTCCAGTTAATAATACTTGTTGTTTGTTAAGGAGTTGCAAGTACAATTCTAATAAACAAATTGAATGAAATGGCATTGAATTGTACGTTTGAGAAAACAAAATTCATCCATAAGTATTAAAGTTAACACAATAATAATCGGTCACGCGCATAAAGGGTCCGTACAATAGATTCATTAATTACTAACTGTAATATTACAAAAAATCGTTGCTAAAAAAATAATAAGACTTTGGAAATAACTTTAAATTATTCTATGATATATTTTTCAATAACGCTTTCAGTAACTGGATTCAGTTGGAATGAAAAACGTTCACTATTTTCCCGATGATTCGCCTTATGTAAAAGAAAGACCTTACACAAAGTTTAAACTTGGCATTATGCTGAGCGCTTATGGAAAAGAGGTCGCAAAGTTGCAACACCGCCTTTGTCTGTGCCGTGTTTTTAAAGATAGGTTTTTTATTAATATCTCGGCTAATTACCGACACATTTTCTCGAAAATTATTATGAACAATACTTTGATGATTCCATGTCGATAGATAACTCGAGCACCCTTCATCTTTCACGCTGAACGCCTGCAAAAGGAAAGTTTGGTGTGACGACTAAATGCGGTTTTCTCAAAAACTTTCTGACCTAGGGTAATCGCTATACTAAATGCAAGGTTTTACGTGCAAGGCTCAAATAAACTCCTACTATTCCTAATTTTTTCTAATTTTAGTTTCAGTACTTTCAAAAAACACTCCACACGATATACAAAAAAAAAAAAAAAATCTTTCAAGTAACTTAATTAGCCCCCCTAATTTTTTTCTAAAATTACTTGTGAGTGGCTAATAATCTATAAATATGTGGGTCAATAGTTTTTATAACTCTGCCAAGTTTGAACTTTCAACGTTTCACAGTTTTCAAGAAAGGCGGCTATGATAGACGGATAGACAGACACAAGAGTGATCTTATAATGATTCCGTTTTCACATTTTAAGTAAAAACCTAAAACTATGTAATACTCATCACTGATAGAAACATAAAAATATGCTCGCAATAATCCGGATAAATCCGGTAATTATTAATACTAGCAGGTTATTATAAATAATAACCAGATTTATTATATTGACCGTAACACACACAAACTCATATATATATATTATTTAGATGTTTATTTGTTCATTTTGTTAAAAGGAGTATTTGATTTTTTCACTTTCTTTTTTGCCGTCAGCCCAAGATTTTTTTTTCATTTGCTGAATTGTGTATCTTTTGAAAATTTTAATCACGAATTTTTTCCTTCACGCATTAATCCAATCAAATTTCAATATGCACAAACTTACATAAGAGATTCTGGTGGGTTGGTTGAGAACACGGGATTTTATAGTTCGATATTTCAAACTCGAATCTCTCCATATTTCGCTCTAGAATAGTAAAAAAGGTCGATGTTTCAGATCCTAACCAAAACTTTGTATGAGATGTTCAAAAAGTGACGTTATTTTAAGTAAGATACATAAAAACATTGCGCCAATGCCGAGATCTCACGCCTCCGCGCAAACACAACACTTCTGTATCTAGAAAAGAAAAGAAACATCCTGATCGTTCATTGTTAAAGCATTGTATTTTCAGGTAACTATTTTAATGAAGTTTCTCTGAATTATACTTGCTATTTCGAACTTCTGATTTCTATGTCGCACTAACATAGCTGCCAACCTTTACGCTTTTCTGTTACCACTAAAAGTTAATAGAAAATTTTGCCTTATTAAATCATATGATTTTGGCGATTTAATAAGGTAAAATTTACTATAAAATTTTAATGGTAGGAAAAAAGCGTAAAAGTTTGCAGCAATGCACAAAGGAAAAAACAGCTATGAGCTATTCTATTTGAAACGGAAAAAAGAAATTAAGAATTTTTTTTAAAGGAATTATATGGAAGATTTAATATTTACAGTTAAGCCTTTATCCAGGGTTCGTACGGATCAGGAAATTTTCCAGGAGTCTTACCAGTATTTTTTTTTTATAGAAAAAGGAATCTAGGTAAACGCCAGAAACTTCGCCTTCTTTTAAGTAGATATTTTCTGTAAGAAAATACTTTTACCGAAGAATTTCCTGATCACAAAATTCATGGAGGCGTACGATCCCAGTTTATCCTTTTAAATCTAAATTCGTATACTGGTTGTTTCAAAATTCCAGTACAAAAGTAAAAGCCGATTAAAAAGAAAAAATGTACTATTCGTCGAAGAGGCTTGTGTTTAGAAGATTAATATTCCCGTATTAATGGATTGCATCGCGTGAAAACCAGTAATTTAAAATATCGGCACTAGAGAGCAGGGGTGCTGCTTCATGTAGTAACACGGATGTTTAATATGTCTGTAACTTATATAATACAAAATCAGAATCATGCCAAAATCCCCCGTATGATTTCTGGGTGTGAGGCTATCTCAAATCATGTGTTTGTAGAAGAAACCCTCAATTTCTACCAGCATCGAAAAACGCCAAACAGCAGGAGGTAGCAGCCACTCCTGTTGTCGTGCTGTTTTATGTTGTATCAAGCATAATATCGCAACGGTATTTAGTTCTAGAATGTGGTGGTAGTCACGTTAAGAGCATGCCCCTATAATGCATTTTGAAAAAATAGCTATTATTTCATATTTATCACCTTCTTTTGTTCTGTGTCCAGAAGCGCCCTGTACCACTAAGATTCTCAGTTCCCTCTCTCTCTCTCATTTTGTTTATTTTTGTACGATTAAAGAAAATAATAATAAGAGAATATTTTTTTACAAACAAAAAGTCTTTCTGACACCTATAACTTTATTGTTTCGAATTTTACTTCCACTCTGACATTTGAAACACCTTGTACTATTACGTGTTTGTTAGATGAAAATAATGGAACAAAATTACAGAGCGATGTTAAAATAATCGGTCACGTGCGAGTATAACCGCGACCTACGTTATACACGGCCGATGCATGACGTTTAAAACGTCACATGCAGTGGATCATTTTTATACGGCGATTGGTGCAAAACGGGGGGCGCGCCGTTTTGCACCAATCGCCGTATAAAAATGATCCACTGCATGTGACGTTTTAAACGTCATGCACCGGCTGTGTATAACGTAGGTCGCGGTATAACTCGCGTTCAAAGGGTTCCGTACATTAAATGTATTAATAACTATTTATTATTTAATAAACTTCTACTACCCCTAATTTTTTCTTATTTTTAGTTTCAGTAGATTCGAAAATAGAAGAAGGGGAGCATATTCTTCCAGTATACTTCCGACGGACGAAATATAATTTCAGTCAACAATCATTCTTGTTCAAGGACACATTGAATCATGTTCAAAAATGTGTATAACCGGATTCGTACATGATTCTTTTTGAGCCGACACGTGTCGTGACACAATTTCTGATAAAATCTGGTTACTCGGTCGTATGTAAGATTCTATTCCGAACAAGACTTACAGTAAAAACCATATACGCGACCCGGGTCAGATCGGGTTCACGAAAATCAGGTAACACGAGCACTAATCCAAATCTAATCTGTAGCCAAAAAAATCCTAGAAGATCGATCCAAACATTCTGGATTAGATTTGGGTAAAATCTGGTCACCCAACCCGGTGCAGTGTCTTCACATAAGTCACAAACCTCTAGCAAAAACAAATGTTGATCCGAACAATCCGGATCGGATTGAAGTAAACGCAAACTGGTCACGCTATCCGATGCAGATTCGTCTCAATTTTCACTTTAAAGTCGCACGGTGACTTCACAAAGTAGTCACATTGTGAGGTTACAGAAAGGCTTGAAAACGGATATAAAGACTTCCCATTCAGGTCACGGTGACTTCACATCCACGTCACGTAACGTCACGTCGACGGTCTCAAAGTCACAGTGTGATGTCATTGTGAAGACACCGTGACGTCACAATGCCTTACGGGAAAACAAAGTTTTTGTAAGTAATTTAATTAGTACCTGGGCTAATTACCGAAATTGTGTTTTGAAAATCATTATAAAATATCCTTGGATGATTCTGCGTCGATAGATACCTCGAGCGTCCGCTACTCTCCGCTCACCGCCGGAAAAGTAAAGTTTGTGTGTAACAGAAAAAATCGTTTTTCTCACAAACTCTGTTACCTAGAAAAATCGCTATAGCTTTCCTGCAAGGTTTAAATAAACTCCTACTACCCCCTTATTTTTTCATAATTTTAGTTTCAGTAGATTTGGAAATAGAGGAGGGGGGGGACATATTTTTGCAGTGTATTTTGGACGATATCTCTGAAAATATAATACCTAAAATTAAAACAAATATATTTTTGAGTTAAATATTACGAGATATTTCTTACGATACCCCACATGATGTACAAGAAGAAAACTTTTTTTTCAAGCAACTTAATTAGCCCTGAAAATTTTTCCTAAACATATTTGTGAATCGCTAATAATCTGGAAATATGTGGGTAAAAAGGCTTTATAACTTTCCCAAGTTTGAACTTTCCATGTCTTATAATTTGCGAGAAAAAGGTGACAGGAGGACGGACAGACACAGGAGTAATCTTATAATGGTTCCTTTTTTACTTTTTAAGTACGGAAACCTAAAAATCGAATGAAAAATAAGGTGTAATAAGTACTCTGTTGAGCCGTTTTAAAGTATAGATCTTGAAATATTTATTATATTAATAGCTTTAAAGAAAGTTGATAATACACAAACATCACACAAATGTAATGTATGCCAGATTTTGCCAACGGAAGATTTTAATTGATATATTCTCCAATACATATTATATTTCTTTATCTAAATAAGAAAAGTGAAACCTTGATAAATGAGGTATTAATCGAACATAAATTTGAAAAATTGAAAATAGGCATTGATAACATTTCAGTTATTTATAGACTTGGATATGCTAAACTTTGTATTCATTGTCACTCCGTAATTTTCAAATTTATTTTTATCTTTTACAAGCTCATGGATTCTCACTTTGAAACCTTAGAAAGAAAATATATTTTCTAACAATTTTTAACATAAATCTTTATTTAATTTCTTAATTAAATCTAATCGGTACAAATACTGAATGAAAATTATATTACATTCTAATCTTTTGTTGTATTATCTTTACTTTCTTTTATAAATCTTGTAACTTCAATAGCTCAACCAATTACAAAGCTTTGCGTATATTTCGAACACAGTTATATGTATTTCATTAAGTTTTAAGTGTACACAAGCTTAGTAAATTCTACTATTTTTCAAGTTTTTTTTAAAATTAAAAAAGAACACATTACTTTATTTAATCTATTACATCTTCATATAGTCCATGAATTTGAGTGTCACTATTTACGAATAAGAATATTTGTTTTATTTAATGACGTAAATTATGCGATTAAATATCACTATGATTACTCTTAGTAAATAGTGGTACTCAAATGCAAAAACCTTACAAAACCTGTTATACTTTCATTTTTGTGGTTATTTGCGCTTTGCAATTTCGATTTCTGCATGTAAACAAGTCGTAATAACTTTTTTAACAACTTTAACGACACAAACATTTTCTTAAATTCAGTTTTAAATTCACTCATTATGTTCATAACTGAGTAGATTCACAACAATTATTTAATGAAAAAAGATGTACAGCAAACACTTAACAGCATTATATTTACTAGCATATGTTTCGTAACTTCAACATAAAATCCAGTTATTAAATTAGCTTGTACTTCCACTTGGAATCAGATGCTTCATAAGTCGTTTGGAGGTTCCTAGGTATTTGAATGTTCTAAATTCGAAATATTCATATACTGAATAAAGCATAATAACATTATCGTTTTGGACTCATTTGTAACATCTTAATTATATTAATAAAACACATTCATAAGTAAAATTTCTCCTGTCTTAATACTGATTTAATTAAGTAGTAGAAAATTAATGCAACATGCATTTTAATTAGAGTTATTTGTTGCGAGAAACGAATATATATGCCGCGTCATAAAATGTATTTTGGTGAAGATGAAACCAATTAAGTTTTGGTATATGTTTGAATTTTGTATTTTTGTTTGTTATCTCATTAATCTACATTAGTAATTTTTTTAAAATAGCATTATTGTTTTTTTGAATGTGGCACAAAAGAGGTTAAGGGAAAAAAAGGACTGAAAACGCAGTAACAAGACATATAATATCTAAAACAATGTAATATCATCAATATAAATAATCCTTTTAAAATCATAATTGTAATCATAATTTTTTAAATCAGACTTAATAAAGTTGCTTCTTTATCACTAATAATTTATCACCTACTTTTTTTTTCAATGTAGAAGGTCTTCATGCTAAATACGGTCATTGGAGCTAGAAAATTGAAGAAAAGATTTCACTGTTACTCTAACTTAAATAAAATATTGAAATGTATGGGGAAGCCTAGAAAATCCATGAAAATAATAATAATAATAAAAATACCCGTGTAATAAGTAATTGTATTTCTTAACATGCAATCCATAATTAACTGCTTATCGTGTGAGTTAGACGTATTTTCATACGGCTGAAATTGACTGTTCATTTTTCAGTTTAACGTTTCTATAAGATTGACGCGGCCTAGCGATACACCTCTGATTATTGGTATTTATGTAGCATTTCTTAACTAATATTTTTCCGACTAATAGTTTACTTTAAATTCGACGTTTTATCTATATTTAAAAAAGGACAATAAGCTCTTCTAAATTCCAAAAAGTGACAGCGTATGAATTGAAAATCGTAAGCATGAGTATGGAGCTTTTTACACTGACCAATGCCATTTGCTTGTCTAATGGTTAGAGCGTTGGGTAGTGTAGTAGTAAAGAAATGCCGGTTTCGAATCTCGATTTAGGCTTGATGGGAGAAGAGGCAAAGATGGTGCCATTTCCGAGCAATTTGGGCAAAATTCAACGGGAAGTCATGTACTCTAGGGTCAATTCTGGTGCTTAAAGAGTACTTACGACGGGTCTCATCACCAATAGCTTCCATCGAAAATGAAAACAACATAAAGAAGAATTTTAATAAACACCAGTGGACCCGTGCGAATATTTTGCACTGCAGTTTAATATTTTTTAATAATATCTAATATTTTTATATGCAGATTTAGATTTATAAAAAAAAAAATTAAGGATAAAATTATCTGCAAACAACAGTAGTCAAGCCAGAATATCATCAAATTTATTCCTAACAGTAAAATATCAATAGAAAAAGTCACGCGCGAGAGACAAAACAAATTGTATTTTAACTGCATTACATGATGACATCATGTTCTTCGGGAAAAACGCGGAAAAATAAATAAAAATAAAAAAATAAATTGAAATACACTTAAATTACAATTTAATCTATTATAGCAAATGTACATTTTATGCAACACGCGAATATCACTGCTTCGATCGATCCATAAATATATATATTTTTTCTAAACGGTTCAATTTCAGTTTTGGTTTCTAATCATAAATATAAAATAAACCAGTGAGAAAACGTCACATTTTATCTCTTTTGTACTATTTATTATTTTTTTATAATTATTGTTGAAGATCCTATATATGCGGTATTTTATTTTTGTGACAACACTAATGTGAGAAAAATTACATTTAAATTATCAGAACAATGCCGATTTAATTTTTAATTAAGAGCAATTTATAATCACAAAACAGGTTTTAACGAAATGTGAGTGTACTATGTCAGAAGCCTGTTCAAAATCCTTTCATATGGTATCTCATTGATCGTTCTGTGTTTTGTATTTTCTTAGAAAAAGGGATGTTGACAACAGAAATAATATATAGGATAACACGGCCAAAAAGTAATATTTTGGAAACTTCTGGAACTTCTTTGGAGCGAATCATTACAGAATTGGCGAGAATACCGGGAACTAAATACAACTTCAGCGGTGGTGCAAGGAATGTCCTATCTTATTAGTTATTAACCAATTCATTTGCAGATCATAAGGGAGGGTGAGGTAAAAATTGGAAAAATCCAGAAAAAGTCGATTTTTTACCAATGTGAAAATTGCAATATACTATGTATGTAATAAAGATAATGTTTTATTGACGTAACATACATAACTCATATTCTGAATAAACATCAATACCGTATATATTTTGTTAAATAACATTACATATGCTAATTAGGAATAACTATTCAGAAAATTCCTTTTAGGATACTCATTGTAGTCTGTATCTAGATATTTACCTCTACACTCCACACATCTACATCTACTTCTGCGCAAAATCGTACCAAACCTCATTCACAAATATATGTAACAGTCAGAGAGACATTTTCTATTTTTTAAGTCTTTTTTAAAATATCTTTGGTCATATTTAAGCTTAATTATAAGTGTAATTATAATCTTAAAGAACTGATTTGGTGTTGATACGGTTAAAGTTTGTTAGCAAAAGGTAATTAGATTGAAAGACAGATTAAATTTGTAATCTTATGCCATCTCGATATTTCATCATACAATTACATCTAAATACTAATCAAATGATAATCACTCAGAAAAAGCATATAGCGTAGAATTGAATAGAATTCTATTTAAAAATATCAATTTTTATTTAAATATGATCTAAAATGCAAATATATTGGTTATTTCCACTTCAGTCCAAGTCTCATCTGTACTACATAGACTATCGGTAAGTAAATAACAAAAAAAAATCAAGGTATATAATAAAAAGAAAATCCCTTATTTGTTATTTAATGCAGGCAAAAAAATACATTTTATCATACCATTAACAGAAAATGAATCCTTCAATTTAAATTTTTATTTATTTCGATTTTATATAACATGATACGGTATCACATGTATTTTTATTTAGCTGATAATATGACTTAAAATTTGAGGTTTTTTCTCTTTTTCCACGCACTGCTTTCCAATTAATTATTTAATTTATTTTTTATGATTTATCCACTTTTATCATTCATTTATTTTCGCCTTTTGAAATTTCTACATTTTTCCCCCTTTAGCCTGTCTTTGTTTCTGCTGCGACAATCGAATTCAGATGTGAACACAATTAGTTAATCGAATTTACAGAAATTGGAAATTCTCTTTTTAACACTTTCCAACCTAGTTGAAAAGTGTTTATGACTTCGGTTTGTCTGGCCGTCTGCCGTCTGGCCGTCTGGCCGTCTGGCCGTCTGCCGTCTGCCGTCTGCCGTCTGTCCGTGCTCTAACTCCCGTAAATATGCTCGGATTGCCCTGCAATTTTTATATGTTATAATCGTTATCTATAGCATGTTCCCTATTTCAATGGAAGTGTGTAGCACTTATAGTTTTTTTACAGGGACACTCAAAAGAATTCCGTTACATTGCGGTCTATGGGGAAAAATCATTTGCGGTTTATTTAAATAATGTTTCACTATTTTAAACGCACTGAAATTTATATATATCACTAAGGTGCATTAGAAGAAGCTTAATATGGAATAGGGTGTGCATAGCACTTATACTTACTTTACAGGGACAGTCAAAAGAATTCCGTTACATTACGTCTATGGAGAAAAATCGTCTGCGGTTTATTTAAATAATGTTTCCCTATTTTAAACGCAATGAAATTTATATAAGGTTCATTACAAGAGACTTACTACAGAATATTGTGTGTATAGCAGTCATCGTTCATTTACAGGGACACACAAAAGAATTCTCTACTGTATGTTAACAATAATTCCTGGAAGTGCGTTTTAAGTTACTGAACGCTATTTTAATTTTAAATCGCTTTTTGTCTATTACGTGGTGTGTATAAATTCTGTAGATCCTATACAGGGAAGCACAAAAGTTCGGGAACACATTTCCGTATTATTTAACTCCAGACGGAGAATTTTAAACTGTGCTACGTGTTTCCTAACTGAACTAAAATTTAGCATCCTATGTAGTATATATACAAATCTATAGATCCTATACAGGGCTGAATAAAAGTATTCTGATTACTTAGATGTTATCTTTTAGCTTATTAAAGAGTATGACTCGTAAAATTATTTTGGAAGCGTTGGAAAGTGTTACATAATCTATGCTTGACGCATGATTTTTCGTTCTTGTTATTACTACAATGGTGCGGAAGGATGATCTACTATAGTTAAAGAGAGATAATATGAGAAGCTTGCTATTTTCTCTTTGATAATAAATAATACGTCCTCTAGGATTTCACATATTTTTTAATTCAAATATTTATATGCTTTAAGGGGGGGGGGAAGGGGGGGCCTCAGTATTTAAATTAAATTATAAAATTTATTACTGTTAAACTTTTAAAATGTAATTATTGTTATTATATAAATGTTGAGCCTAGTGTAAAAACAAAATAACTATATTAAATAACAAAATATTTATATGCTTTAAGGGGGGTTCAGTATTTAAAAAAAATAAAAAAATTTATTACTGTTAAACTTTCTAAATGTTATTTTTAATTATTATTAAATAAATGCTAAGTCTAATGTCAAAACAAAATAACTATATAGACGAACATTAAGTTCGAAGCTGCTGAGATCCGCTGAGGATCTTAGAGGACTGAAGCAAAATCTTTCACCTTTTCTATGCATTAAATTTTTGAAATTTACTGTTAAATTTTTCCGGTATAAAAGTAAGCTGCACTGCAGACGCCCTTATGGAGCGCCCTGCGCGTCAGACGACCACCGAACCAGAGGGACTTATATCGCGCCAGCAGGTTTATCTCCCTGCGGCGCTTTGGCCGGTCAGAGGTCCGTCACCTACGGACCCTCCAACATTTAACCCACGTATCGACGACGTAGGCCGTTGCGATACGTGGTGAAACCACAGGAAGTCAACGCGAGACGGGCCGGTGGCCCCAAACAGCTTCGGAGCTGGAAACACAAATGGGAACCAGGCCCTAGGCCTTAAGTCGGGATGTTCCAACACGTACTTACTCTACCACAACTCGAGGGGTGTGAAAACCTACAGAGGTAGTCGCGGCTCCCTCTCGTAGTGGACCAAAAATTTTCCGGTATTGTATTCGGCTTTTAAAGAGTCTGGTCAAGTGCGTTGGGAAAGGGCGCAGGGACGTTGGACGGTCCCGCGCAGCCGCTCCGCGACTTAGGCGGATTCAATATGCAATATTAAAAATTCATTACAAAATTTAATTTACATCTTTTTCAAAAATAATAGCTTCAAAATATTTATTTTTAAATTGTTTGCTTAACCCATTAAGCACTAACGTCACCATATGGTAACGGCATAGCTGCCAATCATTTTGCTGTTCAAGTACCAGTATTTTTTAACAGATATATTAGTTTTATTGGATGACAGAAATTTTGAAATAAAAAGGGCCCAAAGTTGCTATACTAAAAAATTGGTACGAAATGGATTTTTTTCATTTTAAAGAGAAAAATAATTCCGTCATTAATGGGTTAAGTCAGTGTTTGTTTGCAATAGTGGCTTAACTAAAAACTTTAGCTGGGAGCGTTCTCCTAAACTATGATTAACTACTGATTGTGACATAATTAGTTTCTCGAGTAAATTTCAAGAAATTATTTACTATGTTTTACGTAACACAAATATCGTATTTACTCATCTATAATGCGCACTCGTATATGCGCACTTTTTTTTGTGATATACAAAAACGAATATATATATATATATTATTCAATATGCATCATGTTTTTTTAAATACAGAAAATCAAGGAGTTCGAAAATAAAAATTCTGTAAAAATCCTGATTCAACTTTTCTTTTTGGATCCTGCTTTATTTACCATGAAATTAAGGTTTCAATAATGTGTTATTTTCTCTTAGTGGAAACTGTATTTAAAAAAAAAAAAGACCCATACCGGAAATTGATGATGCATATTTATTTGGTGGTAATCCACAAAATTAAGCACGTATAAAGTAATTTGTGCCATTTATTATAATTCGTAATTTTATCACAATATCTACGTGTTCTATTCAGTGACTTTATACAAAAACATGTATGATTTCACATGGCCGATGGAAGTATTCCGTGTGTACTCCAGCACCCCAGTTTTTTGAACTAGAATTATGGAACAAAAAGTTTGCAATATACAAGATTTTAAATATGGTAAACTCTGTTGTTTTGAATGTCTGTGTGCATTTTGAAAAAATACAGATAAATTTCAGATTCTTAGCGGCAGAGAAGAATGTTTTTATAAGCATGAAAAATGTTGTTAAATTAATAATACAGTCGGGTAACACTTAATCGGGTAACGGATAATTGCATACCCCGGTTATATGCATAGAATGCCGTGGAACGGAAATGATCCCCGTAAGGATAATGTTAAATATACTCGTTTAATCGCATAAGAATCCCCGGTTAATCGCATAAAATATCTCCAATCTAGGCCTCTGAGCTTCTGAGGGTTTTCCTGCATTTTCAAAAAAATACTCATAAAACTAATGTTTTTTTTCGCGGTTTGTTTCTAAAATACACTTTTACATCTCTTTATCATACATATATCTTAAAATACAGTTCTATAAAAAATATTTTGCCTACAGCCGATTTAAGGCGGTTCTTAAATGACCTGCTCAACCATTTTCTGCGAACTTTTCCTACGAAATTTTCTGACACATTTTCTCATTTTTAAACGCAAAAGCATAAAATTGGCAGACTCTGGTTTCTGAGTAAGAGAACCTGCCAATTTCATGCGTTTCTGAACAAAAATTAATTTAAAAATGTGTCAGAAAGTGGCCTGTTTTCATTTGAGAACAGCTTTAAGTTGTTTTGGGGAAATGGAAAAATGCAGGCAAAATGCTTAGAGTGTTAGTAATCCGGATTTTAAGAACTCCTGTGATAACGATGAATGGAAATATTTTCTTTTGTAAAAATGTTTCGTTAGCGACTGAAGATGATGGGGGTGGTTTACTTGTTGGAAAATCCTGGAGTTGGGTGAAAATACAATGGGAACGGTCGAGAAAATAAAATAATAATAGAACGCCAGTGTTTCACTCCTCATTGTATACGATAACTGCGTTTCCCATTGTTGTCAGCAAGCTTTAAAATCACTTTGCACTGTCGTTGACTATGCCAGTTCAGAAATGTCTCTAATTTATGTTGGTGCAATGGAAGTAAAACGAAAAGATTTATCTATCTCTGATAAAATTAAAGTTTTGGATAAAATCAAATTAAAAACATCCCAAACGGAAATAGCGAAAGAATTTGGAATTTCACAATCTCAAGTTTCTCGAATAAATAAAAACTCTGAAAATATTCTTCAGGAATGGAGAAATAATGGCAATTTAAACCGAAAGCGAAAACGTAATTCGAACTATGAAAATGTGGATCGAGCAGTATTGCAATGGTTTCAGGAAAAAAGATCCAAAGGTGCATTAATTAATGGAGCAGTAATTATGGAAAAAGCGGATGAGTTATCCAAAAAATGCGAAAAAGGTGAAAACTTCAATGCTTCGAAAGGTTGGCTTTACAGATGGCAACAAAGAAATAATCTAAAATTTAAAAATTCCCATGGAGAATCTGCCTCAACTGATGATTTAGCCATTGACGAGTGGTATGACAACACATTAATTCCGATTTCGGAGAATTATAACTCGGATGATATCTTTAATTGAGATGAAACCGCATTGTACTATCGTGCAATGCCAGAAGGTACAATTGCAGAAAAGAAAGAAAAAATTTGTGGGTTTAAAAAAGCAAAAGATCGAATCACTCTACTTTTTTGCGTTAACCAAACAGGAACAACAAAATTGACTCCTTTGATGATTGGAAACAGCAAAAAACCGCGATGCTTAAAAAATGTCAAAAACTATCCCGTCAGTTATTCATATTCCCAAAATGCCTGAATGACAGGAAATATTTTCAAAAGCTGGATTACTAAAGTCGACTCAGACATGGTGAAACAAAACAGGAAGATTGTTTTATTCATGGATAATGTATCCAGCCATAATGTTAACGCTCGCCTTTCAAACGTGAGCATACAATTTCTTCCTGCTAATGCTACATGCAAAATTCAGCCTCTAGATCAAGGCATCATAAAATCGTTTAAAAGTAATTACAGGCGTCTAATCCTTAAATATGTTGTGCGTCTCTTAGATGAAGAGCAATCACTGCTACGTTTTTCTTCGATTTACAAAAATATATCTTTGCTTAATGCAATGCATTTCACTAAGCAAGCATGGGGCAATGTTTCTTTAACAACAATTAAAAATTGCTTCAAAAAAGCAAAATTTTTTAAATCTAAAGAAAATTGTGATAATTGTGATTCAGATAATGAAACTGTGATTTATGATTTTAACAGCGATAGCGAATTTAATGATCATAGTGGTTTGTTGCAACTTACTGCTTCCGATTTTTCAGAATATGTAAAATGTGAAGAAAATGAGCAAACAGAAAATGAACCTAGTGATGAAGAAATCGTGGCAACCTCTCAAAGCTGCGTAAGCACACACGATGATTGTGAGGATGAAAGTGTAGAGCCTCCTCCATCTCTCTCTGATGTTAACAAATATCTGTGTGTTGTTCGGAGATATTTTGAAGCACATGGTGGTGATTACAATTTGATTTATTCTTTAGTAAACGAAGTAGAGAAATGCAGCGTCCGAACTATTAAAAAGGAACTTCTATAAAGGATTATTTTATAGGTAACGAATAAAGGATTAGTTGGCAAATAATGAAAAATAAAACGAATTTACACCGAAATTTATTTATTTTCAAAGGTATGATTTAAAAATTATTTCTTTGTTATTTTATTTTCATTTTCATTTCCCCATCAATCAGATAAATTATGATGAAAAATTGAACAATGTAACATATATAGTGTTATAATACATTATACTTTAGTGTATATATTACTATAAATAGTGTATAAAATAATGATTAAAATTATTAATACAATAATTAATTTTTAAATTATGTAAATTGTTATTGTCCATTATATTTATCATATCTGTGGTATATAATCAAATAATAACGTATATTGATTACATTAATTGCTGTCCTCGCTTAAATGCATACCCCGCTTAATTGCATACAATTCAGTGGAACCAACTGTATGCAATTAAGCGGGGCCGAATGTAAGTGCACCACGATCACAGAAAGAAATCCGAAACTTTTCCTTTAGCTACAGAATAGCTATCTCTTTAGTTCATCTTTAAAAAAGTTACCAAAAGCTAAAGAACCATTTGATGAAAAGCAATTACTAACAAGGGGACCGCCAAACATGATGCGCACAGATTTTGGTGATTTTAAAGTATGTTGCATACCCCTAACTATTCAGGTCAAAGGTTTCCTTCAAATGGGCTTTAGTTTTCGAGAAAATTCGGGTTAAAGTTCAGCATACGTTTCAAATACCCATTGGTTCGCGATCTTGAACAAGGTTTCCGTGGTGCACAGCTAGCTTTCGCGATTTGAGTGCCAGAGGTGAGGGTTCTGTCCTCTCATGCGACTTTTTACCTTTTTAAAAAATGTTTGTATATTTGTCGCATTACAAGTATTATGCAGAATTATGAAGTCTGCTTCTTTGAACTTTTTGATATTTTCCTAATAAATTCCATTTACATTTTCAAATTTTTCGTAAAAATTTACATTTTTTCTTTTTTTTCTTTTTTTTTCTTTTTTTTTGTGCAGTTTTGAAATTAATATTTCTATTGACGAAATTCCAAACTAATTTATGTCTAGATTTTGTTTATTTTTTTTATTATTTACCCTTTATATTTTAATAACCGTTCTAAAATAATACTTTTTTAACTTTATGAAATTTTAAATGAAAATTTATATATTTTTAAAATTTACACAAATAATTTTTTATCTCAAATCTTCTAAAGGTATGTATGATTAGGTAATTCCACAACACATCTTGAAAGGAGTAATATAATAAGCAATAACGCTTATAGCCAAGTTTTAGCCAGTTATATATATATATATATATATATATATATATATATATATATATATATATATCATGTTATTTAAATACATTTAACAGTAAAGTTCACATTCAGCATCATTTTTGATTTGCACAAATAAAAAATAATATATTACAATTATTTTCTTTTTCATTCTAAGAAGTCGATGCCAAACAGAAAAATTCAACTAGAAATGAAAAATCGTTTGTAAATTACAATACATATAAAAACATCTGAAAAAAAATCGTCTGCAATGACTTTTACGGTAATATCAGAATAAGTAAAATTTTCTTTTTATCTATTTCGTTTAGCTTCCGTTGCAAACAATAACCACGTTTGAAATTTTTTTTTTTCAAATTTAATGTATTTTTTAATATATTTATCATTATTTAAGAATTTAAAGAATATATAATATGCTAATTTATACATTCTTCCAATATTGTTAACAAAATTTACGTAAAGAATATATTTAAAGGCGATTTTTAATGGAATTTGTTTAGAATATTTTTGCGATATGTATCACACAATTAGTTCCATATTTAATAAACTAAAAACGTCGATGTCGGTGAAGATAAATATTTTAGTATTACAGCAGTTAACATATTTCAATATATTTAGAACAAATCAAATATTAAAAAGATATATTATTTTGTTAATTTTTTCTTAATCATCTAATTTTTTTTAAATAGAAAATGCAAATAAAAAAAATGCATTATTTCATAAGTACGATAAATAAATAAGTAAATATACATAAATGTAAACAATAATCATTTTAAATAGACGAGATATCAAGACATAAATTAATTTGGATTTTCGTCAACAGAAATATCCGAATAAAAATTGCGCAAAAACTGTAAATTTTCAAGAAAAATTCGAAAATGTAAATGGAATGTATTAGGAAAATATCAAAAAGATCAAAGATGAAGAATTCATAATTCTGCATAAAACTTATAACGCAACAAATATATACAATTTATTTAAAAAAAGTAAAAGTCAGACGAGAGGACAGAACCCTCATTTCCGGCTCTTAAATCGCGAGCCCTAGCTCTGCGCCACGGTAACCTTGTTCAAGATCGCGAACTAATGGGTATTTGAAATGCATGCTGAAATTTAACCCGAAATTTCTCGAAAACTAAAGCCCATTTGAAGGAAACCTTTGACCTAAATAGTCAGGGGTATGATCCCTACAACATACTTTAAAATCATCAAAATCTGTGCGCATCATGTTTGGCGGTCTCCTTGTAATTTTAGCTGCATTTTTATTATGTTTCACAATTGAATCAGGGTCTGTTTTATTTATTTATTTTTAATATCAACTCTTCTACGACTGCTTGTGCAACAAAACATTAAATACTATCAAAACAAGAGTTTTGTATATATATTGACATCTTCAATATATTGAATATATTGACATCTTCAACATTCAATGCCTGAAACTATCTGTTAGAAAAATTTAGCGAAAATTGTACCTAGCAGCTATATCACTATAATAAATAGAAAATGTGTGTATTAAATATTGATTCAATTTAAATGCAGTTATGGTTTAAAAACTTTGGTTAAATTTACAAAGTAATACCAATTGTGTTAAATATTGATTCAATATTAAATTATTAGAAACAAAATTGTGCGTATTTATTTAGTCTAAATTATTTCCCATTTTACAAAATACTGTGGAAATTTTACCAATATTTGGCAAACAATTAAACCAATATTGGATTGTAATAGTTTTGCCTTTTGTAGTTTCAAAAAATATTTTCTTAATAGTGATATTTTAATGATTTAAGTTTAATTTTATATACGATATTTTTGCGTATTTCCGCTGTCCAACACCTATAAAAAATGTAATTATTTTACAATAACTTAACCCAACTGAGCCCGGAAAATTTTGAAACAAATAATCTAATAGATATTAAATAACTGTGCATTCTAAATTTCTGAATTCAAAAGCTATTTTAATTCATGTGACAGTCCTGTCTATTACAACGACGGACCGACGATTATTTTTGAAGTAAAAATGTTATATACATTTAATTTTTTTTCGTAATATTTCTTTTTACTAGCTTTCCTTTTCAGGAACGCAGTAAACAGAGCCGTTAAATGAATTGATTTTTGTTGTGTTCTTTCTATACCCGCTAGTAACACTTTTCATTAATACTTTATGTCCTAAATTATGTAATAACAAAAAATTGGAGTGTCACAAAGTGTCATTTCCAGGATCTGGAACCGTTTTTTGGAGAGTGGATGTGCAGGCCGAAGACCAGGGCAAGGTCGTAGACGGGCAACAACGCCCAATGAAGATCGGTATTTAGCGTTAACAGCTCGGAGACACCGAAACATGAACGCTACTCTTCTCCAACAACACCTTCGCTCGGCTACAGGCACCACGATTTCAACTCAGACTGTCCGAAACCGGCTCCATGCTGTAGGTCTGTATGCTCGCCGACCGATGGTATGTGTTAGATTAACATCAAGGCATCGTCGCGACCGCAGGGAGTGGGCAACCGAACATGTCAACTGGAGGAGAAATGAATGGAACAATATTCTGTTTTCTGACGAGTCCCGTTTTTCTGTGCATCCGGATAATAGGCGTATTTTCATCTGGAGGGACCGTGGCAGTTGGAATAATCCTACGTTCATGCACGATAGTGTCAGATTTGGCGGTGGAGGAGTGTTGGTGTATGGTGGCATCTCCATTGACGGGCGCACTACCTCTACATCATTCGAGATGGAGCTCTGACTGGTCGCCGATATAGGAATGAGATCCTCAGACCTATTGCAGTCCCTTACGCTGCAGCAATCGGAGATAACTTCATTTTAATGGACGATAACTGCAGGCCACATCGTGCAAACCTGGTGGAGGATTTCCTTTTCGAGGAAGGAATCGTTGGAATGGAATGGCCAGCGTGTTCTCCAGACAGTGGCGGCTCGTGCCCTATTTCACAGGTGGGGCACCTATATGATAAGTGTGACAGTGTAGTAGATATCAGTAAACTGGAGTCATATATACTATATTTTTTACTATAATGCAAATAGTACTGTGTGTGCCGAAAACAAGATTTTCACAACAATAAAGCAACTAAATTTTGAAAAAAGAAAAAAAAATACACTTTGCATTTTATTAAAATTATTGCGGGTGTTTATTTTACGTATTATATAATTGAAAAAATCTAGATACCGACATTTCTCATACTGTGAAAATTTATAAAGTTTTGATGATTTTGAAAATATAGAAAAAGAAATTGAAGTTTGAGATGAGATCTTCAGTCATGCAGTAAAGTTGTCACACTCTTTGTTTTTTACTTCTTAGAATTATTACTGCTAATATGCCACTATATAACTTACCAAAGATGGATATTACTCATGTTTAACGTAAAGCTATTATTCCAATAAAACAACTATTCTTAATAGATGTTTAATTAAAGTATTATTTTATTTTAAGGTTTAAAATCTAAATCAACATTACTATTTTTTCCTGTGTCTGCCGCCCTCTCAAGTAAAACTTGCACCCTAATTTTTAATACATTTCGGGAGAAAATTAAAAAAAAAAAAATAAGAGAAAACATTTAAAATTGATTCTGTTAAAATGTAAAAGTCATTTTTAAAGTTACAGAATAGTCACAAATAATTCCTTCATTGTTGCGGAAATTTAAATGTGAAATGACCAATATAATCCTTCATCCGATTGGGTAAAATGATTTAACCCGAATCCGACAGGACCAGCGGATGGGGTTGAGTAGGGCTGACGCTATTTTTTGTTGTGGATCGCGTTGTCTTTAAATGTTTCGGGTACGGGTCGGTTTTGGGTTAGGTTTTGAAGCTTTCGGGTCAGGTTCGGATTGACCCAATTTTTCAAAAGAAAATCCTGAATATTTTTCAACTGAACAAAACTAAATAGTTGAATATTAACGAGTGAACGAAAAAATGTGTTCATTTCCATAGAAAAAAAAATATCAAATTGAGAAGATATATAATTGTACACTATTTTTCTATAATCAAATTAAAATATGATTTTTTTAATTTTTTTTCTTGTTCGGGTTTGAATAATTTGTTTTCGGGCCGGGTTCACGTTGAAGTGAACTGGTCTCGGGTTGACTAAATTTTATTTGTCGTATTTCGAAAAGACTAAGCAGAATTTCCAGTTTCGGTTCGGGCACAACGCGATCCGTTCAGAATTTTAAAGGCCAATGGTAATTTTTACAGATACCAATTAAGATGTCAAATCCAAAATCTTCATGTATAAACTAAATTTCGATTGTTTAAAGTAAATTTTAGAGGGAAAAAATCACGCAACACACGTAAGAAAATTACCGAAAAACAAGTTTATCTTTGTTTAATTAAAAATTATTAATTACCACAAACATTATTTATTTTTATTTAAAACACAGATTAAATGTAATGTATATAGTAATTCAATTATTTATATCCATTTATTCTGTCGATTTTGGCAATAATTATTTTGTAAATGAAAGAGTCTTAACAGATTCTATATAAATTAAAAATATGTAGTTTTAAACTCATATATCCAATTGCACTGCTATATTATTTAACATCAAGTTAACAATTAGATGACAAAAGATTTTCTGGCTGAAACTTGTCTATAAAACCTAGTTAAATTACAAAATAAAAACATTCATCACTGAAGAAAAATACCAACTACATAAACTCAAAAATATAATTAAAAATATTTTTATTATTATTCAAAAAGTATTAAATGCACCATAAATAAATGTAGAATTTTTTATTGGTATGGAAAAAAAAAAAAAAAAATCGGATAATTAAAAAATAATGACTGATTCCCATCAGTAAAATTCGCCAATTATGTCGTAATTCTTAAACGCTGATATCTTCCGAAACAAACATAGTCTTTTTCTATATGGGGCCAGACAGATTTTGCCCCAAAAGTGTCCTATTCAAGCTGTTCCTTCACGCTGTTTGGCGATAAATACGAGGAAGACGCAAAGATGCGCGGTTGTGCAAAATGCCATAGAGCTCTATCGTGAAACGGGCACAGCTTTCTGGGGCCCTCCTGAATACTACTAGAACAGTGAGCGGTCAGTTGTCAAAAGGGTGATTTACGACATCCGGTGGAAGGGAATGATAACGTTCTTCGGGGATGGAAGCGAGCGAGCGAGAGAAAATTTTGGACTGGGCTGGAAAAGTCTGGAGTTGAAACTATCTGACATTGCTGATATTTTATTAAAAAATAATGTTAATTTTAAGAAAATTTAATAGCGAAGTATAGGTGGGGCCGTGCCCCAAGTGCCGTATATGACGGGCCGCCCCTGTCTCCAGACATGAATCCAATCGAGCACGTTTGGGACGCTCTAGGAAGACGAGTTTCTGGCCGCCAACAACCCCCACAAACTCTCCAAGAAGTGGAAAGAGCTCTTCTTGGGGCAGAATACCCCAACTCGTCATTAATAGCCTCATTGAGTCCATGCCTCAAAGGTGTTCAACGTTGCTGGCCGCCCGTGGAAACCATACCCCCCTACTGAAAATGATTTTCTTTGAAGAAAACACCTTTTCTTATTCTTTTTTTCTCATATGCACAAATTGTGTTTTTTTCCTTTTGTACACAAATGCGCAATAAAATGCATTTTTTTCTGCCAAACATGTGTAATTTATTCTCATATAACCTACTATGTCTGTCGACCATGTATCAATCATCTAAAAAGTTTCCCAGATACAAAATCCACCTAAAACTGCAATATCCTTTAATTGTTTTGAGCAGTGTAGTAAATTCTCTGGAAGCACCAAAATTTCAGAATAGCTTTATATGATATTGAACAATGTTTACACATTTTTAGTATGGGCATAATATGGTAAAAAATTAACTGGCCGCCACTTTGAAACAAGATTAAGCATGAAGCTGGCCAACGAACTCGGTTTAGATCTTGGTATGTTCTGTACACATGATCAGTCACATTCGTATCGGTTCATAAATGCAAGAGTTACAGCATAACAAATTGAAGATTGTTTCAAAATCTCAGCCACTCAAGAATTTCAACCTGCCATATCTTAACAATTTTTCAAGATAAAACCAAAACAAAAAATGTTCCAGAATCCTTGTATCACGTTCTAACACTTAACGGAAACATTTTTTCAATTTATAGTTTTTTTGTACAAATTTCTGAATTTTTAAAAATTTTAACTGTCCGCCATTTTGAAACAAGATGGCGGATGAAGCTGGCTAACGAACTCGGTCGAGACCTTGGTATGTTCTATACACATACTTTGTCACATCCAAATCGGTTCATAAATAAGAGAGTTACAGCTTGACAAAGGTCACATGTACATGCATATATATATATATATAATATATATATGTATCAACATTTGAACGGAGGGTGGTTTTGGGGTCTGGGGGTCATGCTCGGTGAAAATATATCGACAGTTTTTGGAATTGCTTTCCCCCGGCTGCAATTCGTAGCTTTTTGTAATGAAAGCTACCTAAAAGAATAAAAGAGGGATATGATGCTGATCTAGCCGTTGTCCAGCAAATAACCTTTAAGAGCCTACTTAAGTCACACGCCGAAATTCGTAAGCCAAAGTGAATCCAATAGAAGCGTTCTTTATACATTTCTCGTTTGCATTTAAATATTTTAATTTTTTTAGCATAATATATCTGAAGACGATGTCTAACGTGATATCTTCGCAAATTTTCGATTTTAGTTGAAGATTAATTCTGACGAAACTTTCATTTAAAAAAAAAAAGGTTAGTTTGTACCGAAATTCAACATATATCGCCATTTAAATTATGGAAATGCAAACGAGAAATTTTTAAAAACGCTTCCATTGTTTAAAATTTAGCTTGCGAATGTTCTCGCGTGACTGGTATAGGCATTCTTAATGGGCCTAAACATGATAATCATTATTTTTTAAGGTTATCAATCGAGTTTCTGAAGGAGACAAAATAAATAATTTATAGTTTTTTAAGCGATTTTATTTGCTAAGCGATTGCTTAAACGATATGATTTAATAAGATTTTATTAGCTTTTATATTTCTAAAAATATTCTACACTACATTTTCTTTTATAATGAAACATTTTAAATATCATCAATTTTATTAATCACGAGCAGGAAAGACCGAGCCATGCTCGGTCAAAATTAAATTAGAGTTCAAATTTGTGTTCAACCCATGACCAAAATGACCCACTAATTGAATTTTCTCGAACATGTGACCTAGCTCAACAGTCTTCTCCTGTCCAAAAACCATAGGATGCAAAATTTAGTGCAAATAGTCTGAGCAGTTTTTAAGATAAAATAGCTTGACCCCTAATGACCCATGACCAAAATGACCCATTAATTGAATTTTCTCGAACATGTGACCTAGCCCAACAGTCTTCTCGTGCCCGAAAACCATAGGATGCAAAATTTTGTGTAAATAGTCTGAACCGTTTTTTAGATACAATAAGCTTGACCATGACCCAAAATGACCCACTAATTGAATTTTCTCGAACATGTGACCTAGCCCAACAGTCTTCTCGTGCCCGAAAACTATTGTATGCAAAATTTAGTGTAAATTGAACCACTTTTTAGATCTTGACCCACAATGACCCAGAAATGATCCACTAATCGAATTTTCTCGGACATGTGACTTAGCCCAATGATTTTATCGTGCTCGAAACTCGTAGGACACAAAATTTAATCAAAATCGTTAGAGTCGTTTTTTAGATAAAATTAATTTGACCCGCGTTGACCCAAAAATGACCCACTAATCGAAAGTTCTCGAACATGTGACCCAGCCCAATAGTCTTCTCGTGCCCGAAAAGGGTCGGATACAAAATTTTATCAAAATTGTTTGAACCGTTTTTTACATACAATTAGCTTGACCATGACCCAAAATGACCCAAAATGACCCACTAATCGAGTTTTCTCGAACATGTGACCTATCACAATCATTTTCTGGTGCCCCAAAACGGTAGGATGCAAAATTTCGTCAAAATCGTTAGAGCCGTTTTTAAGATAAAATTTGCCTAACCACACACACACACACAAGATTTGCTCGTATTAGAATATATGATATAACTTATAACGTATTAAGAACATCATTAAATTACCTATTTATAACAATCAATTTTCAGATAGTGAAATAGACATTAATCCTAATTAGATATTCAACATGAAAATCAAGAACATCGGTAATTGGGCGTATTAAACGTAGTCCATTAAGTAAAGTACTTGAATTTTCAGGACATCATTAATATCATGGGGTAGCCATCAGTATTTGGTGGAAAACTTTTGAATATTAATTGAGCGTAGCTTAGCCCTTGACAGAAAAGCCGTAACTTCCAATTAGTACATGACAGAGTAAAAAAAAATCATTTTATGTCGCATATAGTTATTTTTGCTGCATATGTTTTTCATTGCAAATAATAAAAAATATGTATTTGTTATTAACTTTGAGTAGACGTTTACAATTTATTAAAAAATAAATAAATATACATATATTAAGTAGATGGAAAACTTCGTAGTGTTTTTTCGCTGTGCTAAAAATTAAATTTGAAATAAATGGCGCACAAAATGTAATCTAATATCTACTATCTATGAATTTCTCTAAACGCACTGCGGCGAATATTTTCGAAATGTTGACCAAATCTTGAAATTTTTTCTACTTTCTGAGTGTTCCTCGAAAATAAAATGTTAGTTGAGTTACTAAAAAAAAATGGGAAGTCACTATTTTATGAAACGCAGAGTTCACGAATACCACATAGTGTAATTTCATGAATCTCAACATAAAATGAAATAAATATAATGCATTTATTTAGTGAAAAAACAAAATAATACAACACCTGTTTTTATTTCTTAAAATAGCACAAGGTAGCAATTAAATTTAATCATGTTGAAAACGAAAGTTTACAAACTGTTTCCTTCATTTATTTATTCGACTGGATTCGGATGAATGCCAAACTTTCTTCATACAGATGTGGAAGAAAATATGAAATTGCTCCTTTCGTGGTGGATTTTAAAAAGAATTCGTAAATGCTTATGATAAAATCTACCGATACATATATCCTAAGACACAGTACAGAACAGTTTATTAAAAGGTATCTCCAGAAATCATTAATTTTCAGTGTATCGATATGAACAATGAAGATCATTTATTTCTGATACATTCAACATCACCTAGAATACATAGTGTGGAAAACGGTTTTACAGTTTTTAATTCAAAATTTTCGAATTCAAACCCGAAATTCTGGAAAAACAATTTTTACTTTAAGAAGTCACGAAATATCTGCCATTAAGTAAGCAAAAGAACATTTTAGGAAATTTCTGGTATGAATGCAAAATTTCGGAATTAGAAAAAGGCCAAATTGGTAATGCTTTAAAAAGTGCTAAAAAATTGTAGCCGATAAACATGCAACGATGGGGTACAATAATAAAGCGATTGCAGCGACATCTGCTTTAAAAATTAGATTTACCACTAGCAAAAAAAACCGGTTCACTATTGACAACAAGAACATAATTTCTGTTAATAAAATCTTCTTGTAAGGGTATATTTCAGATGTAACTGATTTTGAAGTTAGTATTTTATCATATCAGGGAATTAATCTTTTCCACTCTTCTAGCAGAGATTCATCCTTTGGTATGCTAAATAGGGATAGTTTCTAGTTTGCTGTGTTGTATCGAGTACTGCAACCAGACACAAAAGAATGGGTATCACGTTTTTTGTCCATGATCAATATCATTCATATTTTCAAAGCTTATGAAAATCACTATCCAAGTCAAAAAAAAAAAAAAAAAAAGGGTATAATTTAATTATCTAAAATATTTACCACCAGCTGAAAAGTTTTCTTAGTTCGATTCTTATATAATGTTTGCGTTAAGAAGAGCTAGCAGACAGTGGCGTAGCCAGAGAGGGGGGCGGGTCCAAATGCTCTGGAAACCAGTAAAATTATAAAATTTTCTTCGCCTTCAAGACCGCAGAAAATTCTCCGATTAGATGAGGCAAAAATATTTTTATAAAATTAGTGGTATCCAACGATTTAGACCTCCACCCTGTCTATGCTACTGCTAGAAGATGTCGCTGCGATCGGATCGTTATCGTTTCAGCATCGTTCTACATTTATCGGATTCAATTTTTTAGTATTATTTTGTAGCCCTTTTCCACACTATGTATTCTAGGCGCTGTAACATCACAATGCTATGAGCTAAAATAAATTATATTGTCTTGATGAAGGTGAGAAAAACAGATTTTAAAAACAATGATACAACATTATGCAAAGTAATGCATAGAAAGAGTGTAATTTTTGTTTCCAGGTTTTGCCCAGCATTTAGGAAACTTTCAATAATGCACAACTCTAGATTAATTTCGAGTAACTGGAGCATAGATTTCAGAATATTGTCAACAAATCTCGTTGATCTCCCTCATCGTTGGAAACGTAAAAGTTGACATCATGAAACGACAGAAGCAGTTTCTTGCAGTACTATTTCTATCAGAAGTATACTTGTATGTAGCCGAAATGTTGGAAACTGCCTCAGCTTGTATTACTCTTAGATTAATCAAACTGAAAAAAAGGGAATATGTTGGGAGTGTTTTTTATTTTCCCCTGCGTTTCATAAAACATTGACTTGCCATTTATTTAGTAATTATCTCTGTTAGCTCAAAATTTAGCATTAAGTTCTTCAAATTTGAATATTGATGACGTTAAATATGCAAATTCCAAATAATGAATAACAGATGACATATGTTGTACAAACTCCCACAATTACAGTATTTCCAAACGTAAGATGCGCATTAACTCAATGGTGCATTAGCCCAATAATATGAAGGATGTTCAAATGAAAGTGATTCGAGGTGTGTATCCATGAGATGCGTAGGAACAGACATAAGACAGATACATACACAGAAACAACAATATTTAATGAGTGAAATTCATACAAGTTTGTTAAAAAAATCACCCGTGGCATTTAGGCAGGCGTCCCATTGCTTAGGAAAGTTACGAATTCCGTCCGCGAAGGGGGCCCCACCAGTGGCTGAGAGGTTGTGCTCTCGAAGCTGGTAGACGGGAGGTGCTGGGTTCGATCCCAATCGCGCCCGTCGGCCTAATCGTTCGGAGTTTTCGTGGTTTTCTTCGAGCCGTGGATTTATCCATGCGTAAATACGGATTAGGTTCCCTTAGAAAGACCCCCACGAAGGGCACTCCCCCCGGGCCTATATCCCTAGTGTAGATAATTGGCCGTCAATAATCAACCCAACCCAACCGTCCGCGAAGAACGATGTCGGTAGATAATAGAAACGTTTAACTCAGTTGCGACATCATGAATGCTTCGACGTCTATTTCCCTTGAAGGCAATGTCAATGTCAGTAATCAGCTTCTCTGTCATAACTTTGTGCGCCTGACCGGGCTGCGGCAAATCCGGTGTCTCCTGTCAACCGTCGCTAAACATTCTCGCCCACCTCGTCACCGTGGGCTTCGACACACACGTGTCACCGTACGCAGCCAGCATTCTGCGATGAATATCCACCGGCTTACACCCTTCCAGTGTTAAAAACTTAATTACAGCTCGCTGATCCGTTTTGGACGCAGTTGCATTCGCAACAGCCATTTTTAAGTGAATGCCACGTCCTTGTAAAGTTATCACAAATCTGCTAGCGCATGCTCACGCGTGGTACATACACCTTCACTACTGCGTTTGTTTCACAAAAATACATTGAAAACTGTTCGCATGCGACGTTTCGAATCGCTTTCATTTGACCACGACTTTTATATTTACAGCATATAAATTATTATTAAAAGAATAGGAAATTGCAGTACGATCTAGGCAAGATAAATGCAGCAGCAAATGAGTTTTTAAAGATTTTTACTATAAGTCGTAAGATGTATTATGAACATTTACATGGACTTTTTTCCTACTGTTTTACTTTTATGAGTTATCATAAAATGTGTTCTAGATAAATCAATAAAATGCTTTCAACGTTCTGTTTATTCTTACAATTATAATTGAGCGTTTTTAAACTTTTATGAAAAGTTAATGTAAAGAGTAAGTCTTTGCAGCAAGCTATTGCTTTTGAATTATAAAATAATAATAAAAATAGTGATAATAAATTCTTTTGTTCTATCTGTATATTTAAAACAAAAAGCGCATTCTGTCAAATTGCCACACGAATATCGTCTTTTTACGCATGCGCTTTTCAACGGCTTCTCCCCAAAGAAAGAGGAAACCTGACGGATTAGCCCTCACCTGTTTAGCCTAAGGGGATTGAAAAGGGTTGATTGAAAACGGATGGAGTCACTATTGCATTGAAAGCATAGACCTTCTAATATATTTTTGCTCTGAGATTGAAAGCTAAAGTTTTTTTTTAAGAACTCATGTTTCCACTACTAAATATCCACATCTTTTCGCAAAAATTGAAAGAGAGCTTGAATACACGAGCTGTTTTATTTATCACCAATACAGATTTCAAAGAGTTGGAACAAAAAAAAACTTTTTGATTTAAAACTATGAAACGACGCAACGTAAGCAAGAAAATTTGCCCTTTTATCACTAAATATGAATATTTTTTCGCGAATTTTTCATTTTTAAATATAATTTCATACAAAATCCGATTAAAGCTATAAAATAATAAAAACGTGATATTTTTATTTAAATTTACTATCACGCACCTGGGCAACGCCGGGCGAGGGTCAGCTAGTTCATTTTTAATTACTTCGCTTATTGTGTTCTTTATTGTAAATATTTTTTCCGCTTCCCTTTTATACGCAATGCTCTCTTCATCGAGGTTTTTGTATGGTTTATCTCCCCATCATAGATGAAGTTACTCTCGTAATTTACAGTAAGGGTCTTCAACAGATGTTCCGTGCGCCAGAGATGCCCCACGGACCACAGGTGGCCCGTTGTGTCATTGCAAAAAATAAGAAACAAAAGGTTTCCTCGAGATAAAAAATGGCTTTCGAAGTGACTTGTATGGGAAAATATCTTTTTTACATAAAACATGATAATAAAGCACGGGAAAAGCCACTCGATCCAAATAATTTTCTTCCATATCTACACTAATGCTGGGGAAGTGAATTTAATCTAAAAGCTCCCAATGGCTCTATAGTTCGTAGAGGGTTTGCTGTATGCTTAGTAATATCACTGCCTCAGGAGGCAGTGGTAATATGTCCTACTGTTAATGTTACTAGGGTAAACGAAGTGTTAGTAGCATCTTTCGCTCTCTTGGATGCTACCCGACAGATTAACTTTATTATTTCCTCGTACTGACTGCTACTACTATTATAAAAAGCAGTAATTGTGTATAATGTCGCTGATAACTTTGAGTATTATGTGGAAATATAAATAAATAAAGTGTTTTCTCATGAATGAAGAAGAAAATGACAATTCGCAGAGATGCCAAGCTCTCACTAATCGTCAGTAATATGTGGATTAATTTGACCAAGTTTAACAACGTTTCGAACCAGAAAAATTATTTAACCAATCCTTATTCACTGAATAATAAATTTCTACATGGAATATATTTAGTTTTATTTTTAAAAAAAATTCTGGTGCGAAACGTATTAAACCTGGGTTAAATTAACCCAGGTATTACGGAAGATTCAGTGCTTATACACCGCACATCCCTCGTCCTAGTTGTTTTATGTGCGTACACATTTAATTGCTACGCTTTTTAAATGACTAATGGTTTTTTACACGGAACATTAATAATTTATTGATGTGGCATTCGAGTATAAAACGGTAAGACGCCTACTTTATAGATCTTTTGTTCTTCTCCTTTTTACGTGTGCAGCTGTAATACTGCAGGTGACTCTTTAATCACCAGAAGGAAAACAGGAATTTTTTTACATGTATACAAGTATACATAAAAGTATACAATATGTAGACATAAGCTGTGTACTTAATCATTTAACAGTTACTTTAGAGTACCACTCGGGCAACCTTTTTTTTTCAATTCTTTTTAGTTTATTTCCTTCAAAAAATTCGATTTTCCACTGTTGACAAAAATAAGCATAAATTAATAAATTGTATACTTCTAACGGTTTATTTTCCTGCTTAGAAGTCCTATAATTTATTTCAATATAAAGTTATTTCGCAAAAATTTGTATATTTTTGACAACATGGCTTAAAACAGAAACTGTTAAGTTGTTAAGTATTTAAATCCTTTTTTGATTTTTATCTTCATATAATTAAAAAAAAAAAAAATTAAATATCACTTAAAAATACGTTTTAATTTATTTACAAATCAAGAGTTTTTAACTGTGGCCTGCGTTGTGTATGTATTTATTATTTATTTGTATGTATCATTCCTAAATATTAATCTTCGCCTTATTTAATCACGAAAATTCTCACATACTTAATTTATGGAAGAATCAGAATTGTCGTTTTCGTAATAAGCAATAATTTTTAATGTATGAAAGGTGTCTCTGGCAACTAATGATGTTTTATTTGCACCACTAATTCTAAACAAAAAGCTTCGTGGTAAATTTCTACAACACGTGCACGCGTTCCAGTAGAAATAAATAATACATAAAAAATTATTGATTGAAAATTGCGGTCCTAATCTATGCTAACATTTAAAATTACATTGTCTGTCTATGGTTACTAGAAAAATACATATTTCTAAGAACTTTGGACCATTTAGACAACGCATAATCAAAAATAACATCACAAAAAATATTTGTTGGTTTATCCAGAATAAACTCAGATACGATTGCACACACAAAAACAAAATTTATCAGTTTCCGATATAATGTCTCTGGAAGATTGTCACATTCCGATATCTAAAATCGTTTTTTGAGAAAACAGGTAAATACTTGAAAAATGCATCAATCAACCAATCTTTCATTGCTCAAACCTCGAGAACGAATTGATCGGTTTTAAGGAATCTCACGGCGTTTGAAAGGTGCACTTAAAATTTATAAATGATAATAATTATTTTTTTTGCTACACAGTTAATTTAAAAACTGGATTGTAAAGTATTTCCGTCAAAACACTCGAATCATCTTTTAAAATACAAATAAAACACATCGGGTTTCCAGGTAGTATAATACAAGAGTAATAGTTAGTGGCATCTTCTATATATGAAAAAATGTCATTCTCTACGGAGTATGCCAGCTATGCAGAATATGTATAACAAAATACACAAATCCTTTTTTAAAATTTTACTTTTCATTTAGAAAATAAACACTTTGAGAGAGGTGTTATCTAAAAGTCCCATTAATCTTTCGTAATATGTGGATTAATTTGACCCAGTTTAATAACGTTTCGAACCAGAAAATTTAATTGGTGAATATTTATTTAGGCAATTTCAAGTTTCTACGAGGAGTTAATTTCATTTCTGACAAAAAAAAAAAAAAAAAAATTCTGGTACGCAACGTATTAAACCTGTGTCAAATTAACGCACATATTACGGACGATTATTGGGAGCGTGGCACTTCTGCTTTGAAAATACAATTATAAATGATTACTAATTTACAAATCAACATTTGACACTTTTCGCAAATAAATGCATAAAGTTTTCATAAGTATGAAAACTATAAAACTAACAAAATATTAATTTACGAGGAGGGAAGACCGAGCTATGCTCGGTCAAAATTAGCTTTCAGTTCAAATATCATGACCCATGACCACAATGACCCACTAATAAAATTTTGTCGAACATGTGACCTAGGCCAACAGTCTTTTCGTGCCCCAAAAACATAGGAGGCAAATTTAGTCTCAATAGTCTGAGCCGTGTTTAAGATAAAATAGTTTGACCCACAATGACCCATGACCAAAATGGCCCACTAATCGAATTTTCTCGAACACGTGACCTAGCCCAACAGTCTTCCCGTGCCCGAAAACCATAGGATGCAAAATTTAGTGTAATTAGTCTGAGCCGTTTTTAAGATAAAATAGCTTGACCCATAATATGACCCAAGACCAAAATGACCCACTAATCGAGTTTTCTCGAACACGTGACCTAGCTCAACAGTCTTCCCGTGCCCGAAAACCATAGGATGCAAAATTTAGTGTAAATAGTCTGAGCCGTTTTTTTAGATAAAATTAGCTTGACCCACAGTGACCCAAAAATGACCCACTAATCGAATTTTCTTGGACATGTGAGCTAGCCCAATGATTTTGTCGTGCCCGAAACTCGTAGGATACAAAATTTAATCAAAATCGTTCGAGCCATTTTTTAGATAAAATTAGCTTGACCCGGGTTGACCCAAAAATGACCCACTAAACGAAAGTTCTCGAATATGTGACCCAGCCTAATAGTCTTTTCATTCCCGAAAAAGGTAAGATACAAAATTTAGTCAAAATCGTTTGAACCGTTTTTTGGATAGAATTAGCTTGACCCTGACCCAAAATGACCCAAAAAGACCCACTAATCAAATTTTCTCGAACACGTGACCTAGCCCAATGGTTTTCTGGTGTTCCAAAATGGTAGGATACAAAATTAGGTCAAAATCGTTAGAGCCGTTTTTAAGAAAAAATTTGCATATATATATATATATATATATATATGTGAGGATTGCGCATGCCTTTTCTTGCTCTAGTAGCGCCCCCTTCTGGAGAAACGAAAGCGCGCGGCAGTAGAACTCAGAACGTCAGCGGCGAAGAACGTCGTTTGTAATATGAGAAACCAGAATTGGTTATGAAAATGGTCGTAAATGTTACCGATCATGAATAATGAAAAATATGAATAATCTTTTACGTTGATTTATGTTCCTGTGCTCGTCATCTGTCCTCGTCATTTTTATGTCAACTTTATGTCATCGTTATGTCAAGAATTAAACTTGTGTTCGTAATTACAACGGCCTGTTTCCTTTAGAACGCCCACACACATACGGAACAGACATGACACTGGTGTCAGAACTAATGGATGAAAACAGGCTGTAAATTTTGATTACTAACTGAAATATTATAGTGAAATATTATAATGAAATATTATAGTGAAATATTATAGTGAAATATTATAGTGAAATATTATAGTGAAAGATTATAGTGAAGAAAAATTTTGGATAACCTATACAGAGGTAAGGTAAATTTTATTATTTAAGTATGGCCGATAAACTGACTAAACTTAAAAAAACTAGGGGGGTAATAAAAGCATCTATTACCTCTATTGTTAAAAAGATCGAAGATGCATGGGTTTTAGAATCGCCGAATTTGGTGGAATTAGAAGAAAATCTAGCTCAGCTAGAACAGAAAGGTATCGACCTTAAACGGGAAGATGAACAAATTTTAGCGTTAATTAATGATGAAAATGAAATCGAAAAAGACGCGAAGACCTCCATAGAATATCATGAAAAAATAACTCTATGGCGATTTAGAATTAATAAGAAATTGAAAAATAATAGCAAAAGCCAAATTTCCCCCGTATCTCACGCCGATAATAAGCACGCAGAATTAGTTGCGCAATCTGTTAAACTCCCTACATTAAAAATTGAGAAATTTTACGGCGATATAAGTAAGTTTCAAAACTTTTGGAACTCATTCAAAATAGCAGTTCATGATAATGATTCACTGTCAAATATTGAAAAAATGAGCTATTTACAAAGTTATTTAGGTGGTAGTGCATATAATTCTATTTCCGGGTTTGCGTTATCAGATAAAAATTATTTGGAAGCTGTCCAAATTCTGAAACAACAATTTGGCCGAAAGGATCTCATTGTGACGACACATATAAATACTTTATTATCTTTGAAACCCGTATTGAAAACAAATGATGTAATAGCTCTGCGAAAATTATTTGATGCCATTCAATGCCAAATAAGAAGTCTCAGGTCTTTAGACATTGAATCAAATGGATTTGATAACCTGTTGACACCAATAATTCTTAAATCCTTGCCATATAATCTTTCGTTAGAATATAATAAACAATGTATAAAAAATTCTAGTGACTCGCAACCAAACATTGATGATTTGTTATTATTTATTCGTACCGAAATAGAGTCGAGAGAAAAACAAAATTATTTAACTGGCAATTTAGATAACCCAAGGTTAAAGCAGTCGTATAATAATGATTCCACTGCATTTCGTAAACAAATGTTCGCTAGTGATAGAATTAATTCTGAAGTATCTCATATTACCGCGGAAACCTTTTGTATATTTTGTTCTTGTAATAGTCATTCGACTGAGGAGTGCAATAAATTTCCCGTTGATCAGAAAATAGCTAAATTAAAAGCACAAGGACGCTGTTTTTTATGCTTAAAGAAAGGTAAACACGTCGCTAAAGATTGTACCATAAAAGATAAAAAATGCACTAATTGCGGCAGATATCATAATGTTACAATATGCAGTTATTTATTTGGCAATGCCAATAAATTTGATAGGGATGATAATTCGAATGCAAATGAAAAAGCACTCACTGCAAGAATAAGGTCAGATGAGTTATTTAATTTGAAAACACCGCGAAAAGAAACAAAATTAATTGAAACATTACCGACAGTAGATATCGAATGTGGTAATAAAATATTACATGGCGTAGTAGATAGTGGAACTCAAATTTCTATAATAAAGGCTAATTGTGTACCCGAATACTTTAAAAATCCTTGTGGTACTATAATATTGCAATCTGCATTCGGTCACCAATTGAAAGCTCCTTTAATAAATATCCCATTGAGTATTGCAGTTGATAAATTAAACCCCAAGATATATCCTAATATTATGATAACATGTGCTGTAGTTGATAATTTAATTAATGATTTATTACTTTCTCTTGATACATATAATGAATTGAATAAGTATAATGAAAATGATAAGGCATTAAATTGTAATGTTGACGCGATAAGTGACAATACAAAAGAAACCAACACTGTAGATCTGTCTGCTTCAATTTTAGACCATGTGTCAGTTGAAAATGCGAATGCAAACGAGAACATTGACCACGCACCTGGTCTGAGGATTGCGACAAAGCCTTTTTTGAGTTGAAACAGGCGATCAGTAAATCACCCATCTGTTATTCCCCGAACTTTCAGAAACCATTTATTATACATGCAGATGCTTCTTCATATGCGATAGGCGCTTGTCTATCTCAAAAAGATGAAAATGAACAAGAGCATCCCATTGCTTTTACAAGTAAAAAGCTCTCCAAATGCCAAGAAGGTTATGCTACCATCGAAAAGGAAGCTTATGCTGTTATCTTCGCCCTGAAAAAGTTCGAACACTATATTTATGGTTCGCACGTAACTGTGGTGAGCGACCATAATCCTTTGAAATTTCTCACGGACTGTGCACCTCAAAGTGCGCGCCTTCAAAGATGGGCCCTTGCACTTCAGCGCTTTCAAGCCCAAATAACGTACCGACGTGGGAAACTCCACGCGAATGCTGACTCTCTAAGTAGGCTACCTGCCTCACATTGGACTTAAAGACTTAAAAACTTTGAACATTCTTTGAACATTTGAAAATTTGAACATTTCTTCTGTGTTACAAGTCTGAACTTTAACTTTAAAAACTTTAACTTTATCCTCGAACTTTAAAATATTAGTATTAGTGTTATAGTGTATTCTATTTGTTTATTTTCTTTGATATTCTTTAAGTGTTTGAATTTTTGTATTAATATGTTTACTTGTTTGTTTAGATATTTACTAGATATTGATTTGTCTCAAAAGACTAAATCAAATTCTCGAAAGGGGGAGGTGTGAGGATTGCGCATGCCTTTTCTTGCTCTAGTAGCGCCCCCTTCTGGAGAAACGAAAGCGCGCGGCAGTAGAACTCAGAACGTCAGCGGCGAAGAACGTCGTTTGTAATATGAGAAACCAGAATTGGTTATGAAAATGGTCGTAAATGTTACCGATCATGAATAATGAAAAATATGAATAATCTTTTACGTTGATTTATGTTCCTGTGCTCGTCATCTGTCCTCGTCATTTTTATGTCAACTTTATGTCATCGTTATGTCAAGAATTAAACTTGTGTTCGTAATTACAACGGCCTGTTTCCTTTAGAACGCCCACACACATACGGAACAGACATGACAATATATATATATATATATATATATATATATATATATATATATATATATATAACCACACACAAGATTTCCTCGTATTAGAATATATGATTTCGACTTAAAGAGGCAAAAAATTTGTGAAATCCTATGGAAAGCAGCTGATGTTGAAATACCTTTCTTTGAGAGTTACTAATGTCCATTCAATAATTTTATTCTTAATTGTTTTGATAATAACTAAGCTATAATTTTATCTTTCAGCAATAAATAAAAATAATAAATACATTAAATTTCCAATTAAATTATCAGCAGGACTGAAACTGCGCTGTAAATTAATAATACTGACAAAGGATGCGTTGTTTAGCAAAGTGAAAAGTAATTCAGATCCTTTGTCAGTATTAATAAATACAATAGTTATGAGTGTATAATTCGTTTCTGTAACGTTTTTGTACAATAACATTACTAAAAAAGGAGCTGAATTAGTAGAAAAACACACGATCGAAATATGGCTAATTATGATACGGAAAAAAGTGAAAAATATACTAAAATCGTCTTAATAGTTTCCGTGAAAAGGTAAATCAATATCATCTTTTTTCATAGGATTTAGGAACTGTTGTTGCTTCCTTAAAGATTTAAGGAACAATTTTTAATAATAAATTCAATATAAATCACTAACTAAAGAATAAAACACTGAAAAGAATGTGTTCCGCAAGAATAATCAATATTATTCAGTGATGTTGAAAATTCAGTTTAACACTAAAATACTTAAGATTGTTTGCAATATATTACACGGCATTTCATTTAGATGTAAAATTACTTTGGAATATATTGCAATTCAAATACTTTGAAACTGGTTATAAGATCAAAGTCAAACAGAAACTTTTACAAAATTCCCAAATAATTGCAATTTTAGGAAGTCAAAATTTTAATAACCTCTGATAATAATAAAAGTTTGTGTTGTTGTTAAGTCGTTGTTAGTTTGTTGTTTTTATAACGCATTTAATTCTTTTTAACAGTTTTTGACAATTTTTTTAATTATCTTTAAGGAAGTGTAGTATGAAAAATATAATAGCGGTTACTGATTAAACTAACAACAACAAAAAAAAAACATTGTGGCGATAAAACAATGTGCGGCCAGTCTCTTATATTTGATATTACCATTATTTCCGAATCGTAGCATTCAACTTATTTACTCGCAAATTTCTGCTATTAAAAATATAGAAGGTTGCTATTCGTAAATAGTGGTAGGCAAACGTAGCACCCCTACGTTCCCTGTAAGAAAGTTGAAGTGGATTGGCGGCTCCTCATAAAGGCAGCCGTTTGTTTTGATTGAGATCGTATTGCGAAAATAGCATCTGTGTGCGTGCAGCGACATCTATACTCTCTTTTACTTTAATTTTCGACGAATACATGTGTCCTTCGGAATTTATGAGTTTTCTGCGCTTTGCTGCTGTTTTATGCAAATGTTGCTTCTCTGGTCAGCAGTGTATTTAAGCGAGTGAAAGTGTGTTGGTCATTGGATTTGCTCGCATCTCGCACCCAGGGAAAACCAGGCATCCTTTGATGCCAAAACGAAGAGCAATACCGGTTCTGATGTTTGCTTATAGCTGAGATCTGGAGTTGGTAAGATAAATTAATTGTTAAGTTCAATAAAGTATTTTTGTGGCCACGGGATGCTTTATTTAGCTAAATTGACAGTTCATATCTGAAGCTTGGAAAGACGGCGCATCGCTGCGGAAGTAATAGAATGTTCTGAAGAATAGCGTCAGTCCTTGTCTGCATGTAAGTTAAAGCACTGCCAGGCAGTGGTTAAAGCTGCATGAAATGGACTTATTCCAGTGATGCATATTATAGTTAGTACGTGCATCGCTTAAGTGGGGTTACTCAACTAACAGTGTTTTAATCAGAGTTCAAATATCGGTAAAGGAGGCTCATCTACCATCCCTCTTCTTTAGATTTTAAATAAAACTTGATTTTAACTTATTTCTTGTCTCATCGCTGTACTAGCCAGGGTACACTGTACAACGACACGTCCAAAGTGATATAGAAATTTGTGAACAATAAATGTTAAGAAATTCCTGAGTGGGAGCTTTTTAATAACAATAAAAATATCGAGAAGTATTCACTTAAGATCATATTTAAAAATAAAAAAATTGCTTTAAAACCTTTCGCGTTTCTTGTGCTTTTAATAGCCCATGTTTTAATGTTTACCATTATTATTATCTGGATGTAACTTTTTTACTATTACTACATTGAATGTTATCACTACATTTCTGTTACAGCACTAAACAATAAAAAACAATGGAACCTTCTTCAATTCTTTTAGTCCAGTACTGAGCGTATTTTTTTGCTATACTCTTATTTCATTATCTTTTTAGATGCGTTCGTAATTAAATAAATACGTAGCACCTATAGTCGTCGTCTGGTCCGTCCGTCCATCTTTCCGCATGTAACAGCGCAAAAACTACCCAACCGAATTATTTGAAATTTAATATATATAATCGTTGCAGATTTTTGTCGTGTCATTTCAAATTTTATGAAAATCGAACAAAAACTTTAACAGATATTAATGAAAGTTTTCGTTATTCTGTTAAATCCTATCATACGTAATGTATATAATAAAAACGCAATTCATGTGACTGAGGAAAACAAACATCTTTATTCATATGTCAAGCGGCCATTTTTATTCAAAATTATTTTTTTCAAATAAAATTGCATAAAAGTTACATTTTTAGAGAGATCGTTCAAAAAATTGTTTGCTTGAGAGAAGAGTTACATTCAACAATATATAGATTCTGAGATAACTTCAGTGGAAATTAGTTTAACAGCCGAATATCTGAATCCATTAGAGTAAATAAACACAGGAAAGTCGCTCATTATGAGTTATAAAAATATTAAACCATGGAAGTAATCATTCGAAAAGCAAGATCTCCATGGTGAAAAAAATTCGCATTTGTAAACGTGGAATACCTAATAAGAAAAAAAAAGCTTACTAATTTCGCTCCTAGCAGACGACATAATTCATTTCACTGAAATAATGTGGATGATTTTTTTTATATTGTGGAGGTAGTTATAAAACGAACGCACCTCATATGTCACGTTTAACGTACAATTTCCAATTCGTTTTAAGTGGGGAAAGATTTCCTGCTGGAATAATTCATTAAAAATTAAATAGTCAAATATTCCCATTATTCCAGAAAGTTGTGATATCCTTTTAGGCCTGTAGTAGAAATAACGAAGCCAAGGAAAGAGACATGTTACGATACTTCCATTACTCTTCGCTGTCACGTGATTAAGATAGGCTGATTGCCACCAATTGTCGAACTGTCATGTGATCAAGGTAGCCTGAAAAGAAACCGAGATCTGTGAAGTGCCGCGATCTATGTTCCGTTGGCTACGTAGAAGTAATGAAACTTTTTCCTGATATCTTCTTCATCAAAAGAACATAAAAGCCTACTAAAGTCCATTAAACTTTTAAACAGTACACAAAATAATTTCTGACATGTTCCTGAGATTTCAATAAACCTTTTTCTCCTATAGAAAATCCATTTTTACATTTTAAAAAATAAATACCAAAATCCTTTAAAAATAAAATACAGATTAATGTAGAAAGATGTGATATCATTTTAAGTTTGTTAAAGAAATAATAAAAACCTTTGTCTAATATCTTCTTTGTCAAAAGAAAAGAAAAAGATATTCCAAAGACTGTTAAACGTATAAATAAATATGTACACAAGATACTTTCTAACATACTACTCCTGCAATTTGAAAAAAAACTTAAGCTGTTTTTAACTATTTAAACAAAATAAACTTTTTAACACTTTCTAACATAGGGGAAAAGTGTTTATGAATTCGGTTTGTCTGACCGTCTGATCGCACTCTAACTCACATAAATATACAAGGATTGATATGTAATTGGAATATGGCATTGATGTTGGCATATTCAGTGTTGAAAATAAAGTTTGCAGCATTGATAATTCGTTTACAGGGACATCCAAAAGAATTTCGATATATAATGGGACTATGAGGAAAACTTATTTGCAAAGTAATTTAATGATTTGAGAGACTATTTCAAACATTTTTAAATTGATACATAACACTAAGGTGCTCTATAAGATGTTTACTATAGAATATGGTTACACAAAAGAATTGCGATATATTATGGGTCTATGGGAGAAAAATTGTTTGCAAAGTAATTTAATGATTTGAGACAATTTCAAACATATTGAAATTGATACATAACACTGAGGTGCTCTATAAGATGCTTACTATAGAATATGGTTACTCAAAAGAATTTCGATATATTACTGGTCTATGGGGAAAAATCGTTTGCAAAGTAATTTAATGACTTGAGACTATTTCAAACATATTGAAATTGATACATAACACTGCGATGCGCTATAAGATGCTTACTACAGAATATGGTTACACAAAAAAATTCGGTTACAGTACGGTCTATGAGCGATAATTTCTGGAAGTACGTTTACAACTGCGTTATACGTATTTGAATTTAATTATTTTTTACTGTATTACTTGTTGTGAATAAATTTTGCAGATCATGTACAGGGCTGCACAAAAGAATTCGAGTACACGTTCGCTTATTGGCGGAAATTGCTAACGGTGAACTTTGAACTATTTTGCTTTTCCTAATTGAACTAAATTTTGGCATACTGCGTAGTATATATACAAATCTATAGATCATATACAGACTGCAGAAAAGAATTCGGATATTCTTTGGACTATAGATGGTAATTTCTGAGATTGAGTTTTCAAATGTGTTATGTGTTTTCTACCTTTACACACTACATTAACTCTAACCATAACAATTTAGTTATTCTTAATGGCATCATACAGTGTTATTTAGTATGTTTAGCATAATTTATCATTGTTTACTCTAGTATTATTATTCATTCAATATTGTTCATTTAGTACTTACTTCTATCCATTATTATTATCTACTTCAGCATCTTATAGTATTATTACATGGTAGTATTATTGCTCTGTATCACATAGTAGTATTTAGTACTGCTCAGTAGAATTGGTAAATTGTATTTTCAGAATTTATATTTTTAGAATTTTGTATTTTCAGAATTTGTACTTCAGCATTACATAGTATAATTATTGCTCAATATCACAAAGTAGGATTTAATAATGGTCAGTATAATTAGGTAAACAAACGTGCTGGGCAGGATAGTTGAGCTTAAGCCGAAAGGTAAGCCTGCCCGCCTGGTTTGACCTTGACCTTGTTTGCTTAGGCATCTTCTTTCACATTATTTAACGATAAAAGTTTGTTAGAGTACCTTGCATGTGTTAGAAATGGTTTCATAATCTGTGCTTGACGCATGATTTTTCTTTCTTTTTAAAATCTAAAATTGGAGAAAATACGAATACGATTAGCTATACTAGCATCTTTTCATTTTTAGTGTCGGGAAACATTGAATATTCATAAAATCCTATGTATCATAGCTCTGTAAGTTTGTGTCGTACAATTTTTTTTTTTACTTCTTAGGGCCTAAATAAACTTTTTGTAAGTATAACTTACAGGAACCAGGGATTGTATGAAAATTTAAAATCCGTAAGTGTAACAATAATATGTATTTTGAGGTGATCGAGAACAACATTTGAAATATATATATATTTTTTCAATTGGAACCAAATCTCTAAAACGTATGCTTTAAGAATTAGTTATTGGACAACCATAAGACAGTGTTCGCTACGTTCGTAAAATTTCGACTTTATCAACCACTATTTAAACACAAAAATCTTTCCTGCACATTTCTATGCAAGTTGTAAAGGAATTTCTCTCGTATGGCAATAAAAAAATGCAGTTACTTCCAGATAGAACGTAAAGTTGGAGTCAAAAACGAGCCTATGAATACCTAAATTGCGGAACTAAAGGAATCTACTACGAATATTATTGTTTTTAAACATATTATTTTTGTTTGTCTCCACTAAAGGAATCTACTACAAAGATTATTGTTTTTAAACATGTTATTGTTATTTGTTTCAACTAAAGGAATCTACTACGAATATTATTGTTTTTAAACATATTATTGTTGTTTGTCTCAACTAAAGGAATCTAGTACGAAGATTATTTTTTTTTAAAGTAGTAGTAGCAAAGGTACAAAAAAATTAGAAGCGTTGCGAGTCCTGACAAGAGTAGACTCCCTGAGTATATTGTTAAAATTTTGTATATAGGAAAGGATGGAAAAAATATTATCAACTAAATAATAAAACACTACTCACATATAATTTGTGAAAATAATTTACCTTGATACAATTTCGTGAATACAAATTGCACACATTAGTTGCAAATAAACGTCTTACCTTAATCATTTCTTTCGAGACTAAAGTTTTAATGCGATTTGTTTTTCTTCTGATAATTTTCAATAACAAAATTTCATAAAAAAAAGACCAAAATAAGTCATTTGTGCTAGATATCTCTTTTTAAATGTTTTCAGAGCTTGTGTAATGTGATTGTTCTTACAATCTTTAAATAAACGTGTTATACGAGCCGTTTAATGCCATTAATATCAAAGCCATTAAATAATAAGCCCAGTCAGATAAATGGGAAACTTTTCGCAAGTTGAAAATAGCGCCATCTAGCGGTTGGGAGTGCTGCATTCGGCACCAAGAATATTTTAATAAAATTTTGCCTCTAAAATTAAAGCTTAAAATAAGGAGTTCATATTTTCTAAGAAAGTCGTTTATAAATTCCGGTGTCAGTCAGTAATTCCACATTTTACGAACAGAATTTGTCTGTGCCGGAAAGGGTTAATTGCACAGTGATGTAAATTTCCATCACTTTTTATTTAACTTTTAATAAATAAATCAACTTCTTCGCCACCATTATATTTATATAGAAATATTAATCCAGTAAATTTCCACCATTTTTTTTTTCATTATAGTTTTAGCTTTAATGTAAAAGATCTCACTAATTAGCAAGCTTTTAAAGGAATTGCAAAAATAAAAAAAATATAAAAATCGTATAAAATATCGATATAAATAAATCGTATCGTTTCTCTGCGACGCACTTCTGTTTTGTCCTCCTTCCGCAGCAGAGGTTTGGCGCTAGTGTGTCGCTAACAAATTTAACACTATCTGACTGGGCTTATTATTTAATGGTTTTGATTAATATGATCTTTTCAAAAACAATTTAGCCATAAAAAGCACCTGCAAACAAACTAAGAAAAATCTTATTTTTTAATATAAAAACTAATCATCTAGACAAAAACGGATGAAGACCATTTCACGCATGTTAAAGATTTTCCTCTTTGAAACATTTTTTTTCTTCTAAATATCTCAATTTATTATCACTCTAAATAGTAAATGTTTAATAGTTTTTACTTGGTTTAATAGCGAAGGAGCGCAGAAATAATTGCATATTTTTATAAAAGCTTTAAGTAATGTTTTATGCTATATTATAGATTTTTATGTATTTTTAATTGTAGACAGATTGGGATTTTTATTTTACATTTTAAACTTAAATGAGCAATTAAAAACAAGTGAACATTAAAGATTATCATCTTCGCAAGATTTTATTTTTTTATATGTCAAGTTGCAATCTCTCTAGTGTATAATTTTTGTTTTTACATTATGTAATAAAGAAAAAGAACTGAAAGCTTTAAAAAAATCTTTATGAAAGCAATAATGTTTCATCCTGTATTATCAGTTATAAGTAAGCTTAATTTTAGCCCACCAACAATAAGAATAAACAGGAGCGACTGTATCACTGATAGTAATTTACAAAAGAAAAAAGTAGAATTTTTAGAACTAATAACTTTCCTAAATTAATTACCGTAATTTCCGGTCTATAATCCGCGGATAAAACAAATCTGTTTCAACCCAGATATTTTTACTTTATAAAATATAACTTCGAACAGGTGAACAGGTGATATGTTCAAAGGGATACCTAGTTAATAAAACTCAACTCCCAGAATATGAGTAATTGTGTATGATATCTTGAGAGAGCCATTTAAATAGAGTTTAAAATACTTTAAAGTAACTAAAATGTAAAAGAAAGGCATTAAATTACAGTCTAATGCATTGCTGTAAATATTTCATTTCAATTATTCAATAAAATTTCTAGGTTGAAAAGGAATTGTTTGAACTGCGGATTATAGGCGGGAAATTACGGTAAAAATATTTTTTATAGAACAGTTGATGATATTATTAAAATACGCGATTACATAATTTCTGTAATCTATCCTATTTAAAATTAACAAGATTTAAAAAAATAGTTTTGAGATACGTTTGGAAAACAGAGTTGTTTATTGTTTAGAAGTTTTCATGTATTTTAATAACTTTTATGAATTACTTTGTTCAAGAACTTCAGTCTCTTTTTACATGTTACTCAATTTCAACCACATAGGTTTTTCAGAATATTAATTATGATACTTTTAATTCAATCATGGATGGTCAATATAGTTGAAAATATGAACTTTATACATACTTTATATATAATACTAGCTGTTTAACCCGTTCTACGCACGGGAGTTCATGAATTTAATTCTAAAACCAAAATGAAAAATAAAAATCAGTACAACCAAATGTATATATGTAATATGTATAAAAATATTTTTCTACTACTGTGCATTTTGTAATGAAATTTAATTTATCATGTTGCTATGGCAGCAGACGATAAAACGATATCTTTGGAATATGGGAATAAATAGAATAAAACGTTTTGTTGATGTTTTCGTTAAAATTTGTTTCTTTATTTTTTAAAAAAGGTAATAACTAAGCGGAATTAAATAATTAATTATTTGTATGCAAGGTAAAAGAATTATCGTAATACCCGCTACAGCTTCTTAGTATTGCAGCGTGCCGTACGTAATATGTATATCCCACATTTCAGTAAACACTTAGAGCTGGTTAGAACTCGTGCGATTTCGGGTTAAACCTAAAAAGGCATAAATTCGTCAAAAACATAAAATAAAAAAAAATCTATTTAAAAATTTTGAATTTTTTGCCCCAATTGCTCATGGGCCTCCTACTAGCAACAGCACCCCGTGTGTCAAATTTCCTGTGGTTTCCGAGTATTTGTGGTTACGTAGATACGCGCACGAGTTTTAATAGGGTAGATAATTTTTAATTAAAAGTGATTTATATCCATTTGTATCGAAATTCAGCTTTCATGTCCTTTGAAATCGGAGATCAGCTTAGTTCAAAGTTTACATCTGTTTTAACAGTTTACCAAAAGTACTTCTGTATTTGTATCCACTTTATACATAAAAGCGTTTTTATTTTCTTTCAAAAGTCGTCGTCTTTCACGTTCCGTATTACATTCTGTTGGGTAGCGATGATTAAAAGAGACTACTAACAGGTTACATTTCAACGATAAAGTCCTGAAACTTGAGAATGTGAAAATCTTTTTGTAACAAAGAAAAACGCGCCAAATTCATTCATTGGTAGAACAGTTTGAAATTAATGAATTATTGAAGTTCAGAAATATAGAATGGTTGTGATCATGAAATTTTGTATGTTTATTAAAAATGCATTCATGACCGTCAAAGCTATTAGTTTTAAAAGTTAATGTCAGGCCAAATTCTTTTCCTAGCGATTATTTTATGAATCTTTCGACATACAGGGTGATTTTTTTAAAAGTAAAACCCTATAACAAAAGAACCACTGATACAAATGACCTGAAATTTCACCAGTATGCTACGAAGACAGTGGGAATTTTTTAGGCGTGGTTAAAAAAACTTAAAATTGAACCGACAGATGACGCTGTAAGTTAACAGAAACAAAAAACGTCGTCAGTGGGAGGAAAACAATGGATAGTACTTTGGGAAACCATCTTCCGTAGGCTTTCTGTCATCATTGGAACTTTTCTTAAATTCTTAAGTGTCCTAAATCCCCTAAGAGCAGTTGCTGCGCTGTCATAATTCTGATAATGAAGTTTCACTAACAACGCACGGTCCGTCAATGGCACAGTAATTGCAAGCATATCCGGAGAATAATGAACACGAGGTGTGCGTGCTTCACGTTTTTACCGCTACTGTGCGAGTGTCGTGTGCAAACTCGTCTCAAACTCGTCTCCCGACTTTACTGCATATACAGCGCCATCTGTCGCTGCGATTTTAAGTTTTTTTAACCAGCTGCAAAAAATGCCCATTGCTTTGGGAGCATCCTGGTAAAATTTCAGCTCATTTGGATCAGTGGTTCTTTTGTTATAGGGTTTTACTTTCACAACTTTTAAAAAAATTACCCTGTACATGAAAAATTCTGCGAGACGCTTAAAGGGTTAAAACTTAATTTCAGCCTCTGGACCGGTGTCTATTTTACATAGCGGCAGTCATTGTTAAGTACTTTCAATCTTAAAGTATAATTTTATTGATTTTATGGACAAAAATCTTTTTTTTTAAACAATTGTACTGCTGTAGGAAACGTAAGGACGGTGTGACAAGTTCTGAATTGAACAAAATTGGAATTATTTAAGATGCGTTATATTTTTGGTTATTGTGAAAAACTGATTTTTAAATAAAAAATTGGATTGAAAATATCATATATGAATTACAAACCCGATTTTTTTTTTTGGTATTTAGGAAATCAGTAATTCACATTAATCTGATCATATGGCAATAATTTTTAATAAAACTAACTTTTTTCCGAAACATTGAAATACAAAGTGCACAAGAATATGTCTTCAAATCTTAATTCAAAGGAAATGCCACAAATACAAATGCTTTTTAACGAATGTATTATGATATTTTGAAAATGTCGTGTATATCAAAATGTTTCAATTTATTTCCTTTAGGTTAGAATATATAATTTTAAAGAAGGTTTGTTTTGATATCACCGGAGAATCAGAGGGTAGAAAGATTGGAAGAGCATCATTTTTTTCGTAGGTTCTTCCTGTAAAACACATGTTTACAATCTTTTTTATAGCTGTCTCGCGTGCAGCATTTTCAATTTTTCGCCATGTTTCCTCTGTTTTACATAGGTTTTAAGATTGAAGAATATTTCAAAGATGTTAATACAGTGAACTGCTATCAGAATGTAGATCCTCGTTCTTTTGAGAAATTTTCTTGTGTAGTTGTTTGAAAAAAAAAATAACTTCGAATAATTTTCAAAATAGTTGGAAGATGAAGCTGCGTTATTACTGGCAGTAACGAAATGTGTTATAGGAGTCTGTTTTTAAAATTAAGTTTTCAAAAACTGACTGATAACATTAAAATTTTTCAAGTATTTCCAAAACAATTTTACGTACACGTCTAGAAACGTGTTTTTTTTCTTTTTTACAAATGCTCTATTTTAAAGAAAATGTAAAAAAATACTAATGGCACATTAATCAATGTACTTCTAAAGTTTAAAATTGTCAGTTTCTTTCTTATTTTAGGAAGAACTTTGATTTTATTTATTTAAATGTCTCAGTTTATTCCAGGGATCAGATTTCTCCGCTTTTTTGCATAGCAGTATAATCTTACAGAAAATATTTTTTTTATTTAATCGGAACATTCTGATATTTAACAGAACAACGTTTTCTCGAAGATGATACTGGTGTGCAAAGAAGCGGAGAAATGTCGTCCCTGCTTTATTCTCTATAAGATAGAATAAATAACTTGTGGAAGATTTTTAATATCATCGTAGACAGGCTCCAAATTCATCATTTCATTCAAAATCTCGTAATTTTGCGAAAATATGTTATCATTCACTTTTTATAGTCCCTCAGTTTTCGGTGTACCGTTATCTGCTTTACTTCGTTTTAACCCTTTCAGGGACAAAATAAGTCTGTTGCGAAAATGCTGAAATGATTGAAAGATACCAGAAATTGAAACCAATTTATTTCCAAATAAATAAAATCTTTTCATTATGTATGCAGGGCTGCCAACTACTACGCCTTTTTAAATCAAATATTCATGTTTAGAACCAGAAAAATATTAATAAATTGCATACTGAATTTAATTAATGGTATGCAATGCTTTATACTTTATTGCGTTTGTTAACTAAAATTTCCGATTCAAAAGAATTATTTGACTCGAAATAAGCGTGGTAGTTGGCAGCCCTGTGTATGTTGTAAAATAAATTTTAGTTTACATTCTGGAATTTATGGACTAAATTCAAGTTGTATAAGTAATATATCACTGCTTTTGAAGGAATTAATAAATAAAATCAAGGAGTCCCGGTTTTTAAAACTAGATTCGTATACTTTTAAGAAATTTTCTTGTGTATGAGCTTGAAAAAATAAACTTTGAAACTCTGAATATAGTATGTTCTAAATGATTTCAAAATGAAATCTACTTGAAGTTGCGTTTTTTATAACAATTTAAAAAATATTTTGTAATACATTTCCAAAACCATCTTTGAGTATATATATATATATATATATATATATATGTGTGTTATATGTTCTATTAGCAGTCAAAAGGAACGGTGCCTTCTTTATTTAGACATAATTTAAAGTTTTCGTTTTAAAGACAGCTTTACGATTTTGAAAGATGCATGTTTTTCTTTCTGCATCTTTCAGGTATATGTGCTAAGGTTTACATTTCAAATCGAATCTGTATTTGTTTTGTTTGTTAAATGTATGTATCTAATATGTTTGCATTTCATCACTTAAATATGTTATCAGTTCTACAAAATTGTAATTCTTTAACAAATGTTGCAATTTTTGTGTTGCAAATAAATTCATTAAATAAATAAATATGCATACACACTTTTTAGAAAATATAGTTTTCCAGGTTTTATTAGAGATTATTTTATCTTCTCGTTGTAATATTTTTTGGCAAAAAATATTTTTATTAAATAGCACAAATTCCTTTTCTGTACCGCGATATATGACTTCACTTTTACTATCAAATTGTTTAAACAAAATTTAAGTTAAATTAATGCTCTAGTATATGGGATACAAAAAAAAAAAAAAAAACCAGAAGAGTTTAAATCAAATTACTTTTTTGCCATAAAAGAAATTTCAAATAATGAAAGTATTAAAACTATCAAAGGAACGGTATCATCATCTCATGTTATCATTATCTCATGTTATCATCATCTTATGTTATCATCACCTCATGTTATATCATCATCTTATGTTATCATCACCTCATGTTATCATCATCTCATGTTATCATGTTATCATCACCTCATGTTATCATCATCTCATATCATCTAATGACATTAGGCGCAATAGTTTATATATATATGAACAGGGTATCTCTCCTTATATAAGTTATTCAGGAAAACTTTTAAGATTTCGAAATGGTGGAATTGGCAAGTGAGTTATAATGATTTACAGGGTGCGTCATAAATTCGTGAAAGCTTGAAAAATTGACAATAAAAAAAGTAATGCCCGGAAAATATTTCGGTTTGTGCGAATATGATCAGAGGGACATTGGATTTCTTCCATGTATGCATATTAAAAAATGCGATTTTATTATATACTAGCAGATCTGCACGGCGTTGCCCATGCTCGTCTTTGAAGATTTTTGAGTAAAACAAACAAAAATGAAATACCTTTAAAAATACGGCGATCGTAATTACGGAGCTCTGTGTAATCGCACCCAAAAAACCACTAAAACGTCAGTCAGTATAATAGATGCCCACATTATAATGTTGCCTTCTGCATTTCTCGTCCATAAACTGTTAATCACTATAACAAAGATCTGTGCCCTTCGAAAAATTTAAAAAAACTATATTTTATTTAAATAATACTATTTCTTTAACTAAATGATGCTCTATGGTTATTAAAATAAAACTGTATTGTAGTTTTATTTCGCTTTTAATTTCTCATGATAAATAATGTTATATATTATGGTTATGTACATAAATTTGCGTGTACGTTCTTTATAAATATCTACAAATTTTGAACCATTTACATGAAACATGGTATACATGTGTTTTATTAAAAAAAAATGCTGGCTAATTTACAAATTAAAAAAACCATCCCTTACCAGATTTTCAACCGCCTGCCGTAATATTTTTTTAATGTTTAAAATCATTGCGAGCATTGCAAATATTGCATTTCCAAATTACCAAATAGTCACATGGTTACAGGGACAAAGTATTTCTATCCGTAAAATGGTGAAATGATTAAATGACACCAGAATTTACAAACAAATTTATTTAGAAATAAGTAAAAGCTTTTCTTCACATACATATCAAAAGGAAAATTTTCATTCTAAAATTCTTGTGCCAACTTGGCACTTAGAGATTAAAATCAAGTGATCCAAAAAATGTACCACCTTCGAAGGGTTAATAAGTATTATATATATATATATATATATATATATATATTTATTTATATACAGGGTGATTCAAAACTTATCGTTCAAATTTCGTGGGGAGGTAGGGAATACGTCAGGAAACCGATTTCACATAGGGAAGTATGTCCGCAAATGTCATCTACATGAACAAAATAGACAAGTAAAGTGAACGCAAGGAAACAGTACAGTTAACCCTTTGAGGGGCGGTGGAATATATTATATCCCACCTAATTTTAATCCGATTAAAACCAGAAACTTTTAATAAAATTCTACTTTTTTAACATTGACGGGAAAAGTTTAAAAATTGCTTTCCCTTATTTTAAACTAAATTGTTCCGTAAATACCGATGAGAATTCAACATTAAAGGAGCACAATTGCTTGCCACTGAAAGGGTTCAATGGTACTAGAAACGAATTTAGTAACGAATTTGACTTTTATTCCAAGAAGGTGAAGTACAGCCTCACAGTAGGTGCTCAAAATTGCGACCATTTACACGAACACAGGATTCACAGCTCCGTTGAATTGACCGCTGAACCTTTTCAAAAACACCTGCCATATCACAGTCAATGCTTGTGGCAGCCACTATTCGTGCAACAAGGTCCATTTCACTGTCGACGGGGGTCTTGTACACATGGTCTTTCATGCCCCCCCCCCCCCACACACACACAAAAAGAAATCCATTTGCGATAAATCGGTTGACCTGGGTGGCCGGAAAAAGAAGAACCGCAAAGAACAAAATCAAACGAGAAGTTTCCAGGCGTCAGATAATAAAGGCGTTGAATAAAGGTCATTAACTGTATTTTCGGAGTTTTTAAAGATGTAAAAGGCTTTGTGGAAATCCAAATGTGAAGTGGAAATAGGAGAAGAAATAATACTAGCTTTAGGAAAGTCAAAACAGTGATTGGAACGCAATGGAAGGGATACACACAGCGCCCTCTACATACACATGCGGACATACTTTCATATGTAAAATTGGTTTCCTGACGTAATCCCTACCTCCCCACGAAATTTGAGCGATAAGTTTTGAATCACCCTGTATATATAGTATAATTCTGAAACAGTATTTAATAAAAGTCACACAGTAGATTAAATATATGATCTTATTTTATCTGCATTTAAATACGCTGAAATAAATATATTTTTATATAATGTTATATTGTTATTGTTATTATAATAAAATGGCATTGTAGTTTTATTGCATTTGAATTTCGCATGATAAAGAACTTTTTGTCTTGCAATATGTTTTAACAATGCTGTGTATACTGGTTTTCGTATTAAATTAATTCTTAACGAAAATATCAACTGTACTTCATATTGGTATTTCAAACATTCCTTTGATGGGTCATTCGATTCATTAAAACGTCCATTGACAGCGTACCATAGTGATAGGTTATACGTTGCAATAGTAATATGTTTATTATAATCTATTTCCAATGCTACTGTGGAATTAATGTAACCTATTAACCAAATATGACTGCATTTCAAATTATTACTAATTTTGAAGCTATGTGGGATTAAATACCAAATTATTTATATTTTTTGTTTCCCAGAAAAAATTTATAGAAATATTTTACATTTATTCCTTTTGTTAATTTGTTAATTTTTATAGTATATAACAAACAATAATAAATTGTGTTCTAGTAAGCAGTCGTTTTACTTGATGACTGCGTAAAAATAAAAATGAATAAATAATCAGGGTTTTAACTTGTCACACGATTTCTTGCATGAATCTCAGCACTGAAATTTTATATTCAAAAAATGAAAGAAAAACTTTCCTTGGCAGAGTGGAAATCTTATAACGAAATGAACATTTATTGTAACATTTGGCATTATACATAACATTTTATTATAACCTAAGAATGTTGTTTAGCTGAATGTGATTTTGTAATTGAGTCCTGATGACGTGCTTGACGACTTGCGAAGATAAGTTAAGAAATATGCAGATAATTAGTGGGGTCAGAGACATTGGTATCGGGCTTAGGAATAGGATATATTACGAAAGTTTTCAATAGTTTAGGAAAATAGCAGATTTTAAAGGTAGAGTTTAAAAGTATAATATATATTATACAGTTATAATATTATACTGTTATAATATATCTGCTGTCAAAAAGACAGCAGGTGGAGAAACATGGACATAAACTTTTATTATGTTTGCGTTTAATTTTACATAGAATATTATCCTCGCTAGGAGGATTTTTGGGGAAATTGTTCCAATATTTTTAGAATGTATGTAATTATGTTAAACAAAGATTCTAACTGAACGTACTGGTGTTACAAGATTAAAAAGTTTGATTATTAAATAATTAATTACACTGGTTTACACGGTTTACATACTTTTGCCGAGATGTGCATTTTTTTCATAGATTCTAGTGTACTGAGTATGGGAAAATTATTGTAAAAAATCTATCATGTCTAGTTTTAAAATTATTTATTAAATACTTAAAAATAATAATAACATGAAATATAAAAAGAAAAAATTAGAAATGATTGATTTTACTCTTCTTTTTATAATTTTCTTGATCTGTTTCTCTTAAAATAGACTAGCAGTAGTCCCCTAACATACTTTCGTCCCAAAAACCTTTGTGTCTGTCTTCAAAAAGTTTAAGGTCTTGGTGAAAACGCTCGCCCTGCTCGTTACTCACGTCGCCTAAGTTTTCAGGAAAAAATCCAGGTGTGAATGGAGAAAATGTATCTTCAGAGACATGTTCACACCCATTGCATGATAGATTTTTAATAAAACAGCAATATTTTTTTCATAATTTTCATCTTTATGATTTCCTAAAAATCCACGGACAACCGTTTTAAAGGAATCCCAAGCATTTTTTTTTAATAGCAGATAATAGTTTTTCAAAGTCCTTATCTTGCACCAGTTTACGTATCTGTGGACCAATAAAAGTTCTCTTTTTTAATTTTGCGTTTGAAACACATGGGAAAAATTTTGTGTAAATATTTAAAAGCAGCACTGTTTTTATCCATAGCTTTGGCGAAATTTTTTATTTGGCCCAATTTAATGTGTAATGGTGATAAAATTACATTTTGCGGATCCACTAAAGATGTATATTTCACATTCATTTTTCTTGGAGCAAATTCATTTCGGACAGGCCAATATTTTTTTATGTAATGGTGTTTCTTTAGCTCGACTATCCCACAGGCACAAAAAACATGAATATTTGGTATTCCGCCCTGTAAGCCCAGTAACATACTAACTACTTTTAAATAGCCACATATTTTCCAGTTGTGCTGTTCATTTTGTATCATTTTCATCAAATGAGACATAGCTTGATAGGTTTCTTTACTGTTTACGGCATGGTCAATTGGTAAAGTTGGTTTTATATTACCGTTACATAATTGCCAACCTCCCGATTTTTTTAATACCAGTACAATCATACAAAAAATTTCGCTTTATTAAGTAGCAGAAATTGCATGGTTAAAAAAAAAAGAAATATTTTTTACGAAAAATAGTGGTATGAAAAAAAAGGGAGGTTGGCAATTATGCCGTTATGAAGTAATACAGCTTTCAAGCTACATTTAGATGAATCGATAAATAAACGCCATTCATTTGGATCATAACTTTGATTCATCGCATTAAAAAGTCCGGTAATATCATGGCAAAAACAAAAATCACCCTTTTTGGCGAAATAACTGCTGAAAATTTGATTTCGATTTCGGCAATAAGTAACTTTGGTATTTGATGTCAGTAAGTTCCACTGTTGTAGACGAGAGGCAAGAATGTCTGCCTTGAATCTAAATAGTTGCAAGTCTCGCACAAGGTCGTTCAACTCATTTTGGTTTATTATATGTGACGTTTTATCATCTTCGATTACGAACTCGTCATTATTTTCATCCTCCATAAACAGGTCGTCACTATCTTGTCAACTCGCACTTGACATACCTGGACATACGAGATGAGGCAGAGTTACTGAATGTGATATCGGTTTTAAGACTGATGGAATGTCAGAATATTGAATTTCATGTTTATGTTTTGAATTAAAGCTTGCAGTTTTTGTCAAACAAAAATAATAGTCATTTCCGTGATTTGAAGGTTCTCTTCACAGTACTGGTGATCTAAATTGAAGATACTTTTTTTCTCCCGAAGCCCAGCGTATAAGAGTAAGCCTACAGCTTTCACAAAAACATGTGTGACTCACTTTTTATCTTGATTAATAACCGAGAATCCAAAATAATGCAAATATGCTGTTTTAGACCATTCCGATATCGGCATTCCTCTGTTTGCGAATATAAATTGTCCACAAACGTAACAAAAACAATCAGAATTTAATTTACACACTCTATTAGACAATTTATCAAAAACAAAACCCCTTTAGTTCACAAAAACACAAGAAAACAGAAAATAGAGTACAAGGTAACAATTCGGATAGGTTGACTGTTACGTGATGGATCTTTTATAGAATTAAAAATGTCAATATTGAATAACCTAAAAATTTAAAAATGTGACGTGATGGATTTTTTTCAAATACTGCCTTTCATTAGTAAGAGGTAGTACAATAAGAAAATAGGCGTTTCATCAAAAGTATATAAAAAATGTTTAAATTTGTAAACCAGTGTTACTAATTGACAGAACTAAAATGCAATATAGTTTCGATTTCAATGCATATCTGATGCACCTCTATCTTATTAAATCAGATAATAAAAAAATTTGACAAGAAATTTTCCTTTTTTTTTTCGCTTTTAAACAAGTAGTATTTCTTCAGACACGTTGGGTAGATTTTTAGGTAGATTTCGTCAGAAATACTACCTTATACATTTTCCCCTATGTTGGAATTTCTGGAAAAGTTTTACAGATCTACGCCGATTACGACTTCCAGAGCCCAAAACCACCCCAGTTCAAAACTTTATCTATCTATCTATCTATCTATATCACTTTTTTACGTACACGATAACTTCAAAAATTCTGCACAAATTTCTTCCAAACTCATACATAAAATCAAGGGGCGTAAAGTCTTGGTCAAGTTCGGTAATGGGTAAAATCGAAACAAGAGAGGGGGATGTGAAAACAGAAAAAACCCATAACTTCTTAATTATGATACGTATCGAATCCGTTTAAAGTTATTATTACTTGTAGGAAAAGGGCCGAAAATTTATGTAGGACAGATTTGTGATATAATTAAAAATGGCCTAAAGGGGGAAAGAATAGGAGTTTCAGAAGAAAAAAATTCATAACATATCAAACCCGCTTAAATTTATTAAAAATTTCTTAATATTATCTACAACTTTTATATTGACAAGTTTTTTATAGGACCAACCCTTACAGGGAAAAAAATTAAAACAAAAAAATTCTGTCGGCTGAAACTACAGACACATTTAGATTTCGCAATGGGCGGGTTCCAACTGCCGCATCATGGCAAAAAGGTAATTTTTTCTGCAATTCCCCATAAACAGGTACCCTACGGTCTGCGTCTTCGAAATCTATGCGTTCCTGTTGGCCGAGCCGTCAGGGATTTTTTCTTATGTCAAACGCCTTTGGTCATATTTGACTTTTCTTGTTGAATGCATCATTGATAGGGTTTTTTTTCTGGCTGGTAAATTTACCAGTTATGAAAAAGCACAGTCAAATGAAGTAAAAAGATGCTGCATCACTTTCTGCCAGTATTATTCTATACTAAATTTGGCTTTATTTAATCTTTTAACGGTCAAAATTTAAATAAGGCTAAAGTTGGTATATAATATTATTGGTGGTAAACTGATGCAGCGTTCCCGACGCTACGCCACTGATAAAAGTCCACAGGTTAGCCTCAAATCTAGCAAGTTATTTAATGCACAAAATAAATACTAAATATAATATGTAGTGCATTGTTTCAATTATGTGGCAACACGAATTACGACTTCTTTTACATTCTATGTATCTGACATATAATATAAACAAGTGGTAAGTGTGATCGAAGATCGCACAAAGGGTTTCGAATAATATTCCTTTCAAAACACTTTATCATTTCTTTAATAAATCCAAATAAATTTGACTTTAAAAAATCATGTTTTTTATAAAGTAAATATTTACTGGTCTAATTTTCTCGTTTTTTCGAACATCTGAATCGGCCAGATAGCGGGCAAAGCACGCTATTATACTCTGCCATAATAATATCTGTCATGTGGACTAAATGCGATATTAAAAAAAAATCAATTTCAAAATTAAACATGTTATATAGAGACCTTCAAAATGTTAAAATATGCCAATATTTCCATAATTCGGTTTTATCATGATTCAATACGTTCCTCAAACTCATATATTTACTATTCTCTATTACTCATGTTGATACTCTCTTTCTCAACATTTGAAAAATCCGTTAAACTTACAATATGACGTCAGATTAATTTTCTTTTTAATTCTCTAATGGCTTTATATTTAATGACTGCTTTCCGTATTTACACATTCTCTAATGACTTTATATTTAATGACTGCTTTTCGCATTTGCACTTACTCATACTCCTTGCATTATAGAGAAATGTTTGAAAATTTGCGTTTTATTACCAGTATGACGTCATATTAATATTTTTTTTCAATTGTTAAAACTTTTTATTTCATTTTCATTTTTCACGTGGAAATCTTTCAATAGAAAATTAATTAATGTAGAAATAATTTTATTGTGGGTTTTTAATTGTTGACAACTGCTGTAACAGGGTTCGTACGGGTACCGTTATTTTCAAGGTGACATACCAGTATATTTTTCTAAAAAAATACATCAAGTTCAAACGTGCGAAATTCCCCCTTATTTCAGAAGAGATTATCTATAAGAAAATACTGGTACCGAAGAATTCCGTAGTCCGTAAAATTCCAGGACCCGTACTAACCCTGTGTAACAAAAAAATTGAAATTTAATGGGAAAAGGCTGTTAAAATTTTGGTTTTTTATCTTCCTATATTAAAATAATACGATTTTTTTCAAATTTTATGATTTTGAGCTTCATATTAGGTATTCAGCTATAAGTACACAAAATTTCATGCCTGTAAGTTATATAGTTTCTGAGAACCGGCTCTGTGACAGACAGACAACGAAGCGGGACTAATAGGGTTTCGTGAGATGAACGAAACCTTAAAAAGAAGACTCTTATGATTTTAACTTTTTAATGTTAATATTTTCAAATAGAAAATTTCGTTTTTTTAACCCCTTCGCGACGAGCGTCGTTTACAGAATTTGTAATCTTTTACCACCGGTTTTTCAAAACAGAAATTTTCGCCTAATTGAATCGCAGAAACGCAAAGATTACATAAGGCAAAGCCAACAATAAAAAATAACTGGTGGGAATAATCGAGGATTCTGAGCATCTTATGCTTCACGTATGCGTGTCGCTCATCCCCATGGGGTTAATCAAAACATTTTGTCATTAAATAAAGCAAATGCTACTTTTTATAAATAGCGGTACGGATTCTGAAAATATAAGGTAAATATATCCCAGTGGATTAAAATGGTTAAAAAGAACGTCTATGCGGAAAAAAAAAATTATCCATGAGTTTTTATTAACAATTTATTATTAAACTATATTATCTCATATGGTTTATAATATAACATTCTTTTACTCTTCAAACAATAGTTCTAACACGCAGCTGCAAAAATGTAAAGGGGTTTTGTTTTTATTTTTCCCGTAAATTTACAAAAAAATCGTGATCCAAACAAGAACATATTAAATGTGATAAGCGAGTTTCATTTTCTAGCTGTCAGATGCCGTTGGCAGTTTTTGATATAGAACGCCATCTTTTTTAGGGTAAACTAAATTTAATTTAGAATGTTTTGTTCTTGTCAATATTTTCACGTCCCAGAATATTTATCATACATTCTGTTGTACAGTTGGAAAAATAACAAACAACTTAATTTTTGAAAAGACATTGTAACACTAAATGAAATTAATTTTCTATTTTAAAATATATAACATTTGTCATTTCATGTCCATTATACAATTCTATAGACAATAATAAATAATAATATTCATATTATTGTAAGTTTGGTAAATGATATAATATTAATAATTTACAGTACGTTAACCATCTGGTATGGTTTTAATATGCCACCCATTCCTACTAGGAAATAAGTAGCATTTTCTTACTATGAGCGTATTGAATAATTTCACAATGCAGCAATAACCTGCCTTGAACAGATAGTAATGAATTAATTATTATCAGCTTTATCTCTATCTATCAACCACTGAATTATTGGACATATCTCCTGAATGGGTTTGCAGCATACATTAGCTAATGGCAGTAAGTAATGTTTCATGGTAACATAGCTCTTCAATATATAACCATAGAATATAATTTCTAATTAATTTACATAATTAAGAATCAAATTCGCTACAGTTATTCAAATACATTGTTAATAACTTTATAGTGTATATATTGTTTACATATACAGGGTGCCTTTTCTTACTTTTGACCAATAGGTAATTCTGGAACCATTAGTTTTAGATGTATAGTTCCAATTGCAATAAATGTTTCAAGTGTTGTTCTTAATCATGTGAAAATCAATTTACGTCAAAATAGCTTTTGAAAACAAAATTATGAAATTCTGAATTTTAGTAGGGTCGCCGGGCTCCGTAAGTTTTGAAAACTTTCTGCACGCTCTAACACGTACACTATTAATAATTCGTTTCATCTACGACCAAACCTTACTGATGAAACTTTGAATTTTATGATTTTTTTTACTTTTCTTGTTAGAGCATTCAGGAAGTTTTCCTAAATATATCTTATAGATGCGAAGAGGACATGAAAAATTACATTCCACATACAAAAAAGAATTATTTTGACACAAATGGATCAGAAAAATACAATAACACACATATTACATAAATACAGAGTAATTAACAAAAAACATGGTAAAACTGTAGAAGTTGGTAGTGCGTCCTATAAAAGTGCATTTTTACATAGAATGCTAAGCAGGACTGTCAGTTTGGCCTCTTTTTTAACTAGAAACTCCGAATTCATCTCGGAAATGCCGAAAGAATATATTTTTTTATTTGTGTAATCACGCGATGTCTTCATTAAAGAAAGCAAAAATTACTGTTATGAATTTATGGTATGAATTCTTAATGTCTGATTTTTTTATTCAGATATTAAGAATTAATGATAACCAAATAATAAACCAAAATGGCAACCCTGTAAAAATCTATTTAGGGTCAAAATCCATTTATTCAGTCCAAAAAAAAATTGTCTCACTCGAATCAAAATTCGGATTTTTGTCATCAGTCTAATAATAAGGAAAATATTTTAACGAAATTTGAAAAAAAAAATCCTGAACCTTTATTATTCGAAATATAAAAATATCACGATAAAAACTGTACATCACATTTCATGATATACAGTAGCTCGCAAAAATTTTGAGACGATATGTTTTTCTGTCCTAGCTTTTTTTTTAAGCAAAATTTCTTCATGACGAAAATTAGTAATTTGTACCCCTTTTAAAGCTCAACAAAACGCAACATTAGAACAATTGAGACATATGCATGAATTTAAAATAATTCGAAAATTCGCAAAAGTACTTCGCAAAAGTTTTCAGACGATTCAGTTTTTCTAAACGTTTATTGAAATTAAGCGGCTTAATGTAACGAAATACAGCAATATTTAATGTTTAGTTGCATATCCTTTTGCGTTGAGGTCTGCAACACATCGTCTGAGCATGGAATTAACAAGGCTTACAAAAGTGGACCTCCGGATTTTCGCCCATTGTGATTGAAGATCCTGAAGGAGTTCTGCCTTTGAAGAAAGCCTCCGTATTTGCCGAATGCCGACTTTTCTTCCATTGTGTTCCCAAAGATGTTCAATTGGATTGTGGTCGGGTGACTGACTCGGACAGTCCAAAATTTTTATTTTCTTAGCTGTAAAGCAATTTGTCACCATTTTGAAGGTGTGCTTTGGATCATTATTCCGCTGAAGCGTCCATCTACGAGACATCTTTTTACGAACATAAGGCAGCATGTGATCTTCTAAAATGTTTTTATAAACATTTTGATCCATAATCACATCGATGTGTACGAAGGGGACAACGCCATCATGATGGAAAGCTCCCCAGACCATTACTGATCCATGAGTTGAGGAAAGCTCCCCAGACCATTACTGATCCATGAGTTGAATCATATTAACAAGAATTACATATTAAAATGTGTAAAGAATGATATACAAAACCTGGAGTTTTACACCTACATCTTAACTGTAAGTTTCATTGTTTACATTTGAAATGATGCGCGGATTTAAGAGTGTCAGATTTGAGGGAATATTTGAGTAATTTATGCGTAGAAATTGAACGATTAAATAAGGGACAGCTTACTTTTCGAAAATATAGGTAGGAAACATTAAACACATTCTGTATTTTACATTTACGGGATGCCCGTTGCGTTGAGGTTGAAATATCTCGGAAAGCTTGAAAATAATTTAAAACAAAATGAATTAATTGCCAACCGGACACCTTCACAAATGAATAAAGCATACAATCGGCAAAATTCCATGTCAGCAAGAAAAAAGTAAATCCAGACTGGAACTCTAATTTACACTCATCCACAGTGTTTCCAATCCGATGCATTTTTTATTCACATTGATTGCTGCCACTTTTTTCGAATAGTATGATTCGCTTTGTTTTTTCCTTATTTAATCAATTTTTATTACTTCTTAAAATGCTAGAAATAAAAGCAACCTGAATAATAGTAATAAAAAACATATCGGACTGGCAACAAACTCTAAAATTCTGATTTTAATCAATTTTTAAGAAAGTATCAATATTTTGTAAAAATTCTTAACATGCGGATTTTATTTCTTAAATTATTATTTATTATATTGTATCACATTATACAATGCTTTAGTTAAGCATATTGTTGGTATGAAAATTCAAGTTTTATATAAAAATATATACATATATATATATACTAAGCGGTTCCAATTTCAAAAACCAATTATAGTACTTAAGTAACTACACTTGTGCTGTCAAAACATTTGATTTTATTGATCAAATTTTCTTAGGTTTACAGAAAAAAGACGTAATATAACTTCAGAAGATGAACAAATCCATAGCCTATAATAATCCAATTTGCTTTTAAAACATTTCGTATACTTTTTGAATTTGTGTTGTCTATTTTTTTTTTTTATTTTTTTTAGAAGTAAGCGTTCATCTTCCTGCTTCGAATTTTTGCAAACGTATAATCCTTAAGAAAAAAAAACAAATCTTCTCTGAACGCTTTATTTATTTATTTTATTTTGCCTTTTTTTTAGATATATAATAATATAACAATATTTAATGACATTATATGACATTTTTTTACTCTTCAAACAATATTTGAAGATATATAATATTTTTATATATCTCTGAAATAATAATAAAAAAAAAAAAACAAGAAGAACGTAGTTGTGATAAACGTGTTTCATTTTCTAGCTGTCAGATGCTGTTGGCAGTTTTTGATACAGAACGTCTTCTTTTTTAGTTTAACTAATGTTTAATTTAGAATGCTTTGTTCTAACCAATATTTTCACGTGGTATAATATTGATCATACTTTCTGTTGTACACTTAGAAAAAATATCAAACAACTTAATTCTTAGAAGGCCAGTATAATACTAAATAAAATTAATTTTTCATTCTAAAAACGGTTTCGTACTCATTTACCACAATTGTTTAATACATTTTTACGCCTTATTTGAATACAGAAAAGTATTACAAATCCTGCAGTTAAACGTCTACAATTTCTCCCATTTAAATATTAAATACAAAAATTATATTAAAATTGCGGTAACAGCATACGAAACCTGTAAAACAAATAACAATTGTCATTTCACCTGTATTATGCAGTTATATAGACAACAGCGGATAATATTCATATTATTGTAGGTTTAGCAAATAATGTGTATAATATTCATAATTACTAGCACGTTGTCTATCTAGTTGTCTGAGTGCAACGAAGACTCATACACAGCGCAGTATTACTTTGCCCCATATATAGTTACGATGGATATTAAAACCTTTCGTCAAGCATAATTCAAAAAATATTTAACGGATTTTGTTCAAATTTTTACAGCAGGTACCTATAAAGGTGACAACGACGTCTATTTATTACCAAGAATTCAAACCGTTTGGAAATTATATTAAAAAAATAGATAAAATAGCACAATTAAAGTACATACGTCACGAAAATTTTGTGCGTACGTCATTTTCACCGGAGGGAGATTTTCGTAGACAATCGGAATTGAAAAGTTCATGGAGTACATGGAGCAAAAAAATATGCACGCACTAATATTCAGCACAATAATATATATTTCAATTTAGTAGAAATCGAAAATTAATCTGGATTTTTTTTTTGTTTGAAAGAAAACCCCCGCAATAACTTGGTAGACTTGGTATTAGAGATTTGGCGCAAATCTCAGCAATAGTAGCTTTTTTTATTTCGCGTGTGTAAATAAAAAAAAAAAAAAATTCTTTGGTGTTTAAATAAAAGGTTTCGATTTATGGCATTATTTCATTTTTTTTCTCTTTTTAGCATTTTAAATGGGATTAATGAAAGGCGTGTAATTTAAACTAGCAAGCTACGCCCGCTACGCTGGTCAATTTCTTTTAACGAACCTTTAATCAAACAAAATATTGACATTTCATAAATAACTTTTATATTTTAACAGAATAATAAGGCTACTATAATTTGTGACTCGTGCTATAGCCAATATACACGTCAGGACACGTAGCCCTTATCATTATCTTTTTACGCATGAAGGTTTCGCTATGGTACTCCATTGGAAAATTTGGTAATTTTTGAAATTCAATATTTGAAAAACGGCATAATCATTAGATTTGAAAATTATATCAAGAAAAATACAATTTTTTACCTTTCAAACGCAGTTTGTCTAACAATTTTCTGACAAATACTTTTTGAGCTATCATTTTTTTCAGTAACTTCAAATGTTTCATTTTCCGAGATTAATCTGTTGCAACAATTAGCGAAAAACACAGTCGTCAACAACGCATAGTTTTTTATTAAAGAGGCTGATGGAGCAGGGATTGTCACCACCAATTTGCCACCATCACTTTTGAAATCGGTTCCGTGGTTCCAGAGATTCCATAGAAATTGTAATTTAGAATGACTTCAGAAAGCTTTTCGCTCATTTCATCCATTTAAATTTCGATTTTTTTTTTAAATTTATTCTTAGAGAGCATTTACATCTTATAAGTAACTACAATGCTAAATTTCAAATTTCTTGCCCCTTCAGTATAAAAAAGTCGCAATTTTCGAACATTTTTCAATCCAGCACCCCATTGATGTTAGTGGCACCGACATAAAATATAGCCTATGTTGGAGTAGGGATTGTCCCCATCAATTTGCCACCATTACTTTTGAAATCAGTTCTGTAGTTCCAGAGATTTCATAGAAATTGTAATTTAGACTGTTTTTAGAACGCTTTTCGCTCATTTCAACCTTTTAAATTTCAATTTCTTTTTTATTTTGTTCTTAGAGAGCAGTTACATCTTATAAGTAACTACAATGACAAATTTCAAATTTCTAGCTCCTTCAGTATAAAAAATAAAAATAAAACTGCCCAGTTAAACTGAGGGCATTGAGTTCACAGGCTATTCACACTAATTGTATATTATACTCTTATTTCAAAGAATTTGAAATAAGCCCATCGAAAAATAAAGAAATAAACAATATATTAAGGGGGGTCATCCCCCCGTTACCCCCCTCATAGTTAACTAATGAACCCCTTAAACTAATCAGGTAAATCTCTAATTACAATGAATATATACATACAAAATTTGAAGAAAATCCTATAATTCTGCATGAAAAACCCATTTATATAAATTAAGGTGGGATTAGCCCCCTCCGTTCCACCCCTTTATACTTAACCAATCAATCCCGAAAACTAATCAGGGAAGCGTCTTAACCCAATGAACCTATAAACAAATTTCGAAGCAAATGGGATAATTCTGCATGAAAAACCCATTTATATAAATTAAGGGGGGGATTAGCCCCCCGTTCCCTCCCCTTTATACTTAACCAATCAATCCCGAAAACTAATAAGGGAAGTGCCTTAACACAGTGAACCTATAAACAAAATTTGAAGGAAAACGGAATAATTCTGCATGAAAAACCCATTTATATAAAATAAGGGGGTATTAGCCCTCCGTAACCCCCTTTATACTTAACCAATCAATCCCGAAAACTAATCAGGGATGCGCCTTAACACAGTGAACCTAGAAATAAAATTTGAAGGAAATAGGATAATTCTGCATGAAAAAACCCATTTCTATAAATTAAGGGGGGGGGGGGTATTAGCCCCCCGTTCCCCCCCCCCTTTATACTTAATCAATCAATCCTGAAAACTAATCAGAGGAGCGTCTTAACCCAATGAACCTATAAACAAATTTTGAAGCAAATAGAATAATTCTGCATGAAAAACCCATTTATATAAATTAAGGGGGGATTATCCCTCCGTTCCCCCCCCCTTTATACTTAACCAATCAATCCCGAAAACTAATCAGGGAAGCGCCTTAACACAGTGAACCTATAAACAAAATTTGAAGGAAAACGGAATAATTCTGCATGAAAAACCCATTTATATAAAATAAGGGGGGATTAGCCCCCCGTTCCCCCCTTTATACTTAACCAATCAATCCCGAAAACTAATTACGGAAGCGTCTTAACACAGTGAACCTTTAACCAAAATTTGAAGGAAATGGGATAATTCTGCATGAAAAACCCATTTATATAAATTAATGGGGGGATTAGCCCCCCCCCCCGTTCCCCCTTTATACTTAACCAACCAATCCCGAAAAACTAATCAGGGAAGCGCCTTAACACAGTGAACCTATAAACAAAATTTGAAGGAAAACGGAATAATTCTGCTTGAAAAACCCATTTATATAAATTAAGGAGGGATTAGCCCCCCCGTTCCCCCCTTTATACTTATTCAATCAATCCCGAAAAGTAATCAGGGAAGCGTCTTAACCCAATGAACCTATAAACAAAATTTGAAGGAAAACGGAATAATTCTGCATGAAAAACCCATTTATATAAATTAAGGGGGGGATTAGCCCCCCTCCGATCCCCCCCTTTATACTTAACTAATCAATCCCGAAAACTAATCAGGGAAGCGCCTTAACTCAGTGAACCTATAAACAAAATTTGAAGGAAAACGGAACAATTCTGCATGAAAAACCCATTTATATAAATTAAGGGGGTGAATTAGCCCCTTGTTCCCCCTCTTTATACTTAACCAATCAATCCCGAAAATTAATCAGGGAAGCGCCTTAACACAGTGAACCTATAAACAAAATTTGAAGGAAAACGGATATTTCTATGAAGAGTTATCGCATTACGTACGTACATACATACATACAGAACCGGCTGGCAAGCTCTCAGGGCTTGACAGCCAGTTTGATAGCTAAAAAATGGCAATTTTAGAACGTTATTTGCTCCTGCACCCCCTGGGGTTAGTGGCACCGACATAAAATATAGCCTATGTTGGAGCAGGGGTTGTCACCATCAATTTGCCACCATCACTTTTGAAATCGGTTCGGTAGTTCCAGAGATTACCCCCTACAAACAAACAAACAAACAATCTTTACTCCTTTATAATATTAGTATAGATTAAATGAGTGAAAGGTTTATATTTAAATGAAATGAATTCAATATGAAAATGTTATAGGAACAATATTTGGCGATTTATCAACTGCGCCAGGATAACATAAAAGTACCAATATATCAAACGGTATGTACTGATGCACCACGCTTGATAGAAACCTGGAGCGAACTGCGCATGGGCGAAAATGGCTAGTCCATGTCGAAAATGGGGAAGTCCGTAAGCCATAAGTACGCTGCCTAAGATAAAGAGTGGTGATTTCAGCTTCTTTTGCCGCGGCTATTCTCCCTACTGTGTGATTGGAATCGGCTTGGCATTCTGCCAACCGGGGTTCTTAGAAGTGTGGTTGAACAGTAGTATGTGAAATGAAACAATTATATTATAATCACCCATCGTACACGAAAAAAAAACTAATATTCTGCATTCAGAGGGAAAAATCCATTTCCTGTGCCGTAAGAATTAGCGAGTTCTTTTTTGGTGATAAGTTTTTCGATGTGATTGTTGGGATCTGCAGGATTTGGCTTACTTTTTCTAAATCTTATTTCTTTGCAGATGTAGTATTATGTAAATATAATTTTTTTGCAGATATTTTTCTATTTTGTATATTTGGCATTCTATTTTGTATATTTTCTATTTGGCATCTGGAAAAGAGATTTTTACCTTTTTATCTGTGCCTTCGGAAATATTAAAAAATAAAAAAAGAATTAGTACATATATCAAGCGTATAATGTTATGTTTTGCATTTTTATACGGACCACTTCTTCATTTTTAGAATTTAAATGCTATTTATTATTTACTATCCGTTTATTAATTGTTTACAATTTACCCCCTTGACAATAACAATTATTTATCACAAAAATGCCTTTTAGGTTTGTTAAATAAGTTTGTTTATGTATTTTCATTACTTATTAAAATATCGAATATGGCGATAAAATTTTATTTTAGCATCGTGCTTAAAATTTTAAGATGGTGCAAAAACATGCTTTAATAAACGTATGTTTGTAAATATTTGAAAAACATGTTTTACCGCTCTCTTGAAAAATTTTGTAAGATGCTAAAACTACCTTTTGGTACCATTTAAATTTTTTTTCGCCACCCGACATAGGATACGAAACTTTTCCCCATTCAGATACACAGGTAAGGCTGGTCTCAAACAAGAGTAAAGCTAGCAACAATATTGTTTTAACTCTATAAGAGTTACAATAATGATATTAAATGCTCTGATTGGCTTTGGGCCCAATTTCGAAAGTTTCTACTAAAAAAAACTGTAGAAGAATTCTTTTACATTTGTTTCAAATGAAGCTTGGTCTACAAGGTATTAGTTAATAATACAAACAACACTAATGGCATGGAGGCGAAAGTTTTAATTTAAATGTATATATTTGAAACCCTTCACTCACCCCTACCCTCCCCCCCCCAAAAAAAAAAAGTTACAGTAATGAATTTAAAATTGCGTTAAGCCACGCTTTCTGACATAAGCAATTGGCTGCAAACGCGGTAACGAAACTTTCACTTAACTTAATAACATGTAGCTAATATAGTCCTCGGGGTACATTGCAGTTATACAGACCTTGTGGTTTTTTTTAAAAGCTTGAGACATTTCAGGTTTAAGAAGTTGAGATTTACTGTCAAATGATATAAACAACTATGAACACAAAACTGATGAATTATTATTCAGGTTTATGTAATGTTTTTAAAAAAAAATTGCATCTGATTACACTTATTAGATAAATTACTTCTGTTTGCATTTAATAACTGATAAACGGCTTCTGTATATTAAATGAATAGTTTAAATATTGGGAAGAGGTGGCGAGAGGTAGAAAGACGAGTAAACAAACGGGTCGACAGACGGGTAGAGAGACGAGTAAACAAACGGGTCGACAGACGGGTAGAGAGACGAGTAAACAAACGGGTCGACAGACGGGTAGAGAGACGAGTAGTGACATAGGTAGGCTGACGGGTAGCAAAACGAATAGACAGACGGCTAGAGAGAAAGGTAAAAAGAGGGTTGACAGAGGAGTAGCGAGATGGGTCACGAGACGGGTAGCGACACCGGTAGACAGGAATGTAGCGAGAAAGGTTGCGAGACGCGTTACGTGGTAGATATAGAGACGAGTAGAGAGATGAGAACAGAGACGAGTTGACTGACGGGTAATGAGATTAGTAGCGAGTCGGGTACAAAAACAGACGGATAGTGAAACGGGTATACAGACGAGTAGAGAGACAGTAGATGAGTTCGGGGATGGGTAAGAAGACGGGTAGATAGGCGTATAGCCAGACGGGTAGAGAGACAGATAGACAAATCGATAGCGAAGTGGATAGAGACACGGCTAGACATACAAGTAGTTAGACGGATAGACAGACGGTTAGAGAAATAGATTGGCGGGTAGCGAGACCGGTAGAGAAATATAGAGACAGGTAGCGAGACGTGTAGAGAGGTAGACAATCGGTTAGAGAGATGGGCAGAAGAACGGATAGGGAAACAGACAGATTGTGTAGAGGCAGACAGACAGGCAAAAGAAAAGTCTGCGGATTGGCGCAGTAAAGGCGCAATAAAGGCGCAGGGGGCAGAGCCTCCTAGAGAATAACCAAGAAGTATCTGTTAAGCTTAACTTTGAAATATATATAATTTTTCAATTTTGCCGATATGGAGATTTAATGTAAAAGTTATTTTACAGAAGTCATCGAAAGATTTTTTGTATACTTTAATAGTAATTTAGACTATAGTTTTGCAATCTGGTTTGTAGCAAAGCATGCTAGCAATGTGATTTGAAGTGTAAGAGTTTCTATAAACAGTTATACAAATACTAGATATATAATCATGGAAGAAAAATTTTAAATTCACACACAAAAAAAGGTGCAACAATGAAATTAAGTTTGCGTTAAGTCACGCTTGATAGAATAATCTAATGGCTGCAAATCAAATTACGTAACTTTTAAAATCTTGGCGTTTTAAAAGATTCGACTTTTTTTTTTTTTTTTTTTTTTTTTTTTCAAGTTTTGCGCAAAACGCGCTTAAGAAAATGAGATTCTTTGCCACATGTTAAAAACAAATTATGACAACACATCTGATGAACGGTACTTCTTTTCTATTTTTTTAACAGTGTATATGAATTTATATATGATATTTTGTAATTCTATCATTTAATTTGCTCTTTCTCTTTATATTGTAATTGTTAACCCTACAGTGCATATTTTAAGGAATTCTCACTGGGCGACAATAGGTTTGATCTGTTGTCCCAAGTAAATAGCTATAAATTCACCCCCCCCCCCTCGATAACTGCAAACCAAATAATTAGAATTTCGATTTTTGTAATTCTGTTTTATTAATTCTGTCTGTTTTACTTCTGCTGTACCTGGTAAGTAAATAATGATGGCTTCATTGAATCATGTAAACCCGTTCATTTAGAGCTAGGTAGCATTAAAGAAAGTCTACATTCACAGTTCAGACTAATTGTTAACCATTGTTATGTTAGTCATATATATAGATCAAACATGACATTCAACCTACCAAATTCCTGTACCTAATTAAAATTTATGTATGAAATTTATCGCTAAAATTATGTTAAAATGCTTCTTACCTTTTACTGTTTCTACACTTGACTTTTGTACATAACAGTATTACATCTACTAATTTGGTATTTGGAGCCTGGAATAAATTCTCAAATTGAAAAGCAAATTTGACCTGAATCATTAAATATTTGTTTTTAATTTCCCGTAACTATAGTTTTAGACCCAAAGTGAAACTAATCAAAAAGATTTTCCTCTTGCTGTTTAAAAATATTAAATAAAAAAATACCATGTTAAATTTTATAACATGTCTCCGAAATGCCAAATGAACAATAATTAAAGTGATTAAACATCTTTAGCCTTTCAGAAATTACTGTATTTTGAAAAGAGTAGAACTAAACAAGGAATTACTCTTCATGTTTAAAAAAAATCAAATTCTAACTGTAAAGTATTTCCAAAATACTACAGAAATATTTACAATAAATTTTTTATACAAAGGACTTTCTTATGAAAATAATGGAATTAAACAAGGAGATCGATTCGTTCTTTATATTTTAATGAGTTAAAATTTATTAAATTTTTATAATGGTTTTAAAATGTTACAATAATAATTATAATCGTTACATTTTTTTCTTACAAGTTATTATCAATTGCAAAGAATTTCTTGACAAACTCTTGTGTTTGATAGACTTCTTTGACTGGAAGCTTTCTCCTTCTTTCTTTGCTCTCTAGGAACCTCTTCTCTTGATAGTCCCGACTGTTTGTTAGATTTAAGCGTTGTATGTATGGACACAGCTCTTTCTGGACCAGCGCTGTGAGGTGTTAAAGAAACATATGATTGTACCAATTTGTTAAAATCTGAGTGGGGTTGAGACGCTTTAAAGTAGTGATAGAGTCTTGCTGTTGATGAGGTCATATCTGATGGAGCAGGCAGTTTTTCAGCCGCGTATAAAGCAACCACATCATCGGTAAAATCGGCAACTTTGTCTTTGCCAAAAAGGTTCCCAACATCAAGGCGGGCTGCACTAACTTCCTCTGTTGGCTCTAGAAAGCATATATCCTGTTGGAGATGCTCATTTGATCCTCTTCCAATCTTTGAGAAACAAATTCTTTGTAACTCAATACAGTTTATTTTCTCACTGCAGAACAACATCTCTTGGTAGAAACTAATGAGTTGCAAACTTTACGCCTGCGAGGATTTTCTTCAACATCCGAGTCCCTTTCAGATTCCTTAGTACCTTCATTTATGTCCATCAACTGCTCTTCGTATCTACCAGGATAAAACCCATCTTCGATAAGAGTCAAAACATTCGTAAAAATTTTCTTTGACAATTCTATGTAAGGCAATGTAATGAAAGACTTTTGATTATCTTTCTGAAGTTTTTCAAAGTGCTTCAGCGGATCTAGCATTAGGCAAGTCATGTGTTGTTGCTCACCATCTTTCATCCGTAATCGGAGGAACCCGCGAGCAGAAGCTTTTTCAGTTTTTGATGTGTCGGGTTGATGGTTCACAATGTTTTTCCAATGTTTTTGCATGAAAGGAAGATTGTGACATACTGCTTTAGCTAAGTTTTTTAAGTGTTCCACGAACCGCACTTCAAAATATGCAGGGAAACGAAAGGCAGTTTGGTTTTCTATTTCAGCTATTTTTTGAAGTTCTTCAAAGCGTAGAGCAGAAGCCCGATAAAATGTTGCTGATGATTTTATATTGGATTTCCAATGCCGAACGTCAATAACTGATGATTCCAAATCAGACATAGTTAAGTCGGACCTGTGAGCAACGCACCAAACGCATAGTAAGTCTTTGCCCAAGTATTGTTTCATACGAACCCAGAGGCCACTGTTTTTGCCTGTATTTGCACTTTCCCCATCAGTAGTTAAGCCTGTCAACTTATTTTTGGCGACACTCTCAATGCCCAAGTTCTCAAATATGATTTTGACAGAATCCATGAGGCCTTTTTGCCCCTCGCTTACTCGATTTACATTCTCCTAGAAAAACTGATTTCATTTCTTGTTCTTCTGTAATAAATCGTGCTGTAACAAATCTATTATCAACTCCATATTTATCAACGGAACCATCTATCTGGATAGAAAAACAATCAGCATTTTGTAACTTTGTGACTGTATTTTCTTTTACTAGGTTACCAACGATATCAAGCATCTCGCGATACATTACTGAATTTCTATACCGCAACAGTGCTGGAGATGGATTAAAAGAAGAAAACTCACACTCTAAACCATTGTCCATGTAAAAGGAAATTTGTGAGTCAATGTGAATTTTCGTTAAAGACCGAGAAGGCCAAGAATGAGCAGAGAGAGTCAACTGTCGGTTATCATTATAAACATCCAGTGCAAGCTCTATTAGCAATTTTATTTTTTCTGCATTGTGTGATTTTAAAGTTTTTATCCAAGGATGCTGATCAGATTGTGCCATCCATTTTTTGTATACGCTGCCGAAGACAGTGGGGCTCCAACTCTAAGTTCTTCTTGCTGCCATGATACAGTGGACGAAGGTGGATGGATTCAGCTGGTTTGCACCAGTTGTTAATTTGTGTGGTGTTGGCGAATTGGTTGTTAAAATACTTCAAATGCGAAAATCGTATTTACATTAATTTACTTTTTTTAATGTGCATCTGAACAACAGCATTTTTAAAATATAACACTGTGACATTTTTTAAATTGTTTTATTTAATAAAATAATGTTTAATTTGAAAAAAAAAATTCTTCTTTAGTCATGTGAGAATCCAATTTAACTTAACAAAAAAAATTGAAATTTTGAAATTTTGATGAATTTGGGAATCTAAATCGGCATCCTAGGATAACTCCCTGGTTATATAGCATGCTTATTCAACATTCTTAAATTTCTGCTATTCTTGCATTATCGTTATTGTGTTATTAGGTTTTGATTCATTTTCCGATAGAAATTTTGATCAAGATTTCATGATTGCCTAATATTTATTAAACAAATTACGTCCTTATAGGAAAACATGTTTCAGGATTTTTTTCCCCATTATACATAAAAATCAAAGTTTATGTTGTTATTTTAATGTAAAGTGTTTCATAATCTATGTGTGATGCTTCATTTTCCCTTATTGTTAATGCATCAAAAATCATTCGTGAAGCGAACCGGTTGTTATATTATTTGAATCCCATCACTGGATGGATTGTCGGAAAATAAATCATTCAAGCAGAAACACAAAGGTCACAACAACGACATGTTTTCCATAGGCCATACGTCACACGGCACTTCCCGCCATCCCAGCCTGCCTCATATTGTATCGTACTGTCTCTGCCTATACTCAGTATCTGCTATAACATCTGTCGCCAGTCATATTATCCGAAGCACAAAGACAGTTTTTGTTATCCAAAGATTTTTTATTTCAAAAATTGCCGGCACCATTCCCTGTCACTGGGCGACAATAATTTCACACTGTTATTTTATGCCCTGTAACCCTATGTTCTCAGCAATATCACTCAGACTAATCCCTTTGAGGGAAGTCCTAGTATGGTTATACCATTTTCTGATAGGAATTAACTACCATTCTCTTACCATGAGCGTCTTGTATAACTCCACCATGCCGCAATAACCTGTCTTAAACAGATAGTAACGCATTAATTATTATCAGCCTTATCGCGATCTATTAACCATTGAATTACTGGATATATCTCATGACTTGGTTTGCATCATACATATATGATATTATAGCTCGTGAATATTGAACCATAGAATATCATTTATAATTAATTTCCTTAAAATTGACGAAAATGCTATAAAGTTATTCAAATGCATTGTTAAAAACTGTATAGCATATGTATTGTTTGGATATGCAGGGTGCCCATTCTTATTGTTGACCAACAGCTTATTGTCCAACCATTAGTTTTAGATGTAATAGTTCCATCTGAAAAAGGTTTTCAAGTGTTGTGCTTCATCATGTAAAAATCTGTTTACATCAAAATTATTATTTTTTTTAAAATAACGAAATTTTAAATTCGTATATGGTTTTCGGATTATATAAGAAAGAAAATCTTTCTGAATACTCTAATACGTAAAATATTAATAATTCCGTTCTTCTATGACCGAAACTTAGTTTGACGTTTATGAAGTTTTTACGATTAAAGACACTATGGAAAATCATATTTTTACTGCCAGAAAACTGTAAAAATTCATATAATTCCAAGCGTCATAACTCAGTAAGTTTGTTCGTAGAAGATTGGAATTTTTAAGTTTTTGTTACAACAGGGAGAAAGGTTTTCTAAATATAACTTATAGGACACGGGAAGCGAATAAAAATTTAAATGCCACAATTTAAAACAAAATAACTATTTTGACGTAAACGGATTTTTGTATGATGAAAAACAATATTTGATACATTTTTTCACTAGAATCCCTTGCAGCTAACGGTTTAGGAATTAGCTATTGGTGCATGGTAGAAAGAGGCACCTTGTGTGTGTAACTATACTTATAATATGTAATACATATAACATATAACATAATATGACATTCATATGCCATAAAATACTATAACATACAAATTGCATCAATACAGTGTAATTAAAAAAATGGACAAGCTTTAGGAGGTGGTAGCGCGCACTTCAAAAATACGCGTAGGAATCTAGGCGTGATTGATATTTGCAGGAATTTCAGTATTTGCAGGATTGACATTTGCAGGATTTTACATTTCCTACATCACATGTTCTTCTACTAACTAAGCTCTTCATTTAAGCAACATATGTCTCTTTGAGAATTATTAAAAAAACCAGTGGAACCGTGCGAGAATTTTCACTGCAGTCAAATATTTTTTAGTAATATCTAATAGCAAAAGAAACGCGCGAGGAAAAAGAAATAACAGTCGTATTTGAACTGCATTAGAGGATGACGTCATCCGCTTCGGGAAAAACATCGGATAAATAAAATTGAATGCACATAAAATAAAATTCAATATAACATAGCAAAGCATAACTTTTAGGCTACCCATGAAATACCACTGCTTCGATCGATCGAAGGTGTCTTTTTCTTCTAAACATTTCAATTTTAATTTTCCTTTTTAATCATAAATATATAATAAACGCGTTCTCAGTTTATCTTTTTTGTCATATATATATTTATTTATTTAAAGTCATTGCTCAGCATGATGTTATATGATATTTTATTTTTTGTGGCAACATTGATTTGATAAAAATCTTTCATTTCATTTATGATATAAATGTTGATTGAATTTTTAATTAGCTGCAATTTTTAATCCAAAAATATGTGTTAACGAAATGTGAGTGTACTATGTCAGAAGCCGGTATAAAAACTTTTCGAATGATACCTCATTCATTGTTGTGCGTTTTATAAATGTATAGAAAAATGGATGTTGACAACAGAAATAATATAGATGATAGCACTTCAATTATGGATAAAGAAGAAAATTAAAATATCCAGGTACTTCCCGGTTATACAGGCGGTGTGAGGAAATTTAGGAAGTTCCTTTAGTTTAATTTAAAAAAAAAACTAAATCGATTTTAGGAAAAACTCTCTTCGATGTGTTATTGGTACCGCTTTGAGTATCTGCGTAGTGCATGTCAAGCTTTGAAGCGGTGGGTATTCTTATCACAACGTGGTATTCTGCACAGTCTAGAAATCAATAAGAGATCATATAATCGAAGTATACCAGTTTTAAATAACTTAAATCCACTAGATGTGCAATACGGAATAACAGCATTAATGATTACTTAGCATAGTTGACAATTTCGCATCTTTTTTTATTCATAAATTCGACACAAATTTTATTTTATGTAATGAAAGACATTTCGGGATTGCATAAAATTAAAGTCTTCTTTCGCATTTTCCGGTATAAATTCAGGATTTCTGAATAAAAAAATAGGCCAAACTAGCAACCGTGATACTTAGACATAAACTGGAACACTATACTCAACAAGAAAAGGTAGCCACCAGATTAAAATTCTAGTCTGCACAATTTTATACCTTGACTTAACGTCCGAAGAAGGAAATATGGAACATGAAAATTAATCTGACATCATATTGGAAGTTTAACGGACTTTTCAAATGTTTGAGAAAAATACAAAGAGAGTATCAATATGAGTAATAGAGAATAGTAAATATAAGAGTTTGAGGAACGTATTGAATCATCATAAAAACCCGATTATGGAAATATTCGTATATTTTAACATTTTAAAGGTCTCTATACAACATGTTTCATTTTGAAATTGATTTTTTTTAATATCGTATTTAGTCCGCAAGACAGATATTATTATGACAGAGTATAATAGCGGGCTTTGCCCGCTATCGGCCGGTTCGGATATTCGAAAAAACTAGAAAAATAGACCGGTAAATTTTTACTTTATAAAAAACATGACTTTTAAGTGTTTTGAAAGAAATATAAAACGAAACCCTTTGTGCGATATTCGATCTCACTTACCCACTTGTTCTCTATTGCTATTAATTTGTAGCAGTTTAATATTCTCGTAACGTACATATAAAATATATAAACAATTATCTATTAACACTAAATATTTCTGGTTTGGATAAAAAATTTTCATTTGTTACCGGTCAAATGACCGGTTGTTGATATATTTAATTTAGTGATAATAAACACACATTATGCAAGTTGTATCGCTAATTTAACGAAAAGTTTAAAACTTTACGTCATATCTGGGATACCTTGCTGAGATATAGCGGCATTAAATAATTAAAAAGAGGTTTTAAGCAAACTTCATTGACGAAAAGCAACAGAATTTTGCATTGAATTTAAGTTAGCATTTTTTATGAAACAAGAAACATTTTTGTTTTAACCCCTTCAGGGGCAAAGTACTCTTAGAACTAAAATATTGAAATGGTTGATTGACACCAACATTCACAAACGAATTTATTTTCAAATAAGTAAAACCCTTCCTTCTTGTACCTTATAAATTCAAAATCTCATTCTAAAATGCTGGTGTCAATGTGGCATTTTGGGATTAAAATTAAGTGGTATATATAATATACCGGTGCCCTTCAAGGGGTTAAACTATTTTGAAACAGAGTCACATATGTTTAGGCAGGGATTGTGGCGTTTTATATTTTTATCTATCCGGCTACCACTATTTTTAATCAACGATTTTCGGGATAGATTTACAATGCACATGTTCAAGAAAGTTATTACGTTGATTATAGGTTGGAAAGAGCATTAACAAATAAATACATATCATATAAAGGACGCAGCGTACCATGTTTACGTGATTATAGAGTCAATTACGGCTTCATGTAATGGGAAAAATCATAATCTCTTTTGAATGGAGAAGTAAAAAAAAATGGCATTGTGTATAAAGTGGTGTTTCTCCTAAACGCGGGTTAAATAAGTTGATTTGAGATCTGAAGCAATAGGTACGCCGAATTCTAAGCACTGGCAAAAATTTCTGGTTGCCAGTGGTGAAATGACAAACCAGAGCACTGACTCAGACAATCATAGACGAATGAAGATTTCTTAAAAATTAATATAGTTTAATCTGAAAAAAAAAATGACGGTTAACACTCTCAAGGGCAAAGTATTTATTTTGCAAAAAGATTTAAAGCTGGATGATTGATTTGCACCTGAATTTACGAACAGATATATTTGAACATAAATAAATTATTTATTTAACGCACACATACTTGCCTACATTTTGGTATTCTTCTGGAGTCTCACTAAATTCACGCTGGTTTTGAACCAGAAATTTAATTTAAAGTATAAAATTTAAGAATAACTGAAACATCTTTTTAACCCTCCGCTTACCAAACGTGTCCTCAAAAATGACTATTCGAACCCGAATTTGTTTCATAAAATAAGTTAAAGATATACCACAGAACAATTGCCGAACAACTGATGTCATGTTAAGGGGCTTCCGAGTTGCAGACAACTTTACGCCCAGTTTGACATTTGACGGAGATTGCTTTGAGAGTTATAAGCTACAAGGCTGTTTGTATCGAATGATCTATATTTTTTATTCACAGAAATACATACAGTACTTTGACAAATTACAGAAATCTTTTTCTTGGGGACCGGATAGACACAGGGAAGTATTCAGCACAGAAGACACACACACAATGACATCCATGCCTTACCGGGATTCGAACCACGGGCACTCACCGTGGTTGTCACCTTCGCTACCAACCATGCCCAGTTTATTTGTGAGAAGAGTGTCTTGTATTAAATTGAGCCGTAGAGAAAAGTTAAGTTAGATACTAAAGGAAATAAATGAATAAAATAGTTTTAAATCAAAATTCTGGTGTGAATTTTTTTTTTATCAAGATTGAGTAGAATTCCTGGTAATTCTAGGGTTAAATACATTTTCTGTTTAAAAACATGTTTCACTTGGATCAGACTCCATAAGAATATTGGAATGGTGGCATCCATGAGTAACGTGGCTGCCAATTTGGGATTTTTTTAACGAATTTATACCAGAAAATCCGAAAGGTAATCTTTGCTTTATTTATGACACATATTTCGTTAGAAACTTAAAATTCTTCTTTCGAAATTTCCGGTATCAATTTATTATTTTGGAATAAAAACCAATGCCAAACTGGTAACCACGATGCGTACTTAAAAAAACAAGATTTTGGGCTTTACGTGTACACGATACTCGTCACGATATCATTCAAATAACTATATATATTTCCAAAAGTTTGAAAAAAAAATAATTCTCATACAGTGTCCAGAAAGAATAAAGCTTACAATCGGCCTGGTTAAATGTCTGTTGGACTCCAAACATATATTGGATCACACAGACTTTTAATATCTTTACAAACTCTTACGCAAATTATTTAAATTAAATTTATGATTTTACGTAATTGTACAGAAAGTATGAATATTTTGAAGAAATTCTTAATAAGGAGATTATTTATTTATTTATTTATTTATTTAACATTTATTACATTGTACTACATTATACAATGCGTTAGTTAAACAGACTTGTGTTATAAAACTCCAAATTTCATATAAAAAAGTTTATTAATAACATATACTAAGCGGTTTAAATTTCAAAAACTAATTCTAGTACTCAAAAATTTTTATTTTTATTGATCAATTTTTCTTACGTTTACGCAAAAAGTTTTAATATAACTTCACAAGAAAAACAAATCCATAGCATATAATCCAATTTATTTTTACAACTTTTCTTATATTTTTCAGTTTGTTTTATCTTTTATTTTAAAAGTAAGCGTTCAGCTTCCTTCGAATTTTTACAAAAGTATAATCCGTAAGAAAGACAATAAATCCTCCCAGAGCGCTTTAATTTATTTATTTATAGTTTTTTTTTTTTTACCCTAAATACTAAAATAGACGAAAAAGAACCTTTAAGCTATTTTATTTTAATTTGAGGATAGTTTCTACTATATATACTATATTTATCCAGTACTGTATAAACTAAATAAATCTTTCACCGGAAAATTAAACAGAAGTTATTTAAACACATTTACGAACTATTCTAACTTATCATCTGTGTCAAAAATGTTGTTTCGATCGTGATAGTCTGCTGCTTCATAGCGGCAGATTGAAATCCAAGGTTGTAGGTGTATCATATGTACAGTCGTGGAAAAAAAAACTGGACACCCCCCAATAACTCTGCAATAGATTATAGTAGAAGGAAGTGACTGGTACCAAACGATTTGAAATAAGGTCTACTTTTAAATTATGTACCTAATATTTGCTTAAGGGGCCATCTACATATTAAAACCAGCCTAAACTTTATTTTTTTCAATATCAACACCCACTTTTGACATGATATTTTAAATCTTCGGTTCAAACTATGCCTAGATACAAAATTTTAAGTCATTTGGATGATAATTTTTTGAGTTATAAACATTCAAATTTTAGAGCTTCTAATGTTAAATTACAGTTTCATATTTTTATTAATATCTCCTGAAATTATAATCCTAATGTGCTAACGTTTCGTTTGGTTATAAAACTCAAAAACCCAAGCATAACTACGTTAAATTTGTAATTTTTAAAATTTTATAATATGAATTATGAATTATGAAATTAATATTCGAAAAAATTATGAATTGCAACCTACAATTTTTTTGATGGATTTATATTTATTATGTCCTGCTTTATGTGTAGTCAAAATTTCAAATTTGTCTTCCAAGTAGTTTTCAAATTATGCTTAAAAAATGGCAAGATGCTGCTTTAAGTGCTATGATGTGCATTAAAGCATAGTTTGAACAGGGATGGGAGCGCTCCGACTCGAAATCCCGATTGACACCACTAAATTTTAATAGAATTTGTTAGCTTATTCAAGGACAAAATTTCTGAAATTCATTACGTTGGAGAATACTATTAAAATTTTGTGGTAAGAATCGATATTCGGGTCGGAGCGCTCTCATCCCTGTTTGAGAAAATATTATACTCATAGGCTGGGATTATAGTGACTTGATAAACTTAGAAATTAAGTCTGTCTTACAATATAAACAATGCGTAAACCGTATTTCAAAGCTTCGCGATCTTACGTTAAATTGAAAGCTAGCTTAAACTGAAGCGTAAGTGAATGATCGCGGGAGCACAACAAACCTGACAACGACCTGTGATTGCAGTAAGATATAAGATAGCGAGGAACCAGAACCCCAGCCTTTATTAGTATATATATATATATATATATATATATATCTTTTACTTTTTCAATGTCTGCTTTAAAATTTTTCATTAAAATTACGTAAAACGAATTTGCATGAGATGTATGTTTACGTCATTTATGGAAAATAGTTTCGCTTTTATTTTTAAATTAATAAAGCTCATTTTTGTAAAATATGATCAGTTCTACCTCAGAAAAAACTGAATCATTTTTGTTATCTTTAAATGGATTTATAGCTTCTTTTCCAGTCTAATAAAGCTATATTGTTTTTTCTGCAGTATAGGTGTTTGAAGTGAAGTTTCTTATAAATGCATATGCGTAGATTATTTGCTGAAACAAAATGGCCCCACAATTAACTGAAGCAACGAGAGGCCAAATGATTGGCATGTGGCAAGCTGGAAGAAGTTTTCGTTATATAGCTAGGCATTTTCAAGTGTCTCTTCAAACTGTTTCAACATGGATAAACAGGTAAGCTTTATATTGGTAGTTTATTGCGAAAAAAAATTACATTTACATTCAATTTATTTAAATTTAAATTTAATTTACATTACTGGTAATTTTTTTTATGTTTAGCAATACAAATTTGATAAACCGTCCTTGTAGTAGTGGTCGGCCAAGGATCTTATGAGACAGCCAAGCTCGAGAAGTTGTTTCAATGGCTATACAGTAGATCCCTATATGTCTTCTAATCAAATTAAAGATGATTTGCAACTTCAAGTGAGCATATATAACTAAGAGACGATAGAATGTATTATGAATATATATATATATATATATATATATATATTTACGGCATACTTTCTTTTTGTTATGTATCATCTCGCACCATTCACAACACGCTCAAAGAAGCAATTCGAATTCGGATGGCGGCTGAAAAACCAGCATGAACTGAAAACCAGCGAGTTCAACGCCTTCACTTTTCCCAAACATATATTAACTGAGGCATAAATGAATGGAGCTCATTTTTATTTAGAGACGAAAGCTGCCTTTAGTCAGTCTCCAGTTCTTCGTTTCGAGTGTACCGTCGAATGGGATTTAGGTTTCAGCCACGGTATACAAATAATATTAAACGCAGCGGCAGAATTGCAATTTCAATGTGGGACTGCATGTCGGCGCAGGGCATTGCATCTCTGTCATGCATTCGAGATCATCTAGACGCAATATCTTATTGTGACATAGTAGAACACGCAATGATACCTGATGATTTAGAACATATCAAATCCATAAAATTATATACTTGTTCATATAAATATTCACAAAACTGTGAAGATCAAATTAACATAAAATTTCTGAGAGCAAAGCTAATTTCGTGGTGTATACACGTAATTATTCATTTAAATGTATTCCACAAAATAGTAGGACTCGTCAAATGTTTTCTGTTCTTTTTAAATAGATTCCGATGATGCATTTATGAGAAAAAAATTATATACAATTCAAAAACAATTTACATCATTTAAACCTTTAATATATAAACAATATAATCACTGAGATATTTATACTTATTAATTCAATTTACTCAAATCTTGTTAAATTGTTTGCAATATTACACTAAATGGTTGTTAGATAAAATATTACCGCGAAAGTATTAGTTTGTTACTTAAAAATGCTAATTTAAAGTTTTATTAACTTTTGTATATCAAACAAAAATTATAATCTTTACAAATATGTATGGATGTTCAGTTTTTATTCCATTAATAACGAACTTAAAATAATTAAACTTTTTCTTCTATAAGTTTCGTATTTAGATTCGATTAAACAGGCTAATTGAAAAAAAAATTACAAGTTACTTTTATGGTTTTCTAATAGGCAAGATTATTTCACAATCGCTAGCAGTGTGCAAAAAAATCTAATAATAATAATAATAATAATAATAATAATAAATGACAAATGGCAAGTTTTCTTGCCAAGAGACATTAATGAGTTAATTGTAAAATTTCAAATGAACTACCAGAATAGGTTTAATTATAGAATTATTAACCATATTCCGAAGGAGAATAACGGATGTAAAGTTATTCAGATGTCTTTATAACATAGATTTAGTTTTAGGTCTTCAAATAAATCGGAATATAAATCCTGCGAACATATCTCAAAACAAGACACCCCCCCCCCTCGCTACTAAAAAAAAAGCAATGTCTGGATTTATTTTCAGACTAAAAAGCAATTTATCTGCGTTTTTTTTTTTTTTTTTTTTTTTTTTTTTTTTTTTTTTTAAACTTTGATTCCTTACGCTGCTTTATACTATTTCTTTTAATTCTAAATTTTGTATTTGTCAATATTATTCACGTATCTGCCAATAAACTAAAAAAAAAAGGCGAGTAAAATAGATGCAAAATCTGAGAAAAAGCATTATAAAAGCACCTGTAAAATTTCAATAACATTTACATATTTTAAAGCTATTTTAATTACAAATAATCTTATGGTTTTTTAACCCCTTCGTGACGAGCGTCTATTACAGAATTTTTAATAATTTACCACCAGTTTTTCAAAACAGAAATTTTCGTCTAATTGAACCGTGGAAATGCTAAGATATAATAAGGCAAAGCTTACAATAAAAAATAACTGGTGGGAAAAATTGAGGATTCTGAGCATCTTATGCGTCACGTATACGTGTCGCTCGTCCCCAAGGGGTTAAAATCGGATAATTCAACATTTGTAAACATTATTTTACCGCATATAACAATAACCGAAACTTATTAAGTGAGTAAAATGGTCATATCGGTAAAACATAATACATTAAAAGAAGTGATATTCTGCAGCATTTCAGCAATCGAGTACCGATACAGCCCCTTAAATATGCTCATTATAAAGTAATTAATTTCTCAGAAACTAATCGTAGGAATTTAATGCAATTTGGTATCTAGGCATAGTTTGAACTGCAGATTTCAAATATGTTGTTAAATTTGGGTCTTGCTATTGAAAAAAACAAAGTTTGGGTGTGTTTTTATATGTAGATGGCCCCCTAAGCAAATTTTTTATACATAATTTAAAAGTAGACTTTATTTTCAATCGTTTGGTACGAGTCACTTCCTTCCACTATAATTTGTTGCAGAGTTAGTGGGGGGTGTCCAGTTTTTTTTTTCCACGACTGTACCTGTTGTTCTGGCTTGTTCAATGGCGCAAAAAGCGAGCGTCTCTTCATTCGGAATTTAAAAAACAGAAAATTCTTTAAGTAAACAATCCATCGTACATATGGAAGAAAGCGCATACAATTATACACGCTAAGACGAAAATCTGCCTAAAACGGAATCTTTATCCTGTCGCATCAGATTACGTCTACGTAGGTTTCACTGTACTAAATAAAAATAATAATTTTATACAGTAAAATCTGTAAAAGCGGAATCGCTAGGAATTAGAGTTGCAAAAAATGGGTTTATTACCAGGTTTATTTCCAATAGACCCGGTTTATTCCCAGGTTTATTCTCAAAAGACCTGGTTTATTCCTAAAAAACCCGGTTTATTACCAAAAAACCCGGTTTATTCCCGGGTTTAAACCGGGTTTTTCGTAGTCTTTGCAACTCTACTAGGAATCGAAAGAAAATTTCCTTTTTGAGAGGATTCCGGTTGAGCTATTATACGGTATGGCATTGTATGATATTTCATCGGAATGGAAATATTAAATTTTAACGTTTAAGGCATGATAACGTTATAAATTGGAATCCTTTTCATAGGATTTACTTATCCTAGGACATTAAAACCTGTAAGAACAAAATCGCTAGGGATCGTGGAAATATTTAATTTTGGACAGTTTTCTGTCTTAGAAGTTACGGTATTCTTTTCTGCGGTACCATAAAATTTTCCATTATAAACAGGTTCGGTTTTCGTATGTTTTAGAGTGATTAGTTCCTCTCGATGCACTCGATTTGATCGAACTGATAGCATGGTACTAAACGAAAGTTAAAAGAATTTGTGCATCATGAAAAATCGGGATTTTTGGCAACACCGCGAAGTAGTTACGGGAGACTATAGCCCAAGTGCTACACGACAAAAATAAGGTGAAAGCTGCACATAGTGATACAGTTATACCGTTTGGTCAGTATCTACTCTATATTAATACAAAGCATATAAGAAGGGGAGGCATCGCGGAAAGTGCGGGGAATTCAAGATGGCGGCCGTTATTCAAAATGGCGTCATTTTCGGGAATTAGTGCAATTTCGTTTCTATTCATCGTATAAAAGCATGTTTGATGGAAATTTAGATGTTTTTAGATAAAAAATATTATTTGTAACAGTTTACAGCACAGTCGAAAAGTATTTATGAATTCAGTTTCCCTGTTTGTCTGTCTGTCTGGTCGTCTGTCTAGTCGTGCACTAACTCAAAAAAAAACCGGATATTCAGATAATTAAAATATGGTATTGTAGTATACCGTAACAAGTTTGTTATTCATTTTCAAGTGTGCGTCATTCATAGTTCATTTACAGGGTCAATCAAAAATATTCAGTTATATTATGGTCTGTAGACAAAAATCGCTTGCTATGTGTTTTAATGATGTTATACTCTTTGTAACATTTTCAAATTAATATACATCAGTGCGATGCAGTACAAGATACTTACTATAGAATAAGCAGTGCATAGCAGTTTTCGTTCATTTACAGGGGCTCGCAAAATAATACGGTTACCGTTACATTAATGTCTCCGAGCACAGTGCCTTTATAACTTGTGTATAAATTTTATAGATCATCATCTAAATCGATTGTTATTAAGGGAGGTGCTAGGTATGAAATAACTACAATTTTTAATAATAATATCCCTATATCTCTATTGTTCAGTATCTTCTTTATATTAAAACAATGCATATAAGAGAGGCATAATGAAATGTCTTAGGAATTTAAGATTTAGGCTGTTCTTCAGTTTTATCCGTTTTCGTCATATAAAAGTGTCTTTGATGTCATTTTCGATTTTTTTAATCAATTTTTTTTTAATATCAGAAATATACTTAAAATGAAACTAGTTCAATTATTAAAGTATTTTTTATTATTTAGTGAGTAAAATGAATGGATTAAATAAATAATAAAAAAGCATTTTACTAATGCCTTACTTATACAACATATTAAAAAATGAATGCTACATAGCAAATGAATGACATAAAATTGCAGAATATAGAAACTTTAGTTTGTAGCATATTATTTCTCATTCACATTCGTTTTACAGCTGCACAATAATGTGCAAGAAAGACCAACCTTCCTACAACTACACTTATTTTTGCAGATTTTGCACATACATTTTATCAGTTCTTTGCAAGAATATGCAATCTCGGGCAGCTCCGATAATTTTAATTTCCATGAAAAATTATCCAACCACCATCCCCATTTGTTTCGAGAGGGGGGGGAGACATATTTCCCGTTCATGTGGTTGTCCCAAAATGTGTCCAGCTTGGAAAGCACTCCCTAAAATATGTTGCTCTAGTGCACCCTTGTTTGGTGGAAGATATTCAATAGGACGATTTTTTGTCATAAACAATTCCTGTCTAGCACCATTCACACTTATGCTGTTACATGTTGAACAGAACAACAATACTACGAATTTTTCTAAAATATTTAGAATATCGTCAGATATGGAAGTTTGCGGTTTTGATAAAAATGAAAATGCGATAGTAGCATCTTCATAGAAAATCCATGTCTTCCAAGCTGACTTTTTTGTTTTTCCTGTGAAACCAGGATTGCTGTCGCAGCCTGTGAAAGCATGGAGTCCTAGTAACGACATTCCTTTTTCTTTTCAAATTGCTGCAACTACAATATGGACGGGAATAAGTCTGTAATTCTTCCCTGTTCCAAATGCAATCCAAACAGTTTGCAGGTGTCTATCTGACAAAGTAAAGAAATGTGCAATTGCTAAAACTAATACATCAGTATCTACAGAGCGTATAACAATATTTTTCAATCCGTTTTCTGTCATGTCTTTGAGGTGCAAGATTATCCTTGTATCAGATTCTTCATGACCAGAGCAGGTCATTCCAATTAAGGAACTTAGTGCAATATTATTTACTTTAACTTCTTCACCTGAAGTGGTTATAACTTGTGCATTTTTTATAGTATTTATAGCTAGTGTTCCAAGCAGATTAAATAACTCTTCTTTATTACTTTAATTTCTTAAGAAATCTTGCCAAATTTTAGGTAGTTTGACATGCGATAGCACTTGCCGCCTGGTTCCTGAACCCCTTTTTTGTGTGGTTTCACCTTTAATGCTTGGTGTAATGTATCTATTCCATATAAAATCTATTCTTTGGCAGCTAAAACTCTCAATATCATTACATAAATGGGGTTAGAGACTGGTGAGGCTTTAAAATGTTAATAAGAACTGGCCTATCATAAATTAAAGCATCGCATGTTCCTGGGAAGGTGACAATTTGCAATTCTTTCATATCTAGCAAAGTTCAAAAACACATTATAAAATTAGAAACGCGCATGGACAGCATTGTTTTTATTGAAAGTCCTGTGACCGTATTATTTTGTGAGCCCCTGTATATGAATGAAAACTGCTATGCACTGCATATTCTACAGTAAGTATCTTGTACTGCACCGCACTGATGTACATTAATTTGAATATTTTACAAAGAGTATAACATCATTAAAACACACTGCAAGCGATTTTCGTCTACAGACCATAATGTAACCGAATACTTTTGATTGCCCCTGTAAATGAACTATGAATGATACACTCTTGAAAATGAATACTGAACTTGTTACGGTATACTACAATACCATATTTTAGTTATCTGGATATCCGGTTATTTTTTTTGAGTTAGTGCACGACTAGACAGACGACCAGACAGACAGACAAACATGCAAACTGAATTCATAAATACTTTTCGACTGTGCTGTAAAGTGTTACAAATAATATTTTTTTTTCTAAAAACATCTAAATTTCCATCCAACATGCTTTTATACAATGAATAGAAACGAAATTGCACTAATTCCCGAAACTGACGCCATTTTGAATAACGGCCGCCATCTTGAATTACCCGCACTTTCCGCGATGCCTCCTCTTCTTATATGCTTTGTATTAATATAGATTAGATACTGACTAAACGGTATAACTGTATCACTATTTGCAGTTTTTTCACTCCTAGCACCTGGACTACTAGAGAACTTGTAAGTTACAAGTTCATGATCATCACAAGTTCTTTATGCGGGACGGGTCTTGGAACCCCTGAAAACCGGAAGGTTTTGCGTAAATCGAGACATCTAGCAACACTATGTGCATAGGCGCTGACTTAACGGCAGAGCAATTATTTAGAGCGTGCCCAGTACGTTTTAAATTTGTTAGAGCACATTAGAACTGCTTTCCTCTCACGCGGCCGGTGGACAAAACAGAAGCAGGTGAACAAGATGCAAAGTTTGTTAGTATTAAGAAAGAACGGCTATGAATAATTCGTAAGTTCCATAATCCTTCTCACGGATTTTACAGCAGCGTGAGATTTTAATTGTAGAACCAGACTTGAACTAGTTTGTTCATTGTTAACTGGAATAAGATTTAAAAAATTCTCTTTGTGATTTTTCTTGTGTGACCTTTTTCATTTTTCAACATGCAAAAATTACACCAGTCGTAAGAGGCCGTTTTATTCAACTTGCAATTTTTTTTGCCATTCATCTGCTCAGGCTTATTATATAATGGCTTTGCTTCACGAAGATGAAATAGCCAATCAGGTATCGTTCTACCATTATTTTCAAAAGTTTTTTTGTCCCATTTAATCTCTGTAATTAAGTAAGAGAAAAATAATATTTTAAAATTAGTGGTGGAAGTTTGCCTGATTTTGCCCGGGATAAATCGGCGCCTATTACTATGTGTACCCATTTAGAGATAATATACGTTGTGTTTAAGAGTTCCCGCTCATTTATATCAGCAAGTGGAGAATATAGTAAAAAAATAAAGTAAGCGTTATGAAACGATAAATTTGATGTATGTAATCTCAACTTTCGATTTTGATTTTTCGAAATTTTAGACGAATTTTAAGGCTATCATTATGGGGACAAATTGATTTTTTAATTTTTGTATTTTTTTTTGTAAATGACTCTATTTTCATAAATATTTAAATTAAAAAATAATTCTGCGATACGCCATAGCCAATATGCGAAGCATTAATTGCAAAAACTTTTTTTTTTTACAATTATTATTTTTTTTTATTTTGTAGTTGAATTTTCAGGAATACACAGTGCAAACGGCAAGCTGATACTGAATTTTCAGAACATCTCCATTTACGTAGATGCCAAGAACAAACTATGAATTTTTTTGTATGATAAAATTACGAAGTACTTTTCAAACAAAATTTAATATGTTGCAATCCTTCCTTTTCTTAACACACACACCTAGAGTTGCAAAAAATGGGTTTATTCCCAAAAGACCTGGTTTATTCCTAAGAAACCCGGTTTATTACCAAAAAACCCGGTTTATTTTCGGGTTTAAACCGGGTTTTTTCTAGTCTTTGCAACTCTACACACACCAAAACTGTGTACATAGTAAGCATTGAATCATAAATTGCAAAGTTATCCGCCAGACCAAAAGCGAGGCCACGTCACTCAAGGTCGTACGCCACGTAACGGACGGGGTTGAACTACAGCAAGATAAATAACTGTTTTGTGTGTATTCTAGTAGTTCCTATATCTATAAAATACCTGCGCAAGCGCAAGCGACATGTTTCATTTGTATTGGTGTTGAATTTCTGAACGTATAGATATTGTATTATTTGTTATTCGTGATTATTTTGTTTATTATTATATTTTTACAGAATATTTTTATTACATTTTTACAAAATATTTATTGTATATCTACATTGTTTTGAATCTCCGGTGAATGACCATCTTTCTAGAAGTGACAATATTTGACATTACTACCGTCTGCCATTTTGAACATCATCGAATAATCAACAGATTTATATCAGTTTCTGTTTGTTTCCAAAATAAATATGGAAATATCAGTTATAATGTTGTGAAAGCTTTATTACGAAATATTTATTGCAAAATATTTTTGATACAGTTTGTTTTGATAAAAATATTTATGTTTAAGAAACATTCACTATATCTTTTTAGTTTCGAGAGAAAAGGCAATAATGCTTACAATTACATAGTGCTTGCATAATGCTTATATATCATTACCATTCCTACCGAAACTAAAATGATATTGTGAATATTTTTAAATGTACATATTTTATCGAAACAAATTGTATCAAAAATATTTGGCAATAAATCTGGTAAACACGACACATCTTCCATGAGTGAGTACAGACTCACAATATATGCTCAGGAGAATGCGCAGATGGTTTGTGTCATATGTTATAAAGTCATACTAAAAGCCTGCGTATTGGCATTTTCAACCCCGTCCACAAGATGGTGCAATTGTGTCAAATTGGATTATATTGCAAATCAAATTGTCCATTGGATTATATGTGATTTCCCCCCGAATTTGTCAATTGCTGTATCTTTCTGAGATTTCACGATACTTCACTTGTCTTTTTATATGAGTTACTTCAAAAAATTGAATATGTATATACATATATATATACATACACACACACACACACACACACACATATATATATATATATATATATATATATATATGCACAGAGAGAGATTGTAAGGAAAACATAGTGTAAAAATTAAACACAGTAAAATGCAAATTCATATATGAAAAACTGTTAATATCTCGTGGAATCGTCAGAGAAGCTTCATAAGAATAAACCATAGTAAATATATGTTATTTCGACGAATACTATCTGCATTAAGTCTAAAAATGACAATATAAAGCTCCTTATAAAATATGGAAAAGAACCAAAAAAGTGAAAAGAATAAAAAATTCAGAAAATAAATTATGATTCAACTGTAATAGATAAAAAAACTATGAAATACTAGACACTATTCATCAATAAAATAAAGAGTATAAGTTATTAAATAAGATTTAAAAATATTATCCAAATAGTAGTCCATAGCTCATCACTAGGAAATGCTGAATAGTTTAGTCATTGGCAAAACAGAAGAGTAGTAAGAAGAGTGTCTGGTGCTGCAATCTAGCATTAAATAAAAAAGGAAAAGTTAAAACTACAATCTATAAAAAAAGAAGCTTTTTTATTAAGATAAATTACAGACAATGCAATAATTCATGTAAAGTAAGATATAAATAGATATGAAGGTTAAAGGGGAATTTGGTAGTAAACAATATTTAAAATTAGAAAGTATGTAGTTAATAATAGTTAAAAATATGAAAAGATAAATGTAGGTAATGACATAAAAATTGAATAGATAAAGAAGATAATATTAATTAAACATATATATAAATAAAAAAAAAGTACTATAAACTAGATGTATATGTAAATGATAAATAAATATTAAAAAGTAATAATTTAAAGGAGTGAAAATATATAGTCATGGATGATGATACATTATGTAAATGATAATACTATTGTTGATTTCATTACTGATAGAATCATAAATCATTGTGTTGAATGAATGAAACTTACTATTTTTAAAAATAGTTTTAATTTTTGCACTATAAAATGCAAATGTAAATTTCTTTCCAACTGCTTATAATCTGAGTTCTGCTGAATGGATTTTGATAAAACTTGCTTTGTTAGATAGATAAGTTTGCAGGGAGGATTTTAGTGTATAACATATTGTTTTACGTAGATTAGTTATAGAATTATGATGGAAAGTTCTGTTATTTTGAACGAAAAGTTTACCATTGGTCATATTTTGGAGACCTTTATGGTTGGTGAAAGAATTGAAACGTCTATTCACCTCGAAAAATAAAACAAAAACTGTTACTAATTTTATTTAAAATGAAAAAGGGGGAAAAATGAAAAAAGCTTCGATGAGAGATAATATTATAAAACGAAGTTATTTAAGTTAAACATGAAAGGGAAAGTTCGTAATGCTTAATAAATTTTTTAATTTGAAAGACTGCAATTCAAACAATATTTGGCAATTTATCTTTTTCGTCAGGTTAAGAAAAATGCATCTGAAAATTTCTTTAGATAAAAATCTGAGTAACAATCTTGTATTCTTAAAAAAACACTTTAAAGTGCTTATTTTAAAAAATATCTTTAAATAAAAAAGCATTATTATGCTCTGTTATTGGCATTTTATTCGATATGTAGGCCGATTTTAACGCATTGTTGACCGCTGCTGTTGAAAGTTTAGCGCGTTGTTTTATTCAAAACATCAAAATAAGTAAAAAGATGGATAAAGAGAGATAACTTTGTTCTTTGAGAGAGTTCTTTATCGTGGAAATGACGCAAAGAAAATCTCTAATTCATTTGATTCTTTAGGAAAGGATAAATATATTTAAAATTTAATTAAATAAATTTAGAAAAATAAGAAATAAAAAATGTTATCGTTTCGAAAAATAGAAAAGGTATATATTTTAAAAATAGATCTTAAAAATAATAAAACCCGTTACACATAATTGGAGTTAGAACTAAATTTTCAGTAATTTATATATAGCAAATGTTGCACTAAACATACCAGGGAATTTTTTTTCTTTTTAAATATTTTACACCAGAATTTTTTTTTAAAACTATTTAACTTACATTTATAAGACCACATCTCACCGTTCAGTAACTTTCCTTTCTTTAATTTTATTCTGGTACATAATTTGTGCTACAGCTATACTTAATTTTTTTTCTGGCACAAATATTCATAGGCGGGGAGTGGAGTTGCAGAGCAACTGGGAATACCTTTCAGGGTTGCCAGTTTGGTATTTTCTTAATTCAGAAATTCCAATTTCATACCGGAAATTACAAAAGAAGAACTTTTACCATATATAGATACAAAATGACTGTCATTAAATAAATAAAAAATTACAACTATGAATTTTTGGTATGAGTTCAAATTTCTGAATTTAAAAAAATGCCAAATTGGCTTTTTAAACTAATAAACATATTAAAAGATTTGAGATTTATATATTAGTTATTTACTGAAGAAATTTCTGGTTAGAATTCAAAAATTTTTATTTGATACCGGCCAAATGATCGGTTGTTGGCATATTTAGTGTTAGATTGTATTTAAAATTTCTTATTAAATTAACGCTACTCTCTTACCCATCCTCAAACGTAAAGTTAAAAGACAATTAAAAAATATATATATTTCTAATACAAGTGATTATGTAGAATGCAATGCATTAAAAAACTACCCTCCAAAGAAGTATAAGCACTTGAAAGTGAATATCTTATTTAAAATTTGCAATGAAAAAGATAAATTTGAAACAGGTAAAAAGAAAAGCATAACAATATCAAACTGTCTATTTAACAATCTTAAAAACGTATAAAATAACGTTATATCCCCTCATTTTTTTTACCAAAAAAATACAACAAAAAAACAAACTTGAAACAGAAATGTATAGAATCCAACAATGTGGAAATGAGTAAAAAAATCTGTAATTAATTTTATTCTCGAAGCAGTGCAAGAAATTACAAATCAAAAGGATTATCGGCTAAAAAAGAAACAAAAGGAATACCTTTTATTTGATTGGTTTATTGGAATATAACATTTATAAAAATACATGCCATTTTTTATTAAAAATAGTAAAGGCCTTTATGCATCAGTGGAATTAGTTTTAGAGTGAATTTTCAGAAATTTAAAAAAATGCAAAAGTTATACTTTAAGACTGTATTTAAACTTTTCTTATTAAATCAACGTTATGCGTTCGCGACGGTTTTATTTTAATGCTTACATAAAAGAGACCAACTTTTACGCTCTTCCGCATCTCAAATAAACATATTTAGAGTAAGAAATTTTACTTAAATAAAAAAAAAAAAATCTACCTTTAAAGTTACCCGAGTTTGTTGCAACGCGACCAAATTTTACGCTTGTCTTTCAAGTGAAATAAACATAATTAAGCCAGAAAGTTTACTTAAATAAATAAAAAAACCCCACTTTTCTTCATTAAAAATAGTAAAAAACTTTTATGCATCAATGGAGTTAGTATTAAAGTGATTTCTCTGATATTTAAAAAAACAAAAAATTGTACTTTATTTAAACTTTGCTTCTTAAATGTATGTTAACCGTTCACAAGTGATTTATTTTAAGGTTACATCAAAGCGACCAACTTTTACGCTTTTAATTCAAGTCAAATAAAGAAAATTAGGGTCAGAAACTCTACTTAAATAAAACAAAAAAAGCCTTTATTCCTTGAAAATAATAAAAACAATTATGTATCGGTAAAATTAGAATTAAAGTGAATTTTGAGAAATTGAAAATTTCCTGAACGAGCAGCGAAGACCGAGCTAGGCTCGGTCAAAATTAAATTTGAGTTCAAATATCATGACCCATGACCAAAATGACCCACTAATTGAATTTTCTCGAACATGTGACTTAGCCCAACAGTCTTCTCGTGCCCGAAAACCATCGGATGCAGAATTTAGTGTAAATTAAGCCGCTTTTTAGATCTTGACCCACAATGACCCAGAAATGACCCACTAATCGAATTTTCTCGAACATGTGACCTAGCCCAATGATTTTCGCGTGCCTGAAACTCGTAGGATACAAAATTTAATCAAAATCGTTAGAGCCGTTTTTTAGATAAAATTAATTTGACCCGCGTTGACCCAAAAATGACCTACTAATCGAAAGTTCTCGAACATATGACCCAGCCCAATAGTCTTCTCGTGCCCGAAAATAGTCGGATACAAAATTTCGTCGAAATCGTTTGAACAGTTTTTTAGATACAATTAGCTTGACCATGACCCAAAATGACCCACTATTTGAATTTTCTCGAACATGTGACCTAGCCCAACAGTATTCTCGTGCCCGAAAACCATTGGATGCAAAATTTAGTTTAAATTGAGCCGCTTTTTAGATCTTGACCCTCAATGACCCACTAATCGAATTTTCTCGGACATGTGAAATAGCCCAATGATTTCATCGTGCTCGAAACTCGTAGGACACAAAATTTAATCAAAATCGTTAGAGCCGTTTTTTGGATAAAATTATTTTGACCCGCGTTGACCCAAAAATGACCCACTAATCGAAAGTTCTCGAACATGTGACCCAGCCCAATAGTCTTCTCGTGCCCGAAAATGGTCGGATACAAAATTTCGTCAAAATCGTTTGAACCGTTTTTTAGATACAATTAGCTAGATCATGACCCAAAATGACCCACTAATCGAATTTTCTCGAACATGTGACTTAGCCCAATGGTTTTCTGGTGCCCCAAAACGGTAGGATACGAAATTTCGTCAAAATCGTTTGAGCCGTTTTTAAGATAAAATTTGCATATATGTATATATATATATATATATATATATATATATATATATATATATAACCACACACAAGATTTGCTCTTATTAGAATATATGATAAATAAAATTACGCGTTAACGATTGATTTATTTTAATGTTTATAACAAATCGAACAACTTTTACAGTTTGTTTCGAATTAAATGAACATATTTAGAGCCATTAATAGAATTTAATCCTTTCAGGAGCAAAGTGCTTCAGCTGCTAATATTTTCAAATGATCAAATGGTATCAGAATTTATGAACAAATTTATTTGAAAATAAGTCAAAAGTTTTATTTACGTACATTATAGAACCTACATTTTTGCGCCATTGTGGCATTTATGAATTCAGTGGCGTAGCCAGGGTAGGGTGTCCAGATGCTCTGGATACCACTAATATTGTAAAGTTTTCATTACCTTATCTATTCGGAGAATTTTCTGCGATAATCAAGGAGAAGACAACTTTACAATATTACTGTTATCCATGGCACTTGGCTACGCCACCGTATGGATTACATTTAAGTTGTATGAAAAATATACCACTGTTTTTCACGGCTTTAATAAATGGAATCAAATGGAACAATGGAACAATATAGTGAGTTTTTTAGATCACGTATATGCGAAGCAACTTAATATCTAGTATAAAGATAACCGACTTGCAAGGCAAATGGGAAGCCGTAAAAAAATATATATAATTGTAGTGAAGAACTACATAAAAATTACTATAAAGTTTCAAATAGAATTATAATATAGAAAAAACAAAAGAAAGTTTAACAATAAAATAAAAAGAAAGAAAATTCCATGAGATCCACATGACAGACGAAAACCCACCGAGGGACAAAGCCACACCCATCTCATAAACAAAAGCTCCTTTCAGAGACCAAACATTAGTGTAAGAAATACATTACTAAAAAAGCAATGTAGAGAAAATAGATAAATAGTTTTTTTTATGAAATCAAAGAAATACCCCAAAGAAACAACATAGAATTTGGTAAATAAAATTTCTGCTGCAAACAATACTTACTTGGTTTGAAAAGGCTGTAAAGACTGACATTTGTACTTTCTCAAATATAAAACTAGATGACAAATGTTTTTTAAATAAATGTTTGTAAACAGTCTAGCCAATTTTGAAAGTTTTCTTATTCAAGACATCTACCACTATTTCCGCATAGGAAGGGATATATGCATCTTAAAATGAAAACAATGGAAAGACGAAAGAGTATTTTTTGAGAATCCAAGAATGTGGAAATTACTCAAAAAATCTGTAATTCATTTTATTCTCGAACAAGTGCAATAAATAAGAAATAAAAAGTTTTATCGGATGACAAAGTAAGAAAAGAATACATTTTAAAACACGATTTTTCCGTTAGTTTAATGAATTTAATCCAACATCCGCGGATTGCACGCATACAAAATCAGTGGTTTGATGGTTTTATCCTTGGATTCAGTGTTGAATTCAGACACTTTGCTCCGAGAGAGATTTCTGTGACTCCGGGAGGGGGGAATTCCACTTTTTGACCATTGAAAACATAAAATCTCAAGTCTTCCGGAGGGGGGGGGGGTTATTTCAAAGCTCTGGGGAATGTCCCATCGAATTCAACACTGGTTGGATTTCTGTCGGCGATCGCACTCATTTCTACATATTTCTTCGTGACTGCATTGAATTTGTTTTTATGGATGATAATTCCCACAGAGCTCACAATATCAGGCAATATTTAAAATCTGAAACACTGCTTGTATAGAATAGTCATCATGATCACTCGACTTTGATCTCATTGATCATGTATGATATGCTAAGGAGACGTTTGCATACACACCTTGACGCTTGTAGAAATCATTCGGAGCAAAGACTGTGCCTTTTTCGTAAATGAACGCAGATGCCCCAAAGTGTCATACAGGGTTCGTACGGATCAGGAAATTTTCCAGGTGTTTGACCAGTATTTTCTTTATAGAAAAAGAAATCTAGGTTAAACGCGCGAAACATCGCCTTCTTTTAAGGAGAGATTTTATTTAAGAAAATACTGGCACAGAAGAATTTCCTGGTCATAAAATTCCAGGAGCCGTACGAACCCTTTTAACAGTATACTTTGCCTAGCATTTTATTTATGATATCAATTATAATTTACCCTTTTCTCACACTTTGCTGAAGAAGTTAAAGAATTGTTTATTTATCTATTTATTCTGTGTTTTCCTGGTTTATGTTTTGTGTATCTTTTCCGAAAAAAACAGCCTCGAATTTCTTCTGCTACGACAATTGAATTTGGAAGCTAACACAATTATTTCAAAGAATTTATTGGATTAAGGGACCTTCTATTTCAACTAAAGGAAAGTGTAATAAAATCTACGAATAGAAAAAACTTAATATTCGTAGTTTTATTATGCTAATAAGAAATATACTCTCAAATTTAATATAGTTATACCAAAATACTCATGTTAACAAATGTTGATAACTGTTCTCAAAATATATACACGGTGACCTAAAATGAAATGAACGTTTTTAAATTTGAATAAGTAAATGGTTCTATTGAAGTTATTCTTGCAGGAATGTAATGTGTGAAATCAGACATTTCTTCCCTACGCCTTCTTGTTTTAATCCCAAAATAACAAACAGGTGGCGCTGTACTATCTCAAAATGAAATACTGTTTAAATTAACATTACAATTTGAAAACGCAAATCATTATTTTTTGAGCGTTTAAGCAGCTAAACAGAAGTTTAGAAGGTGAGTGAATTTTGATAAATTTTCATGTGTTATTTTGAGCTTTCTAACAGTTTGAGGTAGCACCCAGCGTAATTTATAGGTGATACAGAGGTGCCAAGCTCTCACTAATCTTCCGTAATATGGGGGGTTCATTTGACCCAGGTTTCATATGTTTCGCACCAGATTTTTTTTTAAGAAATGGAATTAAATAAATTGTATGTAGAAATCTTAAATTAAATAAATAGAAATTCATCAAAAATTTTTTTTGATTAGAAACAGTTTAGTGGGAGTTAGAATATTAGTGATAGCTTGGTATCTCTAGTGATATTTGGAACTACAACAAAAAATGACGCAAGGACGACTGGTGTTCATATGTGTAACCGACTTCACACATGAATATCTTGCAAGAACAACGCCAATAGCTATCGACATATTTTTGTTATTGAACTTTAAAAACATTCAATCCATTTTAGGAGACACCGCAATTTATTTCCTATTATCCAAAAGACGTTGTCTAAAACAGCTTCAAATAATTAAAAATACGGATAAATCAGAAACTGAAACAGTTAACTATGTGTTGAACATGGATTTCTGAAAGCACAGACCCTTTTAAAAATCTTTTTAAATCGATATTTCCAATTTTCAAGAGTTTAACACATTTTCTGCAACTCGGGTTATGAACAAAACATGTCAATGATTGATACTCAAAATTATGCAAAAACATTACGGGTGTGAAAATTAGCATTAAAGCGATTATGGTTTCATAAATTTATCACACTCTTTAAACGGTTTAAAATATAATTTAAAAACAGAATATATATAGTTTGTTATATCTGAATAATACACATAATACGGCAGAAATAATTCCCCAATCTGTCGCTGCCAGTGTTGTGATACTATAAACTCTTTCGTACACAATCACGAGACAGACCCATGTTGTATCTTCGTTGCCACAATCACGAATCAAACTGGTGCAGTCATTTTTATACAATAACAAGAACGAAAAATCATGCGTCAAGCATAGATTATGTAACACTTTCCAACGCTTCCAAAATAATTTTACAAATCATACCGTTTAATAAGCTAAAAGATAACATCTAAGTAATCCGAATACTTTTATTCAGCCCTGTATAGGATCTATAGATTTGTATATATACTACATAGGATGCTAAATTTTAGTTCAGTTAGGAAACGCGTAGCACAGTTTAAAATTCTCTGTCTGGAGTTAAATACTACGGAAATGTGTTCGCGAACTTTTGTGCTTCCCTGTATAGGATCTACAGAATTTATACATACCACGTAATAGACAAAAAGCGAGTTAAAATTAAAATCGCGTTCAGTAACTTAAACCGCACTTCCAGGAATTATTGTTAACATACTGTAGAGAATTCTTTTGTGAGTCCCTGTAAATGAACGATGACTGCTATACACATAATATTCTGTAGTAAACCTCTTGTAATGCACCTTATATAAATTTCTATGCGTTTAAAATAGGGAACATTATTTAAATAAACTGCAGACGATTTTTCTCCATAGACGTAATGTAACGGAATTATTTTGACTGTCCCTGTAAAGTAACTATAAGTGCTATGCACACCCTATTCCATATTAAGCTTCTTCTAATGCACCTTAGTGATATATATATATTTCAATGCGTTTAAAATAGTGAAACATTATTTAAATAAACCGAAAATGATTTTTCCCCATAGACCGCAATGTAATGGAATTCTTTTGAGTGTCCCTGTAAAAAAACTATAAGTGCTACACACTTCCGTTGAAATAGGGAACATGCTATAGATAACGACTATAACATATAAAAATTGCAGAGCAATCCGAGCATATTTACGGGAGTTAGAGCACGGACAGACGGCCAGACAAACCGAAGTCATAAACACTTTTCAACTAGGTTGGAAAGTGTTAAAAACCGGAATTTTATTTGAGAATACCTTATTTATGTTTAAAAGGTTAACTACGCGGTAAGGCGGTAACAGGAAGGTACCTTAATTTCCGGCGTATAGTCTGCAGATGAAACTATCATGTTTTGACCCAGAAATTTTATTTTATAAAGTGTTACTTTCCAGATCGCTGTAAATATTTCACTTCAATTATTGAATAAAATTTCTGGGTTGAAACCGAATTGTTTGATCCGTGGATTATATGCCGGAAATTACGGTAATATATAAACAAGGCGGTAATAATAAATAACAGACATTTTGAAAATAGTGCACTTACGATAGAGGTGCATTTCAGGAACAGAGATCCTATCATTAATCCTTAAATACCTAGAGAATGAAATTTGCAATACTTTTTATTTAACTTTTAATAAATAGATTAAGTTCTTCGAAAAAACTATATTTATATCGAAATACTAATCCTGTAATAATCGCATATATATGCTACTAAATAAAGTTAAAAATATATCTTAAAATTTCTGGTGTCTAATCCTTAACGCTTCAATGCATACATTTTTCGTTTTGAATTTTTTATTTTTTTGCTTATATTAAGGATTAGAGACCAGAAAGTTTAAGATATATTTTTAAATTTATTTAGTAACATATTTATGTGATTTTTACAGAATTAATATTTCGATATAAATATAGTGGTTGCGAAGAACTTGATTTAATTATTAAAAGTCCAATGAAAAGTGTTGCAAATTTGATATTGTAGGCATTTAAGGGTTAAAATAGAATATGTAATTCCCATACACTTCGTTAGCCGAAACGCGATTTTTAATTAAAAAAATGTAACATGACTGCATTGTGTTAGGACATGCATCCAATAAATCGTTCGTTTGTGATCCATAAAAATAGAAAATATACTCTTCGTTACCGAAAAATGCGTTAGCAGCGCTATTGGTTAGTCGGGGTATCACTATATCTGTGTTACAAAAAGTTGAATTATTCAGATAATAAAAATCTTGTTTGATACAAACAAGAGATCAGGGCCGTAGGAAGATGTTCTGCAGCTACCTCAAAAACATTTTTCACTTGTCCGCCTCAGATTTTGCAAGATTTTTTATTTGAGATTTACGATATGAGTGTCAATTTGTAAAAAAGAAATAACCGAACATAATTTATGTAATTAGCATAATTTATATCATTATAAATATTTTTATAATATTCATGAAGTACGGGCAAATATGAAATAAATATGCATTCTTTAACGAACAACGTATAATAAGAAAATAAAATTGCTCCCCAGCGTTTCCCCAAATACTTATACAAAAGGAAGTTTTTATTACCGAATATAATAAGTAGAATTAGTGTGAATAGACAGAAAATAATATAGATAGTTTATTTGACATTTCAACAAAATTTGGTAAAAAGTGTCAGTAATGTAACATAAATTCGTTATTTTCGTCATAAATTATAGTTTAGGCGAGATATACAGTAAAACCTCAAAAGGGGCACTCCTTTATTTAAAGTGCACTTTTTCTATGTCCAAAACCTTATTTATTTGTATGGTTTTACATCTCTATAGCGGATACCTCGGAATAACGAACAGATTCCGCGGTCCCGAGGCCTGCGCTATTTAGAGATTATACTGTGTTAGAAAACACGTTGCACTAATATGTATAATAATGAGTCATGTGATTTTTTGATGTGCAGAATAACATTCTTCACCATTATTTTCCAAAAAAATGAGTATGTCGAAACACTCAAAATATGCATTTCAAAGTTTTTCTTCTCTAACACTAGAACGGCCGGAAAATTTACTCAAGTTTTATAAAACTATTTCACAGCAGAATTCTTATTTTAAAATATTTAACTTATCCATTTAACATATATCTGTAAGGTATATATTTAGTTCATTTTTAAAAGAATTTTCTGGTCCGAATCAGATTATATTAATTTGGTAACAGTCAAAATAACCGCTCATGGCCGATGGCCGTTCTAATGTTAACATTGATTTTAATGTTTCTTGATTTATAGTTGAAATATAAAATTGCTTATTATAGTTTTCGAAAAATATGAATTTTTGAGTGTGATTAAGCACATTTTTTTGTATATTGTCATAATTTATCGTTATTACAGTTCAGAAGACATTTTTTGCGACATCGATGTCTTCCCTATGTTATTTTATTGAGCATGGATTTTCTGTGGTCGTCTGAAATGGATTCTCCATATTTTGACAAATGTGAAAAACTGGTTGCCACTTTTATCGTTTATGTAACACTTATAAGTATCGCATATTTTCGAATTTTACCTCATTTGCCAACAAGTACGAAACAAATTATCAAATAGGTAAAAAAATGTACTGTCGAATAAAATTTGTCTGAAAACGTAGATCAATTTAGTCGCATGTTAAGATTTTGAAAATAATTTTCAATCATGGATTTTTTTTTTAAACTATCTCAACAATGAGCATTTATTTCCTACAATAAATGTAAAATGATTAATGCAAAGCTGCCACAATTAACAATTGATTGAACAGAAAAATTAAAAAATTTAAAAAAGCAGATTAACGATAATATCAGATAGATAGCCGTATGTTTTCATACTTAGGCACTAAACTAAAATCTATTAAACCCTTGGGGTCGAGCGACACATACACGGGACGCATTAGATGATCAGAATCCTCCATGATTATTCCCACCAGTTAAATTTTATTGTAAGCTTTGCCTTATTTAATTACAGCATTTCTGCGATTCAATTAGGCGAAAATTTCTGTTTTGAAAAACCGGTGGTAAAATTTTAAAAATTATATAAAGGACGCTCGTCGCGAAGGGGTTAACAAAAAGGCATATTTTCTATATTATCTGATATTTTCTAGTAACTATAAGTGCTATCCACACCCTATTCCATATTAAGCTTCTTCTAGCGCACCTTAGTGATATATATCAATTACAATGTGTTTGAAATTGTGTAACATCATTAAAATAAACCGCAAATGATTTTACCCCACAGACCGTAATGTAACGAAATACTTTTGAGTGCCCTGTAAAAAACTATAAGTGCTACACACTTCAGTTGAAATAGGGAACATGCTATAGATAACGACAATAATCAGGGCAATCCGAGCATATTTACGGGAGTTAGAACATGGACAGACGCCAGACGGCCAGACAAACCGAAGTCATAAACACTTTTCAACTAGGTTGGAAAGTGTTAAAAAAAGATTGTTGTCCACCTGTTTTTTTATAAGACATTCTACGTTCCCCCATCCTCCCCGTGCAGTGGGCAAGTGCTAGAATGAATAATATGTTACATTCAATAGGAGGAGTTTCGAAACAGCAAAATGGCAAACGTGTGAAAATATAATCGGTTTATTTTTTAAAGTTTTTAGAGCTTTTTTAACCCTTTGAGGGGCGGTGGTATATTATATATACCACCTAATTTTAATCTCATTCGAACCAAAACTTTTAATTAAATTTTACTTTTTTAAGTTTGACGGGGAAAAGTTGAAAAATTGCTTTTCCTTATTTATAACTAAATTCTTTCGTAAATACCGGTGTGAATTCGATGTTCAGGAACACAATTGCTTGCCCATGCTTTGAAACAGTATATGCAGATTATACAAAATACGTTTTCCAACTACTTTTTAGAATGATTGTAACAACAAAAAAAAAAATCAGATTTTGAAAATGTGTTCCAGTGAAAACCAGAACAGTTGCGTACGCTTGCAAAGTAAAGGAAGGGGTCTTTTTTAGGTGTTATTTGATATAAATTTACTCCATGCATAATAGTGATATTTTATAGACTTCTTCTCTTCATTTGAATCAGAAAAGATTGCGAATAATAAACGTATAGCCATATGTGTATATCCCTGTACACGTATAAAAAGAATAGAAATGTAAAATTAAAATCAATTTTTAGCTTTGAAAACGGTATCATAAGGAGGGAGGTTCGATGAATGACACTAGCTTATAATATTGGGAGGGGGTACAAAATTTCTAAAATTTTGATAATGTTATATATGCACAGCCACTAACTACTTAATTTAGGATAAATTAAAAACAAATACGTAAATAATTTCATTTTGTGAAGGAAAATATGAAAATTACTAAAATTAAATTAGTCAGCATTAAATATTTTTCTTAAGTATATGAGAAAGTCTCATAGCTTGAAATAAGAGAACATTTTAAGCTAGATAAAGTGATATTTATATACTTTTATGTATTTTATATAGTGATTTATATATTTATTTAAAATGAACTATATCTGTAAAATGTTTTCGTCCTTTTCAATTAAAATAACGTCTTGTTGCTGTAAAAAATTTAAAATCTAAATTCAGTCCATATGAACATATTGTTAAATATGTTATAAGTATATCAATATGTTTAATTTAACACGTTTTAATTTATCATAGAAATTCAATGGATGATGTTAGGATAATTGGCGATACATTATTATGTTCACAAAGGTCTAACAATTCAGAGAAACTTTCTTAAATTGTGGTGTATCAAATACAAATCAGAAGTATTATATATGAGTAAATATTTGTATTGCAATAGCTACTTTTCAATTACATTAGTAAAGGTTTAGAATATTAAAAAAACTGTTCTTATATATTGTCATAGGCCGTTTGAAACAAAATAACAGCATCTAAACTTTACACATATAAATAATGATAAAAAAAAAAGCGAAAACGATAAAGAAAAATATGTTGTTCTGTTCCATTCCAAGATTTATTTTGTATGAGTAATTTAAATTTAATAAAATAATATTCAATATTTTATTGCACTTTATTATTATTTTTTAAAATTGTTAGCAATATTTCAAAGCATTTAGTTTAAAATGAATGCATTGCAAAATATATTTTTCGAATGTTTAACTTGCATACTAACGTAGTTTCTTATCGGATGAAAATTACTGTACGAGAGGAAAGTTTTTTAAGTAACAGACTGCTGCAATATCATATAATAATGGAAGTAAATAAACGATTACATTAATGTAATAATTAAGAATTCTATATTTAAAACGCCATTAAAACCTTTTCAAAATTTGTCCGATTCTGGAATTATTTTGATAGACGTGGCGTGACTTTATTGAACAAAGAACTAATCGAATTCTACTGCATATTTTTATATAACCTATAAAACCTTAAAAAAGATAGAATGTATTATGTCCGCGATAAACTTGAACATTATGAAAGTATTGTTTTTGTACGTTTTATAGAACAAATAAACTACACTTTTTTTAGAACGTTTTAACCCCATCGTGACGAGATTATTTTACTCTTCTTTCTATTCTCCGACGGCAGTTTTTCCTTTTCGTAATTTGTTCCTTACGTAGTCGTTGAAAATCCGAGATTAGAGTAGTCGAAAATTTTCGCACTAAAATGATGGCGTTAAAATTCAAAGATTTATTTTACCTTATATATGCCGATTGTTGCGAAGGGAGTAAAATCCAATCAATTGAAAAATAGTTCTTCATTGGTACATGTAACAGACACATAATTGACACTAAGCAGGGTTCCTTTTAATTTCACGTGATATTACATAATTTGTGTTGTAATACGTTTTACTAACATTGTGTACACACATTTTGAAAGTGTGCATTCTGCTTAACAGAAAACAACATCTGAACTTCTCAAAATTAATTCAAACATTCTTTTTTCCTAGACCAAAAGTAACATGTATCTGTATCCCAGATTTTTATTTTTGAAGAACTAGGTTTGTGTAGTGTTAAATACGAAATGATTTTGCATTGTCATATACCATAAAAATTATACTGAAATATATATTATATACTTTTTCGGTTACGAGTAAGCATTCCACGTTGATATTTTTATTGAAAATTCTAGTACGCAGTTGTCTTGCATGATGACTGCATAAAAAATTAAAATGAGCAAACAGTCATTCATCATGTAAACAATTACATCCTTCTTGTCAAACAATAAAAATTATGTATTTTTTACATGAACGTCAATAGTGAAATCATATATTGAAAAAACTAAAAAATAGCATTACAACTCTCGTAACGGAATGAACGTTTTATTATAACAATTAGGTAATTGAACCTTCTTTGCTTTAAAAATTTTCTTTGAAGTTTGAATCACAAAAGTTAACGAAAACAATACAACAATATATAAAACATTTCTTCGGAAACTAATCTAATAGAACCAGAAGCTGTATTTTTTATCGCATGCTAATTATCCCATCTTATCACATGCTAATTATAACATTTTATCTCATATAACTATAAAATTAAACTAAATGTATAAATCATTTTCCATCATATCTGTTTTATTCTTCTTGCTGACACAAACTTTAAACTGTAACCACGGACAAAATATAATTTTATTATGACGAAAAGATCTAATAGTCTTCGAATTATTTTAATCAATTAAAAGTAAGTTAAGTTAATATGTATTTGCTTAAATATCATTCAGAAAAATTCTTCCTTCGAATTGTTTTATGCAAATTTCTTTTCTAACGCATTGAAATCAAGTGACTCAGTATATCCATGCTTTAACGAGCTTATTCCTCTCTTGGTTAATCTTTCATAGGACACTCACTGTTTATCGTAGTATACCTATTTTTTTAATTTTTAGATTGTAAAAACTCTGTTTGTAGTTGTAGTAATAAGGGTTGTCAGTACGTACAATTGTCAGTATAATTCTGATATGTAGATAATTTTTTTAGGCCAGTAGTTCCAACATGGGGCACCCGCCCAGCAGACGGGTAATTTGAAGGGGAAACAGGAGGGTAATTTGATTTTTATGGGGGTAGGGCAATTCCAGATATTGATTAATCTATATTTTGGTCTTTCGTTTAATAATGCTGTAGCCTACAAAATAAAAGTAATTGGTGCAGATTTTAGAATTAAAAGGAAAAAATATCTTTTAACTCAATTTTTCAAAATTTCCCATTCAAAAGTGCAAGTTGTAACCAGAATAACTGTATAAAATAATTGTATACAAACTTAGGCATTTTTTTTGTACTAATAAACTTATATATATATATATATATATATATATATATACAGGGTGTCCCAAAAAGGAGTACCTATTTTTAAAAATGAATAAGAAACAAACGAATAGAGTTATTAAAAAAATTCCTGCAGGAAACGGATGTGTGAAGTCTGGAATTTTGCTTAGAACACTTTATTATGATAGTTCAAAATCTGACCGATAGATGGCGCTACAGCACCGAAAATTACCCGAAATTAACCGGCAAGGATATGAATTGGCCACCTTACTCACCAGATTTCAATCCGTGTGATTTTTTTTCTTTGGGGAAATCTGAAGGATGTAGTTTACTGCCAAAATCCCACTTCGCTAGCTGAGCTCCAGCGATTAATCGCTCAAGAATGTGCAGTCATTTCCGTACAGACGTTGCAGAAGGTGTGTGCTAATTTCATTCTAAGACTCCGATATGTTATTGTGATGAATGGAGGACATATTGAAAATATTGTCATTTAATTTTCAACTATTGCTAATGAATGCGGTAGCCGCAGCGCCATCTGTCGGTAAGAATTTGAACTAACATAATAAAATACTCTAAATAAAATTCCAGACTTCACATATCCATTTCCTGCAAGAATTCTTTTAATAACTCTATTCGTTTGTTCAACTCCTTTTGGACTCCTTTTTGGGACACCCTGTAAATATAATTTAGATTTTTCGAACTTTTTCGACTTGCATTTGTTGAATGGTACCTTATTTCAATTCGACCTGCAACATATCACCTGAAGAAACGTTTAAACAGGAAGCAACTACTTATAGCTACACCAAAACGGACTGTCTAGAATTACATTGATCTAAAAAAATATTTAAAATATCTATACACGTGCTACCAACATTACAAAAATAATAAATGCTCAAACGGGCATTACAGAAGGAAGTGAGATATTAGTAAATTTCTTATGGCTATGGTACAGGCCTCAGACACATTATATAAATAAGGGAAAGTAGGATAAAACCGGTTAACTAACAGTTTTACTTTGTTAAAAAAAGTCTAGAAGAGCGGAAAAATCAGAACACCCAACAAGAGTGTTTGGGGACATCCGGAATATTAAAAAACCACACCTGTTGCTACAGGAAAATTCTTCTGTACTTGGGAAAAGGCGTTTTCTGGATCATCTGAAACAGCTCCGAATTTTGGTGGTAGGGTAAAATAGGGTACTAATCAGAAATTATGTTTTTACACTTGTGGTAACAAAAAGTTTATTGTAATAAATTTTGAATCAAACTTTAAAACATATATACATTTTTTAAAGTCAGTAACTGCTTCTTTTGTTCAGATTTTGAAGCAAATTTTAATGTTGACATGAAATGGTTTTCTCAGCATTTACTTTTCGCATACGTTGCAATACTCATTTGCGCACTCTTTACGGACTGAGAATTGTATCCATCCTTCACCACATATTGCGTGAAGAAGCAATTCATTGCAGAATTCAATGAAAAACCAAGGGTACTCGGTTTCGCCCCAACACACGACCAAAATTCAACAGGGTCGTTCTCCTGGAAAGCTGGACGTACACACTTCTAATTGGCCTCATATTTTCGTGTGAAAGCTATAGAACACAGTGGCTGACTTAAATAAATCTATCCGTAAGGCTGGATTTGTTTAAAGAGCAGAAAAGACGGCGAAACATTAAAACTATTGAGGCGAATTTCCTTCCAATAGCACTGGACGGACACAGAGATTAACTCACTTCAAAAGTCGATGGAACACTGCTAGGGGGCAATAAGGGATGTAGTCAAGATGGTTGCTGTACACACGGCAGCGGGGAAACAGCGTACCCGGTTTGATCCGCCTACCCGAATTTACCCTACTCTCCCCTACACATTACGACAACATATACATTTTAAAATTAAAAATCAATTCATGCACGGAGGTCAACTGGCGATAACGGGAAAAGGATCCCGCTATTAGAGAAGTGTATTATAGTGAGAATGAACAAGGGCTACTTAAGATTTATCACTATGAGAATCCAGAAAGACTTCTTGTGTAGTTTGCTATTCATAGATAGATCTCAGTGTCCAAAAATGTGCCGCCTATTCTAAAGGAAGTATTGAAATCAGTTGAAAAATATACCAGTGATTTAAAATTTATTATCAAATAAAAGAGTATCTTCAATTAATTTTGTGAAGAGAAAAAGTGAAGGCCATATACCACTAAAGGATCATGGCTTTACAGTTACTAAGGCTGCCATGCTAAAAAACCGAAAAACAGGATATCCTATGCCAATCTACGTGGTCAACGTACTGCCACGTCCAAATTTCGATGAAATCTATTATATCAAAGAAATCCATTACATTTCAATCACAATTCAGCCATTTAGGAGTAACCAAAAGGTAAAACAATGTTACAAATGCCAAGGTTATAGTCATGCCAGTGAGGTATGCAATTTCACGCCTAAGTGCTTAACTCCTTAACTGTGTAGCCCGATCTCAGTTCGGGCAAGAAGAGTTTGCTTGTTTTGTTACTAAAAGCTTTTCACACCAGTAATTATTTAACGCAACCTTCGCTTTATTAATCGGCAGACCATTTTCGATTACACAAAGCAAATATTTTAGTACGGAAAAAGTGGTGTATTGTGCCTATTTTTAGTTTATGGTGTCAAAAAACCTCCCACAGTTAAGGGGTTAAAATGTACAGGCTTACATATTACCCCAAACTGTCCGTATAAAGTCCGTATTACCCCTAAATGCGCAAATTGTGGACTCGATCATCCGGCTAATTACCGTGTCTGTGTAAAAAATCCCTATCGCCTAGAAAACAGAAATAATACTAAAGTGCCTAACAATAATAGTCAAACTAACCAAGAATCTCAAATGCTAGCTGAAATCGTAAAGGACTTTAATTATACCATAAAACCACTTAATAATAATAACCCTGCTACATCCCAAAATTCGAAAAATCAGCAACAAAAAGTTCTACTGTCACAGATTCGGACTCTTCTTCTTCCGAAAACATAGCATCTTCTGATAATACCCTCAACTCTAATTCCAATCCAACACCTACCTCTAACTCAACCTCAACAACAATTCCACCCAGTTATATTAGTGAAATACAGGAAATATTCCAAACATTTCAAGACATCAAAGAAATTCTCGAAATAACTAGATTCTTAAAATGTATAAAAAATATAGCGGCTAAATCCAAAAAAATATACTAATCCTAAGGAAAAAATTATTGTTATCATTGAAGAGTTTGACACCCTTACCAATAAGCTCAACATCCCCAATCATGAATAAATCTTATCTAAATTCCCTTATTGTTTTAACTTAGAACTGCTGTTCTCTCCAAAATAAAATCAACGAGCTCTGGGATTTTATTTCTCGTAATCCCTGTATAGATATAATTCTGCTTCAGAAAGTCTTTAATACTTCACGTAGCATCAAAATGTCTGGTTTCAAACTTTACCATACCCCGCGACCTGGTTCAAACCAAGATGGCACTGCCATTTACATTAAACAACATATACCTCATTACACTATTCAAAACACAACCTTCACCGGTCTTGATAATACGAAAATTGCTATACAATTAACACATGTAAATATTAACTTTGTTTCAGTATACGCTCGACATTCACGGCATTTCCCAATCAATGACCTTACACAACTCTTCTCACAAAATACGCACTGTTTAACCCATTTTCGGCCAAAGGGGCGTAAACGCACCATTTCAATAAATATTTTTTTATTAACACTGTGACTTATATTTTTCGCTAATTTTATTTTTCTGCTATTTTTAAGGGTTCTAGAGACATCTATAAAATATTAGTAATTCAATTGAAGTAATCACTTTCTGTTGAGAAATTTTCAAAATACGCTGGTTTTTTACTTGAAACGGTTATTGACAAATTCGACTTTTTGAAAATGTATAATTATTCCACCTGAGATTAATCATATGTTTTTATAATGGAGTAAAGTTGCAAGTTCAGTAAATAAAATAAAAATAAAACAAATGCCATAAGAAAACTTATTTTTTTTTTATTTAAATTTAATAATAAATTAATAATAATAAATTAATAATGGTAACGTCAAATTAAATAAAATATTATTTTTCATGCACAAAACTTTTTTGATGTCTTAATGAATGTAATTTAATCAAATTTTTATGCAAATAATACCACATTTTACAAAATTTCTATGCTTGGCCGAAAATGGGTTAATCGCCGGTGATTATAATGCTAAAAATCTACGATGGAACTGTCACTCAACATCTCAACGTGGCATATTATTGCACAACTTAATCACACACTTAGATCTTAGTCTTCACGCACTCAACACACCTACACACTTAGGGTATGGTAACTCTCGGCCATTCATTATAGATCTTGCTTGCCATTACTAAAAATCTTTATTTCCCAATTTCCTCAACTGTTATTAATGACATCAGTTCGGACCATCTTCCTGTTAATTTTAAAATTGATTTTGTTAACTTCCCTTCCCTTCCTTCCTCAACCGCTGTGGATTAGAATAAATTAAAAAAAAATCTTCATAACTCTGAACTAATTTTTCCTGCTATCAATAACACCAATTATATTGACGAAGCTGTAACTTCCTTCTACTACATTCTTCTATTACATCTTCTAAAACACAAGCTACTTATCGTCATTTCAAAAATAATAATTCTTTCACTCTTCCTAATTATATTCATAACATTTGTAAACAACGTAATAATACACGGCGACTTTATCAAGCTACCAGCGATCCTACCCTTGAAACTTATCAATTGTCTTAACAACCAAATTAAAAACTGTATTGCTAAAGAAAAACAAAAACGTTGGAGTAATTTCCTTAGTTCTCCCTCTCCCGAAGATAATTCTCTTTGGAATATTAAGAAAGAAATGAGTAATAACTACACCCCTATCCCCCCATCACTGCTTTTAATTCTATGGCATATACTGATAAAGATAAAGCAGAAATACTTGTTAAAATATATGCCAATCAGTTCTCCCCTAACACCTATTTGGCTAATCCTGATCATTATTTTAATGTTCATGAAACTGTCAATAATTTCTCATCTCCCCCCCCCCCTACCGAACCTCTCCCTGAAATTCAACACCTTACATTATTAAAAATCTCAAAATTCGTAAAGCCCCCGGATACGATAATATTATTAATATTGCTTTGAAAAACTTACCATTAAATTGTATTTTATATCTCACCAAACTCACTAATGCCCTTCTGAAATATTCTTATTTCCCTAAGCCCTGGAAAACTTCTGTTGTCTACCCCATCCCTAAACCTAATTGTAATTTACAAAATCCTGTTAACTTCCGCCCTATTTCACTCTTACCCTCTATCAGTAAAGTTGTTGAGCACGTCATCATGTCCCAGCTCCAAAACATTTTAGACAAAAAGAACATTTTTATACCTGAAGAATTTGGCTTTAGGCCAACGGATTCTGCTCAACATCAACTCTTTCGTCTTGTTGAATTCCTTAATGAAAACCTCAACATGAAAATTCCAACTGCTTCTATTTATCTTGATGTCGCTATGGCTTTCGATAAAATCTGGCATGAGGGCCTTATTTTCAAATTAATTAAGCACGGTATTCATGCACGACTCATTCACCTTATACATTCATATCTTAGCGACAGCTTTTTCTGCGACCGCATCAATAATATATTCTCTACACACTACCATATGCTCGCAGGCATCTTCCAAAACTCCGTCTTACGCCCTACTCTTTTTAATATTTTTTTAACGATATCCCTCGCACTTTGCGTACTTTCCATGCCCTGTACGCGGAAGACACGGCAATTTACGTTTCAGCAAATCACCCATACACTCTTTATAAAAATCTCCAAAAACACATAGATGACTTCAGAAGCTGATGTACTCAATGGCACGCTACACTTAACGAACACATAACCGCTGCTGTATACTTTTCTAAGAAATACACTTACCCTAACCGTATTAACATCAATAATATTACTATTCCATGGACTAACGATACTAAATATCTGCGGGTTACCCTTGATAGAAGACTTACCTGGAATAAAATATTTAGAAATATTACAGGCAAAGTCGCCGGTGTCTCGAAATCACTTTCACCTCTCTTTCAAAGCAATACTTTCAAAGTTCTACTGTTCAAAGCAATACTTTCTATTAACACTGGAACTAAAAGAAATTTTACTCAAGTTTTAGGTAGCTTTAAAAATTTAAAACTAAAATAAATATGCAAAAAAATTAAAAATTAAAATTTATTTTTCAATTACGTTTTAAACCTTGATACAAGGATTCCAGAGCATTTTTTGGTTTACTTCTATCTTAAAAAATGGCTGAGATAGAGCAGTTTGAAATTCTAGGGTGGCTGACTTTTTGAAACAAAACATCACATTAACGCGATTACTCGCAAAATATTTTCTTTCATTGTTGTAATAATTTCCCAATCATACGCATAAAACTATATATTCATATCCGTTAGCGCCAAAATTGGCGACATATGGCGAAATATCGCCAAATTTGGCGACCAAAATAAGTCTTCATAAATGAAGCCAATTTGGCTATTGCTCAATAATTTGGCGAATTTCTTATTCAAATTCAGTATTAACGAATGTTTTGTAAACGTTTCTTTGCATTTTAACTTGCTGTTTTCGTGTAACATTAGCTAAAATTTTAAAACGAAGATATAGGAAAGCTACATTTTCCTCCCGGTACAGGCCGGAAGGACTTTTTTACAACTATTTCACACCAGAAATTTTATTTAAAACTACTTAACTTATTCCTTTAACGTATTTTTGTGAGTTTTATATTTAATTCATTTTAAAAAGAAATTTCTGGTTCGAAACGGAATATATTCATTTGGTAACCGTCAAAATGACGGCTCATGGTAGTTTTAGTGTTAAAAATAAAGTTATTTTATATAAAACTTTCCGGCACAGTGGTCCCACTCCGGGCACACCTAATTTTAATTCCAAACTTGCATTTGACACCAAGAATATTTAATAAAATTTTGTTTCTAGAATGAAAGCTTAAAATAAAGAGTTCTTATTTTCTAAAAAAAAATCGTTTGTAAATTCCGGTGTCAGCAGTAATTTCTAATTTACGAACAGACTTTGTCTGTGCCGGAAAGGGTTAATGCATGCATTCGATCTATCCTTACTTACGCTTGACCGATCTGGGGCTTTGCTAGTAACACCAGTGAATTATCTATATAAAGCCCATAATAAAATCTTAGAATTATCAGGAATGGCCACCACTACCTAAGAAACACAACTATCTGCAGAGATCTCTGCACCACATCCTTAAAAAAACGTATATGTCAACTTTCCAAAATATTTCATAGAACTATTTACAACATACCTAACGAAATCATAGCACAATTGCAAGACTATGAGGTCTCCGACCCCAATAACCGTAAACCTCCTAAATATGCTTTATTAATTAATGATGAAGATTGAGTTTTCCTCTCACTCCAATTATATTTAATTTTTCTTGTATTTAGTTTTTGTCTATACATATAATGATATATATATATGTATAAATCTGTAGTCTAATATTTTTAATGTTTTTATTTTGTAACTTTTAGACTAAATGTATGGTCTTTGAAAGGAGTCTTTTCTTTTTTTTTTCTTTTTTGAGATTTGTTCTATCCTCGGTAAGTTTCGTCTATCTTTTATTTTATTGGATTTAATGTAAAATTTTTAACTATTTTTGTTATACTTCTATTTCATTATTATATTTGTAAATACAGTGACCTCTCACTTATACGACTTTCAGGGGACCGTAGAAAATAGTCGTATAACTGAGAAAGTCGTATAACTGAGAAAGTCGTATAAGTGAGAGACCATCTTATTATACAAATTTCAAACTTTATATGCATTAATTATTTTACCTATATTATAAACAATAAGTTTTGAGTACTAAGAACATATTTTAACAAAATTTATAAAATATATTAAAAAATAAAACGTTCAGGAAATAGTTCACTTACCACTATGTTTATTTTAAAGATTTACAGATCAGATTTCTCAAAAAATGAAGTGATATTAGTTTGTCTCTGTCGTCGACGAAAAGAGAAAATGTATTTTTTAAGTCTAATAAAGCTTTTAAGCTATTTTGGGAATAATCATTTTGATCGATATAATTCTTTAATGTATTTAAAGCGGCACTTGTCTCTGAAAAATTTACACCAGCAAAAACATTGCTGTTATCTTCGTCATCCTCCTCGCTCACGTCTTCCTTATTGATATCTTCATAGATTACTTCAGCAGCTCTCAGTCAGTTCTGACAAAATAAGTTTTCATCACATTCTACATAATCTATGAAATTAATACCTTCGTCCATAAACATTTTATCCCAGTCTTCGTCATTAAATGATTCCCATATGCTCTCAAAATTGGGTTCATTTGTTGAACTAACAGTTTGGTCTTGTGAAAAACAACATTTCCTAAAACATTTCTTAATTGTCTGCGATGTCACAGTTTCAGTTGATTTGTAGTTAAAGATTATAAAAATGAAATCTTGGGTGAGAAATGTAAAATCGCCTGAACCGTTTAAAGCGTCGTATAAGTGAGAGAAGCAGTCGTATAACTCAGAGAAGTTTAGCATTATTTCCCTTAAAGCGTGGACGGGACCTAGAGAATTCGGCGTATAACCGAGTGAGTCGTATAACTGAGAGTCGTATAAGTGAGAGGTCACTGTAATTTTATTTAATTTTTAACTTTTTAAATTTCTCACGGCTCCCTTTTGCTTCGCAAGTCAATTACTTTTAACCTGGAAGTTCAGTTGGTACGCAACAAGGTATTCCAAGCTTCTAACTACATTGTTCCATTGCATCAAATAAAGCGAAGGTTTATCCAAAAATCAAACTGGTGATACCTTAAAACCTGGTGTAAGAAACATAATGTTGCGAAAACGCAACGACAGTCTTTAATGGGTGAAATCAAAATGAAGGAGAAAAATATCTGCTAACAATAATAATCTGCTGACTAATCAATCCAAAACTTTATCTCATTTATTTCGTCAAAGTTACCAGTAAAAACTGATCGAAGATAGCAAAAGGCATGGTCGAAAAAAAATATAAAAATCGTCTTTTAACACTTTTAGAGGAGGACTTCCTCCTTATTTGAGTTTCAGTTTTGCTTTTTAATCATAAATATAAAATAAAGTCGTGAAACAACAATGTCCCACTTTATCTTTTCTAAACGATTCAACTTTTTATAATCACTGTTGAACACGATATAATGGGTAAGTTTTTTTGGCAACATTGATTTGAAAAAAAAAATCATTTCATTTATGAAAACTATGCTGATTTAATTTTTAATTAAACGCAATTAACTTTTATTCAGAAAACATGTTTTTACGAAATGTGAGTGTGCTATGTCAAAAACCTTCCGAATGATACCTCATTTATTGTTGTACGTTTTCTAAATGCATAGAAAAAAGGATATTTGCAAAGGAAATAATATATACCAGTGGACCCGTGCGAGGATTCAGCACTTCAGACTAATATTTTTTTTACCGATATCTAATATTTTTCAGATGCAAGTTTAAACTTCTGAAGAAAAATTAAGGATTAAAGATATCTGCAAAACAACATTAGTCAAGCCAGAATATCATCTCATTGATTACATTAAAGTTACAGTAAAAGCTGATCGAAGATAACAAAAGGCGCGCGCGAGGAAAAACAAACAAATGTATTTTAACTGTATTAGAGGATGATGTCATTCGCTTCGGGAAAAACACGGGACAAAGAAAAATAATTGAATACATATAAAATACAATGAGACATCCCACATTAACTTTAATGTAGTAATATATATTTTTTATAATCACACCCAGAAAAAGGAATTGATTAAAACTACAAAACATGTTTTGTTGAGTACATTTTGGTTGTTTTAGCAAAATTCAAGTAAAATTGAACCATTTTACTTGAATTAACAAAACATTTTTTGCTGACGATACTTTTTTTTTTTTTTTTTTTTTTTTTGGAATAGCAAAAAAAATTATTTTTGTTGATTCAAACAAAATTTACATTGACCTATATTTAAACAAAAAGTTTTGCTGGGTCAACAAATTTTTGTTGATTCAACAAAACTTTTTTCTGCGTGCATTGTTGAGCTCGATATAATGGGGTATTTTATTTATGTGCGAACATTGATTTGAGAAAAACCTTTCATTCCATTTATGTAAAAACTGGTGATTTAATTTTCAATTAACTGCAATTTCTAATTAAAAAAGCATTTTTTAACAAAATATGAGTGTACTATGTCAGATGACAATTTAAAAACCTTTTGAATGATACCTCATTCATTGCTGTGCGTTTTGTAAATGCACAGAAAAAGGGATGTTGAAACAGAAATAATATATATATGATAACAGTTTTGCTCGATATTAGGAATTGTTTGAAGAGACGCCCAGAGCTGCTGCATTTAGAAAGAGCTTTGTTATTCAAGTTTTAGTTTCAGTTTTTGGTGTTTCAAAGACAGGTTTGTTTTAAAGAATAGTAATTTAAATTTTTTAACTGTCTAACAATATATTAAATTATAACACCTTGTAATAACATATTTCTTTTAAATGCTAAAAGGTGTAAATTAACAACATAACATACAGTAAAATAATTTTTATTCGGTTGTTGACATGTTTCGGCGCACTCCGAGCCATTTTCAAAAACAAATGAGAATATTCTATAATCGCAAGTATTTGAAGCTGTTATTTGAAATGCTATCAATTTAATTTTCACGCTCTTTTTAAAAAATAAGCACGTTATCTTTTACTTTTACATGGTTGTTTATTTTCATACTTGTAACCATGGAATGAAATTATGGCTCGAGTTACTCCATGGTTACAAATATGAAAATAAACAACCATTTAAAAATAAAAGATAACGTGCGTACTTTTTAAAAAGTACATGAAAATTAAATTCATAGCATTTCAAATAATAACTTCAAAGACTGTGCAATTATAGAATATTCTCATTTGTTTTTGAAAATGGCTCGAAGTGAGCCGAAACAGGTCAATGACCTAATAAAAGTTATTTTACTGCATATTATATTGTTTACATACATCTTTTAGCATTTAAAAGAAATGTATTTTTAACTGTATTTTTAATTATTAAAATTACATAATTGAAATTATACAGAACATATCGTATAACTTTCCAAACATTCCGTGCAATCAGACTATGTTACCATCTTTCTACACCAAGGATTTTAGACGTTATTTTGTTTTCGTTCATTGCATTGCTAATAACCACTTGCATTACAAAAAATGTTTTTAAAAACGTTTGACATTTAATTTTATGCTTGAGAATGAATAAATATAAAAGCGTTTAAATTAATCAGTCGTAAACGCTTAACATTGATCTAAAGCGAAAAAAATAAATACAGCTTAAAAGTACAACTTTTATCATTTTAAAATTTCCGAAAATCCATTTTGATACTAACTCCATTCATGCATAAAAGTTTTTATTATTTCTAAGAAAGAAGAGCGAGTTTTTTAATGTATAAAATCCAACAAAACCAAAAGATCGGCTTTTTAAATATATTCCGTTTCTTTCTTTTCCAGTCGATAAACTTTTGATTTTTTTCCCCTCTGCCAATATAAAATGAATTACAGATTTTTTTAAAAATCATTTCCACATTATTGGATTTTCTAAAAGTACAAAGTTACCTAGTTATCTCAATTGTCTTTCCATTGATTTCCCTTTTCTTTAAAAAAAATGAGTGGAAATGATGTTATCCAATGTTTCGCAAGTATCCTTTTCAGATTGTTAAATGAACAGTTAGATATTGTTATGCGTTTTTCTTTGTAGCTGTTTAATATTGATCAGTTTTCTATACAGGCATTTCTTTCCAAATTTAACAAGAAAGAAAAATCACGCGTCAAGCGTAGATTATGTAACACTTTCCAACATTTCCAAAATAATTTTACAAATATTTACCCTTTAAAGCGCGGAAAGATGATATCTTATTGAACAATTTGAAAAACGCATATAATATTTAAAAACCAATTTTAGGAATTACCAACAGTATTTGGAAAAACATCCGAATTCTTTTCTGCAGCCCTGTATAGGATCTATAGATTTGTATATACACCACACAGAACGCTAAATTTTACTTCAGTTAGGAAAAGCATAGTACAGTTTAAAATTCCCCTTATTGAATTTCCGTCAATAAACGGAAATGTACTCAAGAACTTTTGTGCTGCCCTGTATGTGATCTATAGAATTTATACACGCCAAGTAATAGACAAAAAATGAGTTAAATTTAAAAACGCGTTCAGCAACTGAAAACGCGTTATTGTGAACACTATTACAGTTATTGTGAATACTCCATAATTTTACAAAGAGATAGGGGGTTTTTTTTGTTATAGGGTTTTACCCCCAAAAAAGTAAATATATGAGTTTTAAACTATTATGAAATGTTAACAAGAACGAAAAATCATGCGTCAAGCATAGATTATGTAACGCTTTCCAAAGCTTCCAAAATAATTATACAAATCATTACTGTTTAATAATCTGAATGATAACATCTAAGTAAAAAATTTGGAAAACGCATAACATATTTAAGAAACGTAATTTCAGAAATTTCCAACATATACAATATTTGGAAAAAATATCCGAATACTTTTATTCTGCCCTGTATATGATCCATAGATTTGTATATATACTACATAGGATGCTAAATTTTAGTTTAGTTAAGAAACGCGTAGCACAGTTTAAAATTCTCCTTCTGGAGTTTCTGTCAATAAACGTAAACGTGTTCGCGAACTTTTGTGCTGCCCTGTATGTGATCTATAGAATTTATACACGTCAAGTAATAGACAAAAAATGAGTTAAAAACGCGTTCAGCAACTGAAAACGCACTTCCAGAAATTATTGTTAAAATACAGTACCAAATTATTTTATGTGTCCCTGTAAATGAACGATGAATGCTATACACAAAATATTCTGTAGTAAGCCTCTTGTAATGCACTTTAGTGATATACTATATAAATTTGAATATGCTTGGAATAGTGAAATATTATTAAAATAAAACGCAAACGATTTTACTCAATAGACCGTAACGTAACGAATGATTTTGAGTGGTCCTGTAAAAGAACTATAAGTACTATGCATACCATATTCCATAGTAAGCCTCTTTTACTGCACCTCAGGGGTATATATAAATTCAATATGTTTGAAATTGTGTAACAGCATTAAAATAAACCGCAAAGGATTTTTTCCCAAAGACCATAATGTAATGGAATTCTTTTGAGTGTCCTTGTGTGCTACACACTTCATTTTCAATACCGAACATGCCATAGTAAACCGCAACATCAATTGCATAACAATCCTAATGTATTTACTCAAGTTAGAGCACGGACAGACAGGCAGACAGACAGACGGATGGACTGCAGACAGATAGACAGCAGACAGACAAACGAACGGCAGAAAGATAGACAGCAGACAAACAGACAAGCCGAATTCATAAACACTTTTCAACTATGTTGGAAACTGTTAAAAAGGGTTTTTAGTTTGCAATGCTTTCGGATCTTTTGAAAAAAAAATTATTATAATATTAATTCGTGAATATGCGCTAGTTTTAGAACTTTGTACAGCTTTTTAAAGTTCACGTACACAATAGAATGTCTTATGGCAAGTATAGATTTAAAACAGTTGAAAGAAAATTTTAGTTGTTCGATGTGATTTTTTTCATAGTCTGTAAAAATCTTCAGCTATACAAAAAAAAAAGAAAGTATTTCTTTCTTTCTTTTTCTTTTCTTTTCTTTTATGTTTTTTTAGATTTATAATTAGTTATTTAGATTGAAGGGCATATTTTGTATTATTTTTCCAATTTTTACCTCAATAGCACTATTTCATGAATTATATCAATACTCATTATCTGTTGAAAAATAATTAAGCAACTAAATAAATTTATATATATATATATATATATATATATATATATATATATATATATATATATATATATATATATATATATATAAAGCCTAATATTTTTTTCCTTTAATAATTATCATTATTTACCCAACTGTGTATTTAAAATCCTTTCGAATAATTTACTATTTTCGCTGTACATCGTTTGATACATTAATATTGTAAATCTTTGAAAATAAAATATCATCTTAGGTTATTTGAACTTTGTAAAGACTGGCCTAAAGTTAATCCTGAAATCGACCGAAATGAATTTTGTTTGGGAAGTCGAATTATTTTATCTTTGACATTATTCTCATGAGGTGTCACTTTGAGCAATAATGGATTTTAATGAATGCGTTTACATTTTACAAAAGTTAATTGCATTGTATTTTGTTAAAACATTTTACTTAATAAATGAATATAAATTTTAGTTATTAAATGGAATTAAATGAGCATCACATAAGCACAATACACATGCGTATAGATTGCTTAATGAAGAAAAATATGCAATTAAATAATAAACCCTTTAATGAAAAATATATTTATATTTATGCTATAGAGGGTAGTTCAGAACGGTTAATGGTTATTGGAATGACAACGCGAAAATTCAGGATACGGCTTAAGAAACACATTTCAGATATAAAATTTGACCGCCCCAGTACTGCAATTTCAAGATTAAATCAAAAATGTAATGTTAATATACAGTTTAAAAAAGGCTAAGATTATTAAGAAAATGGTTGGTAACTATAGTTTATCCGTCAGGGAATCTTTGGAGATTAACATCCAGAGATAATAATGTTTGTAACGATGTCTTGTCATATAACATCCCAAAGATTTGGATTAATCTAATAAATGAACAGTCTGCACGAACCAACCCACCACCTACCCTGCGGTTCAATATGGAACTGTCCAGCGAGCTTTGATTTCGAAAAAGAAGCAGTCCCTCGGATTTTATATTGTCTGTTTTTCAACCTTGAAGATGAGCACGATTGTGCTTGAAAATGCTAGGTTTTTAGATATTTTATTTTATATTTTATTTTATATTTTATTTTATATTTTATGTTATATTTTATTTTATATTTTATTTTATTTTATATTTTATTTTATTTTAATGTACGTATTAAATACCTTTTTAGTATAGAATTGTCAAGATTGTGAGTCAAAAATTGTGAGTTATTGCATATAATAGGTGAGTTTGGATTCAACATAGTATTTTTGATTTGTCTCATAAATATTGCGCACGTTCAACGGCTCTCGAGTTTGTCGAAGGACTATACTCTTACTGTGCGTAATACTTCTTCTACTGCTAGAATTCTGCGTATGTTCTAGGTATCTGCCAGTGCTCGTGTCCGTATCACGCCTGAAAGCATAAAAAGATCCAATCGCGCACAATTCCCGATGAAGACGCTCAGTTGTTAGGAGATCCGGCAGATTCCTATTAAGGAATCGTTCCATGGACATTCTTTGAGCAGCCGCTACATTTCCTTGCGTAGCCCCACACATGAAATGCATGTCGACAAGATCCGCATTGATTTAACGATGCAAACCCGTGTGGGGAATGAAGATTCAAGCCAGCGAAACGCTTTCATCCACCGAATTCAACAGCGCCGTCTACTGCCTCAACGCTTCATTTCCGCACGCACATTCCTATACAAAATCTGCTTATTTATGTCCCCTCTACCTGCCTTTACATTTTGACATATTGTTCTGAACCACCCTGTATATTATGAAAACGTTATTACTGGGTGTTTTCTATACAGCACCATTATTTTCTAATAAACATCTTCCCCTTGTTTAATCTCAGAATTTATATGTTTTCTTCGTAATTCTTGCGATAAAATAAGAACTAGTTATGCTCAAAATCAAGGACCGTACGCATCCTCTATGTGGCTGAACTATACAAATAAAAATTAACTCGTTAGAAACAGTTTATGTTAAAAATATATTGACAAATATTTTCCACGCATTAAACTACCCTGGTACACAATTTTCGAGCAAAAAAAAAGTCTATCTCTCACCTTTTTTCTAAATAAAATAAAATAAAATAAAATAAAATAAAATAAAAGAAAAAATGCCTTCTTCTGCAGTAATGCGTAAATATCTGCTTTTACAAATATTATTGTTACAATGAGAATTCGTTTTAAATGAACCATGTTTCTCAGATAGTCAAGCTTAAAATTTAATTGGAATTATTAAAATACAAAATTAAATATAATTCCCTAAATCATAGATGTACAGACACATACGGCCAGTTTCACCACGGCATTTCTGTCGTCACTCTTTCCTATTTATCCGGAACACTCCGATTTTTCAGCAGTCTCCAGATCAGAAATGTAAACTTTCCGAATTTTCATTACCTTCAAAGACCGTTTTTATATTTAAAACAAGTTGAAAATTGTAAGTTAAACGTGACATAGGAGATGCATTCGTTTTATAACTAGTTCCACAATGTAAAAAATTTATCCTTATTATTTCAGTGAAATGAATTATATCGTCTGTTAAGAGCGAAATGAGCATGCCTCTTTTCCCCTTATTACGTATGCCACTTTTACAAATGCGATTTTTTTTTCTACACCAGACAGCACTGTAAAATTCACCATGAAGATCTTGCTTTGCGAATGATTACGTCCATGGTTTAATATTTTTATGACTCATAATGAACAAATCTCCTGTGTTTATTGACTCTAATGGATTGAGATATTCGGCTGTTAACGTGATTTCCACTGAAGTTATCTCAGAATACATCCTCCGAACGGCTGCCAAAGATAGCTTTTTGAAACCTACCTAATAAGTAGATTTTTCCCCCCAAATTTCTGGTAGAATTGTGGCATTTGGAGATTAATCGGTTAACGCTCAGCGTCCTCATTCGAGGATATATATGCATGCATATTTCCAGAAGAGTTTTTTCCTTTAAAATGAAATAATTCTAGTTGGGCTGTAATTTTAAAACTAAAAGGGTGGATTATTATATTAAATTTCACGGTTAACTTACTCAGGACCATTTATATGCTAAAATATATGACAGGTAATAATGCATTTCTATTATTATTATTTTGGCCGTTAAAAGGTTAAAATTAAGTGCTATAAATAATATACCACCGCCTTTCAAAGTGCTAAGCTTGACAAACAGTTTACTGTCATATCTGTTGACTACTTGCTCCGACGAAAAGATTCTTAAAGTTTTTGTTTTCTTTATTTCTCGGAGAATAAAGCATAAAACGGCAGAAAATGCGCACTTTTAAATAAAAATGTTTTAAAACAAGCCATACGTAATGGGCATGTGCAAAAACAACAAGTTGGAAATTGTACGTTAACGTGACAAATGAGGTGCGTTCGTTTCGTGCTATAACTAGTTTTACAAGGTAAAAAAATCATCGGTATTATTTCAGTGAAATAAATTATATCGTCTGCTATGAGCGAAATAAAGGTGTCTTTTTTTTATTACGTACTAGGGGGCTCTGCCCCCTACGAGCTACACTCGCCAACCCCCGTTCTGACACCACAAACTGTAAAAACACTCTGATTTGATCAATCTTAAAACGATTGCGGAAGATTGAATTATAATTAAACGACCTTCTGTAATCGGCTGCTATAATCGGCGTTGTGTAATCGGCTGCTCGCTGTAATATCTGCTATAATCGGGTTTCCATTCATTTTCCTTTGACCAAGGGATTTTAAAGCCGAATCAACTGCTGTCGAGACAGCTAACAACTGTTGATAAAATAAGGTTAATTAAACATTTGAAAATCAACTCGTGCAAAATGGATAAGTAAGCAATGTCATTGCATCGGGAAATTTTATAACGATGCTAATAGAAAATTGGGTATTACTCCATTATCCCGACTACTACTTTCTATAAAAGAAATGAACTGTCGCCAAAATATAGGATTTAAAGCCAAAAGTGCATATCTGTGGCGTCGCATTCAATTGATACCAGATGCGTTAAGCGTGGTATAGTTATGTCATAGAGTTATCTTTAATTCAATGTTTATCTGTATTTTTAATTATATTTTACCAATTAGTTATTTCGTTGATTTAAACGTAAAAATATAGCTTTTAATAGAAGGGAAATATTATTAATTACGCTGTTTTAAAATTTGCAATAATAGATAAAATATTTTTTCGAAATAAATTAATCTTACTCTACTTAATGCTTTGAAAACGCGGAATAATTTAATTATTTATCTTTTTAATACTCACGCGCAAGTATATTTTTTATTCCGTTATTTTCTACATTTATTGTTTTTAACACGTGATCATTTAATTATTATTTTAAAGATTTATTTCTGTTTTTAATAGTCACGTGTTAATACATTTCTTAATTGAAAGGGAATATTATTACATGCGCTATTTTACAAATTGGCAACGATTCAAATAATGGAATTTATGAAATATGAAATAAATCTTCGTCAAAATAATGAAAATTTTGAATAAAAAATTGAAATATAACCTCAAAAAATGAGTCAAATTGAAAAAATAATTGCAGTCTGCACACCCCAACCTTGTCAGCTATATCCTTACAAATTATGTTTAAATTCCTGTCCATAGTTTTCGTTTCTATAAAACTTTTATAAGAAAACTGTTTTGACCAACTTTGATTTTAAATATCTCTTAAAATAATTCTTCAATTTAAAACTGTCTACTTCAGCGTGTTTATCGAACATTTCTTTATAAAACCACCAATTTTAAAATTTTATTTGCAATAGTTTTCTGGATATTAGTCCAGAAACACTTCAAGGCACAAAATCTTAATTGACAGCGGCGGCCGCAGCGGTGGTTACTTTTTTTTAATATAGAGAGATACCATGTTTACAGATGGGATTTTTTTTCGACACAAGACAGCGCTGTAAAATTCACCATGGAGATCTATCTTGCTTTGCGAATGATTACCTCCATGGTTTAATATTTCTATGACTCACGATGCATGAATATTTTGTTTATTTACTTTAATGGATTGAGATATTCGGCTGTTAACCTAGTTTTCACTTAAGTTATCTCAGAATCTATACTTTTTTAATGTAACTCATCACTTAAACAAGCAATTTTTTTGAACGATCTTTCTAAAAATGTAACTTTTATGCAATTTTATTCGAAAAAAAATTTTGAATAAAAATGGCCGCCTGGCATAAAAAGAAGTGATTTACCAGTATTTGTTTTCCTCAATCACATGACTTGCGCTTTTATGATATAGATTACGTACGATAGGATTTAATAGAATAAAGAAAAGTTTTATTAATATATTTTTAAGTTTGATTCGATTTTCATAAAATTTGAAATGACTAGACAAAATTCTGCGACGATTATATATATATTCCAGTCGGTTGCGTAGTTTTTGCGCTGTTAAATGCGGACGGGCGGACAGACGACGACTATAAGTGCTACGTATTTTTATAATTACGAACGCACCTAATAAGCCAATAAAGCAATTTTCTTCGCCTTTTTCTTTGTTTTTTTTTTGTTAATTTTGAATATTTTTATTTAGAAACATATTTTCTATGACAACATTGTGAAAATATTAAAAATCTGACTCATCTTCACATTTCATTACTACAGAAATTTTCTGATATAGTTTTAATACTTTCCAACCTAGTTGTAAAGTTTTATGACTTCGGTTTCTCTGAACATCTGCCGTCTGGCGGTCCGTCCGTGCTCTAACTCGTGTAAATGTACTCGGATTGACCTGAAATTTTTGTATGTTTTTGTTATATACTATAGCATGATTCCTTTTCAAAATGAAGTGTGTAGCACTTATAGTTTTTTTTTTACAGGGACAGTCAAAATTACTCCGTTACATTACAGTCAACGGGAAAAAATCGTTTGAAGTGCAATTCGATGATGCTACGCCATTTGAAACATGATGGAATTTATATACAACTATTAATCACACTAAAACATGCTTTTTCTAGAATATGGAGAAGGAGGCAACGAATTTACACGGTCACACAAAATAATTTTGCTGAACATTATTCTACGGGGAAAATTCGTTTGCAGTTTAATTTAATGATGTTTCACTATTTCAAACTTAATGACATTTATATGCTGAGGTTTTACAATAAATTCCTCATTTAAAAGTATGATGTGAATTGCGTTTATCTTTCATTTACAGGAACGCACAAAATATATTGGTGACAGTATACGTGCAATAATTACAGTCTGTGTGTGATAAGTGCGTTTTCAACATTGGTTTGTGTTTTTAAATTTAACCAAATTTTTGCATAGTACGTGGTGCGTATAAATGCGGTTGATCATAGACAGGGTTACACAAGGAATTCGTAAGTACTACATATTATGGGAGTGAATTGCTTAGGGTAGTTTTTAATTATGTTACACATTTTCCTGCTGAACTACAGTTAGTAGAGTTATAGAAGTTTGTGGAAAATAAATATATTCATATACAAGGCTACGCAAAGAACAAGGTACATTTTCGTTTATGGTTGGTAAGTGCTGGAAGTTTGTTTTAAGTTGCTTGATACGTTTTTTACCTTAATTAAATTTTTGCTTAATATGGGGCGTGTACAAAAGTCTTTAGATAATATACAGGGATGTACAAAATAATTCGAATGCATTTCCATCAATTTACGAAAACTGATAAATGCGAATTTTCTAAATGAATTAAAGTTTATTACTCTATATAGTATACATCCAAATCTATAGATCATATACAGGGCTGCACAAAATAATCCAACTACATTTTTGACTATGGAAGGTAAATGCTAAAACTGGACTTTTAAATGTGTTATAGGTGTCCTATATTGTTTACTTACATATCTGCTTTCACCTTATTTAGTGGTGAAAATTCGTTACAGTTTTCTGGATACAGTCTGGAGTCAGTTTTCTGGAAAGTGTTTCATAATCTATGCTTGACGCATGATTTTTCGTGCTTGTTTACAATTGTTTTCATTATATATTATTATATTATTATTCAATATATATATATTCTATTTCACGTAATTTTAATGTTATTTGATTAGAATGAATAGAAGGGGAAACAGGAATCTTATTTTTCTTTTCTAGTATTAGAATGTTACTTTAAAAGAAAATTTATCATATTTGCGACGCGACTGACGACTGGGTGATATGGCGCGAATGCGAAGAGGCTCCGATAATATTTGTTGCTAGATTTTCGTTTGTGACAGTAGGATATTTTTTTTAGTGGACCGTTTATTTTATTTTATTTTTTTAGAAATCTAATGCGACTGCGAGATGAATATATTTTTTCATTCTTAGTCAATCAGCATTAGCTTAGGTTTGCAAATTTTTAGTCTTCTATTGTGTGCAAGTCATATTCGCTCTTCATACGAAGACAACGTTAGTGATTATATTTTTAATTGTGAACTCTGCTGATGCTAAGGCTCTGCTCTGCACATTTACGAAGTCACTTTTATTCGTAAGTAGATATAATTGTCATCTATTGTTATTCCGATAGAAAGCAATCGAAGAGTGTTTCAACTTTTCCTATAAAAGTACAGGATCTTTCAGATACCGGTATCAAATTTTTAATTTAAGCTGATTTTCAGGAAAATGAAATATTGTTTAATTAAGGAATAAATTATAAGTTACAATATACACCTATTATAGGAGATATAAAACGTTGTTCGATTTTTCTGCATAGAAATAGTAATTTTTGCAAATTTCATTCATTTTTTTCATAAAACCCACTTCGTTAATGTGTCCATCAGATTTGCTTGTTAGGAGAGAAAAATATTTACATCCTTTTAAGGAAGTATATTTTTATTTGATACCAAACTTCTGTTTTGATAAGATAGAATGTAAATTTCCATAAAATTAATTATGTGCACCGGATGAACAGTTATTTTCACGTACGAAGTTTGTTAAAAATGAGATATTACTTTGAAAACAATTTTTAAATATTATGCAATTTCTTTCGGTATCGGGGTCGGGCGGGCTCGGACTATAATGACACAAAATGTGTCGGGCTCGGGCGGGCTTGGATTTAAAATCATCGGGCTCGGGTGGGCCCGGGCTCCGAAAAGAGATCCCGAAACCAGAATAAATGAATAAATTTGCTTTTATATTTTAGTGGGAAAAAAAAGGGCGGGGCGTAAAAATGAATTTCCATATTTTAAAATAAAAATTAAAAAAAAATTCTGGCGTGAATTCAATATTACAGAAGCATAATTACTTGTCCCTGAAAGGGTTAAACAAATTGTTTAAACCAGAGTTGCCAAGTCTCCGGATTTTTGCACACCAGAATTTTTTTTAGAAAAAATGTTGTTATTTTAAATCGCAAAATGCTCCGATTAAGTAAAACAACATTTTCTGTACTAAATTACTGGTATCCAAAAAGCCGGACACTTGGCAGGTCTGGTTTAAACTTTCAACTAATTGTAAGGAAATAAAGAAGCAGTTAACCCTTTCCGGCATAGTGGTTCCACTCCGGGCACACCTAACTTTAATTCCAAACTTGTATACTGCACCAAGAATATTTTAATAAAATTTTGTTTCTATAATGAAAGCTTAAAATAAGGAGTTCGTATTTTCTAAAAAAGTCGTTTGTAAATTCCGGTGTCAGTCAGCAATTTCTCATTTTCCGAACAGACTTTGTCAGTGCCGTAAAGGGTTAATGATAAAAAAAAAATCTGAAACAAAGAGAGAATAAATTGCCCTACACTTATCTCCCTATATAACAACGCCTCAGCAAAAAAGGTTATCTGAAAAAAAAATTAACATCTTTAAGCTGAGCGTTTTATTTTAAATTCATCAGCAATATTCAATAATTTGATGTTTGTTATGCGTCTAAATTTTTAAACATAGAATTTTTCTCTTGTAGAAATTGAGTAGTTGAGCCAAGTCGAGTTGTCGGAGTATGTTGTAAAGTCTCATTAAAAATGATAAAAAATAGGAAACGACAGCGAATAGTTGAAAATTCTTATTGAAAAACACATTCAGTAAGCATAACATTTTAACACTTTTCAATGCTTTTTAACGTTTAGGAATTCGGATCATCACTCTGTCTATCAGTCTGTCTGTCTGCTCGCGCTCTAGCTCTCTAAATAAACTTCAATTTTTATGTTGTTTTTATGTGAATCGCTCCATGCAAAAAGGGCTTCTGTCACCAAATTGGCAAAATTGAGTTAACCACGGATTTTTGTTCTTATAGTACAGAGTCATGTTTCTATGCAAAAAGGGCTTCAGTTTCACAGCCATACACTATCGAAACACAACTCAATTTTTAATATTCTATACAGAAAGGGCTTCAGTCAGTGACTGAAGTCCTTTCTGCGTGGAATAATAAATGCTTGGAAAATTAAACTTTGTTCTGTATGTAGTGGCAACAGCTATTGGTTTCATTTCTTTTGTTTGTAAACCTGCATTTTCCTTTGTTTATGTCCAAGTGGTGATCGTGAGGTTATGTCTCTACAGTTTGGATGATATTACTGTTTCTAACAATAGAAGTTTATTTTCTGTTGACAAATAATTATATGATATAACGGTTAGTGATTCCGTAAATGAAAGTGACCGAAGTGAAGTTATTGAGAAGAAAAGGATGAGACATGGATCTAAATGTAAAAGAAATGTCAAGAAAGATTCACGTGGCAAAGGTTTAGAGTACAAAGACTACAAGGCCAAAACTCTGCAAAAACAACAGGACCTCCATGGAAGTAAGGGTTTTTCAAGTTTTTTTAGTTTTAAGAGAACTTGACATTTTATTCTCTTGTTAACGTATTATAGGCTATATAATTTAAAGCTTCTTTTTTTTCAGCTGACGGAGATTCAAGAGTTTTGATGGACTATCTGAGTTGGATAAAGTTGATGTGCTGCAACGCATTTTAAACCTTCCATCCATAAATGAACAGGACTTGTTCATTCAAAGCCTGATCGAGCCACATGACGTAAAGAAACGACGTCCAAGACGAGAAGAAGATGTACGTTATGTTAATAAAACGTACACTTACTTACTCATGGTTGGTAGCCAAAGAACACAGGTATGTTACAAAGCATTTTTGTCTTTGCTATCTATTAGTAACAAACGTGTTAAAACGCTGAGAGCCTTTTCTAAAGAAGGTAAAAACCCTAATGATAGAAGAGGAAAGTCACAGAGGCGCTAACAAAATGAGTGTCGAAAACCAAGAAATTTTAAGAAAACATATTGAAAGTTTCCCGACCAAGCTCATCCATTATGCTTGTAAATTAGAAAATATTTGGATGCCAGATTTTGTACTAAGGCTTTATATCACCTTTTGGTCGCTAAACACCCAGGAATTTGTAGTGCTGCATATTTATATGAATTTTTCAATGAGAACTGTAACCTCAGGTTTAGAAAGCCACAGATTGACTGTTGTTCTACGTTACAGGAGCTTAACACAAAGCTTAAAAGCCCCCACTTAAATAACGCTGCCTTAAGAGCAGCAACTGCCGAGTTAATGGTACATAAGAGGCGTGCCAAAAATTTTCATAACAAATTACAGGATGAAGCTACCTTTAATAATGAGCCACATGTCATTTCTTTGTATATGGATTTTATGCAAAATGTATGCTTGCCTGAGATCCCTGTACGAGAAACATTTTACCTGAGACAGACTACAGTGAACGCATTTTCGATTCACGATATCAATAAAAAACAGCAAAAGTATATATATACCTCGAAGGAACAGTAAACAAGACGCCTAATGAAGTTTGTTCTTTCTTCTATGACGTGTCACAGGAAATTACCGAATTACGACTGTTTGCAGATTATTGAAGTGGTCAAAATAAGAATCACGCGTTGTCTAGATTTTTAATGTTACTGACAGACACTCGTCGATTTGAGAAAATAACAATGTTTTTTTTCCAGTAAGGGGCCATTCCTTTTTGCATTGCGATAAGGACTTTGCAACAATAAAGTACGATATCAACAGTTTTGATAAAATTTACACTGTTGACGAAATAAAAGTACTTATAGGAAACAGCAGCTGCAACAAGTTTTTTGTTAAAGTAATTCAAACCAAAGACATTTTGGACTTCAAAGCATTTTGGAAGATGTATTATAAGAAAAGTTGCATATCACACGAAACCTGCTCCAAGAGTGTTCCAAAAGCAAACAAAATTAGATTTGAAATAAGCAATTACCTGCAGTTGTCCTTTCATAAAGTCATAAAGAGAAATTTGGTACAATAAAATAATCATAAGTAAAATCATTGACAGTATAGTGACACACTCATTTAAAATGTTTAAAGACGAACAACAAAAGCCGAAGTTGTCACCAGTTGCAGCATATGAAGACGATAAAGTTCCGATCAAGAGAGCGAAAATCAATGACGTTAGAAATCTTCTGACATACATTTCTAATGAGCACAAAGACTTTGATGAGTTGATCAGATCATACCAGAAGTCGAAGAAGAGTAATTAGTAATTTTTAATTGAAAATAATACCTGTAATTAAATAATTCAATAAAGTGCATATGGAAATATTTGTAATCAAAAAATCTCTTTTTATTTTCATTTGGAGTAATTTTTATACCTAAAACAGCTTTTAAAATAGTCCAAAAGAGTCTTAGCGCCATGTAAGGATTGTAAAACCACAGAAACAGGTAACAAAATAAAATTGTATGCATAAAAGGCTTCATTTTTCATTTACGTACAAAAAGGGCTTCCGTCCACCATTAAAAAAATGTAGCCATGACTATGTGAAACAAAAATTTTTTCTTAAAGGTGTTTGATTGGTATAATAATTGTCTAAAAAGGGAAAAACATTCATTTTGATTGGTTTAATATTTTTTAAACAGCAATGTATTTTTCAGCTTTCTCAAAACCAGGCTTAGTTGACTGAAACCCTTTTCGCATGGAGACATTCATGTGTTATTAAAATTTATCATGACATATTCTCTCTTGAAAACGAAGTATGTGGCATATATAGTTCGTTTACAGAGAAACTCAAAAGAATTCCGTGACATCATGGTCTTTCGAGAAAATCGTTTTCAGTGTAATTTAATGATGTTACATTATTTAAAATATAATTGAATTGATATACAGTTATGAATTGCACTGAAACATGCCTTTTGTAGAATATGGAGTGCAAATCATTTATCATTCAGTTATAAGGTCGCAAAATAATTCAATTACATAATGGAATAAACGAAAAAATTATTTGCAGTGTATTTTAATTATGTTATACATTACTGAGGTTTACTTCAAGATAGAACATGATGTGCATATAATTTATCGTTCATTTACAGGGACATGCAAAAGAATTCGGTAAAAAATAAATGCGTATGAACTATAGTTGTTGGAAGTGTGTTTTAAACTTTGTTTTGCCTAACTAATTTTTTACATACTTCATAGTATGTATAAATTATACAGGGTTACACAAAATAACTCGAAAGCATTGCTGTTTATGGACATGAATCACTTAATGGTGGTTTTTAATTGTGCAATGCATTTTCCAGCTAAATTACATTTAGTACACTAAAAGATGTTTGTAGACTAAAAATAAATTCAAATAACGAGATACATTGCCGTATATGGACGGTAATTGCTGGAAGTGCATTTTGAGTTGTGTTATATGTTTTTTATCTGAATAAAATTTTACAGGTATATATGGGGAGAAAAAATATTTGTAAATAACATACATAGTTGTTCACAAAAATTCGCGTACATTTTTGTTTATTGGCTGAAATTACTGAAAGGGAAATTTTAACATTGTTATTTATGCGTTTTCTAACCGAATTATGTAGCACATATGCAAATCTGTTGATCATATAGAGGGTTGTACAAAGCAATTCGAGTACATTTCCGACTAAATATATAATAAAGGACAAACATGTCCGTGCGTAACGCTGACGTCATTTTTCAAATGGCAACACTGAAGGATGAAATTTAGGTTTTGCAATTTTTGCTAATGCAATTTTTTTAATTCCTAAACATCTCACACTTTTAGTTTTTACACCGTTCATACGAAAAAAAAATCTACTTTCAAATGCAATTTGTTAGAAAACTGTGTTGCAATTTACTCATATATTATAGCATTTAAATAAAATTTCAAGCATGATTTTGGTTTTTAAATCTATCGCTATCGCTTGCAGACGATTACAAAATATTAATCCGTTAACACTTTAAACAATATAAAAACTTCAGCATTTGTTTCCAGCTAATATTCAATAATGAAATTAAAACATCATTAAGCAATCAATAACTTGTGTAAATAAAACGCAAATTGTAAGGACATGTGTAATTGAAATAAGCGCTTAAAATTGCTGAAATTATCAGAATTAAAAAAAATTGTGTAGATAACGATATTTTTAGAAATTTTTTAGACTATTAACTTCTGGCACTTCTTTATTAAATTTCAAAATTTTATTTGAATATATAATCGACATATTTCATATAAAAATGCTCTTTGGTGCTGTTAGTGGACAATCTAAAAAAATTATTAAATGTAAAAAATCTATTAGAGTTTTCAATAAAAAAAAATAAATAAATGGTCTTCACGTATTTTCTATCCCGGAAAGCCCGGGTTGGATGTCCTAGTGTACGATAATGTGTTTCCTAATGTTTTATGCATTTCCTAAATTATTTATTTAAGATATCCTCTTTCACCTTATTAAATGGTAAAGTTTGGTTACAGTATTCAATTCTGGAAATGTTGGAAAGTGTTTTATAAGCTATTATTGACGCATGTTTTTTTCTTTATTTGTATTTAGTGCGAACATGCCTTATCAAATTCAGTTATTATAATTATTTGGCTGAAAAGAATAACATTAATAAGTTTTTATTAAAATTAAAGAATGCGTTATCAGAGTTTTCTGATCAGGAAACCAAGCCATAGTGTAATAATGAAACAAATCTAAGTAAGCAGGAATCGAAAGAGAAATATGAAACGTGTTTTTTAACACCTAAATCCTTTGTCCTCGTCTCCTCGTTAACGATATATAGTCATAAAGTTTGCTAATTTATTTATTTAATTAAGGGAAAAAGGCGTGGTTTTAATTCAGAAATTTTAATAATCAAATTAATATGAAATACAAAACATATTTTCCATAGTAATGTAAAAATAAAAGAAGCCCGTAAAAAAAAATGCTATTGACAAAAATGGCACTGAACCAAAAATTGATTGAAGCGTAGAAATCGTGGCACCAAGAGAATTTCATGAACTTAAAGCTAGTGCAATGATTACAATTATCAACTTCCTGCGAAAAATAAAATTGCAAGGGCAATTCAAATGCAAGTGGCCGAGCTTGCACCAACCCATACATGTAACAAGCATAGCGCATCATTTCGGAATATTGCGGCGTACTAAATTGGAAATGGACAAGTGACTGGAGTTTGAACAACTCTTCCTTCAATCCTATCGACTCCTCCTTCCATCTCATTAAATCAATAAATTAGCAAATTTTAAGACTTTATATCTCGATAACGGGGAGACGAGGGCAAATGATTTATGCGTCAATAAACATAATGCCTTTCGTTTCATAATGGCCTTTCGATTGCTGTTTATTTAAAAAAATTTCATTATTTCACTAATGGCGTTGTTTCCTGGTCAGAATGGTTTATAAGATTGAAAAATATATTTTTTATTTTTGTTTAATAATGTATAATAATATTCCGTCTTTAATAAGGCTGTTAATTACTATGGTTTATTTATGATTATTACTATACTTCATTTTCTTTTTGTATAAATGTTATAACATAAACTATAAAATGACATTATTAAAATTTCTTTCAGACTATTAATTAAGTTCATGAATAAGCCAAATAATGCATAAATCATATTTGTTAATTTATTCATTTATCGAGGTAATCATTTATCGATGCATTCATGTTTTACATATTAACAACTTTATCTATTATTTTAATTTAGTTATTTTCATATAAGAAAAAAATATCGACTAAAAATACGTAGAAAAACGTCTTTCTCTTCTATATTATTGATAAAATATTTGATAATGCATACCCTTCTCTAAACTGGCTCTTAGATTTTAACCTTCCAAAGATCATATGAGTAAAGAAAAAGCATTTAACACCGGATATCGTAGATCAGAAATACATTAAATAATTGAAATTTCTCTAAAAGCGTGTAAAATGGAAAAGAGTTATGCGTGTTCTAGTAATCAAGTCGTCTTATAGATGGTTTGAGGCACTTAAAAGCTTATTAACGTGTTTTTAATTGCCGTACGTCGTGCCACCGGTAGTTGCATGTATTTCTGAATGAGTATACTATGCGAAATGGGGCGTGTCATCATCAATAGTCCCCATTTAGCACGTCTTATATTCAACATATCTACCAGATGTTTCAAATAGTAATATTTTGTGTAGCAGACATTCCGTAAATAAATAAATCAAAAATTACCGTTCGGAAATTCTTGTAGATATTTTCAATAATAATAATAATAAACAAAATCGCTTTAGACAAGATCATGACATCGTTTACATGATACGAATCTCAGTTAACGTGCTAAACTATTCAAAATAACTGTTCCACAATTTTAGGGTCATTGTGGGTTAATAGTTAAATGAAATTTAGTATTTGAAAAAAAATAATATAATATTTCTTACACTTATTACTTATTAAATATCGAAATGCATAAAGACAGCGTTCTTAATCAGGTAGTTAGTTACTTTTAAAATACACTTAAAACTTATCTAGCCGGTGAAACCGTGCAAAATTAAATAACTGCAGCAAGACGCAATTTGTATATAATGAAATTTTTACTTATTCGATTTTCTTAAAGTTAAAATTTTCCATCAAGTTAAAAAAAAAAAGGCTTTTCCTTTTGAAAATCATTGCACGCCTCCTATCTATTGTAGCGCCACATATTGAGACAAAAACTGTATTGTAAAATTTTAGCACTACTTTCTACTTTATATCTCTTCCTCCTTGACTGCCATTCTTCATAAAAATGTGGATTAATTTGACCCCAGTTAAACACGTTTCCAACCTGATTTTTTTTTCTTTAAAAAAAAAAAAAAATTCAAATAAGTTCCGCATAAAAACTTGTAATTAAATAAATTGAAGTATAAATTTTCTTCTTGAAACATGTGTAACCTGGGTTGAATTAAACCACTTTTACGGAAAAATAGTAGGAGGTTGGCAAATATGTTTTTGCTTACGCCGGGTACAATCCTCTAAAGCATGAGTTGCCAAACTTTTAGACCGACGTACCACTAAATCGAAGTTCATACTTCCGCGTAACATCTACTCACAAACGGAAAGCAAAAAAGAAGAACCTGTAAAAAGGAACCTGTCTAAAAGGTAACATATATGCGGACTTTTGTATTTCCGTCTTAGCAGGTTTTATTATATTTAAAAATGAATGATTACATTTCTAAATTGATACTTAGACTGACTGCTTTATAATAACATTCAAGTAAAAATAGTATCATCATTAATTTTTAATAATGCATACAATATAAAAATACAGTGTTTCGATGGAGGAAAAAAGCTACAATACTTAATAAGATATCGGCGCACAAAAATTCATATATTGTTATAGTGGGCTGATGGCACTAATTTGCTTCTAATTTGCTGGCTAATTAAATGGGTGTGCTTGTTTTATCAAGCACAGTTGCCGCATCTCTGGCTCAATATTATGTGGTTTTAGTCATATATCAGATTCGATGTTTAGTTTATTCCTGTACTTGTTTCTAACACATTGACGAACAGTAGGAACAAGTGAAGTTCGAAAATTGACACTATACGTTTTTTGTAATTTTTACAATATTAGAAGTATAGTTTTACTCTTTCTGCTTAAATAAACTTAATTTTGATTAATTCAGCGCCTTTAATTAGGTTGCAATACTCCCTTCTTATATTCTTGTTGATTATTGGATCAAATAATCAATTTGAATTTTTGTATAAGAATATACTGGTAATAATAATTTTTTTTGCCTGTATTTTTCCCTGACCACTAGCCACCCCGCACGTGCATACTGAAGTTGCAACTCGTATAGCAGGTGGAAAACGAACTTCAACCTAAAAAATTATTTCCAAAACATGACACTGGGCTTCTACTTGTACGCCGGTAAATGCACATTTGTGCTGCTATAGGCGTAGTGTCTAAAAATGACCGTTTCGTTTTGGGCGGCTATAGCCGTCATGCCACATTGTGAACTTCGCTTTGGCGGCTATAGCCGCTAGTGTCCGTCAACGTGTTAGTATAATGAAGGGGGGAGGGGCACATTCACAGAGATATCTTGTGCTAAACACAAGTAGATTTTGACGATAATAAACTGTACTCTCATATTCTCGCCAACGAAAATTCTGTTACATTCATCTTTTTGAATGTGGACTCCAGTTATCCATCACAGGAGAGCTGAATAAGCTCACCTCTTTCCTCTCTCAGGAGAGAGGAAAGTGGCAGGGTATCTCAAATGAGAAACGAATTTCTTATACAAAGCCTAGCTAGCGCATTTAACATAGGCTCAATACAACTGTATTAATAATCTGCATACCTTTAAATGCGAGAGTAATGCCCTGCAGTAGGCAAATGCTTGCAATTTTCTTAATACATTTATGTTTATATCATCTCAATACATATGTACCATGCTCAGATCCGCACTGCATACTACAGTTTTTGTTTGATTTCAGATCACCATCTTAAATTAACCTACTCTGTTAAAAACTGATTTCAATGGAATAGAAAGAAACAATACACATTTTGTACAATAGAAGATAAATATTTCTATCAACATAATGAATTAATTTATGAATCATGTTTGAAATAAAACTTTTATTTCAACACCTCCTAGAAGCTTTTCTAGTAAAAACAGAACAATGGGTTATAAATTACACTTGAAATTTTATTTTGTTTTATCTCCTCCTACTTCCAAGCATCCAGTCTTTACCTTCAGAAAATTCAATTTATAAAGCATGTTTAAAAACAGTTCTTCCGCTGCTTAAAAATACTTCATTCATTAATTTTAAAATTAGGACTTTACTAAAAAAATCCAGTTTTTATCCATATAAATCTAATAATTATATTTTTCATTCAGGAAAACTAATTGTTCCATTAGCAATGTGCGAATTTCAGGAAGTCTGCTATAACAAACATATCTCGTAACAAAAAATATAGAAAAAGCGTTTACAGATCCAAAATCGCATTCGAAATTTTTTTTTAATTTTCCAAGTTAATAAAGACAAGTCGTTTTTGATTCCATAATAATATGCTACATTCTGTTCATTATTCTACGTACCAGTATCGGACTTTTGAGTATCAGTAGTCAGAGCTTCGTGTACCATAGTTTGGGGATCCTCTATTCTAAAGTAAATAAGTAACTTAAGTACTGGCTCAAACATGGCGGCTATCGTAGGCGAATATTATTCAGTGATTGTCTGATTCCATGAATTTGCGTGATACTATTTCCGAACAGTAAATTTCACCTAATTTATTTAAATCATGTATTATCATGTTTCTTCATGTATCATCATATAACAAAACTGTTCAATATCATATAATAAAGAATGCTAAAGCAAACATACATTATCTTTAAATACAAATACTTTAATCTTGAAAAGCTGTAACCGATATCTGACAACTACAAATCGAAGCTCATTTACGAAATCTGTGCTCTTTTTCATAATTAATTTCTTTCCAAATTTCTGACGTAAACAATAAAGCAAAATAATTTCTGCAGCTGCTGCTGCTGCAAAAAAAATAATGTTTCTGAAGTGAATAATGTCTTTCAGAAATCAAATATAGCTACATAATTTGTTGGAAGAATCAAGACGCTTTGAAATTTCCTTTATTACATTCATTTATTACTTTATTTGATACAGGATATTGAAAATTAAGTAGAAGAAAACAAATTGTGTAATAAATTCCGTTTCTTGAGTAGAAAGCATTAATTATTCGATAATTTATAAAATCGCTTAAATTATTGTATTTTAATGTCTATTTTATTATAGGACACATGATATATGCATTTTGCACCTGAAAATGATCTAATTTATTTCCTTTTAACAAAATATGTATTCTATAAATATGAAAACTACATAAACGTTTGGAAAATACATATATATGGAAAATAAATACATACATATTGAAATTGCAAGTTTTCAATATAGTGAGCTGGAGCAAGAGAGTGTTATAATTGATAATTCGTACAAGTTGCCATATAAAATTATTAAATTTTCTAGCATGAAACATCTATGTGTTTTAAGAGCCATTCTCCTGAGAACGTTCTAAATAATGTAACAGGATATTCATTAATCCCTTGGAGACGAGCGACACGTATACGTGACGCATAAGATGCTCAGAATCCTCGATTTTTCCCACCAGTTATTTTTTATTGTAAGCTTTGCCTTATTAAATCTTAGCATTTCTGCGATTCAATTAGGCGAAAATTTCTGTTTTAAAAAACCAGTGGTAAAAGATTAAAAATTCTGTAAAAGACGCTAGTCGTGAAGGGGTTAACAAAGTAATAGCAATTGAAATAAAAAAAAATATTATAATATAAATAACATATCTGCCATTTTCCCACTAATCGTTCGTAAAATCTGGGTTACGGAAATCCTGGAGTTCCAGGTTAAACACGTTTTGAACCAGAAATTTTTTTAATAAATGTAATTAAATAATCTTCTAGCGTACTCTTCTTTGAAAAGCCTTCCGAGTTAACATCAAATGGATTCATGAAAAATTTAAAATAATGTCACTTAAAATAAATTTTCTGTTTCGAGAAATTTTTAATTTGAGTCATATAAACGTACATTTTATAAAGACATTATTGGAGCTTGACAAGTATGAAATAGGGTAACCGATGTAGAAAACTAAGTAATGGAAAAAAATATAAATAAGCGCTTACAGAGGCAAGAGCTATTAAACTTAGAGTATGCGCAGTACATGTTACATTTGTTAGCGCTCAATAGCGCCACCATTGTCCGTTCCGATTAATAATTCAATTTCACTTTGATTTTTCCGGTGTGTCCTTTTTCTTTTTCCACTATGCGATAAGACATACTACTTTGTAAAATGACGCTATTTTCAGATAGCTAAATTTGTAACATTCATCGGCTCCGGATTAACACATATATATATAATGGCTTTGATAGAGGCTGATAAATTATGTCCGTGTTCTGTCACAGACAGACTTTGTACCATTTACTACGTCTAGACATCAAGATGATTTTAAATATGTATAACACTTAATATATTGTATAATTACTTAATTTTTGTATAAATACTTAATTTTTTGCATAAGGGATAAAGCTCATTAACATTAACTCACTGAACATATATTTGAGATGTCACATGAAATTTAGTTTTTTTGTAGTTTTCTCAAAATTGTGATTTCTATTATATTGGTACACTTAATAGTATATAAATATTCCATAGTTATTAATGTTAACTAAATCTAAATAATAAACGGATTTGTTGTGACAGTGGATGAAGTATGGCTTTATTTAAGTGGATGTCACAACAAAATAAAGTTTTTTTTTTCAATCAATGAAAGGCAACCCCCCCCCCTTATGAAATGGCTTCGTGAATGAAAAGAAATACTTCTGAAAGGATTCATGATTGCTGATGAATTTGTTTGAAAAAGTACAGTATAAAAAAAAAGATATAATTTAACAAATTACAATAACCATTGGGAAAATGTTCCGAAAGTTTAAAAAATAAATAAATAAAAAAGGCTTTCGGAACATTTTTCCAATGGTGTCATACCCCCACAATTATAAATATGCCAAGGTTGCAGTTATGATTTCGCCAAGATAATCTCAAAGCTTATATATGCATCCAAATATACGTATATATATATTCCAAACACTCCTACATGTGCCATATACGTCATAATACACACATTTTTAAAAAAACCGTACTTTCGAGTTATAGCGACCCCCACAATTATGATTATGCCAAGGTTGCAGTTATGATTTCACTAAGATCATCTCAAAGCTTATATATGCATCTTATATACGCATATATAAATTCCAAGTACTCCGATATGTGCCATATACGTCATTATACACATATTATTTACGTCGTACATACAGGGTTCGTACGGCTCCTGGAATTTCGTGACCAGGAAATTCTTCGGTACCAGTATTTTCTTACAGAAAATCTCTCCTTCAAAAAAGGCGAAGTTTCGCGAGTTTAACCTACATTTCCTTTTCTACAGAGAAAATACTGGTGAAACTCCTGGAAAAGTCCCTGATCCGTACGAACCCTGTATATACATCATATACACCAGGGGTGCAAAAATCTAGGCGCCAATGGGCTGATTCCCACCACTAAATTTTATTAGTATTCTTCGTCAAATTTTATTAATATACTTATGTCATATATATACATCATATACACATGTCATATATATATACATCATATACACATGTGATATATATATACATCATATATGCATCCTATATGACTATAACTTGGCCATATTCGTCAAGAAATGTTATATATATAAATCATAAATTATTATAACATCATATATGCTTTATAATTTGGCGATAAATCTTGGTCACTTGGCGATTCATCCTTGGGGGCCGCTATAACACGAAAGTACCAAATTTACAATATATTAATGAAAACAGAAACAAAAATATTTTAGTCCTTTCTACAATAACTTTAACTATTGTTTAGATTTATGTCTGAGCTAAAGGTATTTTGAGGAAATTAAAGTTGAAGAACACGTTTTTTGCTTTATAAGACGTTTTCTCATCCGACATCAATTTTTGAATTCGGATTCTTTTCATATCTGATAGTTTGCATCTACCCTTTTTGTAACTTTAACATTTTTGTAACGATTTTATGCATTTCTATTCCCTGTTCAAAGGAAAATTTTTCTAAAGTTACAGAATTCCGTTAAAAACTGTTTAGATAGTAAAATGCGAACATCATTAGGTCCATTCTCGACCGAAAGCAACAACCATTTTCCCAATGATTAATAATTAATACACCCCAAAAATGTATTCCCCAAATTGTCGCAGAGAAACACGAAAATAACCATTCGATTATATTATTATACCTTCTTTCAATTTATGTGGAAAAATGTGCTTAGAAAGTCGTCTCATACAGAAATTGTACCGAATTAAGAAATTTTCAATATGAACATCCAATTTTGACAGCATAATTAGATTTTTCAATTCATTTTAACTTTGGATGCCAAACAGTAAGTCATTCAGCCAAACAATTTAGGATCTACGAAGGTTTAAAGTTTGGAACATATAATGTTTTTCGTTTTAATTGCTGCAAAGATTGGAATGCATGCAGTTTTTAAAGCATAAAATCCAAATCTACTTGACAGATCCAATTTTGCATTCGCATAGCTGAAGCTTCTAGAAATGTATTCCTGTTAAAAATTTTATACGCTGCAATTTATAGTTTTCTCGAAAATATAAATATTTTAAAAGAGATATATGCAGAATATTCAAGAAAACTTACAAACACCAATGTAGAACAAATTGTATGAAAAGATACATAGTTAAAAAAAATCAAATTTTGAGAAAACTGAGTTTAAAATATATGAAAAAAAACTTATTCAAAATAAGCCTGCTCTATTGTATTATCATTTCTTTCTTTCTGTTGAAAAACATTCCATTATAGTTTGCAAATTTTGTCGGTGTGTTACGTAGATTCATTATGCTACAGTAGTTCAGTTTCTGCTCCTTTTCCAGTAGATCTCAAGGAATAAATTGAGGCAGTTGAAGAGGTTGACCAGATGTAAGCAAACAGAATTGTTTAAAACTTTCAAACCTCTCGTTTCAGTAAAAACAAAAGTAATACATCGTTAAAAACGAAAGATATAGAGGATTGAGAATATTAAAAAAATCTCAAAATTTGTATTTTCAGATTTTTGCTTTCCATATGCCCTTTAACATATCTTACATTATTTAGAAAAATAGTTCAGCTTTCTGATCGATAAACAACACATAAACAAACACTGCTCTGAAAAGGGCTAAATATAAAAATATACGGCCAATATTTCCCTTGTCACATTTCCTGGTACCCGTATAAGATTTACTGGACGTTCAGCACCTGTGTCTGCAAGAAAAAAAAGAAACAATTAATGCCATCAGCAGGGCCTGATTACCTACGGAGCATACTTCATCCAGAAAAAAGAATAGAACATTTTCCCTTATTCAGAGCAGTAAGCTACACTGATAGGACGTTTTAATAACACGAAAATTTCTATTAAATTTTACTGGTGGAAGTGTAATACTTTAAATCGGTAATCAGGTCCTGGCTATCAGGGGGATTTTACGTAGCAAATTTCGATAACTTTTAATTAGGTCATTACGGAACACATCAGGGAAAACAAATCTTGTTGCCTAAATTTCGCAACAAATCACTGACAGCTTAGGAAAAAATCTCATTATCTTATTTCTTTCAAAGAAATCACTCTAATAAGCTCCTGAGCTATTTGGAATATGAAAAAAGTATATTGCAGATTTTTTTTTTCTGTAGATATTTAGTACATACCAACTGCTGTAACTGTTCAACTGTTTTATTTTCTGTATTATCGATTATTTGAAATCAATTTTGATTCCTTCCGGAGCCCGAAATATGGACATCAGCGAAGAGATATGGTGGAAAGCAAAAGCATATATAATGCTAAGGGACAGTTGAAAAAAAGGAAAGTTTTTACACAGAAAATACATTTATACTAGAAAAATAAAATAAACAGTGGTGGCCAAAATTTTGGACATTTTTTGAAAGTTTATGTTTTTCAAATTTGTGTGCTTGTAGAATATATTAATTTTCACTTAAATACAAACGTTTATATATCAAATTGAAGGTAATTTAATGTGAAATTTAATAATAAAAACAGTATTACAATATCTGTATTACAAAAAAAGTTATGCTCAGTTTAGTAGAACAAAGAAACACAAATCGTTTTGAATAAGGAGGTGTTTTGTAATAAAAGCGTACTAGCCAATCACAAACACTATTCTGAGGACCAATCAAATGTCTTTAACTATAGTTTAGGTTATTTGGATGGTAAAAGAGTTATTGTTGTGGAAATATTTTGTGGAATGATGCATACTAGTACAATTAAATAGAGTATTGCTGTTTTTGAATATTTAAAGTCTTTTTTATTAATTAAACTAATTTTAAACAGTGTCATCAACAAGAAGAACTAATTGGACATCTACAAAAACAAGCCGAATTGTCATATTGAGAGAAAATGGCCTCTCTTATGCTGAAATTGCAAGACAAGTTGGTGGATCAGTGACTTGTTCTGGTGTACGAAAGTTCTGTTTACGTTATGAAAAAACGAAATCAGTGGAAAATAAGGCCAAATCAGGCCGAAAAAAATGCACAAGTGCTACTGCCGATAGAAAAATTAAACGGCTATGCCTTCAAGATAAATTTTTTTTATCAGATGTCATTAGATGTGAAATGAATGCAGCGGGTATTGCAGTAAGTTCAAGAACAATAAGAAGAAGGTTATCAGGATTTGGACTACAAGCTAGAATTCCCAGAAAAAAACGTATTTAAATCAAAAGCAACGCAAAAGCGAGTTAAGTGGGCAAAATAACACATTAAATGGTCAGAAAATCAATGGAAGCAAGTAATCTGGGAGTAAGAGTAAAATATCGCTCTTTGGTAGTGATGGTAGAAAATACGTGAGACGTAGAGTAGGAGAAGCACTTCATCCTGATTGCATTGAAGCAACTACAAAAAATCCAACAGATGTCATGATTTGGGCATGTATGTCTGCAGATGGTGTGGGCTGAATTCAAGTGATTGATGGCATCCTGATAGCCAAAAAATACATCGAAACTGTCCTGGAACCAAAATTGATACCTTCCATCAGGGATCTCTTCCCCAACAACGCACCATTTATTTTTCAGCAGGATTCAGCTCCATGCCACACAGCAAAAGTATGCAAAGCATGGTTTCAAAATAAAGGCATAGATATATTACCACGGACAGGAAACAGCCCTGATCTCAATCCAATTGAAAATTTTTGGCGACTTTTAAAATTCTTGTACGAAAAAACGTCCATCCAATAAAAGACAACTTTTTGAAGCTATAATTGATTCTTGGCACCATGTGATTACGAAAGATGAACTCCAAACACTCGTTCACTCGATGAAAAGACGCTGTGAAGCTGTCTTAAAAAATAAGGGTTATCCTACTAAGTATTGATTGTGTAAGTATCACTTAAAAAAAAATGCAAATCTATGATAGATCTTACTATTAGTTGCATAACATTTTGTAATACAGATATTGTAATACTGTTTTTATTATTAAATTCGACATTAAATTACCTTCAATTTGATATATAAACGTTTGTATTTAAGTGAAAATTAATATATTCTACAAGCACAGAAATTTGAAAAACATGAAACTTTCAAAAAATTTCCACAGTTTTGGCCACCACTGTAATTTAGATTTAGTATTTTACGATACATTTGTTCTCAAATATTCAGCAGTATAACGTGCAGCATTCACGTAGTAAAGTTGTCAACTACGATAAATTTAAGATCCTACTAGGACGAGAGAAATAATGTAGTCCCTATCATTTGCCAGTGAACTAACTGATGATGTAGTCACAAGATGCCGGCTGTTCTTTTATTGCATCGAATTAATAGGTCCTGGTTAACGCCGGAATAAACAACTTCCGCCAGCATATTTGAATTGAAATTTTTGCGTCATTCGTGTCACATCTCTGTCAAAAACAAAGCAAAATGTTCTATGCGTTTTTAATGGTGGAAGTTTACTCCGGCGGCAGTATAATCCTTTCACAGGAGTATTATTTATGTTGTCACAATATGTAGGAACCGCGGAGAGAGAGAGGGTGACTATCGCCGTAGTAAACTTACCACCAGGAAAAAACAGATACATATTTTGCTTTTATTATTACAGAAATTCTGCAAGAATAAGAAGTTTAAATAAGGAGAAAATTTCAATTCAAATTTACTGGTGGATTCTTGCCATGGTTAATCAGCCCCTGAGGAACATGTTACAGTTGAAGTGTCACCATTTTGAGGATATGCCAATTCCTCTTTATTCATAGTTCCATGTCACTAAAAGAGTTTTTCTTTAACCCATCGCCTGTGACGCCCGAACTCAGCAAATGCGCCAATTTTAGAATACCCGACCTGAGTTCGGGCAAGAGAAAAATCAGTGTTTCAATTCCGTGAAGATGCAACTCAATTCGGGCAACGCATAATATGTAATTTACCATTTTCCCAATAGTTGGCGATACTATCCTGAGAAAAGTTCGACAGTTTCTTGCCATTTGTCGGAATTTTGTACATTTAGTAGTTATTTCGTTTAATTAATTTTTTTAAATAATCTATTTCTAACATTTTGATGATAATAACGAACAAAATTAAAGATAATTTTTTTTTAATTTTTGGCACGTTTTTCTCAAATATATTCCACAGGCAAGGGGTTAAATTTTGCATTACACTCTTTAAAATATCTTTGCTTAAACAATGCTTAATTGGAGTGAAAATTATCACCTGCTTTTAATATGCTACTATTTACTACTACTCAAGATGTTTACTACTCTTACCATATGTTTAACACTTTAAAGTGCGATGATACATTGTATATACTTTTAAAAATAAAATTTTGGTTTTATAATGCAAGTTAAGAAAAAAAAAATACTTTTTTCAAACCAATTCGTTCGAAAATATTCGTGGTCTTCAACCATTTCAACATTTTAGTAACAAAATTACTTTGCCACTGAAAGGATCAACAATTTTGTTCGTTTGTTGGTATAATTAGAAAATGTATTATTTCGTACAACTATCTTTTTACTCTATTTTGTCATATAGTAGTTTATTTAAGAAAAAATTTCTATTTGACCCTCTATCAATTTAAATAAAAAAATAAGATGTTCTTATCTAACAATTAAACTAATTTTAAAGTATTTTTTAAAATATCAATTTATTTAGCAAATTAGGAATTTATGTATACTTAAAATTATATAAGTTGCTTTCGTTTTTGATTTAATGAGGTCTAATAAAATTAATAATTTTATTTATTTGATGCACTTTAATAAAGTATTGCAACAAAATTTATCCTTATATATTTATCACTGTCAGTATTTTATTAAATGCACTCTAATTGATGAAATTTTCGATGACAAATACACTTAAAGGCCTATAAACGCAATATAATGTCAATAAATGATATATATATATAGGTGTGCATTTTTTAATACTTCATGGGAAAATCCATAATACGTATTTCAAGAAAGCGAAAGCTTAAAATGAAATTTGAAATATAACTTTTCTGTCCTATATCATTGTCGATTTTCTTATCGAAAATAAATAGTTTTGGAAAACAGTATAGTATTAAAAAACATTTTACTAACACTTCAGAAAAGAGACATTTATCAACTTTTCATTTCTTAGAAAATCTATCGACAAATAACGTATACTTAACATTTTAAAATCTTATATTTTGATAAAATGGTTAAAAATTAATAGGCTAAAGTAGTAATTTGAGTTAAATATTAAGTTATTGAAATAATTTCATTAGAGAAATGAAGTCTAGAGCAGCGGTTAACAAACTTTATTGTTACGCGACCCACCTTAAACTTTTATGGCATTCCATTTATATTTTTGTCTTGTTGTGCCACTTCCTGATTTTCTGTTAGCCCTCGCCTGTACCAATTTCTTTTATTACTTTTTATCCTTGCCTCTCTGCTTTAAAGAGGTAACACATATTGGTTGCGCTTGTTGAAGAAAGACCATCTTATTTCGAAATGCGTTGGTCATTTCATTCATTTATATGGTGTTTTTAAGAAGTTTTTGTTTTTTTATTGTGTTCTACTGCTGTCTTTAAAACATTTTATTAGGTAAATACACTAAAACTTCCTTAACGGACATTTCCGAAAAGCGGACACCACTATAACGAGCACTTTTTAAATCCCCAAACTTTATGTGTATGTATGTTTTTATCTCTGAAAAGCGGGCTGCTCCAAGTAGCGGTCAAATTCTCCGATCCCGAGATGGCCGCTATTCTGAAGTTCTACTTTATTGAAATCAAGTATTGGCTAAACATTTACACCAAAAAATAACCTGATGCAATATTGGTATTATTGGGTTGTTCGGAAAATTCCTTCCGTTTTGGAAAACAAACACGCAACGGAAAACTCTAGCATTTAATCATTAGACCACTGGTTCCCAAACTTTTGGGCTCGCGGAGCTCTTATTGGTAAGAATTTATAAGGCGGAGCCCCTTAACCCCACAGTACTCTATGGTTTACAAATTAATGTTTTTTATGCCATTGGAGCAGAGAAAGATCTGCTGGATAAGAGTCTGAACCAGTAGTTTCCAACGTGGGGCCAAGGTTGTCAGTTTGGCCCTTTTCTTGATACAGAAATTCTGAATTCATACTAGAAATTTTAAAAATAAAATTTTCTATTATTTAACCCTTTAACAGTTTTATTTAATATTACTATTATTGGACATATTAAATTAAAAACAAGGACTAAAAACCACTTTTTTGTATTAAAGCATCTGCCTTGTATAATCGAGATATGTCCGCCAAATACAGCAAAAATTATAGTTAAAAATGTGTGGTTTCTGAAAGCTTTTAGTAATGAAGTAAACAAACTCTTCTTACCCGAGCGACGTTCGAGCAATACTGTTTAGGGGTGAATGACATCCATTTTTAAAATAAAAAATATTCTCTCGGGATTTCCAGTATGAACTCGGAATTAAAGATCAAAATGGTAACCCTGTCTGCGTCATACATTGCATTGGAGCTTACGTGAGACTATTATTATTTATGGCGAAAACCACACACACACGGGAAAAAAAGTAAGTTGTACAGTTATCTTTTACAGAGAGAGACCTGTATAATCCCAATAGGCGACTCGCAAAAAGAAAGAAAATGCGTATTCCCAGTCACCCATGAGTATTTATGTAACATGCTTTCGCTAGTCCCGCCCACCCGTAACAGAATCATGCGATTACGGATTCTTTTTTCGTTCTTTACGTTTCTAGTACTTCTAAACCTGCAACGAAAACGAATCGTCTCTGAGCTTCTTCTTTTGAACCATTTAAAAAAAAAAAATTTTTTAATTTAGAAGCAGATCATCGTTTTACTGTTTAAGTGGGTGGGTTAAAAACTATAACCTGTATTGTTAGGTGCAGCATCGTTCACTTTTTGGGATGTTTTATTTGAAGTAATTAGCTATTAATTATAATTTTGAAAAGAAAACTTTCTTTCACCATTGTTTTTGCATCAAAATAGATATATGATTAAAAACTACACATGTTAAAATAACTGCAACTAGTAGAAAAACAAAATGGGATATATGGGTGGGGTTAAATTTATATCAGGGCAGGTACTCATTGATCAAAAGGCTAAGCAAGGGGTGGAGCTAAGCAAAAGTTTAGATTGTTATTGTGATGAAAAATGTAAAGGACCAATCTATATTTTTAAATTGCTACAGCCTTATTTCTGATGGGAAAATGTGGTATCATAACATAAGAATCTTAGCCAATGTCGAGACCATTTAAAACAAAATTTTAAAGAGGGGTTGTTAAGTGATACAAAATGTTTAAAAAATGAGTTTTCAACAACATACATTGCTTTAAAAATTAAGTACAGTTATGAAAAACAGTATAGAAAATTTAAATATATAAATAACATAAACAGATTAAAGAAATTAAAGTTATCTATACTAATATTATAAAGTAGTAAAGATTGTTTGTTTGTTTGTTTGTTTGTAGGGGGTAATCTCTGGATCTACTGAAGCGATTTCAAAAGTGATGGTGGCAAATTGATGGTGACAATCCTTGCTCCAACATAGGCTATATTTCATGTCGGTGCCATTAACCCCAGGGGGGTACAGGAGCGAAAAACATTCTAAAATTTAGATTTTTTTTATACTGAAAGAGCTAGAAACATGAAATTTGGCATGATAGTTACTTAAAAGATGTAAATGCTCTCTAAGAACAAAAAAAAAAAATCGAAATTTAAAAGGGTGAAATGAGCGAAAAGCGTTCTAAAAACATTCTAAATTACAATTTCTATGGAATCTCTAGAACTACAGAACCATTTTCAAAAGTAATGGTGGCAAATTGATGGTAACAGACTCTGATGTAACATATTCTATATTTTATGTCGGTGCCAGTACAACAGGGGGGTGCAAGAGCAAAAAACGTTCTAAAATTTCGATTTTTTATACTGAAGGAGCCAGAAACATGAAATTTGGCATGATAGTTACTTATAAGATGTAAATGCTCTCTAAGAACAAATTCTATTAAAATTCGAAATTTAAAAGGTGAGACATGAGCGAAAAACGTTCTAAAAACATTCTAAATTGCAATTTCTATGGTATCTCTGGAACTAGAGAACCGTTTTCAAAAGTGATGGTAACAAATTAATGGTGACAGTCCCTGCTCCGACATAGGTTATATTTTATGTCGGTGCCACTACCCCCAGGGGGGGTGGAAGAGCAAAAAACGCTCTAAAATTTCGATTTTTTTTATACTGAAGGAGCTAGAAACATGTAATTTGGCATGGTAGTTACTTATAAGATGTAAATGCTCTCTAAGAACAAATTCTAATAAAATTCGAAATTTAAAAGGTGTGACATGATCGAAAAACGTTCTAAAAACATTCTAAATTGCAATTTTTATGGAATCTCTGGAACTACAGAACCGTTTTCAAAAGTGATGGTAACAAATTGATGTTAACAGTCCCTGCTCCGACATATGCTATATTTTATGTCAGTGCCACTACTGCTAGGGGGTGCAGGAGCGAAAAACGTTCTAAAATTTAGACTTTTTTTTATACTGAAGGAGCTAGAAACATGAAATTTGGCATGGTAGTTACTTATAAGATGTAAATGCTCTCTAAGAACAAATTCTAAAAAAATTCGAAATTTAACAGGTGTGACATGAGCGAAAAACGTTCTAAAAACGTTCTAAAAACATTCTAAATTGCAATTTCTATGAAATATCTGGAACTACAGAACCGTTTTCAAAAAAGATTGTAACAAATTGATGGTGACAGGCCCTGCTCCGACTTAGGCTATATTTTATGTCGGTGCCACTACTCCCAGGGGGGTGCAGGAGCGAAAAACCTTCTAAAATTTCGATTTTTTTTTAAACTGAAGGTGTTAAAAAAATGAAATTTAGCATGGTAGTTACATATAAGATGCAAATGCTCTCTAAGAACAAATTCTAAAAAAATTCGAAATTTAAAAGGGTGAGATGAGTGAAAAGCGTTCTAAAAACATTGTAAATTACAATTTCAATGGAATCTCTGGAACTACACAACAATTTTCAAAAGTAATGGTGGCAAATTGATGGTAACAGACTCTGATGTAACATATTCTATATTTTATGTCGGTGTCACTGCCACAGGGGGGTGCAAGAGCGAGAAACGTTCTAAAATTTCGATTTTTTTATACTGAATGAGCCAGAAACATGAAATTTGGCATGGTAGTTACTTATAAGATGTAAATGCTCTCTAAGAACAAATTCTAAAAAAAATCGAAATTTAAAAGGGTGAGATGAGCGAAACGCGTTCTAAAAACATTCTAAATTACAATTTCTATGGAGTTTCTGGAACTACAGAACAGTTTACAAAAGTGATGGTGGCAAATTGGTGGTGACAGTTCCTGCTGTAACATAGGCTATATTTCATGCCGGTGCCACTACCCCTAGGGGAGTGCATGAACGAAAAACGTTCTAAAATTTCGATTTTTTTTATACGAAGGTGTTAGAAACAAGAAATTTGACATGGTAGTTACTTATAAGACGTAAATGCTCTCTAAGAACAAATTCTAAAAAAATCGAAATTTAAAACTGTGAGATGAGCGAAAAGCGTTCTAAAAACATTCTAAATTACAATTTCTATGGAATCTCTGGAACTACAGAACCGATTTCAAAAGTGATGGTGGCAAATTGATGGTGATACTCCCTTCTTCAACATAGGCTATATTTTATGTTGGTGCCACCAATCCCAGGGGGTTGCAGGAGCGAAAAACGTTCGAAAATTGCGACTTTTTTTATACTGAAGGAGCTAGAAATTTGAAATTTGGCATTGTAGTTATTTATAAGATGTAAATGCTCTCTAAGAATAAATTGAAAAAAAAATGAAATTTAAAAGGGTGAAATGAGCGAAAATCGGTTTAAAATCATTCTAAATTTCTATGGAATCTCTGAAACTACAGAACCGATTTCAAAAGTGATGGTGACAATCCCTGCTCCAACATTATCTTTAATATAAAGCTATGCGTTGCTGACGACTGGGTTTTTTGCTAATCTTTGCCACAGATTAATCTCGGAAAATGAAACATTTGAAGCTACTGAATAAAAGAATAGCTCGAAAAGTATTTGTCAGAAAATTGTTAGACAAACTGCGTTAGAAAGGTAAAAAAATGTATATTTCTTGATATAAATTTCAAATCTAATGATTATGCCATTTTTCAAACATTGAATTTCAAAAATTACCAAATTTCAGAATGGAGTACCATAGCGAATCCTTCACGTGTAAAAAGATAATGATAAGGGCGACGTGTCCTTACGTGTATATTGGCAATAGCACGAGTTACAAATTATAGTAGCCTTATTATTCTATTAAAATATAAAATTGAATTATGTAATGTCAATATTTTGTTTGATTAAAGGTTCGTTAAGAGAAATTGACCAGCGTAGCTTGCTAGTATATATATATAAAGAAATGTATATACACATTACACACAAATGTAAAATGAATATAATGAGGGGCTTTAAATGATACAAGATGTTATAAAAAAGATATTTTAAGCAATAAACATTGTGATATGAATAGGCGGAGCTCCAAAGAACAAAACTGTTTTCCCTTGTGTTCAGACAGCAGAGATAACAGCACTGGCGCGCCTTAGCTCTTTCGATTCACGTTGTGCATTCGATTCAGAATGCTATTTCTTGTAGCTTATTTTGAATCGAATTTTTAAAACACATTAAATGCAAAAACATAAAATAAACTTCAACCATAAATATTATATTGAAAATTAATACATGTATATTGCAAATTTTTATATGATTTACAATATATATATTATAGTATTTTTCAACCCGGTGATTGATGTATTTAGTTTTGACACACACATACACACACACACGAATAAGTTCTACATATTTTAGAAAATTTTCCCTTGCAATTTGCTAATTTCTTTCATGTTTTGTTTATTTTTCTGGAACGCCGCGGAGCACACTTTGGGAACCTCTGCATTAGACATTAATTCCGATAACTAATGTCTAATAATTGACGGTAAGAATTTTCCGGTTCGAATAGGTTTTCACAAACGCAGGGAACATTCTGAACAACTTAATACTTTTTTGATATTTCAAAATGAGAACAAATAAATATGATTTTAACACAATAAGGAATCCATGACAGCGTGCTATTATTGATGCGAGTAATTTTTAGATAAATCTCTTTTCACGCATTCAAGTCATCCAGATTGTTGTTCCTACTTTTTTATTTAAAAATCTTTTATCTCTTGCTTTATATTTTTCATGATAAATGAAATATTTTTTATAAAAGTGAATTTTGACTTGTAGATGTATTTCTATTAGTAAAATATAGTACATAAGTACTCAGAAATACATCTAATATGATAAAATACGTAATTAAATACGATAAAATCAGCTATTGCGATTAAAATTTCATATTACAGTGCTTTTTCACTTACAGATGTATTTCGATTATTAAAATAGCGTACTTATTTAAATACGATAAAATGAGCTACTTCACGATTAAATTTTTATATTACAGTGCTTTTTAATATTTAAAGTTTCATTTCAATGCAATATTATCAAATACTACGTTAATGTTTTTGTAGGTTACTTGATAAAAACTTGACGGAAAAAAAATACTATAACAATACCAGTAAAATAAGCTTCTTTATAATTTAAGAGGGAGATAGTATGAAACAGTCTTTCAAAAACTTTATTTAAAAGGGTTTTTTTTACCCCATTGAAGTACAGTATTATTTTCGATGCAAACTCCAAACAAACAATCCGTAAATAACCGTGTAATGCAACTCAGTTCGATATTACTGCCACATTCACCACAGCAACAAAGAACATTTTATGAACCTATGAAGTATCATACAAATAATATATTCCTACGTCTGTATTATATTCAGTAAATAAAAGAACATAGTAAATAAAGCACACATTTCTCCCGCTGTGACAAAGTAACCAAGTGAGCTCCTATGAGGATGTGCATTGCATCTGAATTCGAATCTGCGAAATTCGACGTTAAAAAAAGTTTTAAAACGTTTAAATAAATAGTTTTAAAATGTCCTCTTTAATCAATGTTCGTTTCAAATCGACATCTTCTAAAACGCAACCATTGTTTTAAGCTATCCTATTTTTATGTAAAGACGGAGAATTTTTTTTACAATAATAATATACAAACTGCAGATGAGGCAGATTTTTAATGTTTTCAAGTGTAATTTATTTGTATGGTTTCTTCGGTTCCTTTCCACAATCAGGATGATTATCACTTTTCCACAATCGGAGATCTCTCTTATACAGTGAAATACCAAATGGATCTTTGAAAAAAAAAACAATAAAATACAATTCCTAGCATATTATGATGCAACACATACAAGGTGAAGAAAAACTATTGAACAATATTGGTATTATACCTGTTTTCAACTAGAATTTTGGGGTCGACTTATATGTGATTATATACGGTATATATTTTATTAACACGTTGACGGACACTTGCGGCTATAGCCGCCAAAGCGAAGTTCACAATGTGGCATGAGGGCTATAGCCCCCAAATCGAAACGGTCGTTTTTAGACACTACGGCTATAGCAGCACAAATGTGCATTTACCGGCGTACAAGTAGAAGCTCAGTGTCATGTTTTGGAAACAATTTTTTAGGTTGAAGTTCGATTTCCATCTGTTATACGAGTTGCAGCTTCAGTATGCACGTGCAGGATGGCTAGTGGTCAGGGAAAAATACAGTAAAAAATGATATTTACCAGTATATTCTTATAGAAAAATTCAAATTGATTATTTGATCCAATAATCAACATAATTTTTTCTATAAGAATATACTGGTGCTTATCATTTTTTTTACTGTATTTTTCCCTGACCACTAGCCCCTTGACGTGGTTGTGAAGGGTTTAGTGCAACCTTAATTAAAGGTGCTGAATTAATCAAAATTAAGTTTATTTAAGCAGAAAGAGTAAAACTATACTTCTAATATTCTAAAAATTACAAAAACATATAGTGTCAATTTTCGAACTTCACTTGTTCCTACTGTCCGTCAATGTGTTAAATGCTAATAAAATATTCACAATACTTAAAGTTCTTATTGATTAATTTATTCCATTTCACATGATTTAAATACAGAGTTTCTCGATTAAAAACAAAACTTAATTTGTTTACCTATAAAAGAGGAAGCTGATAACTCTTAATTAAGCACAATTCATTTAGAGAAGAAATTGTTTGAATGAATACATTCTAAATACTTCAAGACTCTTCGAAATTTCTTTAAGACATTCGCCATAATTAAATTAAAATTTTTCTTACTAACCAAATTTTACGGAAATCAGAGTATCATTATGTATGCAAAGATGTTTAATGTAAACACTTAGGGTTGTTTATGTAATATTTCTGATTGAATTACCTCAATAATTCTTAATTAACATTTAGTTTAGATTACTCCATTAAATTATTGAGTTGAAAACATTGAAGGACCCGTATACTTACATTTGTTTGACATGAAAAAAACTTATTTTATGTTAGAATTGCAATTAAATAATTCAATAATTTTCATCAAGAAGTCTTTGTGAATATACCTTTGATAATTACAAATTCAATACAGTTCTTTAGAGCAGTGTTTTCGAATCTATGGTACGCTAAATTTCTATTCTGAATGGAGTATAATAAGAGGTGTAGTAAAAGGAAGTAGATAAAGTAGAAGTTGGAGTAAAGTTGTAGTAGGGGTAGAAGTAGTAAAGTAGACAGGGTTCGTACGGATTAGGGAATTTTCCAGGAGTGTTACCAGTATTTTTTTATAGAAAAAGGAATCTAGGTTAAACTCAAGAAACTTCGCCTTCTTTTAAGCAGATATTTTCTGTAAGAAAATACTGGTACCGAAGAATTTCCTGGTCACAAAATTCCAGGAGGCGTACGAACCCTGAGTAGAGGTTGGAGGGAAAAAATATCTCTCTTCACACACTTTTCTCAGCCAATGAAGAAATGAAATCTATCGAAAAATATTTTCCTTTGTTGCAGGGTTCTTAAGGGCAGAGCAATATCACGAATTCTTTAAAACAAATGTTAGTTGTATCAACACAGTGATGACCGGCAATGTTGTATGGAATCTAGGTTTGTACATTAACACTTTGTTGACCGCTCACGAGTATAATCGTGTTTTAAAACGTACACGGTTGACTAATGGCGTGCCCTGAATACCTAGTTTCGCCTACTCATTTTTTCTTGCGTAAAAGTTTGGTAAATTTTGATCCGAACGAATACGCATTTATATCATGTAATTGAGATATTTTATTAGACTGTATTGAATAGATGAATTTTGTATAAAACACACTATCTACTAAGGCATAAGTTCGATAAATTTATCTAGAAATCGAACCAATGTTTCATAAAGAAGCTGGTCTTGTATAATTTCATAACCGAGATTTCGTAGTAAATTTCTGGTCAGCATTAAATATAACAACAACCGCTCATTTAACCGGTACCAGATGAAATCAAACAAAAAATGTCTTAACACATCTTAAGGGTGAAACGTGGAAACACGTCTTTTGCATAAATGTAATTCCGTCCATGGCGCACAGTGGGGCGTTTTGATGATCTAGGTGGACAAAATTCATTTTTCCGATTATCTCGGAATTCAACAAGACCGCGTATACTGGTAGGTGAATGTCTCTTTTGTTGAGATCCGTGCGAGTTTTGTTGAAAAAACCCGATGTGTCGATTAACTACGACCGTAAAGAAGGCAGTTGATTTGAGAGACTTTCAACAGTTGCATTATTTTTCTGTAAGTTCGAAAGCAAGTCGTGACTTTTCTGTTTTATTTGAAAGCAGGAGTTTACTGGACATATGTCACATGTTTGTCACACGATTTAACCTATTGTTGTTTGAAAATAAGCGCCATTTTGTTTTCAAACTTCATCTTGACTTTTAATGCAGTATTAAGCAATATTAAGCAATAAGCATTTTTTTTAAATCAAAGTGCCATTCCTAAAGTATTGAAAACTTAAGACAGCTCCTGCGAAAGTTTGCGAATCATTAAGTTATATTAACTTGAAGTGTGCATCTGAGTGTTTAATTCAAATCTTGCAAGTCAATTTTCACCACTTTTAATTATCCGATTGAGCTGAAACTTTGAATACATGTGTAGTTTCAATGACAATACAATATTATAATTAAAAAAATAATAATAATATATGTAATAATATAATAATAATAATAATAATAATAATAATAATAATATAAATAATTAAATAAGTCAAATATTTATCACTGTTTGGTTATTTTATTACTGATACATTCGAAAACCCAGCAAAACCTAATTAAACTTCAACGCAATAATTTTGTCCACCTAGATCCTCAAAACGCCCCACTGTGCGGCGGGTACTTTTGCATTTTGTGTGTGACATTATTTATCAAAACACATACGCAATATTCGTATTTTTACAATTACACTACTATGCATATAAATACTTTGATTAGAAACAATAACGTTATTATATACAGGGTGATTATAATTAAAGTACCACTTTCAAAATGCTGTAAAAAAGAGCCACTGGTAAGATTGACATCAAATTTGAACTGAATGTACTGGAAGAAGAGGGAAATGGTATGGGATAAGAAAAAAAGCTCCAAAGTGTATCCATAGATAGCGCTGTAAGCGGCATAATGCACTATGCAAACACTATGCAAATTAAAAGACACTTATGTGCTTTTTATGCGGTTTTTGGCCCAAAGACCATTAAAAACCGATTTTTCCCATCCAATGTGGTACGACCTTGCCGTGGTGGATGAGTTCCACTAACAGTACCACAACTGTTGACTGATTTGGAAGTCATTTTTTCTATCCAGCAACCGAAACACTCATGCACATTAAACAGTACGGTTTGTTTATCGTGCAACGCAAGCCAAAGCCGTATTTCGATTAAAAATGTCACTTGTAGTCGAATCCACTTTCGTTATGCCGCTTACAGCGTCATCTATTGATACACTTTGGAACTCTTTCTTTCTTGTGTTTCCACAATCTTCCAAGACATTCAGTTCAAATTTGAAGTCAATCTGACCAGTGGTTTCCTTTTTTACAGCATTCTGAAAGTGGGGCTTTAATTATAACCATCCTATACATTCATTTATAATATAAAGACGAGAACGAAAAATATTTCTGTTATATAATGAAACATGCTACAGTAACGTCCACAGGCTGACCTTCTTGTTTAAAAGATTAATACTATCCACTTAACCCTTTCAGGGGCAAAGTACTCTTGTAGTTAAAATATTGAAATGATTGATTGACACCAGGATTCACGAACGAAATTATTTTAAAATATGTAAAATCTTTTCCTCGTGTATTTTATAAATTGAAAATTTGATTATAAAATGCTGGTGTTATTGTGGCATTTTGGGATTAAAATTAAGTGATATATATAATATACCGGTGCCATTCAAGGGGTTAACACATTGCTGACCGGCAATTCAATATGAAATATTTGTTTTGAGTCAATTTAAGTCCCTCCTTCTTTTAAAAGTTTTTGGAAAAGTCTTTGCCTTGTTACTTTTTCAAACGTATACATCAGTATACGTCTGAAAACGTATACATCTTACAGTATGTGAAGTTCAAGAAAACTTTTTTACAGTTTAACAATGATTTCCCAAATGTATCGTGTAAATACACATTCTTTTTGATAAAGAGTTTGTGCCGTAAAATATAGACGGAAAAGTATTTAGGACACGCCTTCAGATTCATCCACTACAAAACAGTCGTCCAATACATTGCATGGCAGATATTGTCAGCTATTTAAATAGGCACAGTCAAGGAGTTTGACCAGATGTAAAGAAACAGAATTGCTTAAAAATTTCAAACCTCTCGTTGCCGTAAAAACGCAAGTAACATATCGTTAAAAAAGAAGAAATAGAGGATGTAAAATATTAAAAAATCCCCACTTTTATATTTTCAGGTTTTTGCCTTCCATATGCCATTAGACATTTCTTACTTAGCCATTACTTAGAAAAACAGTTCAGCTTTCTGTTCGATAAATAACATATAAAAACTGTGCTGGAATATATCGCCAAGCTGAATCTAAATTTACGTCGAATATTTTCGTTTTAAAATTTTCTGCTACCGGTATTTGAATAAGCTACTGGACGCTCTGTACTTGTGTCTGCCAAAACACAAATTAATGATATCAGGAAGATTATACGCATCAAATTACGATGATTGTTTATTAGGTCAATGTTGAATACATCAGATCTTGTTGCTTATAATTTTGCAAGAAATCACAGAAATCTTAGGTAAATATTTCACCCTCTATTTCTTTTTTTTTTCAATAAAATCAGTCTAATAAGAAAAGTTGCAAAGGCTTTCAAATATGAAAAGATTTCACCTCAGAATTTTTTTTCCCTGTGGCATCTGGGACACAGGATCTGCGAATGAGCAAAGAAATTTGATGAAAAGCTAAAGCACAAAAAATGGAAATCTCGTTGACGAAAATTAAAATATTTTACACAGAAAATGTTTCTAATACCAGAAAAATTAAAATATAATTAAATTTAGTAATTTTCGATTCTTTTTCCGTGTATTCCCTTTTCAAAAAGTTTAACACTTAAGCAATAAAGTTGTCGACTAAGTCAACTTTACGATCTCGCTAATGGAGTATTTTAAAATTTTGCATTAAACGCTTTAAAATATTTTAGTTTAACTCCTTGGGTACTAGCGACACGTAAGGTGTGTCCCACCGAAATAAAGCCACTGTGATTGTGTGCTGTAACTGGACATGAAACAAACCAATAAGAACGAAACAAATATATGAAGAAAGTCTATATACAAATACATATACACAAGGAGTAACTCACTCCCTGCCCCACTTGGGCAGAAAAAAATGAGGGGACAAAAGTGTCCCACCGAAATAAAACCACTACTGTTAATAGCCAATATATCCGCCACTCTTATATATGACTTGGAATATACGATGTGGCGTACTGTTTACCAGCCCTTGGAGGACAGCAGCATCAATATTATCCCAGGCTTCAATAATGACGGCCTTCAATTCTGCCACAGGCTGAAACTGCCTGCCATTGGTATATACAGCCCTACTGAGGATACCCCATGCATTTTCTTGGCGATTAAGATCAGAGGAAAGGGCAGGGCATTAAATGGCATGTACCCCATTATCCAAAAACCATTGCCAGGATGATTTTGCAAAAATCAATGCGTAAATGGGGCGTTGTCCTGCTGGAAAATTCAACTTAGGCCACCAATTCGCTCTGCAAATGGCGGTAAATGGGTTTCTAGCATTTCTTGGTGATCGGTAGCCTTCATGTGGCCTGAGGGAAAAGCCATGTTAAGTTTACCACCATAGCCGAAGCCTCCCCACACCATTAATGAACCTCCATCTTGCTGTCTTTTGGAGAAAATTTCTTCTTCTTTCCTCATGTCATGCCAATAGAAGGCAAGACCGTCTGAGCCATCTAAATTATTTTTTTTTCATCTGAGAATGTAACAAAATCCTACTGGTCCTTCCAAGTTTGATGATATTTTGCCCAATTGATTCTTCTTTGCTTGTGGAAAGCTTTCAACATGGGCTGCTGTTTTCTTTTTTTTATATCGCAAGTTTCTTGTACGTTTTACAATCCGTGACATGGTTGATTGTGTCACAGGGAGTCTACAATTGTCTTAGAAAAATACCACCTCGTGAAAGACGACGCACAACATCTCTTTCCCGCCTGGATGTCGTTTTTCTGCATGTACACCTCCATTTTTTATACCCGTACGCATTGCGCTGATTCATAAAATTGTCTATTACGGTTTTAGATCTTTTGATTAGCTTAGATATTTGTCTACAAGAAAGACTTAGTTCCTTAAAATCTGTTATTTGGTCTTTCTTGAACTCTGATAGCTGGGTTCCCTTTCCCATTGCAATATTGCAGGAGAAATAGAAAATACAACCTTCTGAAGTCTGCACAAAGTTCGACTGGCATAGAACAGGTATTTGACAACTTCCTGACGTCATAAACCTGTTGACCTGTAGCAGCTCGAATGTCGGGAGTTCCCATAAATACTGATAGGGTTGGTGGCTTTATTTCAGCGGGATACTTCCCCCCTCCCTCTTTTTTTACATTTTCACATTTTTTCCTGCCGAAAAGGGGCAGGGAGTGAGTTATCTGTGTCAGTTGTTTCTACAATGTTACCGTTGAAATTAATCATTATCGATATCATGCAATACCTGTAATACACCGTGTCCCAAAAGTTTAGACAATCAATAAAATTTGCATTAACATAAAAAGTAATAAGGTTCAATTAAAATTTATGAGATAGGTAATAAATAAAAGCAGTTTTGCTGATATACACATATAAATTATGATCAAAGGTTAGAAATTATAAAATATACATTAAATTATATAACAATGTGCGGTCCCAAAAGTATAGACACCTGTAATTTTTTTGGTTTTACATTTATAAAAGTAACTAAAAACTTACTTATAATATTTAATTGTATTACCACGACACTTTATAACATCAAATACACGTTCCATAGAATTAACCAAAGATTGCATTACAGAAGGAGGTATTTCATACCACGCTTTGTCAATTGAGGGGATGTCCCCTCCGGGCCACCCCTTGAATTCAACACTGTCACCATCTCTTACGTGAGCGACACCTTACATCACTTATAAGTGTTTTGATGCAAAAGAGTGGAAATGGGAGGGAAAAGAAAGGGTAATTTAGGGTTCGTTTTTCAGAAGCGTTAATTGCAGTGTGCTCCGGTGAATTCTGGACAATCTTTAAATATTTACTAAAAATAGAGAAGTACCGGAGCTGAGCTCCGGTGCAAATTAAGCCCTGATCGTAAATAAAATGATTCTTTCTTATCAAACTTAATTAAAGTATAAGGAATTCATAGTACAGCGTAATTTGCATTTAATTTTGCTTATGTAATCAAACAATGAGTTATGTGGTGAGTCAAGCTGTTTAGAAACTCATTGATAACACTTTTTTACAAAAACTTAATTTTTAATTTGAAAAGAGAGAAAAAAAAAGGCTAATAAATTTATCCAAAATAACAATCAAAGGAAAATTTATAATCAAACATGATTTTAAAAATACATAAAATAATCTGTTAGGGGAACCGTCGGTAGCATAATTAATTTTCTATCTTAATAAATTGTTATATCAGTCTTCATATTTTAATATACATTTTCAGCTTTCGATAATGGTAAAAAAGGTTTGTTCAGCTTACCTGAGAACTGCTTTTGCGCAAAGTAATATCCACAATAATGCACTGATATTTATCCTTTTGATTCATTGAAGTGTCGCTGTATGGGAGTAATAAACAACATTATTAGAAGAAAGTAATATTGCGTGAAGTAAGAAGTAGATCCATTTTTCTTTGAATATAATATTATTATTGTAATTCTTGGCTTTATATACACATTTAAATCGCGTTTTGGAGACTGCATAAAAGTGCTCCAATTTTACATTTTATTTGGGATATTTACAAGGGCGTCTTAACTGTTCGACTACATTTTAGATTCTGAGAGATTGTTATTGAGTTCTAGCGCACGGGGCATCAGCTGTAGGTTGAAGTAGGGAGGTCTGCAGAATTTCTCAGCTGATCAGTTTCGACAGTCTCTGGTCTGGTTTGCAGCTGCGGTTATCACTTGAAGTACGTATAGTTAATTGGGGTCTGGTTTTTAACATGTTCTAAGTGTTCTTTCGATCGTTCACAACACGTGGAGATTATTAACGGCATAAAAAGGTTTCTCCGTCATAATCCCCGAATTTTAGCATCCTCGCTTTTCAAATCTGGCTGTCATATTTATAAATATGTATACAAAAGAAATATAGCATTAACGCTTTTTAGTTTCTAAAGTTTACTAAATAAAAAAAAAATTCCACCGCTACGCAAGGAAAATCATAAATTAATATTTTATGATCAGATTATTAAAGTATTAATTTTCTACTACTCTATAAAAAAATTTAAATGATTGATATTCAGTAAAAAGTAACTTATTTACAAGTTATTTAAAAATCATATCCTAGATGGCGCCACTCCTAAACCGTACATGGGTTTGATGTTGGATCGGAAAATTAGCGTTTTGAAATTTTAAAACTAAATTACAGAAATCTGAGCTAAAAATACCTTAATCACACTTACACTTAATTAATAACCTCTTATAGCAAAGTATCCAAATCAAGGGATAAAAGTTGATGATGTGGAGGTATGGATGGATGCCCCATCTTGTTGAAAAACACAGTCTGGTCCTGCTAACAAATCCATAATTGGCAGTAAATTGGTACGTAAAATAACCTGATAATCCTCCGATTTCATTTTTCTGTCCATAAATCCTAGAAATGTTTGGCTATTGAAAGAAAACCCTTCCCATGTCATTATGGATCCCCCGCCTTGCCTGCTGAAACAGTTCTTGGGTTCTTTTCTTAGGACATGTCATTAAAATTTATGACCATCAGGGCCGTCTAAATTCCATTTCTTTTCATCACTGAAGATGACGGAAATCCATTTTTCAACGTATGACATATGCTTTCTAGCTCACTTCAGACGTGTATTTTTGTCTCTGCTTTAAGCAAGGTTTTGCTTTCATTCTCCTGTAAACAATATTTGGTGAAGCTTTAATTCCTCTGTGTACAGTGCTTTTTGAAATTCTGGAAATTGATGCAATTTCACACACAGAAAAAATATCAACTGAAGCCATTTTTAATAACATTCTATCATCATGTAACATTGTTTTCTTGAGTCTTCCGAATCACTTTCTAGTATTCCATGTTCCACCTGATCTTAAAACTCTATAAATACTGCTCAAGGATCTCTTTATTCTTCTCGATATTTGTACAGGATTTTGTCCTTGCGCTTTTAATTGTAAAATCGTAATAATTTCATCTTTAGAACGTGGCATTTTTATCAGAATACGCAGGAAATATCTTTTCCGAATCACAAACAAAACAATACATTGAACTCATTTGATTACACAAAATTTCAATAAATTATTATGCTAAAAATACAGCAGATGATATTTCAATTAAAGGGAAAAATTATTCTGAATTTTATAGAAGCAGACGAAAATAAAAATATTTAATTTTGTGAACAAAAATGTAAAAGAAAACATGTAATGCTGTATTGTGTCTATACTTTTGGGACAGCACATTGTTATATAATTTAATGTATATTTTGTAATTTCAAACCTTTTGATCATAATTTATAAGTGTATATCAGCAAAACTGTTTTTATTTATTACCTATCTCACGAATTTTAATTGTACTTTATTACTTTTTATGTTAATGCAAATTTTATTGATTGTCTAAACTTTTGGGACGCGGTGTATAAACGAGTTACCTTAAAGAGGATAAAATGAATGAAAAAATTGTGTCAAAAGTTGATTTTTGAGATTTTGTTCAAAGTTGGAAAAAAAGTGTCATTTTTAAAAAGCTGTAGCGCGCTTAATAATGGGTTTAGAAAAACGTTTTTTTATAATGAAATTATGTAGATAATTTAATGTTCTCTCTTTTTGGAATTAAGTATGGTACACAAAAAGTTTATAGTTTTCGAGTTATAAGCAAAAAACTTACAAAAAGTCAAAAAATTTCATGGTTTTTTGGTTCCACAAAGTTTAGCCTCGAGATATTTTGTTGGGAAACTATGAATTCTTGTTATTATCATTCCCATAAACAGTTTAAAAACGTAAAATTTCCAGCAGTTTTTTTTAATCTATTTCTTACTATTTGACTGGACTAATTGTGTTTAATCACAAATAAATAAATGTAATTTTAAATATTTTAACAAACAGAATAGACTCTTATACAGGGTATGTACGCCTCAGAAGTAGAATATTAGAAATTTTGTATTATATTTGCCTTATTAATTGAAAACATTTCTGTGTTTAGATATGGCTTTATGGAAATTTTGATAGAAATCCTTAAAGCGTAGAAACTCTGTTACACCTCTTTCTTTTGCCGATTACTGATGCCCTGTATCATTTCGACCACGGGCCTCAGGCGAATCTGCACAGCAGGTTTACACATTTTATAAATTTTACTTTGCTATCTGCTGTCATTAAGCAGTAGATCGTCGGGTATTAAACAACTGAAAAGACTTTACAATTCCGAAAATTGTTTTCGTTGTAAACTCATTAAAACTAACTTTGTTCCCTTTTCCAGTGTAAAAAAAATATTCATTTAATTGCATACGATTCTAAATTATAGTAATCCCGAAATTTCCCAACAGCATAGCTGAAAACCTTCCGTTTTTCTTTTTCAAATCAAGTGAAAACAGAAATTTTATTAAATAAAATACACTAATTAATGATCCCATAGGAACAAGAAACATTTCATTAAATAATTTTTCAGGTTCAAATTATATTTATTTCATTGAAAAAAGTCGAAAGGCTGGCTAATATGTAATAACTAGTTTTTGAGTAACTAGAGAAGTCCATTATGTTCCTGGATCGTTTATGGATTTTTTTCTACATTAACAGGCCTATTATATAAATAATACATAAAGTTGATAAATTTACCACACTTTAGAATCGCAAATGTCCAAACGTGTATTAACTGAAACAATAAGCAATTTCTTATTGATTTTTGATAAATAATCAGGCTAAAAATTTTTATTTGTTTCTTCTAACACTGTTAATGATACAATTAAATTCATTTCTTACGAGAAGTATAAAATTACAAATAACTTAAAACCGTTTCATGCAATCTGGTAGATTATAAATGATTCTTCTATTTTACATACATTGTAATAAATGAGAATCCTTCACTGCTAACGAGAAAACCTTGCTTAATACCTTGATAAAAAACCTTGCTAATAGTCTAATGATAAAAAAAATTATAAATCCTAGTTCCTGAAAAGTATCTGTATTAACTGATTGTTGAGTTCAGATTATAATCCATTTCAGATCTTCATCAATCTGCAAGGTTTTCTTAATTAAGTACATATTTGTTGCATAAATGCTTTTTGCTGCTCATTAGTGTATTTAGAACCTGTTTGAACAGATGCCTGAAAGTATGAATTAGATTTTAAACTGAAAAAGTGTTTAGTTATGATTTTCTATAAAAAGCCTCCGTTAAAAAAAGAGGAACATAAAAGAGCACGTTTTGGCACTAATTTTCCTGAATCAAAAATAAATAAGTGTGATTGTAATTCTTTTATGAAATAGAATAGGCTCGTACACCTCTTTCTTTTGCCGTTGCCCTACACATAGGGCTCGGGCGGATCTCCCCGCCCTTTTTCTGCGTTTTCTACATAATTTTTACTTTATTATCTGCTGCCTATGCAGCATATCTTCATGACCTAAGACCCTGAAATTCTGATATCACTTTAAATACCTCACACAGTTTACATCCATTAAAACAAACATTACTTATTTTCCGGTGTGAGAAAATATTTATTTAATCACGTTCTATTCTAGATTATAGGAAACCTGAATTTTCAGAGCATAGCTGACAATCTTCAGTTTTTCTTTTACAATCGAGGAAAAAACTGAAAATTTATTAAATAAAAGAAATTAATTAATAATCACATATAAACAAAAAGTTCGCAGGTTCAAATTATACTTATTTGACTTGGAAAAAGCCGGAACGCTGGCAGCTATGTAATAGGTAGTTTTTGAGCAACTAGAGAAGACCACAATTTCCCTGAAACGTTCCAGGATTTGATTTTCTGAATTAGCAGATTTATTTTCTATATTCTGTGTAACACATAAAGTAACTAAATTTATCATAATCTAGAATTGCAAATATAATCGGGAACACGTACATGAATGTGTATTAGCTGAAACAATAAGCAATTCCTTAATCATTTTCGATAAATAATATAGCCAAATATATATTTTTTCTAATACCAAAGAAGCCAAGTTCCCACTAAACTTCCGTAATACTTGGTTTAACCAGACCCAGTTTAACAACGCTTCGAGCCAGAAAAATTATTGTATAAATCTTTATTTATTTAATTTCAGATGTCTACGTAAAATTTGTTTAATTTCATTTCTTAAAATATTTTCTGGTGCAAAACGTATTAAACCTGGGTCAAATTAATCCACATATTACGGTAGATTAATGAGAGATTCGCACCTCTGTAATCCTGTTAATAACACATTTTAATTCATTTCTTACGAGGAGTATAAAATTGTAAATAACTTAAAATTGTTCCATGCGACCTGAAATATTGTAATTGATATTTCTCACTTTAGATACTTTGTAGAAAATTGAGTGCCCTTAATTGTTAATAAGAAAAGCTTGCCTTTGAGAATACATCACTGAATCTCTAATGATACAACAGATTATTAATACTAGTGTCTTAAAAAATCGGTATTAACTGATAGTTGCGTTGCGATAAGAATCCATTTCCGATTTTCAGTAATCTGTAAGATTTTCTTATATTTATTAAATCTTTGTTTCATAAATACTTAATAGATTAATAGAATATATTTTATAGATTAATAGAATATATTTTATATATATTATATATTATATAACATAGTTTAATTTTTTGAACCGTTAACCCCCCAAAAAATCCTATCTTCGATGCTTTAGTAAAATGGGAAAGTGCATTTCACAACACTTTTTTTTTCAAAAAATAGAAATTTTGTGTCTTATTTTATCGAGAACTCTTCGATAAAATAAAACACCAAATTTCTATATAAAAAAAGTGGTGTGAAATGCACTTTTTCTCATATTACTAAAGCGTCCCAAATTTGGGTACTTAAGCATAAACAGGTTAACAGTAGTTTGTCCCATTAACATTATAATTACGGGCCAGGAATGGTGACTATTTTTATATTTAATCGCACGACAATTTACAAAAAAAAAAATGTAGCAGATTTCGCTTGAAATTATCCTATTACAAATATATGGCTGATATTGTTTATAAAAAAGTGGTAAGAATCAAATAAAAATTAGTCGCTTTGATGACATGTATCCCGTCCTCTTAATCTAAAGTTTAACACTTTAACGGAGATTGGTGTCCCTATGAAACCACAAAACTTTAGTTACGAAACTCAACAATGACAGTAGAATTTTAATAGAAATGTATTTTAATGAATGTATTGAAATGAATTTAATAGAAATTTTCTATTTATTATATATATTCAAATATCATATATATATATATATATATATATAGATATATGTAGGTAGGTACATTTTTCAATATAATATATTCCATTCATTGGCATAGATACACCAGATCAGTGAAACAATGATTTATTCTGCCCGTATGGATATCCAACAATTTGTTGTTCTATTTATACTGCAACTCACTATCTTCTATTGTATGAATGGCAGATCATTAGGAATTGATAAAAAGTGGCATTCTTAAAAATGGAGAGAAAAAATGATTGTTACAATTATTAAAATTAACTTCGTTTTTTCCATGTTAAAATTTGCTTATTTAATCACACACTATGCCAGTTGCTTCGACAATTATTTACTATTCAAATAGATCACATAAAATAGCAAACTTTTCCTCACATATATACAGTTTTATATTTGTATATAGTTAGTTACAAACGGTATTTTTTTTTTTAATCTAAAATGTCAGTTTTAGAGATTTTTTTAAATACGGTCACAACACAGTAATGGCGATACTGTAATAAATGTTATTTCTGGCAGTCTAAATCATTTAAAAAAAGATTACATAAGAGTCACCGCTCCCTGAATACTAGACGTACGCGCTGACGTAAAAAGGACCACTGTGGCAAGAGGATTTTTTTTCAGCGTTTCTATGGTCCCTTGAGTTTTAATACCAATAATTTCTAATAAGTATTCGTCTCCTTATTTTTTTTAAACAAAAAAAGGTGAAAAAAGAATTCAGAAAATATTGGTTGCTAATTCAAGAAACAATGCAGAAAATTGTAAAAAAAAAAAAAAAAAAAAAAAAAAGCCAACGACAGCTGGTTTTACGCAGTTTTATATCACGTAAAATTATTATATCACGAGAAAATACAGGAAAAAAAAAGAAAATAAAAACGACAGTCGGTTTTCTACAGTTTTATAAAACGTAAAGTTACTAAATTTATTACAATTTAGAATTGTGAATGTTATCGAATATATACCCAAATACGTATTAATTGAAACGAGAAGCAATTCTTATATGAACTTAGAAAATAATAAAGCCAAATAAAAATGTTGTGCCAAATTGAAGCCCGATTTTGTTTATTTTGTGTATTCAGAGGGCTGAGTAATGGTACATTATGCCATCAAAATCAACTTTTTTATTTACCAAAGAATATTTTTTAAATTACAGAAAATCTTTATCGTGTTATTAGTTGTCAGTATGAAAATTTAGGTTAAATATCTTTAATGGTTCTTGAGACAGTTAAAATTTTAATGTTTAATATTCCGAGTCATTAGTATTCATCTACAAGCTTCATTGCATTCTATTTTTACATAAAGTTTCAAAATTCTCTCACGGTAATAATTTTATATACGAGGGGCAGTCGGAAAATAAGTTTCCCCTGGCGACTGTGGACAGAGGTGTGTATGAAAGACAAAAGTGTAATGAGACATTAAAGATAAATTATAACTTTATTTTTCCACATAAGTACCAAGTACATTCAGACATTTGTCATACCGCTTTATAAGCTTCAAAAAGCCCTCCAGGAAAAAATCAGGGCTTTACAACAGCGCCATCACTGCAACAGCATCATCTGCTTGATCGCGGTCGACCTCTACCCAATGGTGTATCGGTGCCTTGCACGTTCGCGTTCACCTGCTGTGTCTTCTTTCGCCCATAACCGTTCAACGCTTCGTCCGTATGCAAAGCCCTGATTTTTTCCTGGAGGGCTTTTTGAAGCTTATAAAGCGGTATGACAAATGTCTCAATGTACTTGGTACTTATGTGGAAAAATAAATTTATGTTTTATCTTTAATGTCTCATTACATTTTTTGTCTTTCATACACACCTCTGTCCACAGTCGCCCGGGGAAACTTATTTTCCGACTGCTTCTCGTATAAGAATGAAAGTTACTATTTTAATCTTTATTTTATAAATGAAGCTTTAAATAAGAACTTAATTTGAATATTTGAAGTTTGAATGCACGAAGTTTTTTATATAAATATTTTCATTTCGTTTCATTAAAAAAAAACTTACTTTTAAATGACATTATTTTTAGCAATTTATGTTTATACATAAATAGGGAAGATCTGTGAGGAATTACAATAAAATATTCTTTATATATTTTGCCATCCTTATTGAACTCTAGAAAAAATTATCAATGACATTTACGTATAATTTAAAATTGTGACTAATAATTAAAAATATGAAAATAAATAATGAAATGAACTGTAGAATAATGCTTTCACCTCTTTTTGTTTTGCCGTTGCCCTGCACCATTTGCAACACGGTGCGCGAGCAAAGCTGCCCACCAGTTTTCCCCATTGTCTAAATCAAAGCCATTAAATAATAAGCCCAGTCAGATAAATGGGAAACTTTTCGCAAGTTGAAAATAGCGCCATCTAGCGGTTGGGAGTGCTGCATTCGGCACCAAGAATATTTTAATAAAATTTTGCTTCTAAAATTAAAGTTTAAAATAAGGAATTCGTATTTTCTAAGAAAGTCGTTTGTAAATTCGGGTGTCAGTCAGTAATTTCACATTTTACGAACATAATTTGTCTGTGCCGGAAAGGGTTAATTGCATAGTGATGTAAATTTCCATCACTTTTTATTTAACTTTTAATAAATAAATCAACTACTTCGCCACCACTATATTTATATAGAAATATTAATCCATTAAATTTCCACCATCTTTTTTTTTTCATTATAGTTTTAGCTTTAATGTAAAAGATCCCAATAATTAGCAAGCTCTTAAAGGAAGTGCAAAAACAAAACATCGATAAAAATCGTATAAAATATCGATATAAATAAATCGTATCGTCTCTCTGCGACCCACTTCTGTTTTGTCCTCCTTCCGCAGCAGAGGTTTGGCGCTAGTGTGTCGCTAACAAATTTAACACTCTCTGACTGGGCTTATTATTTAACGGCTTTGGTCTAAATAGATACTGTTTACTCTATTAACTGCTGTCGTTATGCGGCAGATCTTCATGACCTAGGAAATTGCCATTTATTGACCATCTTAAATTCCTAACACAGTTTACTCCCATTAAAATAAACATTGTATATTTCCCGGTGAAAAAAATTATTTATTTAATCACATACTTTTCTAGATTAGATGGATCCTGAATTTTCACAGAGCATAGCTGCCAATCCTCCTGTGTAGTTTCTCAAAGAAACAAGAGACATTTCATTAAATAATTTACAGGTTCAAATTGTATTTATCTGACTTGAAAAAAAGCAGGAACGCTAGCAGCTATGTAATAGGTAATTTTTGAGCAACTAAAGAAGGCCATTATTTCTCTCTTATCTTCATTTTTCTTCTTGCTTTTTTCATGAAACGTTCCAGGATTTTATTTACTGAAATAGCAGATTTATTTTCTATATTCTGTGTAACACATAAAGTAACTAAATTTATCACAATCTAGAATTTCAAATATAATCGGGAACACATACATGAATATGTATTAGCTGAAACAATAAGCAATTCCTTAATCATTTTCCATAAATAATACAGCCAAATATTTTTTTTCTAATACTGTTAATAACAGATTTAAATCCATTTCTTACGAGAAGTATAAAATTCTAAATACATTAAAATTGTTTCATGAAACCTTAAATAATATAATTGATGTTTCCCATTTTAGATACTTTGTTGAAAATTAAGTGCCCTTAATTGCTAACGAGAAAATCTTGTCTTTGAGTATACATCACTGAATCTCTAATGATACAACAAATTATTAATCCTAGTCCCTTAAAAATAACTGATTGTTGCATTCCTATAAAAATCCATTTCTTATATTCAGTAATCTTATTTTAAGCGCATCTTTGTTCCATAAATACGTTTTGCCGCTCACTAGTGTAATTGGAAAGTATTAATGCCGATGTCGGAAAGTATTAAATGGAGTATAAATAAATAAAGTATTTAATTCTGCTTTTCTATCAAAAGCATCCGTTAAAAAAGAGGAACATAAACAAGCGGGTAAGTGTGATCGAAGATCGCTCAAAGGGTTTCGTTTAATATTCCTTTCAAAACACTTCTTCCTTTCTTTAATAAATCCAAATAAATTTCATTTAGCAACCCAAAAAAAAAGTCATGTTTTTTATAAAGTAAAAATTTACCGGTCTACTTTTCTCGTTTTTTCGAATATCTAAACCAGCCCGATAGCGGGCGAAGCCCGCTATTATATTCTGTCATAATAATATCTGTCATGTGGACTAATGCGATATTTAAAAAAAAAAATTAATTTCAAAATTAAACATGTTGTACACCTTCAAAATGTTAAAATATGCGAATATTTCCATAATCGGGTTTTTATCATGAATCAATACGTTCCTCAAACTCATATATTTACTATTTTTTATTACTCATATTGATACTCGCTTTGTATTATTCTGAAACATTTGAAAAATCCGTTAAACTTCCGATATGACGTCAGATTTCCTTTTTAATTCTCTAATGACTTGATATTAATCTGCTTTGGTACATACACATACTCATACTACAGCGCCTAGAATACATAGTGTGGAAATCGGCTATCCTCGTAATGCTTTAAAAAGTACTAAAAAGTTGTAGCCTATAAATGTGCAACGGAGCTCCTACGATAAGGCTATCATTCCAGCCGAAACATTCACAATGTTTCCGTTGAGAAGAGCTAGCAGATGGCGTTGCGATTCCATCGTTATCTTTTCAGCAACGTTGTACATTTATTGGATTCAATTTTTTAGTACTATTTTGTAGCAGATTTCCACTATATATTCTAGGCGCTGTACTCATACTACTCATACTCCTTGTATTATTGAGAAATCTTTCCGTTTTATTATCACTATGACGTCAATCAATTTTATTTCATATTAATCTTTTTTTCAATTGGTGAAACTTTTTATTTCATTTTAATTTTTCACCTGGAAATCGTCTGATAGAAAATTAATTATTGTATAAAGAATTTCATCGTGGATTTTTAATTTTTGGCATCTACTCTAACGAAAAATGTTTAAATTTAATAGGAAAAGGCTGTTAGAATTTTGGTTTTTTATCTCTATTTATTAAAATTATACGAATTTTTCAAATTTTAATATTTTGAGCTCTTTATAGCTATTATTCAGCTATATACACAAAGTTTCAGCTCTGTAAGTTACATAGTTTTTGAGAATGGCTCTGTGACAGACAGACAACGGAGCCGGAGTAATAGGGTTTCGTGAGATGAACGAAACCCTAAAAACACGTTTTGTCACTAATTGTCCTTAATCACAAATACGTAGAGTAGTGCAAGGTAATTTGGCCCTTCATTATTTTAAACTATAATAAAAAATATTTATAGGTCTTTAAAAAGATTGAAATGTACATAGCAAAAGATCCGAATTTCGTACAAAACACTTCGAGAACTACACGATATTTTTACATTTAACATGATATTTTTAGATTAACCCCTTAAGCATCATATGGAATTCAGTGATAGTATGTGAATACCAGATATTGCGTTATTCGGAAAGTTCCTTCCGTTATGGAAAACCAATTGGTAACGGAAAATTTTGCCCGTCAATTAATAGGTGCGTTCGTAATTATATAAATACGTAGCACCTATTGTCGTCGCTTGGTCCGTCCGTCTATCTGTCCGTCTGTCCGTCCGCATATAACAACGCAAAATCTACCCAACTGAATGGTTTGGAATTTAAGATATATTATCTTTGCAGAATTTTGTGGAGACATTTCAATTTTTTTAAAAATCGAATCAAAACTTTAGGAGATATTAATAAAAATATTTATTAAGAAATTTGAACTACAGTGGTGGACATAATTATAAGACACCTATCTAATTTGACATACAGTGAAAGAAAAGATTCAGAGCTTAAAAATACTTTATCAAATACGACAAAAACATACATTTATTCTGTTATCACACGTAATTGTTTTACAGAAATGATACTTTTATACAGTTTAATAAAAAAAATTAAAAATACCATGGACCTAACATTTTAATTAAAACACCTGCTTTTTTTCGAAATATGCAAATTTTCTGCACGCTGTTATGACGTCAGCAGTTAACTAAAGCAGACGATAACCGACTTCATGCATTTACAAACATGCCACGATGTACAGAATGCCCCAGCCCATTTTATAGCATTCTTTAGGACTTCAACACATGTAAACTGCCTCCCATTTCGGTAAACCTCACGAGCTAAGATGCCCTACAAGTTTTCGATGGGATTTAAGTCTGGGGAGCGAGAAGGCCACGGAAGAACATTGATACTTTGGTCTGAAAGCCACTTTTTTGTTACGTGTGATGCATGAATCGACGCGTTATCGTGCCGGAAAGTGTAGTTTTCGCTACAAAGAAGTTTACCGTATATGGCTAGTTGATCTTTCAGAAGATTCTTATACTTTTCTGATTTCATTTTTGAATGCACAAAAACGATATCAGTTTTCTTGAGCCGAAAAACCAGCCCAAACCATTACTGAGCCTCCACCCATTTGGCGGCTCATTTGTACATCAGGAGACTTCCGTAAATCATGCCAATAACAATGAAACCCGTTAGGACCATCCAGGTTAAACTTTTTTCATCAGAAAATAACACAGAGTACCGTTTGTAGGTCCTGGCCATAGTTTGTTTAACGAAGTTTAAACGGTCCATTTTGTGCCGCCTTAGAAGCGGTGGTTTTTTCTCCAATTTTTTTAATTTCACATAAGAAGCATTATGCAACATCCTGAAAATGGTTCTCCTGGAACAATTCAGCTTCAAAGCATTTTAATGCCTGTAGTGGTCATCTTATTCTGTGTAGCGAGCGAAAGCACATGGCGTCTCTCTTTCGAGGATAAGCAAGGACTACGTCCAGATCTTTTAATCACTGATCCATTACTTCCGCTTTTCAAAACATTTGAAATTGCACATCTAGAGCGTTTAATAACTTTTGAAATATTATTAACTGAAGCACCAGTTCCATTTAATCTCCAAATTTTGCGAATTTAACTTTCTTTTAATTCTGTACCTCGTGGCATGTTTGTAAATACGTGAAGTCGGTTATCGTCTGCTTTAGTTAACTACTGACGTCATAACAGCGTGCAGAAAATTAGCATATTTCGAAAAAAAGCAGGTGTTTTAATTAAAATGTTAGGGTGTCTTATAATTTTGTCAATGGTATTTTTAATTTTTTTTATTAAACTCTATAAACATATCATTTCTGTAAAACAATTACGTGTGATAACAGAATAAATTTATGTTTTTGTCGTATTTGATAAAGCATTTTTAAGCTCTGAATCATTTCTTTCACTGTATGTCAAATTAGGTAGGTGTCTTATAATTATGTCCACCACTGTAATAGAAAAAAAAATCGGTGCTTTCTTGTTAGAGGAGCTTCCGAGGTTTAACTGTCAAACGACCGAGATACTTATTTTATGACAGAAATTAATCTGCAGACGATCTAATGCATTTCACAGAATTAGAAATCATCAAGATCTGAATATTTATATAACTAGCTACAGTACGAACGCACCTCATTTGTCACGTTTGACATACAATTTCCAACGTGTTATAGATTAGAAATCGTAATTAATGTCTAATAACTGAACGAATTCATAAAATTTTCCGGTGCAAGTGGTTAGAACATTGTCATCTGGACTTAAAATGAGGGTGTACGCACACACGTCCTGGTATTGGAAATGAAGAGTTCGTGACGTACGCAGATAAGTCGTGGTGCTTAATGTGTTAATAGATTATGTACTATATATTACGTAATATATTATAATTTAATGAACCTAGAACCCCTTAAGCACAATATTCAATTTAGTGATAGTGTGCTGAATACCAGCTATGTTAAATTTCGTCAAAAATACAAATTCATACCGGAAATCCTAAAAGAATAATTTTAATTTATCCAATCATGAAAATAAAATACAAATTACTACTATAAATTTCTGGTATGAATTCAAAATTTTGAATTAAAAAAAGGCCAAGCTGGCAACCTGGACGTATGTACATACGTCCTGGTATTACAGATAGACCTTTTCATGACGTACGCAGGTACGTCGTGGTGCTTAAGGATGCTCGTTAGTAAACTTCCCGATTCCCCTCGCTAATTTTATTCCTATGGGCGTAGGATGCATTCGTATTTTTAAAATATCTCCTCGGGAAATTAATATTTTTAACTTCTGTTTCCTGTGTACTGTTCTTAAAGAATGTCTCTTTTTTTCTTAGTTATCAAAATATTTCTAAACTATGTGCTTAATTTATATTTTTATGTGTTAAAATCTTAGCGAAACTGAATACAATTTTAACATTTCATATAAAATAAGTATACATTTTAGAAAACAATTGACAACTAAGAAAAAAAGAGACATTCTTTAAGAACAATACAAAGAAAACAGAAGTTAAAAATATTAATTTTCCAAGGAGATATTTTAAAAATACGAATGATCCTACGCCCATAGGAATAACATTAGCGAGCTTTAACATTATAATTACGGGCCAGGAATAGCGACTATTTTTATATTTAATCGCACGACAATTTACAATAATAATCATAATAATAATAAATATTCGTAGCAGATTTCGCTTGAAAATAACCTATTATAATTTTATGGCTGATATTGTTTTTAATAAAGTGGTACGAATCAAATAAAAAATAGTCGCTTTGATGACACGTATACTGTCCCCGTAATCTAAAAGTTAAGGTACATTTTTCAATATAATATGTTCCATTCATTGGCGTAGAAACACCAGATCCGTGAAACGGATTTATTCTGCCCGTATAGATATCCAAGAATTTTTTGTTCTATTTAAACTTCATTTCGCCATCTGATATTATATAAATGGCATACCATTAGGAATTGATAAAAACTTGCATTCTTAAAAATGGCAAGAAAAATTTATTGTAACAATTATTAAAATTAACTTTGTTTTTCCCATGTTAAAATTTGCTCATTTAATCACAGACTATGCCAGTTGCTTCGACAATTATTAACAATTCAAATAGATAACATAAAATAGCAAACTTAACGTCACATCTATGCAGTTTTATATTTGTATATAGTTACTTACAAAGAGTATTTTTTTTAAATGTGAAATGTCAGTTCTAGAGATTTTTTAAAATACGGTCACAACACAGTAATGGCGATACTGTAATGAATGTTAATTCTAGCAGTATGAAACATTTTAAAACAGATTACATAGGAGTCACCGCCCCCTGAATACTAGCCGTACGCACGGACATAAAAAGGGCGGCTGTTGTAAGAGGTTTTTTTTAGCGTTTCTACGGTCCCTTGAGTTTTAATACCAATAATTTCTAAAAAGTATTCGTTGCCTTATTATTTTTTTATAAATAAATAAAGGTAAAAAGTAAAATAAGAAAATATTGGTTGCAAATTCAAGAGAAAATACAGGAAAAAAAAAGAAAAAAAAACGACAGTCGGTTTTCTACAGTTTTATAAAACGTAAAGTTAAAAATTTTTTTACAATTTAGAATTGTGAATGTAATCGAATATGTATCCAAATATGTATTAGCTGAAACGAGAAGCAATTCTTATATGATTTTAGAAAATAATAAAGCCAAATAAAAATGTTGTGCCGGATTTTGTTTATTTTTTGTATTCAGAGGGCTGAGTAATGATACATTGAACCATCAAAGTCAACTGTTATATTTACCAATTATTATTTTTTTAAAATACAATAAGTGTTTATCGTGTTATTAGTTATTAATATGAAAATTTAGGTTAAATATCTTTAAAGGTTATTGAGAAAATTAACATTTTAATGTTTAATATCCCGACTTATTAGCATTTTTCTAAAAGCTTCATTGCATTCTATTTTTACATAAAGTTTCAAAATTGTTCTATACTAATAATTTTATATATAAGAATAAAAATTACTATTTTTTTCTTTATTTTATAAATGAAGCTTTTAGAAAAGAACTTAATTTGAACTATATAGTTTTTAATTCAAATATTTTCAATTCGTTTAATATTTAAAAAAAAAAATTAGTTACTTTTAAATGACATTATTTTTAGCAATTTATGTTTATACATATATAGGCTGTATCTGTGAGGAATTACAATAAAATATTTTTTATATATTTTGTGATCCTTATTTAATTCTAGTAAAATTTATCACTGACATTTACACGTAATTTAAAATAGTGACTAATAATTAAAAATATGAAAATAAATATTGAAATTAACTGTAAAATAATAGTCACATCTAGTAAAACATTTTATAAATTAAATAAAGGGTAGCCTACAGTGGTTTTCCATGCCACCAATCAGTGATTTTTTTATCATCGAAATTTATATGGGAGCAACCGAAAGTACGTAAAAGAATAATCATGATACAATAATTCAACCCCGATTACATAATGTCGATTACACCTCTAGATTGTCAAATTATTGGCACAGATTAAATATACTATAGTAATCCGTTACTCTGTGATAACTGGGGGTTTCTTAACTAAACAGTCTTAACCGAAAATGTAAAAATACATGTGTAACTTATTTTTTATACAAATTTGCTATCTGCCGTCATAATTTAGCAGATCTTCTCCAACTAAAAATAAACTAATCAATCTTGATATCAACAGCACTTTTATTTTTAAATACATTTAAATTAAATTAGTTACCTTTTCCGGTGTTAAAGTTTACTTATTCATGTACGTTTATAGATTATGGGAAATTTTCCAAGAAGTTGTTTTCGAGTAACCAGATGAGCACGTTATTTCTGAAACAAGGTTTCTGCATTGTTATTATTTTGTTTTAGTTTGGAACTAGTTTTTCTACAGTTCTATAACATGTAAAATTACTAAATTTATTACAATTTAGAATTGCGAATGCAATCAAATATTTACCCAAATGTGTATTAGCTGAAACAAGAAGCAATTTATAATTTTAGATAAATAATAAAGCCAAATACAAGTTTTATTATTTTTTTAAATCCTGTTAATAACATAAATAAATTCATTTCTTACGAGGAAAATCCTGCCTTTGAGGATGCATTGTTGAAACTTTAATGATGCAACAAATTATAAATCACAGCTCCTTAAAAGTGTATGTATAGAATGCACATAAGAATCCATTTTTTTATCTTCAGCTGTCTTCAAGATTTTGTTTTACATTTTAAGTAAATCTTTAGTTGCATAAATCGTTTCTGCTGCTCATTAGTGTATTTGATCGATATTAAAGGTGATGCTTGAATGTATTTATTAGAGTTTAATTAGATAATGTATTAAAACTATACAGAGGTTGTTCGCACTTTTTTTTGACGAATTTCATGGTATTTACAGAACTATTTTTCGTAAAACATTTGTATTTTAAATGTTCAATTTGGTATTTCTTATGTGGAATGTTCAATTTAGTAACTCTTATTCTCAATTACCTTCTTACACCATAATTTCCATGACAATAATGCATTTTGTAGTTTTGTAAAAGTTATTTTGTCCCCTTCTTTATGAACAGCTTTTCAAGATCTATGAAGTGTTGTAACTTCAACGTTTCAGTAACTCGCTTTTAAAAGTCCGAAAATGCAAAATTCCATGAGTGATGCATAAGATGATTCAGCAGGAATATAAGTGATACCCATTTTTAGTTTATTTTTTTTCCTGCAAATTAACATTGGATTGTGATGTTTGCTTTATCTTGACTCAGTTCAACAGATTGATAACCCTGGTTGTAAAGATATATTATTTCATGTTTGACGATTAGGAGTGAAATATGTTTCTCATAGTAAATGGAGATCATCTTAACATTTTTCTCCACTCTTTTTTTTACTTACCCATCATACGTAGTATAGGATAAGTCTTGTAAATGCCGTCCGTCTGTCTGTGTGCCTGTAAACGCTCTACCTCCCGAACAAATTGAGATAGAGACTTGAAATTTGATATGTGCTTAGTATTTAATAATGAGAAGAATCTTATTGAATTTCCGTAATCTCGATTATCCCGAACTATTTTTTTTGGACTTTCGAAATATTCGTTCTGATAAAACATATATAAAAATTTTCGAAATTGTTTATTTTAACCCCTTGAAGGGCGGTGGGATATAATACAGTGTTGCTACGAGTCAGGGAATTTTTCAGATGAAATACCAGTATTTTATTATAGAAAAATTAGCCTTGTGTAATCACGCGAGTTCATAAGGCGAGTTTTTGTATAAATAAATACTGCTATATGAAAATAATTATCTTGAAAAATTCCCTGACCCACAGCAACTCTGTAATATATCCCACTTAAATTTAATTACCAAACACCACAATCGCACCGGAATTTTAGAACCAAATTTTGGTTTTGTAATATGCGTGAAGAAAGGTTTTTAATTAATTTCAAATAAATTTGTTGATAAATCCCGCTGTAATTCATTGATTTCATCATTTTAGAAACACAAGATTTTACGCTTTGCTTAATGATATAAATTCGCAATTAAATAAGATGAAGATTACTATTCGGATTTAGTAATGCTGAAAAATCAGAAGGATCGCTAGATAAACATTTAAGAAAAATGTTGTAAAGTATGTTTTAAAAAGCTTCATAATACATAGTCATAATTCATCCGTATATTTGATTCATTGATATAAAATAATTAGATTAAAACGGAGAAGTTTAATATATAGAACATATTTAAAACAAAAGTTAAAGTGTTATAGAAGAATTTAAAAAAAAAAAAAACATTACAGTATGGTGTTAAATTTCTTCAATTAGGACGCAGATGTAGATTTTGCGTAACAAACGTAAAATCTGTAAAATAAACCAAGATATATACTGATTTTTTATGCTATTTTTCTCTCCAGCAAATTGTTTTCGCTCGTTTAATCCCGATTAGATATTGAATATTCGCCACAAAAATTCGTAATTCATTATAAGAATGAACATTTGTGCCAAAACACAATAGTTAAAATTCACGAATTTCACATTGAATTGGTTACAATATTTTTATTATAGTTCGCCTTCCTTATTAAACTCTAAACAAGTTTAACGTCGACATTTATGTTTAATTTCAAATAGTCACAATTAAATATATCAAAATAAATATTGAAATTAACGGTAAGAAACACATTCTGTGAAAACTGTTACAAAATAAATAAAGAGTAAACGAAGTGTAACCTTCAATGTTTTCCCATATTTTTATCATCGAAGAGTACATTAGAACAACCGAAAGTCCGCAAAAGAATAATCAACTACAATAATGCCAGACGTCTTAACTAACGATCTTTAAATTGTTGAGTAATTGGGAGTTTACCACATTAATTATTCTTAATCACAAATTGATAAATGCAACTGCAATTATTTTTTTACGCAAACTGTATAGTCTTTTGCGCCTGAGTTTATCGTGGATGTCATATAAACTAAACAGTCTAGTACCCTTCGCTAATCCGTTTTGCTTATTTTTATTTTGCGGTCTGCTGTCAAAATGCAGCAGACCTTCTTGAATCAAAATTTCCACATTCTAATATAAACCATGCGAGTTTGATATGTAAACGCATATAAGTTAAACTTGTTACTTTTTCTGGTGTGGGAAGCTATTTACTCGTGAACACAATTACAAACAGATAAATGTAACTGTATTTTTTTAAATAAATGAAATAGGCACATCTTTCTGCTACCGATGGCATGACCCATTCCGTCAACACGGTTTGGTCGGTAGTGGTGGATGTTCACCAGTCTCATTAATTGCGTAAATGTAACTTTCCTGTCTGCCGTTATTAAACAGGAATTAAAATATCTAAAACTATTAAAAACTCCAAGTATTAAAACATTTATTTATTTAATCAGATAGAAATTTATTTAATCTAGATTATTATAATAGTTATTAATTAAATGAGTATGTTCACAAACCCGAACTCGACCCACAAGGGTCAAAACCCAACCCGAGACCGATCAGAACCCGAAACAATGAAAGTCAACCCGACCGGAAATTGACTCGCAGTTAAAAAGCAGAAGTCAACCCGACTCGAATCTGACTCACATCTAAAAAGCAGAAGTCAACCCGACCCGAACCCGAATCGCAACAAAAAAACATAGCTCCAGCGGTTCGGGTTGGGTGCAGGTTTTCCGAGCCGATGCAGGACTTCACTTTGAGAATGCATCATTGAAACTCTAATGATACAACAAATTATAAATCTTAATTACCGTAATTTCGGGTGTATAACCCGCAGCTCAAAGAGTCGTTTTTCGACCCAGAAATTTTATTCAATAATTGTAGATAAATATTTACAGCGATCTTGTAAGTTACATTTTATAAAATAATATTTCTGGGTCGAAAAACGACTCTTTGAGCTGCGGACTATACACCCGAAATTACGGTACTTAAAAACTATCTATATCAACAGTTTGTTGATGTCAGATAAAAATCCATTTCCGATTCTGATCTATTCTCAAATTTACCTTATCTTAAGCACATCTTTGTTGCATAAATGCTTTTTGCTGCTCACTTGTATTCTTGAAAAGTGCTAACGACTATGTCTGAAAGTATTAATTCGAATTTAAATAGATAAAGTGTTTAATTATATTTTTCTTTCAAAAACATCCGTTTAAAAACAACAACAAAGAGAAGATGAAAAAACAAATAGTTTAGTGCCTCATGAAAAACTCTTTCAAATTTAACAAAAAAATATGATATAAAAATAAAAAAAAACCTTTACCATCTTTACTTTATTGTTATATATGAAACAATTTAATTGAAAACTAGGTGTAATCTTCTCGAGTACAGCGGGTGTGAAAAATATTTAAAAGTAATTCAGATAAGAAGTTTTCCCTCATTGCATTTATCAAGTCTTCCGATATTTGAAAACTGTTATTCCCTACGAAAAATAATATCTTTACTTAATGATAGAAATTTGCGATTAAATAAAGCGAAGTTCTGACACTGTTCGGAAATAGTGATGTTGAAAAATCAAAAGGATTGTTACATAAGAATTTACGGAATTTTTTTTTAAGTATCTTATAAAAACACTTTAGAATATATTACGGTAATTCATTCGTATATTTCATTTATAGATATAAAAGAATAAGTTTAAACTGGAGAAGTTTAATAGTTGTCCAAGTATCAGTTCTGTTTAACAGTTTTCAGGGATGAGATTTCTCCGCTTTTTTGCATACCAGTATAATCTTAGAGAAAACGTTGTTCTGGTAATTCGCAGAATGTTATGATTAAATAAAAAAACATTTTCTGTAAGATTATACTGGTATGTAAGAAAGCGGAGAAATCTCATCCCTGAGTTTTAAAAGAAAGAATTTAGGATTTATGAAAAAACAAATTGAAATAAAACACTTGCATTAAAGTCTGGAGATAATTTTTCAAAATTAGGGCCCACGGCTTTGTAACAAAAAAAAATAAAAGCTTAATTTTTTTTTTTATGTAAACAACAAAAGCCTGTAAAATAAGCAAAGTTATATGCTCATTTCATATGCTAATTATTTCTTCCGCACCTTTTTTTATTTGTTTAATCCCTATTATATAATAAATATTCGCCACAAAAATTCGTAATTCATTATAAGAATAAGTATTTATATCAAAACACGATAGCTAAAATGCACGAATTTCACATGGAATTTGCTATGTATGAAATACAATATTTTTGATATAGTTCGCCATCCTTATTGAACTCTAGAAAAGTTTAGCCACGACGTTTACGTTTAATTTGAAATAGTGACTAGCAATATGAAAAATAAATATAGAAATTGACTCTAAGAATAACTTTCAATGAAACCATTTTACAAAGTAAAACTAGTCGGATGTGCCAATCTCAAAACTTTCTACTATCTCACACAGGTTACGCATACACTCAAAATGAATCAGCACCCATTTATATCAAAGTCTAACTGAATGTAAAGTTTTATTAAATTCCGTACATTAGTGCTAGAGATATGACTATCGCTAAAATAGAGTAAATCCTGAAAAATGCAGCATAGCAGCGCCACCTCGTGACAGACTTACACCAAAACCTAATCAACATCAACGTATGTCAACGTCTCACTGAATCTAAAGTTTGATGCAAATCCTTGCATTTGTTCTTGAGATATAGATATTGTGAAAATCATGAACAAAGTAGCATAGCAGCACCACCTGTAGGAATATCTACACCAAAACGTAATCAGCGTCTATTTATGTCAAGGTCTAACAGAATTTGAAGTTTGATGAAAATCAGTGCATTTGTTCTTGCGATAGTACTATTGCGGAAATCGCAAAAAATGCAGCATATTTGCGCCACCTGTTGGGCGGTATATACCAGAAACTAATCAGCACCACTTTATATCAGGAACTAACTAAATCTAAAGTTTTTTTTTTAAATTCCGTGTATTAGTTCTTGAGACAGAGCGCCCACAAAATGTTTGTCACATACAGACAGACAGAGTCACAGGCTCACAAGTAGACTTTTTCTAAAAACAGTAAAATCGTGTTCAGGACCTCCTAAAAAGTACAAATTCGTCAAAAACCGGAAGTCGTAAATTTTCATGAATCCAGTAATTTCTACTTGTAAATATAGAAGAAAGTAAAAGGGTAAATAATGTGTAGCCTATAATGATTTCCCATGCCACCGACAAGCGATTTTTTATCATCGAAGACTACATCAGGGTAACCGAAAGTACAGAAAAGAATACTCAACATAGAATAATGGCACCCCGATTACGTAACGATTTCTGTTTTACGACGTAACCCTGATCTTAATATTGTCGAATAATTGGAAGTCTACCACACTAATTATTCGAATCTCAAATTGAAATATACAATTGTAAATTATTCTTTGTTCTATCTTTACCAGAAGAAAGTACTGAATTCATAAAAAATTTCGGCTTCCGGTTTTCGACGGATTTATGCGTTTTAGAACGTTCTGAACACGATTTGACTGTTTTTAGAAAATGTTTGTCTGCGAATCTGTCTGTATGTGACAAAAAATTAGTGGGCACTCTATCTCAAGAACTAATGCACGGAATTTAATAAAACGTTACATTAGGTTAGACCTTGATATAAATTGATATGTATTAGTTTTTAGTGTAAATCGCTCAACAGGTGGCGCTGATAGGCTATTTTTTTCATGATTTTCTCGATAGCTTTATCTCATGAACTAATGCACAGAATTTCATCAAATTCCATATTCTACTAGACATTGACATAAGTAGATGATGTTTACGTTTTGGTGTAAATAGCCCAAAAGATGGCTCTGCTATGCTCTCTTTTCCATCATTTTCTCGATAGCTACGAGTATATTTCAAGAGCTAAAGCACAGAATTCCATCAAACTTCATATTATGTAAGACCTTGATATAAATAGATGCTGCTTACGTTTTGGGGATAAATAGCCCATGAGGGTACGAAAACTAAAGCCCATTTGAAGGAAACCTTGACCTGAATAGTTAGGGGTATGACCCCTACAACATACTTTAAGATCATCAAAATCTCTGCGCATCATGTTTGGGGGTCCCCTTGTGAGAAAACGTTTCAGTTGGTGGTAAATATTTTAAATAATTAAATTATACCCTATTTCTTTTGACTTAGATAGTGATTTTCATAAACTTAGAAAATATGAATGATATTGGTCATCACCAAGAAACGTGATACGAATTATTTTGTGCCTAGTTGCAGGGCTCGATACAAGACAGTAAACTAGAAACCTTCCCTATTTAGCATACGAAAGGATGGATCTCTGCTAGAAGAGTGGAAAATATTAATTCCCTGATATGATAAAAAACTAACTTCAAAATCAGTTACGTCTGAAATGTACACTTACAAGAAGATTTTATTAACAGAAATTATGTTCATGTTGTCAATAGTGAAACGGTTACTTTTGCTAGAGGTAAATCTATTTTTAAATCAGATGTTGCTGCGATCGCCTTTTTATTGTACCGCTTCATTGCACGTTTATTGGCTACAATTGTTTAGCACTTTTTAAAGCAGTACCAGTCCGAAATTTTGCATTCATACCAGAAATTCCCTATAATGTTCTTTTGGTTACTTAATTGCAGATATTTCGTGACTTCTTAGAGTAAAAATCCTTGTTTCAGTATTTCCGGTTTGAATTCGAAAACTTTGAATTAAAAAACGGTAAATCCGTTTTCCACACTATGTATTCTAGGCGCTGTAACAGAAGCTACTTCGTGATTTGCCAATCGGTTTTCACCATGATTTTAATTTTTACCTATGCCATCTCCCAGAAATTTTATTAATTGAAAAGTTATTAAGTAACTGCATATAAAGATGAAATATTCCTCCTGGTTCAAAATATAATATTTATTAGACTTGAGTGTATTGTAAATTTTTCATAGCAAAATTCCGTACTTCTTCCTTGGCATCCATGTAAAAGAGAATGTCTTGAAAATGCAGTGCCAGCTGTCTGCTTGCACCGAGTAGTTTTAAAACACCCCTCTACAAAATAAATAAATAATAAATAAATACAATTTTTGCAATTAATCTTTCACGTATTGACTATGGCGAATAGTAGGATTTTTTCAAAATTTAAATATTTGTGAAAAAAAAATGCAATTTTGCCCCATAAAAACGGCCTTAAAATGATTGTAAACAATCGAAAAATGAAAATAGAAAAAAATTCTTCTCTGTGCCATAGAGAATCCAATTCTGAACGTATGTATTAAAGTTGCTAGAGCAATTCTCCGTGAATTCAAGAGTCTATGTAGGAAAAAATGTAGGTCGGTAAAAAATGGGTTTAATGTTTGGTTTATGAAAATCGTTTTATTGGAGCTGTATAGACTCTAGACATTATTATCAGAAAGAAACATTCTTTCAAACTGCTGTCCATGCTTAAGGTTTTAATTAAAAATTTTGTTTGATCAAAATGGAAAGTTGAGGACAAATACATCAAATTTATCGTTTCATTACGCTTACTTTAATATTTTACTCTATGCTCCGCCCACTGATATATAATAATCACGAGCTCTTAAACACGTCTCTTATCTCAAAACATAGTCATAAGTGCCGATTTGATCGGGGTTGCGGAGACAAATCGGGAAAATTCCAACCACTAATTTTAAAATGTTATTTTTGTGTTATTTAATTACAGTGATTTGACAGGACAATCGTCTTCACATATTCATATCAGTCTTCGTGGCAGATTTGTAATCCATCAAGACCAGGGCTCGGAAGTAGCGCGCTACAAGTAGCGAAACTACAGTAGCCTCTACTTTTTCCAGTAGTTTGTAGTGTAGCGCGCTACATTAACCCTTTCCGGCGCGGAATAAATCTGTTTGTAAAATAATGAAATAATGGACTGACACCAGATTTTACAAACGATTTCCTTAGAAAAGAATAACTTGCTGATTTGCCCTTAGTTTATAAAAGGAAAATTTTAATTAAATATTCTTGGTGCCTTTTGTCAGTTTTGGAATTAAAATTAGGTGTCCTTTTTTGTGACCACCGCCCGCTAAAGGGTTAAAAAAATGTAGTGTAGCAAGTAGCGCGATACAAAATATCAGTAGTTTGTAGCGAGCATCGACGCTACTTTAGGAGGAAGGAAAAAAGTGCCAATCTTCAAATCACGCGTTCATAATTGGTTTCTTTTGTGCGAAATATGTTCTCTGCAACAATTTGCAAACGTCGGCGACAAATCTCGGATGCAGTGACATATATTTCTCCATAGACGACGGGCACGGTCACAAATTAACTGTCATTTTCACAGTTTGGGTGTCAGAAGCGTCGTGTATTGTTATTTAAATCCACAGAAATCTTCTCAACATAGTGTATTTTTATACAACTACGATTGTTTTTACCAAAATATAGTCGTCTGGCTATGTTAAGTCTTTATCTGACTAATTTCTTCTCCCTTTTGCCTCCCACCCCCAGAAAGCAAAGAAAGGTAAAATATTTATAAAAAAAAAAGAAAAAGAAAAACAACGGATTTATCTAAAGATAAATCATCTAAATTATTCCTAACCTCTCAAATTCACGCTTCCCTCTAGTAGCATACAAAGGAGTTTAAAATATTTTTAAATCTTTATTTTTATACAAAAATAAAATATTTCACTTCATTTGTTGCTCTCTAGTGACAATAAATAAAAATTATTTCCTTGTCCCCAAAATGTACGCTTCCCTTTTTACGCCTTCTCCAGCATACAGCTTCAAATATTTAAAACTCTTTATTTAAACAAAATAGCTACATTCGTTTCTACCTAATGATAATATATAAGTAACCATCTAAATTGTCCCCTAACCTCCCATAATTTACTCTTCTCCCTCTCCCACCAGCATACAAATAAATCTAAAATATTTAATATAAGATATTTTTATTTTTATTAAAAAAAAAATCTTCTGTCTTAAATAGTGCTCTGTAGTCACGATAAATAATCAGTCTTATAAATTATCCCCCTTTCCCTAAAATCTCCCCCACCTCTCCATATACAAAATTTAAACCTATTTTTTTTTAAGTTTAGTATTTTTTGCTGTCTGGTAACATTGAATAAATAATCAATCATCGAAATATACCCCTTCGAACAAAATTTCTGCTCGCTTCCTGCCAGTTTAAAATCGTTAGCTCTAATATATAATATATAATAAATAACTCTAATTAAATATATATATATATATATATATATATATATATATATATATATATATATATATATATATATATATATTCGAAAAAGCACAGAAAAAGAACAAGTACACCATTTTATTATTAAAAGTGCAGTAGGAAAGAATGATATCTGCCTTCAAACAAACTAGCAGCTGAAACGTTAAGTTTCAGCATGCCCGTGATCTATTATTTGCTAGATTTGCTGATAAAACCGCAAAGTACCCACTCATCAAAAAAATTAATTTTCTTGCTGGCAACCCTTTGTCTTCTTACTCATTATTAGATCTGGTGTTTTGATGTGGGGATGCTTCTTTTGAGATTAATGTAATAGAATGACAGCCAAAAATAGTATAGAACAGCCCTGGTCGGCATATAATCAATATTTTGAAATTATAGAACAACAAGAAAGTGGTAATTATTCTGTGACATGTAAACTTTGTCCATTTAATAAGAAGTTATCATTATCAAAATCATCTGCCTCTTATCATCATTTACAACTTGAAGTTGAACATAGAGGTGATTTAGTATTTTCTTTATTAATAATAATTACTGGATCGCATCTCGCACCGAATATCTAAATCCTTATTCCTGAAAATTCATAGATTATTAAAATGAGTACTTTCTAATTAAGATCCCTGGTTTAGAAAATAATCTTATCGAACTGTTTATAATCGCAAACAATTATTTTATTAATACGTCTTTTGATCTTTGTGAAATATTTGTCCAATGTATGCATACAAATTAATTTACTGCATATTTCCTTTTGAAGATTCCTATAGATAAAACAAAGGTGGTTGGAAATAAAAATATATTATTTTTAAAAATGCCTAAGAATGCTTAATTTGATTTTTGTGGCTATCTATTTTTACTTTAGCTCCACAGATCTTTTATCGCTAAAATAATATATTTATAATGTTTTATATTTGATTTGATATTGGATAGCTTAGTGTTTTAATGAAATATATTTATCTTTGTCTCCAGAATGAATCTAAAGCCCTGCATGTTGAAATTCGGGTTTTCAAATGGAAACAAACAAAAAGAGATAGAAAGGGAAAGAAAAGCTAGGATTTAACTTATGCAAGTCTATATGATCTTGTTAAATTTTTAAATTGCTTCCAGGAACTATATTTAAATTGTAAAGAAATAGGACTATTTAGATCTATTTAAAAAATGTGTATATTCAAATTTACCAAGGGCTATCTGCTCTTAAAGTTGTTCTCAAATCCAAACTGGCTACTTTATGACATATTCTTTAATTCACTTTTGTGCGGAAACGCATGAAAATGCGGGTGTCCTTATTCAGAAACTTTGTAACCGACAGACGTTTTCCACTATTCTTTAATTTATTTTATTTTTTAGTGAAGATAGAAGATTTTTCAGAAAACACTGTGGCGTTTTCAACCGAATTTCCGACGACGCAGCCGGGGAAAGGGAAAAAAAGTGACACGAATCGCTTGTAACCCGATAAGTAATTTATTTATCAAAAAATGAAAAACTCATTACGATTAAAAATCGCTTCAATAGTCAGACCCGCCAGTTTGTGTTTAAAAATGAGTTAAATAATGTATCAGAAAGTTTCGCGTTGTTGAGCAAGGAATTTGAGAACCACCTTAAGCACTACTGTGCTATATCACTCACATAAATTTGTAAGATTATTAAAATTTTTGTTTTGAAGTTTCCTCTTTTTAACACTTTCCAACATAATTAAAAAGTGTCTATGAATTAGCTTTGTCTGTCTGTCCGTGCTCTAAATCTCGTAAATATACTCGGATTGCCATAAAAGTTTTATATGTTATTGAATTTTACCATAGAATGTTCAGTACTGAAAATGAAATGTGTAGCATTTATTCGCTTACAGGGACATTCAAAAGAATTCTGTTACATTATGGTCTATGGGGGAAAATCGTTTGCGGTGTATTTAATTAGCGATGATAACTAAAGTAGCAAAAAATAGCAAAGTAGTGACTACTTTTGAAAAGTAGTTTGTAGTCGCTACTTTTTAAAACAAGTAGTTGTAGTTGTAGTTAACTACATTTTTCATAAAGTAGTTGTAGTTGTAGTTCGCTACAAACAAAAAGTAGTTTTTCCGACCCGTGATCAAGACTTATGTTGTGCTGTTCTGTGCTTTTTTTACGATGTTGCGTTGAATTCTATTCGTTTTCTCGAAATGTCATCTACGGGCTTAGATCAAAGTTGTAATACGAACATTGTGAACGGGGCTGTTTCTCCGAACTTTAATGCTCCTCCGCATTTCCTGACAGAAAAATTAAGAAAGTATTGGCTGAGTACTTCTCTTATTATGGTGAATACATTGCATCTATCTTAAACAACGATGGTTACCATCAGTCACATCACATGATGATCAAACGGAGGTAAGAAATACTTGCCCAGAGATTCTTCAATTTCTTAGGTAGCCTTATAATCTTAAAAATTATAAGAATTCTCTTCTTTTTCCCCTTTTCTCTTTTTCTAAACTCAAAGAACCCCTCCTACTTTACTTGCTAATGAAAATTCGTATGAAGAACATAACTTGCCCAAGGTGAATAATGGGCTTAAACGTAAAAATAACGTGGAAAACTCTGCAATTCCCCTGAAAAATAAATTTCAAAATCTTGTTAGTGACGTCAATCTTGATGACGATACCCGTATCGATCACACTTCCTCTCCTAACACACCGGATTAAAATTCTGTTAACTCTAAATCCCGTATTAACCCATTTTATATTCAATTACAAGAAAATTGGACTGACCTTGCAAAATGTATTAATGCGATTAACAAAACCAAAACCTTAATTACTCTCAAAGGAGAACGCCTCATGGTTTTATGCAAAACAGACGAATACTTTAGGGAAACTCAACGTTTCCTAGATGAAAAAACAAAAAAGTATACTAACCTTCCCTGAAAGGACAAGAGACCTAAAAAATGTGTATTAGGGGGTCTTTCCTGTTATACTGATAATAGAATTATCATTGATAGTCTGAAAGAGTATGGTTTCTTTGTAATCAGGTCTGCCTTGCTCAAAAACCGCAAAACTGGAAACCCAAGGCCAATTTACATGGTGAGTGTCCTCCCGCGGTCCAACTTTCATGAAATCTTTCAAATTAAGGAAATTTATTATATTTCTGTCAATATTACAGCCTTTAATGATAATCAAAAAGTTAAACAGTGCTATCGTAGTTAGGGCTTTGGCCACGCTTCCGAAGTACTTTACACCGAAATGCTTAAAATGTGCCGAAAAACATTTAAGTCCTGAGGTGTTCACATAAGGGCAGAATCACATCTAAATGTGACTATTGCAGTCACACTGGTCACCCTGCTAACTACCGTGGTTGTCCTAAAAAACCCTACCGTGTTAGAGGCAAAAACAATTTTAATTCTACTGCAGAAAACAACAATACTATTAAAGAAACCCGCATGCTGGCTGATATTCTTAAATAATTTAATTATACTAAAAAGAACGCCAATAGCTGATTCGACTTGCAGCTGATTCTCCTGATTCTAACCCGGAAGGCTCTAATTCTCTTGTGGAAAACTCTCCTTCCTCATCTACTAATGATAACAATAAAATTATTCCAAATTCTACTTCTAAATTTTATCGAAGATCATATGGTTATACTAATGAAATCCAGGAAAATTTTCCAAATTTTTAAGTATTTAAAAGAAATTCCCCAAATCTCTAAATTTGTTAAATGTATAAAAATATTGCTACACAGACTAAAATGTTTAAGCATCACATGGAAAAAATGATTGTTATTATCAATGAATTCGATCTCTTTCCAACGAAATTAACCTCCCCAATATTGGCTAATGTCATATATGCAGAGTTAACAGACTGTGCGGTCTCAAACCTCACATTTTACTTTTGATTTTCAATTCTTTGTGCGCTGAGTTACTTCCGTAACGTAATCTCTCTTTTTTCTGTTCTGTCTTTTTTCATAATTAATTTTTTTAAAAACCCTCTTTATATATATATATTCTAGACTGCTTTTTAGGTCTCTGAAATGAGCTCTTTTTTATGGTATGGGTATAGGTTCTTCCCTCTGTACGTTTTCGTCTGTCATGTGGATCTAATGGAATTTTCTTTCTTTTTTTTTTTAATTCTTAAACTTTCTTTTGTTATTTCCTGCATGTTAATTCTATTTTAAACTTTATTGTAATTTTTATATAGTTCTTCACTACAATTATGTATCTTCTTACGGCTCCCCGTTTGACTTGCGAGTCGATTACCCGTACACTGGATATTAAGTTTCTTTGCAACTATGTGATCCTTAAAGATCAGTACATTATTCATTGTTCCAACAGGACAAAAAAAAACTTCTTTAAATTAGTGGTAGAAGTGTGACTGATTGTCTATTTCACCGCTGTGAAGTCGGCGCCTATGCACATAGTTTTGCCAGATGTCCCGATTACGCGGAACCCTACGATTTTCAGGAGTTCGAAGTCCCTTTCCGCATAGAGAACCTGTAACGATTATGAATTTGTTACTTACCGATATTGTTGCCAGGTATCCCAATTTTCAAGGCTTCCATGACCAGTCCATGAGCCAAAATTTACGATTTTCTATTATGTACATTTCTTTAGGTAGATTTCATAAGAAATACTACCTATAACATTCTCCCCTAAATTTGAATTCTCGAAAAGTTTTTGCAGATCTACGCCGATTATTATCCGATGGCCGATTGGAACACATTTTACTCATTGGGAATTTTTTTTGGTACAGGGGCCGTATAAAAATTTAAATTTTGTATTTCTTCAAATTAATCCTCTAAAAATTTTAACCGATTTCGTAAAATTCTGTAACTTTTTTTACGCAACTTTGTGATTTATTAAATATACCTATGACCAATATTTAAAGGAAAAAAGCTGAGGTTAATGTTTTTGGGACACCCTGTATACTTACTGACACAGTAAATGGAAGAGACACTATTCTAGATCTTTTAATGAACAAACGGTGTTCAAAATTATAAATTTACATAAGATTTTTAGCAATGATTTTAATATGACTTTCAGAAGGTGAATCAATCTAAGTGTACATCAAATCATATTTTGAATGTTTCAAGTTCCAATTAATGGGAATCATTTGAATAAATATATATTTGCTTCATTTTAATATAGTAAAGAAAATATTGAATATTAATAAATTTTTGTTTAAAATCGTTTGAAAAAGGACTTACTGAGTCAGTAATACATCGTTTTTAGATATTTAGTTGATCGGTGTATAGAATATATCTATATGTCGATTAGGCGGATATTGTTTATTAAGAAACCTACACTATTTGCGAGTAATATTCGATTTAGTAACATTGCTTCGACATATTTAAAGACAGAAAAAAATCAGGCGGCTATTAGTATTAGGAAATAGTGGCACATTTTGACAGGGATCGTACGCTTTTACCACAAATTTTTAACAGAATTTTTTAACTTACTTAAATGCTGAAAATTATTACAAATCAAGCAATTATACGACGAGTCTATAATATCTACTATTCTAATATTAAATAGAAACTTTCTATTAAAGATTATGGTAACGCGTACGAACACTGTTTGAATGAAAAATAATCGCAACATTGATCATATTTTGCAGTTAGTCATATTTAAAAGATGATGAACGACTCGATATATATTACAGCGATTTTATCGATACAATTATTTCGTAGATTCTTAGTTTATAAAACATTTTTAAGTACGTAGATATTTATTTTATACGACGCTATAAAAGCAGTTTTTCTACTAAATTACTTTTTTTCTTCTTCTACATGAAAAAGTGAATCTGTAAGATTATTGGGATAGGAAAGCTATTATCTGAACAATCATAAATAGGTTTTTCTACAATATCTATTGATCTGCTCTTTCTGTTTCCAGTCTTTTCACAAATTACAAACCGTAGTCCTTGCAATTATTATGTTTTTAGATTTATAAATAGGAAAACGTGATTCAATCAAGGTAGGCGCAGATATACATTTTTATCTCTAAGATTGGTGCTAAACAGATTTAAGGAAATTACACTGTATAAAGACGCAACAAAACTTTCCGAAAGGTTACAGAAAATAGTGGATTTTGAAATATATTTGAAAAAAAAAAGATACACCTCCCTATATTCACATATGATAAAAAGCACACCAAAGCTTCACAACATTCGGAATAATGCTTTATTTTAGTATATGAGCTCAATTTTTGTAATAGGGGTTGTCTAGATTTTCAGAATTACATAAACTTAGAATTTTCAACTGGCGACACCCACTTTTGACAATTTATTTCAGCACCTTGGGTGATATCAGCTCGTAAAAGTATATAGTTTATGTATTTTTGTTAAATCTCCATGGCATTAGCGTGGGTCAAAATTTGAGGATTCTAATGTTAAATTTCTTCAAAATCATTTAATTAATTTTTTTGATTTTTCTAATATTGATTGGACTTAAACAGATTCTAGACATTTTATCTTTACTCATAAGCATTATGAACTTTAATTATAGAAATTATCAATACATTCATTAAAAAATATATAAATTATAACCTAATATAATATTTCTTTGTACCATTTTTACAGACATTATTTTATTTACAAACATCGAAACTAGCAGTGTACATGTCTAAAAGTCTTAAAAAATACTTCTAAAACCACACCAAACTAGTCAATCTGTTAAAAATTGTAAAACAGTAAAAATATTTTCACCTTTCGCTTTCAGGCATCTTTAGTCACTGATGTTTTGTTTTCTGATTCGTCAGTCAATCCGTTGAAAACCCCATTTTTTTTTCCTAATAACATATGGCGCCATCTGTTATCTACTTTTGCGTGGGTCATATCATTGCATGTTTCTGATGTTGATGTAAATATTTCTATGACTTCTCTCTGTAATGCGTAGTTTAAATTATTATAATTTGCTAATTTTTCAACATTTATTGAAGTCTATTGTAATTGAAGATTTGTTGTTTAATCTGGCTATTGCAGTTTCTGATTTATTTAAGTTTATACATATTTTGTGTACTTTCATTCTGTCTTCAATTTCCCTTTTTGTCATACCTATATATAAATAGCTTTTCCTTCGTTATCGTTGAAATTAATCCTGTATATATACCTGATGTCTGTTAATAATTAAATTTTTCTTCGTCTGATCTGATTAATTTCAAAATCGGTGGATCTGAAGTGGTGGGAGTAGTTATTCCTGGTTTTTTGAATGCTCTTTTTAATTTTAAGGAACAAAGTTGCTAACCTCCCGATTTTTTTCATACCAGTATTTTTATGAAAAAATATTTGTTTTATTTAATCGTGCAATTTCTGCTATTTAATAAAGCGAAAATTTTTGTATGATTTTACTGGTATTAAAAAAATCAGGAGGTTGGCAACTATAAATACCTTTTACAAACGAAAATGAATTTGTAAATTTTATTCATTTTTGAGCCGGTTGTATCCTATCATATCTTGATGTCGCTTTTTCGATTCACTTCTGTATTGTTTTTGTGTCATATCAAACATCTTTAGCTATTGTTTTAATTTTGCTTATTTCAGCGCTTCTGTTGAACATACTTTAATGGCCCTATGAATGTATTATATTATTTATCAATGTATTATAGAGGTTATTATATTATATAAAAAAATAAATGATAACCTACGTCAATTTTTACATAAAAATAATGGGCATCGTCAAAAAACACTAGTGTGTAACTTTACAGTTTATTCCAATTATTATCTTTTGAGATATAGAGACATTTTACTTTTCGAAGTTAGCTAAAGGCACTAATTTGACTACCTTTCAATCACATATAATAAAATCGGATTGACTTTTTTGCGTTAAAACTTTCAAAGCGAACAAAACGTTCAATTTGAAAGTATTTAAAGATTAAATAAAAAGGTGAAACTTTGTAGAAAGACTGATAATTGCAAATATACTTTACGTTTCATTAACAAAATCTAAAACAATCAGATATTGGAACCATTTATCTTTTAGTAATTAAAGAGCGTTATTTTAATACATTGCATAAATTTTGAGTTAAATATTTATTTAAAAATTACATGCATTAAAAAATTCACAGAATCGCTAGAATATGCAATTGCCTTAATTATATATAAATTCTATAATATTTTTAACTACATTTCACAAAAGCTTAAAAAAAAAATTTCCCGTGTTTCTGACATCTGACATTAAACCTTAACAGATGCTGAAATCGACTTTTATAGGATTTTAACGAGGTCCAATAACTAAAATGATCCTCATTAACAGTTGCCTCAATTCAAAGGATATGCTTGATTGACAGCAATAGAATCCCTTTTCGTGCATATTATCTTCTTTAAAAAGTTTCTCAGAATTTTTCTTTGGTACCAGAATTAACTCTTCAGGTTTATTTTTCTCAAAAGACTTAAATCTTAAGAAAACGATTTTTTTGCGTTAAAACTCTCAAAGCGAACAAAACGTTCAATTTGAAAGTATTTAAATATTAAATAAGAAGGTGGAACTATTGAACTTTTTAGAAAGACTGGTGATTGCAAAAACCTTTACGTGTTATTAACACAATATAAAACAATCAGCTATTGGAACCATTTATCATTAGTAATTAACCCCTTCGCGACGAGCGTCCTTTACAGAATTTTTAATCTGTTACCACCGGTTTTTCAAAAGAGAAATTTTTCCCTAATTGAATCGCAAAAATGCTATGATTAGATAAGGAAAACCTTACAATAAAAAATAACCGGTGGGAATAATCGAAGATTCTGCGCATCTTATGCGTCACGTATTCGTGTCGCTTGTCCCCAAGGAGTTAAAGAGCGTTATTTTAATAAATTGTATAAATTTTGTGTTTAAATATTTATTTAAAAATTACATGCATTGAAAAAAATCATGAAATCGTTAGAATATGCAATTGCCTCAATTATATATAACTTCTGTAATATTTTAACTACATTTCACAAAAGCTTTTTTAATTTTTCCCCGTGTTACTGACATCTGACATTAAATTTTAACAGATGCTGAAATCCACTTTTACAGGATTTTAACGAAGTCCAATAACTAAAATGACCTTCATTAACAGTTGCCTCAATTCAAAGGATATGCTTGATTAGCAGCATTAGAATCTCTTTTTATGCATATTATCTTCTTTAGAAAGTTTCTGGGAAATTTTAGTTAGACACCAGAATTAAATTCTAAGAATTTTTTATTGCAAAAAGACTCTAAATGTTTCGAACTGAACAAAACGTTCAATTTAAAAGTATTTAAAGTTTAAAGAAAATGGTGGAGCTTTTTAGAAAGCGTGGTAACTACTGCAAAATTACTTTATTGTATTCACCAGACATAAAACTGTGGAAATCATTTAATTTTAGAAATAAATGAGGGTTCTTTTTATTAAATGCATAAATTTTCAGTTTAACCCCTTCGCGACGAGCGTCCTTTACTGAATTTTTAATCTTTTACCATCGGTTTCTCAAAACAGACATTTTCGTCTAATTGAATCTCAGAAATGCTGACATTAAATAAGGCAAAGCTTACAATAATAAAAAAAAACTGGTGGGAATAATCGAGGATTCTGAGCATCTTATGCGTCACGTATACGTGTCGCTCGTCCCCAAGGGGTTATACATTTATTTAAAAGAAAAAAAATTACGGAACTAAAAGAATATGCATTTGCTTCGATTATTTATAAGTTCTGGGATCCCTTTTCGCACAAGCTCTTTCAATTTTCTTTTCTGCGTTTAAAACATTCAGCTTTAAGGAAATAAGCCTTAGCGTATAAATTCAAAGATAATTTTTTCTGAAAAATGCCTGAAACGTTTTTTTTTTATATTGATTACAAAAAAGGCATGAATGGAAACAAAAAACTAAAGCATTATGAATTTTCCTAAAATTATATACAAATTTCTGTATTACATTTCCTATGTAACCTATAATGTGCCTCTCAAATGCATCATATTTTTCTAAAATACTAAGCTTTTAGCATTATTTTTAATCCATTGCGTAATTCAGAACATTGATATACATATTTTCCGTTAAATAATTAAGTAAGAAATTTTATTTATTTTATCCTAGCTATTTCTTTAAAATATGAGGATTTTTTTTTCGGAAAGGTTTTTTTTCTTTAATTATATTTTTATGAAAAGTGCTATAATTTTTACTTCTTAACTTAATAAAAAAGTAGCTTTTAAATCGCAAGTATGTTGTTTCAGAAAAAGAAATTTATAAAAGGTATTTTATAAATAAAAAGCGATGATAAGAGTTTTTTTTTTCTTTCTTTTAATTCGACATATATTAAACAACGAGTGAACTTGTTAAAAGGATTTTAAATGGATTTATTTTCCAAAAAGTTACAGAATTCAATCATATTTTCTTATCCCTCCCTCGTCACACTTATTTAAATTTATTTTTAAGCTGATTGATTTTGAAGTCCTATTTCGGTTTTTTCTTTTAACCTTTGCCATTAAATCAAATTTTCTTAATAATAAAATTTGAAGAACACGTAAAACAGATAACTTTGTTATTTACTGTGAAAATTATTGCATACAAGATATATTTTTAAAAGTATAAAATTTTATAATGTATAAAAAGATTCAGTTTTCTATGGTTTTTCTAAAAGTTTATTACTAAAACTCGCTCATAACTCCTAAATATCCTAAAACGTTCAGTTGTCTCAGAGACAAATAAATATAAGGTAGCGCCGGTGGTTGTACACACATGCTATAAAATACTTTTATTTCCTCTTAACAAAACTATTTCTATTTGCAAATACTGATGTTCAAAGTATAAAAAGTACGAACCCTACATTTTTGCAACGTCATATGCGTACAATGGCAAGGTAAGAGCAATTCATCTCGGCACTTATTAATTATTATTCACTATTGCACCCAGTTTTTTTTTTTTTTTTTGCTGCATTAATCTTAGTATCTGGATTTGATGTTTTCCCATGGACTTTCACTTCACCTAACTGAGCTGTTTCACGCTGACAAGTTTTCTTGTCCGGCAGAAAATTAACAATAATTAAATAATGCGAAATATATCCTCAGGCATTAATAATATATGATAAAGGAAAGAGTTCTATATATAAAATGCAAAAAATATGAAGAATTAATTATCAGAACAGATTACTTAACCTTCCTACCCTGAATGGGTCTAATCGACCAGTTTGAATATTTGATTTCATTCGATTCGAACCATAAAAATTTTCATAAACTAATTTAAATTAAAATCAACGTAACTAAGTAAAATAAATATCTTAAATAGTTTTAAATATGAATTCTGGTGTGAAATGTTTTTATTAAGGTTGAGTAAAATTTCAATAGGGTAGGAAGGTTAAGCATGATGCAACTACATATGGACAACCAAATGTTACTAAGTTGGCTAGAAGGACTGACGTAATTATATTACAATTCTGCACAAGTGATGCAGAATTTAACTGCTGTAGCATCTGTTTCTCGAAATTACAATCAATTCATATATACATCACCAGGGCTTAATTTGTGCCAGAGCCCACCGAAACTCAGCTCTGTTACTTCTGTGTTTTTAGTAAATATTTAAATATTGTCCAGAATTCACTGGAACTCATAAACACTGCGCTCCGGAGCCCAGTGCAATAACGCTTCCGAAAAACGCATCCTAAATTACCCTTTCATTTCCCTCCCATCTCCAATCTTTTACTTCCTTTTTTATCAAAACACTTATAAATGACGTAATGTGTCGCTCACGTAAGAGATGGAGATGAAACAGGCTCGATTTTTATATCGGTTTTCGGGTTTGGGCAGGCTCGAGCTCAATCTGTCTTAAATTCTAAATTTTATTTATTTCCATTTCAAATCATTTTTAAGCTATTTTTATCAGAATATAGAGTAAACAAAAATAGTCTTTTTCTATTCTACATAGCTGCGAACTATTCATTTTTTGTGTTCACACTATTTCCGAATCATAATCCTGAGCTTATTTAATCACAGAATTCTGCGATTAATTAACATTAAGGTTAGGCAAAGATTTCTATTTGGAAGTGGTAATAACTAAAGAGTGGAATAGTTTATAGCTAAGTATATGCAGTATTTAAAATTTTTATTTTATTAAATAAAAAACAATGCTTGAAATTTTTTAAATAATGTATGAAATATAAATATGAAGATTGAAATGACGACCTAAGGGGGAGGGGTGGGTAGACTACGGATGTTAGTACTGCAGAATATTACGTCTCCGGTACTTCTTTTCTTAGAAATTAAGCCCTGTACATGAAATAAAATGATATATCATCATAAACATTTCATTTTCTCAAAAGTACTTTTATTTATCATCCCAGTCATTGTTCGTACACTGTTACCACAATTTTTTAACAGAATTTTCTATTTGATATTTAAATATGAGAGGTTGTAGATGCCTCATTTAATCACAGGATCCGCACGACTTTCCTTCATTTAAATAAAGCGAAAAATTCTGGTAAAAATTTGTGGTAAACAAACCATTCCAGTGTTTGAATATTTAATGCACGTTCAATACATTTTTTAATGTCTAGTGTTAGACAAAGAAATCAGATTTTTAATGGAATATTTAATAATCCTGGAGCCTCAACAAAAAATTCTAAAACATGAACTCTTTCTTAACGTTTATCATGTGTGTGAAGAACCCGAAGTTCTGAAAGTAGGAACAAAAGGGTTTTCAGCTTTTTAGATTCACATCCGTTATTTATTTTTTATGTATTTTTATTCTATTTGTGCTAAAATATCGAAATTCAATTACATGGATTTTCGTTACTTTGTTTCAAAGTTTTGCGGCCTAACAAAAAATTTTCCTTGTTTTGATAAAGCAAAGATAGTGGTAGAAAATATGCAATATATATTCTCAGTCATTGAAGATGAAAATGTATTCTGTTGTGTGGGAAAAGTTAGAAGATGCATTTTTTTCTTTTTCTCAAAGAATTAATTTATTATATTTTCTGTCACAAAATTCTGTTTCTATACACAGAAATATCAGCATAACAATATTTGCATGGATAGAATAGTTGAGTCTTGAACACTAAACATACCGGAAATTTTACTCAAGTTTTATAAAAATATTTTATACCAGAACTTTTATTTGATTTTTTTTTCTATAATAAACTGTTTTAGTGTAAATTACTGCCTTAGTGCAAATTACTGTAGCATCTGCTTCTCGAAATTCCAATCAAATCATATATATATATATATATAATAAAATCATATTATTAGCGTAAATTATTTCTTATTAATTCATTTTATGGTACAGGTCAGATCACCGATTATTGCTGTATTTATTGTTAACTGTCTGACTTCTTATTTTTTTTCAAAATCCTTTCGACCAATATGTATCTCTATTATTACGTAGATCTAATCATCATGTATTTTAAATACGTAATATATTTATCATTTGCATTTTTACTCTTTGACTGTGGTATTTTTAAAACAAAATTGCTTTAAAAATTGTGTATTAGATAAATTTTTCTACAAATGTCTTACCTGTGGAAATCGCGGTAGAAGCAATCAGAGGATTAATCTTAAATAAAAATTAATAAATGAAACACTTTTCATAATCTAATGATAAAAAGCATTTTTACCTTTCGAAATATGAATCCAGCCTTTGTGACCTTTCAGTTCCCGTCTAGTGTCAAGTGCACACACACCTTGGAATTTCCAAGGAGTCTGAAACCAAGTTTTCTGATTAGGAAATTTCTTTCTAATATTTAAATAGCAGATTTTGCAATCGCCTTGTTTAATAGCAGAATTTGTAATATATTTCAGCGCTTAAATAAAGCAAAAAAATCTTTTAAAAATGTGCGTCAAAAATATACGCATCCTGAGGATCTACAGGAACAATTTACATTTTTTAAATGAGTATTTCTCTATTTTTTTATATTTTTTGTTTTTAGTTAGATGTTATAGAACCGGAGACATCATTTTGCGATAAAATATGTCAATAAGATCATGATAAACACAGTAAATACGAAAATTCTATATCCCATGATTCAATATGAACACGAGGATGTTTAGAAAGTTAAAAAAGCATCTGGCAAATACAGCAACAGTTACGTAGATAGAATCGTTTTTCATTAGTTCCCCAAGAAGTCAGAGCAGCGGTTCTTAAACTGTGCTGTGGAATACATTCGGGGACCTCAAACAATATTTTATGTAATATAAGATAAGAAATTATTTCAATGCATACACCCTATTTATTTTTCATTACACATATTCTTTGTTTAGTTTATAGTGTTGGAAAAAAATAAGCTGCATTAATAAGTAGAAAAATAATTATAACACACATTTTAAGACAGTTAAAATATACATACTACTATTTGCTATGAGATGGATGCTGCTGCTTTATTTCTACTATATGTGTAATATTTGGTTCAATGTTACTTACCCATCATACGTATTAGAGGGTAAGTCTTGTAATCGTTTTGAAAATCGAAAAAAATTTTGACAGATTTATACGTTTCAGACACTGGAGATTTCGAAAAACATAGTTTTAGAAAAAAAAATTTGCCCCTCCGTCTGTCTGTGTGTGTGTGTCTCTGTAAACGCTCTATCTTTCGAAAAAATTGAGCTAGAAACTTAAAAATTAGTATGTAATTAGTATGTAATAATTGGAAGAAGCTTACTGAATTTCAGTAACCTCGATTATCCGGAACAATTTTTTCGGAATCTCGAAATATTCGTTCTGATGAAAGGTACATAAAATTTTTTGAAATTATTTCTTTTAAGGAGCGAATATAAAAAACAATAAAATAAATAAATTTTGCATAAAGAATGAAGTCGATCGGATAATGAGTTGCCGAGATATTTGTAATCCTATTTTCAACACTCTTTGATTTATCATGCCCTGTATTTCATCCAAATTTCCATTCAAAGATATATTTTAAATAGAAATAAGACGCTTAATCCGACGCAGTAAACTGTTAATTAATAGGATTATCATTTTTGGAGTTATAAGGATGTTTCTTTTACGCAATTCAGTAATAGAACATTTAAAGTTTATGACGTCATTAAGCCACGATTTTATTCGAATTGCAATGCATTTTATAAGTAGTTTACACATTTTTAATTTTAATATTTTACATTATATTATGCATATCCATGATGGGTAAGTATTACGGTGGTCCCCCAACAACTAGTTTAAAACATGTGTCCGTAAGTCTAGTTCGACATCCAGGCGATGTCTACATTCGTTTCTCATGTTCACAAGATTGGAGAAAGTATTTTTGCACAAATATGCGGTACAGAAGGCAACTATCTTGCTTGATAGCTTTTTCTGCTAGTTTTGCAGAGGCAGAGGTGTTTCTCACGAGCAACTAATAATTTGGAAAGGCAATGGAAAGCAATTTTCATGCACCCATCGATGGATTAACATCGTAACATTAATTTTGAATGTTGTTCCTGCTCTGAAAATGTCGAGGTTTTGATTACACTAATTTATTGGAAATTAAATTGATTCCTAATTCACTCTGTATCTGACTTCGAGGGAGAAAAATAAAGCCTGAAAGTTTCTTTTAAGTGCTTCAGCTGTACAACAATGTGTTCGATAATATCAGGGAAAATTGTGTCGTTAGGAGTTTGTAAGACATCGAATAATTTTGGATATGATTCAAAAATATTATTTTCAAACACTTTCTTTTAGTGTGACTTCTAATTTTATTGGATTTTAAAAATGTGTATTATTTATTCAGGAAATTTAAAATAACTGTCAAATATGCCACCTTGACAAGTCAGGAGAAATGATTGAAACGATCTTTCAAATGGAATTTAGAGTCCATTAAAAACATTCTTACCTTATCACGAAGTGCAAATTTTTAAATCGCATTTAACCTCGCGACAGCCACTTAATGCACGCATAAATAGATGCTTGTGTTTACGCCCAATTTCGTCTCACAAAATTTTGGCGTATTATTTAAGTTAATTTAGTTGTTTCAGTAATAAATTATATCAAGGCTAGGTTATTTAGATGTAATTTACTACTGAAACAACTTCGTTGAATATAGTCTTCAAATCTTCAAGAATTATCAGGCAAACAGCGGCTTACGGTTAATACAACAGTGTGTTCAAATTAAATGTGGTGGTTTAGCTTCAACGATGCTTATCAAACATCAAATCATTAACAGTTCCACTCATAGCTCAAGCACCATCTGCAGTTATTGCAATACATCTTGAACGGTTTACTTCTTTTTTCTTTTATGAAACAGCCTAAACATATGAATAGTACAGCACTTGTTCTGCGAGTTGGAAGGCATTTGCAAAAATTTTCACATATTGTAATACCAAATTTATAACAAGCTAAAACTATCAAATTAACATTGTTGGAAATATCTAAACTCTCATCTAGTTGCAATGTGAAAAAAGGTCTGATTAATTTTTACACGTTCATTCTATTAGTTCTCAAAATTGTCACACAAGTCTGTGATTCTGCTCTAGTGTGAAGTTATGCAGACTTTGCTACCATCAGAGATACCTGATATCAGGTAAAAACGGCCTCTACATTATTGGAACCAGTTGTGGTCTTTTCATTTCATTTCTGGCTTGCTTTCAGTTCGTTTAACTTGCTTTTAGAAAATTAAAAAAGTCATTTGATTTGTTTGCATACCCTTTTTGTTTAGTTTGTCTTCATAGTTTTGCTTGTTTCATACACTTATTGACAGTATTTTCTTTCCTGTATATGCAAATTATGACTGGAGATGGGCCTTTTGCAGCGTGGCTAAAGATCAAGGAAAAACACAGTTGAATAAAAGGGTTTATACCAGTATTTTCTTATAGAAAATTCCACCTAGCTATCGCTCAAATAAACGGTACGATTTTTTCCATAAGAAAATACTGGTGTTTATATTTGTTTTACTGTGTTTTTCCCTGTTCTGCTGCCACCTTGTTTTAGACAGTTTAAAAATAAAATTTCTCTATATCTCGAAATCTAATGATTGGTATGAGCTGTAAATTCGCATAGTCATAATATTCTTATTCTTATTCTTCATTTTTACGCTTGTTCTTTTTATTTAAAAATTAATGCAGGTCACAATTCGTAACATTTTATTATAAATTTACAAATAATTTTAATAATTTAAAATTTGTCGTTAAACTTAAAAAACTCCTAGATTACGTTTGAGTATTAATTGTATCTCATTAAAAAAGAAACAGTTCAATCGTATGACTTTTCGGGAAGACATAAATTAAAGGTTTTAATGTAGATTTAACATTAATATCCTCCAGTTTAGCCCTATTTTATTTGTACGAAGATTTAAGAAAATGCGTATAAATAATCTTATTCTGAGCTATTTAGTTCTAAGGAACTTAAAATATCAAAAGTGACTATTTTTGTTTGAAAATTGAGAGTTGGTGCTTTTATTAAAATTTAGACGACCTATTATAACAAAATAAACCATACGTAACTATAAACGTAGCTGCCAACCTTTTACGCTAATTTTGATACCACTAAAAATTAACAGAAAATTTTACTTTATTGAATCACATGATTTCGGAGATTTAATTAGTTTAAATTTACTATAAAATTTTAGTGGTAGGAAAAGAGCGTAAAAGTTAAGTTGGCATCTATACTATAAAGAATTTTATTGGATTCAAAATGGCTCTGTCCTTCTATTTTGCATTAATTAAAACTGGAGTTAAAAGCTAACGGTCTAATATTGACGTACTTTACATTAACATGTTGAATGCAATGTTTACAGTAGACGGTGCATAGTTTATTTTTATTAGAGTGCCATGTGTACGGCCAGCGGTTATAAGTAAATCTTAATTTAGAGTATATTAATTTTGATGGCACTGCAGAAACATACATTACTGTTGTTCTATGGCACCCAGATGAAGCATTTTTTGCGTGACAATCGGCGGTGCATAAAACACATTATATATATATATATATATATATATATATATATATATATATATATATATATATATATATATAAATACTACTTGTAATAAATATCACTAAAGTTATTAGTTGACCGCTAAATGCACGGCTGGGCTATCACTGACGACTATTATTTAATTGTATCTCGCACCACTTTCTCAAAACAAAATTTTTTCACATACATTTTGACAAGGGATGACCGCCTAGGGCTTTCGCTTTAGAGTATAAGTGCAATCCCAGCGAGAAGACACTAACCTACTGTTTACTTTAAGATACATGCAATGGGTTGAAGGTTAGACAGTTTTTACAATGTTTAACCGTTTCAGGGGCAGTGGTATGTTTATGGAACCACTTAATTTTAATTCCCAAATGCCACAATGGTACCAGAAATTTGTTAAAACCTTTTCCATTTAATATGTATGTGAAATATAGCCTTTTTCTTATTTCCGCATAAATCTTTTCGTAAATTCCGGTGCCAGTCATTTATTTCAACATTTTAGTACTGAAAGTACTTTGCCCCTGAAAGGGTTAAAGGGCACAATTACTTAACTAAACATGTGTAACCAAGTGTTTACATACTTAACTGTATTAAGGATGTACATTAGTTTAACTTAACAAATTTGGAAAAGGTAAAAGATGATTCGGAAAGAATATACAATGTTTGTGAAGAAAAATAGTGGTATAATAATACTAAGCAACTTGACAAATATTACTTTACAGAGATTAATGAATATAACAAACTAATAATATAAACTGATAAATATGTACAAAATTTACAATGGTATAAACGCTGGAATTTACCACCTCTGATAAAACAATACAAATTGAAACAGTTAAAGAGCTCCTGTTCGGGTGAGTGAGAAGAGGAGTGCTGGCCGGAAGATAAAAAGGCTGAGGATTTGAGAAAAGGAATTCATTGTTTTCTATAAATTTCATACCATCTATTATTCTATTCAAAAGAACTGGACGGTCGAGCAGGTAGATCAGCCGATCACGTAAATTCATAGTGTTAGGTTTTTTAATGTGGTAATATGAAGTTAGTGTACAATTCAGAACATGTGCAAGAGAAATATACTACTTTTTTAAATAATGTTGCGAATAGAATATAAAAATTGTTGCCATTGACAACCCTGTATAAGTAATAATGGCACCCTATGAAAGCTTAATTCATATATATGGTGGCACTCAACGTGTTAAGGAAGTGATTGTTGCATCCAATTAAAAATACATTTTAGATTCTGCAACAAACTTTCTAGTTTTAAGAACATCCTTAGTTGCATAATTACATTTTGCTATTTATTCATGTCCTTGTAAGACATTAACCCCTTAATCGTCGCGCCCTTTAAGTGTAGGCTACTTTTTAAAAATTCAGATTCCTTGATTACCACCAATTTTTTTAAGTAGAAATGTTCGTCTTATTTAATAGACAGATAAAATAATGCAAGAATAAAGCCAATAATACTATTTAAAAAAATTGGTGGGAATCAAACAATCTGAATAAAACAGGCGTAACATACGCTGCCCGTGAATATCTCGGGCACGACGATTAAGGGGTTAATAATGATCCTAACAGTACTAGAAGAATACAGGATGTTTTCCGGAGATTTGAAAATGACCAGTAATATAAAAGAAGTTCGTTTAGAGCTGCCCAAACTGCTGCTCGAGGGTATTCCAACTACCACTGTTTCTGAATAATATAATTCGCCTTATTTAGTGAAATAAGCTCTCTGATTAAATAAAGCGATGTTTACTATTTGAAAATTGAGGTAAAAGCGACCAATACTCAACAATGTTTGTCTTATATGAAACTCTTGTATGTTCTATCAAAAAAATGGAAGGACTTTTTTCAAGATAAATAAAAAGCATCTTTTACAGAATTTATGTAAGGGAATTATTAGATATAAAACATTTTAATTGTACCATAATAATTAAAAGTGAGATTCAGGAAAATCAAGAACTGAACGATTTAAAAATTATCTGCAAAACTAATTTTTTCAAATAATTTATACCTATGTCTAAACCAGCGTTAAATCGCCCTCTTGCTTTGATACATTTACACCGAGAGCGAGACCCGTTAACAAACACTGTCGCTCAGCGATGTTACTTACTGTTTTTATAAGCTACCTGCCCTTTATTAAAATTGCAGATTTTCTAGAAGTTAAAATGAACTTAACATTCAATTACATATTTATTTTTTGTAAAACACTACAAAATTAAGCTATTACTTTTTCTGGTACAAGAGTTATTTATTATTAAATTCTATATTATGTTACATAATTTTAGTATTCTTAATCACTGAGGTAGCTTATGCTTATTTTACATAAATTTTTCTGTACAATGCTATATTTTGCTGTAAAATGCAAATTTCAGAGAAATAGTTTAAGTATAGTACATGTAACGATTTAAATATTTATATGTCTCATTGAATACATAAAATTAAAAGTTTTAATGATTATAAATGCTCCATTTTTAAAAGTTTATTAATTTGTTTTGTTTTAAATGATAAATTCAATGACGTGTAAATGTGTTATTAACTCCAAAACTACCGGGTGTAGATTCTGTGCATAGCTGAAAACTGTGTTTCCCAGCATTAATTTCGAAACAAATATTCTCGCCTTATTTATTTACACTAATCTGCGATTATATTTGTAATTAAATAGATTTCTTATCTAACACTTTAGTAATAAACACTCGTAAAATTTGACAATCTAATACTCACTTCAAATGTCCAGGCCGCAGTATATTTTGTGTTAAGTACTATAAAATTAATCTATTAAACCTTTCTTTGTTAAGATGCTGTTAGTTCTGCATTAATTAAATTTTACCGTGTTGTTTCCGCATTTAATGTGCAAATTATTGTATCTTTTAACATCATGAATTACACTCATTCATTGTATTATTAAAAAAAAAAAAAAAAAGATTATTTATCTAATTTTTCGTTTTAAATTTTATCAGCATTTACATTTTTGTTTTATTAAAAGCGAAAATCAAATTTTAAATTTCAACAGAAACATTATTTTTTACCTATTTATAAAGTATTCTATCTAAAATTACACTTTCGTATATATGTGACCTGAACAATATGAAACGCACGTTAATCTTTTACATATTGGACATACGTAGACATTGTAAATTGGATAAGTGTTCAAAATACAATAGGAATAAATATTAATTCTAGAAAATATTTCGGCCATTATTTTTCAAAAAGTTACAGTTTTAAAAATTTTATTTCGTTCCTGAGTTTTATAAGTTATATACAGGGATGAGATTTCTCCGCTTTTTTGCATACCAGTATAATCTTACAGAAAATGTTTTTTTTTTTTTTTTTTAATCGGAACATTCTGCGATTTAACAGAACAACGTTTTCTCTAAGATTATACTGGTATGCAAAAAAGCGGAGAAATCTCATCCCTGGTTATGTACATAAAAATTTTCCCCATGCTCTGACAAACAAAATAGTACAGATTCCATTCTTCTACGGCCAAAACTCATGGAGTGTGTTACTTTGAATTTTAGGAAATTTTGGATTCTTCTAACAATGAAATATCTTCTGAACATTTTTCGTCCAAAATTATTATTATTATTATTACTATTATTAATATTTTTAAGTGATATTATTATTATAATCAATACTTATCATCTAAGCCAGTGGTTCATGAATTTTTTTTTTTGTTCACGTCCCCTAAAGTATCTATAATGGTGATCCTTCCTTCCAGTCTTTAAAGTATATCTCTTATTATTATAATTTTCAAATGAACTCTATTCAAACGGATCCAAACAGATCCTTATCAATAATTATTCATTTCACATTTTTTAGCTTATCAAGCAGGTAAATTTTCTGCCACAAAGTTATTTTTACGTTACTCTAAAAAATCAATGAGTGGAAGACAGTTGCTCAACTGTGTTAAATAACCACCAGCTGTTTTAACTACGTTTCACTATCTGCTGTCATGAATCAGCAGACTGTCATGAAGATAAAAACAAAGCCTGATTACCAACGGGGCACACTTCCACCAATAAAATATAATAGAATTTTTTTTCCTTACTCTTGGCAGTAATTTTGCAGGAATAGAGCGTTTTAATAACACGAAAACTTCCATTAAATTTTACTGGTGGAAGTGTGCCCCGTCAGTAATCATGCCCCAGATACAAAGAAGATAGAGTAGTGTTTCACAGTGCAACTTTCCTGGTAAAATAGATTGAAATTAAAGCCATTTTTCCGGTGACAAAATTTATTTATTCAATCCTATGTTATGCTAGGTAATTCTGCTATGCTTTAATAAATGAAGTAGGTAATACAGTTTAATCTTTTCGAAGCCAAATTAATTCTGTTGGTAGAGTGTTGAAATGATTAAATATCACCAGGATATAAGAACAAATTGATCTGAAAGTAAAATGAATGCTTTACTGCTTTAGAGTTGATAGCTGCTTTCGATGCTTCAGATGCAATGGTGTAATGGAGCAATGTAGATAGCTGATTGGAATACCCAGTCACGTAGCAACTTTACTTCCAGTGTATAGGTAAGCGACTTGCGAGGCAAATACGAAACCGTGAAAAAAAATGAATAGTTAATATGTAGTAAACTACATAAAAGGAAATAAAAGTAATAACAGTATATAATATAGTTTAGAAAAATAAAAGTTTAACAATAAATAAGTATAAATTTCCATTAGATTCAAGAAGATGACAGACGAAAGCTACATTGAAGTTTAAAAGTTGCAAAAACCTTAAAATTTAAGGATTATGAAAGCCATTAGGGCAGACTAAATAGTTTTTTTAATAATAATAATACAAAAGACAAGAGAAATTAAGTTTAATTGAAGAAGGGGAAGTTTTCGATGCTTTTTGTCATGTACATTCTTAAAGGAAACATTTCTTTAATAATTCTAGCACAAATTTAGCATTTCGGCTAAAACTAAAGTTATAAGCTTCCCACTGTTTTTAGAAAATGTTATACCAACATCTATTTTTCAAATGCTATTTTTTGTGGTAAACTGTGAAATTCTAAAAAATGTTTTAAGTATGGTACGCGTAATAATTTAAATAAATATGACTTATATACTTCTTTTAATTGATAAAAGGCGTAAAATAAAAATATTATAAACAGTAAAATAAGTTTTATTAAACTGTTTACATGTTTCAGCTAAATCTGAGCCACTATCAAATTGAATAAGAATATTCTATAATTGCACTGTCTATGAAGTTATTTGAAGCGCTATCATTTAATCTTTCACGTACTTTTTTAAATTACGCATGTTAGCTTTTAATTTTGTACTTGTATGTTTATTTTCATATTTCTAACCCTGGAGTAACTCGAGCCACAATTTTGGCAAGTTAAATGATGCTGTATCGTTACATATTGCATTTTTACGTGTTATAATCTCTATGGTTTCTCTTATATTGGACTGATAGTATAGATTGCGGGGGAAAATTATTTTACTTTCACTGAAATTTGTTTGGATTGTTTCTACTTGATAAAATCTTGCCAGGGTTGTGGTTTTTCTATTATACTTAATATCAGCTATATGCCCCTTTTTTCTGTAACTAAATTTCCTGTTTATCATGCCAATTTGGTAATTATTTGACCCCGTTTTCTTTAATAAATTTTCCTGAATAATTCTACAAAATAATTGGGTCGATTTTACTGCAAATGATATTCTTTAATTTCTGAGGCGGTTTGGCTATTAAACAGATATTGAAACGTTTAAGGCCAATCCAAATAAATTTTAATGAAAGTAAAATAATGTTCCTCTGGAATCTATACTATCAATCCATTATAAGAGAAACCATAGAGCTTGTAACACGTAAAAATACAATATGCAACAATGCAGCATCATTTAACTTCCCAAAATTGTGGTTCCAGTTACATCATGATTCCAAATATGGAAATAAACTTCCAAGTACAAAATTAAAAAATAACGAATGTAATTTTAAAAAGTACGTGAAAAATTAAATGATAGCGTTTGAAATAACTTCATAGACCGTACAATTATAGAATATTCTTATTTGTTTTAAAAATGGATCAGATTGAGCTGCAACATGTCAACAGTATGATAAAACTTATTTTACTGTTTTTAATCATTTTATTTTACGCCTTTTATCAATTAAAAGAAGTATATAATTACAAGGTGTTATAATTTGTTATATTTCTAAATATGACTTACTGAAACTATAAAATTAAAGATTTTAATGTATAAATTTTGCATTAAAATTTGATAATTTGCTTTGTTTTAAATGAGGGATTCACTGACGTTTGAATATTATAAGGTTAATTCATAAAAATGTTGTTTGTTAAGATTCGGTTATTTCTGAGTTATTTAATTGTTACTTTATTATTTCAGTATTCATTGTACAAACTCGTGTATCTTTTAACGCTATGATATGCACTAATTATGCACTCTTTAAACTATTGTTATCTGTTATTTATCTTTTTAAAAAATATTAATTGGTTCATTTTTTTAAATTATCAACGAAAGTCGAATTTTAGATTCACACATTAAGACTATGCTTTTTTTTATTTAGCAAGAGTAATATCTAAAATTATTCATTCTTATACGATTTATATGTAATCCCCCTTCCCCGATATTTTGTGAGCAGTCAGTATTGTACAGAATAATAAGAATACCACGCAGAATTTTTACGTTGACTTCCTTTCGTATTTATTTTATTCATTCATGATTTGTTTTTTAAACGAGATAATAAATTAGTGTAAACCTGTTTTTAAGTAACTTTTCTACATAGTAATTGGATCATTTCTTATTTTCGACCTTATTATTTAATATACTTTTGAACAATTGAAATTTTGAAATAAAAATTATGAAAATACATGTGTTATTTTATGATATTTATCTCTGTGTCAAGAATATTAAAAAACCCTTGAAACTTTTGCAAGTGTTCGATTCATTTACATTCTAAGGCGTTATGCTGCTAAAAAGGGATTTAAAATTTAGTAATTTTTTCGTAGAAAATTAAATTTCCCGATGAAACATTGCGGAAAATAAAAATATTGCTTTCCAATTCGTTTACCTACTCTGCCTTTTTAGACCTACCCTCCCTAATTTCAGTTTTCGTAACCTAAAATACATTGATATTGTTGCTCTAAATCTGAATCTTTAATGTTCCTCCAAAATATTAAAACTAATACTATGTAGAAATTGCAAATCTATTTAATATACTTGCACAAAACAGTTTCTTAAAGTAGTCAATTAATAAAAGAGAATTCTTTTATTTTGCATTTTATCTTCTTTATGAAATTAAAGTTTCTGTTATTTCTGTAATATGTTATCCGTCTGGTAAATAAATAATTACAAACAAGGATGTAAATTAAGACTATTTTATTATATATATGTGGCGTTTTTACGAAGATGAGATACCACGAGATGTAATATTCCACGAGAAAATGGCAGTTTGTTAAAGATATAGAAGGTTGCAGTCGATATCAATAATCATGGCGAAGAGGTGAGGCAATGAAAAGACATCAGAACAGTTTCTCCAGCAAAGACCAGCCAATTTCCAGACAAATAGTTTATTTATGAATAAGAGCGATGCAGTAACAGTTCCCCCAGGTATAAACGTATAGCCCTCAGACTTCACGACGGCTCACTACCTCGTTTAATAGATGTTAAAGAGCTGCATGAAAATTCAACGAGACTACAACACCAGATAACCATTTGTTTACACTTCCAAACACGTCAAAAATCTGCCCTCCAAAGCGTGCAAGCAAGTTTTGTTCACTGAGCGTAGAGATACAGAAATACGATGTCACGTGCGCACAAACCAATGAGCGAGAGGCGAGCTCCAGCCCAGCGAATAAAGCGCGAGGGAGAAGCTCTAACACGAATGAATTCCTCTCGTAGCCGAGCATTAATTTTGAAGTGAAAAATACCTAGCGCGCGAAACCGAGCATGGAATAATAATAATAAAAAAAATGGCTTTTTAAAAACATTCGAAATGACAAAGCGTCTTTCGGAATTTTATAGATTGGGGAGCTGATAAAAGTTACGAATGAACTTAAAATTTTAGATTAAGATTTAGAATAAGATAATTGTTAATATACGGGTTAATACTTTTAAAAGGACATTAAATAACAATAAATATTATTAAGAATTAAGGAAATACTGACTATGTCAGAAGTTAGATTAATTTAAAGGACTAATGCGAAACAAATGCGAAGGAAATAAAATTTTTATATAACATATACAGTAGGGTAAAGTAAAAAAACTGTAAAAAAAAGTTTTTTTCTTTAAATCCATAAACATAAGAGTACTCAAAAGTTGCATTTCATATGAATGAGTTGACTACCTAAATTCCATTCTGTTACGTCAACATCGTCAGCCCTCTATCTGTCCTTTTTAATGGTAAACATAGGAATCAATAGAAATAACTATATATTTTCACTTTATATAATTATTTCTTAATTATTCTCATGTTTTTTTAATAGTTTATACATGTTGCGGGAGTGACATGAATGTTACACTCTCAACGCTTACAAAGTATTTTTTAGCATAAAAATGATGTGAGTAGTAATTTTTCTAATTGAGTGAAAGTGTGTCCTGGCCGGGACTCAAGCCCAGAACTTTTGCCTTTAATTGCCAATGTTCTTCCAATTGAGCTAACTGGGCGACATGCCATCGTAAAAGTGTAATTAGTGTTATAAACAGGAGTGAATATAATATATTAAACAAACTGGCGGTTGTCAAAATTCGTGGAAAAACAAGCAAATGGTTACAGCTACTGAAGTTATTCTTGAAGAAAATTAACGTTAATATCGTTAATATCGTTCTTTGCCTTAATAACAAATCTCACCGATAGACGGCACTGAACTATCTCATATTGTAAGAATGCTCAAACAAATATATAAATATCTATGAAAAATCAATCAGATTTTACCTTTCGTTCGGTTTAGTTTAGCTGTTGAAACGCGAAAAAAAACATTGCGTCTTTTAATCGTAAGGTGATTTTGAGCATTGATAGAGTTTCCTACAATACACCGCTATCTGTCTGTGACATTTGATACTAAAACAAGGAAGAATACGAAAAATTTGTTAACATTACGTGCTAATGTTCTGCAATAATAACTTTAATAGCTGACACCGTTTCGATGCTATTACATTTGTTTAAACCATAAGTATATTTTGTGACACCATATACCTACATACAAACATCAAACAGTTGCTTTCAACGTATATTTCGTAGTCCTTATTAACCATATACCTGTTTTGTAAGAAACTGTAATGACGTTTGGGAAAAGTAAAATATTCATCAGAATTCTAATACCTTTGAATTATACTAATATCCTATATTATTAATTGTCTTATAAAAATTTGTTATATCTTTCTATTACACGAAGCCCGAACAAATAGTATTTACAGAGACAGATTTTGATTTCTTATAATATGTGATATTATTTTAAACATAAAAATAAAAGACTAGGATTGCTTAATAAATAAATAACATTAAATCAATAGCTGGCAACGTTATACAGTATACAGGTTGTATATTGTATGGCTTGTAATGGTTATATAACATTATACAGCTTGTGTATCACGCAGATGGCGCGATGCACAACTTGTAGTGTTTTAGTGGCGTACAATTAATAACTATGTTTTTTCCGAAAAATGTACATATATAAATATCATGACTAATAATATGTATATTATTTAAAAAAATTATCATCTAATAATATTTAGATTAAATTACAGCAGGATTTAAAAACTGTGTACCACCATTCTATATTGTACCTATTTTAGCAGAAGTATCTTTGAACATCGTACATCCTTTTTCATATAATAGGAGATTAATACAAAAGTGAAATCATGCATAACGGGCGCATAAATTATGAAAAACTTTCCAACAGTATGAAAATATAATTATTAAACTTAATTGTCTTTCCGATGAAAGGGAATATCTGAATAAATAATTTAGAAAACACATAACACAGCTAAAAACTAATTACCAAATATATTACATACATACATTATAATTTTTTCGATTACTTTTGTGTAACGCCAGGTATATAAGATATACAGACTTTCATACATATTAGATATTATACAAAAATTTAAATAACATGAAACACGCATAATACAATTGAAAAGACTTTTCTGACAATTACCAAGCATAGGCGGTCACGTATGTATAACCATTTTCCCAGCTTGAGGGCAATTTTATATTACATTACTTATATTCAAACCATACAGTAAAATTTAATTCAGAAAAAAACGAACTTTCTGCATTTTCCTTCGATTGAAGTTAATTAGTTCGATTTCTTTTGAGCACCCCCTGTATATGATACATAGAAATTACATCTACCACATAATGAACAAAAATTAAATTAAGTTTGAAAACTCACTTCCTGCAATTATTGCTCATAGAAGATAACGTATATGAATTATTGTGCGATATAGTAAACAAAAAATAAATATTATATGCACTGTTTACTATAACGAAAATGTTATCACATATCTCAATTCCGTATATCAGTTTCATAAATCGTACTTCAAACAATTACTTCGTAAGCATAGTAATGCAATCGAGTTCGTTGGTGTAGTTCTCTAAAAACAATAATGATACGCACAGAATTTTCTGTAAAAAACGTATTGTAGTGTAGATCAGTAAAGTATATCAATTTTGTAATGTTGGGGGGGGGGGGGGGATACAGTGCAACATCTATAAAAAATATTTCTAACAATTATCTCTTATAGATAATAATATAATCCAATATTTTTATGTTATTTTGACACTCTTTAAATCATACACTTCATTTTCAATAGAAAACAGACTGTATTAAACTCAGCAACATATATCATTATCGTGGTCATGGGAATACAAGTATATCACGAACGTTATATTACGGCCACAAAGACGAGCCGAAGACATAACAATTTTAAGTGTTTTAAACAATTATTTGATTTTTTAAAAGCAGAAACCGTAAAACGAACTCACTGAGTTTTACTGAGTTGACATTTAATATAAAATATTGAAATATTGCATTTTGTATCAAGTACTGCAAGATGACGTTTTTTGAAACGCAGAAGCCTTTTCGAAAGAAAATCAATATTATCATGAATTTGGCAATCTGATCTACGATTTGCATGTTATTAAACATCTTTGTACCTCAAATATATTTTTATGAAATCCTTCAAAAAATATTAACTTAAACTTCAGTAATTAAAATCAATTTCTCGACAGCTTTTTTTTCAGAAAATATATTTTCTTAGTAGTTTCAATAACTAAACTGGAAAAGGAAAATTTTATGCATTTCAAAATATATATATAGATATTGGAGTTTTGTATCTATTTATTTAAAATCAAATATGAAAAACGGATTACCTGGAGTTCCTCGCTTATCGAAAAACAACTTATTCGAAATACTTTAAATTCATGTTACTTTGAATTTTAAGTTTAATTCAAGGTTTTACGTAAGAAACGACAAGCAGTTTCAAATGTGAAGATTTTTCACTAGAAATTAAATAGATATGATAAGCCTTTTTTGTTATTTATTGTTACATAAAATATATTTACATAAAATTGTTATTTTTAACCCATAATAGTACAGAATATCTACTGCACCTATTCATTATGCAGGCCTTTTTATTTATTTATTTTTATTTTATTCACATTCTGAATAAACTCAGAAATCATATTACGTAAGCAAACTTTTTATTACAATTTCTGTGCTTTAATATTTCAATTTAACGTATTTTGGTATAGTAAGTTTTGAGTTTTTACGCGTCAGCGTGTGTCACTTATTCATATACTTTTATTATTTGTTTCCAATAATATTCTTTGTGGTAAATGTTTTTAACATTTGAAAGAGAACTACTATGAAGATTATTATTATTTTTTTTTTCACATAGCGATACCCAAGCGCTCTCTTTCTCCCCACTGAAGAATCAAAAATTAAATGCATATGATAAAGTTTCAAAATTTTCTCTGTGGTAAGAACATTTAAAAGTACCTAAAACCGTAATTCATTTACATACAAAGCGTAAGTCCCTGGATTTCAAAGTTTTCTAATTTATTAGTAGGAAATTCAGTTTTACGATTAAACTTTAAGGAAAATGTAAATAGATTTTCGCTCTTTAATTTAGGATTTAATTTCGTGAAATCCGTTGAAACTCAAGCTCTCGATCCGAATCTTTAAAGCACTTTCGAAAATTTTAAAATTAAAATGGCGGTGTTACAAGCTTATTTATTGAACTTATAGAAATTGGTTTTAAGCAGTAGTCAGTAACTTCAAAATTTAACAGTTTTTTCTTTCTATGATTAATTTTTTTTATACTCTTAAACACGAAACATAGTAAGATAATTTTTGTTGTTAGCGAAAAGAGTTTTTATTCGTTTAATAGCAATTCAGCAGTAGCCAAGAAGGTAATTTTTAATTATTTTATAGTAGTTAAATTCTTCCAAAAGTCTATAGATCAATTTTTATTATTTTATTTAACAATACTATCGACTGCTTCTGAAATTTCATTATTTCCTCCAAAATATACATACATACATATGTGCAGGGGTGCAAAAATCTAGACACCAATGGGGTAGATTCCCACCACTAAATTTTTAGTATTCTTCGCCTAATAAGAATACTGATAAAATTTAGGCGAAGTATACTAATAAAATTTTACTGGTAAAATTTAGTGGTGGGAATCAGCCCATTGGCGCCTAGATTTTTGCACCTCTGCAAATGTGTATACAAAATCTCTTAACATGGATTAAATATTTTTATATTCAGTAACAAGAAAACGTTGACAATTATTCTTGCAAGAGAAGGAGAGGAAATATTAAAGTCTGAAATATCTTTATTTCGCTTCCTTGTTTCAAATTATCAACTTGTTTCAACCATATCTTGTTTGAACCTTACAAATATCATTGATAGATGGCGCAGCGCCCTTTCAAATTATTAGAGCACACAAACTAAAGTAAATAAAACGAATCAAAGTTCATATAGCTTTTAAATACTATTTTATTTAGCTTTTGAAACAGAAAAGGATTTGCGTTTTGAGAAGGCAAGTATATTTTGACTAGTATTACTGCTTCAGATATTGCAGTGCCATCTACTGTTGATATTTAGAGCTAAAACATGGATGGTTGGTTGATTTTATGACGGCCGATTATCAACATGAGGGATATAGGTCCTGGGGGGGGGAGTGCCCTCTGTGAGGGTCTTTGTAAGGGATCCTAACCCGTATTTACAGCAACGTTCAAAGAAAACCACGGAAAACTCCGAACGGTTAGGTCGACGAGCGCGACAGGGGTTTGAACCCAGCACTTCTCGTCTATCAGTTTTGAGAGCCGAACCTCTCAGCCACTGGTGGGGCCAAAATATGGAAGAACAAAAATTTATTGACTTATCACTCATCTGCAACCTGCAAGAATATATATAATGTCTATATATATAATGCATCTATCTGATCGAGAAATCTCAATAAAATGTAACTTTTATGTTTATGTTTGTACATTTAAATAACGATTACACAAGAAAAATCTACAGACATTTATTTAGGAAACAATTACATATATCTTTAACAAGCGAAAATATAGAAAAATATAATTTAATAAAATGCTCAGAAAAACATACATTTATTTAGGAAACAATTACATATATCTTTAACAAGTGAAAATATAGAAAAATATAATAAAAAAAACCCATCCGAAAACCACATCTTCAATCTGAAACAATCAATGATGCTCCTTATAGCCGGCAGTTTATAAGATGATTCTCCTTATATATTATTTCATATATAATCACATTTCATATAATATAAACATAAAGGTCGTCAGTTTTCTCTAGCCGGCTTTTTATATGGTTAATCCCTCTCCATATATTTTTTACATTTTTAGAAAGCATTCTTTTGAAAATGTTTTCAAAATGAGCATTTAAAACCGAATATCGGAGCCATGACGAAAAAGGTGGCCATTGACTTTAATGAAGAATTTATTTCACGTATAGCGAAATGAGAAACGCTGTTCGATCTTTTTTTTAAGAAAGCATTCTGAGAAATAAAGTGAAAATGAGCTATTAAAACCCAATTTCAGGACCCGGCAATCACGAAAAATGTGGTCGTCGGGTAACAATAAACTTTAATCAAGAATGTACCTCACTCTTAGAAAAGTAAAAAATCTTAAATTTATTCGGTTCTTTTAAATGCATATAATATTCTTCCTATTTTCCCTTGCATATAAGAAACGTGATAAAATTTCTCTTAAAATAGATTTTTACAAATGAATTTTACAATTAAAACAGATACTTGTTGTTCCATTAACTAACCCCCCCCCCCCACCTTTTCCACATAAGATTATTAAAACTTTTTACTTTTTTGAACAAAACATTGTATATTATGGGAGCAGAAAATAACAATCGATTTCTTTTACTCAACTCTTTATAACGATTTTCAGCCTTCACATAATACGAGCCACATCCATAGACAAAATTGACTCGATGTATGTAAAAATATAACCTAAAAATGTTAATTTATAAAGAAAATAATAATATAATCAGACTGCAAACAACGTTACATCTGTTGACCGCAGTGCCGCAATGCAGCCACTTCAGCATTAGGCCCTAGTTTGTTTGGGAGACGTCGTAAGTTAGATTTCTCTGTCCTACCTATAGCTTCATGCTAAATATTAATATTGCGTACTCAGCACGAGGAAGGGAAGCTAGGGAATTTTAAATTTTAAAACTCACTATTTAAAAAAGAAATCTGCTCTATTTCTGACTTCATCAAAACAATAAATAAATAATTGATCATCTAAATTTCCCAACCCATCACAAAGATAAGATTTTTAGGCATGTGATGCAAAACAAGCACTTTTTTATATTTGGCAGTTTTTTTTTCGTTCAGTTTTCATCTATCAAAAACAAACAAAGCTAAGTACAAAAAACGTTTTTTACATAAAAATAAGTGCAAAATAATACAAGCATGGTCTATAATTTCTCTTCTGTACTGCACACGTGATAACGGAATTGCGTCGACATCTTCATAAGCAACAAAACCACTTACTTCCGCATATGAGTGGAGAGTCGGCTCTCAAAAACAAGCAAGCCCTCAAAAACAAATCGGATTGCTCAAACTCGAGATATTATATTTATACAACATTTCAGGTCAGCAGACCTGATTACATGAACACATAATACTGAAAGATATAATTTACAAATTACCGAAAAGGTTAATATAAATATCTATAGAATTTTCTTTAAATAAATCTGGTGTCAGTTTTTTTTTTTGGTCATATATTTTTTGAAGGGATCTTGTTGTTTATAGCCAATATATCATTCTTACCAGGTAAACACGCCGTTAGTGTAATAATGAAATAAATCTAAATAAGCGGCAATCGATAGATCATAGTGAAACTTGTTTTTTGTTTTTTTGACGCATAAATCATTTGCCCTCGTCTCCCCATTATCGAGATATAAAGTCTTAAAATTTGCTAATTTATTGATTTAATAGGATGGAAGGAGGAATCAATAGAGTGGAAGGAGGGGTCGATAGGATGGAAGGAGGAATAAATAGAATGGAAGGAGGAGTCGATAGGATTGAAGGAGAAGTCATTACGTTTTCAACGTAACAACATCATTAAACTCCAGTCACTTGTCCATTTCCAATTTAGTGCGTCGCAATACTCCGACTTTATTCGATATGCTTGGTACAAGTCTGGATTAGTGCAAACTGGGCCACTTCCATTTGAAATGCTCTTGAATTTTTTTATTTTAATTTTTTTTTCTGGAGGTTGACCACTGTAATCATTGCACGAGAATGAAGTTCTTGAAATATTCTTGGTGCCACTATTGTCTTTGCTTGAATCATTTTTTGGTTCGGTACCATATTTGCCAATAGCATTTTTTTGCGGGCTTCTTTCATTTTAATATTACTATATCTAAATATGTTTTGTATTTTATATTAAACTAATTATTAAAATTTGTGAATTAAAACTACGCCTTTATTCCCTAAATTAAACAAATAAATTACCAAACTTTAAGACTTTATATTTCGATAATGAGGAGACGAGGGCAAATGATTTATGTGTTAAAAAACACATTTCACTATACTCTTTCGATTCCTGTTTACTTAGACTTTTTTCATTATTACACTACGGCGTGGTTTCCTGGTTAGTTACAGATAATTAGATGAAAAAGAAAAAGAATTAAATACTACTTAAATCAATAGGAAATAAACTGATGGTCTCGTTTATATATTTTCTAATAATTTTTTGCTTTATTTGTAAACCCCAGAAAGTGATGTGGTTTTTATAAATAGTTTTTAAGCTAACTTTTGATTTTTTTTTAAAGTTAAATCTTCATAGTTAATGCTTAATCATTTAAAAGAAATAACAATGCGTATTGCAGTTTTTTTAATCAGATTTTTCTATATTGATCCTTGTTTTCCTTTTTATTGGAAATATATTTTTATTCATCTTTCTTTAAAACGATAAAGGGAAATTGAAATATCTTTTAAATTACCCTGAAAATCTTTATAGTAAAAAAAGTTTTTTTTTTCATTCTATTTCTCTCTTTCTCTCTCTCTCTCTCCCTCTCAAAGAAGGAAAAAAAAAAATATTGCAAAGCATACTGTGTTTTATTTTTCAACCAACTCTATCAGAATGTTTCCATTTATTTAATAGACATAAAACAGAATTCTCTTTAAATGTAGAAATAAAGCTCATACTTTGTTCTCATGGACGAAATGCTGTGAGGTTGACATATGTAAATCTACGCAACTGCACTCCTGTTGAAAGTTAAAGTTTTTGGAATAGTTATAAAATATGACTTTGTAGGAGGCAAGTACACTGACATAAATTACGCATTTTCAACTAAATGCGTAATTAAAATTTCTGTTTCTTTTTCTGCAATTTTTGAAGTATTATTTTATTATTGAAATTTTGTTCGGCAAAAAGAACTATTTTATTAAGCATTTTTTTTAAAAATATTACTCATATTGCTACAATATATTACTTTTATATTAATTTTTTAGATATGATTGTACAATTGCAACAAATAAAAGAAAAAATTCGGCTAGGATTACTATGACAGCAGGTACAAATTATAGCTTTTACTCCCCATCTCCTTTGTAGTGTCTCATACCCAGCACTATACTACATGTAAAATCTTCGTTAGGGATTCATACCAAAAACTTCATCAACTCAAGACTCTAGACCTGCGCTTCCCAACCTTTTTTCTTTCACGTACCCCTTGCATAGGCTTTTCATTTTTCAGTACCCTCTCTTTATCATTATCACCAACCACCCCCTATCTTCACCCACATATTATTAAAATCTTCATCTTCCATGAATGAAAATCCAAATTTAAAGAATTATGCATTATTATATTTCCTATTGATTAAGGGAGAAATGATGTTTTCAGTTTTATTTAAAGAATTATGTCTATTAGTTATCAGAACAGGCTTATTATAACAGCTACACCCAGGTTCTCTTGCATTTCTAAATAATAAGATTGTTTCGAAGAACTTTTTGTTTCCGAATCATCAGGAATCGCAGTTGCAGTACTCTTGAGAATTCCGGGTTACAACGAGTTAGCCATTTTAAACAGAATACCAAATCATTCAAATAATAAGTAAACATTTCAAGTTAAATACTCATTAAAAGGAAGGAAGCTTTCCAATTGGTATACGTGAATGATATAACTCCGCCTATTCAAAAACGAAAATAAGGGCCTGCTTTTCAACCCTTTTAAAATTAAAAATTTAAACCAACAGCTCTGGCGTAATTTAGGCGTTTTGCAATAATTATTAAAAAGAAACAATAAGAAAAAAGAGGTGGGAAAATAACATTACATAATGATCAATGGAAGTTTTCACGAAGATTGGGGAATATGTATAAGTACTCATACAATATGATTAGCAGTGGGCGGAGCTAATGATGTTAAATTAACAATGAATTATTGGGTTTAGTGATCTTTACCCTCATTTTGAGTGTAACATATTGGAGTTATACATGGGGATAAATTTCTAATCCAAAACTATCAACTTTCTTTATGTTTTTTCAGTTAAACCATTTTGTCATTTCTGCCATTACCGATATTATTTTTACGTACCTCCAACAGGCTCGATACGTACCACAGGGGTACGTGTATAGGCCAGTAAAATTAGTTCAAAAAAGAGCCGTGCTAACCAAAAATTCGCGGAAAGCTGGAAAATGTTTTAATCACTTTGTTTTACATCCAAATGAAGGAATTTGACGTTTGTCCCATTTTTCCTGGTGAGCTTTAGAGGTAGCACCACAAAAACCTCAAAATTTTCGGACTTTTTTCAGTATTTCGTAAATAACTCAAAAACCGTTCACTCTACAGAAAATATTCTTATTTACAAATTGTAGAGCATACAATTCTGCGTCGATTGAGTATTACAGATTAAATATTCCACCAATAATAAGCAAGATATGATAAATCAAAAAGTACATTTTTCTAAAACTTCTAAAGAAAACACATAAAATCGGTTTTTTGACTCTGAACAACTCAAAAAGTGCTCATATAACCAAACCAAAAGTACTCACACATATATTTGCGTTTATGATTACAATTTTGAAACCTTAGAGACCAAGTATAAAATAGTAGAACTATTATTATTATAAATATTTAAATGTACATTATATTCATTTTGAACTATGAAGGTTTTGGAGCATGTATGTTATCTTAGCAAGCATATAGAGCAGTGGTTCCCGATGGGGGGGGGCATATGCCCAACAGGGGGAAATTTCACTTTTTAGGGGGCAATTTCACTTTTTAGGGGACAATTTGAGAATTCAGCGAAATTCAGTTGTCCGTCCGCTGAATTCTAAAACAATTTGAAAAACTCTTTTTAAAATTAATCAAATATAAAACACACATTTAAGAAATAATTTTCAAAATAAATTTTCTGGTTTAAAACATTTTTTGTTTGAATTGTTTTAAATTGACACTTGGGAAAACACAGAAGTCAAAGCGCTACCGCCAGACACATGACCAGAAATTCGATCAACCAATTAAAACGCATCTTTTTAGAGATCTTTACTTTAAGATCCTAGAGCGAATATCTGAATCTGGCTGATAGTCAGTGACAAAAAATTTATTAGTTTGTGGAAAGAATTGCAAAAAGAGCACTTCCTTGCAAATGAAGGCAATAAACTCCGTTTAATAAAAGTGCACATTGAAAATCTGGAGCAAGACAATTTTACTGTGGAGCAAGCTGCCCAGGATGCAGATACTACCATCGTGATGGAAGCCATCCAACTTGATCAGCAGTCAGAACGTGTCATCATAGTTGGGGAAGATATTAATCTGCTTGTGCTTTTGACTGCATTTGCTCCACACTCATCCAAATATACTTGAAAAGCTGGGTAAGGACAATCAGACAATGTTTTGTATTCACCATTAAGTTTCAAGTACTCACCGATTGTGAAGAATAACATCCTATTCTTGCATGCTTTTAGTGGCTGTGATTCTACATCGGCCTTCTTCAGGCAGGGCAAACTGAAATTTGTCAAGCTTATGGAAAAAATGCTCACTTACATGATGTTCCAACAGTCTTTAATAACCAATATGCTACCCTCAGGAAGTAAGTGCTGCGGGGCAGAAATTTATTGCCACCTTATATAATCCCCAGTACGACGAAGCCACAACACTGTACAAATTACGTTACAACGTATTTGCAAAATTCCTTATGAAGACCCAATTTAACCTCGCTTCTCTGCCGCCAACTGAAGATGCAACCACACAACATTCATTCAGAGCTTTTCTTCAGATCAATATTTGGAATGGAAGGCTGATGAATCTCACTGATTGGGGTTGAAAGTTATTCAGGCATGGTATACTTCCAGTTACCACGAACGTTGTAGCTGCCCCACCAAAGCTCCTAAACACTCTGTCATGAAAATGTGCAAAGGGGTGCAAAGGTGGTTTATGTTCTTGTAGAAAGAACGGGGTTAAATGGCTCAACTATATGTTACCACTGTAAATGTGTGTTGTGCACAAATACCGCGGATGAAGAAGACCCACAAACCGGATACGACGAAAAAGTAGATATGGACGAGGAGGCCTTCCATCTAAAGAGGGATGCACAACCTGTGACCCGCGGGCCACCAACAATACCACTATTTTTACACAGAAAAAGTTACCTTAGGTTAATGACGGAAACCTTGCTATTAAATATATCAAAGCTTACCTTTCGAAGATAGTGGTGGCAAACGATTTTCATACAAAAAGTTTGTGCAGCACTAATCTAGAGGAAGAGGAAGAAGAATGGACAACTCAAGGTCCAGCAAAAAAACGCTCTAAGCTCGATTTTCCTGTATTTCCCCTCAAGTAACTTGAGTTGATTTTATTACCGTTGCTTTTATACTAATTTTTTTAAATAAATTATTTTTCTTGATTTTCTATTATTATATTTTTACCAACTTTTTGTAAAATACATAATTTTAAGTGCACATACAATTCTTTTATTTTTCAATTACCTATCCGTTATATTCATCATTTCATTGGATTTTCAAAATATAATAATTTATGCACCTCAAAAAATAATTTGCTTACAGACGACAGAATTAAAATTAATTTGGGGAAATCGGTTGCATTTCAAATGTAATCATCTGTTGAACAGGTTGGTGAAAATCCCATATTGATGTAATTAAATTTTGATGTCGTTAATTAAACAGTACCATTCGTCGATTTATGCAATTATACTGTTTTGTAAGCGAAATGATTCATTTAACCGACAATTGGTACTCAAAACACCATTTTTATGAGTTTTTTAAGAAAATTTTGGAAAAATGTACTTTTTTGATTTATCATATCTCACTTACTATTGGTGGAATTTTTAGTCTGTAATACTCAATCGACGCAGAATTTTATGTTCTACAATTTGTGCTTATGGATATTTTTTGTCGAGTGAACGGTTTTTAAGTTATTTGCGAAATACGGAAAAAAGTCCGAAAATTTTTAGGTTTTTGTGGTGCTAAATCTAAAGCTCACCAGGAAAAATGGGACAAACTTCAAATCCCTTCATTTGGATGTAAAACAAAGTGATTAAAACATTTTCCAGCTTTCCGCGAATTTTTGGTTAGCAAAATCCTATTTTTACTGGCCTAGTACCCCAGGTTGGGAACCGCTGCTCTAGACAACAATTCTTTTAACATTCTGTGCACGATCGCTAGTGTAAGTGAGGAAGAAACCCTTTGAAAAATTTCAATATCTTCAAATATTAGTAATTTTTTTTTCAATGGTGTCGTATTTTGTAAGAAAGAGAAAACTGAATTATGAATAAATTATCAATTTTAATAACAATAACGTCGTAATGGAATAAATCACACAAAAATGAAAATCTTGACTGCAAACAACAAGAAAACAGTAAAATTTACACCATAAATAATACGGAATTTGTTTATAATAATAAAATCCTTTAAAGTTTCAATTATGTTTATACAATAAAACCTCCACAACGGGCACTCTCGAATAGCGGACACCTCTATTTAACGGTCACTTTTCAAATCACCACTCCCAAAATATAAATTTTTGTATGTTTAACCTCTTAATAGCGAACATTCCGAATAGCGGACAGTAGTTTTGGCGATCAAGGATAAAAAATTATTTGCTAACGAGAAAGAAAATGGGAAAAAAGTAAAAATCCTTGAAATTGATTAAGGCAATGTGTCACAATTTTTTTGACCACAGATAAATGTAGGGGGTGGTCTCTGGAAAATCCCCAGTGGCTTAGAGATACCAATATCGTATGTATTTTGTCTCGATTACTGTTTGATTCTTCAGATTTAATTGACATACAATATTCAAAGCTTCAAAATATGTTAAAACCATTTTTATCGTTTTCTATATTGAGTTTTGCGTATTCTGAATTTAGTGTCTTGTTCGTGATTAATGTTTCGAGAACAACCTCAAAACGAAAGCGATTAACTTTAAAGAAAAATTTGAAATTGTAAATGTAAGTGAATCTGAAAAACAGAAATAGAGTTTACGGATACTTGCCGAATGCTTTAAAATAGGTAAAACACAAGTGGGAGAGATTTTACAAAATAAAGAATTTGTGGATTATTAACTCTAACAAGAACACTAAAAATGTGAACTTGAGGTATACTGGTTCCATTGAAATTAATTCTATATTTCTGAATTGGTTTACTTCACTTCGTTAAACAAATTCCTGTCAGTGGGCCTTTGATTCAGGAAAAGGCTTTAAAAGTCGCCAAAGAACACGGATTACAAGATTAAGGGTTTGGGTAGATGGCTGGAAAAGTTACTGCCTCGGCACATCTCTTTCAAAACAATATGTGGACAAGCCAAAATCTGTATCTCTGAAAAAAGTGGAGGATTGGCATGAATAACTGCAACAAATTTGTGAAGGTTATGAGGAGAGAAACATTTATAATGCCGAGGGAAGCGGACTTTTTTTCAGAATTTTTTCGAATAAGACTTTGTGCTTTAAAAAGGAGGGCTGTATCGGCGAAAAAATTACAAAAGAGCGAATCACTATTTTATGTTGCAATGTATTAGGGAAATTTTAAATTCTTCTTATAGTTCAAAAATCTCTGAAACCCATGTGTTTCTCAAAGAACATCCAATTAAAAAAAATTGGTGCTATAGAGAGAATAAAAAAGCGTGGATAACCAGTTTTTTAGTGATGAAATGGTTAACTTCCTTTGATAATAGGATGAAAAAACAAAGAAAAGTTCTCTTGTTTTTGGACAGTGCAACTTCTCATCCAAAACATTTTAAATTGGACAATGTTAAAACTGTGTTCCCCCCCCCCCACACCCAAAGACAACTTCCGTATGCCAGCCCCTTGATCAAGGCGTTATACACAATTGTAAAGCCTAGTAGAGAAAGCTTTTATTAAGCCATATTCTTTCGAAATTTTATTCTATGAATACAGTTGTGAACAGCCTAAAATTAGTTAATGTTCCCGATGCTTTCAAATTCAGAATTCTTCAGCTGTAAAAAACATATAACCGGAATGCGTACGACAATGTTTCAGAAAAGCAGACTTTTTTTTAAAGGAAAATGAAACACTTATTTCGGATAGAAATTAAGAACTATCGCAATAAGTGAATTAATGGAATGAATCAGGAGTGAAGAAATGCCGAAATGTCCATCAGCATTGATGATGACCTACTGAAAAAGAATCAGTTGACGTAGGCGATTATATTCCTTCAGCAGATCTGCCAAGTCTCCGGCTTTTTGGATACCAGTAATTTATTACAGAAAATGTTTAATTTAATCGGAGCATTTTGCGATTTAAAAGAACAACATTTTCTCTAAAAAATTACTGGTGTGCAAAAGGCCGGAGACTTGGCAACTCTGCTTCAAAATCTTCAACAAAAGCTGACTCTATTAGTGTTATAAATCAGATACTGAAACCAGGGGATGTTTTCTGCAATATCGAGAATTTCAAAGAACACAGTGAGCAGTTACACATATTTTTTTTCTTTTTCCAAAAAAAAAAAAAGATGATTCAGATGGATTAAAACTACTGATAGCATTGAAACGTCGCATAGAAAAACTAACTACATATAATCGCAAGCAAAATCAAACTTTTGTAACAGATTTTTTCCTTAAGAATGTAATAAACAGTGGAAAAATGTATGTACAATTTCATATCAGTTTTATTACTTAAAAAAGTAATTTTAATTTCTGATTAATCATATAATAGAAGTTCTCGGACATATAAAAGCTAATTAATGAAACGTTAAACATTTCTTAGCGTTTTTGTGAATATCTGAAGTTTTCCCAATAGCGACACCTCCGAATAGCGGACAATTTCTGCGCGACAGAGGTGTCCGTTATTTGGAGGTTTTACTGTATTAGTAATTAGAGAATTAAAAAAAAAATAGAGTTGAAAATTCAGCTTCTTGTTCTGAAAAAAGAAGGTTCAAAACAGATGGAGTGAAGGCAGGATTAACGCTTAGAACGTTGTTCTGGAGTGTGGCGTTACAGATTGCCACACATAGTAGCAAATTTATCTTTTTTTTATAATACATAATGTTCATTAGTAAATAATTTTCATTAGTAAATTGTGCCATGTTTAGATTAAGGCATTTTTTGTAACTGAGTTTAAAGATATAAATTTTTAGAGAAAACCTTTCGTCATTATCTAATAACTGGGGTTATGCATGAATTAGAAATCTTATAGGGTGTTTTAAGAAGATGAATAATTTAAATGTTTAAATATATCAGTTAGAACTGTGCATAGTTAAAAGACAGCTTAAGTTACAAAACAATTATTACCTTGTAAAATAAGTTAATTTTGAGTTTATGAATATCAAGCATGCTGCAAAAACGTGCTAATTAGAATTACTGGACATTTTCACTCATGGCGAAAACAATCATACTCACAAAGAGAAAACGTATTCGGATAAAAATAAATTTGCTTTCATTTGTATGTGCTATTAAGAAATTATGAATGGATAACACTAACTTGCTAAACTTTTTTCATTTTCACGAAAACAATTTAAATGAAATAGTCAGCAGTTTTCTGTTGTTGCAACAAGAAAAGTTGTTCAAAATTTTTGCAATTATATTAACTCCTTTGTGATGAATAGATGACATATAAAGTGGGTACAAGACTAAATTTTTTTCCAGTATATTTTTAAAGAAAATTTCACCTTATTTAATTAACGAGCTTTTGCGATTAAATTAAACAAAAATTTCTATTTAGAGTTACTGGTTATGAAATATGAAAAAAAAGTGTACGGGACTCTTGTCCCAAAGGAGTTAAGTAACTAAATACACATAACTTTTAAATGCTTTCTTTTTTTAATGCAAAAGAGGTGATAAAATATTATTATGGCTTATGGCTTTCTTTTTTTTTTTTTTTTTTTTTACTATTGTTTAGAGTGTAAATCTTTTTTATAAATCTTTTTAGCCGAGGTAAAAATTCTATTTTGCGTCTAATGTGAAAAATTAAGTTTTTCATTTTTTTCAATTGATCTTTAATGTGATCGCTCTGATTGTTTGGCGCCTGTTGCAAGGGTATCACTAATAAAGCCTCGCTGTAGCACTGAATCTTGGGTGATTTCCGAGGGAAAATTAAAATATTATGAAGGAAATACTTACGAATCTTTTACCATTGAAACAAGAAATGTTGTTTCATGCAATTCTGGTGTGTCCTTAATTTTAAGCGACTTTTAGATGTATATTTATATTTTTCGTACAAAGTTTAATAAAGATAAAAAAAAAAAAAAACAAGCGGGTAAATGTGATCGGAGATCGCACAAAGGCTTTCGTTTAATATCCCTTTCAAAAAACTTTATCCTTTAATAAATAAATGAAATGAAAATTTTTTAATTATAATTATCAATACACTATCTAAATGAGAACATAGATGGCAGCCAAACAAACAAAAAAAAAGTTATTTTAACTAGGACTTCCCTCAAATGGATTAGTCTGAGTGATATTGCTGAGAACATAGGGTTAACAATTACGATATAATGAAAAACAACAAATTAAATGATGGAATTACGAAATACCATATATAAATTCATATAGACTGTTCAAAAAATAGAAAAGAAGTATCATTCATCAGGTTTGTTTTCATATTTTTTTATAACATTTAGCAAAAATCTCATTTTTTAAGCCGAAATTGCGCAAAACTTAAAAAAACAAACAAACAAAAAAAAAACACCGGATCTTTTAAAACGCCGAGCTTTTTAAAGTTACGTAATCGGATTTGCAGCCAATAGCGTATTTTAGCAAGTGTTGTGGCTTAACGCAAATTTCATTTCATTGTTGCAACATTTTCTTTGTGACAAATATTTACATTTAAATTTAACAATTTTCCTCTTTGTTTATATAACTACTAGCTGAAGAAACCTGCGTTGTCCGAGATTTTAAGAATGTTTGTGTAGAAACATAAATTTCAAAATTGAACATGTTGTAAAGAGAACTTCAAAATGTTAAAATATGCCAAAAATTGAGTAATCAGACTTTATGCTTTAATATATATATATATATATATATATATATATATATATATATATATATATATATATATATATATATATATATAAGTTTATGCTTTATTATATATAATTAAATACGGACCTATGAATAGTTAGTTATTCATCGTATTATTGTCATCTGAAGTTGCAAAACTGCTGGCCGATGACTGTTTCCAACATGGATAAATGTGAGAAATTACCGGGCTAGGAAGTCGATCTGGGTGGCTTCGTGGCAAAGCATCAGCACGGTACCCTGAAGGTCCCATTTTCGAGTCCTGGCCTGGGCCAATTTTTCACTCGTTAGTATATTTAATTGTCTGATAAAATGTGTATTCTTATATTGTATATTAATATGTAAATTATTAAAATACTTTATCATCTAATATTTAAATTAAATTACAATAGGATTTAAAAATTGTGTGAAACCATTTTATATACCTATTTTAGCCGAAGTATCATTGAACAACATGTATCTTTTTTATATAATAGAACAATAGTAAGAATATAAAATCAGGGATAATGCATTGATTTTGAAACACTTTTTAACAATATCAGTATGTTGTTCTTAAACTTAACTTGTCCTCCCGATGAAAGGATATATCTAAATGAATAACTTAGAAAACACATAATGCAGCTGAAAACCAATTTCCAAGTATATTACATAACTGCATGATAAATTATTCGAATACTTTTGTGTAACTCTGTATATGATGTACAGACTTCATGCATATCAGATAGTATGCTAAAATTTAAATAGTATGGAACATAATATGGAACGCATAACACAATTGAAAATGCTTTTCTGGCAAATACCAGCCATAAACGGTCATGTATTTATAACCCTTTGCGCAGCTTGGGTGCAAATTTATATGGATTTTTATATTATACTCAAATCGTATATTATAGTAAAATTTAGTTCAGCTGAAAAACGCTCAACACATTTGAAAATGGACTTTTTGAAATTATTCCTGTTAATTAAAATTAATTAGTTCGAATTCTTTTGAGCAGCCCTGTATATGATCCATAAATAACACGTACCACATAATGAACAAAAATTAATTTAAGCCTCAAAACTCACTTCCGGCAATTATAGTTCATAGAGGATAATGTATATGAATTCTTTCGTGCGATACACTAAAATAATTTTAAATATTAAATGCCTTACTATATGGAAAATGTTATCACAAACCTCAGTACTGTATACCAATTTCATAATTCGTACATCAAACAATTATTACTAAAGCATATTAATGCAATCGAGGTCGTTGTTGTAGTCCTGCAAATAAAAATAACGATACGCATACATTTTTCTATACAAAACATATTGTAATATAGATCAACAAAGTATATGAATTTTTAATGTTAGAAGCAGTGTTACAGCAATAAAATATATTTCTAACAATTATCTGTAATAGATCCTAATGTAATCCAACACTTTTAGTGTTTATAAAGTAAACAAGCTTTAAATCATACATTTCATTTTCAATAGAGAATAGACTGCATTAAACCTCAGCAACATATACCATTATCGTGATCGTGGAAATACAAGTATATTACGAAACATTTATTACGGCCAGAAAACCGAACTGAAGTCATAAAAATTTTAAGTGTTTTAAACAATTAAATGTTTTTCATATTTTCTGAATTTTCAAAAACAGAAAGCTGTAAAATGAACGCACTAAGCTTTAGTGAACTGACATTTAATGCAAAATATTGAAATATTCCATTATGCAACTTCTTTTCAAAGAAAATCACTATTATCATAAATTTGACATTCTGACATACCATGTGCATATTATTAAACATGTTTGTATGTCAAAAATATTTTATGAAATCCTTCCCAAAATATAAATTTAAAATTATTCTATTAAAAGACAATTTGCAATTCCCGTCGATTGAAGTTAACTAGTTCGAATTATTTTGATCCTCCCTGTATAGGATACATAAAAATTACACGAACCGCATAATGAACAAAAATTAAGTTAAATTTCAAAACGCACTTCTCGCAATTATCGCTCGTAGACGATAATGTATATGAATTCTTATGTGCGATCCAGTAAAATGAGTTTTAATATTATCTGTTCTACTTACTATATGGAAAATGTTATCAGAAATTTCAATTCCGTATATTAGTTTCATAAATCGTACTTCAAACAATTTCTACTTAACCATAGTTATGCAATCGAGTTCATTGGTGTAGTTCTCTACAAAAATGGATACGCACAGAATTTTCTATAAAAAACGTATTGTAGTGTATGTAGATCAAGAAAGTATATCCATTTTGTAATGTTAGAAACAGTGTAAAAGCAATAAAATATATTTCAACAATTATCTTTTATAGATCATAATGTAATCCAATGATCTTACAGTGTACGTACGGTTTTACCACAATTTTGTAATAGAATTTTTCGTCTTATTAATAAAGTATTAGAAATCCTGTAATTAAATGGTGCGTTTACAATTTCTGCTATTTAAATATTAAATAGAAAAATTCTATTAAAAATTGTGGTAAGGACGTACGAACCCTGTTATACGTCAAAAATCTGTTATACGTCAAAAATCTGTTATACGTCCTGTTATACGTCGTGTTAAAGTGCGTTTAATATAACACGTACCCCTGGTACGTGTTATATTAAACGCACTTTAAATCGTACACTTCATTTTCAATAGAGAACAGACCGTATTAAACCTCAGCAACATATATTATTATCGTTAGCATGGGAATGCAAGTATATTACGAAAGTTATATTACGCCCAGATAGACGAACGGAAACCATAAAACTTTTTCAACCATGGTTGAAAGTGTTTTAAACAGTAAAATGTTTTTCATATTTTCTGAATTTTTAAAAACAGAAAGTTTTAAAATGAACGCACTAAGCTTTAATGAATTGACATTTGATATAAAATATTGAAATATTGCATTATGCAACAGATGCTGTAAGTTAACGGTTTTCGAAAAGTAGAAACCTTTTCTAAAGAAATTCAATATTACCATAAATTCGGAAGCCTACTGTGTGATTTGCGTATTATTAAATATTTTTGTGTGTCAAAAATATTTTTATGAAGTCCTTCCAATGTATGAACTTAAAATTCATCCATTAAAAGTCAATTCACCAACAGTTTTATATAAGAAAATTTATATATTTTCTTGGTAGTTTTTAACTTAACTGGAAAATGCTATATGTATACAAGACTTTTACTATCTAGAGCGTTGTGCAAATTTTGCGTATTTCAAAATAGATATTTTTGAGTTTTGCATCTATTTATTTCAAGTTAAAGAAATATATTATTTGGTGTTACTCTGTGATCAAAAAACAACTTATTCGAAATAGTTTAAATCCGAAATATTTTAACTGCGAATTACTTGGAATTTTAAGTTTAATTCAAGATTTGGGGAAAAAATGATACAGCAGTTTCAAAAGTGTAAATTTTTCACCAAACTTAGATAGCTATAAATAAGTCTGTTTTGTTATCTATTGTCACATAAAATATATTTGCATGTAGTTGTTATTTTCAACGCATAATAGTACAGGATATCTACTGCAAGTGTGCATTGTGTAAGCTTTTTTTTCTTTTTAATTCAGTCACATTCTCAATAAAGTCAGAAATCATTTTACAGAAAACAACTTATTCGAAATATTTTAATTGCGAATTACTTGGAATTTTAAGTTAAGGTATGAATAAGTCTGTTTTGTTATCTATTGTCACATAAAATATATTTACATGAATTTGTTAATTTTAACGCATAATAGTACAGTATGTTTACTGCAAGTGTGCATTGTGAAGGCTTTATTTTTCGTTTTAATCAAGTCACATTCTGAATAAAGTCAGAAATCATTTCACATAAAACAAAATTTTTACTAACATTTCAGTGCTTTAATATTTTAATGTAACGATAGTAAAATTTTGAGTAAATAGAGGTCAGCATGGTCACTTTTTCCCATACCTTTATTTCTAAATAATAATCTTTGTTGTAAATTTCTATAACATTTGAAAGAGAAATCTACCACAAAGATTTTATGTTGGATATAAAAATAACCAACTACTCAACACCCCTGAATAATTAAAATTAAAAATTAAATTCATAAAACTGGATGTGATGAAGTTTCAGAATTTTCTCTTTCGTAAACCCATTTAAAAATACTTAAATATTTTATAAGTATCGTAATACATGCTAATACATATGACTACGTCACTGAATTTCAAAGTTTATAATTTAGTTGTACAAAATGCAGTTTTACGATTAAACTTTAAAGACAATGGAAATAGAGTTTCGCTAGATAATTTAGGATTCAGTTTCATTAAATCCGTTGAAACTGTAGCTCTAGATCTGAATCTGTCTCTCTTTCGAAAATTTTAAAATTATTTTTTTTTAGTTTCAAGCTTATTTAATGAACTGATAGAAATTGGTTTTACAAAGTAGTTAATTACTTAAAATTTTAACTGTTCTTTTTTTCCAATTGAATCCATTTGGACACTACACTGTTAACTAGTATTTTAAAAACACAAATTGCACAAATTGTGCTTATTAGTTGCTAAAATCAGTGTAAAAATTGTTTTAAACTCATAAAAGAGCTAAAATCCTACATGTTTCGGCTTTAAACTTAAAGCCATCATCGGGGAAGAGGAACAACACAAACGACTACTGATCTTTTAATTTTCGACACGAGAAAATTGAAATCAACAGTATGGAAAAATTTAAATAAAATAAGCGGGCGCTCTCTGTTGCCAAAGAGCGAAAAACAAAACAATGAATTAACAAGGGGTTAAAAATGTATCCCATAGACTAGGTATGTTGAAAGAAAAGTTATCATTACAAATACAATCTTTTCTAATTTTGATTTCCAATGATTCCCTAATGGCGGCTTTAAATGGGTTATTGAACCTATGGATAATTCTTGCTTTATCGAAATTAATTACAGTATCATTATTTTTAGCGTAAAACCGGGAGAGTGCAGTGGATAACTTTCCAAATTTTATGTCGTTTTTATGCTCTTTTAACCTTTCCAAAAACTTTCTTTTAGTCATACCAATGTAAAAAATTATACTATTATTATTTAAGCTAATGGGGATTTCATAAACACCTGCGAATTGATCAGGGGTTATAGGATCTAATTTACATGAAACTAAGTCAACCAATTTTCTGGGAGGAACAGCAATAAGATGGATATTGTATTTACGGAGGGCCCTTTTAATCCTTTCAAATATAATAGGTATATATTGGAATTTACGATAGTTTGGTTTATTATTGCTAGGGACAGGATGCTGAATTAAATGGCCATTGAATTTTTCTATAATTTTCTGTACGTGATGAGCGGGGAAACCATGGTCAATGACGATATCTCTGATAAAATTAAGTTCATCTTGGATGAATTCACTTGAACAAACCAGAAAAGCACGCTTGATGAATGAATTGAAGGCAGCAATCTTATAAGTGAAAGTTGTAGAGGCATTAAATGGGATTATTGTGTTACTTCTCATCGGTTTACGATAGACTTTACGTTTTAGGTTGTTGTCATCTTTAATTAATTGAATATCCAGGAACGGTAGTGATGAATTTTCTTCTATTTCCAACGTAAACTTAATATTTTCATCTATTTCGTTTATTTTTGAGAGGAAAGATAGGAGTTCTTGCTTTCCATGATTCCATGTGATAAAGATATCATCCACGTATCTTAGCCAAACTTCTGGTGTCAAATTCAAACTTTTAAAAATAAATTCCTCCATCGGTCTAAGTTTAAATTCAGCCAACAGACCGGAAATAGGAGATCCCATAGGTGCTCCATTATTTTGTCTGTAAAATTTCTTATTAAACATGAAAACGTTGTTATTAATGATAAGGTTAAGTCCTGACTTTAGAGATGTTTTTACGCTATCACTTAAATTATTTTGTTTATCAATTTCCAAATTAATATTTTGTACAACTTCATTTGTATTAATAGATGGGTAAAGAGACACAATATCTAAACTAGCTAGAATAGTTCCTTTAGAAATCTGAATATTTTCTATTTTATGGATAAAATCTTCTGTTGACTGTTCTGACTATCGTAAATTCCAATATATACCTATTATATTTGAAAGGATTAAAAGGGCCCTCCGTAAATACAATATCCATCTTATTGCTGTTCCTCCCAGAAAATTGGTTGACTTAGTTTCATGTAAATTAGATCCTATCCCCCCTGATCAATTCGCAGGTGTTTATGAAATCCCCATTAGCTTAAATAATAATAGTATAATTTTTTACATTGGTATGACTAAAAGAAAGTTTTTGGAAAGGTTAAAAGAGCATAAAAACGACATAAAATTTGGAAAGTTATCCACTGCACTCTCCCGGTTTTACGCTAAAAATAATGATACTGTAATTAATTTCGATAAAGCAAGAATTATCCATAGGTTCAATAACCCATTTAAAGCCGCCATTAGGGAATCATTGGAAATCAAAATTAGAAAAGATTGTATTTGTAATGATAACTTTTCTTTCAACATACCTAGTCTATGGGATACATTTTTAACCCCTTGTTAATTCATTGTTTTGTTTTTCGCTCTTTGGCAACAGAGAGCGCCCGCTTATTTTATTTAAATTTTTCCATACTGTTGATTTCAATTTTCTCGTGTCGAAAATTAAAAGATCAGTAGTCGTTTGTGTTGTTCCTCTTCCCCGATGATGGCTTTAAGTTTAAAGCCGAAACATGTAGGATTTTAGCTCTTTTATGAGTTTAAAACAATTTTTACACTGATTTTAGCAACTAATAAGCACAATTTGTGCAATTTGTGTTTTTAAAATGTTCTTTTTTTTTTTTTTTTTTTTTTTTTTTTTTTTTTTATGATTAACTTTTTTATACTCTTAAACATGAATCATAGTAAGATCATTTTTGTTATAAGCAAAACTAGTTTTTATTCGTTTAATAGCAATTGAGCAGAAACAAGAATGTAATTTAATTTTTTTTTCTATTGTAGTTAAATTCTTCCAAATGTCTGTAGCGCGTATGATATTTTATTTAACAATATTACCGCCTAATTTCTAAAATTTCATTACTTCCTCTAAAATATACATACGTACAAAATTAATTACAAAGTCTTCTAACATTAACTGGACTGTTTTGACATTCAATAGCGAGAAAACAGTAACATTTATTCTTGCAGGAGAAATAGAGGAAATCTTAAAGTCGGAAATATCTTTACTTTGCTTCTTTCTTTCTATTACAAATATCGTTGAAAGACGCCGCAGTGCCGTTTCAAATTAATCACAAGCGCCCACAAACAAACGCAAATGTAAGGAATCAAAGTTCATTTAGTATTTAAACTTCATAACTCCAATACTGTTTAACTTTTGAAACACACACACACAAAAAAAAAAGTTTAAGTTTTGAGATGATAAGAATATTTCAGGGCTGCCACTGACGACTATTTTTATATGGTACTTGCACCACTATTTAAAAAAATTAATTTTTTAGTATATTTCTCTTGCACATGTTGTTAAAATATACTATATGAATAATTTTTCTTATGAAAAAAAGTGGTGCGAGATAGAATGAAAATATAGTCGCCAGTGGCAAACCTGTTGTTTTGACCAGTATTACTGTTTCAGATAGTGCAACACCATATACCGGTGATTTTTAGAACTAAAACATGGAAACGTCAGAAGTTTGTTGACTTATTACTCTCAAGCTACTTAATTCCAATAGCTGTTACCGTTCCTTTGTTGATTTTAAAAACTTTCTGCCTATAGGCCCATCAGTATTATCTGAAAAATTATTCCAATTTTCAAATAGAAATAGCTACTTTTGAATATTTCCTTGTGTTTTTTGGAAAAAAGCAGCCCGAAAAAGTATAGTATTGTTTATGTACATTTTCGTAAATCTTTACAGATTTAGAATTGGCGAAAGTACGGGAGTGCTAATGTTAAATTCGGTTCGAGTTTTCTGTGAAATATAAATGAAACTAATATTTTTTTAAAAAGAAATGAAGAAGCTTAACCAAGAGAATTATACAGGCAGGTACTCCTACTGATTGAGTCAAGATTTATTTACTAGTTATTATAATTAATTAGTAGCAAGACATTTATTATTAATACACTAATCGTAATAATATCTGCCATCTTTATAACAAGACAAATTAGTGAAACTTTCATTCAATTCCTTTTTTTTTAAATATAAATAATGATGGTTTATTCATTTATTTATTTTGCATATCTATATATATGCATATCTTAATATGGTAAACTGATAACGATTCCTTTAAGTGCGAATGTGTTAATCTTTCGTAAATGGGTTGCACGCAGATTTAAAAATATTCTTGCTTAAAAATTATTTTGAAAACTATAAAATCAATATGTTGAGAAACAGTTTTCGGAGAAATTGTATTTGAATGAACATATTTATTTTCATTTGACAATGGAGAATTTGTGCGATATTTACAAGTTTAAAAAAATTGCAATGAAAGTAATTCAATCATTAATTGCAATTTTATTGCAATTTATCCTGGTCACGTCGTTGCTGATGTAAAAATGACGTCTGCGTTATTCACAGACATTTTTGCTTTATAATATCGATATATAGAAATAAAAAACATTACTATTAGTAATGATAATAAAACAAATAGTGAATAATAAGAAAATAAGTACTATTGGTATAGTATTTTCTGGAATCTATTGATGATCACAGATAAAACTGCTGTATTTCGATTGTTTAATTAAACATTTGATAATAATAATAAAAGAAATGTATATTTCTGCGCATATAAAATACTACTCTATTAACTCTAATATAGTCTTTCACTATAAAAGTTGATATATCCTACATTTCTCTGTAAACTCATGTTATCGCTCCATGAGTTTATCAAAAGTTATTGTGTTACCATACAACAAAATTGCGGAAATGAACAAGCTATTACTGATAACATGTACTTATCAGTTATAAATATTTCCATGTATTTTTAACTTCGTGATTTTTTTTTTAATATGTAATTGATATTCACACTTCTTAAAATGAAAAAAAAAAAGAAACATATTACTTTAATTAATATCCTAATGCTGTTTTGTGTAAATCCAAGTTGTTCAAATATTTTTATACTTTATTAAATATTGTAATAAGGATGCTTTGAAATGAAGAACACTTACACTATATTTTATAATAGATTCACATCAGAAATATATTATAAGTACTTATGAATACAAAAACAAATAAACGTCCGGTAATTGTTAGGAGTGACCTTTAAGACAAGAATCATGTGCCAACGGGTACCGCAGAGTTGCGAAGAGCCGTTGTAAAGCTAAGCGATGAAGAAAAATCATGCATCAGACGTAGTTTATGAAGCACTTTCCAACGTTTCCTGAATACTGCAACTGAACTTCACCATTTAAATAGTTAAAATATATTTCAGCAGTTACCGTATATAGCCGGAAAGTCACCCGAAAATTTAAAAAACGCATAACACAGTCGGAAATTAACCTTCAACAATTCCCATCAATATGCGTAAATGCACTCGAATACGTTTGACCAGCCTTGTCTATTATCTACAGATTATACACTCCTACAATTAAACAAAAATTTTATTCAGGAAAATAACATACGACATAACTGGAATTGTATTTTCAGAAATTACTATCCATCGTCTGAAAATTTACATTCGTCTGAAAATAATATTCACTTCTTTGCGCAGTCCTGCAGGAATTTATTTATATTTTGCAAAACTCTCTTAGTATACTAAATATAATTTAACTGGAAAATTCAGAACTCAGTTAAAAAACATCTTTAAGTAATTCATGCTGGAAATAGTATAGCATCATTAAAATACACCGCAAACCCCATTGACCATAACGTAACGGAAAATTTTTTAGTGTCCCTGTAAACGAACTGTAAATACTATACACTCCATTTTCAATTGCGAACATGCATAGTAAACTTCAATAACATATATCAGTTACGCAGCAATACGAGTATATTTACACGAATTAGACTGCGGACAGACAGACGGCAGACAGAAAAACCGAATTTATAAACACTTATGAACTATGTTGGAAAGTGCTAAAATGTGATCTAATATTGGGTAACACACAGTAAAACTTGGTATTTTGTGTAAGGTTCCTCCAAAGCGTTTTTGCCTTGATGATGTCATGCTTCCGATGACGTGAGGGTTGACACACAAGAACTACAATTTAATGAAATAATGCCTCCCTCGCTGTTTAAATCTAACGCTATGTTTTAGGGGAGTGGTACCTAAGTATTGTTGAAGGTAAACAGTAGACATAGTTTTCAGTTTTCAAAAAATAAATTAGAGGACAGTGAATGAATGCAGTACGATATTTTATGTGATTATTGGATGATCTTTTGTAGAAGTAATTACCGTGTAGAAATAAAATTTGTTTTTGTAAGGATGACTCTTGAAATAAATAATTAGATTGCCAAGAATGTAATATTCAATGCGTATCTTGAATTAAACCCAGTATGTACAGGGAGGCAAGAAACAAGACTTTGAAAAATCTAAAGGAGGAATTTTTGGAATATTTCAGAAAATTTTACGGAAAATTACTGCGGGCAGGTATTATACATCTGGAAGAATATTCTCAGAAACACTGGTGACATTAAAATATACAGTGACCTCTCACTTATACGCGATACACGGAAATCATTTTTCATCACCAGTTTTTTTAGGGTAATTTTCATCTTCTTAAATTGCAGAATTTATAAATCGAATTTTACTGTTTTAAAATAGTGGTATGAAAAGTTAATTACTGAACATCGCGTATAAGTGAGAGATCCCTGTATCGATTAAAAAAAGTAAACCGTTAATCATTTTTATGAAATTCGATATTTATATACCTTTTCTTTTGCAGCACTTTCTTATTTGATTATTTATTTATGGTTACGGCAAAATCACAATCAGGACATTTAAAAAGTGTTTTGGGATTTGAAACTCGTGTGCTTCGGGAGCAATGTGGGGAAGGGAGTATGGACATATTGATTGGCTCCCAAATGGTCCACCAAATGAATACCAATAATTTTTAACAGAAATGGTAGGTTACTACAAAATTTCTACAAAATCTTACCTTCGAAGATGGTTGCTGCAAAATTTACAAGAAAAATCTGAAAATAAAATTTTTCTAAGAAAATACCGCTATTAAAAAAGCAGACCATTTAAGAGTACTGATATTGGGGAAGACGAGTTATATGATTATTTATTTATTGTTACTTTAAAGTAACAAATAGAGCAAAATAATTTTTAAATAGGCATTTGTTTTGTCAAAATATTAAAGAATTGTAACTTTGCATGCTGTATGCTTAGAATGTTTGTCCCTCCCATTTATCTTTCTCTGTCTTTATGTTTATAGTGTTGCATCTGTTTTCTTTCATTTCACATTCATCTCTCATAACTCCAAATCAAGTGATGACGGTTTATGAGTTTTAATAGAGTTTATGAGTTCCACTGCACTCGCTCATTCATTCATTCTGAATTGCCCTCATCCCTTCAAGGAGTTAGCGACCTAAAACATTTTGGATGGACTTCCAATTTGAATTTGGAGGTAATGGGAAAAATTATCATGATGCATGGGTCAAATGAGGTGCCACTTTTATGAGTTATCCAACACTAATTAAGCGGAAATTTACGACTGATATTGGATACAGTGAAGTTGCACTCTATCGCTGTATAACGTGATTTCTTTTGAAAAATATCTAGGATACTTGGAGTAAATTTAATAATAATATAAAAAAGAGTTGGCAGAGTTTTTTGTTATTAATGTACAACAAATTTTATACAAAGTACACTAAATTTACTAAATTCTGACAATATGAAAGTTCATTTAAAGAAAATCTTTTATAACGTGTATTTCGCGTTTTAGGGTGATTTTTCAAAATTAGTAAAAGTAATCCGATTTGAAACTTTTAGTCCAATATAGTTATTTTTTTTCTTATTTTTAAATTGTTTATTCTGAATTCGTGCAGCCATTTTTGAATTTTTCGCCGATTTTTTTTATTAATTTTGTGTCTGATTATCAGCGTTTATTCGCGTTCTGCGACGATTTTTGACATTCGTAAAAGAAATCTTGTTTCAATCTGTTAGACCGATGTAATAAAATTTTGTCCTCCTTTCAATAAAATTGATAAGATACATTTTCCGTGATTTTAAAAAGTCCCCTTGCGATCAAAATTGAGTACTTTAAAGATCAAAATCACCAAATATGAAAAAAATATATATTATTTATTAAAGAAAGTATGTCGGGGGAATATTTTTCTGAAATGGAAAAAAGAACTATCCTGTAATATTGGTACTACCGTGATTAAATCCATGTTAAAGGAATGCCAAATTATTTCCTAGAGCCACGGGAACGACGAGGCTGAAATTTTGAATGTAATGTGGGTCTATGGCTGCGTATCTTTGATATAAGAAAAATCAAAACTTTTTTTTAGATAAACAATAATGATTTGTGTATGTTGCCGAAGGCCGGGAAGCCAACAACCTCAAGTTCGTTTGAATCGAGGTTAGTTGGGAAAAACTGACTAGCTAACCGATAAAAGCTCCACTAATAATAATAATATAAAAAAAGGAAAAGGAAAATTAAAATAATTTTCTTTTTTCCCTTATTGTTATTTTCTTAAAGTTTAAATTAAAATAATTCAAAGAAATTTAAAATAAGAAAATTAAAATAATTTTTAATTTTCTATTAGCATTTTTTTTTAAATATTGCTCACATTGCTACGATATAATATTTTTAAATTGTTATGTTATGCTATTTTTATATTTGATTATACAGTCACAAATATATATATATATGTTTGTATAATTATATATGTTTATAGTAAAAATATGTGTCTGAACAAAGAAAAACACAAGCAGAAATTATGACACCCACTATACATTATAGTTTACATTTTTTTTTCTTTTGGCATATTATCCACAATCGCTAGAGTAAGTGAGGAAGTAAACTTTAAAAAAATTTTAATGACTTCACACTTTAATTATTCGATAGTGGGCGGGGCTCTCCACGCTCAGTATTGGTTCTACTTTCACGTCGGGAAATGTTCGCGGCCGTATAACAGTAACGGTACTCAGAAATTTTCAATGCTGTCATTAAACAAACGCATATAGTGATGAAATATTTAAATTTTTAATGAAACTAATCAGATTATGTATTTATTTAAATTTTTAATCTTTGTATTTTCTTTTTGCTTCTTATAATTTATAAAGTCGTGAAGAATACGAATATTTTAAATGCGATTATTTTCTGAAAAAGTGGATATATTTTTAAAATTTAGAGTTTAATGTGTTCAACAATTTGATATAATTAAATAATTATTGTTAATATTTATACAAATAGCTCTTTTCAAAACATTCGTATTCTTAAGAAGTAAAAAGAAAATAAGATTAAACGTTAAAAGAGATATATAATAAGTTTATTTTTAATTAAAAATTAAAATATTTCATCACTTTGCGAATTTGCTTAATTACAGGATTAAAAATTTTTGATTGACGTGACTGTGGTACTGCCGCAAAATAAACGAAATAAACTTAGTTAAAAATGTATTCTGTACCTTGTTTATGAACCCATGAAATAATTGTTTGTGATTTTTGCAAATTCTTTTTTTTTTCTTAAAATGCTGATAAGTCTGTTATAAATATGCTCAATTGTTTAACTTTTATTAAATCCATCAAAATCTCAAGCAAGTTAAATATTTCTGTATAATTTTATTTCGTAAAGATTAATCTCTTTTAAATATATATATATATTGTTATATATTTTTTATACTATGAATCTGCCCAGAATTTGAATACTGTATTTTTTATTTTTCCCTGTTTTGTTTTTTTTTATATTTTCTAAACATAATAGAAATTTGTAATTATTATTTTTTCTATTTCCTTGTACACTTCACCTCCAGTTCCTGTAATATTTAAAAATATCAAAAGTTGTCCGCAATTAACTTTATGTATACTTAAATTTTCTGTCAAAAGTATGGCGCAAAAGTATTTAATGTTCTGAAAAGCAATCCTCATTTGAGTAGACTTTGATATTTTTGATAAAGTGTTGCTTAATTTTCAGACTATTGCGGAACTAGTAAATATTATTTTTTTAATATCTTTACTGTGACAACAATATTAAACTCTAAATGTTTCAAGTAATCAAGAATTTAAATGTATATAAATACAGAAATTCACTTATAATGTTTGTTTTGCAGTTTTATAGTAGTGTGTTCTTTAAACTATTTTTAATTGCTTAAAGAATTGTATTTATTTATTTTATCTCTAAATCTAACAAAAACGCTGAGCAAAATATACATATGTTATATATATTTTATAACGTATATATTGCAAAGTTTTCTGTATTTTCATGTATAAAAGTAACCTTAATTAAGCATTATTTACGGTGAGTATTCGCGTCATCTAACGGCTAAAGTAGCACATTAACGATTCCGAAACTAAGGGCCGATTGTAAAGATCGTATAAGGGGAAAGATCGAGTTTGGTCGTGGTCTAGGCAATCGCAACGCTCGTAGTTAACACGATGAGAACTACAATTCCCGAATCGTAACCTACGATGATCCGCGACGCTCCGCTGTGGAGCCTTTCATTTTCGACTAAAAAGTAAAACTAAATTTTTATTCATAATGGGAATTATGTCTATGACATTGGTTAAATATTTTTGATAAATTGTATAATAATAAAAAAACTAGATTATAATAATTACAACTATTAATTAAAAAATAATTTTTAAATAAATTTCTTAAGGGTGTGCATTATTTGCACATTTATCCTATTTATTGTAAAAAGTATGCATTGTCAAAAAAAATAAAAAAAATAGCACAACATACATTTACATGCTTGTATAAAATATTTATATTTCTAAGTGGACTGTAAGCATAAAAGAAAAAAAGAGGAAAAGAAAAGAAAAGAAACAAAGCAAAGCTTCTTAAAGTTAATTTTCTTCAATCCCTTTTGAGCAAAGTTCAATAATGAAACCACCACTGAAGTTGTATTGAAATATAAAATTAAAAGAAAATACAATCGTGTGATATCCTGTTTTTTTAATTTTGTACTTTTCTAAGCTATCAGATCGTTCTATCACAACAGTTTTCTCATTATAAAATTAAATGCAAAATTTTCAAGATTGTTTTCAATGATTACATTACAATTTTATAGTCATACTGGAGATGGACAATTTTAAATGCGAATATTAAACCATAACGAAGTGAAGTGTATACATCTTACTGTTTAATCCAGTAATGCTTAATACAGGGTTATTAGAAATGATGGACCCATTTTAAAAATTGTATTTATTAAAGTACAAATCCAAAATGAACAATCTTTATTCCAATGAAAAGAGGAAGTTTCAAAGTTTCTTTTAAAACGAAATGACCGCTGCACTGCAATTTGCAACTCACTTCTTGCGAACTCAAGAACGCAGAAAACCATGTGCTCCACAGTAGCCATCTCACTCACAACTGACAGTGAAACGAACTATTGCCGTGCGACCTCCACCGGCCGCATCTGGAACCATTGCCGCTTTGAAAGCCGTGAACTCAGTAACAGTAGGTACGCTTTCTCGTGTGTGGGACGAGTTTGGCTATCGCGTAGATGTTTGCCGTGCAGCAAACGGTGGACACATTGAACATTTATAATTTCTTTAAAAAAACTTTGAAACTTCCTCTTTTCATTGGTATACAGATTATTCATTTTGGATTTGTACTTTAATAAATACAATTTTTTGAAAATGGGTCCATCATTTACAATAACCCTGTATATTTAAAACTTAATACTGGAATAGCAGTTTTATTAAGATTATCATCTACGACTAAAAATTAGAAAAATAAACTGAAGGAGAAAGTCCTGTAAATTTATAAAATTACACAGAGACCTCATAAAGTTAATCAATGGCCTTATACATTGACGTCGAAATTTTTCTATTAGTAAAATATACTTCCATTAGTTAAATACGTCAGTTTTAAATATATATAACAATCATTAACGAAAATATAGCTAATTAAAGCGTCACAAAATTCTAAAAGGAACTCTAAGTAATGTAATTTCGACGTTTGTTTTCTCCGAGAATGATGCACTCTGTCAGATGAAATACTATAATCTATTTTCTTGACCCGTTTTCGCATACAGAAATCGCTCAAAATGATAGGCTTTACAGCGTCGCGCATTATCGTAGACTACGCCCGAATTTTCAATGCCAAGTAAGTTTACGACGGTTCTGGTGCATCTAGGTTTGAATTGTCCAACACTAGGATGCTATTTTTGGTAAAATTTCAGGCCAGTAACCAGCCTGATTACTTGAATTGAAATTCCTAAATTCCGGTGTGAGTACAGTGGTAGTTTATATTACTATATTTAAAAGTACATTTAAATAAATCAGGTGTGAAATTTTTTTTGTCATATATATTTTAGAGACATCTTACTATCTATAGTCGATATTTCATTTTTAGTTACGGATAATTGGATTAAAAATTTAAATAATGTATTAGTTAAATCAATAGATAAATAAAAACATCAAGAAATTGGTGTGTTTTTTTTTAAATAGATTTTTTTTAACTTTAAAATTTTTATAAGTTAAATTATTATAGTTAATACTTAATTCATTAAAAAAAAATAATAATGCGTACTGCAGATTTTTTTTTTATTAGATTAAAATAAAAATTATCATTCGTTTCCATCTTATTGGGTTTTCCTGTATTTTGTTCATCTTTCTTTAAAAAAATGTGAATTATTTACAGCCTGATTCTCTAAATGCACACAAATGCTTTGTGTTATTTAGATCAATATGAGTGTGCTACTAACGATTTACCAAAACATTAAATTATTTTATTATTATTATTAGTCGTAAAAAGAACTTTTAAATATTTGTTAAAAATTAAAGATATCTCTTCATTGAAACTTAAAGAACTAAAATGCAAATGTATAAATTGCATACGTCCAATTAATATCAGGAGAAATGGGGGAGAAGGGAAGAGTCAAGGAACCGATTGCCTAGAAATCGAAAATGATGCACAGTTGGGCGCAAATGCAAAAACTTGGAAATTTTCGCTAGCTTTTCTAGTATAATTCATATACAAATTCTCACACAAAATGTTATACATCCTAGTAATATATATATATATATATATATATATATATATATATATATATATATATATATATATATATATACTTGAATAAGTTTTTTTGATACTTTGCTGAAATTGCGAATAATGCATACTGCGGTTTACTTTGAAAATATTCATCGCAATTTACAAATATATTTTCTTGCCACGATATGGAATTTGAAATCCTATTCGTAAATGTTCAGTTTGACTTATGACATTGGTTCTAAAAGAATAAACCTCGGTATACATAGTGGACCGGGGAAGGTCGAAGGCCAAAATTACTGGATCCAAAGGTTTTTTATCCTTCTAAAATTTATATAGAACAACATTATATTTGGAATAACTTACTTTTCAAAAAATTTCTTAACTTAAATTTGACCATTATATTAACTGCTCCATGTGTAATGAGATGGGTTTGAAACCATTTAATATACTTTTTACTTACGGGAATTGGTTGCGGATATACAAATATAGTATTATTAATGGCGGGCACCACAATAAATTAATGTTGAAAATAAAAACACAAAAATTCAGCTCGCAGGGTTCATACGCTTTTACCACAGTTTTTTAATATAATTTTTCTATTTAATATTTAAATAGCAGAAATTACACACTCCTCGTCTAATTGCAGGATTTGTAATACTTTTCTGCATTTAAACAAGGCGAAAAATTGTATTAAATAATTGTGGTGAAAGATTACGAACCCTGGCTCGTTAAAACAAGTTTATGGATCTCATTGAAATATTTAAGATCCTACACTAGTCAAGGGAAGAAACACTCGATGTAATGTTAAGTCTATGGGAAGGTTCTTGACAGATTTCTTGCTCGCATTTTAATATTTTTAAATGTTTTTTTTTCATAGGTTAGCTGGGGTCGATCTCTAACGTTGTTAGTTTTTACTTTTCGATTTAAGTTCCAATTTTTTTTATAAGCGGACATTTTCAATTTTGGAACCGGTTGGAACCAGTTCTGACAGTGACAGTACCCTTATGTAGAAAACTGTAACCAAAATCGAAAAAGTAAACTATCAACGTTAGAGATCGAACCCATAAACTATGAAAAAAAACTAAAAATGTTAAAATGCGAACGAAAAATCTGTCAAGAACCTCCCCATAGACTTGACTTTGGTGTTCGAGTTTCTTCGGATGACTACTGTAGGCTCTTAACCCGTTAACGGTCATTGGTTTCCCTACGAAACCACAAAATTTTAATTACGATATGTAACAATGACAGCAGAATTTTAATATAAATGTTTTCCATTTGAAACGTTTATGAAATATAGCTTTTTTCTCATATACAAATAAATTTGTTCATAATTTCCGGTGTCAATCATTTATTTCAACATTTTAGCAATTGAAGTGCTTTATCCGTTAATGGGTTAAAACCTGCGTTTGTACATTTGCATATGAAGATGAATAATTGTTTTCAACATAATTTAATGTGGTTTATTGAAGGTTTATGAACAAAAGTACTTGGAGTCTGTTTTTATTTGATTTAAAGTTTGGCTAATATTATGAAATAATAAAAGAAACTTTAAAATGTAAGATATATATATATATATATATATATATATATATTTACAAATGTCTTTAGGTTAGTTTGTTACTTGTTTATTTACCAAACCTCAAAACATTATAGACTAACCAAAACGAATATATTTTTTGCATGGAGACATGGGTTACGTTGAGTTTACTAGACGCAGGGTGGTACTATTGAGATCATCAGTTTTTGCATTTCAAAATTGCAGCTGATCTGTGAGACGTATATGCCATGTTTGTACTCAAAGAGTTACGGACACAGTGGAAATCGACCACAAATACGAATTTATGTTTCTGAGTTATTAACTTGTTATCATTTGATAAATAAAAATACATTGCCGTGTATTTGACAAATAGCTTGTTTTCGTACATCTAAAAGATAAATAATAAAATTTCCGTATCACAATTTATTTAAAATGCATTTTTCTCAAAAGAATTTTTTTCCCAGTTTATATATCTTAATAATGCACCAATCGTTTAATTTTTTCTACAGAATTCTCTATTTCTCTAAAGAACAATCCTGACACATGCTTCAACAAATCTATGCATTCGTTTTGGAATGTAGATTTTTTAAATTCCTCAAATTAATAATAAAGTCTATTAACCTGTTAATTTATTACTTATATATATATATATATACAGGGTGTATCTGAAATGCTTCAACAAACTTAGAGGGATGATAGTACTCATGAAGACGAACAAAAAATGCAATGGAACATGGGGTCGCAAATGACGTTTAACCCTTTCAGGGGCAGTGGTATGTTTATGAAACCACTTAATTTTAATTCCAAAATGCCACAATGGCACCAGAATTTTGCTAAAATCTTTTCCATTTAATATGTATGTGAAATATAGCCCGTTTTCTTATTTACAAACAAAATTTTTTTTTGTAAATTCCGGTGCCAGTCCATTTTCAGACGCATTTTCCCGATTTTCATCATTTAAGCCTTTCAGGGGCAAAGTACTTTTAGTACTAAAATGTTGAAATAAATGACTGGCACCGGAATTTACAAAAAAATTTGTTTGTAAATATGAAAAAGGCTATATTTCACATACATATTAAACGGAAAAGATTTTAGCAAAATTTTGGTGCCATTGTGACGTTTTGGAATTAAAATTAAGTGGTTTCATAAACATACCACTGCCCCTGAAAGGGTTAAACGTCATTCGCGACCCCATGTTCCATTGCACTTTTTTTTCGTCTTCATGAGTACTATCATCCCTCTAAGTTTGTTGAAGCATTTCAGATACACCCTGTATATATATATTGTCAACTGTATATTGCCAACCTCCCGATTTTTTTCATACCAGTATTTTTATGAAAAAATATTTGTTTTATTTAATCGTGCAAGTTCTGCTATTTTATAAACCTAAATTTTTTGAATGATTTTACTGGCATTCAAAAAATCGAGAGGTTGGCAACTATGAACATATATATATATATATATATATATATATATATATACAAAATATATATTTTTTAGTAATATATATATATTTTTTTCCTTTTCAGTAAATTTATTAAAAAAAAATTTTTTTTTCACCTCATGATACAGAACACTTTTTCAAAGAAATTCTTTCTGAAATTGCATAAATAATAAAATATAATTTTTGAAGTCCACCATCTTCTTTTGTGGTGTATTTTATTCGCATTTTATTAAACTTCTTATTTAGTCCTTAGAGTCCTGCGGAGTCAGGATATATCCATCCGAGCGACATATTTTTCTAATTCTATTCACACCACTAATTGAAAAATAATCTCTGCCACACTCTTATACTGATATAATTTCAAGAAAAACGTACCAGAATTTTTTTTTTAAATTTATATTACGATTAAAAATAAAATAATTAAATATAATAATGGAAAAAAACATACTTTCATTGAAATTCTCAAAAAAGTCAACTTGTATTTTAAAGCTCAGTTATGTGTGTCACTCAATGCTGATGATGACAAAATGATGTGGTCAACAATGTGGTGAAAATGGACTGTAACAATGGAGCTATTTTTCCAATTAAACAATCGTAACGTTATTTCTATGGGGAAAATGAATGTTTTGTTCCGCGACGTTGCCAGATGAATAAAAAAAATTCAATTTATGAAGAAACCCGCAAAGAAAGTTTAAAAAGTTAATAAAATATCATTATAATTAAATAAGCAACTCAGTAAAATGTTATTCTTCAAAAACGCAGTTTTTAAATTTGTATTACAAAATATTACAGCCAAAAATTTCATTATAAATCTGGAAATTAAAAAAAATATGAAACACATTTACGAACTCATTTTTAAACATAAAATTATGACACTTGCTGGAATGATTATTGAAATGATTTGTAATCGAGCGGTTTGGTATTTTGTGGTAAATGAATTACATCTTGAGCTGTAAGCTATTATTGTACCCTGATGGCAGTTTTTTTTGCCTTACACGGGCTTTCGCGTCCGGAAATTCCATTGAAAATACCAGATTGAAAGAATTTTTTGAAAGATCTTCTGCCTTTATTGAAAAGGGGCAAAAACCGTCCGATTACCTAATTTTTGAGTAAGAGCATCTAGCAATTTCTAGCGCTTGCTATTAAAAATGAAAAGAAGAGTATGTCAGGAAGAATCCAGTTTACATTTGAGAACAGCCATAAGACAATCAAGAGAGTACGTGAGGCCAGATATTTTTTCAAATTCATCTAGCAGAAAGAAAAGCTATAATTATTAACCGAACAAATCGTTCTGGATAAATTCACTACTCATTAAGTGCATTTTCAGATTTTCCTAAACATCAGGTGGAAAAGTATAGTTTATTACTATTATTATATTTATATGATTTTAAATATGATCACCAATCAAAAACAAATAAAAATGTGAATTCTTGAAAAATAAAGATAATTTATTGCGAATTCTATTATGGATTCGAAACAATCTGATGAATAATCCATTAGAACACATTGCCAGAAAATAAAACTGTATTCAATTTGAAGTCTACATGTCTTTCTTGATGTATTCATTTAAAATATTTTCGGTGTCAGCTCAATAATATATGCTTAAAAACTTTAAAGCGATACCAGATATGTTTTTAATTACTTGATTTTGGAAACAAGGTTTACAGAAGCAGCTACAACACTGAGTTTATTTGTATTTGAATAGTTGCTTAGGTTCTATTAGAAACAACGTTTAGAGGATTTATAACGATTTTTTTTTATGCAATTCTAAGACACACAATCATGGTTGCCCGCAGAAAAAGGAATTCCACAGAAGGTTCAGATTTTGGAACAAATGTACCTTTGGTCTACTGCCTAGGCTGTTATTTTTTTTTTTATAGAATATATGCACATGAAATAAGAACTTTTATTTAAACATCCTTTGAATTTTAAAATATATCAACATGAAAACCAATACATAAATATAATAAATGAGACATACTAAAAATCCCAGCGTCAGCCTCTACTCTTTTTTTTTTTATAAAATGAAGAACAGAAACATTTTATTATATTTTTCGTCAGGGCTCCTCCCATTTAAGATAATTTTAAGCACATGAAATTAAAAAGAAAAACAGAAGTTAATATTTTCTTAAACGAGAGGTTCAGGGGGACAGAGCTTCCCCTGAAGAAAAAGAAATCTTTAGTTAATTTTTCTCTTGCTGTATAATTATTTTAAGTTATCTGAAGAAAATAATTAAATATGTATTTTTTAAAAATCATCAGATAAAAACAGGGTACCTCAAATTTTCCTGGCGAGTCTCTCTCGGTGGTTCCGACTTGGCCCCTTAAGTGGGGAAGATGACCGGACCTTCGACATTGTGAGATGTTCGTCGACACGACGGGGACAGGTGACGGACGAACTGTCGACCTCATCGTGGTCCGCCCGTAAAAAGGGACATCCGAAAAAGCCGGGGATGTCACAAAGACCCGTTGTGGGGCCTCTATAGGTCCCTATGTGGGCCTGCGGGTTTGGGTCCCTCCCCCTCGTAAAAACGGGTTCTCCGCGGCGCGAGGACTCGGCCAATGCTCGGAGCCTCCTCCGTTGGTGGTGGAAGGATGTCCCGTGACCAATCCCAGTTGCTCGGGCAGGGATCCCTCTTCCCTTGTGCGAAGGTAAGGAACGCTGGGCAAAGGCAGCTGGCAAAGGCAGACAAACGGCAGCTGGACCGTCTTCAAAAGCTTATCCGAGGAATTGACAGCGGCAAGATCAAGCTTTCTAGAGCACGATGCGTGGTGACCCTGTAGTGACGATGGTCGTTTGGAGATGCAGCGTACAGCATTTATCTGCACCGTACCAGAGGCAGAGGTGAGATAGTTACCGTCGTGCGGGTGTCTGGACCGCAACCACCACGTCATCCTCTGCAGCTGAAGCAGTTGAGTGCCGACCTCAATGGTTGAGCAGCGCAGGAGGTGCCCAAAACCAAGTGGGGCTTAAGTCCGAAGACGGCTCCTCAGGTCGTTGTGGACAAAGCCGAATATTGGTAGGGGGATCACCCACTTCTTGTGTTGTCTGTGTACGAGGAACGGAGCGGGTTGCTCGCCGACTAACTCGGCGGCGATCAATGCCAAAACTCGACTCCTCGGGTCGAAACCCAGTCCATCTCGTCTATGCCTAGTCAGACTTTTCGTTGTCTGACGGTTGGATTAGCAGGATTCTTCACGTAATTCTAACGCAACTAACCTCGGCCAAGACCGCTCCCTTAGTGTTCTTGTGGGAATTTTTCCGTGTCCCACATACTCTAATAGTGGGTCGAAATTTAATTTTCCGTTGTTTCTAACATTTTTGTGATATGTTTTATTTGTTGTTTTATATGTGGATGATCTTCTTAACCCTTTGAGGGGCGGTGGGAAATATTATATCCCACCTAATTTAAATCCGATTCGAACCAAAAACTTTTAATTAAATTTTACTTTTTTAACTTTGACGGGAAATAGTTGAAAAATTGATTTTCCTTATTTTGAACTAAATTATTTCCTAAATTCCGGTGAGAATTTAACGTTACAGGAACACAAGTGCTTGCTCCTGAAAGGGTTAATGGAGTCGATAAGGGACCACCAGTATTTCGCTGCGGGAGCGTACTGAAAACAAAGCTATTCGGAAGGGACACCTCTAGCCAAGACGTGTATATGCGTCAGAGACCGAATTTCTTCGTGGTCCCTGGTTGGCGAGAAGCTCCTCCTACCACACAAGTGGTAACCGTGGCAAATGGACTAGTCGTTTCCTCCTCCCCTAGGACCCGATATTTGGACGCCGCGGCAAAGCAAGGGTCTTCGGGGAGCTCGGCATATGGCCTAGGACCCGTTTCCTCTTATGGGGTTCCGGTTGTCTGTATGGGGTCCGGTATGGGGTCGGGTGTCTTCTGGCAATTCATCAGGTGTCTTAGTGGAGGTCTCATTTGATTATGGGAACCTCCGCGTATCATAACGACCTTTGTCGTCACCACTTGGTAGAATCGGAGTGATGCGCAGGTGACAGTGCTCCGACTCCTGTAACGCATACAGGAAGCAGCCCTGGTCGTGCGTGTTATATGTCCCTCAGGACATGGGTACGGCGGTTGAGACGCTGACGGGCGCATTTCAGGCCCCTGGCGGCGCAGCTCAGTATCACTATTAGAATATCACTATAAGAATTTTTCTCTTCAATATTTAAGTAGCGGAAATTGTAGACACGCCGTTTAATTGTAGGATTTGTAATACTTTTCTGCATTCAAATAAGGCGAAAAATTTTATTCAAAAATTGTGGTAACACGGTACGAACCCCGAAAGAGAAAATTTAGTTAATGTAATTTAAAAACCGAGGAAATAGCAATTGCCGTCTGTTGCCTCGAGTTGCTGGCGGCATTACTGTTTTTTAAAGCTTGACATTAGGTTCAATTTTAGCTTGGTAATTTCAATAAGAAGACTCAATATATTTTTTTAATGAGATGTAATTTTCCAACATTGCAAAAAATGTCTATGCCCGGATTCGAACCACGGACCTCTTGGCTAAAGCTGCGATTGGAATATTACATCTTATATGATTTATTTACCAATTAGAATAATTGTGTTAAAATTAATCTTAAGTCAGTAATTTTTTTTTGTATCTAATCTTAATAGTTTAAGATTAGAAGGATTAAGTTTGGAAAAAGGCATCTCCGATTATGAAAACCTTCGCGTATCGTAACGACCTTTGTCGTCACCACTTGGTAGAATCGGAGTGATGCGTAGGTGACGGTGATCCAACGGCCGTAACACATACAGAAAGCAGCCAGTGGCGTAGCGTCAGGGGGGGCACGATCATTTTACTACCAGTATAATTATATACTACATTTAGCCTTATTTAATCTTTGGAGGGTATGAATTAAATAAGGCCAAATATAGTATATAAAAATACTGGTAGTAAAGTGGTCCGTGCCCCCCTTGACGCTACGCCTCTGAAAGCAGCTCCTGGTCGTGCGTTTTATATGTATCTCAGGACATTGGTACGGCGGTTAAGACGCTGACTGGCGCTACTCAGGAATTTATTCGATAACCTCCAAGGTAGTTGTAAGGTCAAGGGCCAAAATTTTATGTATTGTACTTGTTTCAAATATTGGCCGTTGGTTCCAATCGAACATTTTTATATTGCTGCGTCTATTATGAAAATATATTTTTTGAATATTTCATTTCTTTTTCAAGCAACATCATCTTCATTTTTGTGAAGCCAAAATTTCATTCGCACTTGAAAACTCTTAACAATAAAAATAAATAAAAGAAAATAAAGAAATAAAGAAAAACAACATCATGTATATCTTGATGTTCATGTGTATCTGAAACCTATCCACCCATTACTTTACTTCCCTTCCCCAGTGGTCTTCAACTTGAGTATTAAAGATAAAGTAAAAAAGAAAAGAGAGAAGACAGCTTTATTTATTTCTGAAACTGAACAACCAAACAACACCCTGTCTTTTACAGCAGCAGTCCCAGTCAGTCGCATACAGTAAGAAACAGGTCTTGGTACTCGTTTCTCGTTCGTTTGGACATCACATCAGGTGACCTATTCCCTCGGAACGTCAGAACAGTTCCTTTTCATTTATGAAAATGGAGCAGAAACGCCCACTCCTGAACTTGTTGAAATCTTTTTCTGGATAATTTCTCCGAAAAATGACCTCCTCGTGGACTCCTTTTTAACCCTTTCAGGGGCAGTGGTATGTTTACAGTGTTGCCGTATAGTCCAAAGTGAATTTCCCCAAAATTTCTGAAAATTTTCCCAAATCAGTGTTTTTTTCCAAAAAAGTCCCCAACAGAGTTTTTACTCAAAATTATAAATTTTCAATTTTCAATTTATTACTATAAAAAATATTTAACTAATTTAAGCTCAAAATTTCCCCCCAAATCAAGTCTTTTTCTAAAAGAATTCCCCATTTAAAAAAAAAAAAAAAAAAAACATTTTAAATTATATTTAATCAATTATCATAAAATCTTCCATCTACGCAACCTACTGAGCACAGTTTCTGAATCTTTAACAATTCATGATTGAAAGCGGAAAGTCATCGAGGTGTTTCATTTTTATTTATGTTTACCAAATATCTAAATCTGAATTCTTGTCTACTTCCATTACAATTTGTTTTGCAGAAAATACAATAAAAAATATACAATGCTTTGTGATATAAATTATTCAGAATTTCGTGTACTGTATTTGTTTATTGATACATTGGAAAATTAAGAAGAATTTAAACTTAATTAAAAGAAAAAAGAAAAGAGAAGAAAAACCTGAGACAAAAAGTAATAATAGAACTTCAGTTGTCACAATGTTAACCCCTTGGGGACGAGCGACACGTATACGTGACGCATAAGATGCTCAGAATCCTTGATTATTCCAACCAGTTATTTTTTACTATAAGCTTTGCCTTATTTAATGGTAGCATTTCCGCGATTCAATTAGCCGAAAATTTCTATTTAAAAAAACCGGTGGTTAAAGATTAAAAATTCCGTAAAGAACGCTCGTCGCGAAGGGGTTAAAGCTGAACACAAATGGTTGAAAATGATGCAAATAAACGAGTAAACTAATGTTATAAACGACGAGCACATGACCACGAGAATAATGATTGATATTTCTGATTTTTGAATTTTATTTTTATCATGAAGATAGAAAATCGATACTCTATCTTCACGACTTTCATTTTCCGAATCAAAATTGAGTTCGAGACAGATCCAGTTTTGTCAAATGACTAAAAGTAAACTTTTCGTGAAATGATGAAAAGAATTCCCAAGTTTTTCTCCAAAAATGTTGATAGCAAGACTCCCTTATCATAGATCAGACTTGACAATCCGGAGAAAGTCTATGGGAGAAAATGTCCGCGGTAATTGCCAACTTATTAATTGACTTTCTCCGGAAAGTATCGCCGCCTGGTGGATACTACCGCACAGTTGCCATGTTTCGGGCTTTTTGAACACCAGTATATTTTTAGAGAAAATGTTGTTCTTTTATATCCCAGAATTTTCCGATAAAACAAAACAAGATTGTCTCTACTAAAAAACTGGTATCCAAAAATATAATAGAAAAATCTATAGAAAAATCTAGCTGGTCTGCTACCGCATAGCTGCCAACTCTTATGCTTTTTTCTTACCACTAAAATTTAATAGAATTTTTTTCCTCATGTAATCACACGATCTTGTCAATTTAATAAGATAAAATTTACTATAAAATTTTAGTGGTAGGAAAACTACTAGTTCATAAGCAAATGCATAGAACAAATGGAGCTGTGAAAAAATTTCGTGTGATTTCGTGTCGTAAATACTATTACTGACGATTGATGGCGCTAGTAGCAGGACAAGTATAGCGGTCAAAGGCAACTTGCTGATTGAGAGGTCTGTCTGATACTATGATAAGGAGGTCTTGGTTGATAGTTCCCGAACATTTCCCCACGAATTTCTTGTCCCCAAAAAAATCCCCTGAAGGTACAAAATTCCCCAAAATGGGGACAAAATCCCCAACCAGGCAACACTGTAATTTCATTCAAGCCATCAGCTAGATGGCTCGATTTCATGAAAATGACTACGTGCTACAAGAAGAACGGCAGGTAAACGGTCTATTAATATACATATAAAACGTTTCTTAAAAATAAATGTGGTGTACGACTTTATCTTTTTGTCTCACAATATATTTACATAGTTTGGATTCTTCATGTTTGCAGTCGATATTTCATACTTTATTAAAAATAATTAGAGTAAAAAAATTAAATTGTTATATCAATAAGTAAATAAACTGATGGTCTTGTTTATATATTCTCTAATAATTCTGTACTTTATTTATAAAGCTTAATAGAGTGTTGTGGTTTTTAAATAGATTTATTAAAGATAACTTTCGAATTTTTAAAAAACAAAAGCAAAAAAAGAAGCAGCCATAACATTTACAGCTTTATTAATGAAAGAATAAATTAATTCGCATTGCAGACAATTTTCATCAGATGTATTTATAAATTCGTCTTTTGTTATTTTACCATAGGTTTAATTATATTTTTAATCATCTTTCTCTGGTAAATGCGAATTATTGATACCGAAATATGATAAGTTGTTCTTTGCATTCTGTTTTCTTTCAATGCATAAAGATACGTTCACTTATTTAGATCAATATAATTGTGTATCAGAAGTAAAATCAACATTTAAATATCCATTAAAAATTACAAGAAATCTGCTATCGAAACTTAATGAACAACAATAACAACAACAACAAACTAGTTGTTGGGGGTCACCGTAATACTTACCCATCATGGATAGGCATAATATAAAATATGAAAATAAAACATGTGTAAACTACCTATAACATGCATTGCAATTCGAAGAAAATCCTCGTTTGATGACGTCATAAATTTATATGCTCTATTACGGAATTGCGTAAAAGAAACATCCTCATATCTCTAAAATTGAAAATCATATTAACTAAGAGTTGACTGCGTCGGATTATGTGTCTCATTTCCAATTAATTAAAATATATCTTTGAATTGGAATTTGAATTAAATACAGGGTCATGAAAAATGGAAGAATGTGGAAAATATGATTACAAATATCTCAGCAACTAATTATCCGATCAACTTCATTCTTTATGCAAAATTTATGTTTTTTAATTGTCTTTTATATTCACTCCTTAAAATAAACAATTTCTAAAATTTTTATATACCTTTCATCCGAACGAATATTTCGAGAGTCCGAAAAAAATAGTTCCGGATAATCGAGGTTACTGAAATTAAATAATCTTATTCGCATTACTACATACTCAGTACATACCAAATTTTAAGTCTCGATCTCAATTTGTTCTGGAGGTAGAGCGTTTACAGACACACAAACATACAGACACACACGCAGACGCACAAACGGAAGATTATTATTTTTTCATTTTTTCAAAAAACATGTTTTTTGGAATCTTCAGTGACTGAAACGTGTAAATCCGTAGTTTTTTTTTCGATTTTTAAAACGATTACAAGACTTACCCTACACTACGTACGATGGGTAAGTAATAATAATAGTATAAATAATGTACACGGAATTGATGTGAAATTTAAAAAAAGGAGAGGGGGGGGGGGGAGAGTCAAGGAAACCATTTCCCAGAACTTCTAAGTGATACACCATAAAGCGCAAATGAAAAAAATTCACATTTTCGCTGGGATTACAAGTATAATTCAAAAGAATATTTCATGCAAAATATATTAAACATGCTGGTATTTTTTTAGACCTTACACTTGAATATGTTTCTTTACATTTCGCTAAAATAGTGAATGTTGAATTTTACTTTTGTATACATTCATGACAATTTACAAAAAATATTTTCTTGGTCATTTAAATGCCTAATTGTAAATGCTCAGTTTGACGTATGACATTTGTTCTGAATACAGTGCCTAGAATAAATAGTGTGCCGTCCGTTGGCTACCAACGCTTTTTTCCTTGGCCTTGAAAGGAAGGATGCCGCAAGATGACGCGCATGTTATCACCGACTGGGAATTTTGAAAGCTTTTAGCACTGTGACAGTGAGGCATATTGTAAACAAACGGCAGTTTTTCCATAAAGTTGTAATTATGTCTGTTTAAGACACAAAATATGAGTGAAAAAACAAAGATGAAATATCAGCAAAGGTATTGTTTTGTGCCTGGTTGCCGTACGAGATATTCTGGAGCTAAGAATAGCCTTAATATTCGTTATTCAAAGCTCCATCCGATGAGGTAAAAAGGAAACGTTGGGAAAAGTGCATTCCCAGAGCAGATAAGCCTTTTAACGAACATTGCAGTGTGTGTGAATTACATTTTTATGACAAATTCATTGAACGTAATTTTCGTCATACAATAAATGGAAAGGAAACATTAATTTTAAGAGAAAGACCAGTTGTGCATCCTGATGCCATACCATCAATATTTCCCAACCTGCCAAATTATCTCAGTTTTAATCCTCTCAAAAGACCACCCCCTAAAGATCATCTAATTTCCCTACCAAAGAAAAAGATTAAACCATTTCCAGTTGTTGAAAACAAACAGGTAGTACTTACTGATAATGACCATAATCATCATATATTAATCAATGAACTATTCAATGTTAATTTGCCAGAATTTTGGACCAAAATATGCTTCAGAAATAACCGGTACTGTATTGGACTTTTTTATCCATGTAAATCTTTGTTTAAACTGATTTATGATTTGGAAAATAAATTTACAGAATGCTTTAGCAAAAATCCACTCCATTGCAATGCATCTTAGGCGTAATGAGTGGATTAGATTTTAAGGATAGCTATATGATTGGTTGTGCTGAACACAAAAGTGTCTCACAAAGAAAATTATAAAAAATTTTGTCATAACTCGATTGCACTTTTATGTAAAACAAATAAATAAAAATCGCCCAGCAAAAAGATAAAAAGCTAAATGCTTAAAGATGTGACGCGTGCAGTAAGTGCATATTCCCATAGTTATATTAATTGCTTGGCCCATTTTTAATAATATTGGTTTTTTTTTTCATGCAAAATACACAGAAATTGATTTTACAATAACCATATATTTTTACACAACTTTGGATGTACAATCAGTCTGTACTTTGTTTTGGATTGGGAATATATGTAATTTTTAAACCTATGTTGCTTTTGCGTGCATAATACAAAGAGGTAAAAGAATTTTTTTTATATAATTTTTTTATAATATTTTTTATGAACAGTTGTTGATATTTGTAAATAAAGCAAATTTAACCTTCGAATTTATTTTTGAAATTATTTGCTTTTCATACATAATTCATAAAGAAAAAAAAAATTATAATTTTTCTTAAGAATTTTAATATGTGATTTCCAGTTTGAGAAAGATTTGTTTAACAAATGGGACTTTGTTTTGAAAATAACACAAAGTAAATATTGCTATTGGGAGTTTATTTTTAAATATTCTTTGTATGTTTGCACAGTTTAAGAAGGAGTGAACAGTTGTTGGTATTTGTAAATAAAGCTATAGCAAATTTAATCTTTGAATTTATTTTTGAAATTATTTGCTATTCATAAATAATTCATTAAAAAAATATATATATGTATATATATTACAAAATTTAATTTTTTTCCGCAATTATTCTATAAAATTTTTCCATTCAATAATATTCGGTATATAACCCAGCTTATTAAAATAATTCTCATTCTTAAAATAGCCTTTTACTATCCATATGTAAAGTCAATTTGTCCTAATCCACTTAATAATATTTATTCGAAAGTGGTTAGTCTAAAAATGGCGATAGCTTTTTAAATTTATTCTTTAAATAGAACATCTTTATTTTAATCCATTATTAAAATTCATTAGTATTATTCCCGTGTGGTCAAATTGCTATAACTTCTTTATTTAAATGCTAAAATATCGTATCTTTTAAAATATTCCGCTCAAAAAACCTTATTTCATAAAGTTATCCTATTATTAAATATCAAATGTTTATTAAAATATTTCCGAAAAACTTTAATTCTTTCTTTTCTTTTCCTTTTATAAAGATTCATTTTCTTTTCCTCTTATTATTTTTATTACGTATTAAATTCGAAGTTTAGCTACAGCCTAAAAACAGATAAGCTCGTTTGTTGATATGGCAGGCATCTGGTACGAGATTATGGAATATTCTGGAAGGGCGTAGAAAGTTTTTGGCGGTAAGGAAGTCATTTTACAACAAAATAAATCACCGGAAATACTGATAGAGTTCCTAAAGAGACCGTTTGATTCGATAGAAGTGGGTCACGTGACATATTCTGTATTATTACGCAAGCTAGTTTAAAAACACGATCATCCTGATTCGGAGAAGATTTTTTGACGCTGGTGTTTGCTAAAAGAATCGGGACGGATTCTAGAAAATAATGGAACGTGGAGATTTTTTTTTCGTTTAGCGTTGGCTAATGAGCATTTTCCCTGAAGAGATGTTTTTAACTGGAAATAAAATGTTCTTCGACTAAAAATATGGACTGAATTTTCTTGTTGTTGTTGATGATACCACACGGCCGCCTGATGCGAGCTAAAAGGGAAACCTATCACATAGCTAACCCTGTTTATCACGAGCACGACTGCCTTTTATCCCGGATTTGAACTTGGAAATACGACATTAATATAATAAGTCGAACAGGATAAGGATTGGACATTAGATAAAAAGCTGGTGATCAACAGAAAGTTTGTGTAGTTAAACATGAAATTTGCCGATTAGAAGAATATGTTACGAGGACGTCTACGCCATTACAGCAAGTTTACGTCTGGTATTTTGTTATTTTGTAGTTTTATAATAAATTAAAAATGGTCAAGCCTAAAAGAGAAAAGAAGAGGAAAATTTGGCCTAAGTGAAGTTGTTGCTAGAGAATATACTATTCATCTTCATAAGCGTCTTCATGGTGTTGGTTTTAAAGGATTGCGAAAAAGCAGAACTTTTGTGTTATCAGGAAATTAAAGATTTTTAGATATGTGAAACTTTCCTGTGAAATATGCTCAAGAGTAACTGTAAGTTGGTATTTTTATTTATTGGTATCTTTATATGTTGATATTTATTAGTTTATGTTATATTTAAAATGTTTTATTTATTTAATAGTCTACTTTGAAATTTAAAGGTTTTATATACTATGTTATACTGATTACATTTTTGTTTTTAAAACTTATTTCTGTTGCAAATATTTAAGTGTTGTTAAGGTTAATTAATTTATTTGATGATTTCGTGTGATTCGTCATTGTAATGTTATAGACAGCGGTATAATTTTATATTTTCATGTTTTAAGTACAGATATCCTTAAAAGAAAAATTCTATTATTTTAAATATGTTACTGAGATCTGATCTGTATTTTATAAAGAGACAACTTTTATCCTAAGGGAACATTCCTGGCACCATGCCAAACCTAAGTTACAAAACAGCTATTATGAGGGAAAAAAAAATAAAAAAAATATGTATGTTGAATAATAAGTGACTGGTGGTTTGAATTGTAGTAAATTAATGCGCCACTGAAAGATTATTTATGATGTAAATATGTAAATAGAGTGTTAGTATTTTATTGTTTATTTAAACTGTGAATATATAAAATTAAATTTAGTATGTTATTGTTTATTTTCATTTAATGTAGGATTTATGATGCATTTACCAACTTGCTAAAATATTTAATATAGAAACTTTGAAAATTTTTGATGGTGTTATAATATTAATAAAGTGTTTAAATAAAATGCTAGGTCAGGTAGAAATTAGATTACTGGAACATGTAGACATTTAGCACTATGTTAACCTAGCTGAATTGCGATATTAGGTAATTTGAATTTTAATAATCTTAAGCTCACCAATGGGGAATTTTTTTTACACCTCATTTGTCCATAGCTTAGGTAAAAATAAGTTCATTATTTACCAAATTCCTTAGCAGTAATAAATTTACTAGAATTGAATACTCAGAATAATTATGATGTGATGATAGAATTCATACGTGATGACGATAAATATGAAGATAAAGTCATGTTTTCCTTGATGACAAATAATAAAAATCTTTAGAAGAGAAATTGGAAAATTTAGGTAAGTTGCATTCAAACAATTCATGAGGTAAATAAATAAAAATGTTGTTGATGATGTTGCTCTTCTTGTTCTTTTGCTGATGATACAATTGTTATTATTATTATTACTATGATAAAAAAATTATTCTAAGGTAGTTAATGCAACATATTAAATTTAAATTTAGCAAAAATAATAAATAAATTTATTAGATTTTTATGTATTTTTCTGAATAAATGTTCTGGTTAATGCTTAATTTGGATTCACAAATTCTTATAATTCTTAAAAATTCAATAGGAAAGGTTTGAATTCAGTTATGTTTCTGTCAGAAGGGTATATATGGTCTTAATTTGGAGACATGGAACAATTTGCAACCATATTTTTCACCAGATAACTTCAGACTATTTCATGAGCAACCCAAACAACAATCAAAATCACCACAGACATCACAATCACCATCACAAAATCAAACTAAAGTTAAAACAATAGATTAAACTCAAATTCTTTTAAATATCTCTTATTACCATAATTTCAACATTATCAGGTATGTCTTTGGTGTACAACAGAGATATTACCCATTTTTGAAAGTTTAATATTTTAAAATTTTAAAATAAATGTCACAGCTTTTATTTCAACATTGTGGTTATATTTTAGCCTGATCAACTAAAATATTTACTTGTTTTGAGAGTTTTTGAGGTTGAGTAGACACCTTATGCAGGCATAAGATGTGTATTTTGATTTTAGGAATTGTCAAATTGATGTTGAAAAATGAAATTAAATGTTTTAATTCTATATCAAAATAAACTATTTTTACTTTATTTACTTTTTCTTAAACCAATTGTTTCAAAAAATTAATATTATGTTATTTACTTCAATAGATAATCAAATAGTAACCGTTTATAAGTATTTCTATAATTATATAAATAATTGGATAGTGATGATGTGATTTTACAGTGATTGTTTTGGTGTGACAATAGAAAATTAAGTATCTAAACTAATTGCCTTTGTATTCCATTTCTCAGCTAAAATTAACATCTTTTATTTGTTATTTATTGTCTTTATTTATTCTAAGTTTGCCAAAAAAACAACTCTCTACATTTAGGATGAATACTTATAACTTAACAGTATAATTTTGTAAAAGGGTATCGGAGGAAAAAATTATTGTAAGGAACTAATGGTTGAGAGTTCACTTTCTAAATATTTAGATTTAAATTTATTTGGATTTTGAAATTATTATTATGTATATATTTTTTTGTATACTTTCGACTGGCAAAAATACTTTCTTATATGATTAAAAAATAAGGAATTTATTTATTTGCTATGTAATTATTTTATCCTCAACCAATATTTTCCCTAACAATAAATAAACAAACTGTGATATTTTCTTAAATTATACAAATGTTATTATAATATTATTATTTCTACTATTGAATTATATTATGAATTACTACATATGTTGTGAAGTATTAGTTATATTGAAAGTTATTATTGTTATGTTTATGAATTGAATTTTATTATAGCATTTATTTATATTATTGAAGAGTTATATTATTTATTAGTGAAAAAAATGTTTGACAAATATTAGTTAAAGATGTTGGGATCCCAACAGAAATATAACAGATCCCACAGGAATATAACAAAGATAACATATTCCAAGTACAATAAACGACCAAGAAAATAATTTGACTTGTTTATTATGTGAGAAATTTACTGTGATACTTAAGAGAAAGAGAAAGATGTTGTGACAAGTGCTAGCATTATAAAGTCATTATAAAGTATTGGTAAGAATGACTACAGTTTTAAAATTTTGATGGAGTAATTTCTTTATTTTCAGCCTTTACATAAAAACTGTATTTGTAAGAAAGGGACTGCAGTAATCATTTTTAAAAAACAAAATGAGGACTTATCACGATCCAAGAAAGAGACTGAAATAAAACAGTTGGATCTAATGAACTCAAATTTGAATGAAGTCGAATTTTTTTTTAAACTTTGTTTTAACAATTTGCTAGTGACTACTTATTCTAAAGCTTGTGAACTTGGTAAAAGCAAAATTCTGTTACTATTATTATCCTGTTTTTCTTGTTTATTAATATTTATTATTTATTGTTATTGTATTTTTCTTGTGCACTTACAAATGGTAAGTGAGATTGTAACCATTTCTTGTATTATTTTACAGGAGAAATGCTCGTAGCTTTATTTTTATTTATCTATTAATTTTAATTGATTACTATTATTTTATTTTTGTTTTTGTTTTTGTCTTCCAGTTCTTCAGAAATTAGCCATCTCCTTGCTGGCAGTCTCTAAATTTATACTAGTCAAAATTCAAATTTCTAAATTATTAAATTTATATTGTCTGAATTTATAGTTACTTAACTATTAACTTCATCCAAAATCTTTAGGGAGGGGGGATAATATTACAAAATTTAATTTTTTTCCGCAATTATTCTATAAAATTTGTCCATTCAATAATATTCGGTATATAACCCAGCTTATTAAAATAATTCTCATTCTTAAAATAGCCTTTTACTATCCATATGTAAAGTCAATTTGTCCTAATCCACTTAATAATATTTATTCGAAAGTGGTTAGTCTAAAAATGGCGATAGCTTTTTTAATTTATTCTTTAAATAGAACATCTTTATTTTAATCCATTATTAAAATTCATTAGTATTATTCCCGTGTGGTCAAATTGCTATAACTTCTTTATTTAAATGCTAAAATATCGTATCTCTTTAAATATTCCGCTCAAAAAACCTTATTTCATAAAGTTATCCTATTATTAAATATCAAATGTTTATTAAAATATTTCCGAAAAACTTTAATTCGTTCTTTTTTTTTCCTTTTATAAAGATTCATTTTCTTTTCTTCTTATTATTTTTATTACGTATTAAATTCGAAGTTTAGCTACAGCCTAAAAACAGATAAGCTCGTTTGTTGATATGGCAGGCATCTGGTACGAGATTATGGAATATTCTGGAAGGGCGTAGAAAGTTTTTGGCGGTAAGGAAGTCATTTTACAACAAAATAAATCCACCGGAAATACTGATAGAGTTCCTAAAGAGACCGCTTGATTCGATAGAAGTGGGTCACGTGACGTATTCTGTATTATTACGCAAGCTAGTTTAAAAACACGATCATCCTGATTCGGAGAAGATTTTTTGACGTTGGTGTTTGCTAAAAGAATCGGGACGGATTCTAGAAAATAATGGAACGTGGAGATTTTTTTTTTGTTTAGCGTTGGCTAATGAGCATTTTCCCTGAAGAGATGTTTTTAACTGGAAATAAAATGTTCTTCGACTAAAAATATGGACTGAATTTTCTTGTTGTTGTTGATGATACCACACGGCCGCCTGATGCGAGCTAAAAGGGAAACCTATCACATAGCTAACCCTTTTTATCACGAGCACGAATGCCTTTTATCCCGGATTTGAACTTGGAAATACGACATACATATATATATATATAATTTTTTTTAAAGAATTTTAATATGTGATTTCCAGTTTGCGAAAGATTTGTTTAACAAATGGGACTTTGTTTTGAAAATAACACAAAGTAAATATTGCTATTGGGAGTTTATTTTTAAATATTCGTTGTATGTTTGCACAGTTTTAGAAGTAGGGAACAGTTGCTGATATTTGTAAATAACGCTAAAGCGAATTTAACATTTGAATTTATTTACTTTTCATACATAATTTTCATTTAAAAAATATGTCTCTCTTCTAAAATAACAGTTTGTAAATAATATATTTATTATTGAAATATTTTAGACTTGTTTTCATCTAAATATCAATTCCTATAGTTAAATGTCTTCTTATATAATTTTAAAATAAGTATCTAAAAGGCATTAATTACTAGATCTGTTTTCGGAAATTTCCAGTCTGTAGTGCAGTCAGCGCCATCTATTGAAGTCTTACTTTCGCGTGCATTTTTTTAGCGTCGAACGGCACACTATTTATTCTAGGCACTGTAGTTCTGAAACTGTTGTAAGCGTATAGTGGATTTGTTGGAGACGGTCAAAGGCCATAGGCTTGATCCAAAGAGTTATGTTCTCTACCAGAGGCGTAGCGTCAAGGGGAGCACAGATCACTTTACTACCAGTATTTTTATACACTATATTTGGCCTTATTTAATTCTTACCGTTCAAAGATTAAATAAGACTAAATATAGTATATAATTATACTGGTAGTAAAATGATCGTGCCCCCCCCCCTGACGCTACGCCATTGTTCTCTACTACGGAAGAAGATACCCGGAGGGGAAATTCGAATACGCTTAGATACCGAAAACGCAAATCATGTATTTGAAACGAAAGTGGTTGCTGTGAACTTTCCTTGGCGGTCTTTTAACAGAATGTCATTAATAACAATATTATCTTTGGATTAACTTACTTTTCATAATAATTCTTGAGTTTCTTATTTATGGTAGTTATATTAACTCTTCCTTGTATAGAGCTTGAATGCATTAAATCCACTCGTTACCTACGTGTAAACTGTTGGGTTCATTCAAATTTTAATATTATTAATGGCGGAAACCAAAATAAATGAACAATGAAAAAAACCCCCAAAAACTCAGCTCCATGAAACAAGTTTAAGGATCTCCTAGAAATGCTTAAGTGCTGCGTTTGTACATTTGTATATAAATATTAAATAATTTTATTGGACAAAATTTAATGGGGTTTATAATTACTAAAATTCTGTTTTTATTCGTTTTTAAGTTAGGTTTAAATTATAAAATATAAAATAAACATAAAATAGAAGATAACAAATAAAATTTTCAAAATTAAGTCCTTAAGTTAGTTTCTTACTTGATTAACTAACTTAAAAGCATTATTAACTTAAAAAACAAACATCTTTTAAAGTGGAAGTATGGGTGAAGCCTAGTTTATGAGACGAGGAGCGGTATTATTGCATGAAAAGCCTAAGCAAGGAAGAGCAGAATTGAGAGACTTATGTTCCATACTAATCGCTGTCATTATCCAGAATAAAAGTTGTCAAAGAGGTTATAGGTTTTCTCATTTCATGAGTGTCGGGTTTTTGTGTTATTGTTACGATTTGAAAAAGAAGAAACATTGCCGCTTACTGGGCGTAGACAGTGTGTTTTCATACTTCTAAAGGGTGAGAAATGAAAATAACATATACTATGTTTCAAATGCTCTCTCTCTCTCTCTCTCTTTTTTAAACTGTCCATGCATCTTTAAAATTCATCATGTGTTTAATTTTTTTTTTTTTTAATTCTTAATTTCTCTACAGAACAGTCTTTATACAAACTACAACAAATCTGTGCATTCATTATGGAATATTGATTTGTCAAAGTCCTCAAATTAATAATGAAGTGTATTAACATGTGATATTTTAATGAAAATTCAATTTTGTGTTGATTTTTGTAAGTTTTGAAATAATTTTCTGGAGTTAAAAAATGTATTCACAGTTTTTTTAATTAAATTTTATAAGTTATAAATTAAAAAAGGGGAAAACATATTTTGAAAGTTTAAACGTTGAATTTTGGAAAATTTAAAGTTATGCATATATTTATCAGTAAATGGATTATATTTTTTTCAAATATTTTTTCAACTCGTGATACAGAATTTTTTTTTTTTTTTTTTTTTTTTAAGAATATCTTATTGAAATAATATAAACAATAAAAAATATTTTTAAAACCCCATCGTCTTCTTACATAATCACTAAACATCATATTTATACATTTTATAACGAAATTTGGACATATACGTCCCAGTATATACTTCTTTTTATTCTATTCGTACCACCTTTTAAAAAATAAACTACACCACGCCCTTATTGTATGATATTTTAAGCAGAAATCTAACAAAATAAATTTATTTTATAAATTGTCGCTTGATTGAACAGGGTTCGTACGTTCTTACCACAATTTTGTAATAAAAGTTTTCGCCTTATTTAAAAGCAGAAAAGTATTACAATTCCAACAATTAAACGAGTCGTCCACAATGTCTGCTATTTAAATATTAAACAGAAACATTCTATTGAAAAATTGTAGTAAAAGCGTACGAACCCTATTGAGTAATAAAAAAAATCGATCGTCCTAGCCCATAATCAAAATGTTATTTATACATTATATAGCATATACAATGTAAGTCAAAATATGATAATTTATTTAAAATTAATTGAAATAAGTGTAATATCTAGATGTAAATAATTTTAAATGATTTATGGAATCCTTAAACTGTGAACACAGCAAAATCGAACATCGAAACAAGAAAGTACATAAAAATGGCTCCTAGCACGTCGGAAGGTGGGAGTAGCAACATATGCATCAATTAAAATGGAACTTTTTTCCGCAGGACACAGCTAGAATTGCTTGCATACTCCATGAGTGTAAGAACAATTATAAATTTAATATTTAAATAAGCTGAATGAAATATGGAAATTGAAAAACAAATATATATATATATATATATATATATATATATATATATATATATACAGGGTGTTCCGTTAAAGGGGTCCAATATTAATAGGGGTAATAGAGGAGATCACATGGAGCATAAATCAGTATATAAAGCCTGGTCGGATCTCAATAGTTTTCAAGTTACAGCAAATAGAATGAAAATTCGGAAAATTGTAAAAGAACCCTCATTGCTAAACTATCGATAATGCTATATAAAAACGAAGCACATATTTAGAAAGAGCAGAAAAAAACCTACAAAATGACATCAATTGTATTAAAATAGCAATATTTATTGACGAGTTACAAGCCCTGAAACAGTGAAAAAAGTACGAAATCCAATATACATCAAAATAGTTAATCGTTAATTCCAAAAAGACAACTCTAGCTACAACAAGGAAAATGTAGTAAAATTTGGTCCATTCCGAAAACTTTCGAAAAAGCTTACAATGAACCATATCGGTTTAATTGTGTGAGAGAAATTAATCAGTTTCTTAGTTACAACTCCGCTTTCTTTGACACTAGCAAAGGTTAAACTCCGCCCATCACGATTGGAAACACCGCCTTTTTAATTACTCTCAACTATACATTTTCGATCATGCTTCTTCTGAGATGCAACATTTTTAATTATTCAAGAGTTGAATGAACCAAAATAACTTTACAATAATAGTCTACATTTTAAAGTGGTCTTTTATTGATATAAAGCTTAAGTTAAATTCCTTAAAATTAAACTGGTGGTGAAAATTCGGAAATAATTAAAAATATTGCGATTTGTAACTATGCAAGAAGTTTCAGTACATGTTTTACATGGACAATTATTGTATGTATATGTGCATCATAATTTATGATAGGAAATAATAATAACAAATAGCATAATAATTTTATTAATTATAAATTTAAAAAAGACACTAAATTTTAAATTAATTCATACAAACTTTGTAATTTACAATTTGAGTACACCACAGTCTGTGACTTACAAAATACTGTGCCAAAAAGTGTTGAAAATAAAAGAAAAATGACAAATAAAGAACTACATTCCACGTACTTTATGACATATGTGAAGCATAGTCTTCTAGCCTGCGCCGCACAGTTCAATGTCGGAAGGCAGACGAACGGACATTATTATAATAGGTGTTCGAAGTTGCGCCTATTAACAGAATCGCACAGCCGACAGCGATGTCGTAAAGATTGGCGAACACGCCGAAAAACTCCGACGGAGTTGGGAATGTCTCCTGCAGCGACAACGATTCGCGCTAGTAAATCCTCCGGTGTATCCACAGGCGTTTCATACACCAGCGATTTAAGGTGTCCCCAAACAAAAAAGTCTAACGGATTGAGGTCTGGAGAGCGTGCAGGCCAAGCAACAGGTCCACTGCGTCCAATCCATTTCCCAGGATATGTTGAATTCAGGTGATTGCGAACACCTATGAAAAAATGTGCCGGTGCGCCGTCGTGCATAAACCAGATATTGTGGCGCAATGTTGCTGGCACATTTTGCAGTAACTGCGGTAAGATATCCCGTAGGAAAACCAAGTACGTACTGCCATTGAGTGCATCTGGGAGTAAATATGGTCCTATGAGATAATCGCCGAGGACACCTGCCCATATGTTCACACTGAACTTTTGTTGTGCGTTCGACGGGAAAACAGTGTGCGGATTTGTATATGACCATGTGTGCATATTGTGCGTGTTTACCACGCCCTCTCTCGTAAATGTTGTTTCATCAGTAAATAAAATATTTTCCAGAAATTGTGGATTATTTTCTGTTACATTAAGCAACCAGCGTACGAATTCTGTCCGCTGAGCACAATCTGTTACTGATAACAGTTGTACCCGCTGCACATGAAAGGGGTGCATGTTTTCTGCACGCAGAACACGCCACACACTTTGGTGAGAAACACCGACTTCAGACGCAGCAGCTCGTGTACTCGTGGAGGGGTTATCTTTAAAAATATTCAGTACATCTTCTTCCATTGCAGGTGTTCGTACATGTCGAGGTTTCCCTGCATCAATGCTTGCTGTATTAAACGATCCAGTCTCCCGTAATCGTCTATCGATTTTTATGAAGAGTTTCGAACTTGGGCAACGTCTCCTTGGAAATTGCTCACGGTACATGCGCTGTGCTAGACATGCATTTCCATGAGCTTGCCCGTACATCAGATGCATGTCCGCATATTCTTCGTTAGAGTATTCCGGCATAATTATTATACATCAACTTACTACAATCCCACTTACAACAGCCTCCCTTTAACATAACGCCCACTGATGACTGCTATTTTATTACACTTTTCTTCCTATACACATAGAAAATTTGCATAAAAAGTACTTCTTCTTCATCATCCTGAAAGTTCATGGAGGAAACGCAGCAGTCACGGAGTTTGCTTTAAGACAAGGCGAGAGCTGCACAATATGTCATTCACTTGACCAGACTGAATAATGAAAGGGTATTGATAGAGGTTGATCAGAAATGTATAATTGAAAGATATTAAAACGGGGTGTTTACAATCGTCATGGGTGGAGTTTCGCTCTTTCCGAGCGTGCAACAGTACAGAGTTGTAACTAGGGAACTGCTTGATTTCTCCCATACAATTAAACTGATATGGTTTATTGTCAGCTTCTTCGAAAGCTTTCGGAATGGACCAAATTTTATAACATTTTCCTTGATGTAGGTAGAGTTGCATTTTTGGAATTAACGATTAACTATTTTGCTAAATATTTGATTTTGTATTTTTTCACTGTTTCAGAGCTTGTAACTCGCCATTAATTCTCAATATTCTAAAACAACTTATGTCATTTCGTAGGATTTTTTCTGCTCTTTCTAAATATGTGCTTCGTTTTTATGTAGCATTATCGATAGTTTAGCAATGAGGGTTTTTTTACAAATTTCCGATTTTTCATTCTATTTGCTGTAACTTGAAAATTATTGAGATCCGGCCAGGCATTATATACTGATTTATGCTCCGTGTGATCTCCTCTATTACCCCTATTAATATTGGACCCCTTTAACGGAACACCCTGTATATATATACAGGGTGTAACTGAAATGCTTCAACAAACTTTGAGGGATGATAGTACTCATGAAGACGAACAAAAAATGCAATGGAACATGGGGTCGCAAATGACGTTTAACCCCTTCAGGGGCAGTGGTATGTTTATGAAAGCGCTTAATTTTAATTCCAAAACGCCATAATGGCACCCGAATTTTGCTAAAATTTTTTCCATTTAATATGTATGTGAAATATAGCTTTTTTCTTATTTACAAATAAATTTTTTTTATAAATTCCGGTGCCAGTCATTTATTTCAACATTTTAGTACTAAAAGTAGTTTGCCCCTAAAAGGCTTAAAGGATACAAATAGAGAAAATGCGTCTGAAAATGGACTGGCACTGGAATTTACAAAAAAAATTGTTGGTAAATAAGAAAAAGGCTATATTTCACTTAAATATTAAATGGAAAAGATTTTATCAAAATTCAGGTGTCATTGTGGCGTTTTGGAATTAAAATTAAGTGGTTTTTTAGACATACCACTGTCCCTGAAAGGGTTAAATGACATTTGCAACCCCGTGTTCTATTGCATTTTTTGTTCATCTTCATGAGTACTATCATCCCTCAAAGTTTGTTGAAGCATTTCAGTTACACCCTGTATATATATATATATATATATATATATATATATATATATATATATAAGCAAATCTAAAATTTATACGTTAAAAATATAAATTAGAAATGAAATGTATAAATTCAAAAAAGCAAAATTAAAAAAAATAAATGGAAATGCAACTTGACTTGAAATAAACGTAAAGCATATCATTACCAAGCAATTTTTCCCTTTACAATCCTCCCTGTACTAGAGCATTGAAATATTGATTAGTAGCCAAGGTGGGGATCAGACGGCCTGTGTACCATTATTTTAATAAAATATTCTTCACCTTATCTAACCGCAGATATTTCAGCCATTAAACAAGTTGAAAATAACTTTGCAAAATTAGTGGTATTCAGATTATTTGCAACTCACCGTCCCATAATTTTTTATTTCCATATTTAGTTCAACTTATTTAAATTTAAAATTTTATTTATTTTTACACTTTTACAATATGCAAGTTAGTTATTCCGAAACCTGAGAGGCTCCATTTGTTTATGATTTATCTGTTGCTCCTCCCACCTTCTGACAAGAAAGAGGCCAGTTTTATGTAGTTTTTTTTAAATCTAAGTTTCTTGTTTTGATATCCGATATTGCCGTGTTCATACTTTAAAATTTATTTTTACATCGAATAAATTTTTTTACATTTAGTTATTACATTCATATCTATTAATATTTCATATATTATCATATTTCCACTTAATTTGTATATATTTCATGGGCTCAAAAGAGGTGCGTAGCACATGGTGCACATACTTTTCTTTATGCTTAAAAAGGCATACACACACACACATATATATAAGGAAGGTGCTCCTATTATGGCTATGTTCTCATATATGGCCACCCCCCTCTGTTATACGTTATCTAACCAAAAAATTCGCTAAATGGCATGAGCAATTGGGCATACCGTGAAGGAGCATCTTAGTGTGTCATGTGATCACTTGCAATACAGCTAGGTTGTAGAATTTGACGTCAATTTCCTATTTTATGCTTTTGGTGTGATCGCTTCTTGTTTTTATCTGAAAACTCTCCTTTTGTATGCAAGTTTTTAAAAGAATTTTGTTTTTTTATAATATCATCATATTCTTATAATATCATCATATTTTTTTAATGTTTGGTAATCAATTGGTGCTGTCGTTGACGCTATCGTCATTTTACGTGTTGTTTAAAATCAAACAATTTTCATGAAAGCTTTCCTGCTCCTAATATCACCATCCCAGTGCACCATGCAAGCCTATGATAAAGAACCTTTTTTTTTTTGTCCTAATTGCGATAAGTATTTTGTTTTAACCTTTTTTTCAACTGTAAAAGGATTTCGAATTTTTTCTAAATATAAACTTAAATTGTAATACCAATTTTGTAATCAACTTCATTTTTGAAATACAAAGGACATGAATTGTCACTTTACTAAACAGCGTAGAACCAACAACGGGAAAAAATGTCGCTTCGAAGCTGTTTATTAAAGAGATAATTCGCATCCTTTGTATTTCAGTAATGTACATGTTCTCAAACAAAAACATGTTTCGTATTCAAAATAAGATTATCATTTGCTTTTTCATATTAAAATAATAAATTCTATGATAAATAGTTAAATTTTTATTTATTATTTTATATATATATATATTTTTGTATATTACAAACTACCTTAAATATTCACATATATATTTATAATTTTGTGGGTTTCATGATAATTATTCAATTTTCACCAATTTAATTAAAGGCTAAAATTGTATTTCACTTTTTTTCCCCCTCATCATAATAATAAATTTCTTTAATAATTTAGTTCCACACTTATTTAAAAACTATTATATACATTTCCTCAAATCACTCCACTAGCTTATGAATTTGTTTTCAGAAATTACTTCATTATTATAAACATTAGGAATACATTAGCGATTTCCTTATTAGCACATTGATTCGTCTGCTATGAAAAATATATTGTTTTCCAAAAATCTTTTTGATTCCTCCTCTTTTTTCCCAATCTTTTTATAGGTAGTAGCAGATTTTTGTGAACAAAGTTTATATTGAAAACTAGCCTTGTTTCTTTTTATTGAAATTATTATTTATGATTTGAATATTATGTCAATGTACCAATATTTTAATTTAATCTTTTAAACGTCAACATGTTTAATGTATGTATTTTTTGCATGTTCCCGGTTTGAGAATTTGTGAGTTTTCAATTTTTCAATTTCTTTTTTTTTTATCCTAGATACTCCCACTCTCCCAGAATACAAGTTAAACAATTTTCTCAGTCTATTTTTGTTAATTTTTTATAGAAAGCCTTACCCGAGAAAATCAACAACTTACTAGCGCTCACAACTAAAACAACAACACGTGCCGAGATTGAGCGATAGCGAATGTTAATTCTACCGTCACGATCTCATCTTTTCCCGTGTTCCCACTTATTTTTTAATGGACTAATCCGCTCCTTTGGGTGCCACTCTTCGAAAGAGCCGTTCGTTTCCACAAGCGTCTCGATATAGCTCCCTACGTAAAATTTTCGCTATGCCTCTTGGCTCTAGGAGTTGACGCTAGTTATTTGAGATTGTTGCATTTAAAAGACGAAGCCACGGACACAGAGGAAGAGCGCTTTGGAAAACTTTGTTTTGGTCGGATGATGGCATATAGTTCAGCGAAAATTTCTTGCACAAATTGTGTTCGAATATTCACAGAAAAAATAAATTTATATCAGCACATAAAAAAAAAAAATCATCCGAATGAAAACATAGACCTCCAAAAAAGAAAACGGATTCAATGTTTAATATGTAGACATTTCTGCATCTCTATTAGAGATCTGCATAGTCATATTCAAACAGATCATGCAGATGTAAAACTATCTTTTGAAAAGTCTTCTTAACCCTTTCAGGCACAAAGTACTTATGTTACTAAAATGTTGAAAAGATTGAATGACACCAGGATTTAAGGACAAATTTATTTGAAAATTATAAAACTTTTCTTCACGTACATTATAAAAAGCAAAAAGTTTAGTTCAAAATTCTGGTGTCATTGTAGAATTTTGTGATTAACATTAAGTGGGACAGAATTTAACCCACCATGCCGGAAAAGGGTTAATACCCCCTCCCCCCCCAAAAAAAAAATGCCGGTTTTATTCTTCAAATTATCGTAGACAGTTACATATTGATTAGTAATCATGCTTAAGTATTCCTTTATTAAAAATTTCAAGACATGATGGTCTAAATCTCCCCACCCCTTCCTCTGACGATATTTTTTATGTGCCTTCAAATAGTCATAGACACTTGAAATTTTGTATACAGGTAAATCCTTAATAGTACACATGCTATGACAATTTGAAGGCTGATAAACAAGTGTTAGTTTTTTGTCAGCTGGTGGGAGGCGATTCTCCTTAAACCCCACCCGTTGACGTTTCCAAAATCGTAGTATTTAACCCTTTAGCGGGAGGTTTTCACAAAAAGGACACCTAATTTTAATTTCAAAACTGACAGGCGGCATCAAGAATTTTTAGTTAAATTTTTCCTTTTATACAGTACAGAAAAATAAGCAAGTTTTTATTTTCTAATAAATTCTTTTGTAAATTCTGATGTCAGTCCATTATTTCATCATTTTGAAAACAGACTTACTCCGCTCCGGAAAGGGTTAAGCATTATCACTATTCAGGTTCTACCTGTGTCCAAAATGTCTAGTGTCCATGGCTATTTAAAGACTCGAAGAAAAATATTTTTTGTCGGGTGAAGGGGGATACATCATCTTCTGTTGAATTTTTCAATAAAAAACTACTTAAGTATTATTAATATTCAGGCCGTACATGCATACAAAATTCATATGTGTATGACAATTTGAAGTAACATAATCAAAAATGTTATTTTGTTGTCAACTGGGAAAACGGGTTCCGTTGGGCCCCTCTTGTTTGAAAGTCCTTGAAATTTCCAAAATTCGAGTATTTATACACCATTACTATTCAAGTTCTACTTGTATTCAAAATTTCTAGTGTCTATGACTATTTGAAGACCCAAACAAATATATTATATTTTGTATCGCATGGAGGGGGGGGAGGGGTAAACAATCTTCTCTTGATTTTTTCAATAAAGGAGACCTTAAGCATGATTAATATTCAGGATATAGCTGCATACAAAATTCATGTGTATGTGACAATTCGGAAGCATATAAAATTTCTAGTGTCTATGACTATTTGAAGAATATTTGAAAAAAAAATTTTTTGGGGGGGAGGAAAGTTCGTATCTTCCGAGGAATCTTTCTAAAAAGAATACTTAAGCATGATTGCTATTTAAAGCTCTGCTGCGTCTGGAATTCGGTTCAAAACGCCGACTTTGACAGTATTTTCTGAAAATTCTTCTGCCTTAACAAAAAAAAAACATATTTTGTTTACAAAGTTTTTTAGTAAAATCACCTGCCAATTTAATGAATTTCCGAACAAAAATGAATTTAAAAAATGTGTCAGAAAGTACTATTTTTGAATTTGAGAACTGTCTTAATAAATTTGGCATTTATTGAGGGAGGGGCCAATGATAATTTTTGAGGACTGTTTAGTATACTACTATAGAAGAAATAAGTGACTAAATTGGTATTATTTATTAAAATGCGAAAAAAAAATCGGCAAACTGTTGTAGATATACTGAGATTTCTTATTCTTCGCTAAACTAGTAATACGTAGTTAAATATAGTTTCGATTGCACACCAGGCCGATTTCTCCTTAGGGACCGAAGCTATATCGAGAAGCTAATCTAGTTTCCAATTGTACTGTAGTATAGAGATGGCAAAAGAGTCGAAGAATCCACTGTGAAACTCGATTCCTTCTGATGGAGTCGTACTATCGATTCACTGCTAGAAAGCTATCTCAACTCTAAAGAGTCGAACTTTCAACTCAGAATGAGATTCGGAATCAGGTTGTCGAAACCAGTTCAACACAGTATCTGAGCAGTACAGAGCCCGGAGTCCAGAGTTTAACACCGAGTTGGATTTTGCCTTTTTCGACATTGAGTCGCTGATGATATCAGGAGGAGGATTGTATAAATAAAAGGGGCGGGGTAAAGGTGCGAAGTGTTTCCTGAATGCTTAATTGAATTTGCCGTATGCTAGACACCGGATACGAGATCAAGCATTTGTTATGTGTGGATTTTTCTAAAAAAGAGGAAGTAGGATTGAATACTGGAAAGTTTTTGAGTTGTTTTGTTTCATGTAATTTAGAAATAAATTAGAAGAAAGAAAAATTAAAATTTAGTAACAGGTTATTATAAATATGTTTTGTTATCGAATTTATTTTATAATCAATGTGTTTTATTTAAAAATGGATATTTTTTATTTGGTTTGCGTGTATATTGTCGTTTTAATTCATTTTCATAAATGTAAGAATTACGTAGATAATTTAAAAGAATGATACATAATTTCTTAAAAGTTCAACGAATCGATTTTTTTTTAACCGTTTTATATATAAAACCAGATTTAGAAGTTATTTTCAGAATTCTTCTTTCCCGTTCCCGAGAATCTATCACGGTGTTAAGAATTAAATTTTGAAAAACGATAAGTCACATAATGTAAAAATATGACACAAATAATATCTTCTATCTTCAGCTATCCCCGGGTGTGAAGGAAGGGCCAAAAATAATAAATCGTGGCTTTCGTGATGAAATTTTGCTGCATTCTAAGTGTCAGAATATAAACGTTAGATTCGAAGGATTTTTTTTTAATTTAGCCCCATCGCTCACCAGGAAAATAGGAAGGGGGAGGGGCATAAAAACGTATCTCCGCATTTATCAAGGTATTAAAGATGAAATTTAGAAAGCGGATGAATTGCAAAATATAAACAGCAGATACGAATAATTATTTCGTTATTTCGTTTCCTTATAAACCTTGGGGCGACGGAAAACCTTTTTTTAATTTTTATTTTAATCATTTACAGTTTTTTTATCATACTTTTTTATGTAGTCACTAAATTATAGTAATTCATAAATGCAGATATTTTATTTAGCAGATCAAAGAGCGTTTTTCAATTTTCCATAAAAGCAATGCATTTAAAAATAAAGTAAAAATAAATAAATAACAGACAGCCACCAATTGATGTTTAAATCTAATTTTTAGGTCACGACAATCACAATAAAGTGATTACAAGAAAACAATCGACAAAAATGAAATATCTATCATATTTATTAGAAAATAAAATACATTATTAGAATTTTTATTGCTGCACTGAGAATATTTGAAATTTTATGGAATGTGGGAAAGAAATTTATCTTTCAAACGTGTCAGAAAAATTCGCAATGATGATCAGAGGATTTTTTCATTTTTTTCTGGTTTGGAACAGATTTTAGTTCTATTTATGGAATGTCACAAGAGTCCTTCCAACGGAACGTTATTTGCGAATTACTGTTTTAATAAAAACATGCTCTATACAGAATTTATTTATGTTAATTGTGAGAAAAGAGATCTTTTCTACTTTTTATTGGTTGCGATAATTATTGCTCCATGATAAATATTATTATGAATTACTTTCCAACCAACCAACCCTACTTCTGCAGGTTTGTCGAGAGTCGACTCATTGTATTAAGGGGCATCGTCACTCAGAGAAAATATCCTGTTTCGCTCAGAGAGTCTATCAGTGCTTTCCCCCTCCCTGCTGTCAAAGAGGCGTTTACCGTTAAATACCGTCCTGTATCGGCAGTCTGTTGACAGAATTTTTGTCTCTGTGGTCAGGGAAAAGTGACCCACAGCTCTCTCCCCCTTTAGAGGGAGCTGATCTATTTTCGTTAGAGAATGCTTTTGCAGAGAATACGAGGTTCTCTTTGAGTATTTTTATGTGTGTAACCAGGGAGTTTGAAACATTCAGAATAATTTCGACTTTTATACCGGCATAAATTCATTAAATACCAGCAAATGCTAGATGGAAATAAAATTTGGCAATAAAAAATGATTCAATGTAATTTTTCTGGCCAAAATGATTTAGATGTACTTCTTGCTAAAAAGCGTAAAATAAAAATATTATAAACAGTAAAATAAGTTTTATTAGACTGTTGACATATTTCATAATTTAGATGTTTTAACTTACTTTATATTATCTTTATTGTATGTTCACCTTTATCTTCAAATTTTAAGATACATTAAATCAAATTGTTTCTGAATATTTTCCAAATTTAATTAGATAATTTGCAATATTTAAAAAAAAATTTCTTTAGATTGCGTAAAGCAACATTAATTTAGTACTGAAAAACAAATACACATTCGATTGTAATTAATTACTTCAATGTGTATTTAAAACAAACAAGCACAAAGTATTTTTATAGATAAAAATTTATTAGACATCATCATGTAAATGAAATGGACGGAGAGTGAAGATTTTACTAAGTCTATAAGTTGCATAATCCTTTTTCAATATAAGATATTTAAACATGTTCATAAATTTATTAAACACATTGAAATTCGATATTTTCTTGGGATTTTGTGCCTATTTTATAAACGATAATATATAGCCATCAGTATTTCGCTTTGGATGAAATAATGACAATCTATTGTGAAATTGTGAATGTAGTAACTTCCGCTCTTAAAAAAGCACCAAAAAACAAAAAAGTAAAAAGACGTCAGAGAATTTAACAAAATATCTTTGATTATTGAAATTATTTCATGTATTGGCATTTATTTTAGCATTTTCATAATGAAATTAAGGTAGAGTGCAAAATGAATATAAATTTTACCAAAAATATTCCAAGTGGTGTTTTCTAATAGAGCTTTATTTAGCAAAAACATATTATGAGATTTACAATACTGCAAAAATGAGGCCATTACTACAATATTTGAAAAATATTATTCTTTTTTTTTTTTTTTTAGTTTTGATCATCTGTTAATAAAATTGACACTAATAAAAAATATTAAAATTTCCGAAGCTCAATACATAATACTAATTTTCAGTTAATTCTGCCATTGTCATCTATGCAATTAAATGATACAATATTCAATATATATACACTATATATGCAGCAATATATATATAATTCACCAAAAATAAAATACTAGAGTATAATACTGTTAATATATGTACATATGAGAAAATGAAAATCATTAAATAAAAATTAGTTTTGCGCATGCTAAGAACCCCCTCCCCCCATTCTTCCCACCAAAAATATCCATAACAATATTAACTGAAAGAAAAAAATAATATATTTGGCGTTGCATATTTAAATTTTCATTTTCAGAATTATACATTTGTAAATATAGTTACAAAAACAACATATATCTATTGACTGCTTGCCCTAAAAACTTTAATTTTTTTTATCGAAGCTTTCTTACACTTTTCCTTGAGTTTATGAAAATTTTGTTATTTTAAACAATACAACACAACTGTTATTTTAAACAATACAACACAACAATCTATATTATAAAGGCCAAACGTGTCCGTGCGTAACGCATACGTCATTTTGCGAATGGCAACAGCTGACGATGAAATTTCGGTTTTGTGATTTTTGCTATTGCAATTTTTTAAATTTCTAAACATAGCACATTTTAAATTTTTACACCGTTACAGAGGACAAAAAAATTACTTTCAAATGCAATTTGTTTGAAAACTATATCTTAATTGCCTGATATATTATGGCTTATAAAATAATTTTTAAGCATGAATTTTGAAACGCCCAATAAAAAAATGGAAGAATGGAACATTATAATTTATATATAAAAAATGGAACATTATAAATTTTTAAATAGTTATAGGTAGTAAAATTAATGAACTTTGAAATAAAAACGTCACAAGAATAGAGTGCCTTTATATGAGAGTAGCGTTATACCGGATACAAAATTTAATTAGTTCAGACGATTTTGGAGAAAAGGAAGCTTTGTAATAATTTAAAAATTTAAAAGAAAATTATTTGCTTACAACATAAACAAACATCGGATATTTTAACAGATAATATAAACAGAAGATATTGTTTTAGCTATTGCATTTTTATGAATAAAATATAAAAAAATTATTTCACAAATTTAATAAAAATGCATATAAAAAGTTAATATGAGCAGTAAGAAACACCGTTTTAATTCATATTTCATCAGTATTACAAATAATGTTAACGGTCATTGCGAAGTTGGAAAAAACGAATATACATCAAATTCGTTAATATCGCGATCACTATATCGCATGCATAAGATGATGAATAATAAATTAACAAAGAAGCATCACTGGATGCAGCGAACTCCCTGTATTAATAATACCAAAAAAATAATAAATAAACAAAACCCTTGAAATTCGTTAATGTCGCGATCACTATATCGCATGTATGAACGCTTAGTACAAAAAAAAAAAAAAAAAAAAAAAAAAAAAAAAACAGGATGGATACCGCATGTATGAGCGCTTCACGCACAAGAAAAGCAAAGAAACCAGTAAAAAAAAATCACTAAATGCAGAAACTTTGACAAATAAAAATATGAAAAATCTATTAGATTTAGGGAAAAAAATGGTTTTCGCCTGCGTTCTGTAACCCGGGAAGCCCGGGTTCGATTCCCTAGTTATTTTAAACAATACAACTGACTGCTTCCCCTAAAAACTTTATATATATATATTTTTCGAAACTTTGTTACACTTTTCCTTGAGTTTATGAAAATTTTGTTATTTTAAACAAAGAAACTGCTGCAATTTCTATATCATTTCTGTATGTATATACTAGTCACATTCTGAATGTAAATAATATCTGAATTTTCCTTTTTTTATACAGGACATATAAAGAGCAGTATTTATGTAGATTGAAACTTAGCAACTAAACAAGATTTTAAAAACCATTAATTGTTCCAAATATACCATAGTAGAGTTTTCCCATTCATTAGGAAGACTCATAGTTATCTCCCACATATTTTAGTAAATTATTATTATTATTATTAGTTTTGATCATATTTCAATAAAACTGACACTATTAAAATATATTCAAAATTCCGAATCCTCCCATTGTCATCTATTCAGTTAAAATATACAATATTCAATATAGATACAATATATATGCAGCATAATATATATTTAAAAAATTAGTAAAAAATGCATATCTTAGCAAAAATGCATGAGTAATTAAAGCAGGGTATCTATCTCAGAATTTCATGGCCTTATTTACGTGTAAGGAAAATTCTCATAATTTTCTCGTAGAAGCTTTTCCTGAAAGATTACATAAAAATCAAACCAATTCATTAATCAGATATGGTGTTAAAAAAAAAAGTTATGATTTTTTTTTTTTAATTCTCCCCCGTTATACAACAATACATTGCTAACGAAATCCATTTTTATGTATTTATTCTTTTATTTTTTAAAGTTTTTCATCTGTTATTAAAACACTTTTTGAAACAAAATTCATCTAAATATATCACAAAATATACTGGATACTTTTAAAGATCGCCTTTAAGTAAAAATAATTTCTAAAAAATAAATTAGTAAAATGTTCATTTATAACCTACTTTCTTAATCCTACTTCACTAATCCTATATTTCTGATGTCAATATCAGCATACCTTTTTCTATGCACATATACAAAACGCACAACGATGAATTAGGTATCATACGAAATGTTTTTGAAAAGGATGCTTTTTACAAAGTACACTCACATTTCGTTAAAACATGTTGTTTTATTAATAATTGTAATTAAATAAAAATTAATGAAAAACACAACCATTAATCTCGAAGGTTGCGTACGAAAGCTCCGTAGGAGTGCACAGGTATTATAATAATAAAAGATACAACTTACTGAGTCTATTATTAGGAAGACTTCCATCAAGGTATTTCCTTGTGCAATTCAAATACAATGTGCACAAAGAAGAAAAAAAAAAAAAAAAAAAAATTGCTTTAATTTTTTAGTTGTTGGAGATGGCAATGTTCCATAGGTAGAAACAATAAAGTTTCTTTTTATTTCTTATCTTACAAAACTGTACTCCACGAAATGAATCTATTACACAGAGAGACCAAATTTATGAATGAAATTAATAGCTATTCAGAAATACCAATGTCCATCCTCTTAATGTCCCCTCTATTAATATATTAAGAAAAAGTCTGGAAGATTGATTGATACACTTGTAATTTGACCTGATAAGTAGACTTATTTACTCAAAATAGATCAAAAATCATAATGAAAGAGTTTCGTAAATAATTCAGTAATCAGCTTGAATTGCTACTCAAACAGTAAGAAAAATGAAAATATATTCAGATTAAAAGCAAACTTAAATATATGGTTATTTTATTGTTGAGGGTAAAAGCCATGATATTATCTTACGGGGAAAATTTTTTAAATTTTGAATATCTTAATTATAACAGTTTTTATTGTAATAACTTTGCAATTTTAGGTGGACGTTTTATTGGTGCGCTTTTTTCTGGGTGTGCTTTTCTCCGGTGCGCTTTTTTCCGCCTACCAATGTATTTATGCTATGTCAAGTACTATAGCAAAAATTTCAATATTCCGCATGCAAAATTAACTGAGTTTTGATGCTATGAATTTTGTGACATTTCGAATCTTTTCATAAAAAAAAAAACGCCAATAAGTATTTCCGGTAATAACATTTTCTAGTTTTACTGCCAGAAAGCTCCAAAATTTCATATTAAAAAAAGGTTCTAAATTTACGAATTTCGAAGAGGTATTTTAAATGGAAATAAGCATATCATAAGATAAAACGATAGACCCTGGATAAATCATGATAAGAGGGCGCAAACACTATAGGGTAAAGCCAAATGCCCTTGAAAAAAATACGTGATTTTGACGCAATTGTATAATTTTGTTTTTCAAATTTGTGAATGAAAGAGTACGTTTATGTTACATCTTATTGATGGAAGCATTTCGATATTTTTATTTTAGGGTTCAAGAACAAGCAAAGACGTCTATATATGAAAAATTGTAGATGCGTAAATATTTATTTAATTAAATTTTCTGAAACTGTCAAGCCATGCAGTTCCTATAGTTGCCGCGCGTGGCGGAGGATTTTGCCCCTAAATCAAAGTTCGTTTCGATAGATTTTCATTTAAAAATATATGAAATCCTACAAATTAGAGAGTGTTCGCTGTCGAAAATAGCGGTACCCCCCATATTCGCATATAATATAATTTCCATAATATTAATATATATTTATAATTATATAATTATATTAAAATATAATACATATTTTCCATAATATTATTTCCATAATATATAAATTCCATAATATTTCGCATTATGCTCAAGTAATAGTCATTTGCCAAATCCAAATATACATGCAATTTCCAAATAGTATATAGCATAGTAATAACGCTTGACGGCAGTGTTTCAAAAAACTAAAAAATGTTATTTCATGATTGCATTATTAGTAACGAAGAGACTATATATAATTACTTTGACACAGGTGAAAAATTTTAATTCATCTTTTAATAAAAAAATGTGCGAAAGAACATACAGAGGCTAAAATTAAAATTTGTGCTTAAAAAAATGTAATAAGAATTAACATAATAATAAAAATAATTATTTTTTATGTTGATGTTAAATATCATTTGATGTATTATTTCAAGTATAATAACTCGTCTACCTTATATAAATTCTAAAAGTGAATGTAATTACGTAAAACAGTAACAAAGTATGTAACAAATGTTACAAATTATGTAAAACTAACTATAATGCAAACAAAGTGTTAAAAATATATTTGAAAATTATTGAAATAAACTACATAAAGATTTAAAATAATCAAATTAAAAACATGGAAATAAACTGTGTTTATGAAAAACAGAATTCTGGAAAAGAAACACACTATACTAGCTTGAAAATTTCTTTCCTTTACTCCCTAATACTAACCCCTGAAACATCTCCCCTACCTAACTCATTACTCAAATCGAACAAAGAGAGCGGGGAATCCTTTCATATCGAGTGATAGATTGCCTAGCTGGGGGAAAGCATCGAACTGATCAAAATAGAAATATATATTTTATTTTAATTATAGCTACTTCCCTAATAAATTAAAATAAAATATTTTTATATCAATGTATAAATCAGAAACACTAGTTTTTTCCGCGTTTTTTAAAATTTTCAAACAACCTATTAGAACTGCCAGAAATTCCAATTTACTGAGGCATAGTAATTATTTTGATCATACTCAGATTATTTCACATGAAATCAAGTATTTAAAATTATTTTTAATAAAAAATGAAAACTGGGGTAAAGAACGACAAGTTTTAAGAATTGTATGCAAAAAACAAAATAAAAAAAACTCCATTATTTCATGAGATATCCTTAGAAAAGTGAGGAAACTTATCCCCATTGGATTAACATGGAGAACGGAAAAGGAAAATTTAACTGACGAGCACCCTTAACTCATCAAGCAACGGAGTGGATTTAGACTCGACTCTGCCAAGTTAGTCGAAATGCCCATCCCTACTTTAGTAAGCAATTTGCGATCGAGAAACACTTTATGATGCATAGTTTATTTCAAGCCTTTACGGGCTTGACTTCGAGAAAGGAAGTCAAAGAGGAACAGCGTAGGTAACTGTCCTACTTATCAGTTTTATATATAAAATATTTTCAGAAAATAAATGTGGTGTAAAACTTTGATTTTTATTCTTACACTTTATTTGAATGTTAGTTCGGGTTCTTATTGTTTGTTGTCGATATTTCATTCTTCGTTACAAATAGTTAGACTCAACAGATTAAATTGTTATATCAATAAATAAATAAACTGATGGTCTTGTTTTTATATTGTCTAATAATTCTGTACTTTATTTGTACAGCGTGAGAGAATGATGTAATTTCTAAATAAGTTTTATAAGCTATCTTTCGAATTTTTGAACAACAGCAAAAAAATAAAAGTGAAGACATAATAGTTACAGTAAAATGACAGTTGATAGTTACAGTAACGATAAATTGAAGAATGAAATTATTCGCACTGCGGACAATTTTCATCAGATAAAAAAAAAAAAAATCATTTTTGGTGTCCATTTTCTCAGGTTTGACTGTATTTTTAATCTTCTATTTCTGGAAATGTGAATTTATTATACGGAAATACGTTAGTTGTTATTTTGGGACTGTGGTTTCTTTGAATGCATACAGATACCTTATGTTATTTAGATATGAATGCCCTACTTACAAGAAAGCTTACTCTCCATAAGCGCTTACTAAGAAAAAGTTGAAAAAATTTACAGAATGTTCTTCTCATGAGGATATATATATGTCTTTTAATGTATTCTGCGAAACCTGGAAATATAGCGTCCATAAAAAAATGATGAAATTTTTATTTTTTGGCGATTTATATTAGGTCGGCGACGCAATGAAATTTTAAAAAACGCTTTTATGATAAATACTTCTAAGGTAAATATTTTTTATCTCTATATACTGAACTAGTATAAGTAAGTTTAACTAAAATAAATACACTTTTATAACGACACTTTTTCATATAGTACATTTACAATTACATGTATATATTATGAAATTTAACCATCGTATTTTATGGTTTAGAAGAAAATTTAAATAGATTACACTTGTTTCGAGCATAAAACTAATTGAGAACTTTCAAATCGGCTTCGATATTGTTATTTTAGGAGACAAGGGAACGGTATTGTTGCCATGTGCATATCAAAATTTAAAAAGGCAGCATTCTTAATCAGGCAGTTACTTTTAAAATAAACTTAAAACTTATCCAGCAGGTGAAGCCGTGTAAAATTGAAAACTGCATCAACACCTAACTTATATATATATGTTATAGAAATTTACAAAAATAATAATAAACTATTTCGTCGTTAAGTTTGAAATCATTAAATTGAGCATTTAAACACTCATTTAAAAAGCAGTTTCAAAATGCATTAACATAGCCTGCGTTTGGCGAGGAAAAGGTGTTTCTCGCCAAATCGGGTCTTTTTGAGCCAAATACTTGAAAGTGTTTTATTTTTAACAGATTTTCTACTGGGTTTTTACAGCTAAATTTGACTAATCCATTAAAACGTACATGAGAAGTTTCATTAGCATTTTTTTAGCTCACAGGCTACCAAAGCCTGAGAGCTCATGTACCCGCAGATTCTGTATGTATGTATGTACGTACGTACATAACGGGATAACTATATTGATAGAAAGATCCGTTTTGCTTAAAATTTTGTTTATAGGTTCATTGTGATAAGGCGCTTCCCTGATAGTTTTGGGGGATCATCGGTTAAGATAAAGGGGAGGAACGGTGGGCTAATCTCCCCCTTAATTTAGATAAATGGATTTTTCATGCAGAATTATCCGATTTGCTTCAAATTTTGTATATAGGTTCATTGCGATAAGGCGCTTCCCTGAGTAGTTTTCAAGGTTCATTGGTTAAGTATAAAGGGGGGAACGGGGGGCTAATCCCTCCTTAATTTAGATAAATGGATTTTTTTATGTAGAATTATACGATTTGCTTCAAATTTTGTATATAGGTTTATTGTGATAAGGCTCTTCCCTAATTAGTTTTGGGGGTTGATTAGTTAAGTAAAAAGGGGGGAAAGGGGGATAATCTCCGCCTTAATTTAGATAAATGGGTTTTTCCTGCAGAATTATGGGATTTGCTTCAAATTTTGTATATAGGTTCATTGCGATAAGGCGCTTCCCTGATTAGTTTTGGAGGTTCATTGGTTAAGTATAAAAGAGGGAAACGGGAGGCTAATCCCCCTTAATTTAGGTAAATTGGTTTGTCATGCAGAATTATCCGGTTTCCTTAAAATTTTGTTTATGGGTTCGTTGTGATAAGGCAATTCCCTGATTAGTTTTGGGTGTTCATTAATTAAATATGAGGGTGGGAACGGCAGGGTAATCCCCCCTTAATTTATTGTCGATTTTTGTTATTTTCCGAGGGGTATTATTTTTTGAAATAAGAGTATAATATACAATTAGTGTGAATAGCCTTTGAGCTCAATGCCACCAGTTTCACTGGGCACTTTTTTTTATTTCAAAATTTTCTGAGTATGCGCTTTAAAGAGACCTCCCTTGTTAGATATACCAAAACATCATTTTATGTGATTTGTATTAGTATTAGTGAAATCAACTTTTAAATATCCGTTAAAAATTACATGAAATCTGTTTATCGAAACTTGAATAACTAAAAAATAATAGTATCAATTATATACGGGGAATGGATATCAAGTAAAAAATGGAAATGGACAAGGAACCAATTTTCTTGATATTCCAAGTGAATTCACACGTGAATATGTTTCCTTGACATTTTGCTAAAATAGCATATGTTGAAAATTCCATTTTATTTTTTATAATATTCTTCGCAATTTACAAACATATTTCCTTAGCCACGATGTATAATTTCAACGATTAATTGTAAATGCTTCGTTTGACTGATGACATTCGTTTTCAAACTGTGGTACGCGTACCCCTAGGGCAGAGGTAGGAAAACACTACTTTTCCTCTATTTTATTTATTCAGATTGCTTGACTGCTACCACATTTTTTAAATAGTAATATTCGCCGTATTTTCGACCTACATAATCCGTCATTAAATAATCGGAATATTTTTATTTAAGAAATGTGGTGGTAATTAAGCAATATGGTTATCTGAATCGTGTAAATATAGTCTGATTTTCATACGATTAATATGTTATGGAGTCTTATTATGGCCTGGTAAATATGAAAATGAAGTGAGTATCATTTATAAATTATTTACAGGGACAGTCAAAAGAATGCTGGCATATTATGGCCCTAAGAGGGAAAATCGTTTGCAGTTTATTTTAAGTATTTTAAAGTATTGAAATTGATATACATCACGGAGGTGCACTAGAACATGTTTAATATAGAATAGGGTCTACATAGCATTTATCATCCATTTACAGGAACAAAGAAAAGTATTCGGTTACAGTAGTGTCTATGTGCAATAATATTGCTAGAGGCCTGCACATAAGAATTTGAGCAAATTTCTTCTTATTAACGGAAATTGCTGAACGAGAATTTTCTACTGTGTCTCTAACTAGGCTAAATTTTTGCATACTATGAAATATATATATAAATGTATGAAGGCTACACAAAATAATTCGGATATTAGTGTGACTATAGGATTGTGTTTTTAAACATGTTATGCGTTTTTCAAATTGTTTACTTAGAGATTATCTATCCTCTTATAAAACGGTGAAGCTCTTTTACGGTGTTCTGAATGTGTTGGAAAGTGTCTCATAATCTATGCTTTACACATGATTTTTATTTCTTTTTTGAATTGTTTTGGAGGCAATAGCATGAAAATGTGGTTGTGAGAAAACAAATATCAGAAATGTTGTTTCATGCTGAATTCTAAACGATGTAAATATCCAGCATAAATTACAAAGGGAAGCCAACGAGATAATTAAAGCAACATCAGAAATATGAAATGATATGTTGCACGCAAATATTGATAGTAGATGGCGCCATGTGTTATTAGTAATAGTAGAAATGGGAGATTTTGAACAGAGTGACTAGCGATGAAGAAACAGAACATCAGAAACTGAGGATGCCTCGGACGAAGAGGTGAAAATATGTTTTGAAACTTTTATACATATTGTTTAGATTTAGTGTAGTTTGAAAGTGTCTTTTGAAGATTTTAGGCATGTTCACTGCTCTTTGATGTATTTTTAATATAAATTAATGTCTGTTCTAATATTCTAATACGTAGTACAGATAATTGTAATATTATTATAGCCAGAATAAAATTTGTCACAAAGTGTTTTTTTTTAAGAGGTTTCATCAGTTTTTACATTTTAACATTGTAACTTGTCAGAGGGATATATATGTCTATCTTGTTTGCAATCAAAGGGTTAAGGGGACGGTTGATATTGAAATTAGCAAAAACCGGCCTCAAATACGAATTTTCGTTTTTGTGTAATTAACTTGTTATAGTTTGAAAAATAAAAATACATTGTCATGTACTTGGCAGACAGATTGTTTTCATTAATCTAAAAAGTAAGCAATGGAAACAAGATACGATAATGGGTTTTAAATGCTTTTTTATCAAGAGTTCTTCAATCTATATTTTGTATGTTTAAAATGCTCTATGCATTTACTTTTTTGTTCAAAATTCTCAATTTTTCTGACGGACAATCTTGATACATACTACAACAAACGGACGCATTTGTTTTGGACTGTTCCTTTGTCAAGGTCCTCAAGTTAATATTAAAGTCTATTAACATGTGAATTTTTAATGAAAATTCTGTTTCGTGTCAATTTTGTTAGTTTTGAAATATTTTTCTACCTGATTAAGAAATTGATTCACGCATTTTTTAATTACTTACTGCTACTTAGAAAAGATGAAAAAAGGGAGAAATATTTTGAAAATTTAAATGCAGGGAGTCTTTAATTTTTTTAAACAAGTTTGTAGCTCTATTTTTTTTAATTTTTCAACAAATATAACGTTTTTTTCTTTTGGAATATTTATTGAACTTATGATTAAGAACAGTCTGAAAAATTTGCTTAAAAAAAAAAAAACAAAAAAAAAACAAAAAAAAAAAAAACTCCGCCGTCTCTTTATGTGATGTGTTTTTTTAGCATTTCGTTAAACTTGATGTTTAATTATACCCAATCTATGTTCATAAAATAGTAATGAAGCAATTTTAAGCAACGATGTTAAGAAACGGATTTATGAAACGTTTCATTGAAACGCATAAATGCGCGATTTTGATAAAGCAGGCGGGAATGTAATGTTAGTATGTTACAGCATGTTTTTTCTTGAAGAGGTTGTATATGGCATTTATGATTATTAAACAGAACCACACGAAATAATACAATTAGACTACCGTCTATGTGCAGTAATTTCTTTGAAGAACGTTCAACAAGCGCATTAACTGATATTTAACTTTGGAAATCATAGGAAAGAAACGGTCAAACGAATAGCAATGATTAATCCGCTTCGATGCCGTACGTACGAATCGTGAAATAAATACAAATTTTACTTATAATTAAAATATGTTCCTGATGGACGGTTAAATGACGATTAAATAAGGAAAAAGTGACATTCAACAAAACTGTGACACTATTAAGAAATCGTGGTAGTTAAAATTAAAAATTCTTAAAAAAGAAGTGTAAGTCAGAAATGTACTGATTTTCTTACAGGTGCTAAAAATCCTATAAAAAACCTGTATAGATCTTAAAAGCTTTAAAACCACAAACTCTAAATGTTTTCAACCGACATACTCAGTCACCATCTAGGATAACTAAATGTTGTTATTTTTCGTTGATATTGTTCCAGATTCAGCCGAGAAAGACCATTTAAGTCAAGGGTGACAACGAAAATAAAGCGTGGCGGAAAAAGGTATTTTATTTCAACAAAAGATGCTTTTATCTATTTTTTTATCAGTTCTCTCCAAATTCCATAGATATCAAACAACAAAACATCATTACAAACTGTTTCTCTTCTTGAAATTATCTCAAATTATCTTAAATTGGCGTTCTTAGTAATTATTTGCACGGAAAATAATTTTCGATCTATTAAATTCTAATTTTATGGGCTGAGTTGGAGCTAATCTCGATAACGCTGTACAGGGTCGATTCAGTCTGAAGTCTGCGTCATGTTCCATTAGTGTATCTCGAAAATTCCTCATTGTCATTCCTATATAAAGGAATTCTTTATTATCATTTCTGAAAGGTATTATGTGCACTCTTGATCCATTGATAGGTTGAACTGGATCAATGTTTGCATTCAAAAGATCTTTTAACTTTGGGGGTGGGACTGCGATTAACTTTATATCATATTTAAACAAGAACGAAAAATCATGCGTCAAGCATAGATTATGAAACACTTTCCAACAGAGCCAGAAAACTGTAACGAAACTTCACCATTAAATAAGGTGAAAGAAAATATATAGTAAACAGTTTATGAAACATATAATACATTTATAAATTCAGTTTTAGCATTTAATTTCCATAGTCAAAAAAGTAGTCAAATTATTTTGTGCAGTCCTGTGTATGATCTATAGAATAAGATATACACTACTTAGCATGATAAAATTTAGTTTAGTTAGAAAATGCACATTTAGCAATTTTCGACAATCGATGGAAATGCACACGAAATCTTTTGTACAGCCCTGTATATTATATAAAGACTTTAACACACCACATATTAAGTTAAAATTTAAATAAGGTACCAAATGCATAAGATAACTTAAAACTCACTTCCAGCAATTACCAACAATATACGACAATGTAACTTGTTCTTTGCGTAGGCCTGTCTATGAATTTATATATATTCCACAAACTTCTAGTATTCTAATAAGTATAATTCAGCAAGAAAATGCGTAACCCAGTTAAAAATTACTCTTAAGAAATTTACTCGCATAGTAAATAATACTTACGAATGCCATTGTGTAGCCCTCTAAATGATCAAAATAATTTATACATATCACGTACAGTGCAAAAATTTTGTTAAACTTAAAAACTTAAACCAAAGTTGAAAACGCACTTATCACATTTACCCTGTAATTATCGCACTAAAACTGCAATCGAATTATTTTGTGTGTTCCTGTAAATGAACAAGAAACGCAATGCACACCATACTTTTCGTTGACCAATTTATACTACGCCTCAGTAATACATATAAATTTCAATATGTTTGAAATAGCGAAACATCATTTAAATTACACTGCAAACGATTTTTCCGCGTTGAAAATTGTGTAACAGAATTTTTTTGTGTGACCCTGTAAATGAATAGTAAATGTTTTGTTCACCATATTTTATAAAAAGTATGTTATAGTGCGATTCATAATCGTATACAAATTTCATCGTGTTTCAAATGGCGTGACATCATCAAAATGTACTTGAAACGATTTTTTCGCCATTGAGTGTAATGTAACTGAATAATTTTGACTGTCCCTGTACAAAAACTATAAATGCTACATACTTCGCTTTAAATAGGGACCATTCTATAGTTGACGTCAATAACACAAAAACAAATTAGGGCAACCTGAGTATATTTACGAGAATTAGAGCCCGGACGGACGGCAGATGGCCAGACAAACCGAAGTCATAAACACTTTCCAACAAAGTACGAAAGCGTTAAAAAGATGTATCTCATAGTGTCAAAAAGTCTTGGAATATAATTAACTTTACAAAATTTTAATTTCTTATTCAGAGTTGTTATCTGCTTTCCATAATCATTCTGCTTAAATCTGTCTATGATATTTTCAATTAAACGCGTTGGAATTCATTCTATATTGCTACATTTCCGATTATATCTAATTCATCTTTTAGTAGATGGCTTGAAAAAGCTTCAAACGCTCTTTTTACACAATAATTGAAGGGGGCGAAATTGTAGCTTATACGGGAACTGCAATCAAAAGGGATAGTGACATTTGACCTGTTAACTTTTCTAAAAATTGTGCGATATCGACACTTTTTAGTCATATTTCTGAATAACTGGACATACAAGAAAGCTAATTTTTGGTGTTGTTCTATTTCAAGTGTGAAATTGCTTCGCTCTTATAACATATTAATTTTATCCAGAAAAATGTACAATTCATCTATGCCGTATCTCCATATAATGAAAACATCATCCTCATATCAAAACCAGCAGCCTGGATCCGGTCTTAAATTCTCCATGATCATACTCTCAAACGGATTAACATAATTTCTTTTGTAAGTTTGCATAAGTAGTGTACAGAAGGCAATAGGAGAATTGCAAAGTGGGAATTGGACAATTCCAGATATTGCGAAATATCGGACAATTGTCAAACCCTATTTTGATACTTTTTGATTTTTACCGTATTTTGATAATTTTACTTTTAAAATTTTCTTTCAAACCTAAACATTGTAACGACATTTTAATGAATATATAACTGAAATTATTGTACAAAGTCTTATAACGTTTTCTTTCATAGAACTTTAGGTAAATCAATTTGAATATGACTCAACTCGGAAACATGTGTTATAAATGTATTTTACGGTTCAAGTACATCTTATACAGCCACAGACAGAGTTACCAAATAAAGGTTATATCAAGTGTTGTATTTTCTGTTTGCGTCATTTTTATTCTGAAAACATAAAAAGTAAACAACAACGAAAAATCATGCTTCCGGCATAGATTCTGAAACACTTTCCAGCACTAACAAAATATTTTAAGAAATTTTATTTTTTCATACGATAAAATGAGATGTCGAAATGAGGAATTTAAAAAATACATAACTCAGTAAAAATCTATTTTCAGCAATCGCTGCCCATTTTCGAAATCTTTCGTGCTGTCCTGTATCTGAACTCGAGAATTTGTTAACAACACATAATGTACTAAAAATTACATAAAATTGTATATCACAGCGAAAGATCACTTTGAGCAATTACCGATCATAGTCAGTCTTTTAACAGAATTCTCTGGTGCGTCTCTGTACATGAACGATAAATTCATAGCACTCCATAAGCACCGCAATCTTTTTTTCTCCATAGATTATAAAGCAAAGATAATATTTTGTAAGGCCCTGTAATTGAACTATAAATGCTACTAATTATGTACCCCGGTAAAAGCATGCTGTAGTCCACCTCAGTAATGCACATTAATTTCATTATGTTTGAAATAGCGTAACATCAATAAAATGCGCCGCAAACGATTTTTCCCCATAGAACATAATGTAATTTAATTCTTTTGTGTATCTTTGTAAATAAACTATTAATGATACACACTTCATTTTCACTACCGAACATTCTATATTAAAATTCAATAACGTATAAAAAGTTCATGTCAATCCGAGAATATTTTTGATAGTTAGAGCTCAGACACACCGACAAACCGAATTCATAAATACTTTTCAACTATGTTGTAAAGTGTTAAGAAAATCATATTTTCGAAACTTAGCTATAATGGGGATATTTTAACGACTTCCATCATTCTTTATCACACAATTGCAATTCACACAAATGGAAGTAAGTCTCTTGAAAATTTCTGCAACATATCTTTATTTTAGCTAACGTTATGAACGATAGATGTGTAGGATTTGGAGTGTGAGTGAAAAATTGGATTCAGACCCCGTTTCTTTTACAAAAACAGTTTTTTTCCTTTGTGTGTGTGTGAGAGAGAGAGAGAGAGTGTGTGCAGTGCAACTTTTTAAATTTGATCCAATTTTTTTTTATCATCCTATATTTCATAAAATAATTATGTTATAATTTGATTCAATTTTGAATTTTTAGTTTATAGTGGCAAACGAAAAAAAACTACCACGCATTTTGCAATAACACTGTTTATGACAAACATTTATTTTTATTACAAAACATTATAATCTTCAACAAAACAACGGTCTAAAGGTTTCAACAGATCCATTCCGTATAAGATTGTAAAATCCATGTACACTTGATACCTTTAAGTCTAAGACATTTCATTGTCACATGGCTTCAACATCATATCCTTGATTACATGGACTGCTTTTATAGTTCAAATAGATACAGTTCAACATAAAAAAACACCTAGAAAAATAAACAGAATAGAAATATGAAAACTAGCTGCAGAATTTTAATATACTAAGACTAAATATAGTAAAAATCAATCATTTGAAAAGCAATTTAGACACAATAAAAATGAACTGGCTTTCACAAACATAAAAATGTCACTATGATATTCTTTTCATTATGAGTTTATGAGAGTTATCCGATTTCAAAACACGCTTTTTTTTTCGTTACAACCGCGATTGACAGCTGCATACTCGGTTCAGCTTTTATGTATTAATCAAGGCGACATTTTACAAACGAGTTTTTCTCCTTCCCCATATCATATTTGCATGATATTAGTATCGTTCTTTTCCTGATAACTCGCAACAGGAATGGAGCTTTAACGCTTGCAAGGACCAAGTTTCCAAATGCGCCAGCACCTTTACGTTTTATTTTGACCATGCCTTCTTTGATAAAAGTTGTTTGTTTTGATGTCTACTATCAACTCTTAAAGTTTTGCCCAATTTTTATGAAACACCCTGTATATTTTTTTTACAAAATTTTCAGAAATTTACTATGAGCATATTTTTTAAATTTTACTGTTGGGAAAGTATTAACGAAATTTCTCCTAAAACAAATTGATCACAAGATTCTAATAAAATCGTTTGTCACATTCACTGTTATTTGATTATGTAACACCAAGAATCTCTTTACAGTAAGAAGATATTTATAAAAGATTTATATGTTACGAATGTGTATATTCATTATATCATATGAAAACGGTGACAGTAAAATATAAATTTCGTAACTGCAACGACGTATACATACGCTTTGCATAGTTGATGCATTAACTGCCACTGGCGTACATAACATTTTCACAAAACACTTGTCACTGTAATTATTTGATAGCCGCACATTGCTTTGGAATGCAAAATATTGAGCTGAAAGGGTTTTTTGCCCCCCGACCTGCACATTTTTTCAACGGGTAGGAGATATGTTTCTGAAGAAGTGAAATATGAAGGTGGAAGTTTATCTGAGAACGTATTTGAATAGGTTGTATGTTTTTTGTTCTGCTTTCGTGTGGCGTTGTGAAATAAGGTTAATTTTCAATATTTTGAAGAGATATGTCTGACAGTAAATTAGATTACTACTTTTTGTCATTTTCTGGATCAGATTTATCCGAATATAATGTTTAATTCGATGAAGAGGATTCCAATCTGGCAGTTGTTTTTTACCCATCAACCCGAAAAAAAAGAAGCAATGTAAAATTTTTTTCGCCACCTTCTAGACATGTCAATTTGGAATGCATTTATTCTGAAAAGAAAACATTTCAAAAACATTGACAATTATGAGTTCCGCATGAAATTGGTGGAAAAAATTATTCAGAAATTTTACGTTACTTCTGGGCCACGCCCCATAAAGAAACAAAAACTACATGACCATCCTTTACGACTTACAGCTAAACACTTCCTACTATTGTACCACCAACTTCCTCAAATAAAAGTCTATCAAGAAAATGTGTAGTGTGCTCCATAAAGAAAATTTGCCGTGAATCCCATTATCATTGTGGAAAATGTGATATTGATTTATGTATTCCGCCATGTCTCAGGATAAATCACACAAAAGTAAAGTACTAACTCTTATATTTTATTATAATATGTAATTTAAATTTTGACCTTTTTATTTTTTCATTGCAACAATAGATATTGTTTAGATTGCAAAGTGCGCGGCTGTTTTCGTAACAAAACACAATGTCGCTAAGCACCTGTGCAGAAAATGCTGGCACTGGTGAGCGAGTCACGCAAGATTTCTATGGAAGTTAAGGGGTTAAGTAGAACTAAATATACCTGTGTTACCATAAAATTAAGCTTTATAACAGCATATTTAAGTTCTAGTATTAAAGAAATATATATACAGGAATATGAATAGCTTAAAAGTACTCACATCTACTTACTTATTTTTTCTTGTGTCGTACCAAACCAGTAAAAAATCTTGTGAAGGATTTCTTCTTTCTTTTAATCCACGCCCTAATTCCTCCTTTGTGGGTCTCAGGCTTCTTAGTGATTTCAAAAGACTTGGACTGACCATCTTCATCATCCTTCTCCATAGGAAATTCGTTTAAGGGAATTTTGTTTGAACTTTGATTTTCCTTCACACTTTTAAATTCATCTGGGAGAGACGTTTTAAATGATTCAGAATTAGAATCTTTATCGTTTTTGATGATAAGCTTTTCAACTTGAGTAGTGAAATTTTTTGCTGATTCCAATTTTTGTTCTTCATCATTTTGCAGACTTTTTAGTTCATCTGTGGAAGGTGAAAGTGACTTTACAACTTCTTCAGCAGTGACGCTTTCTTCTTTTGTCGTACTTATTTGTTTTTCAGGAGTTCCCAATGGTGTTATAACACAAATTCTCTCTTTCTTCATGTCTTTTGGTTCATTTTCAGGAGTTTTCAACGACTGTGCAATTATTTTAACTTTAAAATCATTATTTTTCTTGATGCTAATTAGTTCATTTGAAAAAGATTTCATTGATTTTTTATCTCCATTGTCATCATCTATACTTTTACAGCTTTTTACTGGCTCGAAAATATTTACATCATCATTTTTTTCACTTTTTACACAACTTCTAGGTGTTTCAAGCGACTCCATTGGAATTATAACGGACATTTCATCTTTTTTTGTACTCTTTGATTCATTATCATATGCTTTTATTGATTTTGCAATTTGTTTAGCATTAACATCTTTATCATTTATGATACTAATTTGTTGACTTGGAGCAGTTTCCATTGATTTTTTAACTTCATTATTAACACCCGAATCTTTGAATTTTATGCATCTTTCATCTTCGTACAGTGGACTGACATTTTTCTTTTTCTTAAATTCGATTTCTGAATTTACCAGAACAGAGTTCTTTAATTCATTTTTCAAAACTTCATTTCCAAACCCGACGTCTGTAATAATCTTGTCAGACTCTTTCAAGCCACACTTTTTAATTTTTTGGCGTCTCTTGGCTTCTTCTTTACTAAAATGCTTCATTAGTTTATGCAAATCATGTGAATTAGCTGCAAAGAGAAAAATATACATTTAACATTTTAGAAAATATCCTTCATAATTTGACTATAGATTATTTGGTCATTAGAATTCACAGTCGTATGTTTGGTACAGAGTGCTTAGAGGTGCTTTTTTTGATTATCACTATATCCGATTGGTAATCATCGCCTCATTCATTCGCAGAAATTTAGAATTAGATATTTTAAAAATTACTATTCGCAAATAATGGTACTAAAAATAAGCACCTGTAGGCATGCTGTTCAGAGGATAGACAAATAAGATTACGGTAAAAAGGAAATAAACAATAAATCGGATAATTAAAAAAATATTTCAAATACGTTAGCGCAAGAAACAATTTTCTTCGTGTGTTGCAAAATTGTTGAATCAGTTAAAAAAATAATTACAATCGCAATTCATGTAAAGATCAAGCATGGAACGATTTTTAATAGCAAGAGAAATGCTGAAACAAAGTGTAAACGTTGGTATTAATAACTTAAATAGAAAAAAAAACTGTAAATTGATCATAGTAATGTACTTAAATAAATGAAGAACAAGTAAAAAAAAAAAAAAAAACTTCTGGAAAAAATCTGGAACTATGAACAGCAAAAAATGTATAACAATGAAAATACTTTTTTAATTAGGAAAAATCTGGTTAGGATATTTTGTAAAAAAGGAAAAAATACAGAGTAAAAAAGAATTTCAATAATACAGCCAAAAAGTTAAAAAAAGCTAAATAATAGTTAAATTAGTCAATATAAACTAGGAGTCTCAATCCCCTACTCGTAACGTTCGCCAACCCCCATGAATTAAAAAGCAATTCACATTAAGACCGCTACGCCGTCCCAGTTCGCTTCGTTCGCTCGGCTCTTTTTATGTTTGCAGCAATTCTAGCCAATTAAGTACTGCTATAAATCCACCATAAACCACCATAAAATTGACAATTTTTTAATGTAAACAAAATAACTGAAAATTTCATTTAAAACACAGTTAAAAATGCATTTAGTTGTTGTTACCAATGGGCATAAATCATTTAAATAATATGAAAAAAAGATCTTGAAAACACAATTAGTTTAAAACTCATTGCACCTATAATATTGTACTGCCCGGCTTATATTAATTAAAATAACACTACGTAATAGGAAGATAGTTTACATCATCAATCATTTTTTAAATTACGTAAAACTGTTCTAATTGATGATTATGGATATTTGCAAAATAAATTATTTTTTACTCCAATAATTTGCATTTACAGCAATAGATGGCAGCAGGTTCAATCTAGACAGTTGATATTTTTATTCTCTCCGATTTCAGTGAAATTCATAAATAAATTCTAAATAAGAGTTGAGAATTCATTTGAAATTAACGATATAACTCATAATTAAAATGAGGGATCATCTCAAACGCTTTGGATTACGCAAATGTTATTTTATTTTTAATAATTGCTAGTTTGAGTTTCACTGTTCTTTCGCTGGCCATATTGGAGATTCTGGAAACTACGGTTGTTGCCAAACGTTAATCTAGAAATTCAGCCCTTTTTCCATGCCACGTAAGAGAAATATATATATATATATAGATACTGATTTCAGAATTTTATTTTTTACAAATGAAATATATCATATTATTATGCTTCGATAAGGAGTTTTATGAAATAATTTGGTGATCGATTAAAATAACCTTTATAGCGATGTTAGAAAAAATATGTGAATGAATTAGAAATTCACAGTAATGAGCAATAGTATATATAAAACATAAGGCTAAACAAATAAAATAATTAACTTCAAATCTTTCATGACTCAGTAATTAAAAATTTATAACGATTTAGGCTTTTATTTTTTAACTGAAAAAATTCATAAAATTTTAAAAAAGTAAGTTAACAACAGCTTTTTAAATAAAAAAACCTAAGACTAAACTTTTAAACGTCAACTGCATCTTCGAAGTTCGTGGAAATTCGTTCGCCTTATAAAAACGATAGGTAACACTCTTGAACTTTATTGTTACTATATAATATTTCATAAACTGAAATACAAATGCATACAGTCTAAGGCAGAAATTTCTCAGAATAACACTCACAATATTTCTTACTCAGGTTACACATTTCAGGTTACGTGAAAAATATCTAAATGGTACACGACGAGTCTATTCGATATTCAACGCGATAGAACTAAGTGATTTTGTTAAAATTAGCAACGGAACTAAATCAGTTAGTTTAGACTAGATTAATTTTAACACAATTATTCTAATTGGTAAATAAATCATATATCACACCAGATGATATGATCAATAATGTTAGCTGGGGGAATTAGGTCCTTTAGATTTATCCGGGATGACTCAGTTGGCGCAGCATTGGCTGCTTCAGCCAAGAGGTTCAAATCCTGGTCCGGACATTTTTCACCAAGCTCGAAAAATTATAACAGTTAGTTTAAATTTTTAAATTCTTCGCTGCTTTAAAAAGAAAATCTGAATAGCTAGCGATTGAAGATCATGTACGATTCTACTCAACAAACTAGCTCCAAACATCCTGTATACATGCAAGAAAATAACAGATGCACCCATCACATTAAAAAATGTGATAACAATAGAATTTGCATTAAATAAAAAAAACTAAAAAAAGAAGAAGGAGAAAGAAAGAAACTTATATTTATTTGTATACATTCGTTTTATTCTCTGTTTTCATTTTTTCATTCTGGAATCATTTAGGAAAACAAAACAGAGGTAAGCTAGACACAACTGATTCTTTAAGGTGTAAGCGATACATGAAAGTTTGAGAACCGCCAATGTAAAAAAAAAAAAAAAAAAAAAAAAAAAAAAAAAAAATCTGAAACACTTACTGTCGTTATTCCATATGTTGTTCAATGTCCAGAACTTGGACCCTCCAAATAATTTTGACTGAAGAAGCTCTTCGGATGCAGGTCGTTGAGCCGGATTCAGATCAAGACAGGACACGATAACGTTTATTATGTCATCGATCATATCATAACTGTGTGGAAATAACGGAAATGCTGACTGCATACGAAACGTAAAATTATTAATCTAAGGAAGAGAAAAGAAATTTGATTAGAGCGGTAAAACTGAAATCTCTAACCTGTTATTATTAATAATGACCAGACATAAAGGCCGGTAATTATTAATAATAACCGCGGTCATTATTAATCTTACTTCAGTTATTATTGGTAATGACTGGATTAATCATATTGACCGTAAATATGAAATGGAAAAGAATTTCTCATCTATATATATATATACAGGGTGATTTTTTTTAAAGTTGTGAAAGTAAAACCCTATAACGAAAGAACCACTGATCCAAATTACCGGAAATTTCACATATATCAAAAACATACAGAATGCAGTAAGTGGAAAAGGAACTGCAAACACCTGCAGAAACAGAACGAAATAAAAATATGGATTAAAACATTCGTACAGAACTGCGCAACTAACGCATACAATTTTCAGTGTGCTGTCCAATGTTTTCAGCCTGTTGGAAACGTGAAACCGCATGTTCCACAACAGAGTGAACAGTATCCACTGTGCGTGTGTCTTGCACAAGCTCCTCTCCCGACTTTACTGCATATACAGAGCCATCTGTCGGTGATATTTGAAGTTATTTTAACCATGCCTAAAAAATCCCCATTGCTTTGGGGGCATACTGGTGAAATTTCCGGTAATTTGGATCAGTGGTTCTTTCGTTATAGGGTTTTACTTTCACAACTTAAAAAAAATCACCCTGTATATATATATATATATATGAGAAATTCTTTTCCATTTCATATTTACACCACGTATTTACACTAGCTATTGATTTCATATGTACACTAGGTATTTTCCGGTATAATAAAACGGAATCCGCATCATCATGAATAAATTTATTGACATTTCACAATCAGATTCCACTAATATACAGTAGGGTGGAGCGAAAAAAATTAATTTTTTTTTACAAAAAACGGGTAGGTGCCAAAAGTTGCCTTTATACTAGTACATCAAATATCTGAAATTTTACCGCTGAAAAAAAATGCCTTGAGTCTGTATATTATACAGTTTAGAAATTCATAATTGGGCTGTGCTACGCCATAGAAGAAAAATGAAGATGGTATTAAATTAGAAGTACACCAATTCGAAGATATTCTCCTCCTAGTGACGGATTTTATTTAGAAAGTCAAAAACGTGAAAAATTCTGAGCTCCGAATTTCTGTAATACGTTTTATACCCGGTGAGGCGTAGGTATCTTTCGCCAATGCAGAGGTGATTTAACCAATGAGCGGGATTCAATGCTGTGGGACTCTTTATTATACTTGGCGTGATTTTGAAGTGAAATAGACGCGGTAGTTGCAATGAATCATGAGATATCGAATGATCATTTTAAAATAAATAAAAATGATATTAAGAGCGTTCTAAAGAAATAAAAACTCAATGTCTCTAAAGAAGGAATAATTTAGGGGCTTTTACAAAGAAGTGTCGCTTTTAACAGATTAAGGTTTCTAGAATAAGAATTAAAAGAATATGTTGATTAAAGATATGGAATTAAAATATAATTTATATTTAAGATATTGTTAAAAGACAGAGGAAAAAAAGCAGAGTTGTAAGAATTTGGAATACATTAATTAAGGTAAAATTGCTATTTTTTGTTATTATTACACACACACACGCACACACACACACACACACACACACACACACACATATATATATATATATATATATATGTGTGTGTGTGTGTATAGATAGAGAGATAAATATATAAATAGATAGGTAGTGCGTGTAAATGTTTACGACATATAACGTTTGTTAATGCATATATGTTTTTTTTTATTAAATTTATATAAAGAACTTTTTTACACATTAAAATACTTGTATGTTGTATGTACATTTTTTTTAAAAGTTACTTTAAAATAAAAATAAATAACATACTTAACTGTCTGAAAAATTATAACATTCTGGTACATTCATATGCGAAATCTGTAAATCAAACATAGAGTACATTCTGGTTAGTTTGAAGACCGGTTAATTCTAGTACGATTTCTCCCTACGAAGGGGGGTTGCCTCAATTATCAGATGTAAATTCATAAGCAGATCTTGTCAAATGTGGTCGCCAGGTCGCCACTGGCGACTAAGTTTTTTTTATCTGGCGACCAAGTTATTTAATCTGGCGAGTTTATTTCCTTTTTTAGGTGCAAAACATTGCCTAAGAAATTATCACAGACGGCATTTGTTCCCTCTGCCACTCCTATTCGCACTTTTAATGGAAGAACCAAGTATACAAGGTATTTTCCATCTCATGCACAGAAAACGCCATTGATTTCCGGGACAACATTGATTATTTATTTGTAAAATTTTGATAAGTTTTATTATAAAACTTAGCTAATATTAAATTTTCAAATTATGTACTATTCTAAATTATGTAACAAATAAATGAAATTCTGAATTAATTCATAAAAAAACTTTTGTGATTTCTCAGAATCAATGACGGAGGGTGGGAGGAGATTAAATATTTTCTTTAATGCCGACTAGAATTTTTTGCTGAGTACCAGATTTTATCAAATTTGTTAAGCAATGTTTCTAAGCATTAGTTTATTCTGTATTTTACGTTTTCTCCCAATAAAACGGTGTTGCAAATAATCGGAATCTAGATTTATGCATGAGACACATTATTGCTTAATTATTTTAGTCCGAATCTAGACGTTTAGAAATAATTATTAACGTAAAAGGTTTGTTATTTTTTTTTACTTACTTGCAGTAATCCAAAAAGACACGGATATATAATCTTGTTCCAATAGTCCTCTTTAAAAAATCCGGTAAAATCCTGTTTTGATACTCCTTTAAAATAACTCATCCCAGTAAACATATCTAAAGCCAGTAAACCAAGCGTGTAAATATCATATTTGCTGCCATCCACTGCAACATGCCGCATTGAGTTGATGCTAGTTTCTGGCGGCCTGAATATCATAGGAGAACCATATCTGAAAGAAAATAAAATAAATAAGTTAACTACTATATTTAATTGATACCGCGTGCGCCATAAGTTCTTTAAAACTTTAAAAATTCAATAAAAATAAACAAATGAAGCTAAAAAATTTCGGTTTGCACAAATGGGATTAGATTTTTTTTAAAAATAAGAACAAAAATATTGGTTCATAAATTACCGATAGATGGCGCTGAAAGCATAATATGTTTCAGATTTATTGAAATGAGACTGTGAATAATACCCTTCAACGCATACAGATTCAACGTTCGGTGCGAGAGATATGCTATCGTTACCAGATCAAGCGCTGTTAGTTAAACTCTTTCACAAGGACAGGGAATAGGCAACTGGCGCATCGCGAAAATTCCGCTCGGCAAAATGATTGAAGACGGGAAAAGATCCTATTTCATTGCGCTGGGATACTGAAGCTTGTCAAACGCTCCGCAGAAATGGGTTGTTTAATATAAGCCTAATTTACTTTCATCTATTTCATATTAGCCATGCTAGCATCTATCGGTATTTTTTTGTAACCACAACTTTTTTAATTATTATAAAGAGATTCGATCTCCCTTTAATCTCAATTCTGCAAACCGCAATTTGGTTTAGCATCATTTATTTTTTTTAATAAATTTTTAAAGTTTTAATGAACCTATGGCACATCCGGTATTATTAAACACCACGTATTGTTTTATGCTAAAATATCCTCATTATTATAAAGTTATAAACACAAATTCGGATATGGAGTATATTACTTCGACTTTTGAATAAATAAGTGGATTGAGACACTTGTTTGCTGTACAAAAAGTGTTTGTCCAATCGCTTAATATAACCAGGGCTTGATTACTGAAAATGCACATGAATTTCTAAACTAAAATTTAAGAGAATCCCCAAAATGACTGAAAAGTAGCTTTTAGTTTCCATTAATATTGTTGTACGTTGCTTTTTTAAAAATATTTTAAGTACGTTTCTCTAATGTAGTAGAAATCGACAAATATTACAAACAAGAAACAATTCTGTTATCTGGATATATTGAATAGGTTGTTAACCATATAGCAGTCTGCTGGGCTTGTTAGAAACCGATCACGTAATTGAACAAAAACAATTAAACATACAAAAACAAAACAATTATATATAACGCAAAAATATTCAGTCGCATTTTTATGCAGTAAACTTAAAAGAAACAGTTCAGAGAATGAAAAGTGTCCTTGAAGTGTGCTCTTTTAAGTCAGCCCGAAAATAATATTTGCACCTTTGATGAATTTCCATGGATGCAGAGTTTAGAAAACCCTACTCGAAGAAAAGGAGACCCGATTCGATAATGTGCGTCTTTTAATTTCAGAGTTTTTTTCAGATCCTGATTTTAACATATTACATTCATGGTAGTATCACATATTAAATTCATGTGTTTATAATTTGGAAATACAAACTCGAATAAAAAGGGATACGAATCGATAAAGCACTGTTAAAAATTTGCAGCAAATTGTCCAGTCATTTCACCATTTTTGTAGAAAACTGTTACATAACCGTAATTTAATTATATTTTGATCACAAAATAAGCAATAATATGATCAGAATAGATATAAATTACGGTTATGTAACCGTTTTCTTAAAAAACGGTCAAATGACTAGACAGTTTGCTGCAAAATTTTAACAGTAAGTTCTTCTTTTAAATCCAGAGTTTAATCGGGCCGAGGATATAATACAGGGTGTTTTTAAATGAATATCAGAGTTTTAACGCTTTGTAGTATCTATTATATAAAACTTAAAATTAAACTTAATACATAAAATGAAACAGCAACTCAAACAGTTTGTTTGTACCAGTGCATGCGCATGCGCCCGCAATGCTTCTTCCTTCTTCCGTTAGAAAGCACAAGTAGCAAAAATGGCGACTAGTGAACAGAAAGCATTTTGAGTTCTGCAGTTTGCAAAGACTGAATCTGTAGTTACTGTGCAACGTAAGTTCCAGATAAAGTTCAGATGAAACAGGATTGAGACTCCTTTTGCAACATTTTTCTCACAAACACTAATTAATGTTTCGGAAGAACTGAGCTATGGACTTGATGTGTGCCGAGTGACGAAAGGTGTTCACAATGAACACTTGTAAGCTTGTAGGTAAAACTGTTTGAGTTTCTCTTTCACTTTATGTATTAACTAGCAGCCTACGCCCGCTGCGCTGGTCGGTTTCTCCAAAAAAAACCTTGAATCAAACGAAATATATCGGTGAAAACGGATACTTATTTCACTAAGTTATGTTTTTTCAATACGGTTTATTATTACGTTTACAATTTATTACCTACCGTTTTCCATTGATTTATATGTTTTATAGCTACATTTTTTAATAACGGAAATAAACCTATTTTATTCACAACTAAATAGAAATAGCGCATCTAGTGTATTTGTCGAGAATTAAATAAAAATCATGCACTCGTGACATCATAATTCACTTTTATATTTTAACAGAATAATACGGTTACTATAATTTGTGACTCGTGCTGACATATTGCTGTTATTATTATTTTTTTACGCGTGAAGTTTTCGCTATGGTAATGCATTGTGAAATTTGGTAATTTATGAAATTCAATATTTGAAAAATGGCATAATCAGTGAATTTGAAATTTATATCAAGAAAAATACAATTTTTTACCTTTCTAACACAGTTTGTCTAACAATTTTCTGACAAATACTTTTCGAGCAATTAATTTTTTCAGTAACTTCAAATGTTTCATTTTCTGAGATTAATCTGTGGCAACGATCCCAGTCGTCAGCAACACATACCTTTTTATTAAAGAGCATTATAATTTTACGTTTTATGTAATAAATACTACCAAGTGTTAAAACCCCGATATTCATTTAGAAACACTCAGACACTTAGACAATATTTTGCTCAAAAGTTCCTTTAACTTAAGAAAAATATCGTAGAGTAAGATCCTGTATTTCTTTTCTACAGACGTCAATACATACTAGATATTTCCAAGGGCAGAAAACGTGAATTTCATAAAACACCTGGTGATTCGAAATAGGGGTCTCGCGGATTATCTCTGAGATGGCTGATGATAGAAAAACATACTTCGAATTTCAAAAGAATACAAGTTAAATACAAATTTTAGATATGACATTTATTTACAGTGGGTGCTTGCACTAAAAATGTAAAAATGCGTTTTTGTTGCCAGAAAATACAGAAGTTTCATAAAGTATCAGACATTATTGTTCGGTCAGTCTTAGTCGTAATCAATGGGATTCTTTTTAATGTACTTTGAAATAGTAATTTTGTTTTCTAAATATGATTTATAGGAAATGGGTCTTTATTAATTTTATTAAATATGTACACAGCCCCTTATAAAATTAATGTAATAATTAATTAACTTAATGTCTCACTTCATTTCTATACTTTTTGTAAATTGGAATTATATTTCCATCATCAGTGGTTTAAGACGGTAAGCGACGAGACAACTATTTTGAATATTCTGTTATATATACATTTTACCGTTTTATTGTTGCAAGCAAATTTTTCGGTGGACGCGAATGGACAACCGAAGCCCTGTTGATGAACCCTACTTGCCTCAATTTTTATTATACGATATTTATGCAAAATTTCATGTCAATTTATGCATAAAGGGTTTAAATTAATAATATAGTTGTGTAGTGAAGAATCTGAAGACACCTCATCTCGATTATTAACCCTGAAGAGCGAGCTAGTGATAAGAGATTTTAGAATTGGAGAAAATATTAAAAGAAAAATAGGCAGGGGTGTCAAACTGTAGGCCGCCAGATACCACTAATTTTTAAAAGAAGTAGTCGACTTCGATTAGTAAATGATTTTGTGAAAGATTTTGCAAAATATTTAATTTAAGTATCTAAGTTATGAGGCAAATAATATTCAAGGAGTTAGTTTCGAAAAGAAATTCTCTTGAGATATGAGAATTTCGAAAAAAAGTGAAAATGCTTTTACTTTTTAATAGATAAAGTTAAAAGAGAAAAACATTCAAGTTTAACAATGACTTATTTGATTATTTTTCACACTTTATGATAATTTAAAATGTTAGATGCATAATTTTATAATTAAGTTTAATTAATAATTTAAGTTGTTATGCATAATTTTTTAAAATTCTTATTATTATAGCTGTGTGGTCAAGAATCTGAAAAATCTACCCAAAAATCACTTACCCTGTTACAAAATCATCAGTCTGCGTCAAAAAAGTAAAGTCACATATAAGAGCTCTATTTTGAGCCGATATCAATACATTGTTGTACTTCAGGTCCAAGTGATAACAGTTATTTTTATGTAGATATGAAAATCCGCTTATTACATCTTTAAGCCAAAACGTGACAGTGTCTACGGCCATAATATTATTCAGGAAATTTTGATTTGAAAGGAGGTGGTGCAATGTGTACGGTTGTGCTGGCGTGGTAAAGACGTACGTACGAGCTGATTCAACTGACTGTACAGACAGGAGTTTAAGAATATTATCATTGTGAAGACCTGGCCAAATCTTCTGTTCTCCATCAGAAACTTCTTCTTTCAATACTATTTTCATAGCGAAACTTAATTTTTCTGTTTGATTTTCAAGTTCTACTACAGTTCCGTAACCTCCAGTGCCTAATGATCTAATAAAAGTATAACCAGAATTTTGGAGATGTTGAATAGTTTTTTCTATGGCTGAATTTTTGTACATTTGTTTACTGATAACGCCCTTTCTATATCTCACATGTAGATCATCCATTTTCTTATTTAAAAGAAGTTCTTTTAAAAGTTTTAGTCGCTTTTTAATAAAATTTGCTAAATCGCATAAATCACAATTCGCTTTTTTATCAAAAGTGATTATCTTAAGATTTAATTGTTCGAAAAAAATGTATATTACATTGTTGAACAAAGAAAAAATTTATTTCAATTCTTGCAAATGCATTGTACGCATTGCATTGTTGCAAATGCATATTATGGAGTTTTCATTGTTGTATTTTAAACCGTTATTAAATCGGCGATTGTTGTGCACTGTTGTCATCAGATTAATAGTGCTGAATTGATATTAAAAAGCCGAAAGGTATGCAACAGCAACCCTTACGTCACAATAATACTGACAACAACGTTGTTACAATTGTATAAGAATAATGGTGCTATCACACGTAATCTCATATCATAGTTAATATCAAATATTTCATCCGAAACACGTTTTTCAAGAGGAAAACGCTCGAAATCGTCCCGTTTGATAGATTGCCTCTCGTAATTTCTTGAAGATCTAACATACAGTAGTTTGTATCCTCTACGATATGTATCAGCTCGAAATACACCAAACAGAGCTCTCTAAAATTCCAAGATGGCCACCGTCAGTAAGTCAAGATCTTATGTTTAGCGTGGTCGCAAATATTGAAACCAAAAATACAGAAAAATTAAGAAAAAAGCAAATCTTTAGTTACACGGGGACCAATTATACACGAAAAGAAACTTAAAAAATGTGCAGTTATTTTGAAATTAAAGAATTACATATGCTTCGATTGTCTCTTCGGAGTTCGTTATTGACATTCCCGATAAGAACTTTATTTACTAATTTAAAGTTATTTATTGCGATTATTTTATTTTAATTCCTTATATTATTTGCTATATGTTATAATTGTACTGTCGTAGTCAATTATTTACTTCTCAAACTGTAGTAGTTTAACTACTTACTGCAGCTACATTTGGCGTTATTTCGAACTTCTTGCCAAATTATGTCGCCAAAGATGAAAATTCAAGCAAACACGCATCAAGGTATTTTATTGCAATACAAATTATTGCCTCCTTTTAGCATGCAGCGTTCAGAATCTAAATTCTGTAGTCGAGGGGGGGGGGTGACAGAAAATTTTCTTATACTTTTAGAAAAATAAAATTTAATAAATGAAAATTTAATCTAGCAGCTATTTATAGTTAATTATATTTTACCTTTTAATAATTTTCTTTTAAAACAATCTTGAAATTCTTTTTTTAAATATATACAACTATTATACAGACATACATATTTATTCGTAAGTCGGTGGAATAGTAAAAATGTAATCACAGTTGTTCGGTCATCCAAGGCTGTCTGTTAGATGGTTGGCGACTTTCTCTCCAACATGGTTTATTAGTGAGAAATTGAAGGTTTAGAATCAGCTGGAGTGACTCAGTGGTTATAGCAATAACCCGGAACGCTGTGGACCCAGGTTCGATTCCCGGCTCTGGCTAATTTTTCACTTCATGTTGGATTATTGTATTTAATGTATGTGGGTGAGCATGTCCTTTTCAGTCTATTTTTCGTTTTTAATTATTGAATTTCAACCACCCTACAATTTTGTCTTCCCCATCCTAGCGGTGTATAAATTATAAACCTTTATATGTTTTTCAATTTGTTAAGCAAATTGTGCCTTTATTTTACTTTGTATTAATAATAAATAATGCATGTAACCCCCCCCCCCCCTCCTCCAGTTAAAATATTTTGCTACCCTTCAAAAAAAAATTATATATTTTTGAAAACAAAAATTAATTGTAACGTAAAACTTTCCTAACAGAAATAAATTTATATACGTAACTTCATCCTTCCCTCTCAGCAAAATTTATGTACAGCATTATTATTAGACGTTATTACTAATCTATTGTTACTTGTGACATTTTTATACAGTGATTTGCGGTAGAGTTAGTAGAGGGTATAACTCCCCCCCCCCCCAAGACTGTACACAATATATATAAAAATAAGTATTGTGTTTTGGAAACAAAAAGTATCAAAAACTCATTTAAACTTTCGAAAAATGATTAAAATCATCAAAACCAAGGAAGAAAAAACTGCAAAAGAGTGGGAACTATATCTAAATTCTATTACGTATTTCCTTTTTATAATACATTCAATATGTAACATGAATTACATTTAAAATATGTAAAATATATTAACTAAAAATGTCATAATAGTGATTTTGGCAAAATAACTAAAACTTAATTTAAAATCTTTCTTTGCGTTACAGATTTCGGCTTAGCGATAAAGTGCGGTTCCAATATATGTGACAAAAAATTAGTTTTAATATACTATTTTTTTCAAAATCACTTAATACTAATAGTTGAGAATTCTTAATATTTACAGGTAATGAAAGACGTAAAGTGAAGATATGGACTCTCTATCATTTAGAATTTTAATGTTATATTAGCGAGAGTATTGTTTTTATAAATCTTGGAATTTTAAGTAAAATGATCACAATATTATATATAGAGAGCAGACACGAAAAGAAACTGCAATATATAAAATGTTAGTACGCAATAATGCTTCCTGTGCATCAATCGAACTCTACACTAAACATTAAAACACCTGCTGCAATTACTCGCCAAATGTTACGCCCTCTCCTTTCATTAGCAGATAACTTTCAGTAGGGAAAATAACCCTAGTTGCAGCGTGAAAGTGTAAAGCGAGGGGCAGTAGCATATACTTCATATCGTATGGTCGTCCGTGTGATAACAGCTTTATAAAAATGAAGTAAATTATTAGTCAAAACATACTCTCTTATGCCAGTTGAACAATTATCCCATTGAGGGACTTTTGCGTATCTGCATGCATGTTGATATATATTTACACACACACATACACATGCTCACACATGCATGTATACACTGATGTGCCTTTTGTGCCTAAAAGAAGGTGAACTTTTTCCTAACTGACCCCTTTTTTAGAATACTAACTGTATTATAGCAGTTTGGCAAATCCTTAAGTTTCATTCATTAAAAAATATATATTCGCGCGATTTATTGCTCATGCATGGCGAGGTCAACTTCTTAATTAGGACCTAACTAGGAATTGACTTTATTTATTATTTTTATATTACTTGTTTTATTGACAGAATCTTTAACAATCTTGGCTTTGATATGAAATACTATTGAAACTTTGGTGTACTTGTATTTGGAAATTATTGCATTAATACTAGTGAAAGATGTTTCTCCATTTAATTCCCAATATTTATGAAATATTTCTATTTTAGTGCAAATATTTTCAATGTAAAGTCAATATTTCTGTTATAGTGAAGCGCTCATATTCCTGAGTTTTAGTGTGTTTTCTAAAGTTGTGTAATATTATTTACTTTACCGGGTATTGAATCAAGTATGACATTTTGAACGCTTATATATATAAAAAAAAACATGCAAAATATATTTGTCAGTTAAAATGATGTAAAATACACTGATTTTTAAAATTAAAAAAATATTTGAAAGAGTACTTATAAGACTTTAAATGGATAATACAATACATTCCAGTTAATAATACTTGTTGTTTGTTAAGGAGTTGCAAGTACAATTCTAATAAACAAATGGAATGAAATGGAATTGAATTGTACGTTTGAGAAAACAAAATTCATCCATAAGTATTAAAGTTAAGACAATAATAATCGGTCACGCGCACAAAGGGTCCGTACAGTAGATTCATTAATTATTAATTGTAATATTACAAAAAATCGTTGCTAAAAGAATAATAAGACTTTGGAAATAACTTTGAATTATTCTATGATATATTTTTCAATAACGCTTTCAGTAACTGAATTCAGTTGGAATGAAAAACGTTCACTATTTTCCCGATGATTCGCCTTATCTAAAAGAAAGACCTTACACAAAGTTTAAACTTGGCATTATGCTGAGCGCGCATGGAAAAGAGGTCGCAAAGTTGCAACGCCGCCTTTGTCTGTGCCGTGTTTTTAAAGATAGGTTTCTAGTTAATATCTCTGCTAATTACCGATACATTTTCTCGAAAATTATTATCAATAAAACTTGGATGATTCCATGTCGATAGGTAACTCGAGCGCCCTTCATCTTTCACGCTGAGCGCCTGCAAAGGAAAGTTTGTGTGTGACGACTAAATGTGGTTTTCTCAAAAACTTTATGACCTAGGGTAATCGCTATACTGAATGCAAAATTTTACCTGCAAGGCTCAAATAAACTCCTACTATTCCTAATTTTTTCTAATTTTAGTTTCAGTACTTTCAAAAGACACTCCACACGATATAAAAAAAAATCTTTCAAGTAACTTAATTAGCCCCCCTAATTTTTTTTCTAAAATTACTTGTGAGTGGCTAATAATCTATAATTATATGGGTTAATAGTTTTTATAACTCTGCCAAGTTTGAACTTTCAACGTTTCACAGTTTTCAAGAAAAGCAGCTGTGATAGACGGATTGACAGACACAAGAGTGATCTTATAATGATTCCGTTTTCACATTTTAAGTAAACACCTAAAACTATGTAATACTCATCACTGATAGAAACATAAAAATATGCTCGCAATAATCGGATAAATCCTGTAATTATTAATACTAGCAGGTTATTATAAATAATTACCAGATTTATTATATTGACCGTAACACACACAAACTCATATATATATATATTATTTAGTTGTTTATTTGTTCATTTTGTTAAAAGGAGTATTTGATTTTTTCACTTTCTTTTTTGCCGTCAGCCCAAGATTTTTTTTTTTCATTTGCTGATTTGTGTATCTTTTGAAAATTTTAATCACGAATTTTTTCCTTCACGCATTAATCCAATCAAATTTCAATATGCACAAACTTACATAAGAGATTTTAGTGGGTTGGTTGAGAACACGGAATTTTATAGTTCGATATTTCAAACTCGAATCTCTCCATATTTCGCTCTAGAATAGTAAATAAGGTCGATGTTTCAGATCCTAACCAAAACTTTGTATGAGATGTTCAAAAAGTGACGTTATTTTAAGTAAGATACATAAAAACATTCCGCCAATGCCGAGATCTCACGCCTCCGCGCAAACACAACACTTCTGTATCTAGAAAAGAAAAGAAACATCCTGATCGTTCATTGTTAAAGCATTGTATTTTCCGGTAACTATTTTAATGAAGTTTCTCTGAATTATACTTGCTATTTCGAACTTCTGATTTCTATGTCGCACTTACAAAGGAAAAACAGCTATGAGCTATTCTATTTGAAACGGAAAAAAGAAAGTAAGAAGTTTTTTTTAAAGGAATTATATGGAAGATTTAATATTTAGAGTTAAGCCTTTATCCAGGGTTCGTACGGATCAGGAAATTTTCCAGGAGTCTTACCAGTATTTTTTTTATAGAAAAAGGAATCTAGGTAAACGCCAGAAACTTCGCCTTCTTTTAAGTAGATATTTTCTGTAAGAAAATACTTTTACCGAAGAATTTCCTGATCACAAAATTCATGGAGGCGTACGATTCCAGTTTATCCTTTTAAATCTAAATTCGTATACTGGTTGTTTCAAAATTTCAGTACAAAAGTAAAAGCCGATTAAAAAGAAAAAAATGTACTACTCGTCGAAGAGGCTTGTGTTTAGAAGATTAATATTCCCGTATTAATGGATTGCATCGCGTGAAAACCAGTAATTTAAAATATCGGCACTAGAGAGCAGGGGTGCTGCTTCATGTAGTAACACGGATGTTTAATATGCCTGTAACTTATATAATACAAAATCAGAATCATGCCAAAATCCCCCGTATGATTTCTGGGTGTCAGGCTATCTCAAATCATGTGTTTGTAGAAGAAACCCTCAATTTCTACCAGCATCGAAAAACGCCAAACAGCAGGAGGTAGCAGCCACTCCTGTTGTCGTGCTATTTTATGTTGTATCAAGCATAATATCGCAACGGTATTTAGTTCTAGAATGTGGTGGTAGTCACGTTAAGGGCATTCTCCTATAATGCATTTTGAAAAAATAGCTATTATTTCACATTTATCACCTTCTTTTGTTCTGTGTCCAGAAGCGCCCTGTACCACTAAGATTCTCAGTTCCCCCTCTCTCTCTCATTTTTTTAATTTTTGTACGATTAAAGAAAATAATAATAAGAGAATATTGTTTTACAAACAAAAAGTCTTTCTGACACTTATAACTTTATTGTTTCGGATTTTACTTCCACTCTGACATTTGAAACACCTTGTACTATTACGTGTTTGTTAGATGACAATAATGGAACAAAATTACAGAGCGACATTAAAATAATCGGTCACGTGCGAGTATAACCGCGACCTACGTTATACACGGCCGATGCATGACGTTTAAAACGTCACATGCAGTGGATCATTTTTATACGGCGATTGGTGCAAAACGGGGGGCGCGCCGTTTTGCACCAATCGCCGTATAAAAATGATCCACTGCATGTGACGTTTTAAACGTCATGCACCGGCTGTGTATAACGTAGGTCGCGGTATAACTCGCGTTCAAAGGGTTCCGTACATTAAATGTATTAATAACTATTTATTATTTAATAAACTTCTACTACCCCTAATTTTTTCTTATTTTTAGTTTCAATAGATTCGAAAATAGAAGAAGGGGGGCATATTCTTCCAGTATACTTCCGACGGACGAAATATAATTTCAGTCAACCATTATTCTTGTTCAAGGACACATTGAATCATGTTCAAAAATGTGTATAACCGGATTCGTACATGATTGTTTTTGAGCCGACACGTGTCGTGACACAATTTCTGATAAAATCTGGTTACTCGGTCGTATGTAAGATTCTATTCCGAACAAGACTTACAGTAAAAAGCATATACGCGACCCGGGTCAGATCGGGTTCACAAAAATCAGGTAACACGAGCACTAATCCAAATCTAATCTGTAGCCAAAAAAATCCACGAAGATCGATCCAAACATTCTGGATTAGATTCGGGTAAAATCTGGTCACCCAACCCGGTGCAGTGTCTTCACAAAAGTCACAAACCTCTAGCAAAAACAAATGTTGATCCGAACAATCCGGATCGAATTGAAGTAAACGCAAACTGGTCACGCTATGCGATGCAGATTCGTCTCAATTTTCACATTAAAGTCGCACGGTGACTTCACAAAGTAGTCACATTGTGAGGTTACAGAAAGGCTTGAAAACGGATATAAAGACTTCCCATTCAGGTCACAGTGACTTCACATCCACGTCACGTAACGTCACGTCGACGGTCTCAAAATCACAGTGTGATGTCATTGTGAAGACACCGTGACGTCACAATGCCTTACGGGAAAACAAAGTTTTTGTAAGTAATTTAATTAGTATCTGGGCTAATTACCGAAATTGTGTTTTGAAAATCATTATAAAATATCCTTGGATGATTCTGCGTCGATAGATACCTCGAGCGTCCGCTACTCTCCGCTCACCGCCGGAAAAGTAAAGTTTGTGTGTAACAGAAAAAAATCGTTTTTTTCACAAACTCTGTTACCTAGAAAAATCGCTATAGCTTTCCTGCAAGGTTTAAATAAACTCCTACTACCCCTTATTTTTTCATAATTTTAGTTTCAGTAGATTTGGAAATAGAGGAGGGGGGGGGGCATATTTTTGCATTGTATTTTGGACGATATCTCTGAAAATATAATACCTAAAATTAAAACAAATATATTTTTGAGTTAAATATTACGAAATATTTCTTACGCTACCCCACATGATGTACAAGAAGAAAACTTTTTTTTCAAGCAACTTAATTAGCCCTGAAAATTTTTCCTAAACATATTTGTGAATCGCTAATAATCTGGAAATATGTGGGTAAAAAGGCTTTATAACTTTCCCAAGTTTGAACTTTCCATGTCTCATAATTTGCGAGAAAAAGGTGACAGGAGGACGGACAGACACAGGAGTGATCTTATAATGGTTCCATTTTTACTTTTTAAGTACGGAAACCTAAAAATCGAATGAAAAATAAGGTGCAATAAGTACTCTTTTGAGCCGTTTTAAAGTATAGATCTTGAAATATTTATTATATTAATAGCTTTAAAGAAAGTTGATAATACACAAACATCACACAAATGTAATGTATGCCAGATTTTGCCAACGGAAGATTTTAATTGATATATTCTGCAATGCATATTAGATTTCTTTATCTAAATAAGAAAAGTGAAACCTTGATAAATGAGGTATTATTTGAAAAATTGAAAATAGGCATTGATAACATTTCAGTTATTTATAGACTTGGATATGCTAAACTTTGTATTCATTGTCACTCCGTAATTTTCAAATTTATTTTTATCTTTTACAAGCTCATGGATTCTCACTTTGAAACCTTAGAAAGAAAATATATTTTCTAACAATTTTTAACATAAATCTTTATTTAATTTCTTAATTAAATCTAATCGGTACAAATACTGAATGAAAATTATATTACATTCTAATCTTTTGTTGTATATTATCTTTACTTTCTTTTATAAATCTTGTAACTTCAATAGCTCAACCAATTACAAAGCTTTGCGTATATTTCGAACACAGTTATATGTATTTCATTAAATTTTAAGTGTACACAAGCTTAGTAAATTCTACTTTTTTTCAAGTTTTTTTCTTTTTAAATTAAAAAAGAACACATTACTTTATTTAATCTATTACATCTTCATATAGTCCATGAATTTGAGGGTCACTACTTACGAATAAGAATATTTGTTTTATTTAATGACGTAGATTATGCGATTAAATATCACTATGATTACTCTTAGTAAATAGTGGTACTCAAATGCAAAAACCTTACAAAACCTGTTATACTTTCATTTTTGTGGTTATCTGCGCTTTTCAATTTCGATTTCTGCATGTAAACAAGTCGTAATAACTTTTTTAACAACTTTAACGCACAAACATATTCTTAAATTCAGTTTTAAATTCACTCATTATGTTCAAAACTGAGTAGATTCACAACAATTATTTAATGAAAAAAGATGTACAGCAAGCCCTTAACAGCATTATATTTACTAGCATATGTTTCGTAACTTCAACATAAAATCCAGTTATTAAATTAGCTTGTACTTCCACTTGCAATCAGATGCTTCATAAGTCGTTTGGAAGTTCCTAGGTACTTGAATGTTCTAAATTCGAAATATTCATATACTGAATAAAGCATAATAACATTATTGTTTTGGACTCATTTGTAACATCTTAATTATATTAATAAAACACATTCATGAGTAAAATTTCTCCTGTCTTAATACTGATTTAATTAAGTAGTAGAAAATTAATGCAACATGCATTCTAATTAGAGTTATTTGTTGCGAGAAACGAATATATATGCCGCGTCATAAAATGTATTTTGGTGAAGATGAAACCAATTAAGTTTTGGTATATGTTTGAATTTTGTATTTTTGTTTGTTATCTCATTAATCTACATTAGTAATTTTTAAAAATAGCATTATTGTTTTTTTGAATGTGGCACAAAAGAGGTTAAGGGAAAAAAAGGACTGAAAATGCAGTAACAAGACATATAATATCTAAAACAATGTAATATCATCAATATAAATAATCCTTTTAAAATCATAATTGTAATCATAATTTTTTAAATCAGACTTAATAAAGTTGCTTCTTTATCACTAATAATTTATCACCTACTTTTTTTTTCAATGTAGAAGGTCTTCATGCTAAATACGGTCATTGGAGCTAGAAAATTGAAGAAAAGATTTCACTGTTACTCTAACTTAAATAAAATATTGAAATGTATGGGGAAGCCTAGAAAATCCATGAAAATAATAATAATAATAAAAATATCCGTGTAATAAGTAATTGTATTTCTTAACATGCAATCCATAATTAACTGCTTATCGTGTGAGTTAGACGTATTTTCATACGGCTGAAATTCACTGTTCATTTTTCAGTTTAACGTTTCTATAAGATTGACGCGGCCTAGCGATACACCTCTGATTATTGGTATTTATGTAGCATTTCATAAATAATATTTTTCTGACTATACTTTACTTTAAATTCGATGTTCTATCTAGATTAATAAAATTACAGAAAGCTCTTCTAAATTCCAAATAGTGACAGCGTATGCATTGAAAATACTAAGCGTGAGTATGGAGCTTTTTACACTGAGCAATGCCATTTGTTTGTCTAATGGTTAGAGCGTTGGGTAGTGTAGTAGTAAAGAAATGCCGGTTTCGAATCTCGATTCAGGCTTGATGGGAGAAGAGGCAAAGATGGTGCCATTTCCGAGCAATTTATGGCAAAATTCAACGGGAAGTCATGTACTCTAGGGTCAAACCTGGTGCTTAAAGAGTACTTATGACGGGTCTCATCACCAATAGCTTCCATCGAAAATGAAAACAACATAAAGAAGAATTTTAATAAACACCAGTGGACCCGTGCGAATATTTTGCACTGCAGTTTAATATTTTTTAATAATATCTAATATTTTTATATGCAGATTTAGATTTATAAAAAAAAATTAAGGATAAAATTATCTGCAAACAACAGTAGTCAAGCCAGAATATCATCAAATTTATTCCTAACAGTAAAATATCAATAGAAAAAGTCACGCGCGAGAGACAAAACAAATTGTATTTTAACTGCATTACATGATGACATCATGTTCTTCGGGAAAAACGTGGAAAAATAAATAAAAATAAAAAAATAAATTGAAATACACTTAAATTACAATTTAATCTATTATAGCAAATGTACATTTTATGCAACACGCGAATATCACTGCTTCGATCGATCCATAAATATATATATTTTTTCTAAACGGTTCAATTTCAGTTTTGGTTTTTAATCATAAATATAAAATAAACCCGTGAGAAAACGTCACATTTTATCTCTTTTGTACTATTTATTATTTTTTTATAATTATTGTTGAAGATCCTATATATGCGGTATTTTATTTTTGTGACAACACTAATGTGAGAAAAATTACATTTAAATTATCAGAACAATGCCAATTTAATTTTTAATTAACAGCAATTTATAATCACAAAACATGTTTTAACGAAATGTGAGTGTACTATGTCAGAAGCCTGTTCAAAATCTTTTCATATGGTATCTCATTGATCGTTCTGCGTTTTGTATTTTCTTAGAAAAAGGGATGTTGACAACAGAAATAATATATAGGATAATACGGCCAAAAAGTAATATTTTGGAAACTTTTGGAACTTCTTTGGAGCGAATCATTACAGAATTGGCGAGAATACAGGGAACTAAATATAACTTCAGAGGTGGTGCAATGAATGTCCTATCTTATTAGTTATTAACCAATTCATTTGCAGATCCTGAGGGAGGGTGAGGTAAAAATTGGAAAAATCCAGAAAAAGTCGATTTTCTACCAATGTGAAAATTGCAATATACTATGTATGTAATAAAGATAATGTTTTATTGACGTAACATACATAACTCATATTCTGAATAAACATCAATACCGTATATATTTTGTTAAATAACATTACATATGCTAATTAGGAATAACTATTCAGAAAATTCCTTTTAGGATACTCATTGTAGTCTGTATCTAGATATTTACCTCTACACTCCACACATCTACATCTACTTCTGCGCAAAATCGTACCAAACTTTATTCACAAATATATATAACAGTCAGAGAGACATTTTCTATTTTTTAAGTCTTTTTAAAAATATGTTTGGTCATATTTAAGATTAATTATAAGTGTAATTATAATCTTAAAGAACTGATTTGGTGTTGATACAGTTAAAGTTTGTTAGCAAAAGGTAATTACATTGAAAGACAGATTAAATTTGTAATCTTATGCCATCTCGATATTTCATCATACAATTACATCTAAATACTAATCAAATGATAATCACTCAGAAAAAGCATATAGCGTAGAATTGAATAGAATTCTATTTAAAAATATCAATTTTTATTTAAATATGATCTAAAATGCAAATATATTGGTTATTTCCACTTCAGTCCAAGTCTCATCTGTACTACATAGACTATCGGTAAGTAAATAACAAAAAAAATCAAGGTATATAATAAAAAGAAAATCCCTTATTTGTTATTTAATGCAGGCAAAATAATACATTTTATCATACCATTAACAGAAAATGAATCCTTCAATTTAAATTCCTATTTATTTCGATTTTATATAACATGATACTGTATCACATGTATTTTTATTTAGCTGATAATATGACTTAAAATTTGAGGTTTTTTCTCTTTTTCCACGCACTGCTTTCCAATTATTTATTTAATTTATTTTTTATGATTTATCCACTTTTATCATTCATTTATTTTCGCCTTTTGAAATTTCTACATTTTTCCCCCTTTAGCCTGTCTTTGTTTCTGCTGCGACAATCGAATTCAGATGTGAACACAATTAGTTAATCGAATTTACAGAAATTGGAAATTCTCTTTTTATTACTACAATGGTGCGGAAGGATGATCTACTATAGTTAAAGAGAGATAATATGAGAAGCTTGCTATTTTCTCTTTGATAATAAATAATACGTCCTCGAGGATTTCACATATTTTTTTATTCAAATATTTATATGCTTTAAGGGGGGGGGGAAGGGGGGCTCAGTATTTAAAATAAATTATAAAATTTATTACTGTTAAACTTTTAAAATGTAATTATTGTTATTATATAAATGTTGAGCCTAATGTAAAAACAAAATAACTATATTAAATAACAAAATATTTATATGCTTTAAGGGGGGTTCAGTATTTCAAAAAAAAAAAAATAAAATTTATTACTGTTAAACTTTCTAAATGTTATTTTTAATTATTATTAAATAAATGCTAAGTCTAATATCAAAACAAAATAACTATATAGGCGAACATGAAGTTCGAAGCTGCTGAGATCCGCTGATGATGATCTTAGAGGACTGAAGCAAAGTCTTTCACCTTTTCTATGCATTAAATTTTTGAAATTTACTGTTAAATTTTTTCCGGTATAAAAGTAAGCTGCACTGCAGACGCCCTTATGGAGCGCCCTGCGCGTCAGACGACCACCGAACCAGAGGGACTTATATCGCGCAGCAGGTTTATCTCCCTGCGGCGCTTTGGCCGGTCAGAGGACCGTCACCTACGGACCCTCCATCCTTTAACCCACGTATCGACGACGTAGGCCGTTGCGATACGCGGTGAAACCACAGGAAGTCAACGCGAGACGGGCCGGTGGCCCCCAACAGCTTCGGAGCTGGAAACCTACGTGGGAACCAGGCCCTAGGCCTTAAGTCGGGATGTTCCAACACGTACTTACTCTACCACAACTCGAGGGGTGTGAAAACCTACAGAGGTAGTCGCGGCTCCCTCTCGTAGTGGACCAAAAATTTTCCGGTATTGTATTCGGCTTTCAAAGAGTCTGGTCAAGTGCGTTGGGAAAGGGCGCAGGGACGTTGGACGGTCGCGAGCAGCCGCTCCGCGACTTAGGCGGATTCAATATGCAATATTAAAAATTCATTACAAAATTTTATTTACATCTTTCTCAAAAATAATAGCTTCAAAATATTTATTTTTAAATTGTTTGCTTAACCCATTAAGCACTAGCGTCACCATATTGTAACGGCATAGCTGCCAATCATTTTGCTGTTTAAGTACCAGTATTTTTTAACAGATATATTAGCTTTATTGGATGACAGAAATTTTGAAATAAAAAGGGCCCAAAGTTGCTATACTAAAAAATTGGTACGAAATGGAATTTTTTCATTTTAAAGAGAAAAATAATTCCGTCATTAATGGGTTAAGTCAGTGTTTGTTTGCAATAGTGGCTTAACTAAAAACTTTAGCTGGGAGCGTTCTCGCTAAACTATGATTAACTACTGATTGTGACATAATTAGTTTCTCGAGTAAATTTCAAGAAATTATTTACTATGTTTTACATAACACAAATATCGTATTTACTCATCTATAATGCGCACTCGTATATGCGCACTTTTTTTTTGTGATATACAAAAACGAATATATATATATATATTATTCAATATGCATCATGTTTTTTTAAATACAGAAAATCAAGGAGTTCGAAAATAAAAATTCTGTAAAAATCCTGATTCAACTTTTCTTTTTGGATCCTGCTATATTTACCATGAAATTAAGGTTTCAATAATGTGTTATTTTCTCTTAGTGGAAACTGTATTTAAAAAAAAAAAAGACCCATACCGGAAATTGATGATGCATATTTATTTGGTGGTAATCCACAAAATTAAGCACGTATAAAGTAATTTGTGCCATTTATTATAATTCTTAATTTTATCACAATATCTACGTGTTCTATTCAGTGACTTTATACAAAAACATGTATGATTTCACATGGCCGAAGGAAGTATTCCGTGTGTACTCCAGCACCCCAGTTTTTTGAACTAGAATTATGGAACAAAATGTTTGCAATATACAAGATTTTAAATATGGTAAACTCTGTTGTTTTGAATGTCGGTGTGCATTTTGAAAAAATACAGATAAATTTCAGATTCTTAGCGGCAGAGAAGAATGTTTTTATAAGCATGAAAAATGTTGTTAAATTAATAATACAGTCGGGTAACACTTAATCGGGTAACGGATAATTGCATACCCCGCTTATATGCATAGAATGCCGTGGAACGGAAATGATCCCCGTAAGGATAATGTTAAATATACTCGTTTAATCGCATAACAATCCCCGGTTAATCGCATAAAATATCTCCAATCTAGGCCTCTGAGCTTCTGAGGGTTTTCCTGCATTTTCAAAAAAATACTCATAAAACTAATGTTTTTTTTTTCGCGGTTTGTTTCTAAAATACACTTTTACATCTCTTTATCATACATATATCTTAAAATACAGTTCTATAAAAAATATTTTGCCTACAGCCGATTTAAGGTGGTTCTTAAATGACCTGCTCAACCATTTTCTGCGAACTTTTCCTACGAAATTTTCTGACACATTTTCTCATTTTTAAACGCAAAAGCATAAAATTGGCAGACTCTGGTTTCTGAGTAAGAGAACCTGCCAATTTCATGCGTTTCTGAACAAAAATTAATTTAAAAATGTGTCAGAAAGTGGCCTGTTTTCATTTGAGAACAGCTTTAAGTTGTTTTGGGGAAATGGAAAAATGCAGGCAAAATGCTTAGAGTGTTAGTAATCCGGATTTTAAGAACTCCTGTGATAACGATGAATGGAAATATTTTCTTTTGTAAAAATGTTTTGTTAGCGACTGAAGATGATGGGGGTGGTTTACTTCTTGGAAAATCCTGGAGTTGGGTGAAAATACAATGTGAACGGTCGAGAAAATAAAATAATAATAGAACGCCAGTGTTTCACTCCTCATTGTATACGATAACTGCGTTTCCCATTGTGGTCAGCAAGCTTTAAAATCACTTTGCACTGTCGTTGACTATGCCAGTTCAGAAATTTCTCTACTTTATGTTGGTGCAATGGAAGTAAAACGAAAAGATTTATCTATCTCTGATAAAATTAAAGTTTTGGATAAAATCAAATTAAAAACATACCAAACGGAAATAGCGAAAGAATTTGGAATTTCACAATCTCAAGTTTCTCGAATAAGTAAAAACTCTGAAAATATTCTTCAGGAATGGAGAAATAATGGCAATTTAAACCGAAAGCGAAAACGTAATTCGAACTATGAAAATGTGGATCGAGCAGTATTGCAATGGTTTCAGGAAAAAAGATCCAAAGGTGCATTAATTAATGGAGCAGTAATTATGGAAAAAGCGGATGAGTTATCCAAAAAATGCGAAAAAGGTGAAAACTTCAATGCTTCGAAAGGTTGGCTTTACAGATGGCAACAAAGAAATAATCTAAAATTTAAAAATTCCCATGGAGAATCTGCCTTAACTGATGATTTAGCCATTGACGAGTGGTATGACAACACATTAATTCCGATTTTGGAGAATTATAACTCGGATGATATCTTTAATTGCGATGAAACCGCATTGTACTATCGTGCAATGCCAGGAGGTACAATTGCAGAAAAGAAAGAAAAAAATTGTGGGTTTAAAAAAGCAAAAGATCGTATCACTCTACTTTTTTGCGTTAACCAAACAGGAACAACAAAATTGACTCCTTTGATGATTGGAAACAGCAAAAAACCGCGATGCTTAAAAAATGTCAAAAACTATCCCGTCAGTTATTCATCTTCCCAAAATGCCTGAATGACAGGAAATATTTTCAAAAGCTGGATTACTAAAGTCGACTCAGACATGGTGAAACAAAACAGGAAGATTGTTTTATTCATGGATAATGTATCCAGCCATAAAGTTAACGCTCGCCTTTCAAACGTGAGCATACAATTTCTTCCTGCTAATGCTACATGCAAAATTCAGCCTCTAGATCAAGGCATCATAAAATCGTTTAAAAGTAATTACAGGCGTCTAATCCTTAAATATGTTGTGCGTCTCTTAGATGAAGAGCAATCACTGCTACGTTTTTCTTCGATTTACAAAAATATATCTTTGCTTAATGCAATGCATTTCACTAAGCAAGCGTGGGGCAATGTTTCTTTAACAACAATTAAAAATTGCTTCAAAAAAGCAAAATTTTTTTAATCTAAAGAAAATTGTGATGATTGTGATTCAGATAATGAAACTGTGATTTATGATTTTAACAGCGATAGCGAATTTAATGATCATAGTGGTTTGCTGCAACTTACTGCTTCCGATTTTTCAGAATATGTAAAATGTGAAGAAAATGAGCAAACAGAAAATGAACCTAGTGATGAAGAAATCGTGGCAACCTCTCAAAACTGCGTAAGCACACACGATGATTGTGACGATGAAAGTGTAGAGCCTCCTCCATCTCTCTCTGATGTTAACAAATATCTGTGTGTTGTTCGAAGATATTTTGAAGCACATGGTGGTGATTACAATTTGATTTATTCTTTAGTAAACGAAGTAGAGAAATGCAGCGTCCGAACTATTAAAAAACAAACTTCTATAAAGGATTATTTTATAGGTAACGAATAAAGGATTAGTTGGCAAATAATGAAAAATAAAACGAATTTACACCGAAATTTATTTATTTTCAAAGGTATGATTTAAAAATTATTTCTTTGTTATTTTATTTTCATTTTCATTTCCCAATCAATCAGATAAATTATGATGAAAAATTGAACAATGTAACATATATAGTGTTATAATACATTATACTTTAGTGTATATATTACTATAAATAGTGTATAAAATATTGATTAAAATTATTAATACAATAATTAATTTTTAAATTATGTAAATTGTTATTGTCCATTATATTTATCATATCTGTGGTATATAATCAAATAATAACATATATTTATTACATTAATTGCTGTCCTCGCTTAAATGCATACAATTCAGTGGAACCAACTGTATGCAATTAAGCGGGGCCGACTGTAAGTGCACCACGATCACAGAAAGAAATCCGAAACTTTTCCTTTAGCTACAGTATAGCTATCTCTTTAGTTCATCTTTAAAAAAGTTATCAAAAGCTAAAGAACCATTTGATGAAAAGCAATTACTAACAAGGGGACCGCCAAACATGATGCGCACAGATTTTGGTGATTTTAAAGTATGTTGCATACCCCTAACTATTCAGGTCAAAGGTTTCCTTCAAATGGGCTTTAGTTTTCGAGAAAATTCGGGTTAAAGTTCAGCATACGTTTCAAATACCCATTAGTTCGCGATCTTGAACAAGGTTTCCGTGGTGCACAGCTAGCGTTCGCGATTTGAGTGCCAGAGGTGAGGGTTTTCTGTCCTCTCATGCGACTTTTTACCTTTTTAAAAATTTTTTGTATATTTGTCGCATTACAAGTTTTATGCAGAATTATGAATTCTGCTTCTTTGAACTTTTTGATATTTTCCTAATAAATTCCATTTACATTTTCAAATTTTTCGTAAAAATTTACATTTTTTCTTTTTTTTTCTTTTTTTTTGTGCAGTTTTGAAATTAATATTTCTATTGACGAAATTCCAAACTAATTTATGTCTAGATTTTGTTTATTTTTTTATTATTTACCCTTTATATTTTAATAACCGTTCTAAAATAATACTTTTTTAACTTTATGAAATTTTAAATGAAAATTTATATATTTTTAAAATTTACACAAATTATTTTTTATCTCAAATCTTCTAAAGGTATGTATGATTAGGTAATTCCACAACACATCTTGAAAGGAGTAATATAATAAGCAATAACGCTTATATCCAAGTTTCAGCCAGTTCTATATATATATATATATATATATATATATATATATCATGTTATTTAAATACATTTAACAGTAAAGTTCACATTCAGCATCATTTTTGATTTGTACAAATAAAAAATAATATATTACAATTATTTTCTTTTTCATTCTAAGAAGTCGATGGCAAACAGAAAAATTCAACTAGAAATGAAAAATCGTTTGTAAATTACAATACATATAAAAACATCTGAAAAAAAATTGTCTGCAATGACTTTTACGGTAATATCAGAATAAGTAAAATTTTCTTTTTATCCATTTCGTTTAGCTTCCGTTACAGACAATAACCACGTTTGAAATATTTTTTTTTCAAATTTAATGTATTTTTTAATATATTTATCATTATTTAAGAATTTAAAGAATATATAATATGCTAATTTATACATTCTTCCAATATTGTTAACAAAATTTACGTAAAGAATATATTTAAAGGCGATTTTTAATGGAATTTGTTTAGAATATTTTTGCGATATGTATCACACAATTAGTTCCATATTTAATAAACTAAAAACGTCGATGTCGGTGAAGATAAATATTTTAGTATTACAGCAGTTAACATATTTCAATATATTTAGAACAAATCAAATATTAAAAAGATATATTATTTTGTTAATTTTTTCTTAATCATCTAAATTTTTTTAAATAGAAAATGCAAATACAAAAAATGCATTATTTCATAAGTACGATAAATAAATAAGTAAATATACATAAATGTAAACAATAATAATTTTAAATAGACGAGATATCAACACATAAATTAATTTGGATTTTCGTCAACAGAAATATCAGAATAAAAATTGCGCAAAAACCGTAAATTTTCAAGAAAAATTCGAAAATGTAAATGGAATGTATTAGGAAAATATCAAAAAGATCAAAGATGAAGAATTCATAATTCTGCATAAAACTTATAACGCAACAAATATATACAATTTATTAAAAAAAAGTAAAAGTCAGACGAGAGGACAGAACCCTCATCTCCGGCTCTTAAATCGCGAGCGCTAGCTCTGCGCCACGGTAACCTTGTTCAAGATCGCGAACTAATGGGTATTTGAAATGCATGCTGAAATTTAACCCGAAATTTCTCGAAAACTAAAGCCGATTTGAAGGAAACCTTTGACCTAAATAGTCAGGGGTATGATCCCTACAACATACTTTAAAATCATCAAAATCTGTGCGCATCATGTTTGGCGGTCCCCTTGTAATTTTAGCTGCATTTTTATTATGTTTCACAATTGAATCAGGGTCTGTTTTATTTATTTATTTTTAATATAAACTCTTCTACGACTGCTTGTGCAACAAAACATTAAATACTATCAAAACAAGAGTTTTGTATATATATTGACATCTTCAATATATTGAATATATTGACATCTTCAACATTCAATGTCTGAAACTATCTGTTAGAAAAATTTAGCGAAAATTGTACCTAGCAGCTATATCACTATAATAAATAGAAAATGTGTGTATTAAATATTGATTCAATTTAAATCCAGTTATGGTTTAAAAACTTTGGTTAAATTTACAAAGTAATACCAATTGTGTTAAATATTGATTCAATATTAAATTATTAGAAACAAAATTGTGCGTATTTATTTAGTCTAAATTATTTCCCATTTTACAAAATACTGTGGAAATTTTACCAATATTTGGCAAACAATTAAACCAATATTGGATTGTAATACTTTTGCCTTTTGTAGTTTCAAAAAATATTTTCCTAATAGTGATATTTTAATGATTTAAGTTTAATTTTATATAGGATATTTTTGCGTATTTCCGCTGTCCAACACCTATAAAAAATGTAATTATTTTACAATAACTTAACCCAACTGAGCCCGGAAAATTTTCAAACAAATAATCTAATAGATATTAAATAACTGTGCATTCTAAATTTCTGAATTCAAAAGCTATTTTAATTCATGTGACAGTCCTGTCTATTACAACGACGGACCGAATCTTATTTTTGAAGTAAAAATGTTATATACATTTAATTTTTTTTCGTAATATTTCTTTTTATTAGCTTTTCTTTTCAGGAACGCAGTAAACAGAGCCGTTAAATGAATTGATTTTTGTTGTGTTCTTTCTATACCCGCTAGTAACACTTTTCATTAATACTTTATGTCCTAAATTATGTAATAACAAAAAATTCGTCTTCTAAAGCAATTTTCATAAATTTTTGAAAATATATTAGAAAATTTAGGGAACCATTAACTATTTTTTTTAAATCCTCTTTAAGGGGACAGTACACTTTTAAGAGTCGCAGAAAATGCGAATTTGTGCCATGTGCTTTACATTTTTTTGACAAAATAGTAAATTTTCTGGAAGCACCAAAATTTCAGAATAGCTTTATATGATATTGAACAATGTTTAGACATTTTTAGTATGGGCATAATATGGTAAAAAATTAACTGGCCGCCACTTTGAAACAAGATTAAGCCTGAAGCTGGCCAACGAACTCGGTTTAGATCTTGGTATGTTCTGTACACATGATCAGTCACATTCGTATCGGTTCATAAATGCAAGAGTTACAGCATAACAAATTGAAGATTGTTTCAAAATCTCAGCCACTCAAGAATTTCAACCTGCCATATCTTAAAAAACCAAAACAAAAAATGTTCCAGAATCCGTGTATCACGTTCTAACACTTAACGGAAACATTTTTTCAATTTATAATTTTTTTGTACAAATTTCTGAATTTTAAAATTTTTTAACTGTCCGCCATTTTGAAACAAGATGGCGGATGAAGCTGGCTAACGAACTCGGTCGAGACCTTGGTATGTTCTATACACATACTCTGTCACATCCAAATCGGTTCATAAATAAGAGAGTTACAGCTTCACAAATGTCACATGTACATGCATATATATATATAATATATATATGAATCAACATTTGAACGGAGGGTGGTTTTGGGGTCTGGGGTCATGCTCGGTGAAAATATATCAACAGTTTTTGGAATTGCTTTCCCCCGGCTGCAATTCGTAGCTTTTTGTAATGAAAGCTACCTAAAAGAATAAAAGAGGGATATGATGCTGATCTAGCCGTTGTCCAGCAAATAACCTTTAAGAGCCTACTTAAGTCACACGCCGAAATTCGTAAGCCAAAGTGAATCCAATAGAAGCGTTTTTTATACATTTCTCGTTTGCATTTAAATATTTTAATTTTTTTAGCATAATATATCTGAAGACGATGTCTAGCGTGATATCTTCGCAAATTTTCGATTTTAGTTGACGATTAATTCTGACGAAACTTTCATTTAAAAAAAAAAGGTTAGTTTGTACCGAAATTCAACATATATCGCCATTTAAATTATAGAAATGCAAACGAGAAATTTTTAAAAACGCTTCCATTGTTTAAAATTTAGCTTGCGAATGTTCTCGCGTGACTGGTATAGGCTCTCTTAATGGACCTAAAAAAGATAATCATTATTCTTTAAGGTTATCAGTCTAGTTTCTGAAGGAGACAAAATAAATAATTTGTAGTTTTTTAAGTGATTGCTTAAATGATATGATTTAATAAGATTTTATTAGCTTTTATATTTCTAAAAATATTCTACACTACATTTTCTTTTATAATGAAACATTTTAAATATCATCAATTTTATTAATCACGAGCAGGAAAGACCGAGCCATGCTCGGTCAAAATTAAATTAGAGTTCAAATTTGAGTTCAACCCATGACCAAAATGACCCACTAATTGAATTTTCTCGAACATGTGACCTAGCTCAACAGTCTTCTCGTGTCCAAAAACCATAGGATGCAAAATTTAGTGCAAATAGTCTGAGCAGTTTTTAAGATAAAATAGCTTGACCCCTAAAGACCCATGACCAAAATGACCCATTAATTGAATTTTCTCGAACATGTGACCTAGCCCAACAGTCTTCTCGTGTCCGAAAACCATAGGATGCAAAATTTTGTGTAAAGAGTCTGAACCGTTTTTTATATACAATTAGCTTGACCATGACCCAAAATGACCCACTAATTGAATTTTATCGAACATGTGACCTAGCCCAACAGTCTTCTCGTGCCCGAAAACTATTGTATGCAAAATTTAGTGTAAATTGAGCCACTTTTTAGATCTTGACCCACAATGACCCAGAAATGATCCACTAATCGAATTTTCTCGGACATGTGACTTAGCCCAATGATTTTATCGTGCTCGAAACTCGTAGGACACAAAATTTAATCAAAATCGTTAGAGTCGTTTTTTAGATAAAATTAATTTGACCCGCGTTGACCCAAAAATGACCCACTAATCGAAAGTTCTCGAACATGTGACCCAGCCCAATACTCTGCTCGTGCCCGAAAAGGGTCGGATACAAAATTTTATCAAAATCGTTTGAACCGTTTTTCACATACAATTAGCTTGACCATGACCCAAAATGACCCACTAATCGAATTTTCTCGAACATGTGACCTATCACAATCGTTTTCTGGTGCCCCAAAACGGTAGGATGCAAAATTTCGTCAAAATCGTTAGAGCCGTTTTTAAGATAAAATTTGCATAACCACACACACACACACAAGATTTGCTCGTATTAGAATATATGATATAACTTATAACGTATTAAGAACATCATTAAATTACCTATTTATAACAATCAATTTTCAGATAGTGAAATAGACATTAATCCTAATTAGATATTCGACATGAAAATCAAGAACATCGGTAATTGGGCGTATTAAACGTAGTCCATTAAGTAAAGTACTTGAATTTTCAGGACATTATTAATATCATGGGGTAGCCATCAGTATTTGGTGGAAAACTTTTGAATATTAATTAAGCGTAGCTTAGCCCTTGACAGAAAAGGCGTAACTTCCATTTAGTACATGACAGAGTAAAAAAAAAAATCATTTTATGTCGCATATAGTTATTTTTGCTGCATATGTTTTCCATTGCAAATAATAAAAAATATATATTTGTTATTAACTTTGAGTAGACGTTTACAATTTATTAAAAAATAAATAAATATACATATATTAAGTAGATGGAAAACTTCGTAGTGTTTTTTCGCTGTGCTAAAAATTAAATTTGAAATAAATGGCGCTCAAAATGTAATCTAATATCTACTATCTATGAATTTCTCTAAACGCACTGCGGCGAATATTTTCGAAATGTTGACCAAATCTTGAAAGTTTTTCTACTTTCTGAGTCTTCCTCGAAAATGTTAGTTGAGTTATTAAAAAAATGTGAAGTCACTATTTTATGAAATGTTTGCTCTAAAAAACTAAAAAATTGTAGTTCACGAATACCACATAGTGTAATTTCATGAATCTCAACATAAAATGAAATAAATATAATGCATTTATTTAGTGAAAAAACAAAGTAATAAAACACCTGTTTTTATTTCTTAAAATAGCACAAGGTAGCAATTAAATTTAATCATGTTGAAAACGAAAGTTTACAAACTGTTTCCTTCATTTATTTATTCGACTGGATTCGGATGAATGCCAAACTTTCTTCATACAGATGTGGAAGAAAATATGAAATTGCTCCTTTCGTGGTGGATTTTAAAAAGAATTCGTAAATGCTTATGATAAAATCTACCGATACATATATCCTAAGACACAGTACAGAACAGTTTATTAAAAGGTATCTCCAGAAATCATTAATTTTCAGTGTATCGATATGAACAATGAAGATCATTTATTTCTGATACATTCAACATCACCTAGAATACATAGTGTGGAAAACGGTTTTACCGTTTTTAATTCAAAATTTTCGAATTCAAACCCGAAATTCTGGAAAAACAATTTTTACTTTAAGAAGTCACGAAATATCTGCCATTAAGTAAGCAAAAGAACATTTTAGGAAATTTCTGGTATGAATGCGAAATTTCGGAATTAGAAAAAGGCCAAATTGGTAATGCTTTAAAAAGTGCTAAAAAATTGTAGCCGATAAACATGCAACGATGGGGTACAATAATAAAGCGATTGCAGCGACATCTGCTTTAAAAAGTACATTTACCACTAGCAAAAAAAACCGGTTCACTATTTACAACAAGAACATAATTTCTGTTAATAAAATCTTCTTGGAAGGGTATATTTCAGATGTAACTGATTTTGAAGTTAGTATTTTATCATATCAGGGAATTAATCTTTTCCACTCTTCTAGCAGAGATTCATCTTTTGGTATGCTAAATAGGGATAGTTTCTAGTTTGCTGTGTTGTATCGAGTACTGCAACCAGACACAAAAGAATGCGTATCACGTTTTTTGTCCACGATCAATATCATTCATATTTTCAAAGCTTATAAAAATCACTATCCAAGTCAAAAAAAAAAAAAAGGGTATAATTTAATTATCTAAAATATTTACCACCAGCTGAAAAGTTTTCTTAGTTCGATTCTTATATAATGTTTGCGTTAAGAAGAGCTAGCAGACAGTGGCGTAGCCAGAGAGGGGGGCGGGTCCAAATGCTCTGGAAACCAGTAAAATTATAAAGTTTTCTTCGCCTTCAATATCGCAGAAAATTCTCCGATTAGATAAGCCAAAAATATTTTTATAAAATTAGTGGTATCCAACCATTTAGACCTCCACCCTGTCTATGTTACTGCTAGAAGATGTCGCTGCGATCGGATCGTTATCGTTTCAGCATCGTTCTACATTTATCGGATTCAATTTTTTAGTACTATTTTGTAGCCCTTTCCACACTATGTATTCTAGGCGCCGTAACATCACAATGCTATGAGGTAAAATAAATTATATTGTCTTTATGTTACACAATGAAGGTGAGAAAAACAGATTTTAAAAACAATGATACAACATTATGCAAAGTAATGCATAGAAAGAGTGTAATTTTTGTTTCCAGGTTTTGCCCAGCATTTAGGAAACTTTCAATAATGCACAACTCTAGATTAATTTCGAGTAACTGGAGCATAGATTTCAGAATATCGTCAACAAATCTCGTTGATCTCCCTCATCGTTGGAAATGTAAAAATTGACATCATGAAACGACAGAAGCAGTTTCTTGCAGTACTATTTCTATCAGAAGTATCCTTGTATGTAGCCGAAATGTTGGAAACTGCCTCAGCTTGTCTTACTCTTAGATTAATCAAACTGAAAAGAAGGGAATGTGTTGGGAGTGTTTTTTATTTTCCCCTGCGTTTCATAAAACATTGACTTGCCATTTATTTAGTAACTATCTCTGTTAGCTCAAAATTTAGCATTAATTTCTTCAAATTTGAATATTGATGACGTTAAGTATGCAAATTCCAAATAATGAATAACAGATGACATATGTTGTACAAACTCCTACAATTACAGTATTTCCAAACGTAAGATGCGCATTAACTCAATGGTGCATTAGCCCAATAATATGAAGGATGTTCAAATGAAAGTGATTCGAGGTGTGTATCCATGAGATGCGTAGGAACAGACATAAGACAGATACATACACAGAAACAACAATATTTAATGAGTGAAATTCATACAAGTTTGTTAAAAAAAATCACCCGTGGCGTTTAGGCAGGCTTCCCATTGCTTAGGAAAGTTACGAATTCCGTCCGCGAAGAACGATGTCGGTAGATGATAGAAACGTTTAACTCAGTTGCGACATCACGAATGCTTCGACGTCTATTTCCCTTGATGGCAATGTCAATGTCAGTAATCAGCTTCTCTGTCATAACTTTGTGCGCCTGACCGGGCTGCGGCAAATCCGGTGTCTCCTGTCAACCGTCGCTAAACATTCTCGCCCACCTCGTCACCGTGGGCTTCGACACACACGTGTCACCGTACGCAGGCAGCATTCTGCGATGAATATCCACCGGCTTACACCCTTCCAGTGTTAAAAACTTAATTACAGCTCGCTGATCCGTTTTGGACGCAGTTGCGTTCGCAACAGCCATTTTTAAGTGAATGCCACGTCCTTGTAAAGTTATCACAAATCTGCTAGCGCATGCTCACGCGTGGTACATACACCTTCACTACTGCGTTTGTTTCACAAAAATACATTGAAAACTGTTCGCATGCGACGTTTCGAATCGCTTTCATTTGACCACAACTTTTATATTTACAGCATATAAATTAATATTAAAAGAATAGGAAATTGCAGTACGATCTAGGCAAGATTCATGCAGCAGCAAATGAGTTTTTAAAGATTTTTACTATAAGTCGTAAGATGTATTATGAACATTTACATGGACTTTTTTCCTACTGTTTTACTTTTATGAGTTATCATAAAATGTGTTCTAGATAAATCAATAAAATGCTTTCAACGTTCTGTTTATTCTTATAATTATAATTGAGCGTTTTAAAACTTTTATGAAAAGTTAATGTAAAGTGTAAGTCTTTGCAGCAAGCTATTGCTTTTGAATTATAAAATAATAATAAAAATAATGATAATAAATTCTTTTGTTCTATCTATATATTTAAAACAAAAAGCGCATTCTGTCAAATTGCCACACGAATATCGTCTTTTTACGCAATGCGCTTTTCGACGGCTTCTTCCCAAAGAAAGGGGAAACCTGACGGATTAGCCCTCACCTGTTTAGCCTAAGGGGTTTGAAAAGGGTTGATTGAAAACGGATGGAGTCACTATTGCATTGAAAGCATAGACCTTCTAATATATTTTTGCTCTGAGATTGAAAACTAAAGTTTTTTTTTTAAGAACTCATGTTTCCACTACTAAATATCCACATCTTTTCACAAAAATTTAAAGAGAGCTTGAATACACGAATTGCTTGATTGAGAAACGCTTGAATTTTATTTATCACCAATACAGATTTCAAAGAGTTGGAACAAAAAGAACTTTTTGATTTAAAACTATGAAACGACCCTACGTAAACAAGAAAATTGGCCCTTTCATCACTAAATATGAATATTTTTTCGCGAATTTTTCATTTTTAAATATAATTTCATACAAAATCCGATTAAAGCTATAAAATAATAAAAACGTGATATTTTTATTTAAATTTACTATCACGCACCTGGGCAACGCCGGGCGAGGGTCAGCTAGTTCATTTTTAATTACTTCGCTTATTGTGTTCTTTATTGTAAATATTTTTTCCGCTTCCCTTTTATACGCAATGCTCTCTTCATCGAGGTTTTTGTATGGTTTATCTCCCCATCATAGATGAACTTACTCTCGTAATTTACAGTAAGGGTCTTCAACAGATGTTCCGTGCGCCAGAGATGCCCCACGGACCACAGGTGGCCCGTTGTGTCATTGCAAAAAATAAGAAACAAAAGGTTTCCTCGAGATAAAAAATGGCTTTCGAAGTGACTTGTATGGGAAAACATCTTTTTTACATAAAACATGATAATAAAGCACGGGAAAAGCCACTCGATCCAAATAATTTTCTTCCATATCTACACTAATGCTGGGGAAGTGAATTTAATCTAAAAGCTCCCAATGGCTAGTATAAATAGTTAATAGTTCGTAGAGGGTTTGCTGTATGCTTAGTAATATCACTGCCTCAGGAGGCAGTGGTAATATGTCCTGATGTTAATGTTACTAGGGTAAACGAAGTGTTAGTAGCATCTTTCGCTCTCTTGGATGCCACCCGACAGATTAACTTTATTATTTCCTCGTACTGACTGCTACTACTATTATTAAAAGCAGTAATTGTGTATAATGTCGCTGATAACTTTGAGTATTATGTGGAAATATAAATAAATAAAGTGTTTTCTCATGAATGAAGAAGAAAATGACAATTCGCAGAGATGCCAAGCTCTCACTAATCGTCAGTAATATGTGGATTAATTTGACCAAGTTTAACAACGTTTCGAACCAGAAAAATTATTTAACCAATCCTTATTCACTGAATAATAAATTTCTACATGGAATATATTTAATTTTATTTAAAAAAAAATTCTGGTGCGAAACGTATTAAACCTGGGTTAAATTAACCCACGTATTACGGAAGATTCAGTGGTTATACACCGCACATCCCTCGTCCTAGTTGTTTTATGTGTGTACACATTTAATTGCTACGCTTTTTAAATGACTAATGGTTTTTTACACGGAACATTAAGAATTTATTGATGTGGCATTCGAGTATAAAACGGTAAGACGCCTACTTTATAGATCTTTTGTTCTTCTCCTTTTTACGTGTGCAGCTGCAGGTGACTCTTTAATCACCACAAGAAAAACAGGAATTTTTTTACATGTATACAAGTATACATAAAAGTATACAATATGTAGACATAAGCTGTGTACTTAATCATTTAACAGTTACTTTAGAGTACCACTCGGGCAACCTTTTTTTCAATTCTTTTTAGTTTATTTCCTTCACAAAATTCGTTTTTCCACTGTTGACAAAAATAAGCATAAATTAATAAATTGTATACTTCTAACGGTTTATTTTCCTGCTTAGAAATCCTATAATTTATTTCAATATAAAGTTATTTCACAAAAATTTGTATATTTTTGACAACATGGCATAAAACAGAAACTGTTAAGTTGTTAAGTATTTAAATCCTTTTTTGATTTTTATCTTCATATAATTAAAAAAAACACAATTAAATATCACTTAAAAATACGTTTTAATTTATTTACAAATCAAGAGTTTTTAACTGTGGCCTGCGTTGTGTATGTATTTATTATTTATTTGTATGTATCATTCCCAAATATTAATCTTCGCCTTATTTAATCACGAAAATTCTCACATACTTAATTTATGGCAGAATCAGAATTGTCGTTTTCGTAATAAGCAATAATTTTTAATGTATGAAAGGTGTCTCTGGCAACTAATGATATGTTTTATTTGCACCACTAATTCTAAACAAAAAGCTTCGTGGTAAATTTCTACAACACGTGCACGCGTTCCAGTAGAAATAAATAATACATAAAAAATTATTGATTGAAAATTGCGGTCCTAATCTATGCTAACATTTAAAATTACATTGTCTGTCTATGGTTACTAGAAAAATACATATTTCTAAGAACTTTGGACCATTTAGACAACGCATAATCAAAAATAACATCACAAAAAATATTTGTTGGTTTATCCAGAATAAACTCAGATACGATTGCACACACAAAAACAAAATTTATCAGTTTCCGATATAATGTCTCTGGAAGATTGTCACATTCCGATATCTAAAATCGTTTTTTGAGAAAACAGGTAAATACTTGAAAAATGCATCAATCAACCAATCTTTCATTGCTCAAACCTCGAGAACGAATTGATCGGTTTTAAGGAATCTCACGGCGTTTGAAAGGTGTACTTAAAATTTATAAATGATAATAATTAAATTTTTTGCTCATGAGTTACACAGTTTAATTTAAAAACTGGATTGTAAAGTATTTCCGTCAAAACACTCGAATCATCTTTTAAAATACAAATAAAACACATCGGGTTTCCAGGTAGTATAATACAAGAGTAATAGTTAGTGGCATCTTCTATATATAAAAAATATCATTCTCTACGGAGTATGCCAGCTATGCAGAATATATATAACAAAATACACAAATCCTTTTTTAAATTTTTACTTTTTATTTAGAAAATAAACACTTTGAGAGAGGTGTCAAGCTCCCATTAATCTTTCGTAATATGTGGATATTAATTTGACCCAGTTTAACAACGTTTCGAACCAGAAAATTTAATTGATGAATATTTATTTACGCAATTTCAAGTTTCTAGGAGGAGTTAATTTCATTTCTGACAAAAAAAAAAATTCTGGTACGCAACGTATTAAACCTGTGTCAAATTAACGCACATATTACGGACGATTATTGGGAGCATGATTATTGCACTTCTGCTTTGAAAATACAATTATAAATGATTACTAATTTACAAATCATCATTTGACACACACTTAAGTATGAAAACTATAAACTACCAAAATATTAATTTACGAGCAGGGAAGACTATGCTCGGTCAAAATTAGCTTTGAGTTCAAATATCATGACCCATGACCACAATGACACACTAATCGAATTTTCTCGAACACGTGACCTAGCCCAACAGTCTTCCCGTGCCCGAAAACCATAGGATGCAAAATTTAGTGTAAATAGTCTGAGCCGTTTTTGAGATAAAATAGCATGACCCATGACCAAAATGACCCACTAATCAAATTTTCTCGAACACGTGACCTAGCCCAACAGTCTTCCCGTGCCCGAAAACCATAGGATGCAAAATTTAGTGTAAATAGTCTGAGCCGTTTTTGAGATAAAATAGCTTGACCCATAATGACCCATGACCAAAATGACCCACTAATCAAATTTTCTCGAACACGTGACCTAGCCCAACAGTCTTCCCGTCCCCGAAAACCACAGGATGCAAAATTTAGTGTAATTAGTCTGAGCCGTTTTTAAGATAAAATAGCTTGACCCATAATGACCCATGACCAAAATGACCCACTAATTATATTTTCTCGAACACGTGACCTAGCTCAACAGTCTTCCCGTGCCCGAAAACCATAGGATGCAAAATTTAGTGTAAATAGTCTGAGCCGTTTTTGTAGATAAAATTAGCTTGACCCACAGTGACCCAAAAATGACCCACTAATCGAATTTTCTCGGAAATGTGATCTAGCCCAATGATTTTGTTGTGCTCGAAACTCGTAGGATACAAAATTTAATCAAAATCGTTCGAGCCATTTTTTAGATAAAATTAGCTTGACCCGGGTTGACCCAAAACTGACCCACTAATCGAAAGTTCTCGAATATGTGACCCAGCACAATAGTCTTTTCGTGCTCGAAAAAGGTTAGATACAAAATTTAGTCAAAATCGTTTGAACCGTTTTTGGATAGAATTAGCTTGACCCTGACACAAAAAGACCCACTAATCAAATTTTCTCGAACACGTGACCTAGCCCAATGGTTTTCTGGTGTTCCAAAACGGTAGGATACAAAATTACGTCAAAATCATTAGAGCCGTTTTTAAGAAAAAATTTGCATATATATATATATATATATATATAACCACACACAAGATTTCCTCGTATTAGAATATATGATATATATATATATATATATATATATATATATATATATATATGAGGCAAACAAAGGCTGACAGAGAGGCTGACAAAGGATGCGTTGTTTAGCAAAGTGAAAAGTAATTCAGATCCTTTGTCAGTATTAATAAATACAATAGTTATGAGTGTATAATTCTACGTTTTTGTACAATAACATTACTAAAAAAAGAGCTGAATTAGTAGAAAACACACGATCGAAATACGGCTAATTATAATACGGAAAAAAAGTGAAAAATATAAATAAAATCGTCTCAATAGTTTCCGTGAAAAGGTAAATCAATATCATCTTTTTTCATAGGATTTAGCAACTGTTGTTGCTTCCTTAAAGATTTAAGGAACAATTTTTAATAATAAATTCAATATAAATCACTAACTAAAGAATAAAACACTGAAAAGAATCTGTTCCGAAAGAATAATCAATATTGTTCAGTGATGTTGAAAATTCAGTTTAACACTAAAATACTTAAGATTGTTTGCAATATATTACACGGCATTTCATTTAGATGTAAAGTTACTTTGGAATATATTGCAATTCAAATACTTTGAAAGAGGTTATAAGATCAAAGTCAAACAGAAAAAATTGGAAAATTCCCAAATATTTGCAATTTTAGGAAGTCAAAATTTTAATAACCTCTGATAATAATAAAAGTTTGTGTTAAGTCGTTGCTAGTTTGTTGTTTTTATAACGCATTTAATTGTTTTTAACAGTTTTTGACAATTTTGTTAATTATCTTTAAGGAAGTGTAGTATGAAAAATATAATAGCGGTTACTAATTAAACTAACAAAAAAAAAAAAAAAAAAAAAAAAAAACATTGTGGCGATAAAACAATGTGCGGCTAGTCTCTTACATTTGATATTGCCATTATTTCCGAATCGTAGCATTCAACTTATTTACTCGCAAATTTCTGCTATTAAAAATATAGAATGTTGCTATTCGTAAATAGTGGTAGGCAAACGTAGCACCCCTACGTTCCCTGTAAGAAAGTTGTAGTGGATTGGCGGCTCCTCATAAAGGCAGCCGTTTGTTTTGATTGAGATCGTATTGCGAAAATAGCATCTGTGTTGCAGCGACATCTATACTCTCTTTTACTTTAATTTTCGACGAATACATGTGTCCTTCGGAATTTATGAGTTTTCTGCGTTTTGCAGCTGTTTTATGCAAATGTTGCTTCTCTGGTCAGCAGTGTATTTAAGCGAGTGAAAGTGTGTTGGTCATTGGATTTGCTCGCATCTCGCACCCAGGGAAAACCAGGCATCCTTTGATGCCAAAAGGAAGAGCAATACCGGTTCTGATGTTTGCTTATAGCTGAGATCTGGAGTTGGTAAGATAAATTAATTGTTAAGTTCAATAAAGTATTTTTGTGGCCACGGGATGCTTTATTTAGCTAAATTGACAGTTCATACCTGAAGCTTGGAAAGACGGCGCATCGCTGCGGAAGTAATAGAATGTTCTGAAGAATAGCTCCAGTCCTTGTTTGTATGCAAGTTAAAGCTGCATGAAATGGACTTATTCCAGTGATGCATATTATAGTTAGTACGTGCATCGCTTAAGTGGGGTTACTCAACTAACAGTGTTTTAATCAGAGTTAAAATATTGGTAAAGGAGGCTCATCTACCATCCCTCTTCTTTAGATTTAAATAAAACTTGATTTTAACTTATTTCTTGTCTCATCGCTGTACTAGCCAGGGTACACTGTACAACGGCACGTCTCAAAGTGATATAGAAATTTGTGAACAATAAGTGTTAAGAAATTCCTGAGTGGGAGCTTTTTAATAACAATAAAAATATCGAGAAGTATTCATTTAAGATCATATTTAAAAATATAAAATTGTATTAAAACCTTTCGCGTTTGTTGTGCTTTTAATAGCCCATGTTTTAATGTTTACCATTATTATTATCTGGATGTAACTTTTTTACTATTACTACATTGAATGTTATCACTACATTTCTGTTACAGCACTAAACAATAAAAAACAATGGAACCTTCTTTAATTCTTTTAGTCCAGTACTGAGAGTATTTTTTTGCTATACTCTTATTTCATTATCTTTTTAGGTGCGTTCGTAATTAAATAAATACGTAGCACCTATAGTCGTCGTCTGGTCCGTCCGTCCATCTCTCCGCATGTAACAGCGCAAAAACTACCCAACCGAATGATTTGAAATTTAATATATATAATCGTTGCAGATTTTTGTCGTGTCATTTCAAATTTTATGAAAATCGAACAAAAACTTTAACAGATATTAATGAAAGTTTTCTTTATTCTGTCAAATCCTATCATACGTAATCTATATAATAAAAACGCAAGTCATGTGACAGAGGAAAACAAACATCTTTATTCATATGTCAAGCGGCCATTTTTATTCAAAATTATTTTTTCAAATAAAATTGCATAAAAGTTACATTTTTAGAATGATCGTTCAAAAAATTGTTTGCTTGAGAGAAGAGTTACATTCAACAATATATAGATTCTGAGATAACTTCAGTGGAAATTAGTTTAACAGCCTAATATCTGAATCCATTAGAGTAAATAAACACAGGAAATTCGTTCATTATGAGTTATAAAAATATTAAACCATGGAAGTAATCATTCGAAACGCAAGATCTCCATGGTGAAAAAAAATCGCATTTGTAAACGTGGAATACCTAATAAGAAAAAAAAGCATGCTCGTTTCGCTCCCAGCAGACGACATAATTCATTTCACTGAAATAATGTGGATGATTTTTTTTTTATATTGTGGAGGTAGTTATAAAACGAACGCACCTCATATGTCACGTTTAACGTACAATTTCCAATTCGTTTTAAGTGGGGAAAGATTTCCTGCTGGAATAATTCATTAAAAATTAAATAGTCAAATATTCCCATTATTCCAGAAAGTTGGGATATCCTTTTAGGCCTGTAGTAGAAATAACGAAGCCAAGGAAAGAGACATGTTACGGTACTTCCATTACTCTTCGCTGTCACGTGATTAAGATAGGCTGATTGCCACCAATTGTCGAACTGCCATGTGATCAAGGTAGCCTGAAAAGAAACCGAGATCTGTGGAGTGCCGCGATCTATGTTCCGTTGGCTACGTAGAAGTAATGAAACTTTTTCCTAATATCTTCTTCATCAAAAGAACATAAAAGCCTTCTAAAGTCCATTAAACTTTTAAACAGTACACAAAATAATTTCTGTCATGTTCCTGCAATTTCAATAAAACTTTTTCTCCTATAGAAAATCCATTTTTACATTTTTAAAAATAAATACCAAAATCCTTTAAAAATAAAATACAGATTAATGTAGAAAGATGTGATATCATTTTAAGTCTGTTAAAGAAATAATAAAAACATTTGTCTAATATCTTCTTTGTCAAAAGAAAAGAAAAAGATATTCCAAAGACTGTTAAACGTATAAATAAATATTTCACAAGATACTTTCTAACATACTACTCCTGAAATTTGAAAATAAACTTAAGCTGTTTTTAACTATTTAAACAAAATAAACTTTTTAACACTTTCTAACATAGGGGAAAAGTGTTTATGAATTCGGTTTGTCTGACCGTATATGTGTCTGTCTGTCTGTCTGATCGCACTCTAACTCACATAAATATACAAGGATTGATATGTAATTAGAATATGACATTGATGTTGGCATATTCAGTGTTGAAAATAAAGTTTACAGCATTGATAATTCGTTTACAGGGACATCCAAAAGAATTTCGATATATAATGGGACTATGAGGAAAACTTATTTGCAAAGTAATTTAATGATTTGAGAGACTATTTCAAACATTTTTAAATTGATACATAACACTAAGGTGCTCCATAAGATGCTTACTATAGAATATGGTTACACAAAAGAATTGCGATATATTATAGGTCTATGGGGGAAAAATTGTTTGCAAAGTAATTTAATGATTTGAGACAATTTCAAACATATTGAAATTGATTCATAACACTGAGGTGCTAAATAAGATGCTTACTATAGAATATGGTTACTCAAAAGAATTTCGATATATTACTGGTCTATGGGGAAAAAATCGTTTGCAAAGTAATTTAATGACTTGAGACTATTTCAAACATATTGAAATTGATACATAACATTGCGGTACGCTATAAGATGCTTACTACAGAATATGGTTACACAAAAAAATTCGGTTACAGTACGGTCTATGAGCGATAATTTCTGGAAGTACGTTTACAACTGCGTTATACGTATTTGAATTTAATCAATTTTTACTGTATTACTTGTTGTGAATAAATTTTGCAGATCATGTACAGGGCTGCACAAAAGAATTCGAGTACACGTTCGCTTATTGGCGGAAATTGCTAACGGTGAACTTTGAACTATTTTGCTTTTCCGAACTGAACTAAATTTTGGCATACTGCGTAGTATATATACAAATCTATAGATCATATACAGACTGCAGAAAAGAATTCGGATATTCTTTGGACTATAGATGGTAATTTCTGAGATTGGGTTTTCAAATGTGTTATGTGTTTTCTACCTTTACACACTACATTAACTCTAACCATAACAATTTAGTTATTCTTAATGGCATCATACAGTGTTATTTAGTATGTTTAGCATAATTTATCATTGTTTACTATAGTATTATTATTCATTCAATATTGTTCATTTAGTACTTACTTCTATCCATTATTATTATCTACTTCAGCATCTTATAGTATTATTACATGGTAGTATTATTGCTCTGTATCACATAGTAGTATTTAGTACTGCTCAGTAGAATTGGTAAATTGTATTTTCAGAATTTATATTTTTAGAATTTTGTATTTTCAGAATTTGTACTTCAGTATTACATAGTATAATTATTGCTCAATATCACAAAGTAGGATTTAATAATGGTCAGTATAATTAGGTAAACAAACGTGCTGGGCAGGCTAGTTGAGCTTAAGCCGAAAGGTAAGCCTGCCCGCCTGGTTTGACCTTGACCTTGTTTGCTTAGGTATCTTCTTTCACATTATTTAACGATAAAAGTTTGTTAGAGTACCTTGCATGTGTTAGAAATTGTTTCATAATCTGTGCTTGACGCATGATTTTTCTTTCTTTTTAAAATCTAAAATTGGAGAAAAATACGAATACGATTAGCTATACTAGCATCTTTTCATTTTTAGTGTCGGGAAACATTGAATATTCATAAAATCCTATGTATCATAGCTCTGTAAGTTTATGTCGTACAATTTTTTTTTTTACTTCTTAGGGCCTAAATAAACTTTTTGTAAGTATAACTTACAGGAACCAGGGATTGTATGAAAATTAAAAATCCGTAAGTGTAACAATAATATGTATTTTGACGTGATCGAGAACAACATTTGAAATATATATATATTTTTTCAATTGGAACCAAATCTCTAAAACGTATGCTTTAAGAATTAGTTATTGGACAACCATAAGACAGTGTTCGCTACGTTCGTAAAATTTCGACTTTATCAACCACTATTTAAACACAAAAATCTTTCCTGCACATTTCTATGCAAGTTGTAAAGGAATTTCTCTCGTATGGCAATAAAAAAATACAGTTACTTCCAGATAGAACGTAAAGTTGGAGTCCGTATGAATGAGCCTATGAATACCTAAATTGCGGAACTAAAGGAATCTACTACGAATATTATTGTTTTTAAACATGTTATTGTTATTTGTTTCAACTAAAGGAATCTACTACGAATATTATTGTTTTTAAACATATTATTGTTGTTTGTCTCAACTAAAGGAATCTAGTACGAAGATTATTTTTTTTAAAGTAGTAGTAGCAAAGGTACAAAAAAATTAGAAGCGTTGCGAGTCCTGACAAGAGGAGACTCCCTGAGTATATTGTTAAAATTTTGTATATAGAAAAGGATGGAAAAAATATTATCAACTAAATAATAAAACACTACTCACATATAATTTGTGAAAATAATTTACCTTGATACAATTTCGTGAATACAAATTGCACACATTAGTTGCAAATAAACGTCTTACCTTAATCATTTCTTTCGAGACTAAAGTTTTAATGCGATTTGTTTTTCTTCTGATAATTTTCAATAACAAAATTTCATAAAAAAAAGACCAAAATAAGTCATTTGTGCTAGATATCTCTTTTTAAATGTTTTCAGAGCTTGTGTAATGTGATTGTTCTTACAATCTTTAAATAAACGTGTTATACGAGCCATTTAATGCCATTAATATGATCTTTTCAAAAACAATTTAGCCATAAAAAGCACCTGCAAACAAACTAAGAAAAACCTTATTTTTTAATATAAAAACTAATCATTTAGACAAAAACGGATGAAGACCATTTCACGCATGTTAAAGATTTTCCTCTTTGAAACATTTTTTTTCTTCTAAATATCTCAATTTATTATCACTCTAAATAGTAAATGTTTAATAGTTTTTACTTGGTTTAATAGCGAAGGAGCGCAGAAATAATTGCATATTTTTATAAAAGCTTTAAGTAATGTTTTATGCTATATTATAGATTTTTATGTATTTTTAATTTTAGACAGATTGGGATTTTTATTTTACATTTTAAACTTAAATGAGCAATTAAAAACAAGTGAACATTAAAGATGATCATCTTCGCAAGATTTTATTTTTTTATATGTCAAGTTGCAACCTCTCTAGTGTATAATTTTTGTTTTTACATTATGTAATAAAGAAAAAGAGCTGAAAGCTTTAAAAAAATCTTTATGAAAGCAATAATGTTTCATCCTGTATTATCAGTTATAAGTAAGCTTAATTTTAGTCCACCAACAATAAGAATAAACAGGAGCGACTGTATCACTGATATTAATTTCCAAAAGAAAAAAGTAGAATTTTTAGAACTAATAACTTTCCTAAATTAATTACCGTAATTTCCGGCCTATAATCCGCGGATAAAACAAATCTGTTTCAACCCAGATATTTTTACTTTATAAAATATAACTTCGAACAGGTGAACAGGTGATATGTTCAATGGGATACCTAGTTAATAAAACTCCCAGAATATGAGTAATTGTGTATGATATCTTGAGAGAGCCATTTAAATAGAGTTTAAAATACTTTAAAGTAACTAAAATGTAAAAGAAAGGCATTAAATTACAGTCTAATGCATTGCTGTAAATATTTCATTTCAATTATTCAATAAAATTTCTAGGTTGAAAAGGAATTGTTTGAACTGCGGATTATAGGCGGGAAATTGCGGTAAAAATATTTTTTTATAGAACAGTTGATGATATTATTAAAATACGCGATTACATAATTTCTGTAACCTATCCTATTTAAAATTAACAAGATTTAATAAATTAGTTTTGAGATACGTTTGGAAAACAGAGTTGTTTATTGTTTAGAAGTTTTCATGTATTTTAATAACTTTTATGAATTACTTTGTTCAAGAACTTCAGTCTCTTTCTACATGTTACTCAATTTCAACCGCATAGGTTTTTCAGAATATTAATTATGATACTTTTAATTCAATCATGGATGGTCAATATAGTTGAAAATATGAACTTTTATACTTACTTTATATATAATACTAGCTGTTTAACCCGTTCTACGCACGGGAGTTCATGAATTTAATTCTAAAACCAAAATGAAAAATAAAAATCAGTACAACCAAATGTATATATGTAATATGTAGAAAAATATTTTTCTACTACTGTGCATTTTGTAATGAAATTTAATTTATCATGTTGCTATGGCAGCAGACGATAAAACGATATCTTTGGAATTAGGGAATAAATAGAATAAAACGTTTTGTTGATGTTTTTGATAAAATGTGTTTCTTTATTTTTTAAAAAAGGTAATAACTAAGCGCAATTAAATAATCAATTATTTGTATACAAGGTAAAAGAATTATCGCAATAACCGCTACAGCTTCTTAGCATTGCAGCGTGGCGTACGTAATATGTATATCCCACATTGCAGTAAACATTTAGAACTGGTTAGAAGTCGTGCGATTTCGGGTTAAACATAAAAAGGCATAAATTCGTCAAAAACATAAAATTAAAAAAAATCTATTTAAAATTTCCGAATTTTTTGCCCCAATCGCTCATGGGCCTCCTATTAGCAACAGCATGAGTTCCCGTGTGCCAAATTTCGTGGCCCTGCGGCCTGTGATTCCCGAGTATTTGTGGTTACATAGATACGCGCACGAGTTTTAATGGGGTAGATAATTTTTAATTAAAAATGATTTTTATCCATTTGTATCGAAATTCAGCTTTCATCTCCTTTGACATTGGAGATCAGCTTAGTTCAAAGTTTACGTCTGTTTTAACAGTTTACCAAAAGTACTTCTGTATTTGTATCCACTTTATACATAAAAGCGTTTTTATTTTCTTTCAGATGTCGTCGTCTTTCACGTTCCGTATTATATTCTGTTGAGTAGCGATGATTAAAAGAGACTACTAACAGGTTACATTTCAACGATGAAGTCCTGAAACTTGAGAATTTGAAAATTTTTGTTGTAACAAAGAAAGACTTGCGCCAAATTCATTCATTGGTAGAACAGTTTGACATAAATGAATTATTCAAGTTCAGAAATATAGAATGGTTGTGATCATGAGATTTTCTACTTTTATTAATAATGCATTCATGGCCGTCGAAGCTGTTAGTTTTATAACTTACTGTCAGGCCAAATTCTTTTTATAGCTATTATTTTATGAATCTTTCGACATACATGAAAAATTCTGCGAGACGCTTAAAGGGTTAAAACTTAATTTAAGCCACTGGACCGGTGTCTATTTTTTTTTATAGCGGCAGTCATTGTTAAGTACTTTCAATCTTAAAGTATAATTTCTTGATTTTATGGACAAAAATCTTTTTATTAGACAATTATACTGCTGTATGAAACGTAAGGACGGTGTGACAAGTTCTGAATTGAACAAAATGGAGTTATTTAAGATGCATTATATTTTTGGTTATTGTGAAAAATTGATTTTTTAAATAAAAAATTGGATTGAAAATATCATATATGAATTTACAAACCCGAATTTTTTTTTTCGGTATTTGGGAAATCAGGTATTCATATTAATCTCATCATATGGCAATAATGTTTAATAAAACAAACTGTTTTCCCAAACATTGAAATACAAAGTGCACAAGAATATGTCTTCAAATCTTAATTGAAAGGAAATGCCACAAATACAAATGCTTTTCAATGAATGTATTTATGATATCTTGAACATGTCGTGTATATCAAAATGTTTCAGTTTATTTCCTTTAGGTTAGAATAAATAATTTTAAAGAAGGTTTGTTTTGATATCACTGCAGAATCAGAGGTTAGAAAGATTGGAAGAGCATCATTTTATTTGTAGGTTCTTCCTGTAAAACACATGTTTGCAATCTTTTTTTATAGCTGTCTCGCGTGCAGCATTTTCAATTTTTCACTATGTTTCACCTGTTTTACATAGTTTTTAAGATTGAAGAATATTTCAAAGATGTTAATACAGTGAACTGCTATCAGAATGTACATTCCCGTCCTTTTGAGAAATTTTTTTGCGTAAGTTGTTTGAAAAAAAATAAACTTCGAATAAATTTTCAAAATAGTTGGAAGATGAACTGTGTTATTACTAGCAGTAACGAAATGTGTTACAGAAGTCTGTTTTTAAAATTATGTTTTCAAGAAACTGACTGATAACATTAAAATTTTTAAAGTATTTCCAAAACCATTTTAAGTACACGTTTAGAAAAGGGTTTTTTTTTCTTTTTACAAATGCTCTATTTTAAAGAAAATGTAAAAAATACTAATGGCACATTAATCAATGTACTTAAAATTGTCAGTTTTTTTTCTCATTTCAGAAAGAACTTCGACTTCATTTCTTTTAAATGTCTTAGTTTATTCTCTGTAAGATAGAATAAATAAGTTTTTGGAAGATTTTTAATATCATCGTAGACAGTTTCCAAATTCCTCATTTCATTCAAAATCTCTTAATTTTGCGAAAATATGTTATGATTCATTTTTTATAGTTCCTCAATTTTCGGTGTACATTTCTCTGCTTTAGTTCGCTTTAACCCTTTCAGGTGCAAAGTACGTCCGTTGCGAAAATGTTAAAATGATTGAAAGACACCAGAATTTGCGAGCCAATTTATTTCGAAATAAAAAAAAAGTTTTTCATCATGAATGTTGTAAAACAAAGCTTTGTTGTCATTGTGGAATTTATGGACTAAATTTAAGTTGTATAAGTATTATATCACCGCTTTTGAAAGGATTAATAAATAAAATCAAGGTGTTGCGTTATCCAAAAGTAGATTCGTATACTTTTAAGAAATTTTCTTGCCTATGAGCTTGAAAAAATAAACTTTGAAACTCTGAATATAGTACGTTTTAAATGATTTCAAGATGAAATCTACTTGAAGTTGCATTTTTTATAGCAATCTAAAAGGTAGAGTATATGTTTAAGAAATCTTTCTAAAAATAGGTCTAGAAAAATAAAAGTTGCTTTAAACTATTTGAAAAAATATATTTTGTAATACAGTTCAAAAAACATCTTAAGTAAATATATTTTTATATCTTATATGTTCTATTAGCATTAAAAAAGAAACGGTGGCTTCTTTATTTAGACATATTTTAAAGTTTTCGTTTTAAAGACAGCTTTAGGGTTTTGAAAGATGCATGTTTTTCTTTCTGCAAAGGTTAACATTTCAAATCGAATCGGTATTTGTTTTGTTTGTTAAATATATGAATATGTATCTAATATGCATGCATTTCATCACTTAAATATGTTATCAGTTCGACAAAATTGTAATTCTTTAACAAATGTTGCAATTTTTGTGTTAAAAATAAATTCATTAAATAAATAAATATGCATACACACTTTTTAGAAAATATAGTTTTTCAGGTTTTATTAGAGATTATTTTATCTTCTCGTTGTAATATTTTTTGGCAACAAATATTTTTATTAAATAGCACAAATTACTTTTCTGTACCGAGATATATAACTTCCACTTTTACTATCAAATTGATTAAACAAAATTTAAGTTAAATTAATGCTTTGGTATAGGGAATACAAAAAAAAACAGAAGAATTTAAACCAAATTACTTTTTTGCCATAAAAGAAATTTCAAATAATGAAAATATTAAAACTATCAAAGGGACGGTATCATCATCTCATATCATCTAATGACATTAGGATCAATAGTTTATATATATACAGAGTGATCAGAAAATGAGTATACATTTGAAAAATTAATAATTAACGGAATAATGTAGGTAGAGAGGTAAAAATTGACACACATGCTTGGAATGACATGGGGTTTTATTGTATCCACAAAAAAGTTCAGAAAATGGCCGACAGATTGCGCTTCGTGTGATAAGAAAAGCAATAATTAGCATAACAAATTATGACAAAGGAAAGACGTTGGTCTTCAGAACGAATGCTCAACATGTCCACCGTCATCCCGCAACAATAGCTGTAGCCGAGGGACAATGTTGTGCACAGCACTGTGCATCATATCTGTAGTTATGGTGAGAAATTGGCGTTGGATGTTGTCTTTTAGCATGCCTATTGATGTCGGTCGATCGCGGCAGATTCCCCATTTCGATAGTAGAGCTTCACTATCATTGCCTTTTCTGGTAACGTCAACATGCTGCGATTGCTGGTGCATCTGATTCTCTCTCTCATTACAGCTCCTTTTATACACGATTCTCAGACAGAGTCACTGACGTTTTGCTGTTCGGTGCCATCTGTCGGCCTTTTTTCTAAAAACTTTTTTTTGTGTGGTTACAATAAAACCCCATGTCATTCCCTGCATGTGTGTCAATTTTTACCTCTGTACCTACATTATTCCGTGAATTATTAATTTTTCAAATATATACTCATTTTCTAATCACCCTGTATGAACACGGTATCTCTCCTTATATAATTTGTTCAGGAAAACTTTTAAGATTTCGAAATGGTGGAGGTATAATGATTTACAGGGTGCGTCATAAATTCGTGCAAGCTTAAAAAATTGAAAATAAAAAAAGTAGTGCCCGGAAAATATTTCGGTTTGAGCTAATATGATCAGATTGACATTGGATTTTTTCCATGCATGCATGTTAAAAAAATATGATTTTATTATATACTAGCTGATCTGCCCGGTGTTGCCCATGCTCGTCTTTGAAGATTTCTGAGTAAAACAAACAAAAATGAAATACCTTTAAAAATAAGGCGATCGTAATTACGGAGCTCTGCGTAATCGCACCCAAAAAACACTAAAACTTTAATCAGTATAATAGATGCCCTCATTATAACGTTGCTTTGAGCATTTCTCGTCCATAAACTGTTAATCACTATAACAGAGTTCTGTCCGCTTTACGTTCATGAATTCTTAATATGGCGATCAATATTCAAATGATAAAGATTTACTTCCAAATAAACTTGAGAGGAGAAATTGTACTATATTTTGTATAAAGATTGAATTAGAATCATTTAAACGCAAAAGCGTAAGAAAAAAATAAATATAAACCTGAAATTCATGTGGAAAAATGCCGTGCTCCAAAATTCTACTAATTTTTTTTTGGTCAAAAATAAGGTAAATCAAACTAAATTAAAATTCTTTAAATTAAAGTGGATGTTCTAAATCAGTGTTGCCAGTCCGCTACTTATTAAAATAAAATCCGATTCGTTGACTGGCACGACTTTTTTGAAATAGATTCGTCACAACTTTTTTGATTTCCAACATTTAAATGACAAATTAAATAATGGGAAAACAAGGCGAATTAAATAAAAAAAAATAGTAGCAATCAAGAAATCTTTTTTCTTTTTTTAAAGTAGCCGGGTTCCCAAATGGTTCGCCAACTGTTACACCAATATTTTTTAACAGAAAATTTCATGGTAGGTTTCCGCTAAAATTTACTTCCGTAGGTAGTTTCTGCAAAAAGAATCTAAAAATAAAAAAATTCTAAAAGCGGACCATTTGGGAGCCTTGAAATAAGGATTGCAAATACTGTACTACTATTTCTGACCAGGAAAACACACCATTAGTGTAATAATGAAATAAATCTAAATAAGCAGCAATCGATAGGGCATTATGAAACGTGTTTTTTGACGCATAAATTATTTGCCCTCGTCTCCCTGTTATCGAGATATAAATTATTAAAATTTGCTAATTTATTGATTTAACAGGATGGAAGGAGGAGTCGATAAGATTGAAGAAGGAGTCGTTAACGTTTTGAACGTAACAACGTCATCAAACTCCAGTCACTTGTACATTTCCAGTTTAGTACGCCATAATACTCGGAAATGATTCGCTATGCTTGTTACAAGTCTGGGTTAGTGCAAACTTGACCACTTCCATTTGAATTGTCTTTGCAATTTTAATTTTCTCTGGAGATTGATCATTGCAATTATTGCACTAGATTTAAGTTCATGAAATTCTCTTGGTGTCTTCTTAAAATCTTCTTGATTTTCTACGCTTCAATCATTTTTGGTTCAGTGTCATATTTGTCAATAACATTTTGTTTACGGGCTTCTTTCATTTTTATAGTACCATATCTAAACATGTTTTGTATTTCATATTAATCTGATTTTTAAAATTTCTGAATCAAAACCACGCCTTTCTCCTTTGATTAAATAAATAAATTAGCAAACTTTATGACTTTATGTCTCGTTAACGAGGAGACGAGGGCAAATGATTTATGTGTCAAAAAACACGTTTCGTAATTCTCTTTCGATTGCTGCTTACTTGGATTTTTTTCATTATTACACTATGGCGTGGTTTCCTGGTGGGAAATAAAATAAATGTTAAATTAGTAGAAAAAATATAAAAAAATACTATATTTTATTTAAATAATACTATTTATTTAACTAAATGATGCTCTATGGTAATTAAAATAAAATTGTATTGTAGTTTTATTTCGCTTTTAATTTCTCATGATAAATAATGTTCAAAAACACATACATAATTATGTCTGGATAAAACTAACATTCATTAAAATAATATTCAACTACATACTTTAATGTTAAAAACAATTAAAATTATCAAATAGACGTTTCGTACACCTCATCAGTACTTCGAACACAACTGCAAAGCCACCAGAACCAAAACAAGAAAAATAGTTAAAGTCACAGTTTAGTTAAAACATTGTATTCTGCTGTAATCTGTGCAGCCTCGTTAATTGGAGATTCAGATAAACCGTCATCCAACCCTCCAGGAAGATACGACTGCTGTACACGCAACATTTTGAACAGGCAATTTGCGCGTTATGAAAATCAGGCACATGGTCAAAATCCAATGCATGTGCAACCAATCTCGAGGTTAGAGTGCCTCTATTAAACGAATCCCTATGTTCTTTCAACCTCACATTTAAGGATCGTCCAGTCTCGCCTATATATCTGGATCCGCAACCTTTGCAAGGAATTCGCTAAACTACACCTGTAATGTCAAATCTGGAATATTTATGTTTGTAGTTACCCAAAAGAATCTTAATTGGATTTAAAGGCACATAAGCAGACCTGATGCCCACATTCGCAAAAATACCAGATATTTTCTCAGAAATGTTGGCGTAATACGGTAAAGATATAGTTCCCACAGATGTGGCACGTTGGTAAGGTGTGGGATATTCATCCGATCTCTTCGATAGTTCCGATAAAACTCTATGACACCATCTTCGCGGGTAATCGTTATGACGTAAATCAGAAATTATTCTACAAATTTCATTATTGCAACTGACCTCGCTATTAAAAAATCTTAATGCTCTATTGTACAATGACCTTACCACAGCAACTTTATGTGAAAGAGGGCTGCTAGAGTTGAAATTTAGATATTGATCGGAATAAGTAATTTTTTTATAAACGGAAGTTTTTAAAACATGAACATTGTTGACAAAACTTCTCTCTCGTAATATATCCAGGAAAGGGAGTATTTTATTTTCTTCATTTTCAATAGTAATTTGGATGTATCTAGACACTGAATTTGCCTTGCCTAAAATGTCGACAAGATGATCCTTCTCCGCAATCAGAAAAATGTCGTCTACATATCTTCTCCAAAATTTTATTTTAACACCCAAACTCATAATAATATCCTTTTCCAAATATTGCATAACAATTTCTGCGACTCTTACAGAAAGTGGGGAGCCCATCCCCCGTTCCTTTCAACTGTTTATAATACTTTCCCTCAAAAACAAAACAGTTCGAAACCAAGCAAAATTCAACGAGTTTCACAGCAACCTCCAAATCCATATCAATTTCCGCCGCAAAATCAGACCACGTGATACGAATAGCAAGGGAGGCGATGGGAATGGATGTGAATAACGATATTACATCTAAGGAGGCCATCACACAATTACTAGGAATTACGAAATTCTCCAAATCCTCAAGAAATTGATAAGATGAATTTATACTATAAGGAGAGGAAGCCGTCAATGGTTTGATAATAAGTGAAAGAAACTTAGATAAGTTGTAAAGGGGGGAATGACTATAATCTATTATAGGTCTCAAAGGAATGTTGGCCTTGTGAGTTTTTGGTAAACCGTAGAATCTCGGAACCAGGCCTGTGTAACACTTAAGTTTCTTGGCAAAATTTGGACAAGATATGTAGGCGACATTTTTTTGATTGCGGAGAAGGATCATCTTGTTGACATTTTAGGCAAGGCAAATTCAATGTCTAGATCCATCCAATTTACTATTGAAATTGAATGTCCAAATCTTGCCAAGAAACTTAAGTGTTACACAGGCCCGGTTCCGAGATTCTACTGTTTACCAAAAACTCATAAGCCCAACATTCCTTTGAGACCTATAATAGATTATAGTCATTCCCCCCTTTACAACTTATCTAAGTTTCTTTCAGTTACTATCAAAGTTACTATTCAGTTCAGTTACTATTGCGGAGAAGGATCATCTTGTCGATATTTTAGGCAAGGCAAATTCAATGTCTAGATCCATCCAAATTACTATTGCAAATGAAAATAATAAAATACTCTCCTTCCTGGATATATTACTACAGAGAAGTTTAGTCAACAATGTTCATGTTTTAAAAACTTCCGTTTGTAGAAAAATTATTTCTTCCGGTCAATATCTAAATTTCATCTCTAACAGCCCTCTTTCACATAAAGTTGCTGTGGTAAGGTCATTGTACAATAGAGCATTAAGATTTTGTAATAGCGAGGTCAGATACAATAATGAAATTTGTAGAATAATTTCTGATTTACGTCATAACGATTACCCGCGAAGATGGTGTCATAGAGTTTTATCGGAACTATCGAAGAGATCGGATGAATATCCCACACCTCACCAACGTGGGAACCTGTGGGAACTATATCTTTACCGTATAACGCCAACATTTCTGAGAAAATATCTGGTATTTTTGCGAATGTGGGCATCAGGTCTGCTTATGTGCCTTTAAATCCAATTAAGATTTTTTTGGGGTAACTATAAACATAAATATTTCAGATTTGACCTTACAGGTGTAGTTTAGCGAATTCTTAGCAAAGGTTGCGGATCCAGATATATAGGCGAGATTGGACGATCCTTAAATGTGAGGTTGAAAGAACACAGGGATTCGTTTAATAGAGGCACTCTAACCTCGAGATTGGTTGCACATGCATTGGATTTTGACCATGTGCCTGATTTTCAGAACGCGCAAATTACCTGTTCAAAATGTTGCGTGTACAGCAGTCGTATCTTCCTGGAGGGTTGGATGACGGTTTATCTGAATCTCCAATTAACGAGGCTGCACAGATTACAGCAGAATACAATGTTTTAACTAAACTGTGACTTTAACTATTTTTCTTGTTTTGGTTCTGGTGGCTTTGCAGTTGTGTTCGAAGTACTGATGAGGTGTACGAAACGTCTATTTGATAATTTTAATTGTTTTTATGTATTTTTAACATTAAAGTCTGTAGTTGATTATTATTTTAATGAATAAATAATGTTGTATATTATGGTTATGTACATAAATTTGTGTGTAAGTTCTTTATAAATATCTACAAATTTTGAGCCGTTTACATGAAACGTGGCATACATGTGTTTTATAAAAAATACTGGATACATTACAAATTTCCAAGACCATCCCTTACACTCCTTTCAACCGCCTGCCATAATATTTTTTTAATGTTTAAAATCATTGCCATCATTGCAAATCCTTGCGTTTCCAAATAACCAAATACTTTCATGCTTACAGGGGCAAAGTATTTCTATTCGTAAAATGGTGAAATGATTAAATTGCACCAGAATTTACAAACAAATTTATTTGAAATTATCTAAAAAATTTTCTTCACACACTTGTCAAAAGGAAAATTTTCATTCTAATATTCTTGTGCCAACGTGGCACTTAGAGATTAAAATCGAATGGTCCAAAAAATGTACCACCTTCCTAGTGTTAATAAGTATTATATATATATATATATATAGTATAATTCTGTAACAGTATTTAATAAAAGGCACAAAATATGTCAAATATCTTATTTATCTGTATCTAAATACGCTGTAATAAATATGTTTTAATGTAATGTTATACTGTTATTATTATTATAATAAAATGACATTGTAGTTTTATTGGCTTTTAATTTCTTATGATAAAGAACTTTTTGTCTTGCAATATGTTTTAACAATATTGTGTATACTGGTTTTCATATTAAATTAATTCTTAACAAAAATATCATCTGTACTTGACATCGGTATTTCAAACATTCCTTTTATGGGTTATTCGATTCATTAAAACGTCTATTGATAGCGTACCGTAGTAATTAGTTATACGTTACAATAATAATATATTTATTACAAACTATTTCCAATGCTACTGTGGAATTAATGTAACCTATTAACGAAATATGACTGCATTTCCCATTTTCACTATTTTTGAAGCTATGCAAGATTAAATACGAAATTATTTATAATTTTTCATCCCAGAAAACATTTATAGAAATATTTAAGAGGATTTCCTTTCGTTAACCTGTTATTTTAGTAATAAAATAAAAACACATGAGTTCTAGTAAGCAGTCGTTTTACTTGGCGACTGCGTAAACATAACAAGTGGGTAAGTGTGATCGAAGATCGCTCAAAGGGTTTCGTGTAATATTCCTTTCAAAACACTTTATCCTTTCTTTAATAAATTCAAACAAATTTCATTTAGCAACCCACCAAAAAAAAAAATGTCATGTTTTTTATAAAGTAAAAATTTACCGGTCTATTTTTTCCTTTTTTCGAATATCTAAACCAGCCGGATAGCGGTCCAAGCCCGCTATTATATTCAGTCATAATAATATCTGTCATACGGACTAAATGCAATATTTAAAAAAATAATTCAAAATTAAACAAATTGTACACCTTCAAAATGTTAAAATATGCGAATATTTCCATAATCTGATTTTTATCACGATTCAATATGTTTCTCAAACTCATATATTTACTATTCTCTATTATTTATATTGATACTCGCTTTGTATTATTCTCAAATATTTGAAAAATTCCTATATGACGTCAGATTTTCTTTTTAATTCTCTAATGACGTGATATCAATCTGCTTTGTCCACTTACACATACTCATACTCCTTGTATTATTGAGAAATCTTAGACATTTTCCGTTTTATTACGACTATGACGTCAATCAATTTTATTTCATATTTATCTTTTTTTTCAATTGGTGAAACTTTGTATTTCATTTTCATTTTTCACGTGCAAATCGTCTGATAGAAAGTTAATTATTGTAGAAAGAATTTCATTGTGCTTTTTAAATCTTTGGTATCTGCTATAACGAAAAATGTTTCAATTTAATAGGAAAACGCTGTTAGAATTTTGATTTTTTATCTCTATTTATTAAAAGAATACGAATTTTTCAAATTTTAATATTTTGAGCTCTTCACAGCTGCTATTCAGATTTATACACTAAGTTTCAACTCTGTAAGTTACATACTTTTTGAGAATGGCCCTGTGACGGACAGACAACGCAGCGGGGGTAATAGGGTTTCGTGAGATGAACGAAACCCTAAAAATGAGTAAATAATCGGAGTTTTACCTTATTGTAATAAGATTTCTTGCATGAATCTCAGCACTGAAATTTTACAATAAAAAAACGAAAGAAAAAGTTGCTTTGCAAAGTGGGAGTCTTATAACGAAATGAATCATTCATTATAACATTTCGCAATATACATAACATTTTATTATAACCTAAGAATGTTGTTTAGCTGAATGTGATTTTGTAATGGGGTTTTGATGACGTGCTTGATTACGAGAAACATTTTTAGAGCAGTATTAGAGATCTTATCGTATAATGAGCCTTAAGTTTTTATAGCTTTTAATAATATTAAGAATAATCTGAGGTTGAATAAGGAAGATAGGAAGGAGGGATCGTCAGAGTGATGGCCCAGCTGGAAGAGGTGATCTTGTCTAGCGAGGATTGGATTAGAAGAAAATTGATTAGCATAAGGGCTGGCAAGGAGTTCAGTTACAGCGCCTAGAATACACAGTGTGGAAAACGGCTACAAAATAGTACTAAAAAAATTAATCCCATAAATGTAGAACGATGCTGGAAACATAACGGGTCGATCGCAGCGACATCTTGTAGCAGTGGCGTAGACAGGGGGGAGATCCAGATGGTTTGGATACCACTAATTTTATAAAAGTATTTTTGCCTTATGTAATCGGAGAATTTTCTGAGATGTTGAAGGCGAAGAAAACTTTATAATATTACTGGTTTCCAGAGCATTTGGACCCCTCCCCCCCTCGCTCTGGCTACGCCACTGTCTGTTAGCTCTTTTCAATGCAAACATTGTATAAGAATTGAACTGAGAAAACGTTTCAGCTGGTGGTAAATATTTTAAATATTTAAATTATACCCTATTTCCTTTGACTTGGATAGTTATTTTTATAAGCTTTGAAAATATGAATGATATTGATCATGGCCAAAACACGTGATACGCATTCTTTTGCGCCTGGTTGCAGTACTCGATACAAGACAGTAAACAAGAAACTATCCCTATTTAGCATACCCAAGATGAATCTCTGCTAGAAGAGTGGAAAAGATTAATTTCCTGATATGATAAAAAACTAACTTAAAAATCAATTACATCTGAAATATACACTTACAAGAAGATTTTATTAACAGAAATTATGTTCATTACTGTCAATAGAGAAACGGTTACTTTTGCTAGAGGTAAATCTATTTTTAAAGCAGATGTCGCTGCGATCGCCCTATTATTGTTCCGCATCCTTGCACTTTTATCGTCTACAATTTTTTAGCACTTTTTAAAGCATTACCAGTTTGGCCATTTTTTAAACTACAAGAGTTCGCAATCATACCAGAAATTCTCTATAATGTTCTTTCCTTACTTAATGACAGATATTTCGTGATTTCTTAAAATAAAAATTCTTGTTTCAGAATTTCTGGTTTGAATTTGAAAATTTTGAATTAAAAACCGGTTAAACCGTTTTCCACACTATATATTCTAGGCACTGTAGTTCAGCGTTTTACTCATCGGTGTACCCCTCATCGGCTCCCCACCTGCTGTCATGGACATAACTTTCGTTAAGTTTTCGTTTAATTTTACATAGAATATTATCCTCGCTAGAAGGATTTTTTAAAAAATTGCTCCAACAATTTTAGAGTATCTGTGATTATTTTAAACAAAGATTGTAAGTGAATATTCTGGTGTTACAAGATTAAAAATTTTGTTTAAGAAAAAAGTAATTACTAATTGATAGAAATAAAATGCAGCATAGTTTCGATTTCATTGCATATCTAATGCACCTCTATCTTATTAAATCAGATAATAAAAATTTTTGACAAGAAATTTCTTCTTTCGCTTTTCTTTTTTCGCTTTTAAACCAGTAGAAATTTTTCAGACGCCTTGCAATTGTAAGGTACAACTCTTTTTTTTAAAACGTCAACGTTTAACGTCAAACGTCAATTTTTTTTTAAAACGTTTAAGTGTCAAACGCCTTTGGTCATATTTGAATTTTCTTGTTGAATGCATCAATCACCAATGCATCATTGATAGGTTTTTTTTCTGACTGGTAAACGTACCAGTTATGAAAAAGCACAGTCTAATGAAGTAAAAAGATGCTGCATCACTTTCCTACCAGTATTATTATATTCTAAATTTGGCTTTATTTAATCTTATAACGGTCAAAAATTAAATAAAACCAAAGTTAGCATATAATACTATTGGTTGTTAACGGATGCAGCGTTCCCGACACTACGCCACGGATAAAAGTCCATAGGTTAGCATCAAATATAGCAATTTTACTTTATGCACAAAACAAATACTAACTAGGAAACCACGCCATAGTGCAGTAATGAAACAAAATTCTAAGTAAGAAGCAATCGAAAGATAATTTTGAAACGTGTTTTTTGGCACATAAATCATTTGCCCTCGTCTCCTCGTTATCCAGATACAAAGTCATAAAGTGTGCTAACTTATTTATTTAATTAAGGGAAAAGACGTGGTTTTGATCGAGAAATTTTAATAATCAGATTGATTAATATCAAGTACAAAACATATTTAGATATAGGAATATAAAAATGAAAGAAGCCCTTAAAAAAAGGCTATTGACAAATATGACACTGAACCAAAAATGATTGAAGCGTAGAAAATCGTGTCACCAAAAGAATTTCATGAACTTAAATCTGCTGCAATGATTACAATGATCAACCTTCTGCGAAAAATAAAATTGCAAGGGCGTTTCAAATGCAAGTGGCCGAGTTTGCACTAACCCAGACTTGTAACAAGTATAGCGAATCATCTCGGAGTATTATGGCGTACTAAACTGGAAATGGACAAGTGACTGGAATTTGATGAAGTTGTTACGTTGAAAATGTTAGCGACTCTTCCTTCAATCCTATCTGCTCCTTCTTCCATCCTATTATATTGAGAAATTAGCAAATTTTAAGACTTTATATCTGGATAACGGGGAGAGGAGAGCAAATAATTTATGCGTCAAAAAACACGTTTCATAATGTCCTTTCGATTGATGCTTATTTAAATTTTTTTCATTATTTCACTAATGGCGTGGTTTCCTGGTATGTATAATATGTAATATATTGTTGCAATTATGTGGCAACACGAATTACGACTTCTTTTACGTTCTATGTATCTGACATATAGTATAAAAACAAGACTCGTATGGTTTTAACTTTTTAATGTTACTATTTTGAGATACAAATTTTGTTTTATTTAATCAAAACATTTTGTCATTAAATAAAGCAAATGCTACTTTTTAAAAATAGCGGTACTGATTCTGAAAATATAAAGGAAATTTATCTCAGTGGATTAAAATGTTTAAAAATAACGTCTTTGCTGCAAAAATAAATGTGTTTTTAACATTTTATTATTAAACTATATTATTTCACTTGGTTTATAATATAACATTTTCTTACTTTTCAAACAATAGTTCTACTACGCAGCTGCAAAAATGTAAAGGGGTTTTGTTTTTATTTTTCCGTAAATTTACAAAAAACCTGGTCCGAACAAAAACATACTAAATCTGATAAACGAATTTCATTTTCTAGCTGTCAGATGCTGTTGGCAGTTTTTGATATATAACGTCTTCTTGTTTAGGCCTACAGGGTTCGTACGCTTCAAGGACTTTCAAGCACCTTTTACCAGAATTTTCGCAAAGCAATATTTGGCTGATTTAATGAAAAGAAATGCTATCGTCAGATATAGCAACCAGTACTCTACGAAATTTCTGGTACTAAAATACATAAAATCTCCCGAATCTCCTGATGCGTACGAACCCTGGCCTAAACTATGTTTAATTTAGAAGTTCTTGTCAATATTTTCACGTCCCAGAATATTTATCATACATTCTGTTGTAAACTTGGAAAAAATAACAAACAACTTAATTTTTGAAAATACATTGTAACACTAAATGAAATTAATTTTCCATTTTAAAATATATAACATTTATCATTTCATGTCTCTTATACAATTCTATACACAATAATGTGTGACAATAATGTGTAATAATATTCATATTATTGTAAATTTGACAAATAATTGATATAATAATAATAATTTATAGTACGTTAACCATCTGGTATGCTTTTAATATGCCACCCATTCCTACTAGGAAATAAGTAGCATTCTCTTACTATGAGCGTATTGAATAATTTCACAATGCAGCAATAACATGCCTTGAACAGATAGTAACGAATTAATTATTATCAGCTTTATATCTATCTATCAACCACTGAATTATTGGACATATCTCCTGACTTGGTTTGCAGCATACATTAGCTAATGGCAGTAGGTAATGTTTTATGGTATCATAGCTCTTCAATATAGAACCATAGAATATAATTTCTATGTAATTTACATAATTATGAATCAAATTCGCTTCAGTTATTCAAATACATTGTTAATAACTTTATAGTGTATATATTGTTTACAAATACAGGGTGCCCTCTCTTATTTTTGACCAATAGGTAATTCTGGAATTATTAGTTTTAGATGTATAGTTCCAACTGCGAAAGGTTTTCAAGTGTTGTCCTTCATCATGTAAAAATCTATTTATATAATCAAAACTATTATTATTATTTTTAAATAACGAAACTTTAAATTTGTCCTTCATCATGGGAAAATCAATTTACGTCAAAAGAGCTATTGAAAACAAAATTACGAAATTTTAAATTTTAGTATGGTTGTCGGGTTTCATAAGTTTAGAAAATTTTCTTTACGCTCTAACACGTACAATATTAATATTTCGTTTTTTGTACGACCAACACTTAATGATAATACTTTGAATTTTATGATTTTGTTTACATTTTCTTGTTCGAGCATTCAGAAAATTTTTCTAAATATATTTTATAAATGCAGTGAGGACATAAAAAATTAAATTCCACATACAACAAAAACTATTTTGACACAAATTGATTTTCATATGATGAAGAACAACATTTGAAACATTTTTGTACTAAATCCCTGAAACTAACAGTTTAAGGAATTACCTATTGGGGAACGATAGGAAAAGACTTTTATTAAAATTAAGCGTCTTAATGTAACGAAATACAGCAATATTTAATATTTAGTTGCATATCCTTTTGCTTTGAGCACATAGACTGCAGCACATCGTCTGAGCACATTGTCTGAGCACGGAATTAACAAGGCTTTCAAAAGTGGACCTCGGGATTTTCACCCATTCCAATTGAAGATCCTGAAGAAGTTCTGCCTTTGAAGAATGTTTCCGTGTTCCGACTTTTCTTCCATTGTGCTCCCAAATATGTTCGATTTGATTGAGGTCAGGTAACTGACTCAGACAGTCCAAAACTTTAATTTTCTTAGCTATAAACCAATTTGTCACCATTTTGAAGGTGTGCTTTGGATCATTATTCCGCTGAAGCATCCATCCACGAGACATCTTTTTTACGAATATAAGGCAGCACGTGATCTTCTAAAACGTTTTTATAAACATTTTGATCCATAATCACATCGATGTGTACGAAGGGGACAACGCCATCATGATGGAAAGCTCCCCAGACCATTACTGATCCATGAGTTGAGGAAAGCTCCCCAGACCATTACTGATCCATGAGTTGAATCATATTAACAAGAATTACATATTAAAATGTGTAAAGAATGATATACAAAACCTGGAGTTTTACACCTACATCTTAACTGTAAGTTTCATTGTTTACATTTGAAATGATGCGCGGATTTTAGAGTGTCAGATTTGAGGGAATATTTGAGTAATTTATGCGTAGAAATTAAACGATTAAATAAGGGAGAACTTACTTTTCGAAAATATATGTAGGAAACATTAAACGCATTCTGTACTTTACATTTACGGGATGCCCGTTGCGTTGAGGTTGAAATATCTCGGAAAGCTTGAAAATAATTTAAAACAAAATGAATTAATTGCCAACCGGACACCTTCACAAATGAATAAAGCATACAATCGGCAAAATTCCATGTCAGCAAGAAAAAAGTAAATCCAGGCTGGAATTCTAATTTACACTGATCCACAGTGTTTCCAATCCGATGCATTTTTTATTCACATTGATTTCACACTTTTTTCGAATAGTATGATTCGCTTTGTTTTTTCCTTATTTAATCAATTTTTATTATTTCTTAAAATGCTAGAAATAAAAGCAACCTGAATAATAGTAATAAAAAACCTATCGGACTGGCAACAAACTCTAAAATTCTGATTTTAATCAATTTTTAAGAAACTATCAATATTTTGTAAAAATTCTTAACATGCAGATTTTATTTTTTAAATTATTATTTATTGTATTGTACCACATTATACAATGCTTTAGTTAAGCATATTTTTGTTATGAAAATTCAAGTTTTATATAAAAATATATACATACATATATACTAAGTGGCTTCAATTTCAAAAAACAATTATAGTACTTAAGTAACTACATTTGTGCTGTTCAAAACATTTGATTTTATTAATCAAATTATCTTAGGTTTACAGAAAAAAGACGTAATATAACTTCAGAAGATGAACAAATCCATAGCCTATAATCCAATTTGCTTTTAAAACATTTCGTATACTTTTTGAATTTGTTTTGTCTATTTTTTTATTTTTTATTTTTTATAGAAGTAAGCGTTCATCTTCCTGCTTCGAATTTTTGCAAACGTATAATCCTTAAGAAAAAAAAAACAAATCTTCTCTGAACGCTTTATTTATTTATTTATTTTATTTTGCCTTTTTTTAGATATATAATAATATAACAATATTTAATGACATTATATGACATTTTTTTACTCTTCAAATAATATTTGAAGATATATAATGTTTTTATATATCTCTGAAATAAAAAAACAACAACAACAAGAACATAGTTGTGATAAACGTGTTTCATTTTCTAGCTGTCAGATGCTGTTGGCAGTTTTTGATACAGAACGTCTTCTTTTTTAGTTTAACAAATGTTTAATTTAGAATGCTTTGTTCTAACCAATATTTTCACGTCCCATAATATTGATCATACTTTCTGTTGTACACGTAGAAAAAATATCAAACATTTTAATTTTAATTTTTAGAAGGGCCGTATAACACTAAATAAAATTAATTTTCCATTCTAAAAAAGGTTTCGTACTGATTTACCACAATTGTTTAATACATTTTTTCGCCTTATTTGAATACAGAAAAGTATTAGAAATCCTGCAATTAAACGTCTACAATTTCTCCCATTTAAATAATAAATAGAAAAATTATATTAAAATTGTGGTAACAGCATACGAACCCTGTAAAACAAATACCAATTGTCATTTCACCTGTATTATACAGTTATATAGACAACAGCGGATAATATTCATATTATTGTAGGTTTAGCAAATAATGTGTATAATATTCATAATTACTAGTACGTGGTCTATCTGGTATGGTTATACCATCTATCTGGTATGGCCATTCCATTTTCTGATAGGAATTAACTAGCATTCTCTTACTATGAGCGTATTGTATAACTCCACCATGCAGCAATAACCTGTCTTAAACAGATAGTAATGCATTAATTATTATCAGCCTTATCGCGATGTATTAACCATTGAATTACTGGACATATCTCATGACTTGGTTTGCATCATATGTATATGATATTATAGCTCTTGAATATTGAACCATAGAATATCATTTATAATTAATTTCCATAAAATTGACTAAACTGCGATAAAGTTATTCAAATGCATTGTTAAAAACTGTATAGCATATATATTGTTTGGATATGCAGGGTGCCCATTCTTATCGTTGACCAACAGCTTATTGCCCAACCATTAGTTTTAGATGTAATAGTTCCATTTGAAAAAGGTTTTCAAGTGTTGTGCTTCATCATGTAAAAATCTGTTTACATCAAAATTATTATTTTTTTTAAAAATAACGAAATTTTAAATTTGTATATGGTTTTCGGATTATATAAGAAAGAAAATCTTTCTGAATGCTCTAACACGTAAAATAATAATTCCGTTCTTCTATGACCGAAACTTAGTTTGACGTTTATGAAGTTTTTACGATTAAAGACACTAAATATGGAAAATCATATTTTTACTGCCAGAAAACTGTAAAAATTCATATAATTCCAAGCGTCATAACTCAGTAAGTTTGTTCGTAGAAGATTGGAATTTTTAATTTTTTGTTAGAACAGGGAGAAAAGTTTTCTAAATATAATTTATAGGACGCGGGAAGCGAATAAAAATTTAAATGCCACAATTTAAAACAAAATAACTGTTTTGATGCAAACAGATTTTTGTATGATGAAAAACAATATTTTATATATTTTTTCACTAGAACCCCTTGCAGCTAACGGTTTAGGAATTATCTTAGGGGTGCAAAAATCTAGGCGCCAATGGGCTAATTCCCACCACTAAGTTTTTAGTATTCTTCGCCTAATAAGAATACCGATAAAATGTAGGCGAAGTATACTAATAAAATTTGACGAACAATACTAATAAAATTTAGTAGTGAGACCAGACCATTGGCACCTAGATTTTTGAACCCCTGAATTAGCTATTGGTGCATGGTAGAAATAGGCACTCTGTGTAACTATACGCATAAAATACTTATGATATGTAATACATATAAAGTTCCAATGACATAAAATAAATACTCTAACATACATATTGCATAAATACAATGTAATTAAAACAAGTTGGAAATTGTACGTCAAACGTGACAAATGAGATGAGTTCGTAATATAACTAGTTATATAAATATTCAGATCTTGAGGATTTTTAATTCGTAAAATGAATTATATCGTCTGCAGATTAATTTCTGTAATACAATAAGTATCTCGGTCGCTTGACGTTTAAACCTCGGAGGCTCCTATAACAAAAAAAGCACCGATTTATTTTTAAAAAATGCAAATTTTTTAATAAATTTTTTTATTAATATCTCCTAAAGTTTTGATTCGATTTTCATAAAATTTGAAATGTCTCGACAAAATTCTCCAACGATAATATATCTTAAATTTTAAACCATTCTATTGGGTAGTTTTTGCGTTGTTATATACGGACGGACGGACAGACAGACGAACGGACCAGACGACGACAATAGGTGCTACGTATTTATATAATTACGAACGCACCTAAAAATGGACAAACTTTAGAAGGTGGTAGCGCGCACTACAAAAATACATTTGGGCGTAAGAAGCTAGGTGTGATTGACATTTGCAGGATTTTACATTTGCTACATCACATGTTATTCTACTAAGCTCTTCAATCAAGCAACATATTTACCTTTGAGAATTATTAAAAAGACCAGTGGAACCGTGCGAGAATTTTCACTGCAGTCTAATATTTTTTAGTAATATCTAATAGCAAAAAGAGCGCGCGAGGAAAAATAAATAACAGTCGTATTTGAACTGCATTAGAGGATGACGTCATCCGCTTCGGGAAAAACATGGGACAAAAAAAATTATTGTACATAAAATAAAATGTAATACAGTATAACAAAGTATTCCTTTTAGGCTACCCATGAAATACCACTGCTTCGATCGATCAAAGGTGTCTTTTTCTTCTAAGCATTTCAATTTTAACTTTGATTTTTAATCATAAATATATAATAAACGCGTTTGGAGACATCTCAGTTTATCTTGTTTGTCATATATACATATATTTATTTAAAGTCATTGCTCAGCATGATGTTATATGATATTTTATTTTTTGTGGCAACATTGATTTGAGAAAAATCTTTCATTTCATTTATGATATAAATGTTGATTGAATTTTTAATTAGCTGCAATTTTTAATCCAAAAATATGTGTTAACGAAATGTGAGTGTACTATGTCAGAAACCGGTATAAAAACTTTTCGAATGATACCTCATTCATTGTTGTGTGTTTTATAAATGTATAGAAAAATGGATGTTGACAACAGAAATAATATAGATGATAGCACTTCAGTTATGGATAAAGAAGAAAATTAAAATATCCAGGTACTTCCCGGTTATACAGGCGGTGTGAGGCAATTTAGGAAGTTCCTTTAGTTTAATTTATAAAAAAATTAAATTGATTTTAGGAAAAACTCTCTTCGATGTGTTATTGGTACTGCTTTGAGTATCTGCGTAGTGTGTGTCAAGTTTTGAAGCGGTGGGTATTCTTATCACAATGTGGTATTCTGCACAGTCTAGAAATCAATAAGAGATCAGATAATCGAAGTATACCAGTTTTAAATAACTTAAATCCACTAGATGTGCAATACGGAATAACAGCATTAATGATTACTTAGCATAGTTGACAATTTCGCATCTTTTTTTATTCATAAGTTCGACATAATTTTTGTTTTATGTAATGAAAGACATTTCGGGATTGTATAAAATTAAAGTCCTTCTTTAGCATTTTCCGGTATAAATTCAGGATTTCTGAATAAAAAAATAGGCCAAACTGGCAACCGTGATACTTAGACATAAACTGGAACACTACACTCAACGAGAAAAGGTAGCCACCAGATTAAAATTCTAGTCTGCACAATTTTATACCAGCTTTATAGCTGGTATTCCTGGTCTTAACGTCCTAAGAAGGAAATATGGAACAAGAAAATTAATCTGACATCATATTGGAAGTTTAACGGACTTTTCAAATTTTTGAGAAAAATACAAAGAGAGTATCAATATGAGTAATAGAGAATAGTAAATATATGAGTTTGAGGAACGTATTGAATCATGATAAAAACCCGATTATGAAAATATTCGCATATTTTAACATTTTAAAGGTCTCTATACAACATGTTTAATTTTGAAATTGATTTTTTTTAATATCTTATTTAGGCCGCATGACATATATTATTATGACAGAGTATAATAGCGGGCTTTGCCCGCTATCGGGCCGGTTCGGATATTCGAAAAAACTAGAAAAATAGACCGGTAAATTTTTACTTTATAAAAAAATGACTTTTAAGTGTTTTGAAAGAAATATAAAACGAAACCCTTTGTGCGATATTCGATCACACTTACCCACTTGTTCTCTATTGATATTAATTTGTAGCAGTTTAATTGTCTCGTAACTTACGTATAAAATATATAAACAATTAACTATTAACACTAAATATTTCTGGTTTGGATTAAAAATTTTCATTTGTTACCGGTCAAATGACCGGTTGTTGATATATTTAATTTAGTGATAATAAACACACATTATGCAAGTTGTATCGCTAATTTAACGAAAAGTTTAAAACTTTACGTCATATCTGGGATACCTTGCTGAGATATAGCAGCATTAAATAATTAAAAAGAGGTGTTAAGCAAACTTCAATGAGGAAAAGCAACAGAATTTTGCATTGAATTTAAGTTAGCATATTTTTGAAATAAGAAACATTTTTGTTTTAAAATATTTTGAAATAGAGTCACACATGTTTAGGCAGGGATTGTGGCGTTTTATATTTTTATCTATCCGGCTACCACTATTTTTTTGTAATCAACGATTTTCGTGATAGATTTACAATGCACATGTTCAAGAAAGTTATCACGTTGATTATAGGTTGGAAAGAGCATTAACAAATAAATACATAATATATAAAGGACGCAGCGTCCCTTGTTTACGTGATTATAGAGTCAGTTACGGCTTCATGTAATCGGAAAAATCATAATCTCTTTTGAATGGAGAAGTAAAAAAAATAGCATTGTGTATAAGGTGGTGTTTCTCCTAAACGCGGGTTAAATAAGTTGATTTGAGATCTGAAGCAATAGGTACGCCGAATTCTAAGCACTGGCAAAAATTTCTGGTTGCCAGTGGCGAAATGACAAACCAGAGCACTGACTCAGACAATCATAGACGAATGAAGATTTCTTAAAATTTAATGTAGTTTAATCTGAAAAAAATGACGGTTAACACTCTCAAGGGCAAAGTATTTATTTTGCAAAAAGATTTAAAGCTGGATGATTGATTTGCACCTGAATTTACGAACAGATATATTTGAACATAAATAAATTATTTATTTAACGCACACATACTTGCCTACATTTTGGTATTCTTCTGGAGTCTCACTAAATTCACGCTGGTTTTGAACCAGAAATTTAATTTAAAGTATAAAATTTAAGAATAACTGAAACATCTTTTTAACCCTCCGCTTACCAAACGTGTCCTCAAAAATGACTATTCGAACCCGAATTTGTTTCATAAAATAAGTTAAAGATATACCACAGAACAATTGCCGAACAACTGATGTCATGTTAAGGGGCTTCCCAGTTGCAGACAACTTTACGCCCAGTTTGACATTTGACGGAGATTGCTTTGAGAGCTATAAGCTACAAGGCTGTTTGTATCGAATGATCTATATTTTTTATTCACAGAAATACATACAGTACTTTGACAAATTACAGAAATCTTTTTCTTGGGGACCGGATAGACACAGGGAAGTATTCAGCACTGAAGACACACACACAATGACATCCATGCCTTACCGGGATTCGAACCACGGGCACTCACCGTGGTTGTCATCTTCGCTACCAACCAGTTTATTTGTGAGAAGAGTGTCTTGTATTAAATTGAGCCGTTGGGAAAAGTTAAGATATAGATACTAAAGGAAATAAATAAATTAAATAGTTTTAAATCAAAATTCTGGTGTGAAATTTTTTTTTTATCAAGATTGAGTAAAATTCCTGGTAGTTCTAGGGTTAAATACATTTTCTGTTTCAAAACATGTTTCACTTGGATCAGACTCCATAAGAATACTGGAATGGTGGCATCCATGAGTAACGTGGCTGCCAATTATGTATTTATTTATTTATCGTTTATTACAATGCACTACATTATACAATGCGTTAGTTAAACAGACTTGTGTTATAAAACTCCAAATTTCATATAAAAAAGTTACATATATTAAGCGGTTTAAATTTCAAAAACTAATTCTAGTACTCAAAAAATTTTATTTTTATTGATCAAATTTTCTTACGTTTACGCAAAAAGTTTTAATATAACTTCAGAAGAAAAACAAATCCATAGCATATAATCCAATTTATTTTTACAACTTTTCTTATATTTTTCAGTTTGTGTTATCTTTTATTTTAAAAGTAAGCGTTCAGCTTCCTTCGAATTTTTACAAAAGTATAATCCGTAAGAAAAGCAATAAATCCTCCCAGAGCTCTTTATTTTATTTATTTATAGTTTTTTTTTTACCCTAAATACTAAAATAGACGAAAAAGAACCTTTAAGCTATTTTATTTTAATTTGAGGATAGTTTCTTATTACAAATAAAAAGAGGCATTTAGTTAGAGATGATATACTATATAATATATACTATATTTATCAAGTACTGTATAAACTAAATAAATCATTCACCGTAAAAATAAACAGAAGTTATTTAAATACATTTACGAACTAACCTAAATTATTATTTGTGTAAAAAATGTTGTTTCTATCGTGATAGTCTGCTGCTTCATAGCGGCAGATTGAAATCCTTATAAGGTTGTAGGTGTATCATATGTACCTGTTGTTCTGACTTGTTCAATGGCGCAAAAAGCGGGCGTCTCCTCATTCGGAATTTAATAAACAGGAAATTCTTTAAGTAAAGAATCCATCGTACATATGGAAGAAAGCCCATACAATTATGCACGCTAAGACGAAAATCTGCCTAAAACGGAATCTTTATCCTGTCGCATCAGATTACGTCTACGTAGGTTTTACTGTTCTAAATAAACATAATAAGTTTATACAGTAAAATCTGTAAAAGCGGAATCGCTAGGAATTAGAGTTGCAAAAAATGGGTTTATTCCCAGGTTTATTTCCAATAGACCCGGTTTATCCCCAGGTTTATTCCCAAAAGACCTGGTTTATTCCTAAAAAACCCGGTTTATTCCCGGGTTTAAACCGGGTTTTTTCTAGTCTTTGCAACTCTACTAGGAATCGAAAGAAAATTTCTTTTTTGAGAGGATTCTGGTTGAGCTATTAAACGGTATGCCATTGTATGATATTTCATCGGAATGGAAATATTAAATTTTAACGTTTAAGGCATGATAACGTTATAAATTGGATTCTTTTTCATAGGATTTACAGATCCTAGGACATCTATAAAAACAAGATCGCTAGGGATCGTGGAAATATTTAATTTTGGACAGTTTTCTGTCTTAGAAGTTTCGGTATTCTTTTCTGCGGGTTCTGCCATAAAATTTTACCATAAAATTTTCCATTATAAACAGGTTCGGTTTTCGTATGTTTTAGAGTGATTAGTTCTCTCGATGCAGACTAACTGATAGCATGGTACTAAACGAAAGTTAAAAGAATTTGTGCATCATGAAAAATAGGGACTTTTGACAACCCCGCGGAGTAGTTACGGGAGACTAGAGAAGTTATAAGTTCTTAACCCCTTGAGGGGCACCGGTATATAATATATACCACTTTTTAATACATAACTTTGCCACCAATATTATTAAATAAAAATATTTAGTATTGTTTTTTGCAGATTGAGAAGGTAAAAATTCATTATTAAAAATTACTGGTGTCGAAACATCGCAAAATTTAGCATTTTTAGACCACGTGCTTGCCCTTCAAGGGGTTAATCACTGCAAGTTCTGTATGCGGGACGGGTCTTGGAACCCCTGAAAACCGGAAGGTTCTGCGTAAATCGAGACATCTAGCAACACTATGTGCATAGGCGCCGACTTCACGGCAGAGCAATTATTTACAGCGTGCCCAGTACGTTTTAAATTTGATAGATCACATTAGAACTGCTTTCCTCTCATGTGGCCGGTGGACAAAACAGAAGCAGGTGAACAAGATGCAAAGTTTGTTAGTATTAAGAAAGAACGGCTATGAATAATTCGTAAGTTCTATAATCCTTCTCACGGATTTTACAGCAGCGTGAGATTTTAATTGTAGAACCAGGCTTGATCTAGTTTGTACATTGTTATCTGGAATAAGATTTAAAAAATTCTCTTTGGGATTTTTCTTTATTAACCTTTTTCATTTTTCAACATGCAAAAATACTACCAGTCCTAAGAGGGCGTTTTATTCAACTTACAAAATTTCTTCCATTTATCTGCTGAGGCTTATTATATAATGTATTTGCTTCACGAAGATGAAACAGGCAATCAGGCATAGTTCTACCATTACTTTTTAAAAGTTTCTTTTGTCCTATTTAATCTCTGTAATTAATTAAGAGAAAAATAACATTTTAAAATTAGTGGTGGAAGTTTGCCTGATTTTGCCCTTTCGCCCGGGATAAATCTGCGCCTATTACTATGTGTACCCATTTAAAGATAATAGTCGTTGTGTTTAAGAGTTGCCGCTCATTTATATCAGCAAGTGGAGAATATAGTAAAAAATTAAAGCAAGCGTTATGAAACGATAAATTTGATGTATTTGTTCTCAACTTTCGATTTTGATTTTTCTATCTTTTAGAGGAATTTTAAAGCCATTATTATGGGACAAATTGATTTTTTTTTAAATACTTTCATTTTCACAAATATTTAAATTACAAAATAATTCTACGATACGCCATAGCCAATACGCGAAAGATTAATTGCAAAAACTTTTTTTTACAATTATTATTTCTTTATTTTGTAGTTGGATTTTCATGAATACATGGAGCAAACAGCAAGCTGATACTGTATTTTCAGAACGTCCCCGTTTACATGGATGCCAAGAACAAACTATGAATTTTTTTGTATTATAAAATTACGAATCAATTTTCAAACAAAATTTAATACTTTGCAATCCTTCCTCCTCCCCAACACACACCAAAACTTCGTACATAGTAAGTGTTGAATCATAAATGGCAGAGGCATCCGCTAGACAAAAAGCGAGGTCACGTCACTCAAGGTCGTACGCCACGTAACGGACGGGGTTGAACTACAGCAAGGTAAATAACTGTTTTTACCTGTTGTGTGTATTCTAGTAGTTCCTATATCTATGAAATAGCTGCGCAAGCGCAAGCGACATGTTTTCATTTGTATTAGTGTTGAATTGCTAAACGTATAGATATTGTATTCTTTGTTATTCGTGATTATTTTGTTTATTATTATATTTTTACAGAATATTTTTATTATATTTTTACAGAATATTTTTATTATATTTTTACAGAATATTTTTATTATATTTTTACAAAATATTTATTGTATTTCTACATTGTTTTGAATCTCTGGTGGATGATCATCTTTCTAGAAGTGACAATATTTGATATTATTATCGTCTGCCATTTTGAACATCATCGAATGATCAACAGATTTATATCAATTTCTGTTTATTTCCAAAATAAATATGGGAATATCAGTTATAATGTTGTGAAAGCTTTATTACGAAATATTTATTGCAATATATTTTTGATACAGATTGTTTTGATAAAAATATTTGTATTTAAAAAACATTCACTATATCTTTTTAGTTTCAGGAGAAAAGGCAATAATGCTTACATAGTGCTTGCACAATGCTTATATATCATTACCATTCCTACCGAAACTAAAATGATATTGTGAATGTTTTTAAATGTACGTATTTTATCGAAACAAATTGTATCAAAAATATTTGGCAATAAATCTGGTAAACACGACACATCTTCCATGAGTGAGTACAGACTCACAATATATGCTCAGGAGAATGCGCAGATGGTTTGTGTCATATGTTATAAAGTCATACTAAAAGCCTGCGTATTGGCATTTTCAACCCCGTCCACAAGATGGTGCAGTTGTGTCAAATTGGATTATATTGCAAATCAAATTGTCCATTGGATTATATGTGATTTCCCCCCGAATTTGTCAATTGCTGTATCTTTCTGAGATTTCACGATACTTCACTTGTCTTTTTATATGAGTTACTTCAAAAAATTGAATATGTATATACATATATATATACATACACACACACACACACACACACACACACACACACACACACACACACACACACACACACATATATATATATATATATATATATATATATATATATGCACAGAGAGAGATTGTAAGGAAAACATAGTGTAAAAATTAAACACAGTAAAATGCAAATTCATATATGAAAAACTGTTAATATCTCGTGGAATCGTCAGAGAAGCTTCATAAGAATAAACCATGGTAAATATATGTTATTTCGACGAATACTATCTGCATTAAGTCTAAAAATGACAATATAAAGCTCCTTATAAAATATGGAAAAGAACCAAAAAAGTGAAAAGAATAAAAAATTCAGAAAATAAATTATGATTCAACTGTAATAGATAAAAAAAACTATGAAATACTAGACACTATTCATCAATAAAATAAAGAGTATAAGTTATTAAATAAGATTTAAAAATATTATCCAAATAGTAGTCCATAGCTCATCACTAGGAAATGCTGAATAGTTTAGTCATTGGCAAAACAGAAGAGTAATAAGAAGAGTGTCTGGTGCTGCAATCTAGCATTAAATAAAAAAGGAAAAGTTAAAACTACAATCTATAAAAAAAGAAGCTTTTTGATTAAGATAAATTACAGACAATGCAATAATTCATGTAAAGTAAGATATAAATAGATATGAAGGTTAAAGGGGAATTTGGTAGTAAACAATATTTAAAATTAGAAAGTATGTAGTTAATAATAGTTAAAAATATGAAAAGATAAATGTAGGTAATGACATAAAAATTGAATAGATAAAGAAGATAATATTAATTAAACATATATATAAATAAAAAAAAAGTACTATAAACTAGATGTATATGTAAATGATAAATAAATATTAAAAAGTAATAATTTAAAGGAGTGAAAATATATAGTCATGGATGATGATACATTATGTAAATGATAATACTATTGTTGATTTCATTACTGATAGAATCATAAATCATTGTGTTGAATGAATGAAACTTACTATTTTTAAAAATAGTTTTAATTTTTGCACTATAAAATGCAAATGTAAATTTCTTTCCAACTGCTTATAATCCGAGTTCTGCTGAATGGATTTTGATAAAACTTGCTTTGTTAGATAGATAAGTTTGCAGGGAGGATTTTAGTGTATAACATATTGTTTTACGTAGATTAGTTATAGAATTATGATGGAAAGTTCTGTTATTTTGAACGAAAAGTTTACCATTGGTCATATTTTGGAAACCTTTATGGTTGGTGAAAGAATTGAAACGTCTATTCACCTCGAAAAATAAAACAAAAACTGTTACTAATTTTATTTAAAATGAAAAAGGGGGAAAAATGAAAAAAGCTTCGATGAGAGATAATATTATAAAACGAAGTTATTTAAGTTAAACATGAAAGGGAAAGTTCGTAATGCTTAATAAATTTTTTAATTTGAAAGACTGCAATTCAAACAATATTTGGCAATTTATCTTTTTCGTCAGGTTAAGAAAAATGCATCTGAAAATTTCTTTAGATAAAAATCTGAGTAACAATCTTGTATTCTTAAAAAAACACTTTAAAGTGCTTATTTTAAAAAATATCTTTAAATAAAAAAGCATTATTATGCTCTGTGATTGGCATTTTATTCGATATGTAGGCCGATTTTAACGCATTGTTGACCGCTGCTGTTGAAAGTTTAGCGCGTTGTTTTATTCAAAACATCAAAATAAGTAAAAAGATGGATAAAGAGAGATAACTTTGTTCTTTGAGAGAGCTCTTTATCGTGGAAATGACGCAAAGAAAATCTCTAATTCATTTGATTCTTTAGGAAAGGATAAATATATTTAAAATTTAATTAAATAAATTTAGAAAAATAAGAAATAAAAAATGTTATCGTTTCGAAAAATAGAAAAGGTATATATTTTAAAAATAGATCTTAAAAATAATAAAACCCGTTACACATAATTGGAGTTAGAACTAAATTTTCAGTAATTTATATATAGCAAATGTTGCACTAAACATACCAGGGAATTTTTTTTCTTTTTAAATATTTTACACCAGAAATTTTTTTTTAAAACTATTTAACTTACATTTATAAGACCACATCTCACCGTTCAGTAACTTTCCTTTCTTTAATTTTATTCTGGTACATAATTTGTGCTACAGCTATACTTAATTTTTTTTCTGGCACAAATATTCATAGGCGGGGAGTGGAGTTGCAGAGCAACTGGGAATCCCTTTCAGGGTTGCCAGTTTGGTATTTTCTTAATTCAGAAATTCCAATTTCATACCGGAAATTACAAAAGAAGAACTTTTACCATACATAGATACAAAATGACTGTCATTAAATAAATAAAAAATTACAACTATGAATTTTTGATATGAGTTCAAATTTCTGAATTTAAAAAAATGCCAAATTGGCTTTTTAAACTAATAAACATATTAAAAGATTTGAGATTTATATATTAGTTATTTACTGAAGAAATTTCTGGTTAGAATTCAAAAATTTTTATTTGATACCGGCCAAATGATCGGTTGTTGGCATATTTAGTGTTAGATTGTATTTAAAATTTCTTATTAAATTAACGCTACTCTCTTACCCATCCTCAAACGTAAAGTTAAAAGACAATTAAAAAATATATATATTTCTAATACAAGTGATTATATAGAATGCAATGCATTAAAAAACTACCCTCCAAAGAAGTATAAGCACTTGAAAGTGAATATCTTATTTAAAATTTGCAATGAAAAAGATAAATTTGAAACAGGTAAAAAGAAAAGCATAACAATATCAAACTGTCTATTTAACAATCTTAAAAACGTATAAAATAACGTTATATCCCCTCATTTTTTTTACCAAAAAAATACAACAAAAAAAAACAAACTTGAAACAGAAATGTATAGAATCCAACAATGTGGAAATGAGTAAAAAAATCTGTAATTAATTTTATTCTCGAAGCAGTGCAAGAAATTACAAATCAAAAGGATTATCGGCTAAAAAAGAAACAAAAGGAATACCTTTTATTTGATTGGTTTATTGGAATATAACATTTATAAAAATACATGCCCTTTTTTATTAAAAATAGTAAAGGCCTTTATGCATCAGTGGAATTAGTTTTAGAGTGAATTTTCAGAAATTTAAAAAAATGCAAAAGTTATACTTTAAGACTGTATTTAAACTTTTCTTATTAAATCAACGTTATGCGTTCGCGACGGTTTTATTTTAATGCTTACATAAAAGAGACCAACTTTTACGCTCTTCCGCATCTCAAATAAACATATTTAGAGTAAGAAATTTTACTTAAATAAAAAAAAAAATCTACCTTTAAAGTTACCCGAGTTTGTTGCAACGCGACCAAATTTTACGCTTGTCTTTCAAGTGAAATAAACATAATTAAGCCAGAAAGTTTACTTAAATAAATAAAAAAAACCCACTTTTCTTCATTAAAAATAGTAAAAAACTTTTATGCATCAATGGGGTTAGTATTAAAGTGATTTCTCTGATATTTAAAAAAACAAAAAATTGTACTTTATTTAAACTTTGCTTCTTAAATGTATGTTAACCGTTCACAAGTGATTTATTTTAAGGTTACATCAAAGCGACCAACTTTTACGCTTTTAATTCAAGTCAAATAAAGAAAATTAGGGTCAGAAACTCTACTTAAATAAAACAAAAAAAGCCTTTATTCCTTGAAAATAATAAAAACAATTATGTATCGGTAAAATTAGAATTAAAGTGAATTTTGAGAAATTGAAAATTTCCTTAACGAGCAGCGAAGACCGAGCTAGGCTCGGTCAAAATTAAATTTGAGTTCAAATATCATGACCCATGACCAAAATGACCCACTAATTGAATTTTCTCGAACATGTGACTTAGCCCAACAGTCTTCTCGCGCCCGAAAACCATCGTATGCAGAATTTAGTGTAAATTAAGCCGCTTTTTAGATCTTGACCCACAATGACCCAGAAATGACCCACTAATCGAATTTTCTCGAACATGTGACCTAGCCCAATGATTTTCGCGTGCCTGAAACTCGTAGGATACAAAATTTAATCAAAATCGTTAGAGCCGTTTTTTAGATAAAATTAATTTGACCCGCGTTGACCCAAAAATGACCTACTAATCGAAAGTTCTCGAACATATGACCCAGCCCAATAGTCTTCTCGTGCCCGAAAATAGTCGGATACAAAATTTCGTCGAAATCGTTTGAACAGTTTTTTAGATACAATTAGCTTGACCATGACCCAAAATGACCCACTATTTGAATTTTCTCGAACATGTGACCTAGCCCAACAGTATTCTCGTGCCCGAAAACCAGTGGATGCAAAATTTAGTTTAAATTGAGCCGCTTTTTAGATCTTGACCCTCAGTGACCCACTAATCGAATTTTCTCGGACATGTGAAATAGCCCAATGATTTCATCGTGCTCGAAACTCGTAGGACACAAAATTTAATCAAAATCGTTAGAGCCGTTTTTTGGATAAAATTATTTTGACCCGCGTTGACCCAAAAATGACCCACTAATCGAAAGTTCTCGAACATGTGACCCAGCCCAATAGTCTTCTCGTGCCCGAAAATGGTCGGATACAAAATTTCGTCAAAATCGTTTGAACCGTTTTTTAGATACAATTAGCTAGATCATGACCCAAAATGACCCACTAATCGAATTTTCTCGAACATGTGACTTAGCCCAATGGTTTTCTGGTGCGCCAAAACGGTAGGATACGAAATTTCGTCAAAATCGTTTGAGCCGTTTTTAAGATAAAATTTGCATATATGTATATATATATATATATATATATATATATATATAACCACACACAAGATTTGCTCTTATTAGAATATATGATAAATAAAATTACGCGTTAACGATTGATTTATTTTAATGTTTATAACAAATCGAACAACTTTTACAGTTTGTTTCGAATTAAATGAACATATTTAGAGCCATTAATAGAATTTAATCCTTTCAGGAGCAAAGTGCTTCAGCTGCTAATATTTTCAAATGATCAAATGGTATCAGAATTTATGAACAAATTTATTTGAAAATAAGTCAAAAGTTTTATTTACGTACATTATAGAACCTACATTTTTGCGCCATTGTGGCATTTATGAATTCAGTGGCGTAGCCAGGGTAGGGTGTCCAGATGCTCTGGATACCACTAATATTGTAAAGTTTTCATTACCTTATCTATTCGGAGAATTTTCTGCGATAATCAAGGAGAAGACAACTTTACAATATTACTGTTATCCATGGCACTTGGATACGCCACCGTATGGATTACATTTAAGTTGTATGAAAAATATACCACTGTTTTTCACGGCTTTAATAAATGAAATCAAATGGAACAATGGAACAATATAGTGGGTTTTTTAGATCACGTATATGCGAAGCAACTTAATGTAGTATAAAGATAACCGACTTGCAAGGCAAATGGGAAGCCGTAAAAAATAAATATAATTGTAGTGAAGAACTACATAAAAATTACTATAAAGTTTCAAATAGAATTATAATATAGAAAAAACAAAAGAAAGTTTAACAATAAAATAAAAAGAAAGAAAATTCCATGAGATCCACATGACAGACGAAAACCCACCGAGGGACAAAGCCACACCCATCTCATAAACAAAAGCTCCTTTCAGAGACCAAACATTAGTGTAAGAAATACATTACTAAAAAAGCAATGTAGAGAAAATAGATAAATAGTTTTTTTTTATGAAATCAAAGAAATACCCCAAAGAAACAACATAGAATTTGGTAAATAAAATTTCTGCTGCAAACAATACTTACTTGGTTTGAAAAGGCTGTAAAGACTGACATTTGTACTTTCTCAAATATAAAACTAGATGACAAATGTTTTTTAAATAAATGTTTGTAAACAGTCTAGCCAATTTTGAAAGTTTTCTTATTCAAGACATCTACCACTATTTCCGCATAGGAAGGGATATATGCATCTTAAAATGAAAACAATGGAAAGACGAAAGAGTATTTTTTGAGAATCCAAGAATGTGGAAATTACTCAAAAAATCTGTAATTCATTTTATTCTCGAACAAGTGCAATAAATAAGAAATAAAAAGTTTTATCGGATGACAAAGTAAGAAAAGAATACATTTTAAAACACGATTTTTCCGTTAGTTTAATGAATTTAATCCAACATCCGCGGATTGCACGCATACAAAATCAGTGGTTTGATGGTTTTATCCTTGGATTCAGTGTTGAATTCAGACACTTTGCTCCGAGAGAGATTTCTGTGGCTCCGGGAGGGGGGAATTCCACTTTTTGACCATTGAAAACATAAAATCTCAAGTCTTCCGGAGGGGGGGGGGGGTTATTTCAAAGCTCTGGGGAATGTCCCACCGAATTCAACACTGGTTGGATTTTTGTCGGCGATCGCACTCATTTCTACATATTTCTTCGTGACTGCATTGAATTTGTTTTTATGGATGATAATTCCCACAGAGCTCACAATATCAGGCAATATTTAAAATCTGAAACACTGCTTGTATAGAATAGTCATCATGATCACTCGACTTTGATCTCATTGATCATGTATGATATGCTAAGGAGACGTTTGCATACACACCTTGACGCTTGTAGAAATCATTCGGAGCAAAGACTGTGCCTTTTTCGTAAATGAACGCAGATGCCCCAAAGTGTCATACAGGGTTCGTACGGATCAGGAAATTTTCCAGGTGTTTGACCAGTATTTTCTTTATAGAAAAAGAAATCTAGGTTAAACGCGCGAAACATCGCCTTCTTTTAAGGAGAGATTTTATTTAAGAAAATACTGGCACAGAAGAATTTCCTGGTCATAAAATTCCAGGAGCCGTACGAACCCTTTTAACAGTATACTTTGCCTAGCATTTTATTTATGATATCAATTATAATTTACCCTTTTCTCACACTTTGCTGAAGAAGTTAAAGAATTGTTTATTTATCTATTTATTCTGTGTTTTCCTGGTTTATGTTTTGTGTATCTTTTCCGAAAAAAACAGCCTCGAATTTCTTCTGCTACGACAATTGAATTTGGAAGCTAACACAATTATTTCAAAGAATTTATTGGATTAAGGGACCTTCTATTTCAACTAAAGGAAAGTGTAATAAAATCTACGAATAGAAAAAACTTAATATTCGTAGTTTTATTATGCTAATAAGAAATATACCCTCAAATTTAATATAGTTATACCAAAATACTTATGTTAACAAATGTTGATAACTGTTCTCAAAATATATACACGGTGACCTAAAATGAAATGAACGTTTTTAAATTTGAATAAGTAAATGGTTCTATTGAAGTTATTCTTGCAGGAAAGTAATGTGTGAAATCAGACATTTCTCCCCTACGCTTTCTTGTTTTAATCCCAAAATAACAAACAGGTGGCGCTGTACTATCTCAAAATGAAATACTGTTTAAATTAACATTACAATTTGAAAACGCAAATCATTATTTTTTGAGCGTTTGAGCAGCTAAACAGAAGTTTGGAAGGTGAGTGAATTTTGATAAATTTTCATGTGTTATTTTAAGCGTTCTAACAGTTTGAGGTAGCACCCAGCGTCATTTATAGGTGATATAGAGATGCCAAGCTCTCACTAATCTTCCGTAATATGGGGGTTCATTTGACCCAGGTTTCATATGTTTCGCACCAGATTTTTTTTTAAGAAATGGAATTAAATAAATTGTATGTAGAAATCTTAAATTAAATAAATAGAAATTCATCAAAATTTTTTTTTGATTAGAAACAGTTTAGTGGGAGTTAGAATATTAGTGGTAGCTTGGTATCTCTAGTGATATTTGGAACTACAACAAAAAATGACGCAAGGACGACTGGTGTTCATATGTGTAACCGACTTCGCACATGAATATCTTGCAAGAACAACGTCAATAGCTATCGACATATTTTTGTTATTGAACTTTAAAAACATTCAATCCATTTTAGGAGACACCGCAATTTTTTCCCTATTATCCAAAAGACTATGTCTAAAACAGCTTCAAATAATTAAAAATACGGATAAATCAGAAACTGAAACAGTTAACTATGTGTTGAACATGGATTTCTGAAAGCACAGACCCTTTTAAAAATCTTTTTAAATCGATATTTCCAATTTTCAAGAGTTTAACACATTTTCTGCAACTCGGGTTATGAACAAAACATGTCAATGATTGATACTCAAAATTATGCAAAAACATTACGGGTGTGAAAATTAGCATTAAAGCGATTATGGTTTCATAAATTTATCACACTCTTTAAACGGTTTAAAATATAATTTAAAAACAGAATATATATAGTTTGTTATATCTGAATAATACACATAATACGGCAGAAATAATTCCCCAATCTGTCGCTGCCAGTGTTGTGATACTATAAACTCTTTCGTACACAATCACGAGTCAGACCCATGTTGTATCTTCGTTGCCACAATCACGAATCAAACTGGTGCAGTCATTTTTATACAATAAAAACCGGAATTTTATTTGAGAATACCTTATTTATGTTTAAAAGGTTAACTACGCGGTAAGGCGGTAACAGGAAGATACCTTAATTTCCGGCGTATAATCTGCAGATGAAACTATCATGTTTTGACCCAGAAATTTTATTTTATACAGTGTTACTTTCCAGATCGCTGTAAATATTTCACTTCAATTATTGAATAAAATTTCTGGGTTGAAACCGAATTGTTTGATCCGTGGATTATACGCCGGAAATTACGGTAATATATAAACAAGGCGGTAATAATAAATAACAGACATTTTGCAAATAGTGCACTTACGATAGAGGTACATTTCAGGAACAGAGATCCTATCATTAACCCTTAAATGCCTAGAGTATGAAATTTGCAATACTTTTAATTTAACTTTTAATAAATAGATTAAGTTCTTCGAAATAACTATATTTATATCGAAATACTAATCCTGTAATAATCGCATATATATATATATGCTACTAAATAAAGTTAAAAATATATCTTAAAATTTCTGGTGTCTAATCCTTAACGCTTCAATGCATACATTTTTCGTTTAGATTTTTTTTTTTTTTTTTTTTTTTTTTTTTTTGCTTATATTAAGGATTAGAGACCAGAAAGTTTAAGATATATTTTTAACTTTATTTAATAACATATTTATGTGATTTTTACAGAATTAATATTTCGATATAAATATAGTGGTTGCGAAGAACTTGATTTATTTATTAAAAGTCCAATGAAAAGTGTTGCAAATTTGATATTCTAGGCATTTAAGGGTTAAAATAGAATATGTAATTCCCATACACTTCGTTAGCCGAAACGCGATTTTTAATTAAAAAAATGTAACATGACTGCATTGTGTTAGGACATGCATCCAATAAATCGTTCGTTTGTGATCCATAAAAATAGAAAATATACTCTTCGTTACCGAAAAATGCGTTAGCAGCGCTATTGGTTAGTCGGGGTATCACTATATCTGTGTTACAAAAAGTTGAATTATTCAGATAATAAAAATCTTGTTTTATACAAACAAGAGATCAGGGCCGTAGGAAGATGTTCTGCAGCTACCTCAAAAACATTTTTCACTTGCACGCCTCAGATTTTGAAAGATTTTTTATTTGAGATTTACGATATGAGTGTCAATTTGTAAAAAAGAAATAACCGAACATAATTTATGTAATTAGCATAATTTATATCATTATAAATATTTTTATAATATTCATGAAGTACGGGCAAATATGAAATAAATATGCATTCTTTAACGAACAACGTATAATAAAAAAATAAAATTGCTCCCCAGCGTTTCCCCAAATACTTATACAAAAGGAAGTTTTTATTACCGAATATAATAAGTAGAATTAGTGTGAATAGACAGAAAATAATATAGATAGTTTATTTGACATTTCAACAAAATTTGGTAAAAAGTGTCAGTAATGTAACATAAATTCGTTATTTTCGTCATAAATTATAGTTTAGGCGAGATATACAGTAAAACCTCAAAAGGGGCACTCCTTTATTTAAAGTGCACTTTTTCTATGTCCAAAACCTTATTTATTTGTATGGTTTTACATCTCTATAGCGGATACCTCGGAATAACGAACAGATTCCGCGGTCCCGAGGCCTGCGCTATTTAGAGATTATACTGTGTTAGAAAACACGTTGCACTAATATGTATAATAATGAGTCATGTGATTTTTTGATGTGCAGAATAACATTCTTCACCATTATTTTCCAAAAAAATGAGTATGTCGAAACACTCAAAATATGCATTTCAAAGTTTTTCTTTAACACTAGAACGGCCGGAAAATTTACTCAAGTTTTGTAAAACTATTTCACAGCAGAATTCTTATTTTAAAATATTTAACTTATCCATTTAACATATATCTGTAAGGTATATATTTAGTTCATTTTTAAAAGAATTTTCTAGTCCGAATCAGATTATATTCATTTGGTAACTGTCAAAATAACCGCTCATGGCCGATGGCCGTTCTAATGTTAACATTGATTTTAATGTTTCTTGATTTATAGTTGAAATGTAAAATTGCTTATTACAGTTTTCGAAAAATATGAGTTTTTGAGTGTGATTAAGCACATTTTTTTGTATATTGTCATAATTTATCGTTATTACAGTTCAGAAGACATTTTTTGCGACATCGATGTCTTCCCTATGTTATTTTATTGAGCATGGATTTTCTGTGGTCGTCTAAAATGGGTTCTCCATATTTTGACAAATGTGAAAAACTGGTTGCCACTTTTATCGTTTATGTAACACTTATAAGTATCGCATATTTTCGAATTTTACCTCATTTGCCCACAAGTACGAAACAAATTATCAAATAGGTAAAAAAATGTACTGTCGAATGAAATTTGTCGGAAAACGTAGATCAATTTAGTCGCATGTTAAGATTTTGAAAATAATTTTCAATCATGAATTTTTTTTTTTAAACTATCTCAACAATGAGCATTTATTTCCTACAATAAATCTAAAATGATTAATGCAAAGCTGCCACAATTAACAATTGATTGAACAGAAAAAATAAAAAATTTAAAAAAGCAGATTAACGATAATATCAGATAGATAGCCGTATGTTTTCATACTTAGGCACTAAACTAAAATCTATTAACCCCTTGGGGTCGAGCGACACGTATACGTGACGCATTAGATGACCAGAATCCTCGATGATTATTACCACCAGTTAAATTTTATTGTAAGCTTTGCCTTATTTAATTACAGCATTTCTGCGATTCAATTAGGCGAAAATTTCTGTTTTGAAAAACCGGTGGTAAAATTTTAAAAATTATGTAAAGGACGCTCGTCGCGAAGGGGTTAACAAAAAGGCATATTTTCATTTTATGTTGAACATAATATTAATATCAAGTTACGTTAAAATCTTTTAAAAATGCATTGCATCACAATATGCTTAGAATTGTATTTTAATTTTTGCTTTTGAATTCTAAATTTCTATGTATTTTATTATCTTCAACCAAGTTTTGTAAAGTCTTCTAAATCTAGAGAGTTGATGTTTTTTAATTAATTGATATTTCTTTTACTATTAAAAATATATAAATACGAATGCACACAATTTTCGAAATAATAAATCTTTATTTCTCTTATCGTTATTTATTCTTAGTACGTCCTCCTTTTATTATTCAAGATCAGCGACGAAATCAGTAGTATGTCACCGAACACACATAGTTTCCGTGTACATAAAGGCGTAGATCAGGAATGTGGAATATTACCAATTGCGCGTGCAAAAATATTCAGAATAAATATCTGGAACTGCCGATCATCGGCAGTGTTGCCAGTAGGCTACTTTTTTTAAATTCAGTTTTCGTGACTGCCACCAGTTATTTGAGAAAGTAAAATTTGCTTTATATAATTACAGGTTAAATTCGGCGAAAATATGTTGAATTATACTATACTATTTCAAAAAAGTGGTGCCAATCAAGCAACCTGAATTATTAAAAAGTAGCCCACTGGCAACACTGATCATCGGTGTCTTTTACCCCGTTCTGTATTGTTAACTATCTGCCGTTATTTAGAAGCAGATTGTCAGGATTACAAGAAGAAAAAATATTACAGAATACCGATAGAATCTTTCTTGAAATTATATTTAAATTAGCTTCGTTATTATTTCCGGTGATAACTTTTATTTATTTAATCTTATACTATGATTGACAATTGTATTATTAAGGACTGTGCGTGCAGTGCATATAACGTTATCACTTTATGGGAGAGAGGGAAGGTGATCTGGCACTTTATATCCTAAGATATCTCCAGGGGAAGGGGGGTTTTGCCCTTCGATATCGTTAACATTTTTTATCAAAAAAAAAAATGTTTTCTTTTCTTTTTTCTTTCTTTCTTTCTTTCTTTTTTGCAACTTTTTCTTTATATTAAAATAATCTGCTATCTATCTATCTATATTATAAAGGCCAAACGTGTCCGTGCGTAACGGATACGTCATTTTGCGAATGGCAACAGCTGACGATGAAATTTCGGTTTTGTGATTTTTGCTATTGCAATTTTTTTATTTTCTAAACATAGCACACTTTAAATTTTTACACCGTTACAGAGGAAAAAAAATTTACTTTCAAATGCAATTTGTTTGAAAACTATATCTTAATTGCCTGATATATTATGGCTTATAAAATAATTTTTAAGCATGAATTTTGAAACGCCCAATAAACAAATGGAAGAATGCTGCCATTATAAATTTTTAAATAGTTACAGGTAGTAAAATTAATGAATTTTGAAATAAAAAGGTCACAAGAATAGAGTGTCTTTATATGAGAGTAGCGTTATACCGGATACAAAATTTGATTAGTTCAGACGATTTTGGAGAAAAGGAAGCTTTGTAATAATTTAAAAATTTAAAAGAAAATTATTTGTTTACACCATAAACAAACATCGGATATTTTAACAGATAATTTAAAAAGAAGATATTGTTTTAGATATTGCATTTTTATGAATAAAATATAAAAATGTTATTTCACAAATTTGATAAAAATGCATATAAAAAGTTAATATGAACAGTCAGAAACAACGTTTTAATTCATATTTCATCAGTATTACAAATAATGTTAACGGTCATTGCGAAGTTGAAAATAATAAATATACATGAAATTCGTTAATATCGCGATCACTATATCGCATGCATAAGATGATGAATAATAAATTAACAAAGAAGCATCATTGGATGCAGCGAACTCCCTGTATTAATAATACCAAAAAATAAAAAATAAACAAAACCCTTGAAATTCGTTAATGTCGCGATCACTATATCGCATGTATGAACGCTTAGTACAAAAAAAAAAAAAACTGGATGGATACCGCATGTATGAGCGCTTCACGCACAAGAAAAGCAAAGAAACCAGTAAAAAAAATTCTCTAAATGCAGCAACTTTGACAAATAAAAATATGAAAAATCTATTAGATTTAGGGAAAAAAATGGTTTTCGCCTGCGTTCTGTAACCTGGGAAGCCCGGGTTCGATTCCCTAGTTTTTGTAAAAATACAAAGTTATTATTAAACCCATTAAATTAAACCCATTAATGATTATAAAATCATTTCATTCCAAAATATGAATTACCCCCAACGTTTGGCATTTCTATTATTCTGCCAATATGCGCATATCATCCGCTGTTGGAGGAACCAGGTGCAAAGTATGTTTGAAATGATACTTGTGTTTACTCATAAATTAAACAAGAACGAAAAATCATGCGTCAAGCATAGATTATGTAACACTTTCCAACGCTTCCAAAATAATTTTACAAATCATTACCGTTTAATAAACTGAAAGGTAATATCTAAGTAAACAATTTGGAAAACGCATAACATATTTAAAAACGTAATTTCAGGAATTTCCAACATATACAATATTCGAAAAACTATCCGAATACTTTTATTCAGCCCTGAATATGATCTATAGATTTGTATATATACTACATAAGATGCCAAATTTTAGTTTAGTGAGGAAACGCGTAGCACAGTTTAAAATTCTCCTTCTGGAGTTTCTGACAATAAACGGAAACGTGTTCGCGAACTTTTGTGCTGCCCTGTATATTATATACAGAATTTATACACACCAAGTAATAGACTAAAAGTGAGTAAAATTTAAAATCGCGTTCAGCAACTTAAAACGAACTTCCAGGAATTATTGTTAACAGACAGTAGAGAATTCTTTTGTGTGTCCCTGTAAATGAACGATGACTGCTATACGCATAATATTCTGTAGTAAGCCTCTTGTAATGCACATAGTGATATATATAAATTTTAATGCGTTTAAAATAGTGAAAGATTATTTAATTAAACCGCAAACGATTTTCTCCATAGACGTAATGTAATGGAATTATTTTGACTGTCCCTGACAAGTAACTATAAGTGCTATGCACACCCTATTCCATATTAAGCTTCTTGTAATGCACCTGAGTGATATATATCAATTACAATGTGTTTGAAATTGTGTAACATCATTAAAATAAACCGCAAATGATTTTACCCCACAGACCGTAATGTAACGAAATACTTTTGAGTGCCCCTGTAAAAAACTATAAGTGCTACACACTTCAGTTGAAATAGGGAACATGCTATAGATAACGACAATAATCAGGGCAATCCGAGCATATTTACGGGAGTTAGAACATGGACAGACGCCAGACGGCCAGACAAACCGAAGTCATAAACACTTTTCAACTAGGTTGGAAAGTGTTAAAAAAAGATTGTTGTCCACCTTTTTTTTTATAAGACATTCTACGTTCCCCCATCCTCCCCGTGCTGTGGGCAAGTGCAAGAATGAATAATATGTTACATTCAATAGGAGGAGTTTCGAAACAGCAAAATGGCAAACGTGTGAAAATATAATCGGTTTATTTTTTAAAGTTTTTAGAGCTTTTTTAACCCTTTGAGGGGCGGTGGTATATAATATATACCACCTAATTTTAATCTCATTCGAATCAGAAACTTTTAATTAAATTTTACTTTTTTCAGTTTCTCGGGGAAAAGTTGAAAAATTGCTTTTCCTTATTTATAACTAAATTCTTTCGTAAATACCGGTGTGAATTCGATATTCAGGAACACAATTGCTTGCCCATGCTTTGAAGCAGTATATGCAGATTATACAAAATAGGTTTTCCAACTACTTTTTAGAATGATTGTAAAAAAAAAAAAAAATCAGATTTTGAAAATGTGTTCCAGTGAAAACCAGAACAGTTGCGTACGCTTGCAAAGTAAAGGAAGGGGTCTTTTTTAGGTGTTATTTGATATAAATTTACTCCATGCATAATAGTGATATTTTATAGACTTCTTCTCTTCATTTGAATCAGAAAAGTTTGCGAATAATAAACGTATAGCCATATGTGTATATCCCTGTACACGTATAAAAAGAATAGAAATGTAAAATTAAAATTAATTTTTAGCTTTGAAAACGGTATCATAAGGAGGGAGGTTCGATGAATGACACTAGCTTATGATATTGGGAAGGGGTACAAAAATTCTAAAATTTTGATAATGTGCAATTTGTGTGCAAATGTGTGTGCAAAATGTGCAAATTGTGCAATATGCACAGCCACTAACTACTTAATTTAGGATAAATTAAAAACAAATACGTAAATAATTTCATTTTTTGAAGGAAAATATGAAAATTACTAAAATTAAATTAGTCAGCATTAAATATTTTTCTTAAGTATATGAGAAAGTCTCATAGCTTGAAATAAGAGAACATTTTAAGCTAGATAAAGTGATATTTATATACTTTTATATATTATATATAGTGATTTATATATTTATTTAAAATGAATTATATCTGTAAAATGTTTTCGTCCTTTTCAATTAAAATAACGTCTTGTTGCTGTAAAAAATTTAAAATCTAAATTCAGTCCACATGAACATATTGTTAAATATGTTATAAGTATATGCATAGCTGCCAACTTTTACGCTCTTTTGATACCACTAAAATTTAACAGAAAAATTTCCCCAATGTAATCACAAGATTTTGTCGATTTAATAAGATAAAATTTACTGTCAAATTTTAGTGGTTGGAAAAAAGTGTAAAAGTTGGCAGCTATGTAATATGTTTAATTTAACACGTTTTAATGTATCATAGAAATTCAATGGATGATGTTAGGATAATTGGCGATACATTATTATGTTCACAAAGGTCTAAAAATTCAGAGAAACTTTCTTAAATTGTGGTGTATCAAATACACATCAGAAGTATTATATATGAGTAAATATTTGGATTGCAATAGCTACTTTTCAATTACATTAGTAAAGGTTTAGAATATTAAAAAAACTGTTCTTATATATTGTCATAGGCCTTTTGAAACAAAATAACAGCATCTAAACTTTACACATATAAATAATGATAAAAAAAAAAGCGAAAACGATAAAGAAAAATATGTTGTTCTGTTCCATTCCAAGATTTATTTTGTATGAGTAATTTAAATTTAATAAAATAATATTCAATATTTGATTGCACTTTATTATTATTTTTTAAAATTGTTAGCAATATTTCAAAGCATTTAGTTTAAAATGAATGCATTGCAAAATATATTTTTCGAATGTTTAACCTGCATACTAACGTCGTTTCTTATCGGATGAAAATTACTGTACGAGAGGAAAGTTTTTTAAGTAACAGACTGCTGCAATATCATATAATAATGGAAGTAAATAAACGATTACATTAATGTAATAATTAAGAATTCTATATTTAAAACGCCATTAAAACCTTTTCAAAATTTGTCCGATTCTGGAATTATTTTGATAGACGTGGCGTGACTTTATTGAACAAAGAACTAATCGAATTCTACTGCATATTTTTATATAACCTATAAAACCGTAAAAAATATAGAATGTATTATGTCCGCGATAAACTTGAACATTATGAAAGTATTGTTTTTGTACGTTTTATAGAACAAATAAACTACACGAACCCCATCGTGACGAGATTATTTTACGCTTCTTTCTATTCTCCGACGGCAGTTTTCCTTTTCGTAATTCGTTCCTTACGTAGTCGTTGAAAATCCGAGATTAGACCAGTCGAAAATTTTCGCACTAAAATGATGGCGTTAAAATTCAAAGATTTTACCTTAAACGGCACGTATATATGCCGATTGTTGCGAAGGGAGTAAAATCCAATCAATTAAAAAATAGTTCTTCATTGGTACATGTAACAGACACATAATTGTCACTAAGCAGGGTTCCTTTTAATTTGACGTGATATTACATAATTTGTGTTGTAATACGTTTTACTAACATTGTGTACACACATTTTGAAAGTGTGCATTCTGCTTAACAGAAAACAACATCTGAACTTCTCAAAATTAATTCAAACATTCTTTTTTCCTAGACCAAAAGTAACATGTATCTGTATCCCAGATTTTTATTTTTGAAGAACTAGGTTTGTGTAGTGTTAAATACGAAATGATTTCGCATTTACCGTGTACAATAAAAATTATACAGAAAAATATAATATATACTTTTTCGGTTATCAGTAAGTATTCCACGTTAATATGGGCATTGAAAATTCAAGTACACAGTTGTCTTGCATGATGACTGCATAAAAAATTTAAATGAGCAAACAGTCACTCATCATGTTAACAATTACATCTTTCTTGTCAAACAATAAAATTTATGTATTTTTTACATGAACCTCAATAGTGAAATCATATGTTGAAAAAACTAAAAAATAGCATTACAACTCTTGTAACGAAATGAACGTTTTATTATAACAATTAGATAATTGAACCTTCTTTGCTTTAAAAAGTTCTTTGAACTTTGAATCACAAAAGTTAACGAACACAATACAACAATATATAAAACATTTCTTCGGAAGCTAATATAATAGAACCATAAGATGTATTTTTTATCGCATGCTAATTATCCCATTTTATCACATGTTAATTATAACATTTTATCTCACAATAATGACAAACTATAAAATTAAACTAAATATATAAATAATTTTCCATCATATCTGCTTTATTCTTCTTGCTGACACAAGCTTTAAACTGTAAACACGGCGTAAACTGTAAACAAAATATAATTTTATTATGACGAAAAGATCTTATAGTCTTCGAATTATTTTAATCAATTAAAAGTAAGTTAAGTTAATCTGTATTTGTTTAAATATTATACAGAAAAATTCTTCCTTCGCGTTGTTTCTCTGCAAATTAGTTTGCTAATGTATTGAAATCAAGTAATTCAGTATTTTCATGCTTTAATGAGCTTATTCCTCTCTTGGTTAATCTCTGATACAGGGTTCGTACAGACTCTTGGAATTTTCAGAAAACTAACCAGTATTTTCTTATAGAAAAACTCGCATGATATAATCGCGGGATAACATAAGGAGAGTTTTTTTATAAGAAAATTCTGGTAACTACCCTGAAAATTCCAGGAGTCCGTACGAACCCTGCTCAAAGGACACTGTTTATCGTAACACACTAACACATATATACAGGGTGTTCCGTTAAAGGGGTCCAATATTAATAGGGGTAATAGAGGAGATCACATGGAGCATAAATCAGTATATAAAGCCTGGTCGGATCTCAATAGTTTTCAAGTTACAGCAAATAGAATGAAAATTCGGAAAATTGTAAAAGAACCCTCATTGCTAAACTATCGATAATGCTACATAAAAACGAAGCACATATTTAGAAAGAGCAGAAAAAAACCTACAAAATGACATCAATTGTATTAAAATAGCAATATTTATTGACGAGTTACAAGCCCTGAAACAGTGAAAAAAGTACGAAATCCAATATACATCAAAATAGTTAATCGTTAATTCCAAAAAGACAACTCTAGCTACAACAAGGAAAATGTAGTAAAATTTGGTCCATTCCGAAAACTTTCGAAAAAGCTTACAATGAACCATATCGGTTTAATTGTGTGAGAGAAATTAATCAGTTTCTTAGTTACAACTCCGCTTTCTTTGACACTAGCAAAGGTTAAACTCCGCCCATCACGATTGGAAACACCGCCTTTTTAATTACTCTCAACTATACATTTTCGATCATGCTTCTTCTGAGATGCAACATTTTTAATTATTCAAGAGTTGAATGAACCAAAATAAATTTACAATAATAGTCTACATTTTAAAGTGGTCTTTTATTGATATAAAGCTTAAGTTAAATTCCTTAAAATTAAACTGGTGGTGAAAATTCGGAAATAATTAAAAATATTGCGATTTGTAACTATGCAAGAAGTTTCAGTACATGTTTTACATGGACAATTATTGTATGTATATGTGCATCATAATTTATGATAGGAAATAATAATAACAAATAGCATAATAATTTTATTAATTATAAATTTAAAAAATACACTAAATTTTAAATTAATTCATACAAACTTTGTAATTTACAATTTGAGTACACCACAGTCTGTGACTTACAAAATACTGTGCCAAAAAGTGTTGAAAATAAAAGAAAAATGACAAATAAAGAATTACATTCCACGTACTTTATGACATATGTGAAGCATAGTCTTCTGGCCTGCGCTGCACAGTTCAATGTCGGAAGGCAGACGAACGGACATTATTATAATAGGTGTTCGAAGTTGCGCCCATTAACAGAATCGCACAGCCGACAGCGACGTCGTAAAGATTGGCGAACACGCCGAAAAACTCCAACGGAGTTGGGAATGTCTCCTACAGCGACAACGATTCGCGCTAGTAAATCCTCCGGTGTATCCACAGGCGTTTCATACACCAGCGATTTAAGGTGTCCCCAATCAAAAAAGTCTAACGGATTGAGGTCTGGAGAGCGTGCAGGCCAAGCAACAGGTCCACTGCGTCCAATCCATTTCCCAGGATATGTTGAATTGAGGTGATTGCGAACACCTATGAAAAAATGTGCCGGTGCGCCATCGTGCATAAACCACATATTGTGGCGCAATGTTGCTGGCACATTTTGCAGTAACTGCGGTAAGATATCCCGTAGGAAAACCAAGTACGTACTGCCATTGAGTACATCTGGGAGTAAATATGGTCCTATGAGATAATCGCCGAGGACACCTGCCCATATGTTCACACTGAACTTTTGTTGTGCGTTCGACGGGAAAACAGTGTGCGGATTTGTATATGACCATGTGTGCATATTGTGCGTGTTTACCACGCCCTCTCTCGTAAATGTTGCTTCATCAGTAAATAAAATATTTTCCAGAAATTGTGGATTATTTTCTGTTACATTAAGCAACCAGCGTACGAATTCTGTCCGCTGAGCACAATCTGTTACTGATAACAGTTGTACCCGCTGCACATGAAAGGGGTGCATGTTTTCTGCACGCAGAACACGCCACACACTTTGGTGAGAAACACCGACTTCAGACGCAGCAGCTCGTGTACTCGTGGAGGGGTTATCTTTAAAAATATTCAGTACATCTTCTTCCATTGCAGGTGTTCGTACATGTCGAGGTTTCCCTGCATCAATGCTTGCTGTATTAAATGATCCAGTCTCCCGTAATCGTCTATCGATTTTTATGAAGAGTTTCGAACTTGGGCAACGTCTCCTTGGAAATTGCTCACGGTACATGCGCTGTGCTAGACATGCATTTCCATGAGCTTGCCCGTACATCAGATGCATGTCCGCATATTCTTCGTTAGAGTATTCCGGCATAATTATTATACATCAACTTACTACAATCCCACTTACAACAGCCTCCCTTTAACATAACGCCCACTGATGACTGCTGTTTTATTACACTTTTCTTCCTATACACATAGAAAATTTGCATAAAAAGTACTTCTTCTTCATCATCCTGAAAGTTCATGGAGGAAACGCAGCAGTCACGGAGTTTGCTTTAAGACAAGGCGAGAGCTGCATAATATGTCATTCACTTGACCAGACTGAATAATGAAAGGGTATTGATAGAGGTTGATCAGAAATGTATAATTGAAAGATATTAAAACGGGGTGTTTACAATCGTCATGGGTGGAGTTTCGCTCTTTCCGAGCGTGCAACAGTACATAGTTGTAACTAGGGAACTGCTTGATTTCTCCCATACAATTAAACTGATATGGTTTATTGTCAGCTTCTTCGAAAGCTTTCGGAATGGACCAAATTTTATAACATTTTCCTTGATGTAGGTAGAGTTGCATTTTTGGAATTAACGATTAACTATTTTGCTAAATATTTGATTTTGTATTTTTTCACTGTTTCAGAGCTTGTAACTCGCCATTAATTCTCAATATTCTAAAACAACTTATGTCATTTCGTAGGATTTTTTCTGCTCTTTCTAAATATGTGCTTCCTTTTTATGTAGCATTATCGATAGTTTAGCAATGAGGGTTTTTTTACAAATTTCCGATTTTTCATTCTATTTGCTGTAACTTGAAAATTATTGAGATCCGGCCAGGTATTATATACTGATTTATGCTCCGTGTGATCTCCTCTATTACCCCTATTAATATTGGACCCCTTTAACGGAACACCCTGTATATATTACAATTTTTAGATTGCAAAAATTTTTTTTGGACTTGTAGTAGTAATAGGAGTTGTTAATACGTATAATTCTGATATATAAATGTATTTTTGTAATACTAGAACGACCGGAAATTTTACTCAAGTTTTATAAAACTATTTCACCCCAGAATTTTTAGCTACTACTATTTAACTTATACATTCTTTATAGTATTTAATTTATTTTAAAAATAAATTTCTGGTTGGAATCGAAATATATTCATTTGTTAACGGTCAAAATGACCGCTCTTGGTCGTTCTAGTGTTAAGCCGGTCGTTCCCACAGTGGGCACACAGTGGCATAGCGTCAGGGGGGGCACGATCATTTTACTACCAGTATAATTATATACTACATTTAGCCTTATTAAATTTTTGGACGTTATGAATTAAATAAGGCCAAATATAGTATATAAAAATTCTGGTAGTAAAGTGGTCCGTGCCCCCCTTGACGCTACGCCTCTGGGGGCACAAGCCCCACGGAGGGGTAAACCGATGGATAATTTGATTTTTATGGGGAAAGAGCAATTCTAGATAATGATTAATCCATTCCCTGTCAGTATATTTTGGTCTTTTTTTATTTTAATAATGTTGTATACTACAGAATAAAAGTAATTGTTACAGATTTTGAAATTAAAAGAAAAAAAATAGCTTTTAATTCAAATTTCCGAAAGTTCCCACTCAATATTTTATAATTTTTTTTAGCAATATCTAATATTTTTAGATGCAGGTTTAAACTTTTAAATCAAAAAGAAGGAGAAAAATATCTGCAAACAACATTAGTCCACAATATTAGTTTTACAATCCAGAACATTATCTCATTTATTATGTCAAAGTTAGCAGCAAAAACTGATCAAAGATAGCAAAAGGCACGGTCATGGAAAAAAAAATTAACATTGTTCTTTAAACAGCATTAGAGGATGACTGCATCCACATTTGAGTCTCAGTTTTTCTTTGTAATCATAAATGTAAAATAAACTCGTGAAACAACAATGTCCCACTTTATCTTTTTAAAACTATTTAATTTTTTATAATCATTGTTGAACACGATATATTGGGTATTTTTTTTGTGGCAACATTGATTTGAGAAAAAATTTCATTTCATTTATGAAAACTATTCTGATTTAATTTTTAATTAACTGTAACTTTTATTCAGAAAACATGTTATAACGAAATGTGAGTGTGCTATGTCAGAAACCGGTTCAGAAAACTTTCGAATTTCATACCTCATTACCATTCTCATACCATTGTTGTGCGTTTTCTAAATGCATAGAAAAATAGTTGTTGGGTGCCAGCGTAATACGTACCCATCATGGATATGCATAATATAAAATATGAAAATAAAACATGTGTAAACTATTTATAAAATGCATTGTAATTCGAATAAAATCGGGCTTGATGACGTCATAAACTTTAAATGCTCTATTGCTGAATTGCGTAAAAGAAACATTCTTATAACTCCGAAAATGATAATCATATTAACTAACATTTCAGTGCGACGAATTAAGCGTCTCATTTCCAATTAAAATATACCTTTGAAATGAATTTTGAATGAAATACAGGGTCATGAAAATTTGAAGATTGTGGAAAATAGGATTACAAATATCTCGGCAACTCATTGTCCGATCGACTTCATTCTTTATGCAAAATTTGTGTTTTTTTTTCTTTTTTATATCCACTCCTTAAAATAAACAATTTTGGAAAATTTTATATACCTTTCATGAGAACGAACGTTTCGAGGGTCCGAAAAAAAAAAGTTCCGGATAATCGAAGTTACTGAATTCAATAGGCTTCTTCTCATTATTACATACTAAGTACATACCAAATTTCAAGTCTCTATCTCAATTTGTTCGGGAGATAGAGTGTTTATAGACACACACACAAAGAGAGAGAGAGAAAGACGGAAATTTTTTTTCTAAAAATAGGTTTGTCGGAATTTCCAGAGTTTGAAACGTGTAAATCCGTCAATTTTTTTTTCGATTTTTAAAACGATTACAAGAGTTTCCTATGCTACGTATGACGGGTAAGCAAAAGGATATTTACAACAGAAATAATATATACCAGTGGACCCGTGCTGGGATTTCGCACTTCAGTCTAATATTTTCTTACGGATATCTAATACTTTTTAGATGCAAGTTTAAACGTCTAAAGAAAACTTAAGGTTTCAATATATCTGCAAACAACATTAGTCAAACCAGAATATCATCTCATTTATTCCGTCTAAGTTACAGTAAAATCGAAACGAAGATAGCAAAAGGGCACGCGCGAGATAAGCAAACAAACGTATTTTAACTGTATTTGAGGATAACATCATTCGCTTCGGAAAAAATACGGGACAAAGAAAAATAATCGAATACATATAAAATACAATGAGACGTCCTACTTTATCTTTAATGTACTATTATACATATGTATATATATATATATATACATATTATAATCATTGTTGAGCACGATATAATGCGGTATTTTATTTATGTGTCAACATTGATTTGAGAAAAACCTTTCATTTTATTTATGTAAAAACTGCTGATTTAATTTTCAATTAACTGCAATTTCTAATTAAAAAAGCATTTTTTAACAAAATATGAGTGTACTATGTCAGATGACGGTTTAAAAACTTTTTGAATGATACCTCATTCATTGCTGTGCGTTTTGTAAATGCATAGAAAAAGGGATGTTGAAACAGAAATAATATATATATGATAACAGTTTTGCTCGATATTAGGAATTGTTTGAAGAGACGCCCAGAGCTCCTGCATTTAGAAAGAGCTTTGCTATTCAAGTTGTAGTTTCAGTTTTTGGTGTTTCAAAGACAGGTTTGTTTTAAAGAATGGTAATTTAAATTTCTTAACTGTCTAACAATATATTAAATTATAACACCTTGTAATAATATATTTCTTTTAAATGCTAAAAGGTGTAAATTAATAACATAACATACAGTAAAATAACTTTTATTAGGTTGTTGACATGTTTCGGCGCACTCCGAGCCATTTTCAAAAACAAATGAGAATATTCTAAAATTGCACGGTCTTTGAAGCTGTTATTTAAAATGCTATCAATTTAATTTTCACGCACTTTTTAAAAAATAAGCACGTTATCTTTTACTTTTACATGGTTGTTTATTTTCATACTTGTAACCATGGAATGAAATTATGGCTCGAGTTACTCCATGGTTACAAATATGAAAATAAACAACTATTTAAAAATAAAAGATAACGTGCGTAATTTTTAAAAAGTACATGAAAATTAAATTCATAGCATTTCAAATAATAACTTCAAAGACTGTGCAATTATAGAATATTCTCATTTGTTTTTGAAAATGGCTCGAAGTGAGCCGAAACAGGTCAATAACCTAATAAAAGTTATTTTACTGCATATTATATTGTTTACATACATCTTTTAGCATTTAAAAGAAATGTATTTTTAACTGTATTTTTAATTATTAAAATGACATAATTGAAATTATACAGAACATATCGTATAACTTTCCAAACATTCCGTGCAATCAGACTATGTTACCGTCTTTCTACACCAAGGATTTTAGACGTTATTTTGTTTTCGTTCATTGCATTGCTAATAACCACTTGCATTACAAAAAATGTTTTTAAAAACGTTTGACATTTAATTTTATGCTTGAGAATGAATAAATATAAAAGCGTTTAAATTAATCAGTCGTAAACGCTTAACATTGATCTAAAGCGAAAAAAATAAATACAGCTTAAAAGTACAACTTTTATCATTTTAAAATTTCCAAAAATCCACTTTGAAACTAACTCCATTCATGCATAAAAGTTTTTATTATTTCTAAGAAAGAAGAGCGAGTTTTTTAATGTATAAAATCCAATAAAACCAAAAGATCGGCTTTTTAAATACATTCCGTTTCTTTCTTTTCCAGTCGATAAACTTTTGATTTTTTTCCCCTCTGCCAATATAAAATGAATTACAGATTTTTTTAAAAAATCATTTCCACATTATTGGATTTTCTAAAAGTACAAAGTTACCTAGTTATCTCAATTGTCATTCCATTGATTTCTCTTTTCTTAAAAAAAAATGAGTGGAAATGATGTTATCCAATGTTTCGCAAGTATCCTTTTCAGATTGTTAAATGAACAGTTAGATATTGTTATGCGTTTTTCTTTGTAGCTGTTTAATATTGATCAGTTTTCCATAAAGGCATTTCTTTCAAAATTGAACAAGAAAGACAAATGACGCGTCAAGCGTAGATTATGTAACACTTTCCAACACTTCCAAAATAATTATACAAATATTTACCTTTTAAAGCGCGGAAAAATGATATCTTATTAAACAATTTGGAAAACGCATATCGTATTTAAAAACCCAATTTTAGGAATTACCAACAATATTCGGAAAAATATCCGAATTCTTTTCTGCAGCCATGTATTTGATCTATAGATTTGTATATACACTGCATAGAATGCCATATTTTAGTTCAGTTAGGAAAGCGCAGTACAGTTTAAAATTTCCCTTATGGAATTTACGTCAATAAACGGAAATGTACACGAGGGCTTTTGTGCTGCGCTGTAACATCTAAAGAATTTATACGCAGTGTTGAATTCAGACACGTTTCTCCGGGAGGGATTTCTGTGGCTCCGGTAAGGATATTGTAGTGTTCCGGGGGAAAATTGCATTTTTTAACCATTAAAAGCATAAAATCTCAAATCTTCCGTTAGGGACATTTCAGTGCTCCAGGGGTAAAATGTCCCCCCCCCGGGCCACCCCCTAAATTCAACACTGTATTTATACGCTCCAAGTAACAGACAAAAAATTAGTTAAATTTAGAAACGCGCTCAGCAACTGAAAACGCACTTACACAAATTATTGTTAAAATACAGTACCGAGATATTTTGTGCGTCCCTGTAAATGAACGGTGAATGCTATACACAAAATATTCTGTAGTAAGCCTCTTGTAATGCACTTTAGTGATATACTACATAATTTCAATATGATTTAAACAGTGACACATTATTAAAATAAACCGCAAACGATTTTACTCAATAGACCGTAATGTAACGAAATCTTTTGAGTGTTCCTGTAAAGGAACTATAAGTACTATCCATACCTTATTCCATAGTAAGCCTCTTGTATTGCACCTCAATGCTATCTATAAATTCAATATGTTTGAAATTGTGTAACAGCATTAAGATAAACCGCAAATGACTTTTTCGCATAGACTATAATGAAATGGAATTCTTTTGAGTGTCCCTGTAAAAAATCTGTAAGTGCTACACACTTCATTTTCAATACCGAACATGCCATAGTAAACCTCAATAACATATATCAATTGCATATAAATCCGAATATATTTACATAAGTTAGAGTAGGGACAGATAGACAGCAGCTAGCGCATTTAACACAGGCTCAATACAACTGTATTAATAATCGGCATACCTTTAAATGCGACAGTAATGTTGCGCATTAGCAAACACTTGCAAGTTATTTATAAATTTATGTATATACCATTTCAATACATATGTAAAATGTTCAGATACCTACTGAAAATGACTGCAGTTATTGTTTGACTTCAGATCATCATTTTAAATAAACCTACTCTGTTAAAAACTGATTTCAATAAAATAGAAAGAAACAATACACATTTTGTACAATAGAAGAAAAGTATCTCTATCAACATAATGAATTAATTTATGAATCATGCTTGAAATAAAACTTTTATTTCAACACCTCCTTGAAGCTTTTCTAGTTAAAGTCTTTTCAAAGTGAACAATGAGCTATAAATTACACTTGGAACTTTATTTTGTTTTAACTCCTCCTACTCACTCAAGCTCCTCCTACTTCCAAGCATCCAGACTTTACCTTCAGACAATTCAATTTATAAAGCATGTTTAAAAACAGTTCTTCCGCTAATTAAAAATACTTCATTCGTTAATTTTAAAAATCATTCAAAAATCCAGTTTTATCCATATAAATCTAATAGTTGTGTTTTTCATTCAGGAAAACTGATTGTATCATTAGTGATGTGTGCGAATTTCAGCATGTCTTCTATAACAAACATTTCTCGTAAAAAAAAAAATAAATAAATAAAATAAATAAAATATAGAAACAGCGTTTACAAATCCAAAATCGCATTCGAAATTTTTTTGAAAATTTCCAAGTTAATAAAGACAAGTCGTTTTTGATTCCATAATAATATGCTGCATTTTCTTCTATTCTACGTACCAGTATCGGACTTTTGCGTATCAGTAGTCAGAGCTTCGTGTACCATAGTTTGGGGATCCTCTGTTCTAAAGTAAATAACTACCGTAATTTCGCGCGTATACGCCGCACCTCAGACAGTTCGATTTCCTACCAGAATTTATTTTAAATAAAATGTGACTGAGTTCTGCCTAGCACTTATTTGACTTCTTATTTTCAATAAAATTTCCGGTTTGAAAAAGACTTAACTAAGGTGCGGCGCATACGCGCGAAATTACGGTAAGTTAAGTACTGGCTCAAACATGGCGGCTATCGTAGGCGAATATCGTAGGCGATTCAGTGATTGTTTGATTCCATGAATTTGCGTGATACTATTTCCGAACAGTAAATTTCACCTAATTTATTTAAATCATGTATTATCATGTTTCTTCATGTATCATCATATAACAAAACTGTTCAATATCATATAATAAAGAATGCTAAAGTAAACATACATTAGCTTTAAATACAAAGACTTTAATCTTGAAAAGCTATGACCGATATCTGACAACTACAAATCGAAGCTCATTTACGAAATCTGTGTTCTTTTTTATAATTAATTTCTTTCCAAATTTCTGACGTGAACAATAAAGCAAAATAATTTCTGCAGCAGCTGCTGCTGCTGCAAAAAAAAATAATGTTTCTGAAGTGAATAATGTCTTTCAGAAATCAAATATAGCTACATAATTTGTTGGAAGAATCAAGACGCTTTGAAATTTCCTTTATTACATTCATTTATTACTTCATTTGATACAGGATATTGAAAATTAAGTAGAAGAAAATAAAATTGTGTAATAAATTCCGTTTCTTGAGTAGAAAGCATTAATTATTCGATAATTTATAAAATCGCTAAAATTATTGTATTTTAATGTCTATTTTATTGTAGGACACATGATATATGCATTTTGCACCTGAAAATGATCTAATTTATTTCTTTTTTAACAAAATATGTATTCTATAAATATGAAAACTACATAAACGTTTGGAAAATACATATATATGGAAAATAAATACATACATATTGAAATTGCAAGTTTTCAATATAGTGAGCTGGAGCAAGAGAGTGTTATAATTGATAATTCGTACAAGTTGCCATATAAAATTAATACATTTTCTAGCATGAAACATCTATGTGTTTTAAGAGCCATTCTTCTGAGAACTTTCTAAATAGTGTAACAGGATATTCATTAATCCCTTGGGGACGAGCGACACGTATACGTGACGCATAAGATGCTCAGAATCCTCGATTATTCCCACCAGTTATTTTTTATTGTAAGCGTTGCCTTATTAAATCTTAGCATTTCTGCGATTCAATCAGGCGAAAATTTCTGTTTTAAAAAAACGGTGGTAAAAGATTAAAAATTCTGTAAAAGACGCTTGTCGCGAAGGGGTTAACAAAGTAATAGCAATTGAAAAAAAATATATTATAATATAAATAACATATCTGCCATTTTCCTACTAATCTTTTGTAAAATCTGGGTTACGGAAATCCTGGAGTTCCAGGTTAAACACGTTTTGGACCAGAATTTTTTTTAAGAAATGTAATTAAATAATCTTCCAGCGTACTCTTCTTTGAAAAGCCTTCCGAGTTAACATCAAATGGATTCATGAAAAATTTAAAATAATGTCACACAAAATAAGTTTTCTGTTTCGGAAAATGTTTAATTTGGGTCATATTAACGCACATTTTATGAAGAGATTATTATTGGAGCTTGACAATTATGAAATAGGGTAACCGAAGTAGAAAACTAAGTAATGAGAAAAAAATGATATAAATAAGCGCTTACAGAGGCCAGAGCTATTAAACTTAGAGTAAGCGCAGTACATGTTAAATTTGTTAGCGCTCAATAGCGCCACCACTGTCCGTTCCGATTAATAATTCAATTTCACTTTGATTTTTCCGGAGTATCCTTTTCCCTTTTCCAGTATGCGATAAGACCATACTACTTTGTAAAATGGCGCTATTTTCAACTTGCTAAATTTGTATCATTCATCGGCTCCGGATTAACACATATATATAATGGCTTTGCATAATGGCTGATAAATTATGTCCGTGTTCTGTCACAGACAGACTTTGTACCATTTACTACGTCTAGACATCAAGATGATTTTAAATATGTATAACACTTAATATATTGTATAATTACTTAATTTTTGTATAAATACTTAATTTTTTGCATAAGGGATAACGCTCATTAACATTAACTCACTGAACATATATTTGAGATGTCACGTGAAATTTTGTTTTTTTGTAGTTTTCTCAAAATTGTGATTTCTATTATATTGGTATACTTAATAGTATACAAATATTCCATAGTTATCAATGTTAACTAAATCTAAATAATAAACGGATTTGTTGTGACAGTGGATAAAGTATGGCTTCATTTAAGTGGATGTCACAACAAAATAAAGTTTTTTTTTCAATCAATGAAAGGCAACCCCCCCCCCCTTATGAAATGGCTTCGTGAATGAAAAGAAATATTTCTGAAAGGATTCACGATTGCTGATGAACTTGTTTCAAAAAGTACAGTATAAAAAAAAAAAGATATAATTTAACAAATTACAATAACCATTGGGAAAATGTTCCGAAAGTTTAAAAAATAAAAATAAAAAAGGCTTTCGGAACATTTTTCCAATGGTGTCATACCCCCACAATTATAAATATGCCAAGGTTGCAGTTATGATTTCGCCAAGTTAATCTCAAAGCTTATATATGCATCCAAATATACGTATATATATATTCCAAACACTCCTACATGTGCCATATACGTCATTATACACACATTTAAAAAAAAAAACGTACTTTCGTGTTATAGCGACCCCCACAATTATGATTATGCCAAGGTTGCAGTTATGATTTCGCTAAGATCATCTCAAAGCTTATATATGCATCTTATATACGCATATATAAATTCCAAATACTCCGATATGTGCCATATACGTCATTATACACATATTATTTACGTCGTACATACAGGGTTCGTACGGCTCCTGGAATTTCCTGACCAGGAAATTCTTCGGTACCAGTATTTTCTTACAGAAAATCTCTCCTTCAAAAAAGGCGAAGTTTCGCGAGTTTAACCTACATTTCCTTTTCTACAGAGAAAATACTGGTGAAACTCCTGGAAAAGTCCCTGATCCATACGAACCCTGTATATACATCATATACACCAGGGGTGCAAAAATCTAGACGCCAATGGGCTGATTCCCACCACTAAATTTTATTAGTATTCTTCGTCAAATTTTATTAATATACTTATGTCATATATATACATCATATACACATGTCATATATATATACATCATATACACATGTGATATATATATACATCATATATGCATCATATATGACTATAACTTGGCTACATTCGTCAAGAAATGTTATATATATAAATCATAAATTATTATAACGTCATATATGCTTTATAATTTGGCGATAAAACTTGGTCACTTGGCGATTCATCCCTGGGGTCCGCTATAACACGAAAGAACCAAATTTGCAATATATTAATGAAAACCGAAACAAAAATATTTTAGTCCTTCCTACAATAAATTTACCTCTTGTTTAGATTTATGTCTGAGCTAAAGGTATTTTGAGGAAATTAAAGTTGAAGACCACGTTTTTTGCTTTATAAGACGTTTTCTCATCCGACATCAATTTTTGAATTCGGATTTTTTTCATATCTGATAGTTTGCATCTATCCTTTTTGTAACTTTAACATTTTTGTAACGATTTTATGCATTTCTATTCCCTGTTCAAAGGAAAATTCTTCTAAAGTTACAGAATTTCGTTAAAAACGGTTTAAATAGTAAAATGCGAACATCATTAGGTCCATTCTCGACCGAAAGCAACAACCATTTTCCCAATGATTAATAATTGATACACCCCAAAAATGTATTCCCCAAATTGTCGCAGAGAAACACGAAAATAACCATTCGATTAGATTATTATACCTTCTTTCAATTTATGTGGAAAAATGTGCTTAGAAAGTCGTCTCATACAGAAATTGTACCGAATTAAGAAATTTTCAATATGAACATCCAATTTTGACAGCATAATTAGATTTTTCAATTTATGTTAACTTTGGATGCCAAACAGTAAGTCATTCAGCCAAACAATTTAGGATCTACGAAGGTTTAAAGTTTGGAACATATAATGTTTTTCGTTTTAATTGCTGCAAAGATTGGAATGCATGCAGTTTTTAAAGCATAAATCAAAATCTACTTGACAGAATGAGATCCAATTTTGCATTCGCATAGCTGAAGCTTCTAGAAATGTATTCCTGTTAAAAATTTTATACGCTGCAATTTATAGTTTTCTCGAAAATATAAATATTTTAAAAGAGATATATCCAGAATATTCAAGAAAACTTGCAAACACCAATGTAGAACAAATTGTATGAAAAGATACATAGTTAAAAAAAATCAAATTTTGAGAAAACTGAGTTTAAAATATATGAAAAAAAACTTATTCAAAATAAGCCTGCTCCATTGTATTATCATTTCTTTCTTTCTGTTGAAAAACATTCCATTATAGTTTGCAAATTTTGTCGGTGTGTTACGTAGATTTATTATGCTACAGTAGTTCAGTTTCTGCTCCCTTTCCAGTAGATCTCAAGGCATAAATTGTGGCAGTTGAAGAGTTTGACCAGATGTAAGCAAACAGAATTGTTTAAAACTTTCAAACCTCTCGTTTCAGTAAAAACAAAAGTAATACATCGTTAAAAACGAAAGATATAGAGGATTGAGAATATTAAAAAAAATTTCAAAATTTGTATTTTCAGATTTTTGCTTTCCATATGCCCTTTAACATATCTTACATTATTTAGAAAAATCGTTCAGCTTTCTGATCGATAAACAACACAAAAACAAACACTGCTCTGAAAAGGGCTAAATCTAAAAATATACGGCAAATATTTCCCTTGTCACATTTTCTGGTACCCGCATATGATTTACAGGACGTTCAGCACTTGTGTCTGCGAGAAAAAAAAGAAACAATTAATGCCATCAGCAGGGCCTGATTACCTACGGAGCATACTTCATCCAGAAAAAAGAATAGAACATTTTCCCTTATTCAGAGCAGTAAGCTATACTGATAGGACGTTTTAATAACACGAAAATTTCTATTAAATTTTACTGGTGGAAGTGTAATACTTTAAATCGGTAATCAGGTCCTGGTTATCAGGGGGATTTTACGTAGCAAATTTCGATAACTTTTAATTGGTCATTACGGAACACATCAGGGAAAACAAATCTTGTTGCCTAAATTTCGCAACAAATCACTGACACTTTAGGTAAAAATCTCATTATCTATTTCATTTTTTTCAATGAAATCACTCTAATAAGCTCCTGAGCTATTTGGAATATGAAAAAATATATTGCAGATTTTTTTTTTCTGTAGATATTTAGTGCATACCAACTGCTGTTACTGTTCAACTGTTTTATTTTCTGTATTATCGATTATTTGAAATCAATTTTGATTCCTTCCGGGGCCCGAAATATGGACATCAGCGAAGAGATATGGTGGAAAGCAAAAACATATATAATGCTAAGGGACAGTTGAAAAAAAGGAAAGTTTTTACACAGAAAATACATTTATACTAGAAAAATAAAATATACAGTGGTGGCCAAAATTTTGGACATTTTTTGAAAGTTTATGTTTTTCAACTTTGTGTGCTTGTAGAATATATTAATTTTCACTTAAATACAAACGTTTATATATCAAATTGAAGGTAATTTAATGTGAAATGTAATAATAAAAACAGTATTAAAATATCTGTATTACAAAAACAGTTATGCTCAGATTAGTAGAACAAACAAACACAAATCGTTTTGAATAAGGACGTGTTTTGTAATAAAAGCGTACTAGCCAATCACAAACACTATTCTGAGGACCAATCAAATGTCTTTAACTATAGTTTAGGTTATTTGGATGGTAAAAGAGTTATTGTTGTGGAAATATTTTGTGGAATGATGCATACTAGTACAATTAAATAGAGTATTGCTGTTTTTGAATATTTAAAGTCCTTTTTATTAATTAAACTAATTTTAAACAGTGTCATCAACAAGAAGAACTAATTGGACATCTACAAAAACAAGCCGAATTGTCATATTGAGAGAAAATGGCCTCTCTTATGCTGAAATTGCAAGACAAGTTGGTGGATCAGTGACTTGTTCTGGTGTACGAAAGTTCTGTTTACGTTATGAAAAAACGAAATCAGTGGAAAATAACTCCAAATCAGGCCGAAAAAAATGCACAAGTGCTACGGCCGATAGAAAAATCAAACGGCTATGCCTTCAAGATAAAATTTTTTTATCAGATGCCATTAGATGTGAAATGAATGCAGCGGATATTGCAGTAAGTTCAAGAACAATAAGAAGAAGGTTATCAGGATTTGGACTACAAACTAGAATTCCCAGGAAAAAACATATTTAAATCAAAAGCAACGCAAAAGCGAGTTAAGTGGACAAAATAACACATTAAATGGTCTGAAAATCAATGGAAGCAAGTAATCTGGAGCGATGAGAGTAAAATATCGCTCTTTGGTAGTGATGGTAGAAAATACGTGAGACGTAGAGTAGGAGAAGCACTTCATCCTGATTGCATTGAAGCAACTACAAAAAATCCAACAGATGTCATGATTTGGGCATGTATGTCTGCAGATGGTGTGGGCCGAATTCAAGTGATTGATGGCATCCTGATAGCCAAAAAATACATCGAAACTGTCCTGGAACCAAAATTGATACCTTCCATCAGGGATCTCCTCCCCAACAACGCACCATTTATTTTTCAGCAGGATTCAGCTCCATGCCACACAGCAAAAGTATGCAAAGCATGGTTTCAAAATAAAGGCATAGATATATTACCACGGCCAGGAAACAGCCCTGATCTCAATCCAATTGAAAATTTGTGGCGACGTTTGAAAATTCTTGTACGAAAAAACGTCCATCCAATAAAAGACAACTTTTTGAAGCTATAATTGATTCTTGGCACCATGTGATTACGAAAGATGAACTCCAAACACTCGTTCACTCGATGAAAAGACGCTGTGAAGCTGTCTTAAAAAATAAGGGTTATCCTACTAAGTATTGATTGTGTAAGTATCACTTAACCCTTTGAGGGGCGGTGGTATATATTATATACCACCTAATTTTAATCCGATTCAAACCAGAAACTTTTAATTAAATTTTACTTTTTTAACTTTGACGAAAAAAAGTTGAAAACTGCTTATTCTTATTTTGAACTAAATTCTTTCCTAAATTCCGGTGGAAATTCAACGTTACAGGAGCACAAGTGCTTGCCCCTGAAAGGGTTAAAAAAATGCAAATCTATGATAGATCTTACTATTAGTTGCATAACATTTTGTAATACAGATATTGTAATACTGTTTTTACTATTAAATTCGACATTAAATTACCTTCAATTTGATATATAAACGTTTGTATTTAAGTGAAAATTAATATATTCTACAAGCACACAAATTTGAAAAACATGAAACTTTCAAAAAATGTCCACACTTTTGGCCGCCACTGTAATTTAGATTTAGCATTTTACGATACATTTGTTCTCAAATATTCAGCAGTATAACGTGCAGCATTCACGTAGTAAAGTTGTCAACTACGATAAATTTAAGATCCTACTAGGACGAGAGAAATAATGTAGTCCCTACCATTTGCCAGTCAACTAACTGATGATGTAGTCACAAGATGCCGGCTGTTGTTTTATTGCATCGAATTAATAGGTCCTGGTTAACGCCGGAATAAACAACTTCCGCCAGTATATTTGAATTGAAATTTTTGCGTCATTCGTGTCACATGTCTGTCAAAAACAAAGCAAAATGTTCTATGCGTTTTTACTGGTGGAAGTTTACTCCGGCGGCAGTATAATCCTTTCACAGGAGTATTATTTATGTTGTCACAATATGTAGGAACCGCGGAGAGGGAGAGAGTGACTATCGCCGTAGTAAACTTACCACCAGGAAAAAACAGATACATATTTTGCTTTTATTATTACAGAAATTATGCAAGAAAAAGAAGTTTAAATAAGGAGAAAATTTCAATTCAAATTTACTGGTGGATTCTTGCCATGGTTAATCAGCCCCTGAGGAACATGTTACAGTTGAAGTGTCCCATTTTGAGGATATGCCAATTCCTCTTTATTCATAGTTCCATGTCGCTAAAAGAGTTTTTCTTTAACCCATCGCCTGTGACGCCCGAACTCAGCAAATGCGCCAATTTTAGAATACCCGACCTGAGTTCGGGCAAGAGAAAAATCAGTGTTTCAATTCCGTGAAGCTGCAACTCAATTTGGGCAACGCATAATATGTAATTTACCATTTTCCCAATAGTTGGCGATACTATGCTGAGAAAAGTTCGACAGTTTCTCGCCATTTGTCGGAATTTTGTACATTTAGTAGTTATTTCGTTTAATTAATTTTTTTAAATAATCTATTTCTAACATTTTGATGATAATAACGAACAAAATTAAAGATAATTTTTTTTTAAATTTTTGGCACGTTTTTCTCAAATATATTCCACAGGCAAGGGGTTAAATTTTGCATTAAACTCTTTAAAATATCTTTGCTTAAACAATGCTTAATTGGAGTGAAAATTATCACCTGCTTTTAATATGCTACTATTTACTACTACTCAAGATGTTTACTACTCTTACCATATGTTTAACACTTTCAAGTGCGATGATACATTGTATATACTTTTAAAAATAAAATTTTGGTTTTATAATGCAAGTTAAGAAAAAAAAATACTCTTTTCAAACCAATTCGTTCGAAAATATTCCTGGTCTTCAACCATTTCAACATTTTAGTAACAAAATTACTTTGCCACTGAAAGGATCAACAATTTTGTTCGTTTGTTGGTATAATTAGAAAATGTATTATTTCGTACAACTATCTTTTTACTCTATTTTGTCATATAGTAGTTTATTTAAGAAAAAATTTCTATTTGACCCTCTATCAATTTAAATAAAAAAATGAGATGTTCTTATCTAAAAATTAAACTAATTTTAAAGTATTTTTTAAAATATCAATTTATTTAGCAAGTTTGGAAATTTATGTATGCTTAAAATTATATAAGTTGCTTTCGTTTTTGATTTACTGAGGTCTAATAAAATTAATAAATTTATTTGATGCACTTTAATAAAGTATTGCAACAAAATTTATCCTTATATATTTATCACTGTCAGTATTTTATTAAATGCACTCTAATTTATGAAATTTTCGATGACAAATACACTTAAAGGCCTATAAACGCAATATAATGTCAATAAATGATATATATATATATATATATATATATATATATATATATATATATATATATATATATATATATATATAGTATATATAGGTGTGCATTTTTTAATACTTCATGGGAAAATCAATAATACGTATTTCAAGAAAGCGAAAGCTTAAAATGAAATTTTAAATATAATTTTTCTGTCCTATATCATTGTCGATTTTCTTATCGAAAATAAATAGTTTTGGAAAACAGTATAGTATTAAAAAACATTTTATTAACACTTCAGAAAAGAGACATTTATCAACTTTTCCTTTCTTAGAAAATGTATCGACAAATAACGTATACTTAACATTTTAAAATCTTATATTTTGATAAAATAGTTAAAAATTAATAGGCTAAAGTAGTAATTTGAGTTAAATATTAAGTTATTGAAATAATTTCATTAGAGAAATGAAGTCTAGAGCAGCGGTTAACAAACTTTATTGTTACGCGACCCACCTTAAACTTTTATGCCATTCCATTCATATTTTTGTCTTGTTGTGCCACTTCCTGATTTTCTGTTAGCCCTCGCCTGTACCAATTTCTTTTATTACTTTTTATCCTTGCCTCTCTGCTTTAAAGAGGTAACACATATTGGTTGCGCTTGTTGAAGAAAGAACATCTTATTTCGAAATGCGTTGGTCATTTCATTCATTTATATGGTGTTTTTAAGAAGTTTTTGTTTTTTTATTGTGTTCTACTGCAGTCTTTAAAACATTTTATTAGGTAAATACACTAAAACTTCCTTAACGGACTTTTCCGAATAGCGAACACCACTATAACGAGCACTTTTTAAATCCCCAAACTTTATGTGTATGTATGTTTTTATCTCTGAAAAGCGGGCTGCTCCAAGTAGCGGTCAAATTCTCCGATCCCGAGATGGCCGCTATTCTGAAGTTTTACTTTATTGAATTCAAGTATTGGCTAAACATTTACACCAAAAAATAACCTGATGCAATATTGGTATTATTGGGTTGTTCGGAAAATTCCTTCCGTTTTGGAAAACAAACACGCAACGGAAAACTCCAGCATTTAATCATTAGACCAGTGGTTCCCAAACTTTTGGGCTCGCGGAGCTCTTTTTGGTAAGAATTTATAAGGCGGAGCCCCTTAACCCCACGGTACTCTATGGTTTACAAATTAATGTTTTTTTATGCCATTGGAGCAGAGAAAGATCTGCTGGATAAGAGTCTGAACCAGTAGTTTCCAACGTGGGGCCAAGGTTGTCAGTTTGGCCCTTTTCTTGATACAGAAATTCTGAATTCATACTAGAAATTTTAAAAATCAAATTTTCTATTATTTAACCCTTTAACAGTTTTATTTAATATTACTATTATTGGACAAAATAAATTAAAAACAAGGACTAAAAACCACTTTTTTGTATTAAAGCATCTGCCTTGTATAATCGAGATATGTCCGCCAAATACACCAAAATTATAGTTAAAAATGTGTGGTTTCTGAAAGCTTTTAGTAATGAAGAAAACAAACTCTTCTTACCCGAGCAACGTTCGAGCAATACTGTTTAGGGGTGAATGACATCCATTTTTAAAATAAAAAATATTCTCTCGGGATTTCCAGTATGAACTCGGAATTAAAGATCAAAATGGTAACCCTGTCTGCGTCATGCATTGCATTGGAGCTTACGTGAGACTATTATTATTTATGGCGAAAACCACACACACACGGGAAAAAAAGTAAGTTGTACAGTTATCTTTTACAGAGAGAGACCTGTATAATCCCAATAGGCGACTCGCAAAAAGAAAGAAAATGCGTAGGCCCAGTCACCCATGAGTATTTATGTAACATGCTTTCGCTAGTCCCGCCCATCCGTAACAGAATCATGCGATTACGGATTCTTTTTTCGTTCTTTACGTTTCTAGTACTTCTAAACCTGCAAAGAAAACGAATAGTCTCTGAGCTTCTTCTTTTGAACCATTTTAAAAAAATACATTTAGAAGCAGATCATCGTTTTCCTGTTTAAGTGGGTGGGTTAAAATCTATAACCTGTATTGTTAGGTGCAGCATCGTTCACTTTTTGGGATGTTTTATTTGAAGTAATTAGCTATTAATTATAATGGTGAAAAGAAAACTTTCTTTCACCATTGTTTTTGCATCAAAATAGATATATGATTAAAAACTACACATGTTAAAATAACTGCAACTAGTAGAAAAACAAAATGGGATATATGGGTGGGGCACGGCCTAACTCGATTTTTCTCCTTCCTCTTATACGGCCGTAACAAAAAGTCATTTTCCCTTTGTTCAAGAGGAATCAGAGTTTCTCCCCGAAGGAACGTAGATGGCGCTATTACTTAGGTTGTGTTCAAGAAAGAAGATCGCGCGGCGCGCGGGCGAAGGAGAGAATGGTTATGGAGTAGGTCTTATCAGAGCAAGTACTTGTAATAATTTAATTATTTCATGCTTTTATAGTTTAGAACAGGTAAAAACAACGACTACATATCTTTATCTTTCCAAAACATTGGCTCTCGTAATAGGAATACATGCCTATATTTACTCAGAAAAAATCCAAAATATTCATGAAAGTATCACGTGATCTGATTTACAGTCGAATACTGGCATCGAGCCCGATCAGCGTTCGTAACCCGCAAGATTTTCGCCCGCGCGGCGCGCGATCGACCCAGGAAAAATCTTTGGGTGGTTTGATCACGTGATTGGGCTTTTTTGTGTTGTACTTGGTTTGGTAGGTTGATTGATACAGCTGTAGCAGCATGATCGGATATCTGAAAAATTTCAACTTTTTAACATTCTAAAATGATTTTTTAAACCTTTGAACCAACATAAAAATAATAGAATACGAAAGTATGATGTATATATATATATATATATATATATATTATAATATAATTATATATATATATATACATCATATAGTTACACAACTGCTGTCAACTTATATGTCTCTAGAACTACAGCACCTGCTAAAACTGATATATTAGTTTAGTTGATAGCAGTTACATAAATATATATATATTGTACAAAACAATGCATATAATAAAATAAAATTTAATTTTCTACAACCAGTGCACCTTTAACTAACAAGGGAGAGGACGTTCGGATCACCGAATTCCTGAAACACAGTATTGGTGGTTTCAATAAAATTAATGTAAACTAAAAAAAAAAAAAAAAGGGGGTACTTTTTGGTTAACCGGGCACCAGTGAAACAAATATAAATACACACACACACACACATATATATATACATACATATATACACAAACATATATGTAGATATATATTTCTATTTTTTTTTTCACTGGCGCCCGGCTAACCGAAAAGTACCAAAAATTGTTATGTACTTTACCGACGTTTGGGTTGTCCTACACAGATGAACCTGAAAAATATGGATACAAAGTGAATGCTCACCGTTTATTTCAGATTTTTTTTTCCTATTTTTATTAATTTAAAAATGATTTATCAGTTGCTTTATATTTTTTGGGAAAAATAGAATGTTAATAAATCAAGGTCGTGATACCAATTGGTAATCTTGTAACATGTTAAAAGATTTATTTCTTTATTTGTAATAGTAAAATAAAATCTTTGTTAAAATTTGATAAAAAAGCTTTTAAACATTTTATTAAAACATATTTTTCGAGAACAACCTTGTTGAAACATAATTATTAATTTCTAAAAATTTATTTTTCTTGAAATTCATTTTTTGATGTAAATTGCATTATTTTTTATATTGCAATAAACATAATAAAACACGAGAAACAAATGCTAAAATTAAAAAAAAGAGTAGAAAATAGAAAAAAAATTCAGTAGAAATAGATAAAAGATAGATTCAATAAAATTCAATATATAGTTTCAATATAGATTATAGATTCAATAGAATTCAGTAGAAAATTTATAAATATTATAACTATATTTTATTTATATTCACTACGAAACTAGACGGTAAACCACATGTATTTTACCTCTTTACAAAAATTGGTACTGATATTTCTAGTTTAAATAATGTATATCTTTTACATTTTATTTTTATAATATTTTTTACATTGTAAAATATGCTTTGCATTCTATTCGTACTAAAAATTCACTGTTGAAGTACTCATTATAAAAACCTGGAGAAATTCGTGTAAATTGACTATATTTTCATTCCTTATTTTACATTTGCTAAAAAGAAAAACAAAATAGTAATAATGTTTAAATATTAAAAGGCACTGTAATGTAAAAATTTAATCGTAAAATAGCTGAATTTGTCGTATTTAATTAAATAAGTAATTGTTATTAATATCAAATTTTACTTTTATAAAATATATTCCATAGACACCGATTAAACATTTTTAAATGAAAAAAGTAGAAAAATCAAATAGAAAATTATGGGAGTCGAACCCGCAACCTCTGGAATCAAGAGCAGTGCTCTAACCATTCGGCCACCAAATTCACATCTATTTTCAACAAAATATCATTAAAATACGCAAACTAGTCAAATGAAGGACCATGTTCATTATCATTGATTTGGATGTCCAAATCAACGATAATGAACGCAGGCCTTTCAATTTCATACACAGTAGAGACTCACTCTATATTTTAATCTCCATCGCCCGCGCGCCGCGCGATCTTCGGTTCTCAACAGCCCCTTACCATTACTAATGGAGAATTTCCTATCTTCGCGTTTCGTTCGTCAAAACTTTTTATTATAAAAAAACTCTTTATGGGAATGTGACTTAAACGAGCATAAAATAAATATATGCTCATTAATATGTGCAAAATTCTTGCCCATCATTTAAAAAAAAATATGGCAAGGTATTTTACAAATGAAGCCAGTTTATCTGCATATAAGAACTCTTTATCAAGAAAAATTTTTAAAGTTTACTTAATTTTAATTTTATAATATTTAATGTATATTTCACTGTAAAAATTATCAATGTTTAAAGTCTAATAAAGAAATATAATCTGCATATACCTATAGATACATATACAAGTAGGGTGGATAGATTTATGAATTAATATTTTAAAAATCTGAAAAAATATTCTGTAATTTCTGTAACCACACACACACACACAATATTCTAAAATTTCCACAAAAACTATTCTCTCATAAATTGAGTACATAATGCTACAGAAAAAAAAAAACTTGTTCATTCTCAAAAATAATAAAACCTGTAAAAATTATTATGAATTTGATAAATAATCCATGTTTTGAGAGAAAAAAAAGCGATATGAGTTGATTGCCGAATATTGGCGAAATAGATTTTCTTATTCTGTTGATATTATGAAACATGAAAGTATATTTTTATTTTTATATACATACTTTTATACCATGACTTTCCAGAATTAGAATATAATATTTAATTTTATATGTAATTCTGGTATATTTCTATATGCTTATATATTTCAGATCAGTACTTATAATGGTTAAATTTATTAAAAATTGTTTTGAATGTACACATATATACATATATTTTAAATAATTTAGAATCGTGTAAAAATAATCCATATTTTGAGAAAAAAAAATTCGATATGAGTTCATTGGCGAAGTTGCTTAATTTTCTTACTATTGTGAAACTAGTAAATATTTTTTTTAATTTTTTACTGTGTATTTTACGCTCATTATCAGTGATTCAAGTAATCCAGAATTTAAATGTATAGAAATATAGAAATTTACTTATAATGTTTGTTTTACATTTTATAGTAGGGTGTTACTTAAACTATTTTTATTGATTAAAGCATTGTATTTATTTATTTTATCTCTAAATCTTTTAGTTTTTCCTGTTTCTAGTAAAGAAAACGCCGAAGTAAAAGATAGATATGTTATATATAATGCTTATATATTTCAGATCAGTACCTATAGTGATTAAATTTATTGAAAATTGTTTTGAATATACATATATATACATATTTTAAATAATTAAGAATCGTGTAAAAATAATCCATGTTTTGAGGAAAAAAAAATTCGATATGAGTTCATTGCCTGATATTGGCGAACTTGCTTAATTTTCTTACTACTATTATGAAACTAGTAATTATTTTTTTAAATTTTTACTGTGTATTTTACGTTCAGAATTATCAATGTTTCAAGTAATCAAGAATTTAAATGTATAGAAATATAGAAATTTACTTATAATGTTTGTTTTGCATTTTATAGTAGCGTGTTATTTAAACTATTTTTAATTGCTTAAAGCATTGTATTTATTTATTTTATCTCTAAATCTTTTAGCTTTTCCTGTTTGTAGTAAAGAAAACGCCGAAACAAAAGATACATATGTTATATATACCTTTTATAATGAATATATTGCAAAGATTCTTGTAGTTTTATGTGTAGAAGTAACGTTTACCAAGCATTATTTATGGCAAGTATATCGCGCCATCTACCGGCGAAAGTAGCCCTTCAACGATTTCGAAACTAAGGGGTGATTGTGAAGGCCGTATGAGGGGAGGGAGAATCGAGTTTGGCCGTGGGTGGGGTTAAATTTATATCAGGGCAGGTACTCATTGACGAAAAGGCTAAGCAAGGGGTGGAGCTAAGCAAAAGTTTAGATTGTTATTGTGATGAAAAATGTAAAGGACCAATCTATATTTTTAAATTGCTACAGCCTTATTTCTGATGGGAAAATGTGGTATAATAACATAAGAATCTTAGCCAATGTCGAGACCATTTAAAACAAAATTTTAAAGAAGGGTTGTTAAGTGATACAAAATGTTAAAAAAATGCGTTTTCAACAACATATATTGCTTTAAAAATTAAGTACAATTATGAAAAACAGTATAGAAAATTTAAATATATAAATAACATAAACAGATTAAAGAAATTAAAGTTATCTATACTAATATTATAAAGTAGTAAAGATTGTTTGTTTGTTTGCTTGTTTGTAGGGGGTAATCTCTGGATCTACTGAAGCGATTTCAAAAGTGATGGTGGCAAATTGATGGTGACAATCCCTGCTCCAACATAGGCTATATTTTATGTTGGTGCCACTAACACCAGGGGGTACAGGAGCGAAAAACGTTCTAAAATTTAGATTTTTTTTATACTGAAAGAGCTAGAAACATGAAATTTGGCATGGTAGTTACTTAAAAGATGTAAATGCTCTCTAAGAACAAAATAAAAAAAAATTCGAAATTTAAAAGGGTGAAATGAGCGAAAAGCGTCCTAAAAACATTCTAAATTACAATTTCTATGGAATCTCTAGAACTACAGAACAATTTTCAAAAGTAATGGTGGCAAATTGATGGTAACAGACTCTGATGTAACATATTCTATATTTTATGTCGGTGCCAGTACAACAGGGGGATGCAAGAGCAAAAAACGTTCTGAAATTTCGATTTTTTTTATACTGAAGGAGCTAGAAACATGTAATTTGGCATGGTAGTTACTTATAAGATGTAAATGCTCTCTAAGAACAAATTCTAATACAATTCGAAATTTAAAAGGTGTGACATGATCGAAAAACGTTCTAAAAACTTTCTAAATTGCAATTTTTATGGAATCTCTGGAACTACAGAACCGTTTTCAAAAGTGATGGTAACAAATTGATGTTAACAGTCCCTGCTCCGACATAAGCTATATTTTATGTCGGTGCCACTACTGCTAGGGAGGTGAAGGAGTGAAAAACGTTCTAAAATTTAGACTTTTTTTTATACTGAAGGAGCTAGAAACATGAAATTTGGCATGGTAGTTACTTATAAGATGTAAATGCTCTCTAAGAACAAATTCTAAAAAAATTCGAAATTTAAAAGGTGTGACATGAGCGAAAAACGTTCTAAAAACGTTCTAAAAACATTCTAAATTGCAATTTCTATGAAATATCTGGAACTACAGAACCGTTTTCAAAAGTGATGGTAACAAATTGATGGTGACAGCTCCTGCTGTAACATAGACTATATTTACCACTACCCCCAGGGCGGTGCAGGTGCGAAAAATGTTCTAAAATTTCGATTTTTTTTATACTGAAGGTGTTAGAAACATGAAATTTAGCATGGTAGTTACTTATAAGATGTAAATGCTCTCTAAGAACAAATTCTAAAGAAATTCGAAATTTAAAAGGGTTAGATGAGCGAAACGCGTTCTAAAAACATTCTAAATTACAATTTCTATGGAGTTTCTGGAACTACAGAACAGTTTACAAAAGTGATGGTGGCAAATTGGTGGTGACAGTTCCTGCTGTAACATATGCTATATTTCATGCCGGTGTCACTACCCCAGGGGAGTGCATGAACGAAAAACGTTCTAAAATTTCGATTTTTTTTATACGAAGGTGTTAGAAACAGGAAATTTGACATGGTAGTTACTTATAAGACGTAAATGCTCTCTAAGAACAAATTCTAAAAAATTCGAAATTTAAAAATGTGAGATGAGCGAAAAGCGTTCTAAAAACATTCTAAATTACAATTTCTATGGAATCTCTGGAACTACAGAACCGATTTCAAAAGTGATGGTGGCAAATTGATGGTGATACTCCCTTCTTCAACATAGGCTATATTTTATGTTGGTGCCACCAATCCCAGGGGGTTGCAGGAGCGAAAAACGTTCGAAAATTGCGACTTTTTTTATACTGAAGGAGCTAGAAATTTGAAATTTGGCATTGTAGTTATTTATAAGATGTAAATCCTCTCTAAGAATAATTTTTAAAAAAATGAAATTTAAAAGGGTGAAATGAGCGAAAAGCGGTTTAAAATCATTGTAAATTTCTATGGAATCTCTGAAACTACAGAACCGATTTCAAAAGTGATGGTGACAATCCCTGCTCCAACATTCTCTTTAATATAAAGCTATGCGTTGCTGACGACTGGGTTTTTCTCTAATCTTTGCCACAGATTAATCTCGGAAAATGAAACATTTGAAGCTACTGAAAAAAATAATAGCTCGAAAAGTATTTGTCAGAAAATTGTTAGACAAACTGCGTTAGAAAGGTAAAAAAATGTATATTTCTTGATATAAATTTCAAATCTAATGGTTATGCCATTTTTCAAACATTGAATTTCAAAAATTACCAAATTTCAGAATGGAGTACCATAGCGAAACCTTCACGTGTAAAAAGATAATGATAAGGGCGACGTGTCCTTACGTGTATATTGGCAATAGCACGAGTTACAAATTATAGTAGCCTTATTATTCTATTAAAATATAAAAGTGAATTATGTAATGCCAATATTTTGTTTGATTAAAGGTTCGTTAAGAGAAATTGACCAGCGTAGCTTGCTAGTATATATATATATAAAGAAATGTATATACACATTACACACAAATGTAAAATGAATATAATGAGGGGCTTTAAATGATACAAGATGTTATAAAAAAGATATTTTAAGCAACAAACATTGTGATATGAATAGGCGGAGCTCCAAAGAACAAAACTGTTTTCCCTTGTGTTCAGACGGCAGAGATAACAGCACTGGCGCGCCTTAGCTCTTTCGATTCACGTTGTGCATTCGATTCAGAATGCTATTTTTTGTAGCTTATTTTGAATCGAATTTTTAAAACACATTAAATGCAAAAACATAAAATAAACTTCAACCATAAATATTATATAGAAAATTAATACATGTATAATGCAAATTTTTATACGATTTACAATATATATATTATAGTATTTTTCAACCCGGTGATTGATGTATTTAGTTTTGACACACACATACACACACACACACACACACACACAAGTCCTACATATTTTAGAAAATTTTCCCTTGCAATTTTGCTAATTTCTTTCATGTTTTGTTTATTTTTCTGGAACGCCGCGGAGCACACTTTGGGAACCACTGCATTAGACATTAATTCCAATAACTAATGTCTAATAATTGACGGTCAGAATTTTCCGGTTCGAATAGGTTTTCACAAACGTAGGGAACATTCTGAACAACTTAATACTTTTTGATATTTCAAAATGAGAACAAATAAATATGATTTTAACACAATAAGGAATCCATGACAGCGTGCTATTATTGATGCGAGTAATTTTTAGATAAATCTCTTTTCACGCATTCAAGTCATCCAGATTGTTGTTCCTACTTTTTTATTTAAAAATGTTTTATCTCTTGCTTTATATTTTTCATGATAAATGAAATATTTTTTATAAAAGTGAATTTTGACTTGTAGATGTATTTCTATTAGTAAAATATAGTACATAAGTACTCAGAAATACATCTAATACGATAAAATACGTAATTAAATACGATAAAATCAGCTATTGCGATTAAAATTTTATATTACAGTGCTTTTTCACTTACAGATGTATTTCGATTATTAAAATAGCGTACTTATTTAAATACGATAAAATGAGCTACTTCACGATTAAATTTTTATATTACAGTGCTTTTTAATATTTAAAGTTTCATTTCAATGCAATATTATCAAATACTACTTTAATGTTTTTGTAGGTTACTTGATAAAAACTTGACGGAAAAAAATTACTATAACAATACCAGTAAAATAAGCTTCTTTATAATTTAAGAAGGAGATAGTATGAAACAGTCTTTCAAAAACTTTATTTAAAAGGTTTTTTTTACTCCAGTGAAGTACAGTATTATTTTCGATGCAAACTCCAAACAAACAATCCGTAAATAACCGTGTAATGCAACTCAGTTCGATATTACTGCCATATTCACCACAGCAAAAAAGAACATTTTATGAACCTATGAAGTATCATACAAATAATATATTCCTACGTCTGTATTATATTCAGTAAATAAAAGAACATAGTAAATAAAGCACACATCTCTCCCCCTGTGACAAAGTAACCAAGGGAGCTCCTATGAGGATGTGCATTGCATCTGCCCCAAGGAGCCGTCGAAATTCGACGTTAAAAAAGTTTTAAAACGTTTAAATAAATAGTTTTAAAATGTCCTCTTCAATAAATGTTCGTTTCAAATCGATATCTTCTAAAACGCATCCATTGTTTTAAGCTATCCTATTTTTATGTAAAGATGGAGAATTTTTTTGCAATAATAATATACAAACTGCAGATGAGGCAGATTTTTAATGTTTTCAAGTGTAATTTATTTGTATGGTTTCTTAAGGTTCCTTTCCATAATCAGGATGATTATCACTTTTCCACAATCGGGGATCTCTCTTATACAGCGAAATACCAAATTGATCTTTGAAAAAAAAAATAATAAAATACAATTCCTAGCATATATGATGCAACACATACAAGGTGAAGAAAAACTATTGAACAATATTGGTATTATAACTGTTTTCAACTAGAATTTTGGGGTCGACTTATATGTGATTATATACGGTATATATTTTATTAACACGTTGACGAACACTTGCGGCTATAGCCGCCAAAGCGAAGTTCACATTGTGGCATGAGGGCTATAGCCCCCAAAACGAAACGGTCGTTTTTAGACACTACGGCTATAGCAGCACAAATGTGCATTTACCGGCGTACAAGTAGAAGCCCAGTGTCATGTTTTGGAAACAATTTTTTAGGTTGAAGTTCGTTTTCCACCTGTTATACGAGTTGCAGCTTCAGTATGCACGTGCAGGATGGCTAGTGGTCAGGGAAAAATACAGTAAAAATGATAGTTACCAGTATATTCTTATAGAAAAATTCAAATTGATTATTTGATCCAATAATCAACATAATTTTTTCTATAAGAATATACTGGTGTTTGTCATATTTTTTACTGTATTTTTCCCTGACCACTAGCCCCGTGACGTGGTTGTGAAGGGTTTAGTGCAACCTTAGTTAAAGGTGCTGAATTAATCAAAATTAAGTTTATTTAAGCAGAAAGAGTAAAACTATACTTTTAATATTCTAAAAATTACAAAAACATATAGTGTCAATTTTCGAACTTCACTTGTTCCTATTGTCCGTCAATGTGTTAAATGCTAATAAAATATTTACAATACTTAAAGTTCTTATTGATTAATTTATTCCATTTCACATGACTTAAATACAGAGTTTCTCAATTAAAAACAAAACTTAATTTGTTTACCTATAAAAGAGGAAGCTGATAACTCTTAATTAAGCACAATTCATTTAGAGAAGAAATTGTTTGAATGAATACATCCTAAATACTTCAAGACTCTTCGAAATTTCTTTAAGACATTCGCCATAATTAAATTAAAAATTTTCTTACTAACCAAATTTTACGGAAATCAGAGTATCATTATGTATGCAAAGATGTTTAATGTAAACACTTAGGGTTGTTTATGTAATATTTCTGATTGAATTACCTCAATAATTCTTAATTAACATTTAGTTTAGATTACTCCATTAAATTATTGAGTTGAAAACATTGAAGGACACGTATACTTACATTTGTTTGACATGAAAAAAACTTATTTTATGTTAGAATTGCAATTAAATAATTCAACAATTTTCCTCAAGAAGTCTTTGTGAATATACCTTCGATAATTACAAATTCAATACAGTTCTTTAGAGCAGTGTTTTCGAATCTATGGTACGCTAAATTTCTATTCTGAATGGGGTATAATAAGAGGTGTAGTAAAAGGAAGTATATAAAGTAGAAGTTGGAGTAAAGTAGTATTAGGGGTAGAAGTAGTAAAGTAGACAGGGTTCGTACAGATCAGGGAATTTTCCAGAGTCTTACCAGTATTTTTTTATAGAAAAAGGAATCTAGGTTAAACTCAAGAAACTTCGCCTTCTTTTAAGCAGATATTTTCTGTAAGAAAATACTGGTACCGAAGAATTTCCTGGTCACAAAATTCCAGGAGGCGTACGAACCCTGAGTAGAGGTTGAAGGGAAAAAATATCTCTCTTCACACACTTTTCTCAGCCAATGAAGAAATGAAATCTATCGAAATATATTTTCCTTTGTTGCAGGGTTCTTAAGGGCAGAGCAATATCACGAATTCTTTAAAAAAAAAATGTTAGTTTTATCAATACAGTGATGACCGGCAATGTTGTATGGAATCTAGGTTTGTACGTTAACACTTTGTTGACCGCTCACGAGTATAATCGTGTTTAAAAACGTACACGGTTGACTAATGGCGTGCCCTGAATACCTAGTTTCGCCTACTCATTGTTTCTTGCGTAAAAGTTTGGTAAATTTTGATCCGAACGAATACGCATTTATATCATGTAATTGGGATATTTTATTAGACTGTATTGATAAGATGAATTTTGTATAAAATACACTATCTACTAAGGCATAAGTTCGATAAATTTATCAAGAAATCGAACAAATGTTTCATAAAGAAGCTGGTCTTGTATAATTTCATAACCGAGATTTCGTAGTAAATTTCTGGTCAGCATTAAATATAACAACAACCGCTCATTTAACCGGTACCAGATGAAATCAAACAAAAAATGTCTTAACACATCTTAAGGGTGAAACGTGGAAGCACGTCTTTTGCATAAATGTAATTCCGTCCACGGCGCACAGTGGGGCGTTTTGATGATCTAGGTGGACAAAATTCATTTTTCCGATTATCTCGGAATTTAACAAGACCGCGTATACTGGTAGCTGAATGTCTCTTTTGTTGAGATCCGTACGAGTTTTGTTGAAAAAACCCGATGTGTCGATTAACTACGACCGTAAAGAAGGCAGTTGATTTGAGAGACTTTCAACAGTTGCATTATTTTTCTGTAAGTTCGAAAGCAAGTCGTGACTTTTCTGTTTTATTTGAAAGCAGGAGTTTACTGGACATATGTCACATGTTTGTCACACGATTTAACCTATTGTTGTTTGAAAATAAGCGCCATTTTGTTTTCAAACTTCATCTTGACTTTTAATGCAGTATTAAGCATTATTAAGCAATAAGCATTTTTTAAAATCAAAGTGCCATTCCTAAAGTATTGAAAACTTAAGACAGCTCCTGCAAAAGTTTGCGAATCATTAAGTTATATTAACTTGAAGTGTGCGTCTGAGTGTTTAATTCAAATCTTGCAAGTCAATTTTCACCACTTTTAATTATCCGATTGAGCTGAAACTTTGAATACATGTGTAGTTTCAATGACAATACAATATTATAATTAAAAAAATAATAATAATATAAGTAATAATATAATAATAATAATAATAATAATAATATAAATAATTAAATAAGTCAAATATTTATCACTGTTTGGTTATTTTATTACTGATACATTCGAAAACCCAGCAAAACCTAATTAAACTTCAACGCAATAATTTTGTCCACCTAGATCCTCAAAACGCCCCACTGTGCGGCGGGTACTTTTGCATTTTGTGTGTGACATTATTTATCAAAACACATACGCAATATTCGTATTTTTACAATTACACTACTATGCATATAAATACTTTGATTAGAAACAATAACGTTATTATAGACAGGGTAATTATAATTAAAGTACCACTTTCAAAATGCTGTAAAAAAAGAGCCACTGGTAAGATTGACATCAAATTTGAATTGAATGTACTGGAAGAAGAGGCAAATGGTATGGGATAAGAAAAAAAGTTCCAAAGTGTATCAATAGATAGCGCTGTAAGCGGCATAATGCACTATGCAAACACTATGCAAATTAAAAGACACTTATGTGCTTTTTATGCGGTTTTTGGCCCAAAGACCATTAAAGACAGATTTTTCCCATCCAATGTGGTACGACCTTGCCGTGGTGGATGAGTTTCCACTAACAGTACTACAACTGTTGACTGATTTGGCAGTCATATTTTCTATCCAGCAACCGAAACACTCATGCACATTAAACAGTACGGTTTGTTTATCGTGCAACGCAAGCTAAAGCAGTCGTATTTCAATTAAAAATGTCACTTGTAGTCGAATCCACTTTCGTTATGCCGCTTACAGCGTCATCTATTGATATACTTTAGAACTTTTTCTTTCTTATGCCATAACATTTTCACCTTCTTCCAGTATATTCAGATCAAATTTGAAGTCATTCTGACCAGTGGTTTCCTTTTTTACAGCATTCTGAAAGTGGGGCTATAACCCCTTGAAGGACACCGATATATTATATATACCACTTAATTTTAATTCCAAAATGCCACATTGACACCAGAATTTTATAATCAAATTTTGAATTTTTAAGATAAATGAGAAAAAGCATTTACTTATTTAGAAATAAATCTGTTCGTGAATCCTGGTGTCAATCAATCATTTCAATATTTTAGCTACAGGAGTACTTTGCCCTTGAAGGGGTTAATTATAACCACCCTATAAATTCATTGCCGAAACGTCAGATGAGGCTCACTGTGGAGACCCGAAAAGTTTTTGGTTTCTGTCCGTCTGTCTGTCTGTCTGTTCCGCGATAACTGCCGCAAAAATGATCCGATTAGTTTGATTTTTGGTAGGTATGTTGGTGAGATACCCGGAATTAGCTGTATAGTTTTTAGTTACATTTGGTTCATTCGTTCGGAAAATATAGAACATTTCTTTTTAGGTCATAATGCTTTTCTATGGGAATTCAGACGATTTTGAAATTTTTCATTCGTTGAAAATAAAATGGCACATTTGATTAATCTATTTAAACAGTAAGTTATGAAGGCTAAAATTTATCAAGTCAGGTATTAAATTATTCAAATTAATTTGAAATTTTGTTAATACATTCGTCAGATTTTTTAAATTAGGTGTATAACTTTTGGTGCAATTTTATACATCTGTTCTAATAATATAATACATTTTATTTTATAATTTTTTGCAAATTTTAAAATGCATTTATTTTTATTTTCCTCTTTAATTTAACCGTAACCTAGCAACTATTTCAAAGAATATCAAAATAATAAAATTCAAGTAACTCAGACTATTTTGCTACAGTATTTTATTCGCAAAATAAAATATTTTCGGGTGATTTTAATATTTAATTGAAATACATGAGAATTAATTTTGATACAAGTTACCTTTTAACTATTATAGAATGATAACCGAAACATTTTAGATGAGATATTGTTCATTTTCTGGAAGAGATGTGGATTTTTGTTGATTGAAAATTAGTATTACTTTTAAAATAGAACATAATATCTCGTACAACAAGATGGTAAATCTAAAGAAATTAGCGTAGTAATACGCATCCAGACAGCCTGAAATAGCACAATTACTGGAAACTGAGATCATAAAAAGTCATATATATATAAAAAAACTTTATAGCGCCACATCACGGTTGCTATTTAGTGAATTGGCTGTAGGCAAGATTATGAATGATTACCCAATAGGTTTAAAAGTTTCCAAATAAGCCTATTTTGAGGGGATTTTAGTATGCTATTGCCCTCGAGTTAGATCAGGATGTACTTAGGTAAAATAAATATTATAGAATGACCATCAAAACTGTTTTTCCGAAACAAAAATTGTAATAACACTAGATTTCTGCAATAGATATAAGTGAAATATAGTAGATTCAGTTTGCATTTCTGTAAGTTGCGAGATATTACTCAACTTATCTATCAGATGCGAGTATTTCGTGGTTGGCAGATAAGAAAATATTGCTATTTAGGTATTAGGATAATATGAAATTATTTCGAAAGTTTTGCTTATTCTAATAAAACCACTGTATAGAACGAAATCCAAGATATACTAGAATCATTCACACAAACAATAGGAAATGAGGAATGTAAATTTAATAAGATTCCGGGCGGTTCAGGAGGGCAGAGCCCCCCTGAAGAAATGTATTTTTTTAATCTAAAAAATAGAATAAGAAGTTCATAAGAATGTCAGAATATTATTTCATAAACCATGTTTAATTTAACGTTTCTAATTTCTGAAACCTTCGAATTAATTTATATGCATATAAATAGATATGTAGTAATTTAAAAAAATTAATTTGTGTATTGTAAGATGTTAAATGTTATGAGATTAAAAAACATTGACTTTTAGAGCTGACGTTGAGGCTCCTGATCTGAAGATTTACTAGTTTATAATATAAAGACGAGAACGAAAAATATTTCTGTTGTATAATGAAACATGCTACATTGACGTCCACAGGCTGAGCTTCTTGTTTAAAAGATTAATACTATCCACTTAACACATTGCTGACCGGCAATTCAATATGAAATATTTGTTTTGAGTCAATTTAAGTCCCTACATCTTTTAAAAGTTTTTGGAAAAGTCTTTGACTTGTTACTTTTTCCAAACGTATACATCAGTATACGTCTGAAAACGTATACATCTTACAGTATGTGAATTTCAGGAAAACCTTTTTACAGTCTAACAATGGTTTCCCAAATGTATCGTATAAATGCACTTTTTTTTTTTTGATAAAGAGTTTGTGCCGTAAAAATTATATAGGCGGAAAAGTATTTAGGACACGCCTTCAGATTCATTCCACTACAAAACAGTCGTCCAATCAATCGCATGGCATATGCTGTCAGCTATTTAAATAAGCTAACAGAATAAGAAACAGAATTGCTTAAAAATTTCAAACCTCTCGTTGCCGTAAAAACGCAAGTAACATATCGTTAAGAAAGAGGAAATAGAGGATTTAAAATATTAAAAAAATCACACTTTTATATTTTCAGGTTTTTGCCTTCCATATGCCATTAGACATTTCTTACTTAGACATTACTTAGACATTAAAACAGTTCAGCTTTCTGTTCGATAAAGAACATATAAACAAAAACTGTGCTGCAATATATCGCCAAGCTGAATCTGAATCTACGTCGAATATTTTCGTTTTAGAATTTTCTGCTACCGGTATTTGAATAAGCTACGGGATGCTTTGTACTTGTGTCTGCCAAAACACAAATTAATGATATCAGGAAGATTATACGCATCAAATTACGATAAGTGTTTATTAGGTCAATGTTGAATACATCAGATCTTGTTGCTTATAATTTTGCAACAAATCACGGAAATCTTAGGTAAATATTTCACCCTCTATTTCTTTTTTTTTTGAATAAAATCACTCTAATAAGAAAAGTTGCAAGGGCTTTCAAATGTGAAAAGATTTCACCTCAGAAATTTTTTTTCTCTGTGGCATCTGGGACTCGGGATCTGCGAATGAGCGAAGAAATTTGATGAAAAGCTAAAGCACAAAAAAAATGGAAAGCTCGTTGACGAAAATTAAAATATTTTACACAGAAAATGTTTCTGATACCAGAAAAATTAAACAGTAATTAGATTTAGTAATTTTTGATTTTTTTTTTCGTTTATCTGGTTTTTCAAAAAGTTCAATACTCAAGCAATAAAGTTGTCGACTAAGACAACTTTACGATCTCGCTAATGGAGTATTTTAATATTTTGCATTAAACACTTTAAAATATTTTTGTTTAACTCCTTGGGTACTAGCGACACGTATATGTGCTGTATAAGATGCTCAGACCCCTCGATTATTCCCACTAGTTATTTTTTTATTGTAAGCTTTGCCTCATTAAATCGTAGCAATTCAATTAGGCAAAAAATTTTGTTTTGAAAAACCGGTGGTATAAGATTAAAAATTCTGTAAAGGACGCTTGTCGCGAAGGGGTTAAACTATGCATAATTAGGGTACAACTTTTCAACTGCTTTTAATATGCCGCCGTTTAATATTAAAAAAATTCACTCTATGTTTAACCTTTTCAAGTGCAGCGGTATATTATACATACCACCTTTTTAAAATAAAATTGTATTTTTATAGTGTGCATGAACAGATTTATTTCAAATCAATTCGGTCCAAATTTCTCGTCTGATTCAAGCATTTCGACATTTTTGTATCAGAATTTCTTTTCTACTGAAAGTTTTAAAATTTTTGAAAAATTTATTACTTTGAACCTTTTTACTCAATTTTACCGAACAGTTTATTTAATAAAAAAATTTCTATTTTTACTTTGTTTCATTTTTTAAAAATAAAAATATGAACTGAAAATAATTCTAAAGATAATAATTTATTTAGAAAATTAGCAATCTATGTATACTTTAAGAAAATATAATTTTCCTCTGTTTTTGGTTTAAGGAAATCTAATAATAATAATAATAAAAAGATTTTACTTATTTCAGGCAGTTGAATAAAACTATTGCAACAAGATTCATAATTGTCTAATTATCGCTGGCGGTATTTTATTAAATGCACTTTAATTGGTGAAATCTGCGATGAAAAATAAAATTATGTGCCTTTGAACACAATAAAATCTCTATGAATTATATATATGTATATATATATGTTATATATAAATTTTACTTCGCGATATTCTTTAAATTATTCTAAATTCCGATATATTCATTATTTCCATATTTCTTAATAATATCTATTTCTATTTAATTTCCCTTTAAATTCAAAACGCGTATCTTAATAATTATCTTATTCAAAATTTTAATCTAAATCTTTAAGTCAATTCATAAAAATTTATCAACTATCCAATCTATAATATTCTGAGAGAAGCTAGTTTTTCATTTTGAATATTTTTAAAAGCTATTTTGTTATTTTATTCCACGAATCTGCTTTCGCGCACTGGACTTTTCATCTTGAAAAACCTACGTTACAATTTCGAGGATTCTTTCTCCTTAGACCACTCCTTCTCGCGTTTATTTGTTTAACTGCTCAGCTCATGAACGTTCATTTCACCGGTTTGTTCGTTTTCGTATTACGTCGAATTCTATCGTACTCCGAACGTCTAACAAAAAACGGAAACACTGACCTCGGAAGCAGAATTTTGTCTTGTTTTCAAGTGCAGAACAAACGGTTATCTGATGTTTATAATTCGTAGTTTTCTAAATTTACTGTTTAAGATTGATTAGTATGATGTAATGATTTATATTCAAGCCTGAGTGCTTTAGGAACATCTCGTAATGTGGGAATTGTTTTTCGTTTTTCCTGTGGATAAATAAACGCCTTATTCGGAAAACTGCCTTGTTCTTTCTGGAGAAATTACCGAATGAATAAATTCATTGCCTTACTACATCTCGCCACGATTATCTAGATCTGTCAACTGCAATTTATCAGCACGGTTGACCAGCTGCCATTTTCTCCTGAATTTGTAATACATCCATATAAAACCTCACACACAAACACTCACACACACACACACACACACACACACACACACACATACATATATATATATATATATATATATATATATATATATATATATATATATATTCATATATACATATATATACAGGGCGAATCTAAACTCTTGGGCAAAACTTTAAGGGGTGATAGTACACATAGAGACAAACAATATTAAATAGGAAACTAAGGGTCCCAAACGTCTTCCGAAGGAAATAGACGCCTTTAAAGTTTAGGGTCCAAAATTTCAAATAATTATAAAAAACGAAAAAATTGGTCGATTCGTTTGTGGTTTTCGCTAAAACTATTCTTTATGTCAGTATTTTCTTAAAAATAAATTTTAAAGATAAAGTTCAAAAATGCCAATAGAGGGCGCTTTAGACTTTGGAGAAAAGAAAAACTATATTTTACCGTTATTTTTTGTATCTGATTGAATGCTTTCAAACGCTTAGACCTTAAATTTTGAGCTCAAAATCTGAATCGTTGGGAGTGGTTAAGTAGAGCAAACTGAACTGTGTTCAGGAGTTGAAATTTGAACCCTCCCCCCCCCCAAACACAGTTCAGTTATTCCCGATCTTGGTGTCCTAGACCAGGCAGAAACTACTACCCCCTGCACGTAAAATTAACGATAGAGGGATGACAAAATTAAATAAAAAAATTATTTTTAGAATAAATTTTAAAAGATAAAGTTAAAAAATGCCGATAGAGGGCGCTTTAGACTTTGGAGTAATGAACAACTATTTTTTACCGTTGACTCCGACGAGGACCTGGTTGCGAGGAATGCCTTTGTAGCAGGCGATATCCGGGGTATTCACTAATGTTAGCAACTCCCTCCGCGGCGGTGTGAGGCCTGCCTCCTGGCTGGTGGGCACGCTTTCGAGCAGTTTTTGTGATTCCTCACGAACATCATGCGTGTACCATTTTCTACGTGTCTACCTTAATTCATATTGCGCACTACATGCATACATCAAATTGTTTCTTTTTATTTTGTGCGGAGAAATTGCTCATATCTGTTATGAATAAATTTTCTATTTAATTTTGCCATTACTCTATCGTTCATTTTACGTGTAGGGGGTAGTATTTTCTACCTTGATTAATTTTAATACAATTATTCAAATTGGTAAAGAAATCATATGAATTGTAATTTTCCAACTGCACGAAAAATGTCCGGGGCAGGATTTGAACCTGGGATTTCTTGGCTGAAGCTGCCATGCTCTACCAACTGAGCTATCCCGGTTGAATCTGGAAGGCATGAACTGGATGAATTATGCTCTCCAGATTCAACCGGGATAGCTCAGTTGGTAGAGCATGGCAGCTTCAGCCAAGAGATCCCAAGTTCGAATTCTGGCCCGGACATTTTTCGTCCAGTTGGAAAATTACAACTCATATTGTTTCTGCCTGGTCTACGACACCAAGATCGGGAATAACTGGACTGTGTTCAGGAGTGGTAGGGGGGGGGGGGAGGGAGGTGTTTCTAATTTCCTACTTAATCACTCCCAACGATTGAGATTTTGAGCTCAAAATTTTAGTTTACGTCTAAGCTTTTAAAAGCATTTAATAAGAAACAAAAAATAACGGTAAAAATAGTTTTTCGTTACTCCAAAGTCTAAAGCGCCCTCTATTGGCATTTTTTAACTTTATCTTTAAAATCTATTTTTAAGAAAATACTGACATAAAGAATAGTTTTAGCGAAAGCCGCAAACGAATCGACCAATTTTTCCGTTTTTTATAATCATTTGAATTTTTGGACCCTAAACTTTAATGGCGCCTATCTCCTTCGGAAGATGTTTTGGACCCTTAGTTTCCTATTTAGTATTGTTTGTCTTGATGTGTACTATCACCCCTTAAAATTTTGCCCAAGAGTTTAGATTCACCCTGTATATTACACACACACATATAAGCTTCCATGAAAAAACACATGCAGAACTAATATCACAAAAGCCAACTAAAATCTAAAAACCACATAAATACGATACAAGAAAACAAAACAAACTACTTTTAAACATAGAACCACAAATCACACTAACTACTTAAACACAAAACTATATAAGACAGCAAATTACAGCAATAATGAAAAAAAAAACAGAGAAAGAATAAAACGACCTGTGTCAGGTGGTATGGGTTGAGACATGCACTACTGGGTTTAACCCTTTCCGGCACAGTGGTCCCACTCAGGGAACACCTAATTTTAATTCCAAACGGCACGAAGAATATTTTAATAAAATTTTGTTTTTATAATGAAAGCTTAAAATAAGGAGTTCATATTTTGTAAAAACGTCGTTAGTAAAATCCGGTGCCAGTCAGTTATTTCTCATTTTACGAACAGAATTTGTCTGTGCAGGAAAGGGTTATGTAGTTTTACGCATGCAACACTCCCTATACCTTACACTATATATATGTGTGTGTGTGTATTTTCTTATGAAATATTAAAAAGTGCCTATATATATATATTTATATATATAGGCACTTTTTAATACTTCATAAGAAAATACATATTTGAAGAAAGCAAAAGCTTAAGATGAAAGTTTAGATATAATCTTTCTTTCATGGGTCATTGTCGATTTTCTTATCAAAAATCAATATTTTTGGCTAACAGTAGATTAAAAATATATTTCATTAAATTTTCAGTTAAGTGACATTTTTCAAATTTTCCTTTATTAAAAAATCCTCTATTCACTTATAGATAAGAAATGTATACATACTCTATATCTTAAAATCTTATATTTTGATAAAATGGTTGAAAATTAAAAGATTAATATAGTAATTTCAGTTTAGTAATAATTTATGAAAATAACTCATAAGAGAAATGAAATTGTCTAGAGCAGCGGATCACAAACTTGATTGTTATGCGATCCACCTTAATCATTAATCCATTTGAGTCATATATTTGTCTTGTGTCACCTTGTGATTGGCCGTTTGCACCACCTCCCCCGCCTTCCTATTCAATTTCTTTTATTTCTTTTCAGCCTGGCCTCTTCTTTTAAAGTTGTAACATACATTGTTTGCACTTGATAGAGAAGAACTATGTTCTTTCAGGATACGTTGTTTATTTTTCAGTTTTATAGTTTTTTTAACAGTCTTTGTTTTGTATTGTATTTTACAGAAGTTAAAAAATATTTTATTAGTCAAATACACAAAAGCCTCCATAAATGGGAATTTCGGAATAACAGATACTATAATTTATCGGACGCTTTTTTAAAACCCACCCTCTATACATTTGTATATTTTTACCTGTGAAAAGCAGAATTCGTCGAGTAGCGGACAAATTCCACTATCCCAAGGTATCCGCTATTTAGACGTTTTACTATATCCGATTCAAGTATTTGCTAAATATTTCTTCCAATACACTGATGCATTATTGGTATCACTTTATAAATATTTCCAAATAAATACAGTACTAAGACATTCACATCGGGAAACGAAAATTCTCTTTTTTATTCAAAAATCATCATTGACTAAGGGTGTGACTTCCATTTTACAGAAAATGCATTTACATCATGCTGCCCGTATTTTTTTTTAGATTGTAAGGATTTTATAATAAACCGTATATTGAATGATATTTACTGATACGTAAACTGGCGAAACCTATCTAGGAAACCAATTTACGAAAGACTTTTAGAAGAGGGAGTAGCTTCTGGGCAATTCCATATGTGACGGAGTGACATTTTGAGTTATAGAATTAAGTTAAAGCAATTACCTTGAAGCTATTTTCAAATGAAAATTGACTTTTCAGTTATGACTGTTATTGATTAAAAGATTAAAAAAATATATAAAACAATTTTTATAATTGTTTTATTTTTTTCATTTTTAGCAATTTCTTATAGTGTGACGTAATTACATTTTTGTTACCAGGACTCTAACCTGGTATTTAAAATTGGAAACTTTTGTGAATTACGAAGCCATTCAGTTTTTAAACCGATATATATCTTAAATATGATGTATAAGCAATATAAAATTTTAATTTAGAGCAACCTACCTGACCTAGGGTTGTACTTATTAACTATCATTTGACGTGACGGAATGACAGGAAGTTTCTTAAACATTTATTAAAAGAAAATCGACTAAACTAATAAATTATATATATATATATATATTTTATTATCCAAAATGATCATAACAAATTACATTATATAACTATTCACGTGCAACAGCTTTTTCAAAAGCATATCGAGCACGATTACGTAGTTTATTTTGCATGCTTTATTATCAAGTGTATGGGCTTTAAGACTGTTGTAAACCATTAAATATTTTATGACATGCATTTATTTATTAAGAAAATACAAAATAAACAACAATTACATTCTTTTCCACAGTTTTTTTCACAGATACTATTTATACAAAACTGCAAATATTTTATTTTTCAGCTATAACCTAAACGTTTTGAATCTAAAATATTAATTTGAAAACTTGGAATATATTTCAATATATTTTTTAACTTTATTTGTAAAAATTAGAAAAAAAAATTGATAAAAGTTGACACTTTAGTGGAATTGCCCTTCTAATGATACTAGGAATTTTTAGATAAAAATTCTTTTCAAGATATTTTCAATAACACGGAGCCTGGAAATATTTTCTAAACATTAGGAAATTGAATAGTATATGCTTGTTCCAGAATACACATTTAGAAGTGAACACAATACTAACACAATTATTGAAAAAATAGATTTTTTAAAAAGTGTCCAAAGGATCATTTTACCCTCACCAGAGGGCAAAATGATCCTTCATTTAAAAAAAATTGCAAATTGTCTTTTATCTGCAAAATTAAGGATATAAAAGTAATTATGACAATGCATAAATGAAATTCACATGGCATTTAAAAACATACTCTATTAAGTGAACCAAGTCATTTAAGTAAACCAAAACCATTAAGTAAACCAAAAAATATTCTAAATATTTCTGAATATCAAAGACGGTATATCTAAATAAATATGAAAGTTAGTCCTTACCTTATAACAGATGTTATAAAACCCAATTTTTCAAAGAATTCTATTCAGACGCTTGCGATCGCTTAAATACCGCCATTGCTTCTTCTTCACTTATCGCTAATTTATGTGTTACCCTGTAGATAGTGCGACCTGCCTAGAAGAGAAACATGTGCGGATCGTTTTGCTCCTTAGGATCACTTTAGGCCACCTTCCCCTATATTGTAACAATTTGATTTAATGGTGCAGTTAAACATGCTAAGACGAAATCGCAACGCGCGGGAATAAGTGTTATTTAGTTTCTGTCTTAGTAGGTAGATTTGTATGTTTTCTTTTAAGGCGGTATTTAATTATCGACATTTCCCGTTTGCACAGGTTTTATTGTACTAAGATAATACTAAAAATTAACATAACGATTTGCATCGTTCCAATTTGGGGTAATGATATTATGGTAATTCTAAATAATATTTGCTCATTACAGCTTTTAGGCATTGTGTAGTATTGTATCAAAGACAGTGATCAGAGTTAAACTATTCTAGTTTTAACCCTTAACTAATGAATGCCGCCATTTTTGCAACAACCAATTTTTATTGTCCGAATGCGTTGTTTTCAACTGGATACCAGTATCTCAGCACAGAAAATGTCGCCTTGTCTGATCACAAAATTTCAGCAATTAAATAATACAAAATTAATTTGTCAGAAAAGTAGTGCCAAAACAATAGTAATTGGATTGATTGATTTTATGACGGCCGATTATCAACACGAGGGACATAGGCCTGGGGGGGGCGCTCTCCGTGGGAGGTCTTTCGAAGGGATCCTAACCCGTATTTACGTCAAGGTTCGAAGAAAACCACGGAAAACTCTGAACGGTTAGATCGACGAGCGTGACAGGGATTTGAACCCAGCACCTCCCGTCTACCAGCTTTGAGACCAGAACCTCTCAGCCACTGGTGGGCTCAATAGTAATTGGAAATAAGATATTTTGACAATTAAAATTAGTTGTCCCGAATATGGCGGCATTTGTTCATAAAGCGTTAAATTTTAAATATAAGTAATATACGAAATGTAATAGGAAAATACACAAGAGGTACTTCTTTTTAACCCTACACTGCATGAATATTTCTTTTAGAATTGTGTCGAACCTGGGTCCACAGCGTTACGGGTCTCTCCAACATGGTTTATTAGTGGGAAATTGCAGACTCAGGAGTCGGCCGGAGTAGTTCAGTGGTTAGAGCAACAGCCCGGAACCTTGTGGACCCAGGTTCGATTCCTGGCTCTGGCTAATTTTTCACTCCATGTTGGATTATTGTATTGAATGTATGTATGTCTGTTTAATAATTATATATGTTTAAAAAAACGATGGATGCAGACGTTAATTATGATTGTAATTTATTATATATTCGTAGATCGGTGAAATAGTAAAATCTATTCACCGTTGTCCGGTCGTCATGGCTGTCTGTTAGATGGCTCGTGACCTTCTCTCCAACATGGTTTATTAGTGGGAACAAGACTCCCTTAATAGATAAGACTTGACAATCGGGAGAAAGTCTATGGGAGAAAATGTCCACGGTAATTGCCACTTATTAATTGACTTTCTCCGGAAAGTATCGCCGCCTGGTGGATACTACCGCAGAGTTGCCAAGTCTCCGGCTTTTTGAACACCAGTATATTTTTAGAGAAAATGTTGTTCTTTTAAATCCCAGAATTCTCCGATCAAACAAAACAAAATTGTCTGTACTAAAAAACTGGTATCCAAAAAGAGAATAGAAAAATCTAGCAGCTCTGCTACCGCACAGCTGCCAACTTTTACGCTTTTTCCTTACCACTAAAATTTAATAGAATTTTTTTCGTTATGTAATCACACGATCTTGTCAATTTAATAAGATAAAATTTAGTATAAAATTTTAGTGGTAGGAATTAATCGTAAAAGTTGGAAGCTATGCTACCGATACTAGTTCATAAGCAAATGCATAGAACAAATGGAGCTGTGAAAAAATTTCATGTCGAAAATACTCCTATTACTGACGATTGATGGCGCTAGTAACAGGAGAATATAGCGGTCAAAGGAAACTTGCTGATTGTGAGGCCTGATACTATGATAAGGAGGCCTTGAGTGGGAAATTGCAGACTCAGGAGTCGGCCGGAGTAGTTCAGTGGTTAGAGCAACAGCCCTGAACGCTGTGTACCCAGGTTCGATTCCTGGCTCTGGCTAATTTTTCACTCCATGTTGGATTATTGTATTGAATGTATGTATGACAGAGTGTCGTTGGCCGTATGTGCAGGAGCGCCATCCTTTTGAATCCAAACGAAACGTTTATCTGCTAATTTTCTTACTGGCGTGGCCCGTTTCTCCTTGATTTTCGTCTCGATTTCCTCCATTTTGTGGTCAGTTAGGACAAACGAGAGACGGTTCTTTCTGTTCGGTTCCACAGTCCATTCTGCTTGAAAGTGGTGCACGATTTGCTTAATTGTGCTTTTATTCGGCACCACCTAGTCTGGAAACTTGTTTTCATATCGTTCATTGACTGTTTTGTACGAAGACGTTTGAAAATAATGTTCAATAATAAACGCGCGTTTTTCTGCACATAGCACCATGACGCAAAACTACCTTTCACTTCGTTCTCCTTAGCACTGAAGTGTCTCGTGCGGTTTTCTAGCGTGTTGGTAGTGTTGCTCGCACGCCCCTCCACACCGGTACCTGCGCTATCGGCGTGCGCGTGCACTCGTGTTGTTCATTTGCTTTACGTTTACGCGAGTTGCAAAATTAATGCGACACTCTGTATAGTGGTTGCGAAGAAATTGATTTATTCATTAAAAGTTAAATAAAAAGTGTTGCCAATCGGATATACTATGCATTTAAGGGTTAATTGCTAAAAGGTGTAAAATAAAACGATTATATCTAGTAAAATAGGTTTTATTCGATTGTTGACATGTGTTTCAGCTCAATGTGAGCCATTATCAAAACAAACAAAAATCTATATATATATTTGTCTTACGTGGCGCGAAAATAGGGCTGAATTTGTAACTTATGGTTTGGCAACAACCGTAGTTTCCAGAGCTCAAACCAATGAACAGACTAGATTGTGTTAGATTAGCTCCACCTCCAATATGGCCGTCAGTGTGAAAGCATTGAAACCATAGAATGAAGCTCAAACTAGCAATTATTAAAAATAAAATAACATGTACGTAATCCAAAGCGTCTGAGATGATTCCTCATTTTAATTATGAGCAATATCGTTAATTTTAAATGAATTCTCTTCTCTTATTCAGAATTCATTTACGAATTTCACTCACTCTAAAGTCGGAGAAGAAAAAAATCAACTTTGTAGATTGCACTTGGCGCCATATGTTGATGTATTGAGGAAGTAGAAAATAATTTCTACGTAGTTTTTTTTTCTTTTTTTTTTCTAATGAATTTAAGTCGTGCTGTACAAAAGATCCTTTTTTCATAGTATTTAAAAGATTTATATGCTCATTGGTAGCGCCAACTAAATACATTTTCAGTTGTGTTTTCAACGGAGAATTACTTTTTTACATTAAAAAAAAAATTGTCAATTTCATACGTTCAAATGTTTTATGGTAGAACTCATTCCGGCTAGAATTGCTGAAAAAAGGGGGGCGAGAGAGCGAAGCGAGCTTTGACCGCGTAGCGGTCTCAATGTGAATTGCTTCGCAATTCACGGGGGGTTGGCGAGCGTTAGCGAGTAGGGGGCTGAGCCCCCTAGTATTCTATAAATGTACGGTCTGTGAAGTTATTTGAATCGCAATCATTTAATTTTTCACGTAGTTTTAAAAAAATACACACGTTATTTTTATTTTTTACTTGGATCTTTATTTCTATATTTGTAACCATGGAGTAACTCGAGCCACAATTTTGGTAAATTAAATGATGCTGCATCGTTACGTATTCTATTTTTACATGTTACCATCTCTGTGGTTTCTCTTATAATGGATTGATAGTAACGATTGCAGGGGAAAAATATTTTACTTTCATTGAAATTTATTTGGATGGCTTTTTCTTGATATAATCTTGCCAGGGCTATGATGAAAATAACGTGCGTAATTTTTTTTAAGTACGTGAAAAGTTAAATGATTGCGTTATAAATAATTTCATAGACCGTGCATTTATAAAATATTCTTTTTTGTTTTGATAATGGCTCACATTGAGCTGAAACACATGTCAATAGTCTAATAAAACCTATTTTTCTGTTTATAATCTTTTTTTTTATTTTACACCTTTTAGCAATTAAAACGAAGTATATAATTACAATGAGTTATGATTTGTTATATTTACACAAGAGGTATTAGAATTAGTGATGTACAGGAAATTATTTGAGAAATAACGAAGAAAGCAAAATTTAGACACCAAAGCTGATGAAAAAATAAATCTGAAAGTAAAGCAAAGTTCGAATTAAGGCCGAATAAAGCACAGTTCATTTCAATTATTTATCAATGTCCTTTCAGCGTGGAATCATTTTTAATTGAATTCCATGAGATTTTGAACTTTATTTCTAAAACAGCAATTCGCTCTTCGTTTCACTGTTGTTTACGTCGAATATTATTTAGAGAATGAAGGTACATTAGTAATTAACTATTTTCGTTGTTTGTTTACATCATCAGCTAAAATTAAAGTTATATTCTGTAAGTAATTAGTTTGGTAATATCGAGAAATTTATAAGGAAATGACTGACTTCGTCTGCTTGAGGCGAATTACGAATATTTTTAATAAAAGTACAATGTTATGGAGATAAGAACGGATTCTTTTGTTGGATTAGGAAACACAGTTATATCGCCATTGTAAATGGGATAAAAAAAAAAGAAATGCTATAAGTGGAATTATTGATTTTTTAATTACTTTCATACTTTACATTTGAATATTTTTTCAATTATAAATGTTTAAATTAGCCTCATTAAGGAAATAAAAGCCTTGACATATCTTGTAACAAGTTAGAAATTGTACGTTAAACGTGACATAAAAGGTGCGTTCGTTTTATAACTATTTTCACTTTGTTAAAAATCGTCCTTATTATTTCAGTGAAATGAATTATATCGTCTGCTATAAGCGAAATGAGCATGCCTTTTTTCTTATTACGTATGGCACATTTACAAATGCGATTTTTTTTTCTACACCAGACAGCACTGTAAAATTCACCATGAAGATCTTGTTTTGCGAATAATTACGTCCATGGTTTAGTATGTTTTTTTTTCATATTTAGAAATACTTATAAGGGAAAACTTGCATTAATATTAAAATATGGTTGAAGTATGTTAAAAATGTTACTTTTTTCATCTTATATATTATTTATAATTAATGAATTATACAATTTAAATTCCGGGCTAATAGATACACAGATATATTATAATTCTGTAGTGCCGCCAACTTTTGAAAACTATTAGGTGGACACAGAAATTTTTGGATAAAAAAAAAAAGCACGGCCAATTATTTCCTGTGGTTTGTGTATGTGTGGTGCGAATAGCTAAAGATGATAATTCAAAGTCAATTTATGATTTTTAAAGTAAAATATAAAGTTGTAATCTTATTAAATATTATTCTCATTCATTCTTCCTTATAAGTATTATAATATTTATTACAAAAAATATCAATATTACTACATACTGGAAGTGCTAAGGGGTATACATATATTTTATACATAAGTACATGAGGTAAAACATATATTTTAGTAACCTAAGTAATTTTTTATATCAATGCATCAAAATAAATTGTCATTGGTCCTGATTTTGACAAACATTTCGATATCGAAAAAGGTGTTGATTCCATGAGAGCAATACTTTTTTCTGTGATTATATCGAAATTGTACTGATAAAAAATACACTGCTCAAAACAATTAAAGGATATTTGAAGTTTTATATAAAATAAAGATATAAACGAAATTTTTTTTGCCGAAAATAGAAGAAGAGAATCACAAATGCAAATTTTTCTGGTTTTCAAACTGTGGAGTATGCAAATTTTGAGTTCGACGTCATAAACGTCGCTTCAACGGGAGCGAATGAAATTTGACTTTCAACTGGATAAAAGAGAATGAAGACAAGGATGATCGTTATTCAGTGATTGCTTTGTTTTGATGAGTACAATGTCTCAGAGAAGTCATTTGACAGATTCAGAAGCTTGGAGAATTGTTGGTAGGTTAGAAGGAGGACAAACTCAAGCCGAAGTAGCGCAAGCCACTGGAGTGTCACAAAGTGTCATTTCCAGGATCTGGAACCGTTTTGGAGAGTGGATGTGCAGGCCGAAGACCAGGGGAAGGTCGTAGACGGGCAACAACGTCCAATGAAGATCGGTATTTAGCGTTAACAGCTCGGAGACACCGAAACATGAACGCTACTCTTCTCCAACAACACCTTCGCTCGGCTACAGGCACCACGATTTCAACTCAGACTGTCCGCAACCGGCTCCATGCTGTAGGTCTGTATGCTCGCCGATCGATGGTATGTGTTAGATTAACATCAAGGCATCGTCGCGACCGCAGGGAGTGGGCAACCGAGCATGTCAACTGGAGGAGAAATGAATGGAGCAATATTCTGTTTTCTGACGAGTCCCGTTTTTCTGTGCATCCGAATAATAGGCGTATTTTCATCTGGAGGGACCGTGGCAGTAGGAATAATCCTGCGTTCGTGCACGAAAGTGTCAGATTTGGCGGTGGAGGAGTGTTGGTGTATGGTGGCATCTCCATTGACGGGCGCACTGACCTCTACATCATTCGAGATGGAACTCTGTCTGGTCGCCGATATAGGGATGAGATCCTCAGACCTATTGTAGTCCCTTACGCTGCAGCAATCGGAGATAACTTCATTTTAATGGACGATAACTGCAGGCCACATCGTGCAAACCTGGTGGAGGATTTCCTTTTCGAGGAAGGAATCGTTCGAATGGAATGGCCAGCGTGTTCTCCAGACATGAATCCAATCGAGCACGTTTGGGACGCTCTAGGAAGACGAGTTTCTGGCCGCCAACAACCCCCACAAACTCTCCAAGAACTGGAAAGAGCTCTTCTGGAAGAGTGGGGCAGAATACCCCAACTCGTCATTAATAGCCTCATTGAGTACATGCCTCAAAGGTGTTCAACGTTGCTGGCCGCCCGTGGAAACCATACCCCCTACTGAAAATGATTTTCTTTGAAGAAAACACCTTTTCTTATTATTTTTTTCTCATACGCACAAATTGTGTTTTTTTCCTTTTGTACACAAATGCGCAATAAAATGCATTTTTTTCTGCCAAACATGTGTAATTTATTCTCATATAACCTATTATGTCTGTCGACCATGTATCAATCAGCTAAAAAGTTTCCCAGATACAAAATCTACCTAAAACTGCAATATCCTTTAATTGTTTTGAGCAGTGCAGTACTGATAGTGCTCAGATTCGGGGTCATTGTCTCATTAGGGACGGGCAAAATGAATGATTTTGATATTCGAATGACAGATATTCATTCGGACATGCGCAGAAGCATATATGCCAAACTTCAAATTACTACCAGAAATTTTGAAAAAAAAAGAAGTTTCTGATTTTAATTAGAGTAAGACAAATCAAGAACGAGATTAAAATGTGAAATGTCTTTCGTTTTGCAAAATTTGTGGGGGAAATTGATTAAAAGGGATACGAAAATTGGCAACTATGATTTTCCTTCTTTTTTCTTTAAAATTTCTCTGGTAACGATTGATTAAAAAAATACGAATGTCGGCAACAATGCTTTTGCGCATGCTCGAATGATTCATTCGAATGAAAAAATCATTCATTCCGCCCATCACTATGTCTTATACTCGCCAGCAAAATTTTTGGACATATGTGTGTGTTACACTCACGCACTGGAGTTTGGCGGCTTTTTGTTTGGCGTGTTTTCCAAGCAAATGCCTAACCAATAACTTAAAACAAGCATAATGACCAGATTACCATTAAAGGAAAAAAATCCCCAACGTTTGGCGACTTTTTTCCTTTTTATAACGGATTAAAAAAATATTAAATGTGCATGAGAACGGCAAACTAAATATTTCATCAATTTTGTTAAATCTCTTTGAAACTTTTTTAATTTCTTAAAAATATTTTTATCAAAAAAATAAAAATGTTTTTTTTATTTAACTAATAAGAAATTTATGTATATACGAGGACAATTTGGAAAGAAACCTCCGTTTATGAATTTAAAAAAACTAATGAAAGGATACGTTTTTTATTACTCACGTTTGAAAGGCACATTATTCAGCTACTTCTCAGCATAGATGAAGTATTATTTAAAACAATTATCATAGCTGTAAATCAGCTTTGAAATTCCATCGTCACAGACTTCTGCCGCCGGCCTATTCAACAGGGCTGTTCGTTCTATTCTATCCACACCACTATTTTTTTTTAAAAATTTGTAATAAAAGGACATTTTGAAAATTAAATTCCGTCGAGGCGTGGCACTATTAGTAGTGGGCGGAGCGCAACCATTGCTAAATCAAGCAATCTTAGGGAGAGTGTCGAACTACCGCGCGTTTCCTCGTTATAACGTCACAAAATGTGCGCTGCTATTGAAAATCTTGCCAAATGCGAGTTACGAGGAGTAATAAGATTTCTTTGGGCGAAAAAACTGTCAGCAGCGGACATTCATCGTGAACTGTGTGCCATATATGGCCCAAACATTATGAGTGAAGGTAAGGTGTAGTGCGTCAATGGGTCAGGTTTTTCAAAGGAGGAAGAACAAGCATCCATGATGAATCAAGGAGTGGGAGGCCGTCTGTAGTGAGTGATAATCTCGTCGAACAAATTGAAGACAAAATTCGTCAGATCTGTCGATTCACAATCTCGGAACTTTCCCAAGAATTTCCGAACATTTCTCGGACTGTTTTGTATGAAATTGTCACCGAAAAATTAGGTTATCGGAAGTTCTGTGCTCGATGGGTACCAAAGATTTTCATGGAGACCCACACAATTATTTGAATGGGCGCTGCCTTAGACTTTCTTTCCCGGTACAACACGGAAGGGGAGAAGTTTTTGAATAGAATAGTGACTGGCGACGAGACTTGGATTGCGTATGTAAATGCTGAAACAAAGCAACAGTCAATGGCATGGGCTCATACCGGTTCTCCAAACAGGCTGAGGAAAGCCCGTCAAACTTTGACATCGAGGAAGATTATGCTAACCGTGTTTTGGGATGCTCATGGTATCTTGCTGGTCGAATTCATGAAACGTGGTAAGACAATAAATTCTGAAGTTTACTGTAACACTTTGAAGAAACTGAAAAGAGCCATCCAGAAGAAACGTCGCGGCCTGCTGACATCTGGAATTATTTTCTTGCACGATAACGCTCGCCCTCACAGTGCTCAGAGAACACAAAATATTTTGCGCCAATTCGAATGGGACGTGTTTAATCATCCCCCCTACAGCCCCGACTTGGCTCCTTCTGATTTTCATCTGTTCAAGGAAATGAAGAAGTGGCTTGGAGCACAGCACTTCGCTGACGATGTGGATCTTCAAACCGCTATGACAAGTTGGCTGAATTTGCAGACAGCTGAGTTTTATTCAGAAGGGATTGGTAAGTTGGTAAAACGGTATGACAAGTGCTTGAATGTACATGGTGACTATGTTGAAAAATAGAAGACAGCTGTACCTTTGAGATGTACATAAAAAATTGTTGAAAGTAGGCGTGTTTTTCATTTATACAACAAAACGAAAATTAGTTTCCGAATTGCTCTCGTAATATTTTACTTGACCCACTATTTTTTAAAACATTTTTGTAGTACATTTATTAGCAAATTATACAGAAAAATATGTTAAAATTCTTTGGATTTAAAGAGTGGTACCAGTTGAATTTAAAAATAATCGCAGTTGAATAGGCCGGCGGCAGAAGGCTGTGACGATGGAATTTCAAAGCTGATTTACCGTCAGAGGCGTAGCGTCAAGGGGGGCACGGACCACTTTACTACCAGAATTTTTATATACTATATTTGGCCTTATTTAATTCATACCGTCCAAAGATTTAATAAGGCTAAATGTAGTATATAATTATACTGGTAGTAAAATGATCGTGCCCCCCCTGACGCTACGCCACTGTTTACCGTTATGATAATTGTTTTAATTAATACGGCAATTATGTTGAGAAGTAGCTGAAGAACGTGTCTTTCATACATAAGTAATAAAACATGTTTCCTTTCATTAGTTTTTTTTAAATTCATAAACGGAGTTTACTTTCCGAATTGCCCTCGTATTTAAAAATATATATCATTTGTTTAAAATAAATATAACATTTAGTATTATATATTTATATCTGTCAGCACTGTATTACATTCAGTATTATAGATGAGTTATTTGATTAAAAATAAATTGATGCCTCTTTAAACTGAAAACGATCTTATTAAGTTAAAAAATATATAACCACTCATTTCTTAATACTTCTTTCTTTATTAGAAATATTCTCAAAACATATTTCAAGAAAGCGAAAGTTCAAAAAAATTTTATCTATAAATTTTCTGCCATATTTTATTGTCAATTTTTATACAGAAAATCAATATTTTTGGCAAGCGGTATATTGAAAATATACTTTATGAATGATTTAGAAAAAAAATGACATTTTTCAAATTATTTATCATTTATTAGAAATTTGTTATATGTACTTGTAGATAAGTAACGTGTTTTTAACTTTTTAAAATATTATGAAAATAGATGGAAAATGTAAAAAAGATTGTTGTTGGGTTGTTCGGGAAGTTCTTTCCGTTTGGGAAAATTGGTTTGTATATTAAAATTCTATCATTTAATTTTATTAAACCTAAATTATGATATATATATATATATATATATATAGTATATATATATATATATATATATATATATATATATATATTATATAATCTCTGATAATTGACGGGTAGAATTTTCTGGTGTAAATTGGTTTTACCAAATGGAAGGAACTTTCCGAACAACCCAATAGTTTAATGAAAGAATTTCAGTGGAGAAATGAGGTTTCCCTTAAAGAGATATTCTACATGATAGACGGTCCAAAAACAAAACATTTTGGGCCGTGGTGTGATTCCAAGTGGTGCGCCTGTTCTTTGTATAATCTGTTTAGCATACAATTTATATAGATACAAAGAATCATTGGCTTTTGACTTTTTACGAATGAGTTGTTCGCTTTGTCCCTGATAATAAAACAATATTGTGCCAATATTGCTTGTGTTGGTTATGTCTTCGCCTATATTGGCACTATCTTATTTAATATTCGCATACAATGTTGCAAAAATATTATATTTTTAAATATTGCATCAATATTGGTAAGAAACATTTCACCATTTCATCGCTTATGCTTCCTATAGAAAGACGATATTTCTGTAATACTATCGTTTCACTGCAAATATTTCGAATGTAAAGACAATATTTACCCATATTGTTATTTCATTGGAAGTATTTCCAATGAATTCAATACGGATACAAAATTGAGCTTCAACGTAATTACATAATAACTAGTGACAAAATATATTTGTTTCTACGGGTTGTTACTGTATTGTGAATATTATGTAACTTTCAGGAACAAATAAAACTGAGTTTATGATCAAAGCATGCCTTTTTATTTATTGTGCACTGGCTAATTCACAATAGAGGTAACGGGGATTAACTCTTAAGTAGCTGAAGATAGAAACATACTTCCAATTACAAAATCAAATATAGCTTTCATACATGGCATTTGCTCTACAATTTCCTGTATACATATTAAAATACAAAATTAAATTTCTTAATTGGATCTTTTCCTATAACTTACAATAAAAAAAAATAGACGAAGATTAAAAGAATCAGTTTCTTTTATGATCCAAATTTACCGAGTTATGAATACGATTTCAGCAATAACTCTATATCAAGAAATAATGCACGGATTTTTATCAATTTTCAGATTCAGTTAGATATTGACATAAGTTGCTGCTGATTAGGTTTTGGTGCAAATCACTAACAGGTGGCGCTGCAATGCTGCATACTTCATGGTTTTCACGATAGTTATATCTCAAGAACAAATGCACTGAATTTCACCAAATTTAATATTCTGTTAGACCTTGACATAAATAGACACTGATTATGTTTGGTGGGAATCGCCCAAAAGGTGGCGCTACTATGCTGCGTATTTCACGATTTCAGCTGTAGCTATATCTCAAAACTAATGTGCAGAATTTAATCAAACTTCATATTCTGTTAGACCTTGACATACATATACGCTGATTAGGTTTTGGTGTGAATAGCCCAACAGGTGGCGCTGCTATGCTGCATATTTCACGATTTCAGCCATAGCTATATCTCAAGAAGTAATGCACAGATTTTCGCCAAACTTCATATTCTGTTACACTTTGATAAAAATATATCCTTATTAGATATGGGTGTATACAGCCCTACAGGTGTCACTGCTATGCTCTGTTTTTTGTGGTTTCCGTGTAAGCTATATCTGGAAAACGTATATATTGTCATTTAATTTTTGTATCAGACGATTTATTTTATATAGAAGAAAGTTTTGTGATAGCCACAATATTCTATTTTATTAATTTATTCCGTTTCACAAGATTTAAATAAAGAGTTTCTCAATTAAAAATCAAACTTTGTCTAACTCTAAAAGATGAAGCTGATAACTCTTAATTAAGCACCATTGATTTAGAAATGAAATTGTTTGAATGAATATATTTTAAGTACTTCAAGAGTCTTCGAAATTTCTTTACGATAGTCTTTATAATTAAATAAAATTTTTTCTTTCTAACCAGATTTTACGGAAATCAAAGTATCATTATGTATGCAAAGATGTTTAACATAAACACTTAGGTTTGTTTATTTGAAATTTATTATTGAATGACTTCGAGATTTCTTAATTAACAATTAGTTCAAATTACATCATTAAATAATTGAGTTGAAAACATTTAAAGACTGTTTACTTACATTTGTTTGACATGAAAGAAACTTGTTTCATGCTAGAATTACAATTAAATAGTTTAAGATTTTAATCAAAAATCTTTGTGAATATGCTATTGATAATTAAAAATTAAATTCAGTTCTTTAAATCAGTGTTTCGGAAACTATAGTATGCTAACTTTCTATTCTGAATGGAGTAAAATGTAGTAAAAGGAAGTAGGTAAAGTAGAAGTTGGAGTAAAGTAGTAGTAAGGGTAGAGGTGGTAAGGTAGAGGTTGGAGGGAAAAAAAACGCTCTTCACACACTTTTTTCTGCCAATGAAGAAATGAAAAAAAACGAAATTTATTTTTCTTTGTTGCATGGTTCTTAAGGCCGGAGCAAGATCACGAGTTCTTTAAAAAAATTATTTGTTATATTAACCCAGTGATGGCCGGCAATGTTATATGGAATCTTGGTTTGAACATTAACACTTTGTTGACCGCTCACGAGTATAATCGTGTTTTAAAACCTACACTGTTGACAAATGGCGTGTCCTGAATTCCTAGTTCCTTCTACGTACTTTTCTTGCGTATTAAAATTCATTTGGTAAAATTTTATCTCAACGAATATGTATTTATATCATATACATCGAGATATTTTGTTAGACTCTGTTAAATAGATTAATTTTGTGTAAAATAAAGTACTTTCTAACGCATAAATTCGATACGTTTATGTAGGAATCGAACTTACCAAAAAAACTTTCAGGAGAAGGCGGTATAATTTCAAAACCGAGATTTCACATTAAATTGCCAGTCAATAAAGTGTTAAATATATCAACAACCGTTCATTTGACCGGTACCAAACGAAAATATTTTGACACGAAACAGAAATGCCATTTTCGTATCACATCTTAAGCGGGAAACGCGAAAACACGTCTTTTGGATATACGCAATTCTGCGCACGGCCGGTACTTTTGCATTTTATGTGTTACATAATTTCTCAAAAAAAAAAAAAATGTATTTTTACAATGAAACTACTATGCATGTAAATATTTTTATTAGAAACAATACCATTATCATTTATAATATAAACACGAACATAGAAAATATTTTTGTTATGTAATGAAACATGCTAGAAACACCCACAGGCGTTCCTTTTTAAAATATGAATACTACCCGTTTAAGATGTGTTAACGCATTCGCATCTGTATGTCTTTGTGAAATCTGGGCTTTAAAATTATAGAAGCTCCTCCCTCTTCAGAAAATCTTTCGTAAATTGTTTCCCAGGTTCTTTTCTCAAGTTTATGTATCAGTAAATATCCATTTATTATAAAATGTCTTACAATCTAAAAAAATATATAGTCAACATGATATAAATGCATGGTAGAAACCACGCCTTTAGTCAAGGTTTTTTTTTTTTTTAAATAAAAACGAGAATTCTCGTTTCCCGATGCGATTGTGTTAATATAAACAAGAACGAAAAATCATGCATCAAGCATAGATTATGTAACACTTTCCAACGCTTCCAAAATAATTTTAGAAATCATTACCGTTTAATAAGCTGAAAGATAACATCTAAGTAAACAATTCGGAAAACGCATAACATATTTAAAAACGTAATTTCAGGAATTTCCAACATATAGAATATTCGGAAAAATATCCGAATACTTTTATTCAGACCTGTGTATGATCTATAGATTTGTATATATACTACATAGGGTGCTAAATTTTAGTTTAGTTAGGAAACGCGTCGCACAGTTTAAAATTCTCCTTCTGGAGTTTCTATTAATAAATGGAAATGTGTTCGCGAACTTTTGTGCTGCCCTGTATAGGATCACCGAATTTATACACACCAAGTAATAAACAAAAAGTGAGTTAAATTTAAAATCGCGTTCAGCAACTTAAGACGCACTTCCAGGAATTATTGTTAACAGAGAGTAGAGAATTCTTTTGTGTGTCCCTGTAAATGAAAGATGACTGCTATACACACAATATTCTATAGTAAGCCTCTTGTAATGCACCTTAGTGATATATATAAATTTCAATGCGTTTAAAATAATGAAACATTATTTAATTAAACCGCAAACGATTTTTCTCCATAGACGTAATGTAACGGATTTCTTTTGACTATCCCTGTAAACTAACTATAAGTGCTATGCACAGCATATTCCATATTGAGCTTCTTGTAATGCACCTTAGTGATATATATCAATTGCAATGTGTTTGAAATTGTGTAACATCATTAAAATAAACCGCAAATGATTTTTCCCCATAGACCGTAATGTAACGGAATTTTTTGAGTGTCCCTGTAAAAACACTATAAGTGCTACACACTTCAGTTGAAAAAGAGAACATGCTATAGATAACGACAATAACATATAATAATTTCAGGGCAATCCGAGCATATTTACGGGAGTTAGAGCACGGACAGACGGCAGACGGCCAGACAAACCGAAGTCATAAACACTTTTCAACTAGGTTAGAAAGTGTTAATAAAATATAAATTACACAGAAATAAGTTACATATAAACGTAAAAGGTTTTACAAAAAAAAAAAAATAATAATAAAAAAATAAATAAAATAATATAAAATTCTGTGAAATATTTTTATAAACCTTGTGTAAAATTCCCGGTATGTATAGTGTTAACCCTTTTAGGAACAAAGTACCTCTATTCGTAAAATGATTGAATGACACCGAATTTTCAGACACATATATAACTAATTGAAAATGAATAAAAGCATTTCTTGAGGTACTTAATAAATTAAAATTATTGTGCCAAAATTCAGGCGTCAATGTGTCATTTATATATTAAAATTAAGTGGTCCAAAAATTAACAACCCCCAATAGAATTTTAAAATAATAGAAGCTTCGTCCTTTTTTTAAAAGTATTTTATAAATTAGTTTCCTACATAAATTTATCAAGTTTATGCGTCAATAAATATCATACAATGTATGAATTTTATGCAACATTTTTCTTACAAATTAAATAAGCAATGACAGAACTATATAAATGCATTTTCTGTACGGTAAAAGCCACGCCCTCAGTCAATGATGTTTAATGAAATAAAAACGAGAGTTTTCGTTCCCGTTCGCCAAATTGTTCAAATAGTAAAAAATTCATGTTGAACAGATGAGTGACATATATGTATAGTCTGATTGCTACACAGCTGTTTTCAATTACTTTTTGCTACAAAATTTAACAGTACTTTCGTTAGAAATCAGATTTTCATTAATTATACTCTGTCATCATCACGGATGAGAGAAAAAAGAAATTGTGATGGAATTTGTGAGAACATGTTTAAAAATATGAATTAATTAAGTTTTGTTTTGCTGAGGTGTACGGAATAGCCATTGACGTCTGTGAAAGTTGTACAATTTCTGCTTGTATTTAACACAGCTTATATTTAGCACAGCTAGGTGAGAGTGTATTTTCTGACCTTATTTAAATTAAAACAAAATTCAGGATTGAATTAAATATTAAATAGACCATCATTAAAATTAATAAATAATTAACCGAAGATTGGATTGATGTAATTTAAAAAAAACTTATTTGGGGAAAAAAATACCAGGAGCTGTATAAGAATCACTGTTTATGTGTTCATTATTTGGAACCACATACTTGGGAAAAACGTTTTAGCAGGATGAGGCGAATTTAGTACCGAGTGGGATCTAAAATTTCTGATGTAATATACAAAACGCCTTGCGAGTCGCAACCATAGAGGTAGAAGGAAGATAAAGAGAAAATGTGTTGCTTTGGCGTGAAGTCAAAAATGCAACCTCAAAACCCGAAACAATTCGGGTCAAACACTTTAAGCTTGCTTTGAAATACCTGTGGTAGGAATGCCGCTGACGACTATTTTTTTATTCTACCTCGCACCACTGTCTCAAAACAAAAATATTTTACATACATTTTGACAACCTGCGAAAGAGAAATAGACAACAAAATTATTATTTTTTAAATAGTGGAGCATTAGAATATGAAAATAGTCGCCAATGGCAGCCCTACTGTGGGGATGTTTTGTTTGGGCAGAATGGGAACATTTAAACTAAAACGAAACCCGGCTTTATATTGCAAGCCGTTTTGAAAGTATGCTGCATTAGCATATAAAAATAATCGCCAGTGGCAGCCCTAGTGTGGGGACGTCCTGTTTGGGCAGAATGGGGGCATTTAAACTTAAGCGCAAAACGGTATCATTGCAAAGCGTTTTGAAGATATGCTGCATCTTTATTTTATTTTGAACTTTGTGGTCGCAATGACATCAGTCGAAAAGAATATGGATACATCTTTTACCTGCCAAAGAGTCTCAAGTGTCTCTATAATAAATTCTTGACTTTGTCGCATGCTATGAAGTAAGTCCGTTTATTAAAGTTCAATATTTTTATGCAATTTTATAATAGTGTAAGTAGCAGTGCTACAGCATTTTTATTTTGCACATAGTGCGACAAAGTTTTGCTTTTTTTCACTGATCACCGATGCTTTGGTAGTTATTATTGATCAATGAAATGCCTGTCTCTTGGTGTATTATGCCTGGGCACTATCTTACCTACAATACTTTAGTTGCGGCAATGGAAAACAGCTAGTCAGAAGTGTTTACTACTATATCGAAGATTCACGATTTTCAATACGTCAATGATGTTTTCCGAAATTATACAATGTTCTTTCTAGAGCCATTTCTGTTGGCCGTTCGTCCGATAATCTCAAGCGAACGCCCGGAGTTATAGTTTTATGAGTATTTGCACCGAATGTTTCTATTTACACCCTAGCTGCAAAAAAAGTTTGAGGATGTGCTGAAATTAGTAACAAAATATCTGCAGCTCGGAAAAGTAGTTTTCTTTTAAATTTTGGTCCACCGCGAGAAAAGGATGACCACATCTGATATATGGTTGTATCTGTTAAATATGAAGTGAATTGTTGCAGTTAGTATAGGTATACTTAAAAAGAAACACAAGCATGCATTTTTAAAAAGATATTGTTTTAAAAATATACCTATATTACCTACTCTACAGTTTAAAAACAGATATATGTGGAATGTTCATGAAAAATTACAAACATTAATGTATAGATATTTCTATGGGAAGATACATCGATGTTAATAAACAACATTTTGAGAAAACTGAGATTAAAGCAAATGAAAAAAAAAAAATCCGCGCCTCCTCCATTTTATTATTACTTCCTCCTCACTGTTGAAAAGTATTATATTATATTTTTCAAATTCTGGCTGTGTGTTAAGTTGGTGTGTTAGATCATTACACAACAAAATAGTCGTACAGCTTCTGCTCCGTGTCCAATCGATCGCATGGCATATATATTGTCAGCTATTTAAATAGGCACGGTAAAAGAGTTTGACCTGATGTAAACAAACGGAATTGCCTAAAACTTTCACAGTCCTCGCTGCCGTAAAAATGCAAACAACATATCGTGAAAAAGGGACAAATGTGTTATTTAAAATGTTAAAAAATCTCCAATTTTATATTTTCAGGTTTTTACCAACCGTATGTTATTAAACTTTTTTCTCTTTCTTTCCGTCCTATTCCTTTCTCTGCCTTAATTTTTGCATTTTTTAAATCTGCCAATTCAACAAAGTAAATAGCAACAAACAAAGCGGCAAACAAAGAGAAATGTAGCAAACGACTAGAACGCACTGTAGCGATGTCAACAAGGCTACTGTCAGGTGGATCACAGCAAGGATGTGATCATGCGGTTTTCGCTCCGCTCCCAGGTGTCAATCAATGTATTTTTTCTAACTCGTCAAGATAGGTCAGCGGTTACAAAAAATTACTTAGACATTACTTGGAAAAACAGTTCGTCTTTCTGTTTGATGAATAATACATAAATAAAAACTACAATGAAAAACATCGGCAGACTCAATAAAAATCTACGACGAATATTTCTCTTTTCGCCAGAGGCGCGCCAGGAGTGTCCGGCGTCTGTGTGCAGCTCTTCATTTGGAACTTTTACCGCCGGCATCACCACCCCTCAAAAAACTTATGAGTACAAATGTAATGCCAAAAATATTAAATATTAATTCATTTAAAATTTAAATTAAATTAAAATTAAAAGGCGAATTTAAAAAAAAAAGTGCAAGAAATAACTGAGATAATAAATTTTTGCAATGTGTCAAAACAAATTGCGAATTGCACCTTACGTAACTGTTAATTTGCATTCAAGGTAAATTAACAGTTTTAGTTAAACAAAAATATAAAATTATAAAGAAGAAGAAAATAAAATGACTTTGAAATTTTCATCAGAACTATAATCATTTGAAAACGCGATTTAGATCATTTAATGCAACTAGAGCAAGTTGGGCACTCACAGATGAAAGCTTCAGCCATCCTAATCCTATCCTAATAATATTATAAATCTGATTGTGTGCAAATGTTAGGCTGAAGCCAGCGTCAAAATGGAGAATTTAATTACCCTGTATTTTTGCATGTAGGTTGATTATAACCCAGGAATGAACATAGGCTAGATTTTATTTATTTTATTCAACTATTTTCTTTAATAATTAAAAAATTCATTATTTTCCTAGAGAATAAATGGACATTTTTCCACAAAATTTAACCATTTTACTTTATCGTTTCTAGGGCTTTGATCGTTGGCAATAAATAAAAAAAACGGAAAAATATTTTTCCTCAATAATATTTTCAATTGAACGATTTTCACGTGAAAAATGAAAATAAAAAAGAATTCAAAAGAAGATGAATTTCCGTGATATTTGAAACAAAAATATGGAGTATTTGTTATTATACATGAAGTATGAATATCGGTTACATTAAAAAGATCTTTTTCAGTCAAAAACTGCGTTATAATTAGAAGGAAAAATGAACAATAATAATATTATTAAAAATAGATTTCGCTTGGACCATGGAACTATGAAAAGGATCCTTCTCGGCTTGGACAAATATGACGTCATAAATAAAACATGTATTTTCAAATGTTCGTAATAATACAAGGAGAATGAAATCAATGTTTAATGAAAGTAGATAGATAATGAACGTAATATTTAACATGAAAAACTGAATTTTTTTTTATCGATACTGATTAATAATTAGCTTGAATACCAGTTACATACAAATGTGAGTTTTCCGCTAAAATTTACGCACAGATTGCCAGAAAAAGAAAATTAACAAGAATTATGCCATTAAAAAGAGATTTCTGTGAGAAAAAGTGACGTCATATTTGAAATAAAACGGGAATTTTCAAATGCATAGCTGCCAACTTTTACGTTTTTTTGCTACCACTAAACAGTAATAGAAAATTTTGCCTTATTGAATGACATGATTTCGGCGGTTGGATAAGGTAAAATTTACTATAAAATTTTAATGGTGGTAAAAAAGCGTAAAAGTTGGCAGCTATGCAAATGTGTTTTACAAGGAGCGTGAATCAATTCCTTACATTAATAATACAAGGATCGGTAAGTTTAGAAAGTAGATGAGTTTCACGCCATATTTAAAACTAAAAATTTAAATATTTTTTTTACTATACCGATTATTAAGCATGAATATCAGTTACATACAGATGAGAGTTTTTTGCCTAAAACCACACCATGATTATTAGGAAAAGAAAAAGAAATACGAATCTATTAATTTAAAATCTGACCGCCTGTTTGTATTTCGCTACTAATCCTTTCAGATTGTCAAACACAATGCGATTTACTTAACACCGGTATTGACACCGGTTATCAATGATCCGAGGATGTCAAACTCTCAGAATTAAAAAAAAATTATTTAAATTTCGAGATATTATTTTTTTTTCTTGTAAATTTTAACGAAGTTTCTCTAAAAATGGCAACTAAATTATTCCATTTTTGTGGATAAAAAAGAAGAAATAAAACTGATTAATATATTTTTCCTCATTAAAACTGAAAAAAATAATTTATTTTCAATTTGAATAGATGGTGAAAGAAAAAAAAATCTTGATTACAGTAAAATGTTTGAAAAATAAAATCGTATTTTCACATAAGCAAACTTCGTGAATCAATTTATTCTGGAGAACAAAAATCGTCTGTCAACATATTTTCATTAAGAAATAAAGATTTTTTTTTCAGTTATAGATTAAATCAAGGAGGCAAATTTAAGCTCCTTGCATTTAGATCTACAATTATTTTTCCCTATTCACAAGAATTGAATTTAATGAAAAAGAATATACTATTTTCATTATCTTTGAAGCATGGCTATTAAAATATTTCACAAAGGCTTTAAAAGTAAAATGGCTTACCAGGTAAACTTGACATATGTTTTTACACTATTCGCCGATTTCCACGATTTTATCTGGCCCGCCTTTTTTCATTGGTTGCAGTTTCCTTTTCGTACTTATTTGTCACAAAATGTCACTTTTTTAAAACTTAGTTATGTCAAGGCCTCTATAACATAGAAATACTGTATTGTCACCTATGGAATGTGATAAAGAGTTAGGTAATTATTTACGTTTCTAATTATCGGGAATGAAATATTTTGCTTAATTAATGCATTTATGCTTCTTTTAATGATACGTGAACGAAGTCACGGGTAACAGCTAGTTTTATTATAAAAGTTAACTTTATATAAATATCATATCAAATTATGCTGCATTAAATAAATGTAATTTTTTTCAGCTAGACATTTTGCCTGATATTTGAGTTGTTCATCCAGGTTCCAAAAGTCAGGGCCGTGCGAAGAGGGGGGCGAAGGGGGCCCTCGCCCCGGGCGCGAAAATTGAGGAGGCGCCAAATTTAAACTACCAACCATGGTTTTATTTATTTATTTATTTGATTTTTGCCCGTCGATCATTTTTCGGGGCATTTCGTTTCATCTCTTATTTTCTGTCGCAAAACACACCCAGAAAAGGAATTGATTAAAACAACAAAACATGTTTTGTTGAGTACATTTTGGTTGTTTTAGCAAAATTTTTAGTTGAAATAAAACAGATGGTTTTGTTGCTTGGACAAAAAAATATTGTTAACACTCGTACAAAATTTTAACAAAATTTCATCAATTTTACTTGAATTAACAAAGTTGTTTCTTTAATGTTACAATAATTTTGTAATTCCAGCAAAATTTTGATGTTTTTGCAAAATTTAAGTTGTTGTGTAGTAGCCATATCTCACTTACGTAACTTGATTTATTTGACTTATATAGCTATATAATTACATGATTAACATAATTTTGGGGTAATTAAAACTTTTTTTCATTGGGACGAATCAAAGTTTTAAAAATCCCCCTGTCCCATTTATTACTGCCTTCTATCTTTGCAAGAAAAAAGTATTGGATTCATGAAAATTTTCGATTTTCGCTTTCCGACGGATTTTAGAAGGTCCTGAACGCGATTTGACTGTTTTTATCTCAAGAACTAATGCACGGAATTTAATAAAACCTTTTATTCAGTTACTTCCTGATATAAATTGTTGCTGATTAGTTTTTGCTATAAATCGCGCAACAGGTGGCGCTACTATGTTGCATCTTTCGTGATTTCTGCAATAGCTCTATCTCATTTTCAGCAGTGAATTACGCCTGTAATCTTTGAATAATAACAAGTGAATTTTTGTCCTGCTTTTTTGCAGGCGTAATTCACTGCTGAAAATGAATTAAAAATTAGCTATGTGTTGACGTATGCTGGGGTTTGTATTGTCGTCTCATGTTTGCCGCAGAAATTTTCGTGCCCCTGATGACATTTCAATCTTGTGCTGCGGTTGCAGTCGTTCCGATATATATAAGAGTGAGAAATGCCGAACTCAGATATCGTTCCTTGTAGCTCCGTGGTAGAGCCTCAGAGCGCCGTTCTGAGGACCCGGGATCGACTCTCGGCTTGGGCAATTATCACTCTCTCACTTTTTGGAATTGTACAAAAAATCAACAATATTTTTTTTTGTTGATTCAAACAAAATTTCCATTGACCCATATTTTAACGAAAAGTTTTGTTGGGTCAACCAAATTTTTGTTGATTCAACAAAACTTTTTTCTGGGTGCATCATGCTTTCTGTAAAAAATAAGGGCAATTTTCTCATGTTATTTAGTTGTTTGGAATTTCCAAATTCTGATTAAACGGGGGGGGGGGGGGGTCGCAAATTGAAACTTTGCCTCGGGCGCACTTTTCTCTTTGCACGGTGCTGCCAAATGTCATTGCACTTTTGGCACATCATCTATATTTCAAGTAAATAATTATTGAGGTTTTAGGTTATCAATTCTATTCGACTACCGTGTTTTAGATAATAGCTTTAAATCAACTATATAAGTAGTTAAAATATTGCATTGGCAAAAAGAAGAGGGAAAAAATATACTACTCTTGTACTAAAGTAAAGAAATCAATAGTTTCATTACTGGTATTCACAGTCTCAATGACTATGAGATTAAGTGAACGGTTTGAACATAGGACAGGACATAAAATGCAGGAAGCTTTAAATGAAATTATTTTTGTAAACCCATATATTTGCTGCGAACGTTAGAGCCATTATCGTAGTCTCGACCTCTTTAATTAGTTATGTCTAAATTAAATTTGTTTTCATAAATCAGTAAAAAATAGTGTCTACCCCATTCCTGTTATCTAAAATTAGGTAGAGTGTTGGAAATTATCCATATATTTCAGCACTTTTATGTTCTGAATTCAAAAGAACGAACTCGACTATCACACTTATTTCCTCAGTATGTGATGATAGGTTTTCAGAGTGCAATTTAAGGTAACAGCAAAGTATTTGTTTTCTTCACACAGTTAATTTTATTCTTTTACTCTTTGATATCTCTAAAGAGAGTATTTCACCCTCACTATTACTTCGAATATTACTTTTGAAATTGCATTATCTTAATTGTACGTATACATGAGAACACTTTAAAATTAATATAATTAATCATACGTCGCCTATGTCAAACATTACAATATTTCAACGCAAATTTCGTTAGTTAATCTTACACCTGCATTATCTCAATTTACTTAAATAGATATTAAAAACAAAAACGAAAAATCATGCATCAAGCATAGATTATGTAACACTTTCCAGCGCTTCCAAAATAATTTTACAAATCATTACCGTTTAATAAGCTGAAAGATAACATCTAAGTAAACAATTTGGAAAACGCATAACATATTTAAAAGCGTAATTTCAGGAATTTCCAACATATACAATGTTCGGAAAAATATCCGAATACTTTTATTCAGCTCTGTGTATGATCTATAGATTTGTATATATTCTACATAGGATGCTAAATTTTAGTTTAGTTAGGAAACACGTAGCACAGTTTAAAATTCTCCTTTTGGAGTTTCTGTCAATAAACGGAAATGTGTTCGCGAACTTTTGTGCTACCCTGCATAGGATCTACAAAATTTATACACACCAAGTAATAGACAAAAAGTGAGTGAAATTTAAAATCGCGTTCAGCAACTTAAAACGCACTTCCAGGAATTATTGTTAACAGACAGTAGAGAATTCTTTTGTGTGTCCCTGTAAATGAACGATGACTGCTATACACGCAATATTATGTAGTAAGCCTCTTGTAATGTCCCTTAGTGATATATATAAATTTCAATGCGTTTAAAATAGTGAAACATTATTTAAATAAACCGCAGACGATTTTTCTTCATAGACGTAATGTAACGGAATTTTTTTGAAAGTCCCTGTAAAGTAACTATAAGTGCTATGCACACCCTATTCCATATTAAGCTTCTTGTAATGCACCGTAATGATATATATCAATTACGACGTGTTTGAAATTGTATAACATCATTAAAATAAACCGCAAATTATTTTTCCCCATAGGCCGTAATGTAACGGAATTCTTTTGAGTGTCCCTGTAAAAAAACTATAAGTGCTACACACTTCAGTTGAAATAGGGAACTTACTATAGATAACGACAATAACATATAAAAATTGCAGGGCAATCCGAGCATATTTACGGGAGCATATTTACGGGAGCATATTTACGGGAGCACGGACTGACGGCAGACAAACCGAAGTCATAAACACTTTTCAACTAGGTTGGAAAGTGTTAAAAACTATTTTTACTTTTAAGCTTATTTTATAAGTCTCTTAATTTGCAAAGTTTGTAAATTGCAACATACTTTTACTTACCCATCACACGTAGTATAGGGTAAGTCTTGTAATCGTTTTGAAAATCGAAAAAAAAAATTGACGGATTTACACGTTTCAGACACTGGAGATTCCGAAAAATATATTTTTAGAAAAAAAAAATTTGCCGTCCGTCTGTGTGTCTGTAAACGCTCTATCTTCCGAAAAAATTGAGATAAAGACTTGAAATTTGGCATGTACTTAGTATGTAATAATGGGAAGAAGATTATTGAATTTCAGTAACCTCGATTATCCGGAACTATTTTTTTTCGGACTCTCGAAACATTCGTTCTGATAAAAGGTATATAAAAATTTCCGAAATTGTTTATTTTAACGAGTGAATATGAAAGACAATAAAAAACATAAATTTTGCATAAAGCATGAAGTCGATCGGATAATGAATTCCCGAGATATTTGTAATCCTATTTCCACACTCTTCGATTTTTCATGACCCTGTATTTCATCCAAATTTCAATTCAAAGATATATTTTAATTGGAAATGAGACGCTTAATCAGATGCAATAAACCGCTAGTTAATAGGATTATTGTTTTTGGTGTTATAAGGATGTTTATTTCAAGCAATTCAGTAATCGAGCCTTTAAAGTTTATGACGTCATCAAGCCACGATTTTATTCGAATTGCAATGCATTTTATAAGTAGTTTGCATATCCATAATGGGTAAGTATTACGGTGGCCCCCAACGACTAGTTTAATTACGTAATAATATTTCATTGTTGTTAGAAAACTGTTTAAAATTACAGGTAATTCTCTGTTGTTACAAAAATGACTCATTATTCAAAAGAAAAAGATTTTTACTTGGCGGGTAGTTATAAAACAGATTACAACAATGTATTTAAATAAACAAGGCAAATTCCAACAATTCCTTTTCATCATTCTCAAAAAAAATAGTGTCATATGTGGGTAGAAAAAAAAACTCTATATAATCTAAAAAAAAAAAATAAATAAAAGAAATTAAAAAAATGTTGGAAAATTTTTCAAATGGAATGGAAGATGAAACGGATTCTTCAGATGAAGAATTTGAAATACTTGATGAAAGACATCCAGGATGTAAAGTAATTTATACTCACCCAAATTTTCAGTCTATTTTTGGAACAACAGAAAATAGTGAAATAGATGTTAAAAACAGTGAAATATTTGTTAAGGAGCTTACGAAGGATAATTTAGTTGAAGACGAGGAAGTGGAACAAAAAGAGGAGGAAAGAAAGCCAGATAGTACTAAAACAGATGAAAAGTCCAACAATGTAAATGTTGCAGGTAAAGAAAATCCCGGCAAAGCCAAACGTTTTTTCGCCTCAAAGAATAGAATGCAGAGAGTGATTACCTGGACTCTTAATTCCTTTTTCAAACATTCAACAAAGCATCCAAGGAAATTTTAAAAACAACAGGTAGTTTATAAAGAGCATTCGCCGGGATCTTATAGTAATAGGCATGGATTTAAGTAAATTAATGAAACTGATAAATTTTTATTGATGCAAATTTAATTTTTACTCTCAATAGTTTCATTTTATATTTATGTTTTTATATTTTCAAGCCCTTATTTAAGGACTGGGCAATAAAATACATAATATTAATTTTAGTAATAAAAAAAAACCTATGAAAATATGACCACCATCATTAGATTTTACAAACTTGCTTTCTCTTTAATCAATCAGCGGATGATAAAAATGATCCTTTTACAGTTATGTTTGCAGTATTCCTCTCTTTCTCCAGTTCTCTCCTTGTCTCTCTCTTTCTCCTTCTTCCACCCTTTCTCACTGATCTCTCTTCTCTCACCTTTCCTTCCCCTCCTGCCCACTTCGTTCCTCTCTCCCCTTCTTCCCTTTCTCACCTTATCCTCTCCTCTTCCACTCCCGTTCCCTCAGTTCCCTCATTCCCCTTACCTCCTCCCTCTCCCACTGCTCTTCTGCTATTTGACCACCATTTTCTCTTTCTCTCCCCCCCCCCTTTTTTTAGTAGTTAAGTATTAAGTAATTCAGTAGTTAAGTTTTAGTAGTTAAGTTTAGTAATTAAGTTGTTAAGAAAGAGAAGGTGGGATGTTGGATGGTAGATGAACAGTGAGAAGGAGAAGAGGTGAGGGGAAAGAGTGGAAGTGAGGGAACGGGAGTGTTAGAAGAGAGGAAGGGGGAGAAAAGGAAAAAGGAGAAAGGGGAACAAAGGAGACAAGAGATGGTTGGAAGAGTGGGGAAAAGAGAATAGGGGGAAAGGGTGAAGGAAAGAGAGGGAGAAAGCCACTTGGGGAGCTGGAGATAGAGAAAGATACTTCATTCATCGCTCTAATATCATTTGAAATGAAGCTGATTGGTTGAAGAGAGAAACAAGCATCTTAGGGTGGTGCGAAACAAAGAGACCAGGATAATTTTAATGAAGCAATAGTTTAAACTAATAATAAAAAAATGACCTACATATAACCTAGAAAATAGTACTAGTTATACAAAGACCATTCCAAGCCATTAATGAAATCAAACTGCACCTTAAAGATTTTTTAAATGAATATACAAAATAATAATAATGAATATAAAAATCTGACGTTGCTCTTTATAGAACTATCTTATTGGATAAATAAATTCAAGGTCAAAAAATTGTTTATATCAAGAAACATTAAAGGATGAAAAATATGTTGATTATAATGAAAAATATGTATTATAGAACTATCTTATTGGATAAATAAATTCAAGGTCAAAAAATTGTTTATATCAAGAAACATTAAAGGATGAAAAATATGTTGATTATGATGAAAAATATGTATTATAGAACTATCTTATTGGATAAATAAATTCAAGGTCAAAAAATTGTTTATATCAAGAAACATTAAAGGATGAAAAATATGTTGATTATGATGAAAAATATGTATTATAGAACTATCTTATTGGATAAATAAATTCAAGGTCAAAAAATAGTTTATATCAAGAAACATTAAAGGATGAAAAATATGTTGATATTTTTTCTGTCATGTGGATTTCTGAAATCTTTGTAACAAATTATCATTAAAAATACCAAAAGTTCTTAATTAATGCTTCTTCTTCTTCTTCTTCCTTTTTTTTTACCTAAGCAATTTTAACTTAAAATATCTCTTTTTCAAACAAATGTTTTGAAATATATAGATATATATTAATCTGGTATTCGTTGTTTTGAATATACAATATTATCAGAGCTTACACCAGTGCTGTAACCAGACGGGGGCAGGGTGGTATGAGCCCCTCTAGACTTCTTAATCTTTCAATACGAATAACATCATTTATTACATTTAAGAATTTTAAAACTTTATAATCAAAAGTTTTATGACAGTGGGGTCTTGCATTCTACTTCTGTCTATATTTATATAATCCTTAAAACAGGGAGAAAGGGAATACAAGCTGGGGATTAACCCACTAAAAAATTTCAAAGACCACTCTGACTTTACCGTCTGGTTACGGCCCTGCTGTACACTGTTACGATGGTATTTCTGGACATAATAATACGATAGTATTTCTGTAATTGTTTTACCCAAATTGCAGTTACATTTAATAAATTTAAATAACTTTCGAGTGTTTTGTAGTAAAGTACCAAGTGATATGTAATATAAGTAACTGAAACATGCAAGATAAACGAATATAAATATAAAATCGTGAATTTTTGGCTGTGTCTTTAGTTTAAGCGGTGTTTACAACAACAGCCCATTAGCTGAGTATTGCCATTTAGTGACTTCTTTCCCCCCCCATAGTAATTAATTTAATATATCGATCATATTAGACGTAATCTATCGATCAAAATAAAAATAAAAAACTCTTCAAAAACGTTGTTGGTTACCAAAAAAAAAAAAAAAAAAAAAAAAAAAAAGTTGCAATTTATTATTTTTATGTATAAAAAAAAATGATAAAACTAATTTCATATACATTTAGAAATAAAAAGAAATATATATATATATATATATATGTAAATCAGTGTGCGGGTAATATGTTCCTTATACAAATCTACAATTTTTGACTTATTTGCACGAAACTTGATGTACATATTGACAGAGGAATTGTCGGCAATGTATGAAACAATTCATATTTCACACATTTCCTAGGCATTCTATAGAATGCCAAATGCCAAACCGGCAAAATATGAAAAACATCTCCGATTCGTTTTGAATATCACGTGACTTTTGACGCTTACATCAGGCTCAAAATTTGCGCTTTGTTCGGAAGTGTCAAAATACGTTTTCGCCATGAGAGTCTGTCTTGTTCTTTAAACATTTTTGAAGACTTATTTAACATAAGATTTTGTTCACACCAAACTTATTTTATTTTTATGAGTATAGAATATTAAATATCTCCACTAAAATTTAAACAAACTTCATCGTTTGTTACAGTGAAACATATGACCTCAGACATCCCCTCCCCCCTTCTTCAAATACGGCTTGAGGCTTGAGGAAGCGAAGAGATTGGTCACCCAGATTCCGATTTTAAATCTAAAAGGAAAAAAATAATCTAATTAAAATTTATTAGGTACTAAAATAGTAATTCTGGGTTTAAAAAAAAAAAAAAAAAAAAAAAAAAAAAAAAAAAAAAATTCTGAACTTCACAGGTGAATTTTCTGAAATATTCCTGGAAAAGGGGGGGGGAGATTTCCCTCCCTTGACAGAGCTATGGATATTCCTTTTAGATAAAAATGTCTGAATTAGAGTCCTGCATCAGATCGGGTAAGCCGACCCAACTCCGCGAGTGAGGTCAATGCTAATTGTTTTATATTGCAGGTCGGGTTTACTCTAAATTGTTTTTAATTCGAATCAGTTTCGGGCTAAGATTCCTGCAGGTTGGGTTCGGGTTAACCTAATTTTTAAAAAATTAATTCAATATATTGTTTCAGATTAAAAACTATATCTATAAACATAGATGTTTGTCTGTGTGTGTGCTGTTTTGTGACGATACCACTGCGTACAGAGATACAAAATTTGGCAGGAAGAGATCTATATGTTTGAAAATATGCATACGAAAGCCAGTTTTTAGATTTTTTTTATTTAATTTAATTTTTTATGTTTTTTTTATCTCCGCGTTTAGCGGCGAATTTTCTACATTAGTAAAACGCACCAGGTTATCTTTAGCCCAATGCAATAAATTTTGACGAAATTCAGGTTTTTTTTTTACTGCGATACTTTTGACGAAATTAGCGTTTTTTATACCGCGATCCCTTGGGGAAATTAGCTATTTTTTTACCGCGATCCTTTGATGAAATTCGTGTTTTTTCCGCGACCGATTGACAAAATTCGCCGTTTGTTTCTGTGACTGATTGACAAAATTCGCCATTTGTTTCCGCGAACTTTTGACTAAATTCGCTATTTGTTTAGGCGAACTTTTGACTAAATTCCCTATTTGTTTCCTCTATTGTTTATCGATATTCGTGATTTTTTTGCGGTATCTTTCACGAAACTGGCGAATTTTCTGCGGGATTGAAGGTCGAATTTGTTTTTTTTTATGCGATGGATTGTTGAAATTGGCGATTTTTTTCAGTGACCAATTAAAAATAGCTATTTTAGACAACATTGACGAAATTCACGATATTTTCCCACGATCGCTTGACGAAATTCACCATATTTTTCCACGATCGTTTGACGAAATTTACGATATTTTTCCACGATCATTTGAAGAACCTCATAATTTGTTCCCCGACCGATTCACAAATTAATTTTGCAAAATTCCGAAAAAAAAAAAGTCTAGGGCTTCTAAGAAAATTAAAGAATACTCGCGGAAGAATCACTGGCCTGTGAAAGAATTCAAGGGGAGGGGGATTACCGTACAGCATTTTTTAGTGATGTAAATATTTTCAGAAACACGATTCACTCGTATATGTGTACGTACACAAAGCAGATTAATATCACGTCATTAGAGAATTAAAAAGATAATCTGACGTCCTATTGGAAGTTTAACGAATTTTTCAGAGGTTTGAGAATAATACAAAGCGAGTATCAATATGAGTAATAGAAAATAGTAAATATATGAGTTTGAGAAACATATTGAATCATGATAAAAATCCGATTATGGAAATATTCGCATATTTTAACATTTTGAAGGTGTACAACATGTTTAATTTTGAATTTTTTTTTTAAATATCGCATTTAGTCCGCATGACAGATATTATTATAACAGAATATAATAGCGGGCTTCGCTCACTATCGGGCTGGTTTGGATACGCGAAAAAACGACCTGTAAATTTGTACTTTATAAAAAACCAAAAACATGACTTTTTTTTTTTTTTTTTTGGTTTCTAAATGAAATTTATTTGGATTTATTAAAGAAAGGATAAAGTGTTTTGAAAGGCATATTAAACGAAACTCTTTGAGCGATTTTCGATCACGCTTACCCACTTATTTATATTTTCTTCTTCTTAGTGTTTAAAATATTTCTTTGGCACAGTTTCACAGCCTGGTGGTTTAGCACATCATTAACTCTGATTTTTGTTGTAACTCGTAAACAGTTGTAACCATAAAAGATAATTTGGCAATTTATCACCTGCGGTCGAATAACAGAAAAATTCCTTAATATCGATTTATCAATTTATAATTAAGTTATAAAAATATTAAAATGTTGTATTATCATCGGGAACACACCTCTGTACGTAATTTTTTATTTAATTACTAGCTAAACGCCCGGCGTTGCCCGGGCCCGAGATAATAACAATCTCAGTGCAAGGCGTTAACCCCCTCCCTCCCCATACCCGCAAATATAACGAATAATTTGTTCAAGAAAACCACCTTCACCTACATTAACGCGATCATTAAAAAAATAATTAATTTTTTCTGATAAATAGAACATAACGAAGACGCTACACTAAAATAGCCGGCAGATGACAACACTTCCCATCATCAATTTCAGATCTATATCTTAATTAGTTACCTAAATTTTGTTCATTAGTAAAATTTGGCAATTATTTCCTTTCATTTTCGCAAACTAAATGAGAGGGATCGGCCAGAGAAACAGATCTCTTTGTAGTTCAGTTTTTAATGAAAGCAGATCCCTGTCTGAAACTTTCTCGGATCGTTTTCAATGGAAAGATTTTTGCAAAAATTAAAAGAAATTACCGACCGAATTTTTCAAAAATCGCATGGTCAGATGCAGAATATTTTTTTACATATGCTCAGAAGTTTTCAAATTGATATCTCAATTAGTTTTCTTAAAATTCGCTAATTAGTAAAATAATTTCGAATTTGTTCATTTCCGCTCGCAAATCCAATGCGACAGTTCGTTTCATTCGCCATTTTGTTTTAAAAGATGACATTTTAGAAGCGATGGTTAATGAGAATCTAATTAATATCTAGGCTAATTATCAAAATATTAAAATTCTGAGGCTCAGGTGCACATGGACAGACCTTGAACTATCCACACCTAAATTTCCAGACTTCTAGGTGGGCTAGATTTTGCTAGCCATCGCCAACAGACACACAGACAGACACACACACAGAGCGGAACTTTCTTTTATTAGTATAGATAGCCTATCTGGAAGTGGGTGAAAAATCTATTACAAAATTTTATCTTCACATACAAACACTAAGTTTAGTTAAATAAAACAGTGTGAAATTTTAAATACGACCAATGACGTAATGAATTATCACGAGTCATAGGGTCGAAAATTTATGATGTCTCCTATAATTGAATAGGTGATTTTAAAAACTACATGAGTCCATTTTGTTTCACAATGCACTTTTTTTTTATATTGCAAATGTGGTTTTGAATGTAGGCTCACACGTGTAAAGAAAAATTACACAGGTTTATGTATCCATTACCACTGAAAAGGCACAGAACATTGTCGTTTTCTTTTGCAAACACAGCATTAGTCAATGACAATACCATACCAAGATTCAAGGACCAACAACAGAAGAAGAAAATGTGATCGAATACGATAGTGAATATGAGTATAGGTGAAAAATATTTCGGAGGGATCTCAGAATTTTATTCTTGTCCTATTTTAGATTTGGTTTTTACTGATTGAATAGAGAAAAGTATTAAGAGTCTTTATTAAGCTTTATTGTGGATTCAAATAATTCAATTTAAAATAATTACAAAAGAAAATGTAAGCCTTTTTCATTGCAAATAAAATTTCAGTCTCATTTAAATGCTTTTCCGGTGACATATCGACGTTAGTGTCATTCCAATTTTGTATACATATTTTTTCAAATGTTTTATTGCCAAAAATGTTTTTTTCAGTAACATACGTCGGAACAGCTAAGTTTGTGGATATTTTAAATGACTTTCTTCGCATTTTTTCAGTATTTGGGTTCAACAAGTCTGACGATCTGTCTCAAGCTGTTGTAATAAAACATTTTATTTTGATCATCAAAATATAATATGCATAATGTATTAGCTAAGTATATAGAGCAACTTTTGTGAAAGTCTCAAAATCATAGCTTGAAAATTCTGAAAAATATCGTCGATAGAATAAGCTCGAAATCCGTTGTTCCCAAAAGGAAGCAAAAAGATGAGGAGCTGTATCCAAATATAGTAGTACGTGCAATATTGTGTACGCTATCTTGGCACTAATCATCCAAATATAGTAGTACGTGCAATATTGTGTAGGCTATCTTGGCACTAATCAACAGATATTTAATACAACCCCTCATATTTTTGCTTCTTTTTGGGAACAATAGATTTCGAGCTTATTCTATCGACGATAATTTTCAGAAATTAAAAGCTATGATTTTGAGACTCACAAAAATTGCTCTATATACTTAGCTAATACATTATGCATATTATATTTTGATTGCATTCGCGCATGCGCAGTGAAACATTTTTTAGCAAATCTGCTCATTTTTCATACAGTTATTATTATTTTTTCATTCTGATTGCAGAGTATTATGTACAATGTAGTTTGTCATATTTTCTGAAGAGAACTTTTTTTATATTAAGAATTCTGCAAATTATAAGCAAAAAACTAGGCGGAATTTGGGACTGTTTTTATAAAAGCCCTAATTTCTCTACGAGTATACATGCTATCCTCATAAAAATGAACACAGTATATTACAATAAGCTACTTATTAATAATTTCGAGTTTGAACGCCTTTGCTACATTAGTTTTTACAGGGTTATCCAAAAGTTATTCGTTCTTTTTCAATTTGTTGACAGTCCTCTATGGGGTTTCATGAAAAAATCTTCGCGGAAATATATAACCTATACTATAACCTATACTATGTACTGTTTACACACCTGCAGTTTCAGGTTAATTCCTCATGCATGTTTCTAGATAGTTAACAAAACGTCTAAAATTGCAAGTGACCAGTCACCTTTGGCAATATAGTGTATGTTAATGCCAAGCCTAATTGCTTGAATCTGCATAAAGCGTTTTGAATCGTATTCTCGTTTATTCAAATAATCACGTCTTCTTACCTTGCTCATTAATATAGAGTTCTCAATTCTTGTGCTAAATTCTTAAGCTTTCATTTATATTCGACGTATAAAGCGCCCTGTAAGTTTTGATTCATGTTCTTGTTTTAAAAGTGCACGTTATACGCCAGATTATACGGTAATTACAGTAAAACTTCTAAATAACGGAGACCTCGGGAGCGCGGAATTTGCCCGCTATTTAACGGTAAAAAAAGAAAACAAAAATACAAATAATAATTGTGTTCGCTAAATGGAGATGTAGGCTGTTGGGAACTGTCCGTTACAAAATTTTAAAGTCATTTAAACTAAACAGTATTACATTATATCAGTAAATCACTCATTATCATTAAACTAAAGATGTAAATATTTAAAGTGATAAAAGAGAATACAAAAAGACATATAACAAGTTGGAAATTGTACGTTAAACGGGACAAATGAGGTGCGTTCGTACTATAACTAGATTTACAATGTAAAAAAAAAATCATCGTTATTATTTCAGTGAAATGAATTATATCGTCTGTTATGAGCGAAAGGAGCATGCTTTTTCTATTACAGGGTGCGGCAAAAAAACGATCATCAAGATTTTTTGTAATAAAAACAAATTTCACTAACGAAAAACAATAAAGAACAACCACAGTTACAAAATATACAATTGGTTTCAAAATGGCCTCCTTGTGTGCGTTTGCAGAGCTGCAAACGCTTCCGAAAAATTTTGGCCGCGGCATGCACCTCTTTCGGCAACAATCGGTCCCATTCCCGGCGCAGCGATTTCTTCAAAGACTCCAAACTTTTGCGGGGCGTAGCACAGGCCCTGGTCTGCAAAATGGACAATATGCTGTAGTCCATCGGATTCAGATCTGGTCAGTAAGGCGACCATTCTGCAGACGAGATGACGTCCGGAAAATGGCTTCTGCACCAGTCCTGAGTCGCTTTCGCCTTGTGAGCCGGAGCTGAGTCCTCTTGGAACGTCCAATTCGCATGTTTGAAGTGCTGCTGGACCCACGGAAGTACCACGGTTTCCAAAATGTTGCGTCGGTACACTTCTTGATTGATTTTGCCCTTGGTCCACGAAAACGAATGGAGTCTTGCCACTGGCGCAAATTCTGCCACAAACCATCACGGACTGAGGATTTTGCCAGCGTTCGACAACGGCCGAGCTGCCGAGGCCTTGGCGGACCAGCTTCTGTCGTTTTAGTGATTGTAGGTTTGTTCGACGATGAACAACTTCTCATCCGTGAAGAGGATGCGGTTCCAGTTGAGAGGTGCGTGTCGACGAAGAAGTCGGTTGCATCTTTCGAGTCGTATGCGCTTGTTATCGCCGGTGAGGAGTTGAACTCTTTGCAGCTTGTATGGCGTTAAATGGCGATCCTCTTTGGTTATTCGCCGAACCAATCTGTCGCTGATTCCGATATCATGGGCGATTTTTCGCATTGAGACCCACGAATTTCGCCTAAGCCGCTCTCGAACCAATTTTCGGTTGTTGTCGGTTCTGGCGGTGTGCTTTCTGCCGATTTCTGCACGGCGGCCACCATGACCCAGCTCCTTGTACCGTTTGATTGTCCGGGAGACAGTGGCTGGGTCGATGCCGAGAGTTCGAGCGATCTCACAGTTGCGCTTTTTCAGGCTATGTAAAGCCAAAATTTGTGTAAGTTGGTTGGACATATCAAAATTACATATAAAAAACATTAAAAATTATGCAATTAGACATACTAGTACGGAAAAACATGGGCTATCCAATTACAAAAAAAAACTAAAATCAAACAGGTTCAAACAATCGTGTTAAAACAAAAGAAATATTGATAATCTTTTTTTGCTGCACCCTGTATTAAGTATGCCACGTTAACAGATGCAATTTTTTTCGACACCAGACAGCGCTGCAAAATTCAACATGAAGATCTTGTTTTGCAAATAATTACTTCCATGGTTTAATATTTTTATGAATCACGATGAACGAATTTCTTGTTTTTATTTACTTTAATGGATTGAGATTGGGCTGTCAATCTAATTTCAACTGAAGTTATCTCAGAATCTATACATTTTTTAATGTAACTCATCTCTGAAACAAACAATTTTTTTGAACGATCTTTCTAAAAACGTCATTTTATTCGAACTTTTTAAAAACTTTTATGCCATTTTATTCAAAAAAATAATTTTGAATAAAAATGGCCGCCTGGCATATGAAAAAAGAAGTGGTTAGCCCGTATTTGTTTTCCTCAGTCACATGACTTGCGTTTTTATTATGCAGATTGCGCACGATAGGATTTAATAGAATGAAGAAAAATTTTATTAATATCTTTTTATGTTTTGATTCGATTTTCATAAAATTTGAAAGAACTCGGCAAAATTCTGCATCCGTTATATATATTAAATTTCAAACCATTCGGTTGGGTAGTTTTTGCGCTGCTATATGCGGACGGACGGACCAGACGACGACTGTAGGTGCTACGTATTTATATAATTACGAACGCACCTAAAAGCAGAATACAAAAAGGTATATAAGAACGCACAAACGGCGACATTTTGAAGAGTAATTTCCAAAAGTTTTGTGCGAGAATAGTTTATTCATCATTTTGATCTTGAGGATGTCGTCGTTTGTGCGTTCGAAACATGTTGATCTTTTTATTAAAAGATTTTTATAAGCCTTTTTGTGTTCTGTTTTATCACTTTAAGCATATACATCTTTAGTTTAAACGATATCGTTTAACAAAAATATGTTTATTTATATGTAGTACTTGTTTTTACACGCAAATTCGTTATCTTCATTATCCATATATCTTTATTTCACAAACATATATATACACAGCAATGTTTACAATGCAAATAATAAATGACAATGTATAAAATATAATCATTTATACAATATTTTTTATGAAAGGTATACAATATTTGCGTTCAATGATCTAGCGCAATAATAATAATAAAAAAAAAAATTATTTAAATCACATATCTCTGAGCATAGTATTATATACTTTATAAAGTATATATAAAAAAAAGTAGAAGTGTGTTACATGCTAGATAGATTTTAAGAAAAAGATAAATTGTTCTTGCCTTATATGAAGTTGGATGGTAATTAGTAACATTTTCTGCTGTTTAACTTAAAGGCAACGTTAGACAAGAATAAAAAAAATAGAATGTTCTACATAATTTTTCGAGATCAAGACATTTTAAAGTATGATTTTAAAAGTTAAAGCATGATGAAAAGAATGTTGAATTATGAATGTTAAAACATAAAACGAATATAACACAGTTAAAAGTTTGCTAAATTTCCTATACAAAGCCATTTTATGAGAAAAAATACACCTGTTTTTTCGTGGCTCTTGTATTTAAACTTCTATGCAATATATAAAGTATCACAAGAATTGGATGTTTTCTACTTTATATAATTTCGATTATGAAAATCGATTCTAAAAACATGATGAAGAGTTCTGTTGTGTTAAATTTAGTGACATTCTTGAAGGGACAATATATAAATGATGTAATTCCCATACCACTCAGGATTATCTCGGTTTTCATTACCTTATATTCGAATAATTAATGATCATAAGGAACATAGGCTCCGGCAAGGACGAGGAACAGGAAAGATCTGTTGCTCTTCCTGGATTTTGAAAGTTAATAACGATTTTTTTTCTCCGATGATTTTGAAAAAGAATTGTAAAATTTATTCTAAACATGTTTTAAAAAATAATTATACATTATGAGAAAAAAAGAACTAAGAATATTTCGCTTGGGAATAGAGGGGCATGAGGATTTGTTCCCTGTATACCCTGGAGGTTAAATTTTAGTTTTTTTTTTTTTTTTTTTTTTTTTTTTTTTTTTTTTTTTTTTTTTTTACATTCATAAATGTTGGTTCAGGGGGCAGAGTCCCCCAAACGAAAAAGTTAATTATTACTGTTTCAGTCTTTTTTTTTCTTGAAAAATGCTGGTAAAAACTTACTTTAGAATATATAATACCTTTTAATTTTCAAATTTTTGTATTGATTTTTTTGTTTGATATGTTTTAAAAATTTTGTCACACAGGGTATTCTAACAACAACAACAACAAAAAAAAACTTTAGCATCGGACTACAGATACATATGTTTCAAAAATCTTGCCCTTCCGGATTTCGTTTGGCCGCCTTCCGTGATCTTAAGAAATAAAATATGCATAAAAGGAAAGTAATCTTTAATAAAAATCAACTTTTTAATCGTCGAAGAGAAAAAGGTGAAATTATTTTTATGCAGTTAATGATAATGAAATTCATTGGCGCCTGGGTATCATGCAAAGTTCGTATGGTTTTGGCTCAAAAGTGGCTCCTATGTTACCCTCGAAGCTGTGCGTCTTCCCTTCCGGAAATTCGATCCGGAATTTCTGAACGAGACTCGTCACGTACAGGAAAACTTCCACGTTTGCCAGGGTCTCTCCGGGGCAGCTACGTTTTCCTGTAAAATCAAATTTACGCATAAAATACGGAAACAATAGCAGTAATAAAAGTAATAAAATAACAACTAAATTGTGAAACTGAAATTCATTGTGGATTTAATAATTCAATATAGTATCTTATGAAGTCATTTTGGGAAGCTTTTATGCCTCCACTCCAATGGCTTCTTTCTAATGCTACTCTTTCTGAACTGTTCGGTGATTGACTATCGATTTCAGTACAGTGATAATTGCCACGGCTGACATAGTTCTGACAAAAAAATTCTGAATCTGTCACAAATCCTGTCCTTGAGGAATAATTATAGATCATGAGTGCCAAAGAACTAAAAGCTCAAATTGAAACCCGCGATTGTTTACATAATTTAGAACGTGTGAGGTTTCGACTAGGAGACTCTGCTCCATGTGTCACTACAGTGGACCAATGGTTGCTTACAACAACGGCAGCAACAAAATATTCAATGCCGTTTTAAGAGTCCGATTCTGAACGCTCTCGTTATGCATTTCGACATCGAAAACGCGTTATTCCATGGCAACAATACTTTTCTCTATTGTTGATCTGACACCAATGATGTCGAAATCATACCGACAGTGCTCAAAATAAATTAGGCCTATATGTGCTTGAAACGCGTCAAAATCTTATGGTCATAGTTTAAGTATGAAAAGTAGAGTTTTTGAAATGCTCGAAGACAAACTTTCTTTTGACAATTAAGGTAACGTTAAGGTTCATTTCAAAATTAACAAGCACGAAAAATCATGCGTCAGGCATAGATTATGTAACACTTTCCAACGCTTCCAAAATAATTTTACAAATCATACCGTTTAATAAGCTGAAAGATAACATCTAAGTAAACAATTTGAAAAAAGCATAACATATTTAAAAGCATAATTTCAGGAATTTCCAACGTATACAATATTTAAAAAAATATCCGAATACTTTTATTCAGCCCTGTATATCATCTATAGATTTGTATATATACTACATAGGATGCTAAAGTTTAGTTCAGTTAAAAAACGCGTAGCACAGTTTAAAATTCTCCTTCTGGAGTTTCTGTCAATAATCGGAAATGTGTTCGCGAACTTTTGTGCTTCCCTGTATATGATCTGCAGAATTTATATACACCACGTAATAAACAAAAATTGAGTTAAATTTAAAATCGCGTTCAGTAGCTTAAAACGCACTTCCAGGAATTATTGTTAACAGACAGTAGAGAATTCTTATGTGTGTCCCTGTAAATGGACGATGACTGCTATACACACACTATTCTGTAGTAAGCCTCTTGTAATGCACCTTAGTAATATAGATAAATTTCAATGCGTTTAACATAGTGAAACATTATTTAAATAAACCGCAGACGATTTTTCTCCATAGATGTAATGTAACGGAATTCTTTTGACTAAATTCACTATAGGTGCTATCCACACCCTATTAAATATTAAGCTTCTTGTAATACACCTTAGTGATATATATCAATTACAATGTGTTTGCAATTGTGTAACATCATTAGAATAAACCGCAAATGATTTTTCCCCATAGACCGTAATGTAACGGAATTCTTTTAAGTGTCCCTGTAAAAAAACTATAAGTGCTACACACTTCAGTTGAAATAGGGAACGTGCTATAGATAACGACAATAACATATGAAAATTGCAAGGCAATCCGAGCATATTTACGGGAGTTAGAGCACGGACAGACGGCAGACGGCCAGACGGCAGACGGCCAGACGGCCAGACGGCCAGACAAACCGAAGTCATAAACACTTTTCAACTAGGTTGGAAAGTGTTAAAAAGAAAAATAAATAAAAATGATGTTTTTTTTCTTTCTTTTTTTTTTATCTTGGTTGGGCGGAAAATTATATTGCTAGTGAATCGAGCCATTTTCATCTTCAGTTTTCGAATGTGTCGTTTTCTTTCGACGTGATTGTTCACAGAATTAATTTCCCAAACATTTTACTTAAATTTGATTCAAAACCAAAGAGAAAAAAGTGAAGATTTTTTAAAAAAGCTACATAAAACATAAAAGCATTAAATTAATATAAAAAGGAAAATTTTCATACATAAAATATTTTGAATAGTGTACTCAGAATATTAAATAAATGTAATTATAACATTCATTCTTTACAGAATTCAAAATTGTTTTTAGCAATATATGTCTAGTGAAAGGCATGTTATAATAAATTTGTCTGTATAAATAATTAAATAATAATAATAATAATAATAATAATAATAATAATAATAATAATAATAATAAAGAAAAAAGAAAAAAAGTAATGAAAAAGAAAATATCAATTTAATAAAAGGCTTTAAAGAAACTTGGCGACATAAATGCATTAGCAAATTCCGCTAAGCACTATGTTAAATATCGTCCAAAGATTCCCGTTTCGCTTACTAATAAAATCAAATTTTATTTTAATTGAAAAAAATCACAGAAATAACTCCAAAGAAATGTTCTTAACAAATAAGATCAATGGCATATTAATTTTAAATTGCGGTGACCAAATGTCCTAATTTTTTCAGTTCATGCAGTTTGGATTTAATCATTTATTACATTTAAAGAAAGTTATAAATTCGTGGCGTTATAAAATTTTAAATAAAGTCCCGTTATTATCTTTTTTTTATCGTACTTATAAAAATAACGTAGTTCTTCAATTTCAATTAGTTTAAAAAATAAGTTAAACAAGCTATTCAACTAATTAAAATACAATTCAATAAAATAAGGCAAATTTTCCTATTAAATTTTAGTATTAAGGAAAAAAGGTGAAACTTGGCAGCTATGCTAAGTATCAATAAAAAAAAAACAATCACAGACAAGGCTTAGGGCTCTGAAAAATCTTGCTAAAAGTGTACCTTTGATAACGTTATTTTCAATCAGAGCAAAAATCACAACACAAACAGACAGCGGAAAATTACAAAACTGCCTCACGCGATTAGTGCCTCGTCTAAGCTAATCACAAATTGTCCCATAGCTGACACCAAACTTACCAATACTGGTAGTCTAAATTAAACAGAAAACTTATAGAAGTTCTAGTTTTGACTCCCCACCACCTAAAGTTGTGGGTCAGCATAAAATAAATTTAAAAAGAATAATTATTGTGAATAATTTATTTGAAGTAAATCTATAAAATATTATTAATATTCCCACAAAGTGTAGTTAATTTTAATATAATTAAATTAATGACTTTTTTTCAAGTATTTCCTCCTCGTCTCAAATCGTTGGCGCCTGTGTGCACCGCACACATGGCACACTGGGTCGGCGCGCCCCTGCTTTTCGCATTTGCTGCTACCGGTATTTGAATAAGCTACTGGGGGCTCAGTATAAAAACAAATTAATGATACCAGGTGGATTATACGCAGCAAATTACGATAATTTTTTATTGGGACTTCTCGGAAAACATCCGGATAATCAAATGTTGTTGCTTAAAATTTTGCAAACAATCACTGAAACCTTACACAAAAATTTCCCCCTCTATTACTTTTCTTTCAATGAAATCACTCTAATAAGAAAAATTCAGTGGAGTTTAAAATAGGAAAAGAGTTTGCTGCAAAAAAATTTGCTTTGTAGACATTCAGTGCATACCAACTCCTATTCCGACTCTACCGTTTATTTTTCTCCGTTATTATTATCGTTATGTATTATCGACTGTTTGCAATTAATTTTGAGTCCATTCGGGACTCGGGATCCAGGCATCAGCGAAGAAATCTGATGAAAAGATAAAGGACAAAGAAAATTGAAAGCTCGTTGATGTAAATGAAAATATTTTACACATAAAATAAATGTTACACCAGAATAATTAAACAGAAATTAGATGTAGTACTTTACGATTCTTATAATACTCGTTATATCGTTTCTCAGTGTTATCACTCATGTGATAAAGTTGTCGACTGAGATAACTTTAAGATCTTGCTAATGGAATTTTCTTCACTTTACATTGAGCACTTTAACCCTTTAACGGATAAAGTATTTCAATTGCTAAAATGTTGAAATAAATGACATTCTGAACAAATTTATTTGCATATACAAAAAAAGCGATATTTCACATATATGATAAATGGAAAACATTTCTATTAAAATTCTGCTGTCATTGTTGAATTTCGTAATTAAAGTTTTGTGGTTTCATAGGGAAACCAATGAACGTTAAAGGGTTAACCCCTTCAGGGGCAAAGTACTCTTCGAGCTAAAATATTGAAATGATTGTTTGACACCAAGATTTACAAACGAATTTACTTTAAAATAAGAGAAAGGTTTCCTTCATGTACCTTATGAATTCAAAATTCTATTAAAAAATTCTGGTGTCTCTGTGGCATTTTGAGATTAAAATTAAGTGGTATATATAATATACCGGCGCCCTTCAAGGGGTTAAAGCAACACCATAGCTAAAACCACTTTTGTTGTTAGTATAACAGTACTATAGTGAAATACGTTATTTCTTTTATGACAGGAACTCCTCGATAAAATAAAACACCAAATTTCTACTCTAAAAAATGGTGTGAAATGAATTTTTTCCATATTTAAGAGAAAAACAATTGTGGTCATAATGGGTTAATTAGAGCAAAAATTATCACCTGCTTTAAACCCATTAAAAGACTGACGTTTCGTTTTCGCAACATTATGTTTCTTTCACCAGGTTTTAAGGTAACACCAGTTTGTTGTTAGGATAGATATTCACTTTATCTGATGCAAGAAACACCATGATAAAGTAACTCTTAGTTTGCTATAGTATGTATAAAAGTGATATGAATCGCATATATTTGTATTTTATTGAGAAAAATAATTTGGCCTTTAATGGGTTAATGTGCAGTTATTTAATATTCCGGAAACACACCACATGTTTAACAGTTATAAGTGCGGTAGATTAAATATATACCATTTTTAAAAATAACATTGTGCTTTTATAATATACGTGAAGAGATAATGTTATTTATTTCAAATTAATTCGTTCCAAAATTGTCGTCTGATTCAATAATTTCAACATTTTAAAAATAGAATTTCTTTGCCTCTGAAAGTATTAAAATTTTTGTTGGCTTGTTGGTATAATTATAAAACTTATTACTTCGTACAACTATCTTTTTACTTAATTTTACTGAAAAGTTTATTTAATAAAAAAAATTCAAATTTACTTTATTTCATTTTTTTAAATAAAAATGTGAACAAAAAATAATTTTAAAGATATTAATTTATTTAGAAAATTAGGAATTTGTGTATACTTTAAGAAAATATTATTTGCTTCTGTTTTTGATTTAATGAAGTATAATTTTTTTTAAAAATATTTTATTTATTTCATGCAGTTTAATAAAACTATTGCAAGAAGATTTATCATTGTATAATTATTACTGTCAGTATTTTATTAAAAGCAATTTAATCGATGAAATTTTCGAAGAAAAATACAATTATGTGCTTATGAACGCAATATAATCTCAATAAATTAAATATATATATATGTATATATATATATATAAAGGCACTTTGTAATACTTCATGAGAAAATACATATTTAAAGAAAGCGAAAGATGAAATTTTAGATGTAATTTTTCTCTGATTTGTCAATTTTCTTATCGAAAATCGATAGTCTTGGCAAACAGTATATTAAAAATATATTGTATTAACACATCAGAAAAGTGACATTTTTCAAATTTTAACTTATTAAAAAATCGTTTATTTGCTTATCGATAAGTAATGTACACTTAATTTCTTAAAATCTTATATTTTGATTGAAATATAGTAATTTCATTTAAGTAATATGTCGTGAAAGTAATTTCGTGACGTAAATGAAACTGTCTAAACAGGGTTCGTACGGATCAGGAATTTTTCCAGGCGTTTCACCAGTATTTTCTGTATAGTAAAAGAAATCTAGGTTAATTTCGTGTCACTTCGCCTTCTTTTAGGGAAAGATTTTCTGTAAGAAATTACTGGTACCGAAGAATTTCTTGGTTGCAAAATTCCAGGAGCCGTACGAACCCTGCTAAAGCAGCGGTTCACAAACTTTATTGTTATGAGATCTACCTTAAACTTTTATTGCATTTGATTTATATATTTATCTTCACCTTCTGATTGGCTATTTGCCTCCCCCTCCCCCTTGTTCAATTTTCTTTTATTTCTTTTCAGCCTTGTCTCTTCTTTTAAAGTTGTGACATTCATTGTTTGCACTTGATGGAGAAGAAATATGTTCTTTCAAGATGCGTTGTTTATTTTTCAGTTTTATAGTGTTTTTAACAGTCTTTGTTCTGTAGTGTATTTTACAGCTATTTAAAAACAATTTATTAGTCAAATACACAAAGGCCTCCATAAATGGGAATTTCAGAATAACAGATACCAATTTTTATGGAACGCTTTTTCAGTCCCCAACCGCTTTAAATTTGTATTGAAATCGGACTTCTCCGAGTAGCGGACAAATTCCACGATCCCGAGGTTTCCGCTATTTCGTTAAGTAATATGTTAAGAAAATAATTTCATGAGATAAATGAAACTGTCTAGAGCAGCGCAGTGGTTCACAAACTTTATTGTTATGAGACCCACATTAAACTGTTATTCCATTTGATTCATATTTTTAACTTGTATCACCTTCTAATATGCTGTTCCAATTTCTCTTATTTCTTTTCAGCCTTGCTTCTTCTTTTAAAGTTGTAACATATATTGTTATCACGTGATGAAGAAAAACTGAGTTCTTTCAAAATTCGTTGTTTAATTCTCATTTTTATAGTGTTTTTAACAGCCTTTGTTTTCTACTGGGTACATCTCAGGGTATACCAAACCTTTTGTTGAAAAACTCTTCAACGGTTGGAGCTAGTGACGTGCAATCGTGCACGCATGCTCCGGGACACAAATGAAACGTATTTATGGACTCTGGTTACTATCGAAAAATATTTTGTTTTCGCCAAAATGTACCGATATTCAATCGAAGAGCGTGTTTTTTTAGTCAAAATCTTTATCTTTGTGACCAGAGACCTTTAACCTTTCTACCCTGAATGGGTCGAATCGACCCATTTCTATAATTTATTTCATTCGATTCTAACCAGAAATTTCTTCTTAAAGTAAATTAAATAAAAGCCACAGAGAACTAAGTTAAAAAAAGTGTTAAACAGTTTTAAATAAAAATTCTGGCGTGAAATGTTTTTAACAAGTTTGAGTAAAATTTCAAGAGGGTAGGAAGGTTAAAACACTCAGGAAGTGGTCTAGTGATTAAATAATAGAACAAAGCCGCATGTTAAGAGCTTTAAGAGCCTGCACTAGTCACGGGAAGAAACACCTAAGCTAATGTTAAGTCTATGGGAAGGTTCTTTACAGATTTTTCGCTCGCGTTTTAATATCTTTAAACGATTTTTTTTTGCATAGGATAGCTGAGGCGATCCCTAACGTTGTTAGTTTGTACTTTTTTGATTTCAGTTACAGTTTTTTTTATAAGCGGACATTGGTTGGAACTGGTTCTGAAAGTGAAGGCACCCTTCGCCAACATCATGTGCAAAATGATCGACACTGGTTTCAACTGTGGCGATATATTTTTTTCGATAAGGCACTTCTGGTTGGATGATTATGTCAATCAATAAAATTAGAAGACTTAGCGAGAAGCAAGAATTTGTCGTTGTTAAGCCTCTGCATCTACAAAAAGTCACTGTATGGTGTGATTTGTGTGCTGATGGCATTTTGAACCGTATTTTATATTTGTCTAGACAGTGAATTCTGAACGCTTTCTCGACTTCTTGACAACAAGATTAATTCCTGATGCCTACCACGAACACTGGATCTAAAACACGTGGTTTAGAGTCCTGCACGGGTCGAGTTATACCCGACCCGAACTCGCAAATTCCATTTTAAGTCAACCCGAAACCCGACCTGATCCCGAAATACTTCAATCCACAACCCGACCAGAACTCGCAACGAAAGGACAATAAATCATGTTTTAATGCTATAAAAAATAATTTACAATTATATCCGTAATACCAATTTTATATTTTATATAGAAAAAATGAATAAATTTATATTCTTTAATATTCAAATATAGTGAAATTTCTGAATAGTGGACACCTCGACATCTTGCATCGGGTCAGGTCGTTTCTATTTTTTTCGGATCGGGATGACACTAATTTTCTTTCTGCGTGTTGGGTTCACCCTATAATAATTCTTGCGCGTCATATTTAGTTTCTTTGCAAGTCGGATTGTTGGGATTTTGCAAAAAGTCGTTGCAGAACTATATTTTAGATGAAAATAAATACGTATTTAAATATGTATAAATATATATTCATTTTACTCGTGAGAAAAATTAAAATGTATATAACAAAGGTAATCATAGATTATAATTTCTTTAATTGGCATTTAAGAACCATTTTTTATTTTCTCAGAATATGAAAGTACCAACATTTTGTTTATGATACACACAAAAACACATATATCGTATTTGTACGCACATATACCTGCTACGTGAGCGCGTATATTTGGAGGTGCCCACTATTCCAAGATATACGAGTACAAATATATAAGTGAAAGGAATTGAAAAGGTGTGCACTAAATAGAGATCTTCACTTTTGTCGAGTGTCAGTTATGGAGGTTTTATTGTATATGTATATTTAATCTGAAAACCTATTGTGGACATTATTTAAATAAAAAAAGAAAACTGCCCAGTTAAACTGAGGGCATTGAGCTCACAGGCTATTCACACTAATTGTATATTATACTCTTATTTCAAAGAATTTGAAATATGCCCCTCGAAAAATAAAGAATATATTAAGGGGGGGTCATCCCCCCGTTACCCCCCCCCCCATAGTTAACTAATGAACTCCTCAAACTAATCAGGGAAGTCTCTAATTACAATAAATATATATACAAAATTTGAAGAAAATCGGATAATTCTGCATGAAAGACCCATTTATCTAAATTAAGGGGGGATTAGCCCCCCTTTCCCCCTTTATACTTAACCAATGACCCCCCAAAACTATTCAGAGAAGCGCATTATTACAATGAACCTATATACAAAATTTGAAGAAAATCGGATAATTCTGCACGAAAAACCCATTTATCTAAATTAGGGGGGTTATCCCCCCTTTCCCCCTTTATACTTAACCAATGAACCCCCAAAACTATTGACAGAAGCGCATTATCAAAATGAACCTATATACAAAATTTGAAGAAAATGGGATAATTCTGCATGAAAAACTCATTTATCTAAATTAGGGAGGGGGGTTATCCCCCCTTTAACCCTTTATACTTAACCAATGAACCCCCAAAACTATTGACAGAAGCGCATTATCAAAATGAACCTATATAGAAAATTTGAAGAATATGAGATAATTCTGCATGAAAAACCCATTTATCTAAATTATGGGGGGTTAGCCCCCCGTTTCCCCCTTTATGCTTAACCAATGAACCTCCAAAACTAATCAGGGAAGCTCCTTATCACAAGGAACCTATAAACAAAATTTAAAGTAAAACGGTTAGTTCTATCAAGAGTTATCGCGTTACGTACATACATACATACATACATACATACGTACGTACAGAACCGGCGGGCACATAAGCTCTCAGGCTTTGATAGCCTGTGAGCTAAAAAAGCGGACCAGCCTGAATCCGAATCACGAGAGTCAAAACCCAACCCGAAACAATGAACGTCAACCCGACCCGAATCCGAACTTCAACGAAAAAATATAGTGCCGACCAAAGCCATGGGTCTGGTCGGGTGCGGATAAAAGCGGGTATCCCGACACGATGCAGGACTCTAACACGGTTTCAGCAGGATGGAGATCCTCCACATTCAACAGGAGATGTTCTGGACGTGATCAGATATCTCTATCACAATCGCGTCATCACAAAAGGCTTCCCGAATCGCTTTGGCTATGAACTATTTTGGTCTCCCTATAGCCCTGACTTCTTTTTATGGGGTTATGTTAAAGATCGAGTCTACAGAGATCGATCAAAAATCATAGAAGAGCTGAAAATAGCGATAACAAGTGTGATGAGATCGATTCCATCAGACAAACTCAAACAGGTTATCTCGAATTTCAAGCAGAGACTTCGTTTCGTTTTCTTCGCACATAGCCAACATTTTGTAATCTTTCATGTGTAAATCCGGAAATTTTGAAATAAAAATCTTTTTCCGTTCAAAAGTTATCCAATGTTTTCTTTTTATATACCCTGTGCAGAACCCTGTACTGTGTTTCACAGCAATTTTAAAATATTTTATTTAGCAAATACACAAAACCTCTATAACGGGCATTCCGGAATAGCAGACACCATTATTTTTCGAACAATTTTTCAATCCACAACCACTATATACAGGGTGATTATAATTAATGTTCCACTTTCAAAATGCTGTAAAAAGGAACCACTGGTCAGAATGACTTCAAATTTGAACTGAATAAACTGGACGAAGGGAGAAATGGTATGGCATAAGAAAGAAAAAGTTCTAAAATGTATCAATAGATGGCGCTGTAACCGGCACAACGAAAGTGGATTCGGTTACAAGTGACATTTTTAATCGAAATACGGCGGCTTTGGCATGCGTTGCACAGCAAACCAACCGTATTGTTCTAAGTGCATGAGTGTTTCGGCTGTTTGACAGAAAAAATGACTTCAAATCAGTCAGCAGTTGTGGTACTATTAGTGAAAAACCCATGCACCACGTCGAGGTCGTACTACATTGGATGGAAAAATTTGTTTTTAACTGCCCTTGGACCGAAAACCGCATAAAAAGCACATAATGATTCGGTTTTTAATTGCGCATGAGTGTCTTTCTATTTGCATAGCATGGCGCTTAAAGCGCCATCTATTGGTAGACTTTGGAACTTTTTTCTTATGCCATAGCGTTGTACCCTGCTTACAGTATATTCTGTTGAAATTTGAAGTCATTCTGAGCAGTGGTTCCTTTTTTACAGCATTTTGAAAGTGGGATTTTAATTATAATCACCCTGTATATGTACGTTTTCACCCCTGAAAAGTGAACTTCTCCGAGTAGCGGACAAATTCCACTATCCCGAGGTGTCCGCTATTCAGAGGTGTTAATGTATTCAATTCAAGTATTAGCTAAATATTTTCCGCCGAAAGTTTACATTACTAATAAAATTGATTAAATGATATTACTATGTAAATATTCCGGAATTAGAGAAAATAAATACAGTTTTACCACAACCTGGAGTCCATGAGGGCATGCTACTACTGATGCGAGTAATTTTTAGATAACAATTCTTTTCAACTATTTTTAATATCGCCGAGCTTGGAAATATTTTCTACATATGAGGAAATGAAATATCATATATTTGTTCGAGAATACTCTTTTAAAAATGAAAACAGCAATATATATTGTAGCAATTTGATTTAATGATACAGTAAAACATGCTAAGACGAAGTCGCAAGGTGCCGTCAAAAAGTACGGTTTAGACATGTTTCTGTCTTAGGATGTAAATTTGTATATATATTTTTTATCAATGACACCTTGGAAATTTTTCATTTAAGGCAGTATCTCTTTATCGACCTTTTTAGTTTACACAGGTGTTAGTAAACTATGTTAATGATGAAAAACGAAAGTAACAATTGTACAATTCGTACAATCGTTACAATTTGATTTCATGATATTAAGGGAATTCTAAATAAGAGTTTCTCATTACAACTTTTGGGTATGGTATAGTACTGCATCCGAAACAATGATCAAATTTAAACTATTAAGCCTTAACGAACGGAACGAATGCCGCCACACAGTGTTGCCAGTAGGCTACTTTTTATAAATTCAGTTTTCTTGATTCCCGCCAGTTTTTTGATAAAGTAAAATTCGTCTTATTTAATGACAGATTAAAAAAAGGCGAAAACAAGGGGAATTAAACTATTTCAAAAAAGTGGTACCAATGAAGCAATTTGAATTTTAAAAAAGTAGCCCACTGGCAACACTGCCGCCATAACCTTTTATTGTGCAAATGCATAGCTGCCAACTTTTACGCTTTTCTCCTACCACTAAAATTTTATGGTAAATTTTAACTTATTAAATTGCCGAAATCATGCAATTCAAAAACACAAAAATTTCTATTTATGTTTAGTGGTAGTAAAAAAGCGTAAAAGTTGGCAGCTATGCAAATGTGATGTTTCCATTTGAGAAACACTATGCACAGGAAATTTCGCTTTTTGAAACACCTATATTTCAGCAATTAAATAATCCAAAAAAAAGTTAGAAAAAGTGGTGTCAAAACATTAATAATTGGAAATAAAAAGTTTGGACAGTAAAAATTGTTTATCGTGAATATGGCGATATTCAATCGTTAATCCATTGGACAAATCAACAAGAGGAATTTGAATTAATAATGTATAGAAAATTAATTGAGAAATATTGAATAATGAAAAATTCACAAAACAAAGTTGGATCAAAAAATAAAGCAAAGTTCAAATTAAAGACGAGTAAAGTGAAGTTTAATTCAATTATTTAACCAATGTCCTTTCAGTAGGGAATAATTTCTAATTGAATACCTTGAGATTTTGACCTTCATTTCTAAAGCAAATGTAATTGTTGTTTGTTTACATCTTTAGCGAGAATTCAAGATATTTTCTTTACGCAATTAGTTATTGAGAAATTTGTTAGGAAATGACTGACATCCTCTGCTTGAGGCATGTTATGAATATTTTGAATACAAATACCGTGTTATGTAAATAATAATTGACTCTTCTGTGGAATTGGGAAATACAATTGTGTCGCCATTGTAAGTGTGATTAAAAAAAGAATGCTTTAAGTGGAATAAATTATTCTTAACTTAATTACATACTTTACCTTTGAATATTTTTTGCAAAATATAAATGTTTAAATTACTCTTATTAAAAAAAATAATAATAATAAATCCTTTGAAAAACCTTCTATGAAGGCATAAGAAATTTTAGTTATTATATATTTAAAAACACTTATAAATAAAAATTACATTGATAATAAAATGTGTTTGAAATACCTTATACATATATTTTTAAAAATCTTTATGTATTATTTATAATTAATGAATTATGCCGTGTTAAATTCCAGGAAAATTATATACACACAGTAGTTAATCCTGTAGTGGCGAATACTTTTGGAAATTTATTGGGTGGACACAAAAAGTGTTTGGATAAAAAAGCACGGCCGTTTTTTCTTAGTGTGTGTGTGTGTGTGTGTAGGGGGGGGGGGTGATGGAGGATGGAAGCGAATGGCTAAAGATGATAAATCAAAGACAAAAGCATTGTTTTTCAAAAATAAAATATTAATATTATTGTTATTAAATATTAATCAGTTCTTTCTAATAAGGATCACAATGTTTATTATAAATAAAGTATATTACTATTTTTATATAGAATAATAATATTTATTATAAATAACATAAATAGCACTTCGCCTTGAAAGTGCTAAAAGCTAAATATCAAGCAAAACAGTACGGTAAATTTGTACTGTTTGCGAAAATTAATTCGCACCGAAAATTTCTGCCTATCGGAATTATTGTCTAATAATTAAATCGTAGAATTTTACGGTACGAATTAATTTTTCGAAACGGCATGGATTTTCCAGACAACCCAATACATTTCAGCCACCTTCTTTATCGATATCATGGCGTGAAATCAAATGGTTATTGGACCCGATCTTGAACACTGCGGTCACACATTTAGATATCGAAAAAGTCACTTCTTCCATGGCAAATATACTTTCTCTGTTGTACCCGGCATCGGTGGTATTGAAATAATACAGTCAGCACACCGAATTGGACTCATTGCCTTATACTCACTGGCAAAATATGCAGAAAATTTATCTTTTGAGATAAATTTAGGTGCACATCAGCTGAAGAAGCTTTTAGTGTTCCTATGTGTCTTTGTCTGTGTCTCCTGATGTTGACGATGCATCCTGATGATGCGAACTTTAACAAAACAAAATTTTGTTTTAACGATTAAATTAGATAAACAAGACAATGTGAATTGGTGGATGCAGAGAGTATTCGATGGGATCACTGGTGCCACTGTTAAATTTGCCAATTAAGTTAACTTTAGACCTCGCATTCGGATATCAACAACTATTTAAAAAAATTAATAACCATACCACATTCTAAATGCTTTTGTTCAAAGTACGCTTATTTATACTATAAATCATCACCTGTTTTTATATTTATTATTCTCGGGTTGAACAAAATATTTTTTAAGTATTTTGTCGGCTTGTTAACATACTTGCAAAATTAATTACTAAAACTATCTTTTTATTACTAAATATTTCATTAATTTTGCTAAATCTCTTTGAAGCTGTTTTAATTCCTTTAAAAATAATTAAATAAAAATATTTTTAACTAATGAGAAATTCTTGTACATTTTAAGAAAGTATGATTTGTTTAAAATAAAAATAAAGATTATACATTTATCACTGTCAGCATTGCGTATGACAGATGAATTTTTCGATTAAAAATAAACTGGTGCCTCTTTAAACGAAAAACTATCTCAATAAGTGTTCAAAAATATAGCCACTCATTTTTTAATACCCCACTCTTTATCAGAAAATCGCCATATCATATTTCATGAAAGCGAAAGTTCAAAATGAAATTTTATGTATAAATTTTCTTTCATATATTATTGTCGATTTTCATAGAGAAAATCAATATTTTTGTGAAACAGTATATTAAAAATATACTTTATTAATGCTTTAGAAAAAGGTGACAGTTTTCACATTATTTAGCTTTTATTAAAAAATCTGTTATATTTACTTGTCGATAAGTAATGTGCATTTAACTTTTATAAATAAATCTGTTATATTTACTGGTCGATAAGTAACGTGCATTTAACTTTCATAAATATTAGGAAGATAGATGAAAAATTAAAAAGAATAATATTGTATTTTCAGCTAAGTAATAGTTTAATAAAAGAATTTAAGTAGATAAATAAGGTTCTTTAGAGCACTTTTCCACATGATGGACGGTCCCCTAACCATCTTGGGGCTGTGTTGTGATTTCAAGCGGTCCGCTCTTGTGTGTATTTATCAGTTTATCCCTAAAATGGATATAGATAAAGACAAAGAAACATCGATTTTTAACACTTTCCAACCTAGTTGTTAACACTTTCCAACCTAGTTGAAAAGTGTTTATGACTCCGGTTTGTCTGCCGTATGGCCGTCTGCCGTCTGCCGTCTGCCGTCTGTCCGTGCTCTAACACCCGTAAATATGCGGGGATTGCCCTGCAATTTTATATGTTATTGTCGTCATATATAGCATGTTCCCTATTTCAACTGAAGTGTGTAGCACTTATAGTTTTTTTTACAGGGACACTTAAAATAATTCAGTTACATTACGGTATATGGGGAAAAATCATTTGCGGTTTATTTTAATGATGTTACACAATTTCAAACACATTGTAATTGATATATATTACTAAGGTGCATTACAAGAAGCTTAATATGGAATAGAGTGTGCATAGCACTTATAGTTACATTACATGGACAGTCAAAAGAATTCCGTTACATTACGTCTATGGAGAAAAATCGTCTGCGGTTTATTTAAATAATGTTTCACTATTTTAAACGCATTGAAATTTATATATATCACTAAGGTGCATTACAAGAGGCTTACTACAGAATATTGTGTGTATAGCAGTCATCGTTCATTTACACAGTGCGTTTTAAGTTGCTGAACGCGATTTTAAATTTAACTCACTTTTTGTCTATTACTTGGTGTGTATAAATTCTGTAGATCCTATACAGGGCAGTACAAAAGTTCGCGAACACATTTCTGTTTATTGACAGAAACTCCACAAAGAGAATTTTAAACTGTGCTGCGCGTTTCCTAACTGAACTAAAATTTAGCATCCTATGTATTATATATACAAATCTATAGATCATGTACAGGGCTGAATAAAAGTATTCGGATATTTTTCCGAATATTGTATACGTTGGAAATTCGTTGAAAGCGTTGAATTCGTTGGAAGCGTTGGAAAGTGTTACATAATCTATGCCTGACGCATGATTTTTCGTTCTTGTTTTCATTTGTATGAGTTGTTTGCTTTGTCCATAATATTAAAACAATATTGTGCCAATATTGCTTGTGTTGGTTATATATTCGCCTATATTGGCACTATTTGAGCTTTTCCATACAATGTTAAAACAACAATAGAATGTTTCAAGTTTTAAAATATTGCATCAATATGGGAAAGAAACATTTCGCCTTTTTATTGCCTATGTCTTCAATAAAAGGTGTTTTTGTAATATTGTTATTTTATTGCAAATGTTTCCAATGTAAATCCAAAATGCACCAGTAGTGTTAATTCATTGGAAGTATTTACATTGAATTCAATACTGGCCCGATATTGGGCAGCAACGTTATCATTATAAACAAATATATTCGCTACTAGGCACTGTATTATGAATGTAATGTAACTTCTCTTTCAATGGGAAAAAAACGAAATTTATGATCAAAACGTGCATTTTCATTTATCGTACAACGGATAATTCTCAATAGAGGTAACGGCGATGAACTCTTAGCCATTAACTGCCAAAACTATATGGGTGGAGTTTTTGATATTTTTACTGAAATTCGTTTCCCACAAAAAATTCTAAAAGATAATATTTGGTAACTTTAATAGCAAAGTTTTTGCTTTTAAATAAAGTATTTTTTAACTTATTTAAATAGTGGTGGCATGACAGTTTTTTTTTTATATCATACACTTTTATTTTGAATGTTGACAACCACGAGTATACTCGTGTTTGGCAGAGAATGGATTAAACAAGTGAAGAAAGCAACATACTTCCAGTTAGAAATAGTATACAAATTATGTATAACTTTTCTATATGGCATTTGTTGCTCAAGGAACTGTATAAGTATTAAAATATAAAATTGAATTTTTATATGGCCACTTTCTCCTATAACTTATATTTGATAAAACAATGTTGCCCCGTGTCTAAGAACATAAAAAAGAGTCAGTTTACATTATAATACAAATTTACTCAGTTATGGTTGGTACTTCAGGATTTGTCAGTGGTTTTCGAAAATGGAAATTCATTTTTCTTTTACTTTCTTCAAACATAGAAAAGTATGAAACTAAAAAATTCAACAAAATATAGTATTATTCAAAACTGAAATATTCATAATTACAGTGAACAAACGCAGCGCGTATCACCCCGTAAGCGTCTAAGCTTTGAATAAAAAAAATATCTATGCAACTAAATGTAAAAAAAATATCAAGCTAAAATAAACTTTAGAATTTCTAGTTAACGTTTTTATTACGGGCCAGGACTGGCAACTATTTTTACATGCAAGCGTACAAGAAATTACAAAAAAGAAAAAAACTTTGTGAGTTTGCTCGAAAATGTCCTAGAATAAGTGTATGGCATAGATTATTTTACATAGATTATCGTGGTACTATAAAATAAAAAAAATAGTTGGCCAGACTTATGTATGTTCCGACCTCGTAATCAAACGGTTAATCAAATAATCTGTTTAGGAAATTTAAATAATTCTGAGTAACAATAAAAATATCAACATTGCCTTTACATTGTTCCATTGTTCCAATAGAAATGTTCCACAAAAAATATTTTTGTAAATTGTGTTACAATTGATTACAAAGATAACCACCAGTCCTGCCTGTAATCAGGGGGTTATAAAACGATTATATTTCATAACGTTTTGAGAGTTTTCGATACAATCGATTTTACGGGTTTGTTATATTTACTCTCATCTATCTTTACAAGAAGAAAGTATTGGATTCATGAAAATTTTCGACTTCTTGTTTTCGACGGATTTATACGTTTTAGAAGGTATGAACACGATTTAACTGTTTTTAGAAAACGTCCGTCTGTGAGTCTGTCTCTCTGTGTGTCGGTCTGTACGTGACAAAAATTTTGTGTGAAGTCAAGGACAAGTGCACGGATTTTAATAAAACTTCAGATTCAGTAAGACCGTGATATAAATTGGTGCTGATAAAGTTTTGGTGTAAATCACCCAAAAGATGGCGCTGCTATGCTGCATTATTCATGATTTTCCAGAAGCTTTAACTCAAGAAATAATTCACGAATATTCATCAAACTCCCGATTCAGTTAGACAATGACATAAGTTATTGCTTGTTAGGTTTTGGTGTAAATCTCTCAACAGCTGGTGCTGCTGTGCTACATTGTTTCAGGATTTACACGATTTTAGCGATAGTCATAAATCAAGAAATAATGCATGGAATTTAATAAAACTTTATATTCCATTAGACATTCATATAAGTTGGTACCGATGCATTGTTTGTGTAAATAGCCTAACAGGTGGCGCTGTTATGCTGCATTATTTACGATTTAAAATATAAAGCTATATCTCAAGAACTAATCCATGAAATTTCATCAAACTTCAGATTCAGTTAGACGTTGACATAACGTGTTGCTGATTAGGTTTCGGCGTAAATTACCCTATATGTGGCGCTTCTCTTTTACGTGTTTCGGAATTTACACAATTTTAGCGATAATCATATCTCAAGAATTAATGCATGAAATTTCATCAAACTTCATGTTCTGTTATTTAGAAATATTTACATGTATGAGACAGAAGCCAGTTTTGGCATTGAAACATCCGACTAGTTTTATCATACTTCCATCTAAACAAAGAATCTACGTCTTTAATAATTTAAATTGCGATTCTTCTTCTTTCTTTTTTTTTTTTTTTTTTTTTACACATATAGAGAAAACTTATTTTATACATGCGAGAATTTGTGCGTGATTCGCGAAGAGCAATTCCTTACTTAATTTTTTTACATGACTAACGTTTAACCGAAATACAAACTTTAAGTAAACAATATACCGACATTTAATGCAAGTACATATGTTTCATTAATTGGTAACAAAACATTTCACAACACTCCAAAAGCTTATTTATTAATTTATTCCGTTTTACATGATTTAATTACAGAGTTCCACGATTAAAATTCAAACTTGGTTTGTTTAACTCTGAAAGAGGAGCTCTTAACTCCTAATGAAACACAACACATTTAAAAAGAAAATTGTTTAAATGCGTACATTTTAAATACTTGAAGACTCCTCGAAATTCCCTTAAAATATTCGCCCTAATTAAATTAAAACTTTTCATAATAACCAAATTTTACGGATATCAAAATGTTATTTTGTGCAAAGATGTTTAATTGGGGGAGGTGGGGGGATGGTTGTTTTCAAAATATTTCTTATTGAATAACTTCGAGATTTCTTAATTAACATTTACTTTATATTACTTAATTAATTTATTCAGTTGTAAACATTTAAATAATGTTAAATTACGTTTGTTTAAATGGCAATTAATTTCATGGTGAAATCGAAAATAATTTAAAATTTTAATCAAGAAATCTTTGTGAATATGCCTTTGATAATTACAAACTCAATACAGCTCTTTAGAGCAGTGTTTTCCAACCACAGTACTCAAACCTTCTATTCTAAATGGAATAAAATAGATTTCAATGAGAGGTTTTCTTTTCATTCACATTTTTCAGCCCCTACAAAATTAAAACTTTCAAAAAATAATTTTCTTTTGTGGTAGTGTTCAGTGTTGTCAATTGACTATTTAAAAAAAAAAATTAAATCCAGTTTTTCCGATTGCCACCAGTTTTTTTAGATAATAAAATTCGTCTTATTTAATGATAGATTAAATTGTGTCAAAGCTAATCATACAATTTAAAAAAAGTGGTATCAATCAAGCAATCTGATTTTTTTAAAAATAGCCCTCTGACAACACTGGTAGTGTTCTTCAGCATCGGAACAATATCACGAGTTCTACTCTAATGCATTTTCATATTAAATTAGTACAAATACATGTTGAATTGGTAAGTGATATAAATGACTAGTGTGAATGCTACACATCAGATTTCAATTAATTTTTACTACAAAATGTATCACAACTTTCAATATATATTCGTTTTCCATTGAATATATATTTTGTCATCGTCCCTGACGAGAGATAAAGAAAAGAACTTACCTTCCAATCTTATGATGGAATTCTTCAGAACATTTTAAAAATACAATTAACTAACTTTTATTTACTGAAGTGAACAGAATAACCATTGAAGTCTGTGAATGCTGTTTAGCATAGGTTATCTACTTCAGAAATCAGTTTCACACCTTTTTTAAATTAAAAGAAAATTCAGAAATAAATTACCTATTAATTCGAACATGACTAAAATAAACCAAAAGGAATCGAATATTAGGAAGCTACACTTGCTTAAACAAGACTGAACTTTGCATCAGAAGTGCAAGTCGATGATGAAATCCTTGAAAACATTTTTAAATGTACGAAATAACTAAAGTTTGTTTATTCAAGTGAACAGAATACCATTAACATCGGTGAAAACTGTACAATTTCTGCTTGTGCTTAGCACAGATAATCTACCTCAGAATGCATTTTTTACCTCAAATAAATTTAAACAAAATTCAGGAATAAATTATTTATTGATTCGAACATGACTAAAATTAACCAGCAATGAATCGAACATTATGAAGCTACCCTTGTTTAAGCAGGAATGCCCTTTGCATCAGAAATGCAAGTCTAGTTAATGTATGCTCCACACAATATACAGGGTGAGCCAAAAGTCCCGCATCATAGTAGTTTTTACATTTTTTAATTTGGTTTTTAATTTTTATTAATTTGTCAAAATGCTGACTACTGAAGAGCCTGTAGAGTTTTCTGTATGGGGTTACCTTAAATCGAAAGTTAACAATGAGACGATCAGGGATAAAAACCACTTGCGTGAGCGAATTGCTACTGAGTGCCATGCCATAACGCCAATTTTAGTGGTCAACATTATGAGGAACATGAACGATCGCCTGCAGTTGTGTTTTGACAATGGTGGCAATCATATTGAGAACATCTTGTAACAATACATGTGTTTCCTATGATGCGGGACTTTTGGCACAACCTGTATGAGTCAGCCTATTGTATAAATAAGCACATCTCAATAAGTCATAAATTGTTGTAGTTTTTAACGCCTTCAAAATCTTTTGTGCTATTTTACATAATGTAAATATATGGATCACGTTTCTACTCCACGTATAAATATCCATAAAAGGCGATAGTTAAAAAAAACATTTTAATAATATAATCATGCAGTTTTAAGTATTAGCATTCAGACATCGATTAATTATCTTGGTACAGCTGGCTATACATGTATTTTTGGTGCCTCATTAGAACAAATTACAAATAAATTAATGATTTTATGAGACATATTTTAGAGTTTCGGGCATATTTGACAGTGGAAGGGTACGTGTGCTGAAGTCTCTGTTATAAATAAGCTTTTGTTATCCTTAGCATCTCTGACGTTATCTGGTAGAATAGTAAAATTTATAGCCCTAGAAGATTTAGTGTTGCAATCGGCTATTCCAAGAGTGCTACAAAAATTTAATCCGATGAATGTCCAACGATGCTGAATAATAAATGTCGATCGCACCGACATCTGGTAGCTCAAACGTAAACGTTGTATATGGATTAAATTGAGAAAACGTTTCAGCCGATGAATATCTAGGAGTGTGGGTGAAAAAATCCGGGCTCGGACTTTTTCACCCAGCTGGGAAGATTACATCTCATGTGATTTCTTTACCAATTTGTAACAAAAAATAAGCATTTTTTAAAGAAATGTAATCACATTTTTAAGGCACGTACTTGACAAACTTGCGGTGTGCAGTGTGCAATTTTTATTTTTTAATTTGTCTCATTTTTTGAGGTTTTTTTTTTAAATAAAATATCAAAACTGTCATTATTTCAATATAGATTTATTTCTTTTAGAAAAGATATTTTCTTTAGAAAAGATGACATTTTCTGTAGAAAAGGTGATATTTTAAATTGTTACCAAATTGTATAACATCGCAAAGAATAATACTTCCTTTCAATTTGAAAATGTATTTATACGTGACTATTAAAAGCAGAAAGAAAATTCTAAAATAATAATTTACCGCGTCTTCAAAGTAGGAAATGGGGAAAATTAATTACGTCATAAAAATGTATTTACTCGTGAATATTAAAAAAAGAAAGAAAACCTTAAAATAATTAAATCATTACACATTAAACGTATTTAATGGGAAAAATTGCGTCGGATATTAAAACTATACATTCAAAACGATTTTCTTATGGACAATGTTCATATTACGTCAAAGTGATAATCACATGGAGTAAAAATAGTGCGGTTAGAAAGTTTGTTTATATATTCCCTTCCTTGATGCAGCACAAATACAGGTATACGTAAAATATTGTATATTTAGTTTAATTACTATTCGATAAATACCTATTAGAAAATTCGTATGTACTTATTAATTAAAATAAACAATTTACATTTTAAAAATAACATGAAAAATATGCATCAAGGTGCATTAAAATAGAGAAAAGAAGTTATGCATAAGCTATACCTGTTCTGGCAAATATCTAAAACTCGATATAAACATAAATCATAACCTAATTTTTTTATACACAGTGACAGTTTTTATACACATTTTCATTTAGAATCATCGAACATCAAAATTTAAAAATGCATCGCTTGAATCAGAAATATGAGATAAAATGCATATTAGCTGAAAAGGTTAGTTAGTGTATGAGAAATTAGTTAAAGTAGAAGATTTAGGAACAGGCGATGAGGAACATATGAAGAGCTGCGGATATTAAGACGAACTTTCAAAACATGAGAGTCGAGAATCACTAGTTTTAAATATACACTTCGATCATTATCGTCAGTTTGTCAGTTTGTTTTTAAAAAACAAATTTCAGAGTAATAGATGAGAACTGGGCTTTGTAAACGATTAAACCAATTACTACAGTTTTACTCCATGTTATGCTTTAAGAAAATCAATCTTGGTCGAGTTCGCCCGTAATATTCGCAATGCCTCAAATTACGGAGCATCATTGGGCGATATTAGATTCAAGCGTGGAATTTGATATTCTTAAGAATTTCCTTAAAGTACAACACACAATAGTTAGGATTTAAATATATATGTTTTACATATTTATTTTTAAAAGTAAAAAATAGAAAATGTGAACATGCTAAAAAACAATATGAACTACGGATTGAAATCATAACGATGTATATTACTTAAAACAACATAAATATCTAAAAACATATACGCACCATTTTATAAAATTTCTTTACTTAAGGTGTTTTTATATACACATCTGTATTTACACATTGAAAAACCTAGCGCTTTCGAGCCAACTTTAGCTCGTCTTCAAGGTTACAAATCCAAAATGCAGACAGTCAAAACAAATGGTCTAAAACTAGTAAAACATCGTTCACTGTTGAAGAATGGACCAAACCATTAAAACAGATCAACAGGGGTGGGAAGCATTGGGAGGGGTGTGACAATCATATTTCGTCTTGAACAATTCCTAAGAGCCTATACCATAATTTAGGAATATTGTATAATATTGTATGATAATGAATCATTGCCTATTTTAGCTTTTTTAGTTAAAATACACCAATATGCAGGTTTAATAATATACGCATATTGGTGTAGATTTGCAGATGATATTTTTATTGTATGGGAGCATGGTTTGGATCTATTAGAGGACTTTGTAGTTAAGACCAATAAAATTGATACAAAAATACAATTTACCCTGGATAAAGAAAAACAAAATCGTTTACCATTTCTTGACATAGAGCTGGTAAAAAACAGCAATTTAACTATATATCGAACAGTTTATAGAAAAAATATACGTTCAAATAATACAATATCCAAAGATGCTTCATCACCTTTAAATTATAAATTAGCTGCATATCGATTTTACATTCGTAGAGCATTTTCAGTGTGTACTGATAGTTATATTAATGAGGAACTTGACAAAATTAAAATTATAGCACAGGAGAATGATTTTTATGAGAGGTTAATCAATAAGTTAATTTATCAATATGAATATCAGAATAACAAGAAGCAAGAATTAGCAGAAAAACCTACTAAATTTTACAAATTTCAGTATATTCCTGAACTTTTTGAGAAATTGAGATATAATTTAAAGAAATATGATATAAATTTGGTAGCATCCCCTCCTGTAATATTGAAAGCGTTATTGCAAAAAAAGATTGATCCTGTACCGATGGAAGAATCTATAGAATTCCAGTTACTATGGAAATAAAAGAAAATAATATGAAATGTTATAAAGTTGAAGACTATGTAGGTATAACCTTAAGAAAGTTTAAAACTCGTTTAAAAGAGCATATTGCAGATATAAAATTCAATAGAACTCAAACTGCATAATAAACTAAATAAATAAATAATAAACATAGTTCAGCAATACCCCCTGTTAAGTATTCAAAGCCCAAACAGGACAAAAATACATATTTATGTATATTTATTTTAATATTTCAGATGTAATTTTTGATGCATTTATTTTCAACAGAAATTAAGATTTAGGTATAGTGTTCATAATAGCATGGTGTTCAAAAAGCATAGTGTAGCACCGCCCCTGTCTATCTATAGCTGTTATGTACATCGTGAAAAGCCCTGCATAAAGGCATCATCTATTGGGCGATACTCACCAAAAACCATTCTGAACCCATTTATGTCAAGATCCCAGTAAATGTAAAATTTCATGGAATTCTGCGTATTACTTTTTGACGAAAATTCGAATGAACCGAATACTTTCTCCTTAGGATTAAACAAGAAAGTAAAAAACGGAGAAAAAAAACTTTGAGTGGGGCAGTCAGAAACAGCGGGAAACACGGTGAGTGTACAATAATTTGACAAACTTCCGTTAAGCTTATTTAGTCGTTAACACCTTCGCGACGAGCGTCCTTTACGGAATTTTTAATCTTTTACCATTGGTGTTTTAAAACAGAAATTTTCGCCTAATTGAATCGCAGACATGCCACCATTAAATACGATAAAGTTTACACTAAAAAATATCTGGTGGCAATAATCGAGGATTATGAGCATCTTATGCGTCACAGATACGTGTCGCTCGTTCCCACGTGGTTAATACTTTGCTTCTTGAATTTAGAGTCCACATCAATGCATAAAACCTCAGGGCCGCCAACTTGAAATTGACGCATAGTCAAGTGTAGATTTAAAAACACTGTTCAAATCAAATAGGAAGAAGCTGCGATGGAGCTTCTTAATTTAGCCTATGCTATTCTGAACTTAATGGAAATTTAGTCCTTAAATCAACACTGAATAAAATATGAAATGCAAGATTACTAACTCAAAACTAACTTAAGTATCGTCGATTGGCTGCTTAAATGTCAATCACAAATAACTTTGAGAGCCAGCAATAATGTCGCTGTAAATAAAGATTAGCTAAAAATTTCAATAATTATATATCAATGTCACTAAAACTAGTAACCTGTTTCGCTGATCAGCTTTATTGAAATATACTAAAGTTCACTTTTATCAAAGCTGGCAACTTCTATTTGGCTAAATTCTACATTTCAGATTTTTGTAGAGCACGTGCACACTTTGTTCCAAAAGCAATAGAACTGGTCTCAGAATCTTATAGAAGGCAGATCTAAACCCAAGATCCTCCGATATAAACTTTCGCTTCCTCTTTTATACTCTGCAGATTGACCAGCGTAACCTAATTTGCATAAAACTACAGCGAAAGCCAGTAACTGTAGATGCCGAGAGTTCGAAACACACTACGAAAAATTAAAGTAAAAGACAGGATATATGTCATTTTTGCGCTTAAAGATTAATGTTGACAAATATTCTCATTGAAAAAAACTAGACTCCCTTTATAACAGATTTGGAAGTCCTCTACAAATGAAGCTGAATTTGTGAAATAATTTACATTATTATCTTATTAAGATTTATTCTATCATCTACATACTAATTTGCTTTTTAATTTTAATGTATATTAAAGATATCGACTTATATAATTTGTTTGATATGCAGTATTTTTATACAGAAATCTTTCGAGGTCATTAAGTGATAGGTGGAGTTTATCTTTTATTTTCCCTACAAAAAAACATTGGGAAATCACCATAACATTCTCGTGAAAAGAATTCTTGTTTAAATATTTGCTACGCTGTTCAGTTTTGACGTGCCCAATACTTTAGTATTTGCAGATCTCTTCTTTTCGCGAGTTTGAATTTAGAACTCCATCTGCAAATTTATTTTATCTTCATTTTAATATCAAACTTCGCCGCATCAAATTGAAGATTAATACGAAATATTTCTCGCAAGTGTTCAAATTTCTAAAATGATATTTATTAAGCTACGGAAAGTATTAGTGAATTTGATTGTCCCTTTTACATTAGTTTTTGGAAGTTTTGTTAAGCTTGAAAGTTGGCTGCAAAATTCGTATTCCGTATTTTACAAGGAGCGAATTTGTAAATATCTAACTATACGAAATCCAGTCATCCAGATGGAAGTCAGTAAATAAAAAAATGTATTTTAAAAAGAAAAAAAAATAGATGCACGTTAAACAACGTGATACACCTTACAATACATGAAAAGATTTCACTACTACTAACAGCTACCCGAAGCGCTTTTAAAAGTCAAATTGCCTAGTATAAAGAGCATTATATTAAAAAGAACATTCTCATTCCAACAAATAAAATTGTCGTCATTTAGTTAACTAAAATTAGATATAGATTGTAGGTATGATCAATTTATACATATCTGTTCCAAAGAAATTATATGAGTAACATACAAGTGGATTTTTCATTGCTAAACTAAGCGTTTAAACCGACAGGGTGAAAAATGCCCCAGCCGGGAATCGAAACCGGGACCCGAGAGCCGGGGTGCTCTGAAGCTCTACCACTGAGCTACAAGGAACGATATCCCAAATCGACATCTCTCACTCTTATATATGTCAGAAAGTCTACAATTGCAGCACAAGATGAAAACTGTCATCCAGAGCACACAATCATGTGGCATATTTTAGACCAGGGGTTCTCAAACTTTTAAACCGACGTACCTCTAAATCGAAGTCCATACTTCCGCGTACCACCAGGTATCGAATGTAATTCTAATATAGGAAAAAATGGAAAAGTGGAACTTCCCATATTTTGTTCGATTTAAAAAAAAATACCATTTTAAATTACTTTTAAATTACTTAAGTATTAAAAATTGATTTCCAAAGAAACTTACACATTTGGCACAGAATAAGAGAAAAATTTCAATTGACAGACGTAAATAAATAAATAATGAATTATGTTTAAAACAAAACGTCAACACTGAAATAATCTGTACAAATATATATAATATATATAAATTACACTTTGAAAAAAAAAATGTTTTAACTCCTCCTATTCCAACAAGCTCCTCCTACTTTTACGGATTCAGACTTTACCTTAAGATAATACTACAATTTAAAAACAAGTTGGAAATTGTACGTCAAACGTTACAAACGAGGTGCGTTCATACGCACGTTTTAGAATTAAATTCATGATCTCCCGTGCGTAGAACGGGTTAAACAGCTAGTTAAGTATATATTTTATGACACTGTTCATACAAATATCTTAACTAGTTATATAAATATTCAGATATATATGTATCAGCTAGTTATATAAATATTCAGATCTTGATGATTTTTAATTCTGTGAAATGAATTATATCGTCTGCAGATTAATTTCTGTCATAAAATAAGTATCTCGGTCGCTTGACGATTAAACTTCGGAAGCTCCTATAACAAAAAAGCACCGATTTAAAAAAAAAAATTCAAATTTATTAATAAATATTTTTATTAATATCTCCTAAAGTTTTGATTCGATTTTAATAAAATTTGAAATGTCTCGACAAAATTCTGCAAAGATAATATATTTTAAATTGCGAACCATTTGGTTGGGTAGTTTTTGCGTTGTTATATGCGGACAGACAGACAGACGGACGGACAGACGGACGGACCAAACGACGACTATAGGTGCTACGTATTTATATAATTACGAACGCACCTAAAAACATGTTTAAAACAGTTTTTCTGTTAATTAAAATTGTTTCATAGGTTAATTCTTAAATTTTGTTGCTATTTACAAATCTTATTTTTTTTCATATAAATGTATTACATGTGTTTAATTCTGAAAAACTGGTTGTATCATAAGCAGCCGGATTTCATAGAGTTTGCTATAACAAACATCCATGAACAACAAAAAAAGCATTTACAGACTCTAATTTTCATTCGAAAATTTCCAGAGTGATAAATTCATGCCCTTTTTTTTAATAATATTATGCTGGTATTTCATTTTACGTACCAGCATCGCAATTTCGCGTACCAGTAACCAGAGCTTTGCGTACCAGTACTGGTACGCGTACCATAGTTTGAGAACCCCTGTTTTAGACGACATATTTTCATAACAAGTCCAGTATAGGTAACAGATACATGTAAATACCAATTAATTTTTCAATTAATTTGTAATGTCTTTTGTAAAAAATGGACATTTTTCGTCCAGTTGGAAAATTAAAACTCATATGATTTCTTTACCAATTTGAATAATTGTGTTAACCCTTTCAGGGGCAAGCACTTGTGCTCCTGTAACGTTGAATTCCCACCGGAATTTAGGAAAGAATTTAGTTCAAAATAAGAATAAGCTATTTTTCAACTTTTTCTCGTCAAAGTTAAAAAAGTAAAATTTAATTAAAAGTTTCTGGTTTGAATCGGATTAAAATTAGGTGGTATATAATACATACCACCGCCCCTCAAAGGGTGAAACCTTTCAGGGGCAGTGGTATGTTTATGAAACCACTTAATTTTAATTCCCAAACGTCACAATGGCACCAGAAATTTACTAAAATCTTTTTTATTTAATATGTATGTAATTTTTTGCCTTTTTCTCATTTACAAATAAATGTCTACGTTAATTCCGGTGCCAGTCATTTATTTCAACATTTTAGTACTGAAAGTACTTTGCCCCTGAAAGGGTTAAAATTAATCTAGTGTAATCACGTATCCAGCGTTTACTGGAGTTCCATTACCTGCGATTTATTCTGTTGAGCTGATTCAGATTTAAGACCAGATGCTATGATCAATAAGGTTAACTGGATGAATTAGGTCCTCTAGATTCGACTGGGATGGCTCAGTTGGCAGAGCATGGTAGTTTCAGCCAAGATATCCCAGGTTTGAATCCTGGCCCGGACATTTTTCGTCCAGTTGGAAAATTACAAATCAAATGAAGATTTGTTTCTCATAATTCATTATTTGCATTCATCAACTTTAATTAATTATATTATAGATGGAAAAATATAATAACACTTCAAAAATTAATTGTACATTATTAATTCTTATGTTAAAATTCTGTTATTTTGATGCTATATAAAATTTTGTGTAAATAAATGCTGCATTAAATTCATTTTCAAGTTCATGTAGTTGTTTAAATATTTAGAGTTGAATTCTTGAATGAATTTTTAAAATTTTGTGTGCGTAAATTCAGAAGAGAATCTTTTTCTATATAAGTAATGCGAAAATGTAACTACAGGGATTTAATCGCAGAAATCTGCGATTTGTTTCACGGAAGATTACTATTCACAGAAATCATGGTGTTCAAATATAAGTACATCTGTGTATCTTGACGTAATGTGCAAATCATAGAAACGTGCATGTGAAACTATTATGTCGTATTTCAAACTATTTTTAGGCTAAAAATCACTATTTGGAATCTGTTATATATTCTTGTCAATCATTAAGCTAAGCAGAACTAAGGTATTATAATCTGGTAATATTGGAATTTCCTTTCATTTAAGCTATCCGTATGTTTCAGATATTTCACTTAATAGTTTGCATTTAATAAGCCCGTAAGTCTCGCATTTAAGCAGCCCTTTTGATGTCTAATAAGTAGTTAGGATAAATATGTGTTTCACTGTTCTAAAATGATTAATAATAAATAGGTGAAATTATTTTGACAAGCACATTAATTTTGCTTTCAGTGCTTATGTGAAATATCTTTAATTACTGTAACAAATCATTTTAATAGTTCAAATATTAGGGTAGAATATTTGTAAAATGATACTTTTTTTCTTTTTTTTTGAGGAAATATAAGAATTCCAAAAGAAGGACCTTATGTATTCCATATTTCTACTCTATGAAACTTTAAAATACACACATGTTTTATTTTTGCTTCGCTCATGGAGACTCATTAATCAAAACTGTCACCAATATCTAAAAAGTACAAACTAACAACGTTAGAGATCGAACTATGCAGTTATCCTACGAAAAAAAAAAAAAAAAAAATCATTTAAAAATATTAAAATGCAAGTGAGAAATTTGAAAGAAAAACGCTCCCATACAATTAACATTAGCTTGCGAGTTTCTTCGTGTGACTAGTGTAGGCTCATATATATATTATAATAATGCGTATGTGTATGTATAATAAAGTAAATAAAGTACAGTGATACCTCGGTTTTTGCCGATAATCCGGCCGAAAACAATTGGCGAAATCCGAATCCGACGAAAATCTTGGTAATTGTTACCATGTAAATTTATGTAAATCCAAATAATTCGTTTAAACACTCCAAAATACTGACCAAAAACATATTTTATAGAGAATAAGCATAGCGTTTAATACTGAAAACGATGAGAAATTAATGTAGTGTTTTTGGCGGATGGTATCAAGGCACTATATCTGGGGTCGCTTCCCTTTTTGGTCTTTTGGCAGTAGGAATAGCTTTATAGTCAGAGGACCTATGTCGCTCAAAAAAAAAAAGCTGTCTACAGTGGTCTGTTTCTGCCGCCTCTTTAAGTTTTGTCTAAAATGGGACAAGACATTATCTTTAAACAAATTGTAGACACGGCTTGCAACAGCTTTCTTTGTCTGGGTGATTTTCCTCCACAAACCCCTATACTTTACTCCACATACAGAAAATGTCCTTAATCTCTGAAGAAGGCAGACTCTCCCCTGTCTCTTCTTTCTCATCTGAAGCAACGCCGAGAAACAACACTACATACTGAGGAGGAGAACGCGTGGGTTGCCCCCTTCGTTTACGAAAAATGCAGCGAGGTCACGTGGATAAGCCGACGAAATCCGAGAAAACCGAGACAATTTTTTTGCGGAAAAAATCGACGAACACCGAAACCGACGATAACCAAAGCCAACGAAAACCGATGTCTTGCTGTAAATTCAATATTTAAATAAAATTTACACATTTAAAAAGATAATGAATTTAATGAATAAAATTGTTAAATTAAGATAATTGAAATGAATAGATTAATTCACCAAACTTTCCACGTATTGCATAAATGTAACATTTAAAATAGATCAAAAGTTAAAATCATCAGTTTGTGTTTGCTTTAGGAATTAAAATTATTTGTGGTTAATTATTTGTCTAGCTCCCTATAGTTTTCTGTTTGCACAGCAGCATATAAAATCCTGTCAATGTTCACTTGAGTTTTCGATTGTGTTCAGCAAACTCAAACTTAAGAATAAGATAAATATTTGAGCAGGAAATCTTGCTATGTCGTTTCTAGATTTTTATTAGATTACAATATAGAGAAAAGAACATTTTCTTTTGGAGTAAAAATGAGAAATATTTTATTACGAAATGGGAAATTCAGCTATTGTTGAAAGAAGAAATAAACTGGTGTAAAATGTAATTTATATTCAAAAACAGAAAAAATATGCTTCTTCGTAAATTAAAATAGAGCTTTTAAAATAGAATGAAAACATATAAAATTAAAAGAATTGTATTTAATTTCTTATATTTAAGAGAAAGTACCATCTTATGACTTATCGTCGCACCAATTGTTTACAGCAGTGCTTTTGCGGCTTATACAAAAGCTAATTGTCAAATGTTTAATGAATTTGTAATGAATTATACTCTCAAGCACTACATTGATATACAGGGTGTCCGAAAAGTCGGGAAACGGTTGAATAACTCGAGAATATACATCGGATTAAAAAACGAAAAATATGTGTTCAATGATTTTGAAAAATCTATTTAGGGATGTCAAAGTTGCCCCCTCCCCAACTATGCTCCTGGGGGGAAAGGGGGGGGGCAATTTTGAAATCTTAAATGATAACCGCCCCATTTTTTATTGCAGATTCGGATTCTACGGGAAAAAATACGTAACTTTTATATTGAACATTTTCTTCGGAAAATCGTAGATGGAGCTGTAATAGAGTAAAATGCAGAGAGAATCGTTTCCATTGAAAAGTCTGGAAACGGTCGAATACTCGAGAAATATACATCGGATTGAAAAACGGAAAAATACGCGTTCAATATTTTAGAAAAATGGCTACTTTTATGTCCCTAAATATTGAAGACGTATTTTTTCGTTTTCAATCCGTTGTATATTTCTCGAGTTATTCGACCGTTTCCAGACTTTTAGGACACCCTGTATATAATTAAGTTTTTATATAACGTTGGAAAAATTATCTTTTTTTAGCATTTAAAATAGAATACTGAGAAAACAACATTAAAATTTTGCTTTTAGCTATACAGTCAGAGGGTTTTAAGCATTGTTGTTAGAATTTGCCACTTCTGTATGTGAGATTGAGAAGTATTTAATAATAACAACTTCCTCTAAGTTGCATTTTTGTAGTACGGCATTTTAAAGTGCAGAGAGAAATTCTCCTTATAAATTACCATTATAAATTACCATTGATATTGATAAGCAGAAAATTGAAAACATTTCGTAGGGGTGAGACATTTTAATGTTCTGGGAAAACGTAGCCATACTGCCCTTCACTGAGCCACACTTTGCATTCGTTAATGACTTCGAGTGTTGATACATAATCGCTTCTGAATTATATGTTTAAAATGATATTATTCAAAATAATTTTCATAACAATATTTTCAGATTAAAAAATAGTAGGGTGGATGCACCAGTTATTGACCAGTGAAATATAAAAACTGCAGGAAACAGGAATTAATGGGCATGCATTGTAACTTTGGTTGTTAGAGAACATATCTAACATACAAAGAAATGTTTTTTTACAGGTTATAATTCCAGTTAAAGCTGGGCTTGAAGATTAGCGTGGAAAAATTAGAAATATTTTTTACTTTTATAATTTTATTAGTTTGTGAATTATTGTGTTTTGAAATGTTTTCTGACTTTTGTATCCCCCTGTATACGTATCTTTTAGCAGCTGTTTTAAATAGAATATTTATATTTTGATTTTTACACCGAAAAAGAAGTGGTCAATTACTGGTACAATCTCATTTTCTAATTAATACTGTAAATCATTTAAATTCTACAAAATAAAATAAGAAAATGTTTCTGGAATGTGAATGCTGATACTTTACTTTGTAGATAGGGAAAACTGCAGACAAATGTGCCAATAATTTTATTAGTAAAAAAATAACTTTAAGAAATTTCAACTAAATGGTTAATTACTGGTTCACTCATCCTATTAGTAATACCATTTACAGTTCGACTTTTCTTCGAAATTTAGTCAGCATAGTTCTCTACGCAATTTGTGGAACCATGACAAATTTGATGCTGAAGTTTACAGTTTATATTCTGTGGTCCTTAACGGAATTTCTGAGTAGTTGTTTTTAGTATTTTCGTTATAAAAAATACTCAAGAAAACAAAAAAACATGAGAAATCGGGACACTTTCTATTCAAAATTCTTCCCTTAAATCTTTCTCTTAAGTAAGCACTGCCAAATTTATCACATATGACTTTTATTTACGAAGTTAATTTTTTTTTCTACTATTTTCAATAATGCCTATTATTTAAACTGAAATTCAATCGTAATTTCTAAAAAACTTCTCTGGAAGAAAATCAAAGCGTTCACTATTTTTTTTTCCATTTCAAGGAGTTGAAAAGCGAGCTCTTGTTAATAAAAGAAAGAACTAAACAAAAGCATGTTCTTTTTTAATTATTGACAGAAATAAGAGGTCCTTTTGCGCCCTCTGTGGCCGAAAGTAAAAACCATTCATACCTTGGGTATACGTGGCTTCTCCTGGGTTAACAAAAAGGTATTTGTTGTTATGTTAACCCTTTGGGAACAAGCGACACGTATACGTGACGCATAAAATGCTCCGAATCCTCGATTATTCCCACCAGTTAATTTTTATTGAAAGCTTTTCTTTATTTAATGATAACATCTCTGCGATTCAATTAGTCGAAAATATATATGTTTTGAAAAACCGGTGGTAAAAGATTAAAAATGCTGTAAAGGACGCTCGTCGCGAAGGGGTTAATGAGTTAATACAATGAAAAAAATAACAAAGTTGTATCCAAAGCTGACAAAATTGCCTCTATAAGGTTTAACAAATTTCTAGCATGAAATATTTCAAGCGTAGCTCTTTAATCGCAGCATTTTATTACAATTAAGTTTTAAAGGGAAAGCGTAAAGGGAATTTTAATCACAGCATTATGTAGTAATCTTAAAAAGTCTTAGCCTAGTCACAGTCCCTAAATACAAAGCCTACGCGCTGACGTAGAAAATGGCGTCTGTCGTAGGCGAATGTTTCTGAGCGTTCGAAAGCTCTTTTAATTTTGGATACCGCTATTTCCTAATAGTAATATTCTACTATTTTGTTTTATTAAATAAGGCTAACAAAATATTAAACTTCAGTAAACGGATTTGCCACCTGAAGGGAGAACTGTAGGATTTACAAAAAGTACTGTGTCGTCGGCATAAATCACTCTGCTAGAATCTTCAAGTAGCGAGTGAAGTCTCTTTGGTGACAATTAGCATTGAAACTCTTCGAACAATTTCAAGAGTTTTTATCCCTTGATACAACTCTTGTTGCTGTTAAATTCTAAGCTATTTAAGATAGAATTCTCGAATACATTCGCAAAAATGCGTTAAACTTTTTGCGTCCTTGCCGATTATCAACGAAATATGTTCTCCCGATGCAGTTCCTTCCTCAGCTGTCGCACACTCTTCCCCGTCGTCCCTTATCTCCAAGATTCCAGTATTCGACAAGGGTGCCCACTACTGCTTATAGTGATGGGCAATTATTTGGTAACGGAATTACGGTTCAGAGCAAACTTGTAAAAATTTATTGGATACATAAAGATAATTATTTTTTTACAAGTTTTATTTATTGCAAGGACAATTAGGTCACACTGAAAAATCAAAATAAACATTTACAACAATTCAAAAATATATATTATTTAGAATTTTTTAAATGCTTGGTAACGGAATTACAAGCAATAGATTTCATGTAATTCCGTTATGGAGTATTTAAAAATTTTCAAATAATATCCTTATATATATTTTAATTGTTTTAAGTGTTTATTTTGATTTCTCAGTGTGTACTAATTGTGCTTGCAGAAAACAAAATTTGAAATAAAAAATAACTTTATGGAATTCCAATAAAATTTTACAAACTTGCTTTGCACAGTAATTCTATTACCAAATAAATGGTCAGATATATTGCGGTGGTATTAGTGGATGAAGTTGATGCAAAATTAAAAAATTACACAATGAAGGAATTGTGAAGACCCATTTTAATAACATTAAAGTCAACTATACAAGAAAATTGCAAAACCAAAAATTGGCTTACTTTATTCTAAAGTGCAAGAAATGATGATAAGATGATTGAACTGCCGCATTGTTTCAGTTGAACTCCCCGTACTCCAAAACTGGTGCTTTTAAATTTGTTTAATTAGAGGAGTTAAACGAGTGGTATGAACAATCAAAGCTTATTTTTCAATGTTGAAATTCAACACATTTATGCCCAATTTTGGGACGCTTTAGTAAAATGGGAAGAAGCGCATTTCCCACCACTTTTTTATATAGAAATTTGGTGTCTTATTTTATCGAGGTGTCCTTAATAAAAATAAGACACCAAATTTCTATAAGAAAAAAGTGATGTGAAAAGAATTTTTTTTTCATTTTACTAAAGCAATGACGCTAGGCATAAATGTGTTAAAAGTGTTTGTTACTGGTACAGTATCCACCAATAGAACAGTCAACCTAATGTATTTTGCTTTCCTTAATATTTTCTTATTGATAACATAAATACTTGCAATGTTTGTAATAAACACTCACAAAATTCAGAGACTAAAGTTTCATTATGAAACGAATTAATTTTAAAGTGCTGCTAAAGAATCCAAAGACTTATCCTCTTAATGTTCTTCATAGTGTATTTTCGTGCCATATGTCTTTTATATCCGCTACCATCCTATGTTCATACACGTTGCTTATAAATACAGGGTGATTTTTTTTAAAGTTGTGAAACTAAAAACCTATAACAAAAGAACCACTGATACAAATGACCTGAAATTTCACCAGTATGCTGCCAAGGCGATGGGTAATTTTTAGGCGTGGTTAAAAAAACTTAAAATTGAACCGACAGATGGCGCTGTAAGTTAACAGAAACTAAGAATGTCGTCAGTGGGAGGAAAACAATGGATAGTAATTTGAGAAACCATCTTCCGTAGGCCTTCTGTCATCATTGGACCTTTTCTTAAATTCTTAAGTGTCCTAAATCCCCTAAGAGCAGTTGCTGCGTTGTCATTATTCTGATCAAGACCTCCTTATCATAGTATCAGACCTCTCAATCAGCAAGTTGCCTTTGACCGCTATACTTGTCCTGCTACTAGCGCCATCAATCGTCAGTAATAGTATTTACGACACGAAATCACACGAAATTTTTTCACAGCTCCATTTGTTCTATGCATTTGCTTATGAACTAGTAGTTTTCCTACCACTAAAATTTTATAGTAAATTTTATCTTATTAAATTGACAAGATCGTGTGATTACATGACGAAAAAAATTCTATTAAATTTTAGTGGTAAGAAAAAAGCGTAAGAGTTGGCAGCTATGCGGTAGCATACCAGCTAGATTTTTCTATAGATTTTTCTGTTATATTTTTGGATACCAGTTTTTTAGTAGAGAAAATTTTGTTTTGTTTGATCGGAGAATTCTGGGATTTAAAAGAACAAGATTTTCTCTAAAAATATACTGGTGTTCAAAAAGCCGGAGCCTTGGCAACTCTGCGGTAGTATCCACCAGGCGGCGATACTTTCCGGAGAAAGTCAATTAATAAGTTGGCAATTACCGCGGACATTTTCTCCCATAGACTTTCTCCGGATTGTCAAGTCTGATCTATGATAACGGAGTCTTGATTCTGATAATGAAGTTTCACTAACAACGCACGGTTCTTCAATGGCACAGTAATCGCAAGGATATCCGTAGAATAATGAACACGAGGTGTGCCTGCTTTACGGTTTTACCGCCACTGTGCGTGTGTAGTGTGCAAACTCCTCTCAATCTCGTCTCACGACTTTACTGCATATACAGCGCCATTTGTCGGTGCGATTTTAAGTTTTTTTAACCACCCGTAAAAAATACCCATTAATAATATTTGCCGTATTTTCCGTAAATATGAATTTATTTCAATTGTCGATGCAGGATTTTCTTTGATTTCGTGTTTGCCCCAGGGTTGGCGGCTCACGGAAAATATTCCATCTTGTGCTGCGTTTGTAGCCTTGCCAACATGTTATGGTGAAAAAGTTCCAGGCTGAGTATCGTTCCCAAGTGGTTCAGTTGGTAGAACGTCAGTGCGCTAATCTGATGACCCGGCTTGGGTACTTTTCACTATGTTGGCTATACGGTTATTAAGCAATTAAAAGTTTAATATTATGAATGGAAGGCGTGAGAAATTTTCTCTGGAATAATTTCCAAGTATTAAATATGAATTTATTTCAATTGTCGATACTGTATGTATGTTGAAAATGGGAGTAAAAAAACTATTTTTAAAGAAAAAGATATTTTAATTAATTAAATGAAAAGGCGCAACACATTTACATGCTAAGCGTACTTACAAGTTCTGTGCATTAGCACAGTATGTACGTACCCTAACTGTAAATGAAAGTCATTGCTTGCTGAACATATCGGTCAAAGTAAGATGTTTGACAGTCTTCATCTGTTTTCAGGCAGCCAACTCGCGCTTCAGCTTGACAGTGAGAAGTCGCATGTGGTCACACTCAGGCTGACTATCCATCCACTTTAACGCATTCTCAAGACCGGCAAATGCTTCACTAGCTGATGGTCCCGTGTCTGCTTTAACTGCGACATTAAGGTCATCTTCTTCTTCGACACTTTCTCCTCTCACACTTTCAATAAGTTCATCATCATTTAGAATTTGAAACCCAGGTGGGCCGGGCCGGCAGCCTGAAGACGGACGACAGCCAATAATCGAACTGCACTATTAGACGGTGACTCATCATACAAATAATATTCACGCTGCACCTACACCAGATTCGCGGAGGGAAGGACAATAGCGCGCGTAGACAGAATCGTTATTTTGCGAATCGCAGTACGTTTCTTTCTTAATTGTTTTTCTGAAATTCTGAAAGTGATTCGGATAATCAGCGATTCGGATAGTCAGAGTTCGGATAATTGGAGTTCTACTGTATATGCATGTAGGAATGTAAGAATACGCTCTGATTATGCATAAGCTATGTGTCATTATACAAAATTTTATTAAACTGTAACTAAAGATATAAATAGCTCAACATATTAAAATAATAAACATAATTAATAAATATGATGCTTAAAAGCTGTTCAGCGGAAGTTCCCAAAGACCAAGCATCACCCGTAACTGCCGTGAAAGGATTTTCGCTAAGTTCTCCGCCTGTCTCTATACTTGGCGAAACCACGCCAAACTTTCGCCAAACAGGAGAACGCTCTTTTGCTCCGCTGAATGAACTGAATTCTGCTTCAGCTTCTACTTTCCAGAGGTGATTGTGTTCCGGTATCTTGTACACCACTAAATTTATATAGCAATATTCTTAGTTTGTCATAGCATAATTTATCGATTAAAGAAGAAAAATATTGCTATATAAATTTAGTGGTGTACAAAATACCGGAACACAATTATCCCTGACTTTCAGATAAGGCAAATTAACGTCGCCACACGCAAACGAATTACTGCCAATTTGTTTTAATCAATTGCAACCAGAAATATTATATATGAAAAAAGGAATATTACTAAGGTAGATTACTAATGTGTTTATAGATTATCAGCTACACAAACTTTTATAATAATACTTTTTTTAGTAAAATTTCTAGTTTTAATTGATAAAAAAGAATACAAATGTTGCAACTATGCTTTTGCACATTCCCGAATGATTCATTCGAATATCAAAGTAACTCATTCTGCCCATCACTAGCTTTAATAGAATTCTGAAGAAACCAATTTGTGCGTTAATTTCGCTGTAAACACTATAAAAAAAATTCTGTTACAACAGAAACGTTTACAGAAATTTGTAAACCCAAGATTTTGGAAACATTTCCCTAATCATCTGAAGCAGAATTAACCGGAAGTTTCTTAAAACATTCAGTACTGTCCGACCACGTATTGTGTGGAATATTATCAAGGGTAAAATAAGGACGATTCCAAATACAGACGCCTCGCAGGGAGAAATAAGAAATATAATTACTGGAGAAGCAAACTTCCACCAGTAACTTTTAATAGAATTATTCGGCAGATTTTAGCGCCTTAATCCTGCAGAATTTCTATCCAGAAAATTTCTATTCCGTTTAACTGGTGAGAGTTTACCCTTGCGGTAATCAAGCTTTAGTTGTCACCCCTAATAACTAGTCGATTCTTCCATTTCCGCCTTTAAACCGGATGTTCACCTTTCCATCTAATCGGTGGTACAACAGTATTTGATATTTACAGAAACCTTTATGAAAAAAAGGCATCTTTAGAATCAGTAAATTTCAGAAATTATTTGATATTTTTGATTTGTTCTTATTTAAAAGCTTTCTGGATATAAGGAAAATCTTTTCAGAACTTGGGGTATGTACAGGTTTATATTTAATGTTTGTAAACATTAAAGACAATAACGCTTCTAGAGTTTTTTACATTGCACAGTGAATTCAGATGTTACTGTATTACGTGAGACACAAATAGGGCTAGATTATAAGTAAAAGGTTAAATGGTAGCTAATGCACCTACATGATACTGAAGTTTATTATATATGTTATCTATGCATAAAACTCATTTTCATAGACTAGCACGATTTTGGTTGGTTGGTTGATATTATGACGGCCGATTATCTACACGAGGGATATAGATCCTAAGGGGGAATGCCATCCGTGGGGATCTTTCTAAGGTATCCTAACCCGTATTTATGGCAAGGTTCGAAGAAACCACGGAAAACTCCGAACGGTTAGGTCGATGAGCGCGACAGGGATTTGAACCCAGCACTCCCAGCATATCTACCAGCTTTGTGAGCAGAACCTCTCAGCCACTGGTGGGTGCAGCACGTTTTTGGAATCACATACGCCATGTGCGTTAGCAACTCCTTCCCAGTAAAAACTGAATTATTTTTTTTTCAGTACTTCCTATCAGGGTTGTTTGATTTAAATCAGCTTGATTTAAATCGTGATTTAAATCATGATTTAAATCAAATGATTTTTTTTTAAAAATCTTTGATTTAAATCAGTTTTTTTAACATTCATATTTACTGGCTGAATAAGGATCAAATTCCTCATTTCAGATTAAAAATTACCTTTTAATAACATTAAATAAAACTTTTATAGATTAAAAATACTATTATATTATGAAAGTAAATGCAACACTGCATTAAAAATATTATCTATCCATAGTACATTCTCCAAAACTACTGATAAATACTTACTAATTTTTAAAGTTTTTTTTTTCTTAGTCACTTCCATTTTTTGAAAGCAAGATGCTGAAGCTAAAGTTAAATCTATTTAATATAATAGTATTTTCAGTGGAGAGTCACTTACTCTAAAGCAAATTATACATAATTCACAAGTTTGTTTTACATTTACCTGCAAATTACAATATCCTATATGTTGATGTATTGATCATATAATGTGATCAATACATGAACTAATTATAACATAAATATTTGGACTGTTTGTCTAACATAGTATTAATTCCAGTTTCATGTTTCTTCTATAATTGAAAATACTTTAATCCCTGTAACTGTAACTGATCCCTTTCCTCTTTCTTTTCCTAGAATTCATTGCTTATTTCAATGGAAAAAAATAAATGTTATTGTACTAAGCTAAGCACTAAGCAGTCATTCGTATTATCAAGTAAGCAAGATTGTTTTCTAAAATTCACCATGGCTGAGTAAGGTTGGGGGGGGGCAATAACTGATAATTGATAGCTTCACACTTTTAGTTATAGGATTACCTTGCATTTGGTGCCTTAGAATAGTATAGTGTGAATTTGACTAATGATGAAAAAAAGAAAACCTTACTTTTTTGCTAAAGACAAATACAGTTCACATTTTATATCCGTGATAATGAAATTTCAAAGAAAATCTGATCCTTTTTCTGAATTTTTATTTGATGAAGACAACGTAACAAAGATTTCTCCCTTAGACTGGTGGAAAACACACTTTGATTCAGAAATTTGTGTATCAAATTTGTGTATGTGTGTGAAATGGTGAGGGGAGCGTAAAGAAAGCCATAGAGCAACTGTTTACAGCAACAGCTACTTCTTCCTCCGTGGAACGGATTTTTTCAACATATTGTTTACACTGGATTAATTTTAACACAATTATTCAAATTGGTAAAGGAATCATACGAGTTGTAATTTTTCCAACTGGACAAAAAATGTCCGGGCCAGGATTCGAACCTGGGATCTCTTCGCTGAATCTGCCACGCTCAGAGATTCGACCGGGATAGCTCAGTAGGTAGAGCGTGGCAGCTTCAGCCAAGAGATCCCAGGTTCGAATCCTGGCCCGGACATTTTTCGTCCAGTTGGAAAAATTACAACTCATATGGTTTAGTTCAATCTAAACTTAGAAATAAATTAGGAAATGATAAAGCAGCCAAATTGGTGTTCTTATACAAAACCTTAAATGCATAAATAGTTAAAAACGTTAATATAATTACATATATGTAAATAATTACAAAATAAAAACCCGATTTTGTAAGAGATTGAATTGTAATCTAATATTAAATTAATTTTATATTAATGATTTAAACAATTATCTGTTTATAGATATTCACCAATGTTAAACTGTTTCTATTTAATATTTTGTCATAACTTAAAAATTAAAGAATTGTTCTTGCATGATGCATAATAAACCCCATATATGCATTTAGCATTCTTTGTTGTATTTATTATACGTTGTTATATAAAATATGTGTTATTTGGAGTAATACACGAAAGAAATACATATAACACACATATTTATATGTATAACAATTTAATATTAGAATGTTTTAAATTTTAAATGAATCATCTAAATTTGTTTGCAACAATTTTAAATTTAAATTATTTTGAATTCTTATCTATAAATTGTAATGAAATTAATAGAAATATGTAAATCTATATAGAAAATATAGATAAATATGTGCAGAGTACACAAATAATATTATACTATAAAAATATTTTAAAAAATAAAAAAAATCCGATTTAAATCAAAAAAATCTGATTTAAATAAAAAAATCAGATTTTTTTGATTTAAAAAAAAAAATCACGATTTTTAACAACCCTGCTTCCTATGCGGTTATCTGTTTATAAAAAAATTATACTATAAGAATCTTACATCTCTAAATTCTGTGCGAGTGTCTGTCACTTCTAAAGTTATAAGTTTCCCAATAACATAATTAAATAAATTGCTACGTGGTATATGTGGTATTAGAGAGAAATTAACTACTGCAAAATAAATCAAAATTACATTCTTCTTCACTGTTCATTTGTCATTTGATGAATAAAAACTTCTGCTAGTAACTAGAAATTCTGTATTACATTTCATCTTCAAAGTCGTAAAGGAAGTGATCGTGGAAATTTAAACAGTTAACTTTTGCAGTAATTGAGTACTTCATAGAAATGTTTTCTATAATTCCGCCAAATAAATTTGCATCTACGGCGTTCTAATTTTAACTTTTCGAAAGAATATTAAATATTCGGATCTAGAATAAGAGTTTAAATGGGTTTCGGAATACTAAATCCGGAATTAATGAATGCTATTCTATTCCCATTTTGCTAAAGTTTAAACATGAAACTGTATTTTCTACTAATAAATTACAAAACTTTGCAATTCTGGGAAGTAGTAATATAAAGTAATATGTAAATGAATTAAAATACTTATAAAAGTTTTAGTTTTAAATGTTCTAACGAAACAGGCAGTTGTGATGCCTTATCTTGTGCAGTTTCATGAATTTAATTTCAAAAACTGAAGTATTCGTCTTTCAAATGATATTAGTGAAGATAAGTTATTAGAAACTCTGTTTTAGGTAACCACTTTAATTTATTTAAAGGATGAACGGAATGAAAAGAAAGAAAGAAAAAAGAAGTCTACATAATGCATGTATCTAAAAATAACTCATTTCCTTGTAATATTTTGGGTTGGAATCCAGTAATATTATTAAAATATACATAAGCTTGCATAATTTTTAAAACAATTTTGAGCTAACTCTCACAACATGCTTACAATTACATTGTAAAAAATGACAAATGATTCTTAACCTACGAAAATATTCAATAACCTCTTCCGAGATACCCACGAATCCAATTCAAAACTACAGAATCCAACATATTTTCGAAATTTCAAGAATCATTTATGAAAACAAAATCTCTTTGCTGCAACCGATTTTCGGAAAGGTTTCGGCGTAGTTTTTATAACACACAATCATTGAAAAAAAAAAAACGAAACAATCCCCCTCCTCCCCCCCCCCCCCCCCCACACACACACACTAACTCTGCAACAAGTTATTCTTGAAGAAAGTTACTGACGATTTTAAATAAAGTGTACTTTTAAATGATGTATATAAAATGTTTGGCAATCTACACATCAAAACAAACCCAAACTTTTTTTTTTCAATGGGAAGACCTAATTTTAACAAGATATTTTAAATCTTCAGTTCAAACTAAGCCTAGATACCAAATTTCATGAAATTCCAGCGATTAGTGTTAGAGAAATTAATTATTTTAAAATGAGATATTTTAGGAGCTGTATCCAAATTGAAGTTCGGTACTCGATTGTTGAAATGGTACAGAATGACTAAGTCAATTCTATTAATGTATTATGTCTTGCCAATATGACCATTTTACTCACTTAATATGTTTGTTTCGGCTAATGTTATATACGGTAAAATTATTTTCAATATTCATTATATAAAATGTTTACAAAATTTGAATTAACCGATTAAAATATATAAGTTTATCTCTGATTAAAATAGTTTTCGAATATGTGAATGTGATTGGAATTTTATAGATGTTTTTATAATGCTTTTTCTCAGATTTTGAATTTATTTTACTTGCTCTTTTCTAAAATTATATGGGAAAAATTTCGACGAATACAAAATTTAGAATAAAAAACCCAGTCAAATTGTTTTCAGTCGGAATATAAATCTTAACTCGATTGCTAATGGCATATTTTTAAAATTGTTTCAGGAAATACACAAGAGATATGCAGTTATAAGAAACTTTACTTCAAACATATACTATATCAGGAATACTCAGAAAAAATAAAATAGATTCATTAAACTCGAGAAGAAGCTAGAAATTCAATTAAAAGTAACAAAGTAATGAGTAAGAGTTTTTTTCTAAGGTAGGACTGTTCAGTTTTTAATAATGAGCATTGTTAATTTAAAAATAAAAGCAAAACTAATTTATATAACTAACATAAAATTGTATCGCATGCAAATAAAATTTGCATAATTTTAAATTAAAAAAAAAAAAGTAGACACAGAAAATTAAAAAAAAAAATCTTATTCTAATCGACAATAAAATGAGTAAAATACTTTTATGTCTTTCTACACTTCATAGACCAGCATCTTACAGTTTTTTAAGAAAAATTTGAAAACTACTTGCAAGGAATATCTGAAATTTTAAATGTGCATAAAGCAGGACATAATTCATATATAGCTCCATTAAAAAAAAAAATAAGTTGCAATTCATAATTTTTATCGATTGTTAATTTAATAATTCATAATTTATATTATAAAAAATACAAATTCAATGTATTTGTTTTTGGGTTTTTTAGTATTATAATTAAACAACAAATTAGCACATTAGGACTATAATTTCATGTGATACTGATAAAAATATGAAAACGTAATTTAACATTAGAAAATCTAAATTTTGAATATTTATAATTAGAAAACTTATCATCCAAATGACTTGAAATTTGATATTGAGGCATAGTTTGAAACAAAAAATTAAAATAACGTGCCAAAGTTGGGTGTTGCCATTGAAAAAAAACAAAGTTTGGTCTGTTCTTTTTTTTTATGTAGATGAACCTCTAAGCAAATTTTTTGTACATCGTTTAAAAGTAGATTTTATTTCCAATCGTTTGGTACCAGTAACTTCTCTTCTACGATAATTTGCTGCAGAGATAGTGGCAGGTGTTCAGTATTTTTTTTCCACGACTGTACATTATTCAGTTTTCTCAAGTCTGAATATCGGTTTTTAGAATACTATTTATTCTCAATTAAGCACTTTCAGCTGCGTAATTAAATTTCTACCTGCAAAAGCTACAAAAGCCATAAAATAATATTATTTTAATGTTAATGTTAATGCTGTTAATTTGTCATGTTTGTCTGAAAAACTTGTTTGTTGAACATGAAAATGTTTACTTGAGAATATGTAGCATCCTGAAAACCTATATTCCGGGTAGAGAAAACTGATTAAAATCTCTCTATATTAAAAAAAAAAAAAAAAAGTAACGATTTGGAAATGGGCAAACCATTTGGAAATGGACCAATGAAAATCTGCGTAGATCTTCCCGGTAGCGTATTCCTGATGTAAATAAAGGTAAAGGCGCTTCCACTAAAATTTTAAAAACTTTTCCTTCAATTTAAAGGTTGTTTTATTAGAGTCGTTCATTTTAATGATTCATTTAGAGATTAAATTCATTTCATTTAGAGATTTAATTCATTTAGAGATTAAATTATATTTTTTACTTCGTATACATACGTAATATATTATTAGTATTCATTTATTTAAGATATTATAAGCAAAGATTCCGCAACTACGCAACTTAGTGCGTTGCGTCATTGAGAAAGAGTGCAACAAAACTTTCCTTTCTGATAAAGGTTTCGTTTTAGCTTGTGAACTGGCTTGAGCTGATGAAGTCAAATCCAGACAAAATCCAGTTTCTTTATTCATACATAAATATTTCTTTTTTATTGTATTGTTCTAGAAAATAAGGATTGCTGTGCGATACCCAACGGAATCGCGAAGCGATTACGCGGTGGGTTGGAGAGCGTAGCGAGCAGGGGGGCTGAGTCCTCCTAGTGTTATAAAAAAAATACTTGGAAACGCTTTCAAAAATCCATGGCAGTAAAAGAAACTGTGTTTTTATATATGCATCCGGAAAATATATTGGTTTGTGAAGTTTCTAAAGATAAAGAAATCTTTTCGGAATCATTAATAACACGGTAGAGGTTATTGTACATTTTCGGTCGTGATTATATTATATTTTCCTAGAATAAGAAATATATATTTTTTATTTTATTTTAATTTTATTTTACAGTGTACTGTTTAAATATTATTTTTCGATTTTGCTTATGCAAAAACGTATCAGTGTGCTTAGTTGTTTTCGAATTGAATTCGAATTTTCGAATTGAATGTTTTGCTTTATTTAATCTCGGAAAAACTTGTCAAACTCTTCGGTTAATCGCAGATAATTTTATAATTTGAAGAAAAAATATCAGACAATTTTTTCCAAACTGAAATGTTAATCATCTGAATCCCTAGAAATTCTAATGTGTGTACCTTCAATAATCTAAATACTAGCAATATTTTCTCCAGCAATACATTAACTGATATATATTTTAAATATTTAAAATTACTGTATCGGTCCTTATGTAAGATTATAATTTACTATTACTCCTTTTTTCGATTCTTGATTGAAATTTAACACGTTCACTGCTGGGTTAAAATTACTGGAATTTTACTTATCGAATTCATACCGTAAAATACTAATAGCTATATTTAATTTATTTAATTACAGACATTTCGTAATTAATTAAAATAAAAATTCTTCTTTCGAAATTTCCGGTACGAATTCATAATTTTAGATTGGAAAACGACGAATACACTCGTAGTTGGCAGCGAATGAGTTAAAATTCCGAAAGATACGCTTACTAAAATATCTCAAATAAATAGCTTTTCGATCAGAAAAATCTCCAAATCATGTATTTTTTCATTTCAGATGCAAAACACAAAATTGTATATCTTCAAATATAAAAAAAATGTCCAAAAGCTTGGTATATTACATATATAGACTTTGCTCGTTTGGTTATTGGTTCTATCAAAAATTTCTATAATTTTTTTTATATAAATATATCGTCAGATTAATTTTTAATAGATATATTTCAAGTTCATATTTTTGAAAGTTTCATAAATGCAGTTTTTACGAAGAAAAAAGCAATAATAATAAACAAATAGTACGTCAAGCTGCCAGTTTTAGAATTTTGAGTTTCCTTTGAGAATTCTTCAGTGTTTCACCTTATAACATCCTTTGCAAAAAGTAATATTAAGATGTTTTTTTATACGTTGATTTTTTAGATTTCAAATTTTATATTTTGAACATCTTGATTTTGAAAATTTAGAGAATTTGAAAACATATAGTTTGTTCTTATATATAGTTGTCATAAACATATAGTTGTCTGAAGACTTTTGTTACATTAATGGTATTAAATTTTTTTAATATAAATTTAAACTCGTGTTATCATTTAACTTAAAAATTAAGATATAAAAAATATTAATAATGCACAAATCGTACTTAAACTTGCTAAATGTCTGATGCTATTTATGAAATATGTCATTAATGAAACTTCTTAAAGTACAATGATATTCTATTATATATTTAAGTAGAGCTTGTTATATAAAATGTGTTCATATAAATTTGAAATCACATTGTAACTTACTATACAAATATTAGATTATAAAGAAAAGTAGTACTACACATGTTATGTCAGAAACTGTCAAATTTCAGATCATAAAAGAATTCTTTAAAGGAACAGAAAAACGCCTTTTTAATGAAAGAAAATTCTAAAAATCCATTAAATTAAAAAAACTCAGCACGTTATGGTTGTAATCTTAATTCGATAAGTTTCGGTCCTAAAGAAAATGAATTTTTATTGTTTTTCTTGATTTTGAACGGATAAAGTAATTTTAACACTAGAACTACCATGAGCAGTCATTTTGACGGTTACCAAATGAATATATTCCGATTCGAACCAGAAATTTCTTTTAAAAATAAATTATACATAAAACTCACAGAAATACGTTAAAATGAAGAAGTTAAGTAGTTTTAAATATACTTTCTGGTGTAAAATAGTTTTAAAAAACTTGAGTAAAATTTCCGGTAGTTCTAGTGTTAAATATATATATATATATATATATTAAAAACAAGAAACTTTTTTGATGTAAATGCCTTTAATTATGATGAAAGACAGCATTTTAAAAATACTTACATTTGGAAATATGTAACATATGGAAATTCAAATAACTCATAACGTACTGAGTTATTTGAATTTAATGGATTTTCAGAAGTTTTTCTCACTAAAGCTAACAGTTTAGCAATTAGCTATTGTACAACGATGAGACCGGATATTACTTATCGATTGAACAGTTTACACTTAGCATGAATCGTTTTATTACAAAAGTGCCTTTTTCTGTGCTGTTCATACTTTTTGTAAAATAACTTTATTTGATAAAATAAGTCTTTTAAAAACTACATTCAGTTTTATAAATATTTGAAGTATTTAATATTTGTTTTATTACAAATATAATTGGAGATTTATATTATCAGTTCGTACGCCTCAAGTGATTTAAATGCCAGATGTAAAGTAATATTTGGATTATATAATGAAGAAAATGTTTGTTTATATATGGCGAACATTACTTTAAGAAAAATCTGGCCTTCCAATTCCCTGAATACCCTCAGGCGTACGAACCCTAAACATATATTTGCCAACCTCCGTTTTTTTGTACCACAATTTCCAAATAGAAATATTTTCTCTACTATATGAAAGAAGTTATACGAGTAAATAGGACAAATATTGCTCTTAAAAAATAGTGGCAGTCAAAGAACGGAAGGTGGCAACCATGAATAACACAGCCATGTAAATGCTACTGTAACAATAAAAACATTCATTTAACTCCTTCGCAACTAGAGCCGCTTATACCTTTTGTTTATACACGGAATTCTGTAACTAGAATACCAGTAAATTTCAACAGATTTTTTTCGGTTACATAATAGAAATTTTTATTAAAAAAAAAGAAAGATAAACGAAAAGAAAAAATATAAAAAACTAGTGTCAAAAAATTAAAATAAGTGTAAACGACTCTCCTCACAAAGAGTTTAAAGATTAAAGGCAAATAATGTATCTTCATTTCAGTTACAAAAGAAGATTACGTATAAAAAACATTCTTAATAGATATTTTTCGATATAAGTTGGATAAGGGGGCTGTACTTCAAATATTTCTAATAGCTTTCTAATGCTCTTTGTAATTGAAGTAGATAATTCTGCGGCCACGCCTTTCAAGTAATACAAGTTCTCTAATCATCCCATGGCTATTACCAAAAAACATCGACAAAAGTAGAAAAGTGATATCGAAGGAGGAGTTACCCTTTTACCGTGTATGAAAGTAATAGGTCAATACTATCCGAATATTATCAGTTATTTTTCTGCTTTTGTTAGTCTGTATAAATATAATTATCAGAACGTAGGAATAAACTCAGTTTTCTATTAAAATGATAATGAACTGGATTTAGATTTAAAACATTGCTCTTGATATAAAATATTTTCCAAAAATAGAATTGTGAATCAAAGTTATAATAAAGTGAAAAGAAAACAGTTAAACAACTTAATTTACAATCTGCAATAAAAAATTTAAAATTATTTGAAATCCTGAACATTTGGAGCAATTATTTAAAAATGTCAATTCTTAAATATGAAATATTAAACTTTCATGATTTTTTTCATAAATCGTATGGATAAATGATGCTAAATCCATCTGATCAATGTCTTTGGTTTCTGATACATATGAAAACCACAAACCAAGTTCTCTGAATATTAGGCCTAAGTGCTGACTCAAAAATAGCGGCTGTCGTAAACGGATTTTTTTCAGCATTTATATGATATCTTGAATTTAAATACCACTATTTTAATATAGTATTCTTCGCATTATTTATTCGCATAAAAGTAAGGATAAATAACGTATAGTTCGTATAAGTAACGTATTTAAAAACAGTGGTATTCAAATTCAAGGTTTCGTACAAATGTTGAAAACTCGGCCTACCAAAGCCGCTAATGTCGAGTTAGTGCATAACAGGGTTCGTACGCTTTTACCACAAATTTTTAATAGAAAATTTCTATTTAATATTTAAATAGCAGAAATTTTAGACGCTTCCTTTAATTGCAGGACTAGTAATACTTTCTTGCATTTAAATATGGCGAAAAATTCTATTAAAAATTTGTTGTAAAAGCGTACGAATCCTGCAAAATTCTAGTATTTAGCGGACTGTGTTTAAACATTTACTAAACAGATACAGAATAATTCGAATAAACTCAAACATTTACTAAACATATTCAAATGGGTGGATGGATGGATTCTTATACTTACACATTGACCAGTTTTGGCCATATTATTAATGTAAGAGTGATTTCTTCAGGGAGGATTTTTGAAAGTAAAGTTACCCGAATTATCGTTCGTACAAGGAAAACCACTAAAACCTTGCACAGTCATTCTGCCCAGACTGCGTTAGTATGGAATCCGAGAACATCAGCCCAAGCTCTTCATATTAATTGTAAAACTGTAAATCCTCTTTCAACACTATTTTACTATGTTTACTGATATGTTTTTGGTAATAGCCATAAGATGATGAGTGACCAGCACGCTAACCACTACAAATAAGGATCATAAGTACATAAGGATCAGATGATAAAAATGACATAAGGATCAGAGATTTGCATATTTTTTATGAAGCAAACAATACTTAATGGACTGTTAATGAAGTCTGAAATTCTGTCAGCAATTCGTCTTGCTTGGAGTCCAGACATTACAGTGTTGTTCTAACTTCATATTCTTTTGACATGGTGATTGCTATCATCATTTAATGCTTATATCTTAAACAAAATGCCAAGTCACAACTTTAGAAAAATAGCTTTTCAAAATTAACAACAAATACACTTGAAATAACGCGATGAAAACGTTTTGCCAATTTATCGTGCGTATCCTGTATTTCAATTGTTACCTGTAAAAATTTCATTAGCAGAAAAAAAACCCATTAAAAGATTGTCCAATTCCTAATTCTTTTAAAAACAAATTTTCCAAAAATCATAGAAATGAGTACCGCATATCTAATTTAACACTAAAAGCTTGATTTCACTCTTGTAAAAGAAAATGTAATCTATCGTTAAAAGTTCAATTTGATACTCAATCTTGTTCACCTAAATCCTTTTTAAATTTGTAGGAAATAAATTGACTAGAAAAGTAATTTCAATTAAGCATTCAAGGTAATCGGATTTATCTAAAGAATGAGTTAAATGCTATTCAGTAATTTTAGATGAAACCAAATTTTCGTGAACGAAATAATTAAAAAATAATTTGCAAGGGTGATTATGTTCCGGAATTTTGTACATCTCTAAATTTATTAAGCAATCATTTTCTTATTTAATCAATAGAAATCTCACTTTTTAAAGTTATTATTTTGTAACTTTTAAATGTATGGTCTCTGAAAAGAGTCTTTTTTTATTCTTTTTTGAGGTGGGTTCGACCCTCGGAAGCTTTCGTCTGTCATTTGTTTTTGGATGTAATGGATTTTTTTTTTATTATTTACTTTTTTTCTATTTTTGTTCTATTTCTATTTCATTATTATTTTTACAAATATTTTTATTTAATTTTTAACTTTTTAATTTTCTCATGGCTCTCTTTTGCCTCGCAAGTCAATTACCTTTAATCTGGAAGTTCAGTTGGTACGCAACTAGGTATTCTATGCTGCTAACTACATTGTTCCATTGTTCCATTGCGATGACATACTAAGAATATTGCTAAATAAATTTAGTGGTGTACAAAATAACGGAACACAATCACACCTGAATTTGGAAAATTAAATCTCTAAAAATATTGATTATATTGATTAAAATATATTTTTAAATTACTACTTACATAAATAATGTATTTGCTGGGACTTTTATTTCATTTTATTTTACTTTTTATTTATTTATTTATTTATTTATTTGTGTAGTGTTCCTACCAAATTTTTAACTTTTCTGCTTTTCGAAAATAGTACTTTATAACAAAATAAAGAAAATAAAGGATTTTCTTTTGCAAAAATACTTCATGATCACATATGTAGACATGAGAAAATCTTATATTGTTTAAAATTATATTTTCAACTTATAGAAGCATTAATATTTCAATATTTACTGATGAGGCTTTTTGTCTTTCTTTATTTATTCTATAAAATCTTGAATGTTGTCATGGAGCATTTTTAAGAGGTAAGAACTTTAAATTTGAAGGATAATAACTTTAAAACTTGAATATCAACTTCTTTGATAATTGCCTGTGAAGTTTAGAAGTTAAGAAGTTAAGAGTTTAAATCGCATGCCTTTAACATAACGTGAAGTTTAAGCTACTACAGTTAAAATTCATCTTGGCATAAATATGTCAAAAGACATTTTTAAGTAAGTTTTATGAACTTTAAAGCTAACGAAATGTGCTTAGTATTATTTCTTGTGAAGGAATATTGCTGAAGATTTTGATATGATGTTAAGTAGGATAGATTGCGATATTTTAATCGCAATTTCAATATTTTCACCGCATTGAATATTTAGACAGAGATTTCTCATATTTATAATGAATGAGATTGAAAAGCAATATTATATATTTTATTTCTATGCACAGGGTTCGTATGGCTCCTGGAATTTTGCGATCAGGAAATTCTTCGTTACCAGTATTTACTTACAGAAAATCTTTCCTTAAAAGAAGGCGAAGTTTCGCTAGTTTAACCCAGATTTCTTTTTCTATAAATAAAATACTGGTGATTATCCTGGATAATTCTCAGATCCGTACGAACCCTGTAAGTAATTAAGATTATTCGATTCGATTAGTGTTTTTAAATATGCTATCGGATTTCTTCTATTATTTAATCCTTCTAAATATAAATGAAGTGCTTTCCTGACAATGACTGAAAGTTTAAACATGGTAGGCTTTCATGAAAAGGGGGAAAGTAATTTTAGAGAAGTCTTACTTACATAAGTGACTCTTCGAAAGACTTGCCAAGGAAATTCATACAGGGTGATTATAATTGCATATTCCAAAGGCTGTAAAAAAGTATCACTTGTCAAAATGTCCTGATATTTCAATGACCTGAGTATACGTGAAGCAATGGGGATTTGTTTTGCGAAAGAAAAAAAGTTTAAAAATGGACCGATAGATGGCGCCATACTCGTCATAAGATTCTAATTAAAAGACTTGACCAAGACTCCCTTATCATAGATCAGACTTGACAATCCGGAGAAAGCCTATGGGCGAAAATGTCCGCGGTAATTGCCAACTTATTAATTGTCTTTCTCCGGAAAGTATCGCCGCCTGGTGGATACTACCGCACAGTTGCCATGTTTCGGGCTTTTTGAACACCAGTATATTTTTAGAGAAAATGTTGTTCTTTTAAATCCCAGAATTCTCCGATCAAACAAAACAAAATTGTCTCTACTAAAAAACTGGTATCCAAAATATAATAGAAAAATCTATAGAAAAATCTAGCTGGTCTGCTACCGCATAGCTGCCAACTCTTACGCTTTTTTCTTACCACTAAAATTTAATAGAATTTTTTTTCGTCATGTAATCACACGATCTTGTCAATTTAATAAGATAAAATTTACTATAAAATTTTAGTGGTAGGAAAACTACTAGTTCATAAGCAAATGCATAGAACAAATGGAGCTGTGAAAAAATTTCGTGTGATTTCGTGTCGTAAATACTATTACTGACGATTGATGGCGCAAGTAGCAGGACAAGTATAGCGGTCAAAGGCAACTTGCTGATTGAGAGGTCTGATACTATGATGTGCACCGCACGTTACACTTGTGACAAAAAGGCGGGATATATGCATTTCCTGTTATTCTGCGTCTGAGAAAGTAGTCATGACTTTATTAATGAAAGAACGGGCTCTGCTTGTGAAGCTTTTTTTACAAGAACGATGACTGTGCTACAGTTGCGTTGAAGAAATTGAAGGGTTTAAGAAGTGGCTCTGACCCGATGACTTCATTCGATATGAAGATGATGATTGATAAATTCGAAAAGACGGTTTTATTTAGCGTGAAATGTGGCAGAAGGAGGAAAGCAATTGCTTCAACATCAGTGGAGGATGTGGCAAGCGTCAAGTAGTGCTTTGAGAATATGCAGTGCGCGGGGGACTTCCCGAACTTTAGACATGCCTGTCAGGACGGTTCGTAAAATCTTACGAAACATCCTGCAATGTTATTCATACAAAATTACGCATGTTCAAGAATTGCTTCCTACTGACCTGCCAAAACGGGAGGCTTTTGCCCTGCAATTTTTTGCTCGAATGGAAGAGGACAATCCATGAACCTGGAACATTTTATGGACAGACGAAATCCATTTCCATCTCCAAAAATCTTTCCATGCTCAAAATTGCAGAATTATGGGCAAATGAGAATCCATTTCAAATGCAACCATAGCTCTTCATTCTGCAAAGATCACTGTGTGGTGTGGATTTACGGCAGCATTTATCGTTGGCCCTTTCTTTTTCGAAGAGATTGGTCTTTCGGCTCCTGTCACCTGTACAGTCAATGAGACACGTTATGAATCTGTTTTGTGCAACCAGCTTATTCCAGCACTGCAACAGCTTGTTAAAAAACTTGTTTTTATATTAAAAACTCTGCAAATTATAAGCAAAAAACTTGGTAAAATTTGGGACTGTTTTTATAAAAACCTGAATTTCTGTTCGAGTATACGTGCATACAAATGAACCCAAATTATTACAATAATCCACTTAATCATAATCTACAGTTTGAATGCTTTTGCAATATTAGTTTTTACAGGGTTATCCAAAATATATTCGTTTTTCTTTAATTTGTTGACGGCCCCTTATGGGGTTTCGGGAAGAAATCTTCGAGGAAATATATGACGTTTATCATGTTGTTTACACTCCTGAAGTTTCAGGATAATTCCTTATGTATCTTTTCAGATATTTAACAAAACGTCTAAAATCGCAAGTGACCGGTCATCATTGGAAATATAGTGTATATATATATAAGCAAAAGTTCCTTTAGTTCCAGCTTCTCTTTTTTATGATAGATGGAAGCACTAGATATAAGACAGTTTGTACTTTCAGCTTATACTTTTCTGTGGAATGATATATGACAGCACAACAGATTTTCAGTTCCATTATTACTCTTCGGCCCAGTACAGGACACAGCTTTCTCATGTTTCCTGGTGATGAGCAGTAGTCAAGCTCTTGAGAAGTATTTTTAATCTTGTTTAATCATTAGCACTCTTTGTTTTTATGGTGAGTTGTGTCTATTGCTTTATGGTCTATTATCTATCTGTTGAATCATGGTTTATTTATTTCTTTATTGGATATCTTGTTATTTTTAAGTGATTTTGGTTTTTCCATATGCTACAAGGATCATAATATTGTCATTTTTAGGCATAATACTGACAATATTTGAAGAATAACATATCTTTACTATGTATGACTCTTATGAGGATCCTCTGAAGATTCTATAAGATATTCATAATTTAGTATTTTATATTTGATTTTTCCTTTTATTATGTTTAAGTTTTGCAGTATCCTTTCGTTTGATTTTTATACTCCTCCTTTGATTTTAAAAAATATGAATTCATTTTAATATATATATATATATATATATATATATATATATATATATATATAAATTTGCATCTAAAATGGTTATATTGAATTGACAACAATTGATTTTTGATCTATAATGTACTAACTGAAATCATTAACTCCATGTCATGGATTAAGTTAAGGGATATTAATTTGCAAAGCACTTCCCGAATAATGATGGCTATTCTACGACATTCATGCTGCCCGAAGGATTCTGACTTAATGGCTTGCATCTAAATAAACCTATTAATAATGTCCCATATATTCTCGTCAAATAACTAATTAGTATAAATTTATGTCTGTCGTTTTCTAAATTAATTGTAAAAATACTAAAATATATTCGGCAAAACTAATTATGTCACAAAATTATTTAATGTATAAAATGTTTGAAATTTTGTCAAACGTTATGTGACAAAATTTCAAACAATGATTTTATGTGATGACATTAAAATGTGGACTAAATTGTATGACAATATTAACTAATATGGGACGTTTTCTTTTACATTGTAAAAATATTTCAATAGAATGTTTCCCAAAATGGGAAAAATATGGTAAGATATTGTGCCTAAATTCTATGTGATTTAACATAAGTTTGTCACGTTTAGGATATATTTCTCATTTTATTAAATATAAAATTATTGATTATTATGCTTTTAAATCTAAACTAATTTGTTTTGAAAAAACTGAATCTGAAACCGAAATCTGTAATCTAAGTTAAAATATATCATTGCTACATTTATATATTTTTGGCATATCATTTAAATTCTGTCTACCACAAATGGCAGGGAAATTATCTAAATCTGAAAATGTATTTTATTCATGTCAGTTCATCTGAATTTTACTAATTTATTTGTTATGATTTTAAAAAAATACTTAATACCGCATTATAGTTAATTAATAAATCATTTAATATCTATAGTTAAAAAAAATTTAACTTTTCAAGATTAAAGAACAAGAACAAGATGATGAAAGACCAGTACTACATCAGTTTTACCAAATCAATGTTTATTACTGTACTACACAACTACTTCATAAACAACATTTTTATACTCAGGAATTCCTGGAGCACTGTAGTTGTTACTGCAATTTAACAGTTGTGATAGTAGCATAACTACCAACCTTTAGTAGTTTAATTCACGTAAAACTATTTTAACCAACAAAAACACTTAATAACAACTCTTGTGGGTTAAGTGATTATTATTAAACCATTTCATCATATAAATTTTCTGGTTTTAGTTAATATAAAAAAATGTTTGCCAGGCATGTCTTTAATTTTATTCAGCTATTAAAATGTTTTATCACTCCATTCTAGTTCTCTAATAGGTCTGTCAACAAAATCAGTCCCCAAAATGCGACAAAACTTTTACAGCAACTCTAATTTAAAACGTTTCTTTTTTTCCCGATTTCACTTGTAGTTCATGAAACAGACCTGTATTGCCGTGACGTTGATTGAGTTACTGACATTCAAAGATAAAAAACGAAATGAAAATTTCGATTTCAGGACATTTCCCCGAATTTATGACGTTTCGTAGAAATTTGATAATTAACGGTGCATATTGAAATGGAAAATTTATCTAAAAAAAAACACTTTGAATGCAATAACATTTTTCGCATTCTATTCCTAAAATGCGGATGATTTATATACGATTCTTGTCTTACTATTTTTAGGTACAAGATTTTAATCCCATTTATTGGTCATCACATTTAGCCACATTAACCTTATTTTTAAAATAGAGTTTCTTGAAAAAAAAAATTAACTTTTAATAGAATAATTTTTTTCGAACAAAGTTAGATGCATTTATATGTTTATCGTATTTTTATGCTTTTTATTACACTAAAAAAAATATTTTGGACCAGTAAGTGAGCTCATAAGAACAGAGAAGACAAACACAACTGCGAACGCCAGATGTAAAGGTTGTTATGATGACAATTCAAAATTCATAAACAGTATCAATGAATTTAAAATTAGTTTTAGGCGATATGTTACACTAAATGAAACCTTCCTATAAAAACCATTTAAATCACAAGGCGATAATGTCAACGAATAGAATAATCAAAGCATTTACAAAATAATAATAGCCATCGAAAAATAACATGACGGACTGATAGCCCTCGAACTAAAAATCACAAAAATATAATGTCAACGAATAGTAAACTCAAAGCATCTAGAAAGTGCCAATAGCCATAAAAATATAACATGGCGGACGTATAGCTCTCGAGCTAAATATCACAAAGTTATAAAGTGAACCAACAGAATAACCAATGTTTCGACAAAGTGATAATAGCCATTTTTATAAATAGAGGAACTAAAGGTCAAATAACAGGCTCTACCCTATAGAGCACGAAGTTAACAACAAACCTCGAATACTATAACAATTCATGATATCTCATAACACTTGATTCATCACTCTCGATAGCGTAAAAATATACTAGGACAAGAGACAAGAAAAACTATGATAATTGACAAAAAATAAATGACAACTATTACTAAAAGGTGACTAACTGCTCCCTTGACAGAGATTGCAACCGGTGACAACGACACTCCCCAAAGAAAGTATAAAAAATAACAAGAAAGTAATATCAAAACCAAAAGGTAAAGCATCCAGCGTAAATTAACATCTACTTAAGATTAAAAATCTACCATAATCATATCTACTTGATTAATTAAATTAAATCCACTCTTAGCATAGTAATTGTCACTTCTATATACTATTACACGCACTAGGACGAAAGCCTGCACGAGCAACCAGACACGCCCCAATGGGACAGCCCACAGAGACAGTTTCTATTCGGTGGAGGTACGGTAGAAATACGGAGTCTGGTCCTCCGTTGCAACATCAAAGTCTGTCTGCCTTTCATTTCGGACCAAAACTTTTCTCTCTTGGTGCAACTTACTTATAAGAGTCATTTCATTTTTACTTTAACCTCCTTCCTTTCATATTTACTTTCAAGCTACGTTGAATCACCCATTCGACCTAAAAAAAACATCCGCTCTACGTACGCCAAGCATGATGATGTAAATCGCTGTGCAGTACAATGCAAGAACTACAAAGATAAGTAGCAATTTGGAATCGGCCAACGCAGTAAACTTAAATAAATCACTAAAATAGCATTGCTGCCATAACAGCCAAGTTGCTAGACAAATGAATCCCCTCCATGTGACGCGACGATCGGGCGAATATCACCCCACGGTCAGGTACACAACACGTTAAGCTAGACCAGGGCTAGACACTCTTAAACGGCAGGTAGGGGACTGGTCAACGGTAAAAGAAAGGTGAAACGGAATTCTGGTCGCCACCGTACGGTTACCGGGGAAATATCGCTCTACTGCAAGGATTCCAACCCGTTCGTCTAGGCACCATCCCGACAGGTTACGGCCTGATCAGTGGTCTTAAATTAAACGTAATTAAAAGAATTCATGGGACAATGATGAATATCCCACGTCATTTATATGATGTGTCTGAAAAATAATGGTACTAAATCTCAAAAAGTCACTTAATTAGCAATGAGTACAAAAAAGCTCAATGTTTTCAAACGGGATACACGCCTTTCAACACAGCGATTACAGTGTTTCTTCCGCTCTTCGAAGCAGTGCAGGAATTTTGATGAAGTATGCCTATTAAAGCATCCCAGCTACTTCAACCACCATAATTATTCACAAATCGTGTCATTTTATGCTGATCTAAATCGCTGCAATTTTATGCAAGCCGGAAAGTTGGCTGTTGTCAATTCAGTAGACTAAGGAGAGTTAATTTGGCTATACTGACAGCAAGTTTATAAAATATTTCAGAGTTACATCGTAGCTGAAAATGCAACGTAGTTTGGAACCACAATATACGATAAGTGTTTTTCTCAATCAAGGTAAATTTGCTACCAATACACTTGGAACATCACGACAAGCTTATCGGAAAAAAACATTTTGAAACAACTGCCCTAATAGAACCACGACTCAAATATGAACAAAATATGAAAGCACAGTGACCCAAATGTAACTCTTAGTGTGGGCACTGTCGTTATTATGCTTGGAAAATGAGTCTTATTCACATCACTTTGAAGACGATAGGTTCCGTTTTGTGACAAATTCAAAAGATTTAAAATAGTTCACAGCTACATCACAATGGATTCATGAAACGACTGTCGCCGAGAGTTATAACATGACGAAATAAAGAAATCACGTTTTAATCACTAATGTGACTGTGTCATTTGGGATGATTGTAACGTTACGGTGATTTCACATAGATTGGCGGTGTTATTAGCGTATAAAGGCGGCATAAGTGGAAAGAATGCTATAAATACATAAAACACATCGTTAAAAATGCCATCCATTCTATTAGATGGACTGTAGAAATATAAGAAATTTTGAGGTTTTCGAGTTGATAATAACTGAAACTAAAACTAAATTAAAAATCCACTCACGTTCAACTCGCAATATAAACAATTTTTTAAAATATCGCATACCCCAATTTCAATGAAACTACATATAGATTTTTGAATATGTCAGTGAAAAAGTAAATACATATCACAGACATGCCCCATATGATGCTCGAATATGTGAGTGTTAGTCTATTCATAAGACAAATGGATTTATAACGGGAATATTGTTCTCCTATAATTGTTTCTTGTAAATGAAATTTGTAAACTCCATACAAAACTGTTTGGAAAATTGCTCAAAACTCTTCAACTAATTATTAAAAGGATAGTCTTTTAAACAAAACGAAGATGCTCATGAAGTATAATTGAATAACGAATTTTCTTTTGATAGTTTATCGATTTATCAGTAATTATTCATTGGTTAAAGAATATCTGTCAGTACTACACATTCGATGATCAAAATTCAAAGGAAGTGCAATTATCTCTTACGGAGAGAACTCAACAATTTGTAAATTTTAATTGAGAATGAATTTGAACTTATTAATTAAAACCATGCTTTCTCACTGAGAAGGAATTCAATTCAAAATTCTACGCTTTGCATTAAGGGGCACTTATGTTTTGGCAATATCAAAAATATAAGTTGATGGTTCAAAAATAAATAAAAATAATACACGATTTCGCAAATAGAAAAATTCGAGGTTTCCTTTTCTTTTTTTAATTAACCTTCCCAAAAAGTAATTGATTTTCTAGAAAAATCAAATGAATGAAATACATATTGAAATATAACACAAAAAATTTCAAAAGAAATGTTAAAATTACTTAAGTGAATCCCTTGAAAAAAAAATCTCAATTTTCAATTTCTCCACAATAAACTGGAACTGTTTCTGCCTTTATGCCTGATACTTATATTTATTTTGCTTTGTTAACCCTTACACGGACATTGGTTTCCGTATGAAACCACAAAACTTTTATTACAAAATTCAACAATGACAGCAGAATTTTAACAGAAATGTTTTCCATTTATTATGTTTGAGAAATATCGCCTTTTTTTTTTTATTATATACAAATAAATTTGTTAATAATTTCCGGTGTCAATCATCTTTTTCAACATTTTAGCAATTGAAGTGCTTTCTCCGTTAAAGGGTTAAACAGTAATTATAATGCCTGTAATTTATTATTGTGTTATGTATTTAATTATTTATTATTACAGGGTTTGTACGCTCTTACCATAATTTTTCGCCTTATTTAAATGCAGAAAAGTAATGAAAATCCGGCAATTAAACGGGGCGTTTACAATTTCGGTTATTTAAATATTAAATAGAAAAACTCTGTTAAAAAATTGTGGTAAGAGTGTACAAACCCTGTATTATGTATGTCATTTATGTATGGTACGATCCTACTATTATCAAATACTTTTAGGAAAAGTAATGATGTTAAACATAATTTAAAGTAATTTAATTAAATAAAATTATATACAGTGATTTCTCACTTATACGCGACGCGGTACACGGAAATCATTTTTCAGCACCAGTTTTTTTTAGGGTTATTTTCGTCTTCTAAAAATCGCAGAATTTATAAATCAAATTTTACTGTTTTAATATACTGGTATGAAAAAGTAATTACTGAACATCACGTATAAGTGAGAGATCACTGTATATACAATTGAATTTAAACAGAATCTACATTTAAGAAAATAATAATAAATTACGCCTTTGGTAAGAACTAATTTATTACCAAACTGATAAAAATGTGAATAATTTTGTTAATTTATGAAACCAAAGACCACTTGTTATTTACATTTTTAACGTCATGAAGGAGGCAATCATATGAAATAAAATAATCAACTCTTGCAATAATTGACTAAATCGGGAAACCGTTTACTACAAGTCCATTAAATAGATTTGCAGCTCCGATGTTCTAGTTCCAACTTTTAAAAAGAATATTAAGATTCAAAACTGTAGTAAGAGTTTTAATGTATTTCCGGAAATTAAAGTCTTGCGCTTAAAGATGAAGTTCTTAAAAGAATTGGAACATTCTGTCGCTAGTTTGTGTCCTGTTTCATCGTAAAACTCAATTTTCCAATAATAAATTACAAAACTTTGAAATTATATGAAGTAGTTGTACGCCTTGGCATTTAAATGAATTAACATACTTTCAAAAGTTTTAAGTATTTTTCAGTATTCTTACCACACTAGCAATTGTCATAATTGGGCGCATGCAGTTTCATCAATTTAATTTCAACATTTCGAGTTATTCAATTAAAAGTGCGTTCTTCAAATATTATTTAATTACAATGCGTAAAAGTTATTCTTAACTCTGTTTACATTAATTCAATATATTGTATTAAATATAGAGAACGGTTAGAATGGAAAATAAATAAATAGAAGCAAATAAATAATTAAAAATATTTGTAGCATCATTTCTGCCAAACTTTCTTATTTTTGAGTACCACTGCTTATCAATAGAGATATTAGCTTTATTTAGTGAAAGAAATTTGCAATTAAATAAGATGGATTACAGTTAGAAAGTAGTGGTGTTAAAAAATAGTAACGTTTAGCATATATGTAGCATGTATTTCTAATATCCATCTTGTTACGTGTAACATATTTTTAGACATTTAAAATAACTGAGCAAAATGGTTAGACAAATAATAATAATAAATAAATAAATAAAATGCTGTCCAATTAAAAAAAAAAAAAAAAAAAAAAAAAAAAAAAATCAGCTCCTGTATAAATCTAAAATCCAGTTTTTGTTTATTGTAAAACAAAAATCAAAATGCAACTATCTGTTTTAAATAATAAGTTTTATAAAATCTTGTGAAATTTATGGAGAGGATTTTATTAAAAACAAGAAAAAAAATTATGCATTCAGCATAAATTATGCAACACTTTCCGACACTTCAAAAATAATTTTACAAAACTTTACTGTTGATTAGGGCGAAAGATGATACCTAAGCACACAATTTGGAAATCGTATTATATATTTAAAAAGCCAATTTCAGGAATTACCAACAATATTCGGGAAAATATCCGAATTTTTTGGGCTGCCCTGTATATGATCTATATTCATTACACAGAATGCAAAATGTTAGTTCAGTTATGAAACGCGTAGCACAGTTTAAATTTCTCCTTCCAAGAATCGCCGTCAGTAAACGTAAATGTTCTCGAAAATTGTGTGCTGCCCTGTATATGATCTATAGAATTTATACACACCAATTAATACACAACAAATGAGTTCAATTTAAAAACGGGTTCAGCAACTGAATAAGCACTTCCAGCAATTACCGTTAACAGACAATTTCTGAATTCTTTTCTGTTTCTCTGTAAATGAACGATGAATGCTACACACACGATATTCTATAATAAGCCTCTTGTAATGCACCTTACTGATATATATCATTTTCAATATGTTTGAAAGAGTGAAATATTATTAAAATAAACCGAAAACGATTTTTCTCCATAAACCATAATGCAATGAAATTATTTTGAGTGTCACTGTAAAGGAACTATAAGTGCTATACACAACATATTCTATAGTAAGCCTTTTGTCGTGTGCCTCAGCGATATATATCATCTTAAATATGCTCGAAATTGTGTAACATCATTAAAATAAACCGCAAATGATTTTCCCCCATAGACCATAATGTAACGGTATTCTTTTGAGTGTATCTGTTAAAAAACTATAAGTGTTATACAATTCACATTCAATATCGAATATGCCGTAGTAAACCTAAATAAAATGTATCAATTGCATGACAATCCGTTTATATTTACGCGAGTTAAAGCACAGACAGACAGACAGACAAACGAATTCATCAACACTTTTCAACTATATTTGAAAGTGTTAAAAAACGCAGTTCATATGATGACAAGAGTTGCTAAGTCTCCGGCTTTTTGGACACCAGTATTTTAGTACAGAAAATGTTGTTTTATGTAATCGAAACATTCTGCGATTTAAAAGAACAACATTTTCTCGAAGATAATACTGGTATGTAAAAAGCCGGAGACTTGGCAAGTCTGTGATGATACTAAAAGGAACTTTATATGATTACGTTTTATTATTTTTTCTTTAACAGTTTCTATGACGACTACATATAAATATACAAATTATATTCTAGGGCAGCGGTTTCCAACCTCGGGTGCGCGTACCCCAGGGGTTACGTGGCGGGCCTATTGGGGGTACGCGAAAATAATATCGGTAACGGCGGAAATTGCAAAAATTTTTCAGCTGAAACAAATTCATAGTTTTATATGTTACTCTCAAACTGAAGAAAAAGGCCCACCAGATCTAGTAATTCATTGATAATTCATTGTCATTAGATTCGCCCACCTCTAATCATTTTAAAAACTTAGCTACATGAAATGTACTCAAGGATTCCCATTGTTAGTATTAAAAGCCACGTTGGACTACTTGTGTATCATGATGCAAAATTGTTATAAACTTTCATCGTAAGTTATTTAAAAATTCTTTTAATGCTATATTCATATTAAGCTAATATTGTAATAAAAAGTAAAATTAATTTTAAAATGTAAGGAATAAAAAACAAAAGGTTAGAAATGTCAATGTAACTTGAGTGGATTTATTGTTTAGTTCTGCTAAAAAAATTAATAATTTAAAAAAAGAAAAAAAGTATATATGCGTTATCTGGGTGAGTAGATAATGTTTATAAAAAAGGGGGTGATCGTAAATGAAAAGCCTAAGCAAGGGGTTCATGAAAGAAAAAAAGGTTGGAAACCGCTGTTCTAGGGTAACAAAGTTGCTCTTAGATACAAAACAGTTCATTCTGGGAGAAAATAACAATAAGAGTCATAGCACTAAATAATTATTTTTAAATTCAAGTCAAAATATAGTATTATATGAATTTAATATGGAGTGTTTATATTGTTAAAATGTTCTAAATTTTATTTAACAACGAATCATATTTTTATTTAAATCATCATACAGACACATTTTGATGCAAATTTTCATACATATATAATTTTATTCAAAGCTTAATGATATGAGAATTGTGAGGAAAAACATTTACGTATAAAACTTTTTAATAACATTTTGCATTTCGAAAATACCATATCAACGTTCGAACTAAAACAAATACTGGGAGAATACTTCGTGACAAAAAAGAAGTAGCATAAATATAGGAAAATATAAACGAGCAACTTGGATAAAAACACATTTATTCTGCAATTTCTAAAACTACATTTATTGTTACTTTTTTCCTTCTCACACAATATATTTTAAAAGAGACATTCAAAATTTTAAAAAACATAATTAAAAAAAAACCCTTTCTTAAATAAACTGTTGAATGTAACATCAAATTATTTCTGTTTTTGTTTGAGTTATACAAGAAAGTTACGTGTAAAAATAATTCTAATGGATGTCGTTCGATATAATCATATAAGGGGCTGTACTTCAAATATTTCTAATAGATCTCTAATGCTTCTTATAATTGGCGAGGGATGTTTGGATGTAACATATCAAATAGTACATGCCATAATCTTCACATAGTACTGCTTTAAAATATCGACAAATATATTGATTTGTATCGATAGAAAAGGTATCATTATTAGTGCGTTCAAAAAATAATACATATCGGACATAAAAAATATTATATAAGTATCAGCTAACTTTTAGTTTACATAATGGTATAATAACGAAATAAAACTCGACTGCTGCAAAATAACTGATTGGTTGATTTAATACATTTTAGATGGCTTAATCATAACGAAAGATTTTGGAAGTCATCTTCGATTTACAATTACGATGAAATGTAAGAGAGTCATAATTTTTTTTTTGTTTAAATTTTGCATTGGGAAATTGAAGAGATTATATTAAATATTCATAAGTTTAGAATTCTAGCTTTATTACGTTAATGACATTAATTAGCTTTTGACATAAATATTAAAAATATAATAAATTATAACACCTTGTAATAATATATTCCTTTTAAATGCTAAATGTGTAAATTAACAACATAATACAAATTAAAATTGTTTTTATTAGGTTGTTTTGCATGTTTCGACTCACTGCAAGTCATTAAAAAAAAAAAATTCTTTTTTTTTTAAAGTGATTCGAAGTGAGTTGAAACATGCAAAACAACCTAATAAAAGCTATTTTAATTTGTATTATGTTATTAATTTACACCTTTAGCATTTAAAAGGAATATAAATATTATCTTTAAATTTCTGTTTCTGTTTTTTATTTTTATTTTTTTTTCTTCGCGTAACTCTAAAAGAAATAAAAGAGAAAGAAAAGTTGGAAAAAGTTGAAAAGAAATGTTGGTAGAAAGAAATGGTTGTAAATGAGGGCTCACATTAATGTATTAATTCATTATATATATTGCTACAGAATCACACCTATCTCTTAATGTCGACTTTAGGCTTATAAGTACTTTACTACAGCTGAATTTAATGGGGTATTTTTGTTATTTTTTAACTACAACATCTTACGCCTTTTTCTTCACGGCTATGATTCAGCCTGGACCAAAATATATTTCAACAGTGGCGGCTCGTAGCTGTCTTTTTTGGGGGAACTAAATGCATGCGTGAAACACATATTATTTTCATACCATTATTTTTTACAAGAAATCTTTTGTTTGTATAATGGTAAAACTTTCTTAAGGATTTAAAATAAAGTATTCCTTTTTAATAATAGTGGTAAGAAAAGAATAAATTTAGCAGACATGTGCATTTAGTGCCCTAAATAAACCCAATCACGAGCCGCCACTATATTTCACTCTTTAAATTTAGGAATCTGTAAGGTTACTAAGGATTTTTCCAAATAATAATTTAATTTAAATTAAATCGTTTAATATTCTTCTAAGTGAAAACAACAGATCCAATTTATCCCTGAAGATCTGATTTACACTTTTTTAAGATAGAAAGGAAGGTATAATACAGGGGTGCAAAAATCTAAGCGAAAAGGGGCCGATTCCCACCACTAAATTTTTAGTATTCTTCGTCTAATAAGAATACTGATAAAATTTAGACGAAGTATACTAATAAAATTTGACGAAGAATACTAATAAAATTTAGTGGTTGGAATCAGCCCATTAGCGCCTAGATTTTTGCACCCCTGGTATAATAAGAGTATAAATTTATTTTGTACTTCGCTTAAACTTTTAAAAAAACTGAGCCAAATAGAGTGAAGGAAAAATTAAATTTCCTTTTCGTGATCAAAAATCTCGTAACTAAATTATTAGCAGAATTTTCTGAAAAAAGGATTAACGATTGTAGATTAAAATCTTGCGTTCCTATATAGAGTAACCCCAAAAAAGCTATTAAAAGTAAAATAAACATTAAAAACACTTCTATATTTATGAGCAAAGATTTGAACCTGGTTTTCTAGTTACAGAATTTCTCATTTCTCCTGTTTACATTTTTCCTGGTACGTGTAATTTATAGATTTCTATCTTTTTCATAGATAAAAGTATTCTACAAGGTGTTTATAACGTCTTTATACCTTTCTGAGAAAAAAAAAATCTCCAAATAAAATTTCTTTGCACGTGAATGCTGTGAACAGAAGAAAGTATAGTTATTGTTTTGCTCGTCTACGTGAAATACCGTATGACCAGATATAGAAGAACTTCATCCGCAAATAAAAAAATCACTGACGATTCGGCCTACAGCCACAGGTAGATTTCGAAGACGCAGACTGTGGGACGCCTGTTTATTGGGAATTGCAGAAGAAATTACCTTTTTGCCATGATGCGGCAGTTGGGACCGCCCACTTCCAAATCTACCTGCGTCTGTAGGTGGAGCGAGCAGGGATGTTTTTGTTTTTAATGTTTTTTAATGTTTTTGTTTTTTTGCTGTAAGGGTTGGTCCTATGAAAAACTTGTCGGTATAAAAGTTGTAGATAATATTAAGAGGATTTATAATAAATTAAATCGGATTTGATATCTTGTGAATTGACAAAATTATGAATTTTTTTCTTCTTAAAACCCTATCTCCCCCCCCCCCCCTTGAGACTATTTTTAATGATATCAAAATCTGTCATACATAAATTTTCTACCCTTTTCCTAGAAGTAATAATAACTGTAAATGGATTCCATACGTATCATAATTAATAAGTTATATGTTTTTTTTCTGCTTTCACAATCCCCCCCCCCATTCCTCTATTTGGTTCGATTTTTCCCATTAACGAACTTGACCGAGATTTTATGCCCCTTGATTTTATGTATCAGTTTGGAAGAGATTTGTGCAGAATTATTGAAGTTATCATGTCCTTAAAAAAGTGATATAGATAGATAGATAAAAAGACAGATAAAGTTTTGGGTTTTGTGAGTCATGATCGGCTTAGATCTGCAAAAAATTTCCAGAAATTCCAACATAGGGGAGAATGTAACAGGTAGTATTTCTTACGAAATATATCAAGAACTACCGGAAAAGTTATTAAAAACTTCCTAAATAAATTCATACGAATTGGTGCCGGTAAAGACTAAGATTATTCAGACAGACCTTGGATAACAGCAGATGTTGTGCAAGGGGTATAAGAAACAGCTCCACGTCAGGCATGCAAAGCCGGAAACAGGCTATTCCGCAATCTGCTGATATCAAAATTCTACTTTATCATTTAAACAAGCTTATCTTTCATATTCAAACAGTGCATAAGCTTAAGGTACACAGCTCGGGAAGCTAATGCACATCTCCCTGAATAGGCCTACGAGCTAACACACAAATGGCAGCTGTCGTAGGCAGATAAGTGTTCTCCGCCTTATGTTTCTGCGATTAACCCTTTTTATCCTGACAGTACTTATAAGTACCACTTTAACTCCTTCGCGACGAGCGTCTTTTACAGAATTTTTAATCTGTTACCACCGGTTTTTCAAAAGAGAATTTTTCACCTAATTGAATCGCAAAAATGCTATGATTACATAAGGAAAACTTTACAAAAAAAAAAAAAAAAAAAAAACTGGTGGGAATAATAAAGGATTCTGAGCATCTAAAAAGTAGCTGGAAAATTAATTCAGGATATAAAGGGTAAAGAATATTTTTTGAAAATAATGGTATTAAAATTCAAGTTACCGTAGAAAGGCAGAAAAAAAGCCTCCTCCGACAGCCGATATTTTTTTGTCAGCGCAGAAGCCTAGTCTTCAAAGGTCTGTGCTTTGTATTGCAATTTTGTGGAAGCTTTTTAGGTGCGTTCGTAATTATATAAATACGTAGCACTTATAGTCATCGTCTGGTCCGTCTGTCTGTCCGCATATAACAGCGCGAAAACTACCCAACCCAATGGTTTGAAATTTAATATATATAATCATTGCAGAATGTTGTCGAGTCATTTCAAATTTTATGAAAATCGAATTAAAACTTAAAAATATATTAATAAAAGTTTTTTTATTCTATTAAATCCTATCATACGTAAATCTATATAATAAAAGCGCAAGTCATGTGACCGAGGAAAACAAATACGGGCTAACAACATCTTTTTCCATATGCCAAGCGGCCATTTTTATTCAAAATAGTTTTTTCGAAAAAAATGCATAAAAGTTACATTTTTAGAAAGATCGTTCAAAAAAATTGTTTGCTGGAAAGATGAGTGACATTAAAAAATGTATAGATTCTGAGATAACTTCAGTGAAAATTAGTTTAACAGCGAATATCTCAATCCATTAAAGTAAAAAAACAAAAGATCCATTCATCGTGGGTCATAGAAATATTAACCCTAGAGGTAATCATTCACAAAGTATGAGCATTCACTAAATAAGCATATGTAGACATGACATACGTAATAATAAAAAAAATGGCGTCTTCATTTCATTCATAGCAGATGATATAATTTATTTCAGTGAAATAATAACGATGATTTTTTACATTGTAAAACTAGTTATTGCACAAAACTAAAGCACCTCATTTGTCATGTTTAACGTACAATTTCGAACATGTTAGAATTAGAACTGAATACGGGTGAAGTCCTCCTGTATCTGTTCATGCATTATTTAATGAAACCGAGCACAAACAATGGTTTTTTTTTCTTCTGTTCAAAACATTCTATCAGATTACATGCAAATAAATTGAATTTAGAGCATATTTCACAAAAATTGCTCAACTTTATAAACACCCTGTAATTGTCACTTTTGCACATGTAAAGAATAACGTTGGATAATGTTTTTCTTTTCATTTAAAAATCTATAATATGTACTTAATTGCTTTTCCAAAAAAATCGATTTCATTTGAAAAATATTCATATTTTAATATTTACCAAACTTACAACTTCTGTTACATATTCTTTAAAAGTAGTTACAACGAATTCATTAATGCTGCTGAAAATGTTCTAGATTTAAAAATTTCTGCTTTGCAGAACAATAACTTCAACTTTCATTTCCGACTCTTTGCGAACATTGCAAAATTTATAATGTTAGTTTCCAACTGCACGCCTTTCACACTAGATATTCTTTACACTATTGAAGTTAAAATTACGATCCGTCAAGTACTTTAAAGATTTATTTTTAGGGTGAGATTTATGAAATTTAAATCTCACCAAATGAATATATATCTTGGCATATGAATTTTACTGTAGTAATTACAATACATTATCATACCTTTTGTGCTGTTTTAATTTTTTCTATATCAATATATTACAAAGAGAGCTTTTTTGCGTACATTTTACAATATTGAAGAACTTTATTTTCTGTATTTACTTTAAAAACAAAAATCAAAGGAAAAACATTGTGATTCGAGATTTATCGGTGAAGTAAATATATTGTTGAAATGATTCTATGAATAACGCTTATTCTAACACAAAGTACATATACTATTTACAGTAAAAGCTTAATATATATATATATATATATATATATATATATATATATATACATATTTAATAGCTATTTAATCACTCATGTAATCTTTGTTATAAGTTAAATTTCTGTCAACATAAATTATTCAATACATTTTAAAATAAATCGATAAAGTACGAGTGTAACTCGCGCTCAAAGTGTTCCGTACATTAAATTTATTAATTAATATTTATTAATTAAGTAGTAAATTAATAAATATTAATTAATTTAATATTTAATAATTTACTACTATCCCTAATTGTTTAATAATTTTAGTGTCAGTAGATTCAAAAATAGGAGGGGGGGACACACATATTTTACCAGTATACTTTCGATGATATCTCTGAAAATATAATGCCTAAAATTAAAACAAATATACTTTTGAGTTCGATGTTACGAGATCGAACGATACCCTACACGATATATAAAAAGAAAGGTTTTTTTTTTCAAGTAACTTAATTTATATCTCGGCTAATTACCGACAATTTTTTTCAAAAATCAACATCAAATATCCTTGGATGATGCTGCGTCGATAGATACCTCGAGCGCCCGTCAACTCCATCGCTGACCGCCCAAATAGAAAACTTTTCGTGTGACAGAAAAATGCGTTTTTCTCAAAAACTATGTTACCTAGGAAAATCGCTACAGTTTTCCTGTAAGGTTTAAATAAACTGCTACTATCCCTAATTTTGCATAATTTTAATTACAGTAGATTCGGAAATATAGTTGGGGATATCTTTTTGCGGTGCATCTTTGACGATATCTCCTAAAATATAACACCTAAAATTAACCCTCTGAGCGTTTTGAGAAAAGGGTAAAATTGTAATGTTGTTTTCTTTGTATTTTGTTTTAAATGCTAAAAAAATATGATTCTTCAGCATTATAAATAAAACTTAATTACAAATATGAATGTAACCCTTGAGAGTATTAATCATTCTTCAATGTTTTGAAAATTCATTAAATCTATAGAATTATATTATCTTAAACATTGTATATATTGCAGTGAAACCTGGAGCTTAGTGAACGGAATATTACGTTCCACACGCTTAGAGAGTTAAAAGAAATATATTTTGAGTTCGATGTGATGAGATCTGTCACACGATATACCAGATGATATACAAAAAGAAAACTTTTGTTTTTCAAGTAACTTAATTGGCCCTCTTAATTTTTCCTAAACATATTTGTGAATGGCTAATAATATGAAAATATGAGGGTAAAAAAGATTTATAACTTTCCCAAGTTTAAACTTTCCACGTCGAGAACATTTTCTGACTGACTGTTGTTTTTATATTTACGTTTTCATATGTAGTTGTTTTCATCTGTGATCTTTATTAGTATAAGTGTATTATCTGCTAATTGAATAATCATTGTTAATTAAAGAGACCTCCATAGTTTATGAGAAAAAGGGCTCTGACAGACAGACAGACACCGGAGTGATCTTATAATGGTTCCGTTTTTACTTTTTAAGTACGGAACCCTAAAAATGTGGAATAAATTTATGAACGATATAAAAAAATCGAAGGTGGGTATTAGAATGAAGAGGTAAAGGAAATAAAACACAAAGAAATGAAAAGTAGGATTTCTTTATAAAAAAAAGTAGCGAAAATGGTGTACAATAATTCAATATTCACTGTTCAAATTGTACTATATGATCGCTGTTTCCGAAAACTTCTGCAGCTAAAACAGAATCGTACTTTCGTAATCATAAAAGGCAATAAAAGTTAAGAAAAGGTTTTATCTCTTCTAAGTTCCTGGTTCTTGTGTCTATACATCTTCGAAATGATTCGGAGGCCTCTTTAACTAACAAAGATTATTTATTGGGCAGATGATACACTTATATTAATGACGATCACAGACGAAATCAACTACATGTAAAAACGTAAACATTAAAACAACCACCACCCCCTGAATACTAGGCCTGCGCGCGGACAAAAATGGTAGCGGTCGCAGGCCGATTTTTTTTTCAGCCTTTGAACTGTCCCTCGAAATTCCACACCAATAATTTTTAAAAGTTTTCTTCGCCTTGTTTTTCTGAGATCAAATAAGTCAAAGATAACTTTTAGATATTATTGGTGTTGAAGTTCGAGGAACTGTACAAACGATTCCGCCTGCGACAGCCGCCATTTTTTCCTGCGCGCAGGCCTAATATTCAGGGGGCGGTGAAACAACAGTCAGTCAGAAAATGTTCTAAGCGCTTAGCGCCATCTGCTGGTTCTTCTTCCATTCCGCAAAAGCAGCAAAGTAGCCTTTTTATTAGAAAAAATTTAAATAATGCATAAAACTTGCGAGCATGCTATAATTGTTTTTTCTTCTGTTTTGTAAAATGTCAGAAATGTTTGCAGACTCGTTAAGATTTACGAAGGTGTATTAATTTTTAATTCACGTTTCTGCTACTTCATCAACAATTTTCTTTAAACCTTTTACTTTTCACTGTTTAGCTACTACGGACAGCATCTAATTGCAGGACTCTTAACTGCACTGGTCCACCAACTGAATACCAATAATTTTTAACAGGACATTTCATGGTAGGTTTCTACAATATTTCCGCAAAAAAATACCTCCGATAGCGGTTACTACAAAATTTGCTACAAAAATCTAAAAATAAAATTTTCTAACGAAATACCGGTATTCAGAAAACGGACTATTTGGGAGCTCTGTAATTGGTACTTCTATGTATAACAACTAAGCCTTTAACTGTATAGCTTAACAAAACGAACTACTGAAATACCTGACATTATCTATACATTTTTATTTTTAAAATGTCTTACTTTGTTTTATTTTTAAATTTTAACGAGGAAAATTATTTTTTAGCATTTTGTTGTCTAGGTAAGTTTTTTAGTTTAATTTATTATTTCCATAGGTGCCAACCTCTCATTAATATTCCGTAATATGCGAATTAATTTGACCCAGTTTAACAACACTTCAAACCAGAAAAATTATTGGATGAATCTTTATTTATTCAATTTCAGGTTTCTACATAGAATTTATTTTATTTTATTTCTTAAAACAATTTCTGGTGCGAAACGTCTTAAACCTGAGTCAAATCAACCCGCATATTACGAAATATTAATGAGAGGTTGGCACCTATGCATTTGTCTCGTATTCTTTCGGAGTTTAAAAAGATATTCTATTTTTAATGCTTCTTTATTCACTTTCTCCCTCCGTAAAACATTATGTACATTTTCGAAGCCTGAATACGTCGATTCGCTTCTACATAAATTTCCACGTTAAGCGATTTCTATCTTTAAAAATCCGTAGAAATAGGTTTTTAAAACACTATGAAATTCATTCGAACAAATCAGAAGAATTGTTTAACTTCGGATGATTGTCTAACTGTGTTGCGAAAAAAATATTTTCTTTTCAATTTAATCCATTGAAAACACTTTACGTGTTCAAAATTACTCTAATGGGTTAGGAAGATAAATTCTTCGAAAGTTTAAAATGTTTTCGTATGGAAATAAAACCTGAACAAGCTTCAGAATCATCATAAATGGTACATAAAATTTTGTGTTGTTCGCAAAGAAAAAGTCATCATCATTAATCATCATGAATATGCTAAATACTAAACATACAAAGAATTTAATTTTTTTAGGAAAACCATTTTTTAAATTAGATTTTTAAAACGAAAGATATGTATTGTTTCGTTTCTTCTGTTAAATTTGAATTGTGTATGACGCATTCTTTTTGCTACGAAACAAAGATGTAAAAACAAGATAAATTCCAGTTTAATAATAGGAATAAACTGAGATTTTTAAGACTTTTGATAAGATAACTTTTTTTTTTTTGGGGGGGGGGGGGAGGGGGGGTAGAAACATGAAAAGAAACAATATTTTTCCAAACTCTATTGCCACATCAGATGCTTTCAACTGAATCGATAAGAAATTTCAAAAACTATTTCTTACTGTTATGCAACTTTGCTTTATGTGCCGGTCAAATTTCCCCGGTTCAAAGAAACCGTTCAAATTTTAGTGTTTTTTGGTGCTAGATTAAAGAAATAAAAAAAGTATATTGTTCAGTTGTTTACGAAATCCGTTATCTAGTGAAACTTAATTTGTTATTTCAAAAACCAAAGAGGCACTTCTTCTTGAAGTAGTCACAGCTGCAATATTGGTTAATTATTTAAAGGAACTATTTATAATTGTCAATGAAAATACATTTCGTTCTAGTAACTCTCAAATTTCCCTGCACTGGATTGAAGATAGTGCTACTAACTGGAAACCCTTTGTGGCAAATTGTGTTCGTGAAATTCAAAATCTTGTTGCTCTAATAAAATGCGAACTTAGTAAAGGAAATGAAAATCCTGTTGATTTTTCTGTCGTGGTTGCTCTGCATCTGCATTGTTAAATATTGGTACAAGGTCACATGGACTTGTCTGTATGAATTTTGAATAATTTAATTTAATTTTTATTTGTAATACTTGATTGCTTTTGAAAATGTTTAAAATGTTGTAAATTTTATTTTAATTTCAGTTCAGTGGCGTAGCCAGGGTGGGGGTCCAGATGCTCTGGATACCACTAATATTTTAAAGCTTTCATTGTCTTATCTAATCGAATAACTCTCTGCGATAAACAAGGGGAAGAAAACTTTACAATATTACTGGTATCCAGAGCATTTTGGACCCCCTCCCTGGCTACGCCACTGTTGCCGTTGAGTTTCCATTCATGGAGGAGGAGTCTGCTGGTGTTTCTTCCTCAATTGCATTGGCTCACTGGCTAAGTATTTGTAGGCTAAACAAATCTTCTAAAAGATCTTGTTTACCAGTTTCAAAGAATTTTGAACGTTTTCGAAATTTTTGAATAATTATTTCAATAAGATGTGGTTCATGAATCCGAATCATATTTTATGTCATAAGCATTTGCAAGAAGGTTTGTTAGTTTATGTTAATTGATCCCTAAGTATGATATTAGTGGCTGCAAAAAAAGAAAAAAAAACACACTTTAGCGATCTGTTTTCGTATTATCAACACCTAAAACTCTGTCACTGTCAGTATCATATTGTAACTTTCTCAGGGCTGCCACTGGCGACTATGTTTGAATTCTATGTCTTTGCAAGAAGGTTTGTTAGTTTATGTTAATTGATCCCTAAGTATGATATTAGTGGCTGCAAAAAAAGAAAAAAAAACACACTTTAGCGATCTGTTTTCGTATTATCAACACCTAAAACTCTGTCACTGTCAGTATCATATTGTAACTTTCTCAGGGCTGCCACTGGCGACTATGTTTGAATTCTATGTCGCACCACTTTCTAAAAACAATTTTTTTTCCATACACTTTGACAACATGTGCAAGAGAAATATACTATAAAATTTAAATTTTTAAAATAGTGGTGTGAATAGAATATAAAAATAGTCGCCAATGGCAGCTCTGCTTTCTGTATTTAGGATCTCCAGATATCTTTAGCATCTACTACCGGGTCTAAAATATACACTGTTAAAATAATCTGTAATTCACGGATATTTTTTTTTCCTGAATTTCACACAGAAAGTCCCTTTTCACGACAAAAGGGGATTTTCCGTTAAAAAAAAAGAAAATTTCGTCATATTTCCTGCAAACAACAGAACGGACGGAGGCGGAAAGGAACAACTGAGATATTCCGTTATCTGCTGCATATTTATTTTCAATGTTTAAAAAACCTGACATATTGCTGCACAGAAATGGAAAAACTCACCGAAAGAGGTCTCGCTCTTTTGTGAGATTTGTATCGTGCTGTTGCATTGCAAATGTCTTGTTTTCTGCCATCAGGATCACATACTATATTCTTTAACCAGTAGGATCTCGTAAAAACAAGTTTGTTGTTTGTTCACCGCATGGATTCCCTTAAGTTCTGAAGTAAGTGTTTGTTTTTTTTATTTTTTAAACCATAGTTTTAAACTGAATAATAAGTGATATTTTGTACTACTTTTGATTATGATGTATTAACTCTTTATAATGGAACTGTTATCTTCCAAAACGGAAAATCTACTAACGGAACGGAATAAGTCCACCAACTGTCCTGCCAATAGTTTTACCGTGAATTTACGGGTTTATTTTTAACAGTGTATGCTTACATTAAAGGTACGCACTATATAGCCGCGGGCTGCAGGGCTAAGACTTTTTCCAGATAGAAATTTTCACCATGTCACAGGATATAATCACATGATTTCTGTAATTAAATAAAAGGAATAGTGGTGTGAGAATGTTTTTCGCAAATAGTGTCTCAACAATATAGCATCTTTATCTACGGTTCTCGTGTGATGGTATCTCATGTCTCAACACCTTTCATTTTGTGAAAAACGACGAAAATATCAATTTTCCAACTTTTTGAAATGAATTTATATATCCGTATTTTCTGTTCACGAAATGTCGTAAATATCGATAATTAAAAATATGCAAAAAAGTTCTTATTACCGCATCCATTCCCTTTTAAATGATTCAGAGATGCAATCTTTAAATTCATTTTCATTACTTTTCGATTCCATTTCTGTATTATTAAAATGCTAAAATTTCAGCATATACATTTCAATTCACTCGCTATTTTTTAAAGAGCGATTAAGATTCCTTTCATAAAACTATGGATCGGATTTTTAGTAATATGAATGGTTTACCTTTTAAAATTAAAATGTTTTGTAAATAGTAATTTTTTACCTTAACTTTGCATATGTCATTACAGGGTTCGTACGCTTTTATAATATTACATTTATAATATCTTTTAAAGTTTTAATTCGATTTTCATAAAATTTGAAAAGACTGGAAAAAATCTGGTCGGTTGTTTGATTGATTTATGACGGCCGATTTTCTAATCGAGGGATATAGGCCCCAGTGGGGAGTGCCCTCCGTAGGGGTTTTTCTAAGGAATCCCAACCCGTGTTTACGCAAGGTTCGAAGAAAACTCCGAACGGTTAGGTCAACGAGCGCGACTGGGATTTTGAACCCAGCACCTCCCCTCTACCAGCTTTAAGTGCAGAACCTCTAAGCCAGTGGTGGGGCCCAGACAAAATTCTGAAACGATTATATATACTAAATTTCAAACCATTGGATAGTTTCTGCGTTGTCATATGCAGACAGACGGACGGACCTGACGACGACTATAGGTGGCACGTATTTATATAAATACGAACGGACCTAAAAAAGATCCTTTTGGTCATGCAGTGGCACATAATACTTATGTCTGTTTATGCGTTACAGCGGCTTTACACTGATGTACTACTTTTACGATACCTCCTTACACTGAGAAAAATGACACTTTGAAATCTGAGTAAATTGATATTTTCATTTTGTTATGAAACTTTTCGTTTCAAATAGGACTACCCAATGCTTTCAATTCTGAAATACCAGAAATACTCAGAATATTGAAACATGGACATACTCAAACTGAGCACATAGAGGTCAGTTCATACTCACTTTTGAAACATGCGTCATACTCAAAAATGATTAGAATCAGTTCAAACTCATTTTTTGAAACATGGAAATACATAAAAGTGAGCACATAGAAGTCAGTTCATACTCATTTTTGAAACATAGACATACTCAAAAATGATTAGAATCAGTTCAAACTCATTTTTGAAACATGGAAATACATAAAAGTGAGCACATAGTAGTCAGTTCATACTCATTTTTGAAACATGGACATACTCAAAAATAATTAGAATCAGTTCAAACACCATTTTTGAAACATGGAAATACTCAAAACGCAGCACATAGAGGTCAGTTCATACTCATCTTTGAAACATGGACATGCTTAAATAGGAGCACATGATGTTTTATTCTTGAGTGTGTGCATGTTTTCAGAAATGAGTATATACATGTTTCAAACTTGAGTCATTTTGACTATGCGACATATCAGATTTTTTGCTCAGTTTTGAAAATGTCGTTTTCAGAGTGTAGAATAAGAAATCTTTTTCTTTTTTATGCAGTGTACTGTTTAAATATTATTTTTCGATTTTGCTTATGAAAAAAGGTATCAGGGTGCGTAGAATTTTACCAGAATTTTCTAATAGAATTCAAGTTTATTTTATTTATAAAAGAGTGTTTAAATTTAATTTTTAAAGAGTCTTTAATGTTAATTCCAATATAACAACTTTTCTTTAAAATTAAAGTAAGATTAATGTTTTTTCTTTTACATTTTCCTTTATCCTCAGATACTCCTCTCGTTCTTTCTCTCTATCAGCGTCTTTTTTATTTTGCTTCTGTTTTTCTGTAAGAAAATGTTCTTGTCCTTTTACAAATCTCTCTTCTAGGAAATTGGGTTATTCTTTTATTTCCTTCCGATGCTTTAACAAAAGGATGAGACATTTATAAGATAAAAAGTTATCTCTACTGAAACTTTTCATGCAACAAACTGTTTCCTATTGTTTGAGAGCTAAAATTGTGTTTGTTGTTTTTTTATTCATCTGATATAAAGTATCTTTTTGTGTTTAAAGAAAAGTAAAGTTTCCCCTTTAAAAGAATAAAAAAAAAAAACCCTGTAAGAATGTGATTAAGAAAGAGAAAAATACATTAAGCTTTCAATTTTTTTTCTCTTATTTAAACTGGTGCACGAGACACTAAAATTCCACTTTTTAAAAATCGATATGGGATTTATTTGTTACTCACAAAAATATATAAATTTGAACTTTTGCATTAATGCAAGAGAATTATTGATTTAATCACCTTTGAAATAGGGGAGACTGGGCACTAATGAATCATGTTTTATACTTCATACTCTTAAAAAGTGTATTTTTTAAATTTTCGATTTTTTTTTTCTTTTTCTGACAGACATTTACTTTAATAAGTTTTCTATTAATACAGGGCTCGCAGCGATCCTAAAATTTTTAACCTTTGCCATCACAATAATGCAACAGTGAAATGCCTAGTATATGTCTATTGCATACTAGATAGTACACGTGCAGATTTGACGGTAAACAACTTGAAATTTCCATTAGTAATATGATTTAATTTTTAATTAGTTGCATTTAACTTAATTAAGTATCGAAAACTTTATGAACTGCTATACTGTGTAAGCGATTCCTATTGATATAAAGCGATAGATAGCGCTGTCAGTCCAACCTACTCAACTAATGAAGTGAAAGGATTTTAAGTTTGTAATTTATAACCTATTATGCTTTTTAGCAGGAATTTAACTAAAAATACCAATTGAATGTGCAATCATTGAGGGCATTTATTTGTATTCACTGTAGTCACAATGTTTTTTTAAAAATATCAATATTTATTATTTCTAATTTTTTTTAATTATGCGACCTTTAAAATTTTTCTTTATTTTTACCAGCCTGCCTCTAAAACATTATTTATATGTTAAACCATGTATATCACGGTGATTTTTTTTATAAATCTTATATGAGCATTTTTCCTCCTTTCCTTTTCCCTTCTTTTTTTTATTACGGAGAATAATCAAATACTTATTTTAATATATAAACATATTACTTACCCATCATACGTAGTATAGGGTAAGTCTTGTAATCGTTTTGAAAATCGAAAACTTTTTTTTGACGGATTTACACGCTTCAGACCCTGGAGATTCCGAAAAACATATTTTTAGAAAAAAAATTGCCGTTCGTCTGTGTGTGTGTCTGTAAACGCTCTGCCTCCCGAACAAATTGAAATAGAGACTTGAAATTTGGTATGTACTTAGAATGTAATAATTGGAAGAAGCTTATTGAATTTCAGTAACCCCGATTATCCGGAACTTTTTTTTTTCTTATTCTAGAAATATTCGTTCTGATAAAAGGTATATAAAATTTTTCGAAATTGTTTATTTTAAGGAGAGAAAATAAAAGACACCAAAAAAAACATAAATTTTGCATAAAAAATGAAGTCGATCGGATAATGAGTTGCTGAGATATTTGTAATCCTATTTCCCACACTCTTCAATTTTTCATGACCCTGTATTTCATTCAAATTTGAATTCACAGATATATTATAATTGGAAATGAGACACTTAATCCGACGCAGCAAACCGTTAGTTAATATGATTATCAATTTTGGAGTTTTAAGGATGTTTCTTTTACGCAATTCAGTAATAGAGTATTTAAAGTTTATGACGTCATCAAGCCACGATTTTATTCGAATTGCAATGCATTTTATAAATAGTTTACAAATGTTTTATTTTCATATTTTATATTATGCATATCCATGATGGGTAAGTATTATGGTGGCCCCTAACGACTAGTCTTCTTGATAATGGTCAGATAAAATATAGATAAAAGTTTAGGTCAATTTATTTAATCGATAACACATGCAAAAGCTTTTAATTTAACAGGGTTCCTACTCTTTTACCACATTTTTTTAATAGATTTTTTCCATTCAATATTCAAATAGGAGAAATTGTAGACGCCTCGTTTAATTTCAGGATTTGTAATATTTTTTTGCATTCAAATAAGCCGAAATATTCTATTAAAAAATTGTGGTAAAAACGTACGAACCCTGTTTAAATATTTTTAATATAAAATTAGTAATTTGAAAAAAATAATAATAATACTGTCGGGCGTTAAATTTTACTTACTACAGTCACAATATATTTAAAAAATTACAATGCTGAGTGTTTTCTGAACATTTTTAAATTAGGCGACCTTCATATATTTTTTACTATTATTTATTTATTTATTTATTTATTTATTTATTTATTCTTTTTTATGATTCTTCCTCTAAAACCATGAACTAAAAATTTGTTTTTGCAGTTAACGATTCATAATACACACTTTTTAATTAGTTGAATTTTATTTTATATTTTCATACGTTATTTAATTATTAAATCATGCAATGGATATCAAGGTAATTTCTTTTCGATTTCTTGTATGAATATATTTCTCTCCTTTTTCTTCTTCTTTATATATATATATATATATATAACATACTTTTCTTAGTATATATATGACATCTGATAATGGTCATACCAAATAGATCAAAAATTGTAGATCAGTTCAATTTATTTAATCGATAATTACATGCACAATCTTTTAATTTAAATATAGATAGGTAATTTAAAAAATATTGTTGGGTGTTAAAATTGATTTAATTATAAAGCATTCGAATAAAAAAATACAAATTACATATCTTCTCTTGAAGTAAAAGAAGACATTATTGAAATAAATTATCTTATCACCAATAAAGTAAAAAAAAAAAATCAGTCTGCTCTGAGTGAGCATCGAACCCATGTTGTCAATAGACCAGCCATCCTGTCCTCACGATAGTTTACTCTAAATCTGGACATGTTTCAGATTCATGTTACGCATGCATATTGTTTACAATCGCTGATTTCTGGCTGATACGATTCTCAACGCAAGATAGACTGAAAACATGCCTATTTCGATGTAGCTCATTACTCAAGTTTCACAATCTTTCTAAAAAGGTTCATCTTATGTAGCTTTATTGAAAAAATAGAACAGGTGTGTTGCACTTAAGCACCGATGTTTGGCGAGTTTTTGATTGGCGCGTTTTCCAATCCCACGTCAATAACTTAATGCAAGCATAATAGCCAAGTTACCATTAAAGGAAAAAATCCCCAAAATTTGGCGACTTTTTTTTATTTTTTATAACCGATTAAAAAAACTGTGCGTGATTGTAAGACATCATAGCCGAAAAAAATAAATCTCTGAAAATTAAACTAAAATGGCTGATTTTAACGGAAGATTATCGGGATCCGAAAGTGTTATACACTTAGCGCTATTATACAGGGTGATTCATAAGTAAGTATACAACTAACAGATGCTGTAAAACAGGAACCGTTTCAGGCACGTTCCCCAAATGTAAACAGTAAGGTAGGTGTACTGGTAAAGTTCTTTTTACCCGCTGCTGTGCGAAGTGACATAGGCGATAACTTGCGTGTCACGCAAATATCAGTAGAAGTGTGTTCTTGAATTGAGCAAAAAGGAATTTGGCACCATTGTGCAACGGCATTTTTGAACACGATTTGAAAAAGATCCTTTAATCAGAAAATCCATTTATGATTGTTTTAAGGAAACTATGTATGCATTCTTAATCACATGACAAACCAGTAATCCATTTCAGTCCACTTTGCACAAAAAGCCCATACATTCGAAGTTTTTAAACTAATCATAAATAGATTTTCTGGTTATAGGTACTTTTCCATCTCATATTAGAAAATGGCGTTGTACAATGGTGGCAGATTCCGCTTTGCTCAATTCAAGAACACAAAATGCCTTCTCTACTGCAGACACAGCCATTTTTGCTGATATCCACATGACACACTTGCTATCGCCTACGTCACTTCGCACAGCACCGAAAAAAACTTTATGAGTATACCTACCTTACGCAGGGCCTGATTACCAACGGGGCAAAGTTCCACCCGTAAATTTTAAAAGAAATTTTCGTCTTGTTTAAACGTCGCATTCATGAAATGTTTGTGTCATGAATAAGACAAAATTTTCTATTTATTTTTACTGGTGGAAGTTTGCCCCATTGGTAATCAGGCTCTGACCTTACCGCTTGCGTTTGGGGAACGTGGTTTAACCCTTTCCGGCACAGACAATATCTGTTCGTAAAATGAGAAATTTCTGACTGACACTGGAATTTACAAACGACTTTTTTAGAAAATATGAACTCCTTATTTTAAGCTTTCATTGCACAAACAAAATTTTATTAAAAAATTCTTGGTGCCGAATGCAAGTTTGGAATTAAAATTGGGTGTGCCCGGAGTGGGACCACTGTGCCGGAAAGGGTTAACTTGCAAGTTCCTTCACGTGACTAGCGTAGTCTTTTAAGCATTGAATTAATTCTGGACTGCAAAATTAGAATGCAAACAATACATTTGAAAAGAACTCTGTCATTGGTTTAACTATTCGCTTGCAAATCTCTTTGCGTTACAAGCGTAGTCTCTGAAGCATTTACTAATCCTGGACTGCAAAATTAGACTGCAAACATTTGAAAAGAACCCTGTCATTGGTTTAACTATTAGCTTGCAAATCTTTTCGCGTTACAAGCGTAGTCTCTGAAGCATTTACTAATCCTGGACTGCAAAATTAGACTGTAAACATTTGAAAAGAACCCTGTCATTGCTTTAACTATTAGCTTCCAAATCTCTTCGCATTATTAGCGTAGTCTCTTAAACATTGAACTAATCCTGGACTGCAAAATTAGACTGCAAAAAAGACATTTGAAAAGAACCCTGCCATTGGTTTAACTATTAGCAATTGGTTTAACTATTGGTTAATCTCTTTGCGTTACTAGTAGTGCTCCCGATGCGATACGTATTTCAATTATACGTTTAACCGATACACGTATATATGTATAATACGTATTTAAGAAATACGTATACCGTAAACTATACGTTTAAACGTATCCGGATACGTATAAGCGTATATCGGTTAAACGAATAACTCAAGTATACGTTTAATTCAAGTATACGTATATTTCAAGTATCGTATTTATTTTTAATGCCAATGGATCTCATCAGTGTTATGTCAATGAACGGAGAACAAGTTGGAAATCGGTGGCGTTACTTTAGCAATCTGTATAATATGTTTCATACATAGAATCTTGTTATTTTTCTCTATAAACGATTATTGTAAATATATAACGAAAGTAAAAAGGCTTTTTGAACAAATAACGAGAATACACACGTTTCAGATTTATTGTTAATCCTTAATAAGTATATTCTTCTTTTTTAATAAAAAAAAATATTTTTGTGTGTGCGTGTACTCAAATTGCGTACGGGGGGGGGGGGCGGAAATCAAATATTGTTCTTTCCATGGTGCTAATGTTCTCTACTCTGTGTTAATCTATAACGCAATTTCATTTTTTTAACCATGACACTCGTGTTATTTTTTTATACAAAGTGTGTGTGCATTACAAGATATTACGTTTTAAGAATTGTTGTTAATCTTGACGAATTTCCTTTTTTGTGTTAGTACCTATAAATTTCGATTACTTATAGTCTGACAAATAATCATCAACTGCAGGTTTCAGAACGCAATCACACAAGGTTAAAATAACTTGCCTTCTCTTTTCTTTTTGGCTGTAAAACGTATTTTCAAAATATTTTTAATATCGAAAAAAGTTTTCTTAAATAAAATAAAAGTATGTTTAGTTAGTTATTTGTTACGGCTGATTATCTGCACTAGGGATATAGGCCGGTGGGGGCAGTACCCTCCGTGGGGGTCTTTAAAATAAAAATAAGATTATGAAACTTCCCAGGAGTTGGATTGATGAATGTCAGTATAAGATATGAAGGCGATGTAAGTTTGTGTTCTTCAATACTAATGTTTCGGACGAAATGTCCACGCCATAAATCAAAATAAGCTATGTGTGTATGTTACAGTTATGCGGAAGATAAATCATTTCATAGTAAATCATTTCATAATTAATAGCTTAGATTTGAGGGGGGGGGGGGGAAATCCAACTTTTTTTTTTGCAAGTACCGACACTGCACAGGACACAGCGGGTGTTTCTCAAAGTCTCTGATCTGCAGACCAGCTTCCAAATCTCTTCGCGTTACTAGCGTAGTCTCTGAAGCATTTAGTAATCCTAGACTGCAAAATTAATCTGCAAACAAGACATTTGAAAATAACGTTACCTTTGTTTTAACTACTAGCTTTCAAGTCTCTTCGGGTTACAAGCGTAGTCTCTTAGGCATTGAACTAATCCTGGACAATTCAATAAACCCGAAGGATTAGCATCTCTAGTGCGATGAGACGGAATTCTCGTTATTACTCAAGCGGTATGTATTGATTACCTTTCTTATAATAATAGAAACCGTACTTAAGAGGATACTTCACTAAAGCGAAAACACACGCTTGCTGATGTTAATCCTATGGAGGAAATGTTTTAAGATATCTCGTTCGCATTTCAATATTTTTAAATGATTTCATTTTCATTGGATCTCTATTCAATCACTATGCCGACCCTATTTTACTTTTTCGATTTTGGTTGCAAATTTTTTATTGAGGGCACTTTCACTTTCGAAGTCGGTTCCGAAAGTGAAAGTATCTTAATAAAAAAACTTGTAATTAAAATCGAAAAAGTAAGAAAGGGCCTAAATAGAGATTAAATTTAGCTATCCAATGCAAAAAAAAAATTATTTAAAATTATTGTAATGCGAACGTGATATCCTAAAATACTTCCCCCATAGGATTAACATTAGTTTGCGGGTATTTTCGCGTGAGTGAAGTAGCCTCTTAATATTTTTTAAATTAATGTTTTACGTTAAAGTTCGAAGTTCACAGTTTTACACTTATAATCGATTGTCTTATTTGGAATAAGAAAGAATAAAGAATTAACATTGAAAAAATGGAAGAATTTAACATTGATTCGTCTCTGAGAAATCGCTGTATATCCGAACTGTTTTCAATTTTAGGTGTGGAACGCATTCAGATAGATTTGGGGATGCGGTAATAGGCAAACTGTGTGCATTATTTGTACTTGTTATACTACATAGCCTTGTATTTAATAAGTTTATTGTAATTAATAATTGCCTTAATATTTCAAATAAAACAGCACGATTTTATATCTTTTATTAAATTAAATGTCAAAAGACCAATTATGATTTGTGATTCACATTAATCCTAGTGCTTTTTTATGTCTCATGCACAAAAACGTCAGTTTGTTCTTTTATCAAATTTTATAGGGAATTCACATAATTAAAAATCGATTGAAGTTCCGATTGTAATATCGATAAAAACTGACAGAAAGTTTTATGCGAATTCAATACCGCATGCAAACGACAGAAAAAGACTAGTCTATATTTTGTTTTATGAAAGGAAGAATTTGATAAGAAATGGAACTTTTTTATCAGTTGAATGAAAAATTGATTTTATTAATATAGAATTTCGTGTAAAGTTTCATGTGGATATATTTTACTCTTGATTTCATTTGTAATCAAGAGTTAGTGAGTTATAGCATATTAACTCTTTAAATCCCAAGCTTTACAAAACTTAATGACCTTATCCCAACAAAATAGCCCAAACTACCCGTTTTTTGCACCCCCCCCCGCCTTTTTCACTTGGTAAGCAGTGGAAATGACCCCACTGTTTTCTCTCTTCTTTCAAATTTCGACAGGTGTTACACCCATCTGTTTATCATTGTGAATATTGCTCCAGTTACTGAAACAAAAATCCCTGTTTTTCTCTCTGTACTGTCTAGAAAAGCACCACACATTATTCCATCCATCACTGAGGGAGATCATCCTCTTGCAAGCACATTAATCCCTTTAGGGGAAGGAAAATCCTTTCAGCTATCGAGGGCTATTATGGGTTTCAGAGCTTTCGGATGACTTCGGCTATTGCGGGATTCAAAAGAGTGTTGAAATCAATTATTTCAATCACTCTGATTTGTTGATGCAAATTAAAAAACAATAAAAAAAAATAATTTAAAAAAAAAGGTCAAGTACGAGTATAATTTGCGTTCAAAGGGTTCCGTACATTAAATTTATTAATTATTACTTATTAATTAATATACTCGTACTGCCCCTATTTTTTTCATAATTTTTGTCTCAGTAGATTCGGAAATAGGAGGGGGGGTGACATATTTTTCCAGTATAGTTTCAAAGATATCTCTAAAAATATAATACCTAAAATTAAAACAAATATTTTTTTTATTTCGATATTACGTGATTTTTCGAACGATACCCTACATGATATATAAAAATGAAGTTTTTTTTAAAAGTAACTTAATCAATATCTCAGCTAATTACCGACAATGTTTTTCGAAAATCATTATCAAATATCCTTGTCTAATTCTGCGTCGATTGATACCTGGAGTGCCCGCCAACTTAACCCGATGACTTCCCAAAATATAAAGTTTGTGTGTAACAGAAAAATGCGTTTTTCTCAAAAAATTGTATTGCCTAGAAAAATCGCTATAGTTTTCCTGCAAAGTTTAAATACACTCTTACTACCCCTAATTTTTTCATAATTTTAGGTTCAGGAGATTCGGAAATAGAGAGGGGGAGGGGGACGTATTTTTGTGGTGCATTTTCGACGATATCTTTGAAATATAATATCTAAAATTAAACCAAATATATTTTTCAGTTCGGTATTCTGAGATCTTTCACACGATACCCCACACGATGTACAAAAATAAAACTGCTTTTTTTTCTCAAGCAACTTAATTCGCCCCCAAAATTTTCCCTAAACATATTTGTGAATAGCTAATAATCTGAAAATATCTGGTTAAAATATATAGCGTTAAAAATAAAAAGCGTAAAAAGGCTTTATAACTTTCCCAAGTTTCAGCTTTCCACGTCCCATAGTTTACGAGAAAAAGAGCTCTGACAGACGGGAAGACAGACACAGGAGTTATCTTATAATGGTTCCGTTTTTACTTTTTAAGTACGGAACCCTGAAAATTGTATTAACCCCTTGAGGGGTGGTGGTATATATTATATACCACCTAATTTTAATCCGATTCGAACCAGAAATTTTTAATTAAATTGTACTTTTTTAACTTTGAAGGGAAAAAGATGAAAAATTGCTTTTCATTATTTTGAACTAAATTCTTTTGTAAATTCCGGTGGGAATTCAACGTTACAAAAGCACAATTGCTTGCCCCTGAAAGGGTTAACCCTCTGAGCGTTTTGAAAAAGGGTAAAATTGTAATGTTCTTTTCACTGCATTTTGTTTTAAATGCTAAAAAAATATGATTATTTCAGCATTATAAATAAAACTTAATTACAAATATGAATGTAACCCTTGAGAGTATTAATCATTCTTCAATGTTTAGAAAATTCATTAAATCTATAGAATTATATTATCTTAAACATTGCATATATTGCAGTGAAACCTGGAGCTTAGTGAACGGAATATTACGTTCCACACGCTAATCTATATATGTTTGAGTTATCTAAGTGATCCAATGGTTGGAGTATCATAGTTGAGATTTTTTTTATCCAACAGAGAGAAAATATGCCTGGACAAAGACTGGAACCTGGGTACTTCGGTTTGCCGTAACAACGTTCTCCCGACGATATCCTGGCCGGTATATTTCACTCTTATATGTTGGACAAGGCTGCGAACTGCAGCGCTAATTTTATTCATCCGAGCTATAACTATAGCATTTTACATGATGAATCTGATACAGCACGGAAATTCCTGTATACCATGTAATTAGGTTCACTAATCATTCCCTAGTTGAATATACTTTCCTCTGTTCATTATTATCTAAGGGATTTTAAAAATATTTAGTTAGTTCAATTGGTACTTCAATTGTTACTTCAACCATCGATTGTTCAATTAATATTGCATCTATATTTATTTGCTATAGATAACCTAGATATATTTTGTATATGAATAACTTAATTTCATAGTACCTCGCTAATGCAAATATTCTATTAATAGTTTTTCATTGTTGTTTTTTAGTTTTGTGTAAGTCAATATATTTCATTATTTCTTACAGTTGTTCAAGTTCTAACTTTATGGTTTGAAAAAAAAAGTATAAAAATAATTTTTTCGATTGTTTATGGCCTATATTAGCATCTCTCAATATCTGATAGTTTTTATTAAATAAACTTTATTACTCTACTTATTTAAAAAGTGATAACTGAAAAGCGATTCAAATATTGTAAAATTGACGGAAATTCCAATAGCGATAAGAATAAAAAATGACCTTAAAGAAAAATGTTGCTTTATCTAAATTCAATACTACGTGAAATCACATAAATCTATATTCGATAATCCAAAAAGAGAAATTTGATAAGAAGTGGGCATTTTATTAATCAACTGAAAGAAAAATAGATTTTTCTAATATAGACTTTTGTGCCATTTTAGCAGTGGCTACATTTTCTCGTGATTTATTTGCAATCAGAAAAAAATAAAATATAAGATGAATATAAGTCTTAAGAATTGTTTCTACTATAATTCTGTAATAATGACAATCTGAAGAATATTTAAAGATGATTAGACAAAAGATAATATTAATTTTCATAGATTTAATTCATTTTAACACTAGAACCGCGATGACGAGTCATTTGGATCCGTACTAAATGAATAAGTGTCGATTCGAACCAGAAATTTCTTCATAAAAGAAGTTAAATATATGCCGCACAAAAATAAGTTAAATGAAGATTTTAGTGTAAAATATTTTTATAAAACTTGAGTAAAATTTCCCGCTGTTCTAGTGTTAAAGGTTGTGGAATATTAGATTCGTTTCGATTTATTTCTTTTACTGGATAGTAAGACAGGTACGTTAAAGATATGAACAGCGCGGAAAAATAGCAATGCAAAATCGTGCATCATGCATATATAATTATTAAGAAAAACGGATTTTCATAATATAGACATTAGTGTCGTTCTGCCAATGGCTAGGATTGGTCATGATTTGTATGCATTTAGGATGAGTTTGAGCCTTAACAATTGTTCCGATTAAAATTCTGTAATGATAAAAATCGGAAGAATGTTTAGAAATGATTAGATTAAACCAATGTTATTACCGCAATGTCCGACGTATAATCCGCAGATGAAATAATCATGTTTGGACCCAGAAATTTTACTTTATAAAGTGTTACTTTTCAGATCGCTGTAAATATTAGACTTCAATTATTGAATAAAATTTCTGGGTTGAAACTGAATTGTTTGATCCACGGATTATACGCCGGAAATTATGGTAGTTTACATATATTTAATTCATCTTAAAGGTTGTGGGATATTAAATTCGTTTAGATTTACTTATTTTACTGGGTAGTAAGACGGGTTTCACGATATGTACAGTGGAGAAAAATAACAATAGCAAATCCCGCATCATGCATATATAATTATTAAGAAAAATGGATTTTCATAATAGAGACTTTTGTGTCGTTTTGCCAATGGCTAGAATTGGTCATGATTTGTTTGCATTCAGAAAAATACAATTCAGGATGAGTTTAAGCATTAACAATTGTTCCGATTAAAATTCTGCATTGATGAAAATCGGAAGAATGCTTAGAAATGAATAGAGAAAACAGATGTTACTAATTTTCATAGATTTAATTCATCTTAAAGGTTGTTGAATATTAGATTTGTCTCGATTTCTTTTTTTACTGGATGGTAACACAGGTGCGTTGATCAACATATGAACAGTGCAGAAAAATAAGAATGTAAAATCCTGCATCATGACAATATAATTATTAAGAAAAGGGGATTTTCATAATATAGACTTTAGTGTCATATTGTCATTGGCTAGAATTGGTCATGATTTGTTTGCATTCAGCAAAAAACAAATCAGGATGAGTTTAAGCCATAACAGTTGTTCCGATTAAAATTCTGCATTGATTAAAATCAGAAGAATGTTTAGAAATTATTAGAATAAACAGATGTTATTAATTTTCATAGATTTAATTCATCTTAAAGGTTGTGGAGTATTAGATTCGTCTCGATTTCTTTTTTTACTGGATGGTAACACAGGTGCGTTGATCAACATATGAACAGTGCAGAAAAATAAGAATGGAAAATCCTGCATCATGCAATATAGTGCGAAAACCTTTCCAACACAATCCAATCAGAATATTGCAACGGAATTTCATTTTTCAAAAAGGGGATCGGATGTATCAAAATAAATAATTCAGAAAACACGTAACACAAACAAAATCCCAATTTCAGCAGCGACTTCCCGTGTGTGGAAATGTATGGGAATTCTTTTGCGCAGTCTTGCAAATGCTGTATACACTGAGAAAAATGACACTTACGAATCTGAGTAAATCGATGTTTTCATTTTGTTACGAAATTTTTTGTTTCAGATATGAAGACTCAATGCTTTCAATTCTGAAATACCAGAAATACTCAAAATATTGAAACATGCACATGCTCAAAACTGAGCACATAAACGTCAGTTCATACCCATTGTTGAAACATGGACATACTCAAAAATGAATACGATCAGTTCAAACTGATTTTTGAAACATGGAAATAATCACACCCACATAGAAGTCAGCTCATACTCATTTTTGAAACATGGACATACTCAAATATGAGTACACGCTGTTTTATTTTTGAGTGTGTGCATGTTTTCAGAAATGCGTATATGCACGTTTCAAACTTGCGTCATTTCGATTCGGAGCCATTTTGACTATGCGACATACTCAGATTTGAGTATATTTTGCTCATTTTTGAAAATGTCGTTTTTAGAGTCTAGATTGTTGTACATACCACACGGTAAAATTAAAATTTAGTTCATCTGGAAGACACATATAACAACAATTTTTTTTCTGGCAATCACCATTCATAAACGTCAATGTATAGATTTCATTTTCTGTAGCATTGTAATATATAAAATTATTTATATTATATTCACGCCAATATATTTATATTATATTCACGCCAGTAAAATTTAATTCAGCTGAAAAATAAGTACGAAACTGAAAAATGAACCTTTCCAAACAAGTTAATACATATTCTTTTGGGTGGCAATGTATATGAAATACAGAATTTATACGCAACATATAAAATAATAGCATTTCTTGCAATAATTGCTCTTAGACGATAACATATCTGATTATTTTTTTACGCTGCTCTATAAAAGAATATCAAATATTGCATGGATAGTTTTCTTTGTGAAGGATGTTATCACAAACTTCAATAATGTATAACTATTTGTGCGCTTCAAAAAATTACTGTCTACTGCGAGTAATGCGATCAAATTCTTTTGTGTGTCCCTCTAAATCAAATAAAGTGCAAACACGATTTTCTATAACAAACATATTATATGTTTTATTTCTGTTGTCAAAATTCCTTTTCCTGTGCATTTACAATACGCACAACAATGAATGAGGTATCATTCGAAATGCTTTTGTACCGTATTCTGACATAGTACACTCACATTTCATTAAAACATGTTTCTTGATAAAAAATTGCCGTTAGCTACAAATTCAATCAGCACTGTTTTCCTAAATGAAAAGAAAGGTTTTTCCTAAATCATTGTTGCTACAAAAATAAAATGCCGCAATATATCGTGCTCAACAATTATTATTAAAATATATATATATACTACAAAAAACGGGCTTATTTTATATTTATGATTAAAAAGCAAAATTCAAATTCAAATGTTTAAAAGAAAAATACATTATCGATCGATCGAAACAGGGGTATTTCACATGTAGCTTAAAATGTACGCTTTGTTTTATTAAAATAAATTGTATTTTATATGTATTCAAATTATCTTTCTCCCGTGTTTTACCCGAAGCGGATGACGTCATCCTCTAATACAGTTAAAATATGATTCTAAATTGTTTTTTCTCGCACGTGCCTTTTGCTATCTTTGATCAGTTTCTACTATAACTTTGATGGAGTAAATGAGATGATATTCTGGCTTCACTAATTTTGTTTGCAGGAATTATTATCCTTAATTTTTTCTTTTAGACATTTAAACCTGCATCTCAGAAATATTAGATATTGCGAAAAAATATTAGACTACAGTGCGAAATACTCGCATGGGGTCCACTGGTATGATTTTATAATTCTAATAAAAATGGCAAGCCTCTTTCACTAAATTTTGCAAAAGCTTTCTATGAAATACAAAACCACCCCTTTTATTACATACCCATTATACGTAGTATAGGGTAAATTTTGCAATCGTTATAAAAATCAAAAAAATTGCCGTCCGTCTGTCTGTGTGTCTGTAAACGCTCTATCTCTCGAACAAATTGAGATAGAGACTTGAAATTTGATATGTACTTAGTATGTAATAATGAGAAGAAACTTATTGAATTTCAGTAAACTCGATTATCCGGAACTTTTTTTTTTTTTTTGGACTCTCGAAATATTCGCTCTGATAAAAGGTATATAAAAAAATTTTAAATTGTTTATTTTAAGGATTAAATATAAAAGACAATAAAAAATCATAAATTTTGCATAAAGAATGAAGTCGATCGGATAATGAGTTGCCGAAATATTTGTAATCACATTTACCACACTCTTAGATTTTCCATTACCCTGAAATTCATTCAAATTTCAATTAAAAAATATATTTTGATTGGAAAAGAGACGCTTAATCCGACGCAGTAAACTGTTAGTTATTTTGATCATCATTTTTAGAGTTATAAGTACATTTCTCTTACGCAATTCAGTAATAGAGCCTTTAAAGTTTCTAACGTCATCAATCCACGATTTCGTTCGAATTGCAATGCATTTTATAAATAGTTTACACATGGTTTATTTTCATATTTTATGTTATGCATATCCATGGTGGGTAAGTATTACGGTGGCCCCCAACGACTAGTTAGAGTTATAAGTACGTTTCTCTTACGCAATTCAGCAATAGAGCATTTAAAGTTTATGACGTCATCAAGCCACGATTTTATTCGAATTGCAATGCATTTTATAAATAGTTTACACATGTTTTATTTTCATATTTTATATTATGCATATCCATGATGGGTAAGTATTACGGTGGCCCTCAACGACTAGTTAGAGTTATAAGCACGTTTCTCTTACGCAATTCAGTAATAGAGCATTTAAAGTTTATGACGTCATCAAGCCACGATTTTATTCGAATTACGATGCATTTTATAAATAGTTTACACATATAATAAATTATAACACCTTGTAATAATATATTTGTTTTAAATGCTAAAAGGTGTAAATTAACGACATAATACAAATTAAAAAAACTTTTATTAATTTGTTTTACATGTTTCGACTCACTCTCCGAGTCATTTTCAAAAACAAATGAAAATATTCCATAATTGCACGGGCTTTGAAATTATTATTTTCATGTACTTTTTTAGAAATTGCGCACGTTATCTTTTATTTTTACTTGGTTGTTTATTTTCATTTCTGTGACCATGGAGTAACTCGAGCCACAGTTTCGATAAATTAAAAGATGCCGTATCGTTACATATTATCGTTACATATCGTTATATATATACATCATCCATAATAAGAGAAACCATAGAGATACTAACACGCAAAAATATAATATGTAACATTTAATTTACCGAAACTGCGGCTCGTGTTACTCCATATTCACAGAAATGAAAATAAACAACCAAGTAAACATAAAAGAATACATGCGCAATTTCTAAAAAAAGTACATGAAAATAATAATTTCAAAGCCCGTGCAATTATGGAATATTCTCATTTGTTTTTGAAAATGTCTCGAAGTGAGTCGAAACATGTAAAACAACCTAATAAAAGTTATTTTAGTTTGTATTATGTCGTTAATTTACGCCTTTTAGCATTTAAAACAAATATAGTTTACACATGTTTTATTTTCATATTTTGTACTATACATATCCATGATGGGTAAGTATTACAGTGACCCCGCAATGACTAGTTTCTTTTCAATTGAAAAGAGTGGTTTTGTTCACATTTTCAATAAAAGCTTTTAATGGAAAAACATAGTTAAAGATTTTATCAATTAAAACTCTTGATACGCTAATGTTACCTTCAGGCATCACCATTAGTGCTTAACAAGTGAACTAATGAACAACAAAAAGCAATTACTCAACTAATGACGCACTTAAAATAAGAAAATCCTCAAAGTTCGCTTTAAATCGTAAATGGATTCTCATTTGAATTCTCCAATCACTTAATATGGTAATTTTAAGCAACTAACGTAAGATTTCGAATTGTTGTGTTATTAGGGTAGTAATGATGTATTCTCACAGACAATATATTCACATTAGCAGTGAAGGGTACTCAGTTTATTATATTATATTGTATAAAATAAGAAAGGATCCATTATATTCATTTAAGATTGCATTAAACAATTTTGAGTGATTGCGAATTTTAAACCCTTCATATGAAATGATTTTAATTGTATTACTAACAGTGTAAGAGAAGGAAATAAAATTTTTAATTGGCTATATTATTTATGAAAATTTTTTAAAGGATTGTTTATTGCCCAGATTAGCAGTAAAGGGTACTCAGTTTATTATATTATTTCGTATAAAATAAGAAATAATTCATCATATTCATTTAAGAATGCATTAAACAATTTTGTGTAATTGCGAGTTTTAAACCCTTCATATGAAATTATTTTAATTGTATTGCTAACAGTGTTAGAGAAAAAAAAATATTTTTAATTGGCTACATTATTTAACAAAAATCGTTAAATAATTCTTTATTGTTTAGTTAGTACTGGCTTGTGTTTTTATTTGAAATATTTATTTTTCGTTTTTATTTGAAATTATAAGTTTGTATAAATTTACAATTATACAGTGTATAATTTACTCGTGTATAATACAAACTCATGCATAATGCGTACCACTTTGTTGATTGGAAGTAACGAAAAATTTTATATATCTTGTATAGTGATCACTGCGAAAGGGGTCTGTGAATATCTTTGTAGATCTTCTTATCCATAGAGCTTTGGTAATGCAAGTACGGGTCGGGAAAATCTGACTTAAGGCCTAGAGCCCGGTTCTCTTCTGGGTTTTCGGCTCCCGAAGCTATCGGCGGACTCTGACTTGTCCCCAAGTGTAAAAGTGGTGGTCTCCACCACGTAATAGCATCGACCTATGTCGTCAATTCTTTGGAAGCGGGGGTGGTCAGCAGGTGGCGGCGTCCCCACCAACCGTAGCGCTTGGAGGAAGTTGTCTGGTCTAGTGCTAAGGAACTTCTGTAAATGGAGCGCGTTAAAAGTTCTCAAAACGCTAGGCACGGCGGTTGACGTGCCTGAAGGGCGCCGATAGGCTCCTGGCAGTGAAGCCAAGCCATATCCTATATCTTGTATAAAGTGTACCTTACTATTTTAACGAAGAAAAAGGAAGAATGCGAAGAAAATTCTATAAAAATCGTGACTCAAAAGGAAACAAAACCCTTGAACATAAATTTCTGCATACACTCTTGTATATTTACACTACCATAAAATACTACAAATATAAGTTTCCGTAATGCATACTTTTCTCTCATAAGAAGAATTGTATTAAAATATTTATCGACACCTGTGATAAAATACTAATGGTAATTAATAGAAATTATGAAAGACGATACAAATACTATATGCACTGCGTACTTGCGTTTCTTTCTGATTTTAAAGAATGCGCGATTAAGACGGCTAAAAGTACAATCTGCAAGTTTTAAGTAATGCTAAAGCAAACGACAACATAAGTACAGTTCAACAATTCGATTTCCATAAAATACTATAAATATAAGTTTTCGTAATGCATACTTTTCTCACCCAAGAAGAATTGTATTAAAATATTTAACTACAACGCTGATAAAATACTAATGGTAATTAATAGAAATTATGAAAGACGATATAAATAGTATATGCCAGGGGTGCAAAAATCTAGGCGCCAATGGGTTGATTCCCACCACTAAATTTTATCAGTATTCTTCGTCAAATTTTATTAGTATACTTCGCTTAAATTTTATCAGTATTCTTATTACGCGAAGAATACTAAAAATTTAGTGGTGAGAATCGGCCCATTGGCGCCTAGATTTTTGCACCCCTGGTATATGCACTGCGTACTTGCGTTTCTTTCTCATTTTAAAGAATGAGCGATTAAGACGTGTAGTAGTAGCTGTACTATCGTTTTCAATATGCAAGTTTTACATAATGCAACAAAAGGCTACATAAGTACAGTACCAAAATTCGATTTCCATAACTCTTTTATACATAATGGATTAAGGAAGAAAGAAAATTGATTCATTTATTTAGTGAAAGCATGTAAGGTTTTATATAGCTTTCTGAAATATCCCGTGCACATCGATTTTTAGTACCAAAATGTTAGAAAATAAATGTGTGTATTATACACAGGTAAATACAGGGCTCTCTATGTTTTAGGAAAATGTCGAAAATAAGCCTACAAACTCGTAAGAGTCGTACACAGTGAGATAGAGCACGAAATGAAACAGATAAGTTTTTAACCTTTCTTTGCATGAGTTTTTCTTTTACAATTGTGTTTTTTTTATACATATATTAAATATTAGACACCAGAAATTTTAAGATAGATTTTTAAGTTTGTTCAGCAACATAGTTCATGGGGAAATTTTCTCGATTAATATTTCTATATAAATATAGTGGTGGCGAAGAAGTTGATTTATTTTTTAAAAGTTAAACAAACAGTGATGGAAATTTACATCACTATGCAATTAAGGGTTAAAACGAAATTTATGTTTTTACTGCTAGGATGTTAAGCTGTTCAGTGTTGATTTGCTTGAAATGTTCGTAAACCACATTTTATGTGTAGCCCTGGATTCGTTTGGAACTTATGAAAAAACCGTAAAACTTCAGACTTGAAACCTACCAATTTATCTGTGTTACAAATCCTATATCTCCAGTCTAATTGTATATTGCATTTCAGTTTGAACATAATACATATCGTCGCTACTTTGTCAAATTATCGAATGGTAAAAAATGCATTTTTCATTACTTTTAAAAATGCGCCGATTGTAACAACTAAATTTTAATAGTATTCTTCACGAGGGTTGCCAATTTGGCCTCCTTTTGCATTAAAAAATTCCGAGTTCATATCAGAAATTTCGCATAGAATTTTTTGCTTTATTTAATAACAGATATTTCGAGCATTGTTGCCAGGTTAGGGATTTTGTCCCCATTTTGGAGGATTTTGAACCTACAGGGGATGTTTTGGGGACTATCAACATTTTTGGGGAAAACCTTGGGGAATTTCTTTCGTTATTTCATCTAAAGTTTACTTTTAGTAATTTGGCAAAACTGGATCTTTTCCGAACTGAATTTTGATTACGAAAATGAAAATCATGAAGATAGAATAGAATATCTACTTTCATAAAATATAATTTGGAAATATCAAATCAGAAATATCAATCATTATTCTCGGGATCGTGTTCATCGCATGTTGTTTATAACATTACAGTTTACACGTTTCTTTGCATCATTTTCAAACATTTGTGTACGTCTTTAACGTGTGACAACGGAAGTTCTGTTATTACTTTTTATCCCAGGTTTAAGTTTAAAATTTTCTTAGCATTTCAATACACCAATACATAAATATAGTATTTGAAATTCTGAATAATTAATATCACAAAGCATTTGTTACCTTTTTTTCTAAACTAAATGTCAATTTGAATATAATATTTTTTTCTTTTATTTTCATCATACAAATTATGACGGATGTCGATAAGAATTTAGATTTAGATATTTGGTAAACATAAATAAACATGAAATGACTGGACTGGGCGACTTCCCTCTTTTATTTTCATCATACAAATTGTGACGGATGTCGATAAGAATTTAGATTTAGATATTTGGTAAATATAAATAAACATGAAATGACTGGACTGGGCGACTTCCCTCTTTTATTTTCATCATACAAATTGTGACGGATGTCGATAAGAATTTAGATTTAGATATTTGGTAAATATAAATAAACATGAAATGACTGGACTGGGCGACTTCCCGCTTTCCGTTTTCAATCATGAATTGGTAAAAATTCACAAACTATGCTCCGTATATTGCATAGATGGAAGATTTACGATAATCAATTAAATATAATTTTAAATGTTTATTTTTGTAAATGGGGAATTCTTTCAAAAAAATGCTTGATTTGTAGAAAAATTTTGAGCTTAAATTACTTACATATTTTTTATAGTGATAAATTGAAAATTGCATTTTTGCATTTTTGAATAAAAACTCTGTTGGGGATTTTTTCGGAAAAAAATCACTGAGTTGGGGAAATTTTCAGAAATTTTGGGGAAATTCACTTTTGACTATCTGGCAACACCGATTTCGAGATCACTCAAATTAAAGATTTTTCTCTCAAAATTTCCGGTATGAATTCGACATCTTTAAATAAACAAGAAGGCCAAACTGGCAACACCGTGCTTTACATATATTTTATTAGTATTCTTACTAGGAGAAGAGTTCTAATCAAATTTAGTAGTGACAATCGGCTCATTTTTAAATGTAATGAAAATACATTTTTTCACATTCGATAGTTTGACATGATAGCAATGATATGTTGCTGTATTACTCAACTCAGTTTCAAAGATCGGACAAAGACAAAGAAAGAGCTACGTAATATTTTTTTCAGCAAACCGACATGGTATACAATGAGACATAGAGCACTTGTACTCTGTGAAGCACTGCCGCACTGTGTATCATTGCAATTATATTTATTCCATAATGCTTAATATGCATTATATGATACTTTAATATACTTTAATCTCTATGAAATCTGGCTAACCATATATAGGAGGCGCGGTTTACACCTTACCATCACATAGGAAGCGCAAAGTCCGAATCCTCGATTTATCAGGAGTTGGACTCATTAAAGTTTAAAATGATCTACAATGCAGTCGTTGACGAATGGTTGCTCCATACCTGCCGACTTTCAACTAGATTTCCATACAATGGGAATTAATTTGATCCGGGTTTCATGTCCTTACGTGGAATCTACTTGCATTTTATAAAAAAAAATTCTGGTTTGAAACGAGTTTAATCTCGGTTAAATTAAGCTACATTCAACGGAAGTTTAGTGCGATATTGGCAGGTATGGATTCTCTGAAATCCAAACACAAACTGCTGACTGCGTCGATAACGCACATAAAAAATCAGCACTGTCTTACTGTATTCTAGGTATGGTACACAATAACATGAATGCGAATGTTATTTTTATGTGATTTTTTCCTCTTTTTTAATGCGTACTAATAAATTTGGAAAGCAAGATTCTCCAAATAACGAGATTTATACAGGGTGATTCATAAAAGATGGGCAGAACTTTAAGGGGTTATAGTACACTTAAAGACAAATAATATTAAATAGGAGACTAAGGGTCCCAGACGTATTCCCAAGGAGATAGGGGGCATTAAAGTTTAGGGTCCGAAATTTCAAATGATTATAAAACATGGAAAAATTGGTCGATTCGTTTGCGGTTTTTGCAAAAAATTTTCTTTATGCCAGTATTTTCTTGAAATAAAATTTTAAAGTTCAATTTCAAAAAATGCCGATAGGGGGCGCTTTAGACTTTGGAGTAACAAACAACTATTTTTTAACGTTATTTTTTGTATTTCTTTAAATGATTTCGAAAGCTTAGACTTAAACTTAAATTTTGATCTAAAAATCTGAGTCCTAACGAGTAGTTAAGTAGCGTAAACTGAAATTTGAAATTTGAAACCCTTCTCCCCCCAGAACAAAAATCAGTTATTCCCGATCTTTGTGTCGTAGATTAGGCTCTAACTACTGCCGCGTTTTGCTAAAATTATTCTTTATGTCAGTATTTTCTTGAAAATAAATTTTAAAGAAAATTTTCAAAAAATTCCGATAGAGGGCGCTTTAGACTTTGGAGTAACGAACAACTATTTTATACCGTTATTTTTTGTGTCTCATTAAATGCTTTCTAAAGCTTAGACTTAAACTTAAATTTTCAGCTCAAAATCTGAATCGCTGAGCGTGGTTCAGTAGCGAGGGGAGGGGGTTCAAATTTCAACTTCTGAACATAGTTCAGTTTGCACTACTTAACCATGCCCAACGATTCTGTGCTGTGATACGAGGCAAAAATACAACTTTCGTCAAGGACTGCATAGTCGGAATTCACTCATAAAGGCACTGGCACAGTTGGAAACGTCGCTCATGCAAACGTTAAAGCTCCATTCCTGACGCTAGTCACCGGGTGAAGAAGGAAACAGAAAGAATGCAAATGTCAAATGGGGAAGAAGAAGAACACGTATGCAAAATTTCGACACGATTCAGGCATAAAAACCACTGAACGGTGAGTCAAGTGTAAGTCGCTGTAGTAATGAATCGGAAGATGGTGCCCTTCACGAATAAGGAAAAGGCTGAGATGCATTTAATTTACGGAGCGGCAGATGGAAATGGTGCAGAGGCACAACGAATGTACGGAGAGCGATTTCCTAACAGGCGGTTGCCTAACCGCAAAACTTTCGAGCGCTTGCACAGACAGTTGTGTGAGACGGGATCATTTCTCGCTTCCCGGTCGAATGCAGGTCGTGCAAAAAAGGACGAATCAGTAGTTGTTGCAGAAGCCATTCTGGATGTAGTAGCGGCGCAGCCAAGTACAAGTACACGAACAGTGGCTAGCCAGGTGGATACCTCACAGTCCACGACTTGGAGGGTACTGAAGGATGAACATTTGCTCCCGTTTCATGTGCAACGAGTCCAGAAACTGTCTCCAGGGGATTATCCAAATCGTATTGAATTCGCCCGCTGGTTTCTGCAGCAGAACGCGCTAAATCCACATTTTGGACGAACTGTGCTTTTCACCGATGAATGTACCTTCACACGTGAAGGTACATTTAACACACACAATGCACATGTATGGGCGGATGTCAATCCACATGCTACGTATCCACATGCTCATCAGAGACGCTTTTCCATCAATGTTTGGGCAGGAATCCTCGGAGACCACTTAATCGGACCGTACCTTCTTCCTGAACGCCTCAACGGTAAAACATACCTCACATTTCTGCAACATGTGCTGCCAGACCTGTTAAACGTTGTTCCTCCACGCATCCGGCGGGTCATGTGGTTCCAGCACGATGGAGCGCCAGCCCATTACGTACGAGACGTCCGCAACTATCTGGACATCACATTTCCGAACAGATGGATTGGTCGAGGTGGTCCTGTTGCTTGGCCTGCTCGCTCGCCAGATCTTTCACCCCTCGATTTCTTTTTTTGGGGACGATTGAAGGCTCTTATGTATGAGACACCCATTGAATCCCCCGAGGAACTGGTCGCCAGACTTTCCGCCGCTGTAGGGGAAGTGCTCGAAAAGCCTGATGTTTTCGCGAATGTTCGCCGTTCCATTCGTCGCCGTTGTTCTGCGTGCATAACCTCTGGTGGTCACAATTTTGAACATTTATTGTGATTACATGTTAATAAATATGCTTTGGTAACATAATCCTAATTTGTGTCTTTTTACCTCGTATCACAGCACACAATGTGTGGACATGGTAAACTGAACTGTGCTCAGGAGTAGAAATTTCAAACCCCTCTCCCCAGAAACTTAACCACGTCTAACGATTCAGATTTTGGGCTGAAAATTTAAGTCTAAGCTTTAGAAAGCATTTAATGAGACACAAAAAATAACGGTATAAAATAGTTGTTCGTTACTCCAAAGTCTAAAGCGCCCTCTATCGGAATTTTTTGAAAATTTTCTTTAAAATTTATTTTCAAGAAAATACTGACATAAAGAATAATTTTAGCAAAACGCGGCAGTAGTTAGAGCCTAATCTACGACACAAAGATCGGGAATAACTGATTTTTGTTCTGGGGGGAGAAGGGTTTCAAATTTCAAATTTCAGTTTACGCTACTTAACTACTCGTTAGGACTCAGATTTTTAGATCAAAATTTAAGTTTAAGTCTAAGCTTTCGAAATCATTTAAAGAAATACAAAAAATAACGTTAAAAAATAGTTGTTTGTTACTCCAAAGTCTAAAGCGCCCCCTATCGGCATTTTTTGAAATTGAACTTTAAAATTTTATTTCAAGAAAATACTGGCATAAAGAAAATTTTTTGCAAAAACCGCAAACGAATCGACCAATTTTTCCATGTTTTATAATCATTTGAAATTTCGGACCCTAAACTTTAATGCTCCCTATCTCCTTGGGAATACGTCTGGGACCCTTAGTCTCCTATTTAATATTATTTGTCTTTAAGTGTACTATAACCCCTTAAAGTTCTGCCCATCTTTTATGAATCACCCTGTATATTACGGAGGTAGTGATCAGTAAATAACGTAAACAAAGGCTGTATTGAGAATATTTCTATCGACAGTAAAAAAATATAGCTTAAAAAATAAACTTTGTAATTAATTTCTAGAATTTAACAAATCTATTTATATTTTCTTTTATAAATAACAATTTAAATTGCTGAAGTAACTGATAATTTTAATTTAAAATATTTTGTTTTTAATATGAAAGTTCTTTTTTTAATTAATTATAAAATATAAATTAATAAAACTGACCTTTATTTATAAATAGATTTCCAATAAAAATAACACAATGTTTATGGAGCAAAAATAATTTTTAACACTGTAAAACATAATTAATAGATCAAACCACCGCCCCCTGAATACTAGGCCTGCGCGCTGAAAAAAATGGCGGCTGCCGCAGCCGGAATCGTTTGTACAGTCCCTCGAACTTCAACACCAATAATATCTAAAAGTTATCTTTGACTTATTTGATCTCCGAAAAACAAGGCGAAGAAAACTTATAAAAATTCTTGGTGTGGAATTTCGAGGGACCGTTCGAACGCTGAAAAAAAAAATCGGCCTGCGACAGCCGCCATTGTTGTCAGCACACAAGCCTAGTATTCAGGGGGCGGTGGAACAAACACTATGAGTAAGGTTTGGAAAGATTGATACAAAATACGAAAGTATTAAATTAAATTAAAATTACTGGTAGCAACTGATAATACATGCCACAGATGGTAGCGCCTATGAGGCGCTAGTATTTGGACGTGCTGACATCCATTTTTAAAACAAATAAGATAGGCATTTAGTTATTACGGAGGTAGTGGTTGAATTTAAACTTTCAACTGTTATATTTGATTTCCGATGAACAGCAAGATTGTACTTGTTTTTGTTTTCTTTTAATAGCCCTGTAAACTTGGAATATTCATTTGTAATCACCCCGTAGATTAAATAGAAGAACAAAAACAGAGCGTGTAATTCCATTAATTTTAAGCATTTTCGTGAAGTTAGTGACAGCCAAAAGATAAACTGCTCCACTTCATAAAATACCACTTTATTTAAACAGATTAATCACGAGAAATTTCCGTTTTTATGTAAAAAATATTTTAAGCGTTTTACATTTGAATTAAATTTTAGATTTTGCGTAATTATATTTACGGATAAAAATGTTGTATCTTTCCAAAAATAATCTTCAACTATGCTAAAAAGAATAACAAATGCAGAGTATGTAATCCAATTACTTTTAATCATTTTCATGAAATTAGTGGTTGCCAATAAAGGGACTGATTTATAAAATGCCACTTTATTTAAACAGTTAAATGACAAGAAACTGTAGGTTTTATGTAAAAAAAATTCTAAGTGTTTTACATTTGAATTAAATTTCATACTACGCGTAGTTAGATTTACTGATCAAAATGCCATATGTTTAAGAAAATATTACTGATATAAATTAAATAGAACATAAAATACAGAGCTTGTAATCCAATTACTTTTAAAACTTTTCCTGAAATTCTTAGTTTCTCTTATATTTTTAAGAAATAAATGTTTGCTTTCCTTTTCAGAATTTTTAAAGATAAAAAAAACATAATCCGTAAAGAAAATATTAATCCTTCAGTGCTTTATATATTTTTTTCAATGTTTTCTTTTAACCTGACTAGTACGAGCGACGAAAAAATATATAAAGTAAATAAAAACTCATCTAAATTTAAAAATAGTTTCTTAAAAAATATATCTGTACGAGGCACAAATTATTCTAGAAATTTTAGAAAGAGTTTAATATAACAAATATCTTAAAAGAAAACATATGATTGTCCACTGATACTTCTATTTCCACCTAAGGCAGTGAATTTACAGTGAGTTTTATTAATCTGATAAAAGTGTATGGAAATTTAAGTATATTGCATTTTGGTGAGAAAAAAAAGGAAAAATATCTACATTTAAAACAATTAAAAATGTCCATCCCCTCGGCTATGTAAAATAAATTTTAATATTTATTTTAACTTACAGGTCAACAAAGCGGAGTCACAATTTATTGAAAATTAAGTCATAATCTTAGAAAAATATTTCAGCTTTATATCACGAGATTATTTATACAGGTGAATAGATTTAACCTTTGTAAAATTAGGATATAAGATTTTGTTATTTTCTTCTATCTTTACAAGCAGAAAGTGTTGGATTCGTGAAAATTTTAGATTTCCGATTTTCAACGGATTTATACGTTTCAGAAAGTCCTGAACACGATTTGACTGTTTTTAGAAAATGTCCGTATATCTATCTGTGTTTTTTTTCTGTGTGTGACACAAATCTTGTGGGCGCTCTATGACGGTATTTAATCAAACTTGAGATTCTTTTAAACCTTGACATAGATTGGTGCTAATTAAATTTTGGTGAAAATCTCACAACAGGCTATGTTGCATTTTTAACAATTTCTACTCAATAATTGATAAACAAAATTCAATCAAACTTCACATTCTGATAGACCTTGATATAAATAGATTAGCTGTTTGGGTTTAAATTGCCCAACAGGTGCTGCTTCAGTTTGGTATTTATCCCGATTTTCGCCATGGCTGTACCTAAAGAACTAATGCATAAGAATTCACCAAAGTTCATATTCTGTTAGATTTTGACATAAATATATACTTTTTAGGTTTGGGATTATACCTCCCAATAGGTTATGCTCTGTTTTTCGCGATATCCGTAATCGCTAAATCTCACGAACGAATAGATTGTCGCATAATTTTACTTGCAGACGATTTGATTTGTATAGAAGAAACTTTAGTGATGGTCATAATATACTAATTGATTTTATATCGCTTAATATTCGACCGTATATTATTCTGAAAAGTGTTTGAAATTGATTGAAGTTATTCCAGAATTTTTTTTTTTTTTTTTTAGTTTTTCTGGAGAACAAATAGATATTTTCATTTAAACTTTCTCAGGAGATTTTAGAAGAAAATTAAAAAACGAAAACGATAGAAACGATGGAAACGAAAGCGATGAAAATCTTCAATCGTTAAAATCAGGTTTTAATTAATAAATGAGTTATAAACGTTCAACATATTTCCTTTAAACTATTTTAGCAGTGAGTAAAGGTTTTAATATTATGTATTTATTCATTTACTTATTTACTTAATATTTAACGTTACTCATTTCCGAGATTTGTATGCATTTATAATAAATATATCCAGTTTCTAGATCCGATAATAAATCTTTCTGTGATACTCGAAATATCAATATTTTATGTAACATATAATATCCAATATAAATCAAAAATATGTTTTTATCCATTTTTTTTTGTTTCAAATTATCTAAAATTAAATATATATTATAAAGTATAAATTATAATGAAATGGGATTTGATGAAAAAGGCTGAAATTAGAAGACATGTTTAGAAAAAAAACTTACAATTTTTAAAATTTTCTTTAATCCAATTAATTTTCTTTAAAAATTTCTTTAAAATTTTTTAAAAAATCTAATTTTCCATATTTTTTTAGTATCTCAAATTGCTTTTTATTGCGCAAGAGACTTTTCACAATACCTGACAGTTGGATTTAATGAGGTAAAATCTGCTATTATTACATTTCTTTTTTACATAAATGCTTTGTCTCTGTAAAAGTAGATAAAATAACTCACATATATTATAAATTATGATAAAATGGAATTTGATGAAAAAGGCTGAAATTAGAAGACATGTTTAGAAAAAGAAACATTATGAAATTTCAAAATTTCTATAATCTAATTTTTCAGTATCTGAAATTGCTTCTTATTACACAAGAGACTTTTCACAATACCGGACAGTTGTTTTTTAATGAGCTAAAATCTGCTATTATTATTACTATTATTATTATTATTATTACAAAAATGCTTTATTTCTGGAAAAGTAGATAAAGTAACTCACATTTCTAAATGTCAGATTTCCGGGTGCATCATTAAAATAAAATTTTCACGATCATTTTGTATATTTTTAAAATAATATTTCCCGTGAAGAATGAGTAAATAACCAGGATTAAAAAAGCCAATGAACCTGCAACAATAACCGTCGCGGAAGAAATATATCAGTGAAGTCCTGTAACAGATATATCTGGACACTTTTAAACGCTTTGATAACAATTGGATCGCAAAATTTTCAGAATAAATATATCAAAATTTACTAATAACTTTTAGCAGTAACAGAAAAGTGTAAATATGGACATCTATGCAGAAGGTGTTATAAATGGGCGTGACTAAAACAACTGTTGAATATGACTGCATAAAAATGCGCATAACTAGCTTAAAAAATGATCGTAACCAAAAACACTTTTTTTACAATCGGAAGCTCTGGTCTTAAATATTATTATTATTCCAAAAATTAAAAATCCGTATTTTGAAGGTATTTTTCGAATTTGAAAGTACATTGTACTCTTAAAATGTCGTTAACTGCGCGTTTTATTTAATAAAAGCATTTTTTCGTTCACCGAAAAAACAGAAAATACTCAAAATGGTCCGTCAGTGTAGCAAATGACTATGTAGGTTCTTCAACATTTTTGTGCATTTTTATAAGAATAGAAAGCATATTCTTGAAGATGTTAAAGTTTCTCTGAAAAATTCAATTGGATTTTATTTATAGCATACAGAGTGTTCAACCGAAATTAAGACCGCCTTCCTAAAACTGGAAAAAGAATAGTATAAATAGTATAATATAATTAAAAGATGATTATATTGAATATTTGATGAGATACGTATATTTGTATGAAAATAATTTTAACTGCGTATGCTCAAACTATACCAAAGATTTTTTTCATGATTTGGTAATCAATTCTATAAAGCATCTTATATAAAAAGTCCATTCAAATATCGCGAAAATTCAGAAAGATAGAAGCGATATAGTGAGTTGCTTTCTAAAAGTAGCTGGATTATAAGGCATTTACCCCCAATTTTTCAATCAGCTCGCTGTATCACCGGTATCTGAGTTTTCACGATATTTGACTGATCTTTTTATATGAGTTGCTCTATAGAATTGACTACCAAATCATGTCAAAAAATCTTTGCTATAGTTCGCGCATGCACAGTTAAAATGTATTTCATACAAATACTCATATCTCGTCGAATATTCAATATATTAATGTTTTAATTGCAGTTTACTATTTCTACTATTCTTTGTCAAGTTTTCGAAAAGTGGTGTTAAATTCGGTTAAAAACTTTGTATGCTATAAACAAAAAAAAATTTGAATTTTTCACAGAATCGTTAACATTTTTATGAATATACGTGCTATGCTTACACAAATGCACACAAACGTTGATCAGCTTCATAATCATTTGCTACAGTGACAAACCATTTTGAGCATTTTCTGTTACTTGGGTGATAGCAAATATTATTTTATTATTAAAATTATTATTGCCCCCCTCCCCACCTAATTGTCCTCGCGACTTAATCTTCACTGAAAATTATGAAGTCAAGCATGTTCTTTATATTCTTGAAATTCAGGGATAATTCGTAAAGAATTTCAGTAGATATTCGACAAAACGTCTAAAATCGAAAGAGTCGGGTCACTGCCCCATAATTTTTGGACATCAGTGTATTTTGAAGAGCTTTAAAGGAAAACATATCATAATATATAAGTTTTTAATTGCCAATCTTATAAGTTCATTTTCAAAATATAAGCTTACATCATTTCCGATCATTTGAAAGAAGAAATCAATGGAAAATCGAGAACGATAAGTTTGTGTTTTTAGAGAATCCAATAGTCTGAAAATGACACAAAAAGTCTGTAATTCATTTAACACTAGAACTACCGAAAATTTTACTCAAGTTTTTTAAAACTATTTCACACCAGAAATTTTATTTAAAACTACTTAATTTATTCATTTAACGTATTTCTGTGAGTTTTATATTTAATTTATTTTTAAAATAAAATCTGGTTCGAATCGGAATGTATTCATTTGGTAACCGTCAAAATGACGGTTCATGGTAGTTCTAGTGTTAATAGCGAGACTAACGAAAAAGACAGGCTACCGCGGTGCACTCCACTTATCTTTTTTTTACAAATCGCTAGAATGACGTCTTGCTCTTTTCGTACACCTTCATTGGTAGATTCGAGCATCACGTGACTCCTGAGGTTAGTAAAAAAGATACACGTAAAGCACCGCGCTAGCCTTTCTTTTTCGTTAGCCTCGGTTAATAGCGTGTGACGTGAAAGAAAGTGAAGCAGTCGAAAGTTTTATCGACTGGAAAAGAAAAAACAATATTTAAAATTTTCCGGTATGTTTATCGGATTTAATATTGCAAAATCTATTTTATTCCCTTCAAAAGAGTAAAAACCTTTTATGCTTCAGTTCAATCAGTATTAAAGGAATTTTTTCTAGATTCAAAGTTAAGAAACGTTGTAGTTTAAATATATGTTTAAAATTTTCATGTTAAAATTATGTTATCAGTTCACGACATGTTCATATTAATGCTTATTTTTTTGTTCATGCTTGCATGAAAAGTTAAAAGAGAAAAGTTTTTTAGAGAATTTTTGTACTCAAAGCTATTATTTAAAATGGAATGAAATGAAAATATTTATGAAATTATTCAATTTTCTGGGTTAATTCATTAAAACAGTTTGGATGAATAACTCAAAAAATTAAACACCAACCTTAATACCAAATTACCTTACCAACTTTTACTTTCTAACTGCTTTATCATGCTAGTATAGCTTATTTCATTAAAATTGCTACATATTCATTAATATTTTAGCAATAACATTTCATTATTTTAAATTTTTCTGTAATACAAAGCTGTTACTGACGGCTATTTTTCATAATTCTTCCTACCATATTTCTAAATTATAATGTATCTCGTGGATTAGTTGAAATTTACAATGAAATTTATTGTTTGGAAATAATGGTAGATAAAATAACAATAAAAAAGTACCTTCCAGCTGCAGGCCTTTTAACAGCAAATAAATCCGTTTTGAATGATATACTAATAATTTTATACATAAAAAATATATATATTCTTCGAAATTTTAACTTTTAGTAACTAAGTTTTAAAGAAAACAGGATTCACCTTTAGAATGTTACACAATTTGTGAGGAACGATCGAACGATATATAATATACTATAACCATCCCTGAAAATTTATCTACCTAACAATTAAAACAAACTAATTAACAAAATCCATCCAGTAGAACATTTAAAAAAGGGTAATCATTCATAATCAGGTTCACCTGATTACGGAATTTCCGTCAATATTTATATTATTAATCAACGTAGAATGATATGTAATAAACTAAAACTATTTCTAAAAAAATATCTAACTAACAGTCAAAGTCTCCTCAAAATCCGTCTAGTAGAACTTTCTAAAAAGGCTAATCTTTCATAATCGGATTCAAATGATTATAGAACTTATCCCCATAAGTCTATGTCTAAGTAACGTAGAACAATATGCATTATACTAAATTCATCCATGGAAAATTATCTAACTAACAGTGTAAGTCCTTTCAAAATCCATACTGCAGAACTCCAGTTATAAGCATAAGGAGCGAAATTACTATTTACATTTTAGATATATAGTAGATTACTATTTGTATTTTTTTAGTTTGTTTTTATATTAGTATTTACCATAGTTGATGATGTATATTCTGGCGCGGATAATACACATGTAGTAACATACTTTACGTAATTAAACAACGAAAAAAAATATTTATCTGCAATCTACGCATCAAATCAAAGCAAATGTAGAAAGGAATTAAACGAGAATAAAATATTTGACAACGAACTTTTCGTTTTAGCGAAAGAGAAGAAAAAAGTTTATTTCATTCTTTTGCAATGAACAAAGCTGTTACTTGAACGATCTTTTGAGTGTGGTAGAAAACAATTGTTTTCACCTTTTGGGACTTTTTTTAATCATTTTTATTATGTATGACAATTTCGCTTAAATTAATTAAAACACTTCATGAAAATAAGTAATTTTAATTTATAAATGCTGTAAGAACTAAAATAATGATTAATCAATTTAACATTTTGATATGTTCGTTTTTATTACTTTTTTTTTCTTTCTGATAATGTTCTGATCAATATTGGACATATTTATTTATTTGCCAAAACAGTTACCACATGTACTCGGATATAAATCGATCATATTTCCATTGCATAAGCGCCGACACATTCAAAAACTTATGCATTACTTTTAAAAATAAGAAATAGTAATCTTTCCCGAAGGATTTGGACACAGGATGTAAATATATAAATTTACATGACATAATTATTGAAATAACTTAAAAATGAAATATTTGGAATTCTTCTTCAATTCTGTGTCAGACTCTCCAAACAGTTCAACAAAGAATCTTTATATGACCGTTACGTTAACATATATAGGAAGTTAAAAAGTATACACGGTTTAAATTATTATAATGTTACGGATTTTAACGGTCCAGATGAACTTCAATTAGAACGTAGACTCATTTTATAGAGTAGGCACTTTAACCCTTTCAGGGGCAAGCAATTGTGCTTTTGTAACGTTGAATTCCCACCGGAATTTACAAAAGAATTTAGTTCAAAATAATGAAAAGCAATTTTTCATCTTTTTCCCTTCAAAGTTAAAAAAGTACAATTTAATTAAAAATTTCTGGTTCGAATCGGATTAAAATTAGGTGGTATATAATATATACCACCACCCCTCAAGGGGTTAAAATGCGATGGACATTTTATTTTAAAAACCCTACCTCGCCAGTAACAATGCAGCTATGAATAAAGAGAAGGAGATATACAGTGTAGTGTCTACCAGTTGCGAGTGAAGTAACTAACGAAATAGTCACAAGATAGGGACTGTTATTAGATCAACAGGGCCAAATTACTTCGGGACATACTTCCACAAATAAATTGGAATAGCAGTTTGCGGTATTGAAACCTTATTTAATTATTTCATGCAAAATTTCTGTCATGAGTAAGGCAAAAATTTCCATTCGTTTTTAATGGTGGAAGTTTGCCCTGACGGTATTATATCTTTCACTAATATTGACAGGAAGAGTCTTTATGTAGTCACAATAGTGCGGAACCGCAGTGCCTAACTACCGCCTGGCAAACTTCCATCTGTAAAAACGAATGGATATTTCCCCCTTAATTATGACAGAAATTCTGCATGAAAAAAGCGCTTGAATAACAGGAATGTGCTCCGAACCAATAGCCGATTTTAACCACAAAATTTTAATAGTATTTGTCATCTTATTTAATGGAAGAATTTCTGAAATTCAATACGGTGCAAAATACTATTAAAATTTAGTGGTAAGAGTCGGACATTTGGTTCGGAGCGATCTCATGCCTGGAATAATCAGAAAATTTCTATTCAAATTTACTAGTGAAAGCTTGACATGGCGGTAATCAGTCTCTTCGGAATCGGTTACAGTTAAAAATTCATCATTCTGAGGATATGCCAATTCCTTTTTATTCATAGTTTCATGCCAACAGCTTGCCGAACAGATCTACTTTCATTGGGTTTGTTGATTACCGCGGTCTTGCCAAATATTACTTGTGAACAATTTTAAAAGTTCCACCTTCATCAAATTTACCTGTTACTCTAGCGATTATGAGTTGCGCATGGAGATCTGTTTTCAAACTCTCGCTTATACTGTTTCTGCGCTTCAGCTACACTTTCAAACTTCCAATGACATTTTAGTATAATTTTTTTTTACTCAAAGTTTAGTGTGGTTTCAGCCCTTATTTCAAGTTAGCAAAATCAGAGAGAAAAAGAATATCATCCCATTTATTAGCGAATAAATTATGTGTACATTTTTCGAAACATCTTGTACCACACACCAATCCGTCACATCAATGTGCATTTTACGTAAAATATTTTGATTTTTAGTTGAAAATAAAGCAACGACCTTATGTCTTGAATTTAGTTGCTGATCAGTTTTCCCAAGTCTAGAAAATTTTTTTATTCAGAAATTCCGAATACCACAAAAGTTTGATTTTTTGCTTTTATTCATGAAATATCTATTATTATATAAAAGAAAAATAATTAACCAATTTTTTTGTGAGAATTTTAATTTCGGAATTAAAAATACGACAGATTTGGTAACACTGTTGCTGATGCAATATATAGTTTTTGGAACAGCAGTTGATGTTTTTTGTTGTTGTTTTAGAAGGTCCTGTTATTTTTCACCCATTGCGCAACCAATGTAAGATGTAGCTTCTGAAATGGTACTTTAAAAAGTTTACAGAACTGAATTTTACGCTTTTGTTAAAAAACAAAAAAAAACAAAAAATCAAGTAAAGATGTTTGTTTTCCAAAAGAAATTTAAGCAATTGTTCCGTATCTTAATATTTTTTTCAAGCTATTTTATTTTTAATAAAAATTTAAATAAATCAAAAAATATAATATATTTAATATGCTTGTAATTTACGTTGATTATTATTTGATGAAGTTCTAACAATAATCTTTCAGTTACTCTTATGTTTCAATGACATAAAACAGCAAACATATTTTATGCATATCTGAAAATTTTACACGAAAGAGCAAACATTAAATAACAAAGTAGAAAATCATAAATTTAATATTTACGTAAAAATCTCACTAATAACTACTGAAATGCCAAACCAATGTTTGTTTCAAAACAGATGTCAGGAATATTAACAAAAATGGAAATAAAGATTATTTTATTTATACATTTCTAATGCAACAGAAGTTAATAAAATATATTTTTCTCAGATTTAAAATAACTGCTAGCTACAATATTGACATTTTATATTTCATTTCGTTTAATAATAAACTCCAAAAACAACATTTTATGTGAAAAAATACTTCCGGTACTAATGTCAATTTGTTGTTTTTAATTAAAATTCTGTCAGAATATATATAAAAATGAAACAAAACAATTTCTTTAAATTGAATGAAATATTTAATATGTGGTATGTTAAAAATTTGATAAAGTAATCAAAGTAGTCTTTTGAAGTCAAAATAAATGCAGTGCTTTAGAAAAATACTCTTTAAAATTACGAACATACGAGTCGGTACTCAAAATAAAATTTAGTATTTCTCTGACAACCCTAACGTGCACATAAAAGTCTGTTTCATCAAAACATAACTGATGTAAAACTTATAAAAATCAAAACTTTTAGTCCTATAAAAGTATGTAAATCAAGAACAAAATAAAACAACCCTTTTTTATGATAATTCACGTCATAGTACGCTCTAGAAAACGCAAAAATATTAAACTTAAAGATCTTAAATGATGTTGGAATACATGTAAGAGAAAATAACTGTTACCCTATTTTTGTATAGCTAAAAGTATCTAAAAGTAAATTAGCAACTTATTTTCAGCTGTTTCTAATGATTATCTCCTTATTAAAGGATCATTTCATGGACTTGAGTACACAACAAGTTTGATAAGGTTTTAAGTGTTTTGTGAGTTTAAGTGTTATGAAGCAAATTATAAAAAGTCAATAGAACATCTCTTTCTTTTTCACCCTTCAAAATGTTTTAGACAACAAATCAATGCATATTGAAGAAATATATATTAAGAATATTTGTGTTGCATTTTATGTAGTTAAAAATAAGGATTTATTAAAAATGTTTTTATTAAATACAAATTATTTAACGCTCTTTTAATAATATTTTAAGGATACATTAGACTTTCAAATTCGACTAGAGTTGAATGTACGACTAGAGTTTCCGATAGCTAAAAAATAAATTTCTATTACGATCGTTTCTAAAGTATTTATGCTCATTTTTATGCAGTCAAGAGCTGTTTCAGCCACGCCCATTTAAAACACCCTTTTCACTAACTAGCTGCTAATATTTCCCCCTTTTCGTGACAAGAAAATTTTAATAGAAAATTTTATAATATTTATTGGTTGAAATCTGCGATTAACTAACGGATATCATTTCTATTAAATTTGAATGCTAAAAAAAGCATAAAAGTTGGCAGTTATGCATTTAACAGGATAGCGCTGATTTATTCCACCTGCGGCGGGTTATTTTTACAGACTCAATGTTTTTTCTTTTCTTTTTTCTTTTTTCTTTTTTTTTTTTTTGTATCATGAATATTTATTCAGCCATGGAAAATATTATTATTAAATAAAAAGAAAATTCTCGCCAAAAATTTATTTTAGTAACGCAACTGGAACTGCATTTATAAAGATGAAATACATTTTCTACTTTTCCAGCTATAAAGCATTTATAAAATGTTCTGTAATATTAGCAGATTTTTACATCTTAAAAATCAACTATCGCGTGCTGAGTTTATTATGTCGTTAGAAATAACTTCACATACTGCATAATAATAGAAAATAAACGTTATAAAAATTTAAAAATTTCATAACTTCTTTCTAAAACAAATTTTCTAATTTCAGGTTATTTCATTAAATTCCATTTTATTATGATTTATAATATACATTTAATTTTAGATTACTAGAAAGAAAATTAATGTGTTTGCATATAATAAAAACAAATCTTTGAGTATTATTGGTACGTAGATGTTACATGTAAAAAATCTTGATATTTCAAGCATTACAGACTGATTTATTAGTGGATCTATAAACTGGTTTCAGTGGCGTAGCTACATGTTCAGCGACCTAGAGCAAGTTCAACTTGTGCTCCCCTTTCTCTACCGGGAAATGTTTCCAAAAATTTGTTTTGAGGTTATATGGTGCATACATCCCCGCCAACTTTCAACTAAACTTCCGTAAAATGTGAGTTCATTTAATTCAGGTTAAAGATGTTTCTAACCAGAAAATATGTCTTAAAATATAATACATACATAGTTTCATGGTTTTGCGTAGAACCTTTTTCATGTAGTTAATACTACATCTTAACTTTTTCCAACGGCTCAATTTTTACAAGACACTATACTCACTTACAGCCTGGGCGTAAAGTTGATTGCAACTCGGAAGCCCCTTAACACTTTCAAGGGCGGTGGTATGTTTATGAAACCACTTAAGTTTAATTCCCAAATGCCACAATGACACCAGAACTTTGATATAAAATGCTTCTTTTATTATGTATGTGAAATATAGCTTTTTTCTTTTTTCAAAAAACATTTCTAAATAAATTCCGGCTTCAGTCATACATTTGAACATTTTAGCAATGGTAGAGCTTTGCCAATGAAAGGGTTTAACCGACATCAACTGTTCGGTAACTGTTCGGCAACGTAGAACCTACTTGATTGTGTATCTTTAAAAAAAATCTTGAATCAAACGTGTTTAACCTCGGTTAAATTAACCTACATTGTACAGAAGTTTAGTGCGATGTACATATATAATACAGTGAGATTGTAAAAATACAATCTGCTGATAAAGGTATCCTTCGATAAACATAAAATCCTTCTGATGCTAATTGAAGAAATACCATACAATTATATCTGCTAATGCTGAAGCCAGTCTAAAACAAAATTTCCCCCTGTCTGTTGCGTATCAGATTTAACAGGCTACATTGCACTTATTTCAAATGAAAATAACCTTTTTAGCTGTGATACACCACTTGTAATGCACATCTCAGTGCGCTTAGTTGTGCTATAACACATTTATGCCTAGCGTCCCAATTTTGGGACGCTTTAGTAAAATGGGAAAAAGTGCATTTCACACCACTTTCTTTTTTATAGAAATCTAGTGTCTTGTTATAGAAATCTAGTGTCTTACAGTATATTTTGTAACAAAAAAAATCTACCAAATTAAACGTGTTTAACCTCGGTTAAATTAACCTACATTGTACAGAAGTTTAGTGCGATGTACATATATAATACAGTGAGATTGTAAAAATACAATCTGCTGATAAAGGTATCCTTCGATAAACATAAAATCCTTCTGATGCTAATTGAAGAAATACCATACAATTATATCTGCTAATGCTGAAGCCAGTCTAAAACAAAATTTCCCCCTGTCTGTTGCGTATCAGTTTTAACAGGCTACATTGCACTTATTTCAAATGAAAATAACCTTTTTAGCTGTGATACACCACTTGTAATGCACATCTCAGTGCGCTTAGTTGTGCTATAACCCATTTATGCCTAGCGTCCCAATTTTGGGACGCTTTAGTAAAATGGGAAAAAGTGCATTTCACACCACTTTCTTTTTTATAGAAATCTAGTGTCTTGTTATAGAAATCTAGTGTCTTACAGTATATTTTGTAACAAAAAAAATCTACCAAATTAAACCTGTTTAACCTGGGTTAAATTAACCTACATTGTACAGAAGTTTAGTGCGATGTACATATATAATACAGTGAGATTGTAAAAATACAATCTGCTGATAAAGGTATCCTTCGATAAACATAAAATCCTTCTGATGCTAATTGAAGAAATACCATACAATTATATCTGCTAATGCTGAAGCCAGTCTAAAACAAAATTTCCCCCTGTCTGTTGCGTATCAGTTTTAACAGGCTACATTGCACTTATTTCAAATGAAAATAACCTTTTTAGCTGTGATACACCACTTGTAATGCACATCTCAGTGCGCTTAGTTGTGCTATAACACATTTATGCCTAGCGTCCCAATTTTGGGACGCTTTAGTAAAATGGGAAAAAGTGCATTTCACACCACTTTCTTTTTTATAGAAATCTAGTGTCTTGTTATAGAAATCTAGTGTCTTACAGTATATTTTGTAACAAAAAAAATCTACCAAATTAAACGTGTTTAACCTCGGTTAAATTAACCTACATTGTACAGAAGTTTAGTGCGATGTACATATATAATACAGTGAGATTGCAAAAATACAATCTGCTGATAAAGGTATCCTTCGATAAACATAAAATCCTTCTGATGCTAATTGAAGAAATACCATACAATTATATCTGCTAATGCTGAAGCCAGTCTAAAACAAAATTTCCCCCTGTCTGTTGCGTATCAGTTTTAACAGGCTACATTGCACTTATTTCAAATGAAAATAACCTTTTTAGCTGTGATACACCACTTGTAATGCACATCTCAGTGCGCTTAGTTGTGCTATAACCCATTTATGCCTAGCGTCCCAATTTTGGGACGCTTTAGTAAAATGGGAAAAAGTGCATTTCACACCACTTTCTTTTTTATAGAAATCTAGTGTCTTGTTATAGAAATCTAGTGTCTTACAGTATATTTTGTAACAAAAAAAATCTACCAAATTAAACCTGTTTAACCTGGGTTAAATTAACCTACATTGTACAGAAGTTTAGTGCGATGTACATATATAATACAGTGAGATTGTAAAAATACAATCTGCTGATAAAGGTATCCTTCGATAAACATAAAATCCTTCTGATGCTAATTGAAGAAATACCATACAATTATATCTGCTAATGCTGAAGCCAGTCTAAAACAAAATTTCCCCCTGTCTGTTGCGTATCAGTTTTAACAGGCTACATTGCACTTATTTCAAATGAAAATAACCTTTTTAGCTGTGATACACCACTTGTAATGCACATCTCAGTGCGCTTAGTTGTGCTATAACCCATTTATGCCTAGCGTCCCAATTTTGGGACGCTTTAGTAAAATGGGAAAAAGTGCATTTCACACCACTTTCTTTTTTATAGAAATCTAGTGTCTTGTTATAGAAATCTAGTGTCTTACAGTATATTTTGTAACAAAAAAAATCTACCAAATTAAACGTGTTTAACCTCGGTTAAATTAACCTACATTGTACAGAAGTTTAGTGCGATGTACATATATAATACAGTGAGATTGCAAAAATACAATCTGCTGATAAAGGTATCCTTCGATAAACATAAAATCCTTCTGATGCTAATTGAAGAAATACCATACAATTATATCTGCTAATGCTGAAGCCAGTCTAAAACAAAATTTCCCCCTGTCTGTTGCGTATCAGTTTTAACAGGCTACATTGCACTTATTTCAAATGAAAATAACCTTTTTAGCTGTGATACACCACTTGTAATGCACATCTCAGTGCGCTTAGTTGTGCTATAACCCATTTATGCCTAGCGTCCCAATTTTGGGACGCTTTAGTAAAATGGGAAAAAGTGCATTTCACACCACTTTCTTTTTTATAGAAATCTAGTGTCTTGTTATAGAAATCTAGTGTCTTACAGTATATTTTGTAACAAAAAAAATCTACCAAATTAAACAAAATTATCTATACAAGTATTTATTTCGTTCCTTAGTAATTTTCCGCCCTTGTGATTCCCGCGCTTGGAGCAATGTGCTCAAACTACTCCACTGTAACCACGCCCACGAATGTCTGCATTTATTATAAATGCAAAAGAAATCTAGAAAATGACTTATATTAAACAATGAGTAAACAAATAAATTAGTAGATAAGTAATATTAAAAGATTTGCTCATAGTTATTTGTTTTTCATAAAAAAGACGTTAAGCATTTCTAACTTATTTATTCGTAAAATGTTATTTTTAGAGATTGAAGATTTTCACCAATTTTATGATTTTAAACTGTTGCATGCGCATTTCAATTTCTCCAGTTTTATTGAAATTTCTCACAGGTGCTTCCTACATATGTTTAAATATAAATTACTAAAAATAAGGTAGTGTTAATTAAAGGTTGTTATTTTTTTGTTAATGAAACGAAATACAAATTGCGATAATAGTTTAATTATAATATTTGGGATTAATATTAATTTAAATTTTAAACGCTTTAGTTATGAAAAAAAAAATTAACTTTTATTTTTATATATAACTTGATTATTGTAGAAGGATTTTCTACATGTACGTAAAAATGGAATTCGTATGAGATACACTGGTCTCCAAAAGTTAAGATACAACCAGTTTTTTGTGTCTAATTTGAAAACAAATGAACAAAAAGACATGAAATTTAGATGAATTGTGCTTTAAACAGTTATTTCACCAATTTTATTTAATTTTAACATCAAGCATGATTTACAAATAAAAAATAAAATGTTTTGCAAAACTCTACTATTTGATAAAAAAATAAATGTAAGTTTTCCGTGAAAAAAAATTAAATAAACGGATTTTAATAAAGCATGTGACTGGCCCTACTTGTAATGCATTTGCGGCATCAACTTTCCATACTGTCAACTAAGTTGTCGGACACTGTAATGGGAAACAAAGACCAAGAAATACTTATTCCAGCTCATTTAACGACTTCGCAGGAAGACTTACGGCAGCCACCTGTCTTCCGAGATAGTCTCAAAGATGCTCTATTGGATTAAGCTCCAAAGATTGAACTGGTCATTCCTTTACCTCCAAAACTTGATCCTCAAGATATTCATCAACAACTCTAGCGCAATTTGATCGGGCATTATCATCCATTAACATTAATTCATCACCAATAGCACCAGCATATGGTGTGACAAAAGGAGCAAGAATCTCATCCCGATATTTCACAGCAGTCAGAGTTCTTCCATGGCATACATGGAGATTACTGTGGCCACCTGAAAGATTCCAGCCCAAACCATGATTCCACCTCCTCTATACAAGTGTCTTTCAACAATGTTACATAGGTAGAATCTGATGCGTTGTTTTCTCCAGATCAGCACCTGAACTGAATCACTCTCCAAAGCAAACCGGGACTCGTCTGTGAGCAATACGTAAGCCCACAGTTGTCTGTTCCAGGTAACGTGCTCTCTTGGCCAACATAAACGAGCACTACTGCGTTGTCAATTTATAAGGCCACATACAACGGATCGCCTTGCATAGAGTCCTTAATTGTGAAGAAGTCTCTGCACCGTAGTAGAAAATTTTGTCATCCCTGCATTATACAGAACTGTTTTATTTCCTAACAACAACAGTCAAGATATTAGTAGCTTGCTTTTTCTTCTAGCATTTCTATATTATTTTGGGAAATTATTTGCAATTAGGGGGAAATAATACAAAGTGAAGCAAATTTTTAAAGAAAACATTAATTAAAAGCTACATATTCATCACATTTTAGCCATTGCGTATACAGGGTGATTCATAAAAGATGGGCAGAACTTTAAGGGGTTATAGTACACTTAAAGACAAATAATATTAAATAGGAGACTAAGGGTCCCAGACGTATTCCCAAGGAGATAGGGAGCATTAAAGTTTAGGGTCCGAAATTTCAAATGATTATAAAACATGGAAAAATTGGTCGATTCGTTTGCGGTTTTTGCAAAAAATTTTCTTTATGCCAGTATTTTCTTGAAATAAAATTTTAAAGTTCAATTTCAAAAAATGCCGATAGGGGGCGCTTTAGACTTTGGAGTAACAAACAACTATTTTTTAACGTTATTTTTTGTATTTCTTTAAATGATTTCGAAAGCTTAGACTTAAACTTAAATTTTGATCTAAAAATCTGAGTCCTAACGAGTAGTTAAGTAGCGTAAACTGAAATTTGAAATTTGAAACCCTTCTCCCCCCAGAACAAAAATCAGTTATTCCCGATCTTTGTGTCGTAGATTAGGCTCTAACTACTGCCGCGTTTTGCTAAAATTATTCTTTATGTCAGTATTTTCTTGAAAATAAATTTTAAAGAAAATTTTCAAAAAATTCCGATAGAGGGCGCTTTAGACTTTGGAGTAACGAACAACTATTTTATACCGTTATTTTTTGTGTCTCATTAAATGCTTTCTAAAGCTTAGACTTAAATTTTCAGCCCAAAATCTGAATCGTTAGACGTGGTTAAGTTTCTGGGGAGAGGGGTTTGAAATTTCTACTCCTGAGCACAGTTCAGTTTACCATGTCCACACATTGTGTGCTGTGATACGAGGTAAAAAGACACAAATTAGGATTATGTTACCAAAGCATATTTATTAACATGTAATCACAATAAATGTTCAAAATTGTGACCACCAGAGGTTATGCACGCAGAACAACGGCGACGAATGGAACGGCGAACATTCGCGAAAACATCAGGCTTTTCGAGCACTTCCCCTACAGCGGCGGAAAGTCTGGCGACCAGTTCCTCGGGGGATTCAATGGGTGTCTCATACATAAGAGCCTTCAATCGTCCCCAAAAAAAGAAATCGAGGGGTGAAAGATCTGGCGAGCGAGCAGGCCAAGCAACAGGACCACCTCGACCAATCCATCTGTTCGGAAATGTGATGTCCAGATAGTTGCGGACGTCTCGTACGTAATGGGCTGGCGCTCCATCGTGCTGGAACCACATGACCCGCCGGATGCGTGGAGGAACAACGTTTAACAGGTCTGGCAGCACATGTTGCAGAAATGTGAGGTATGTTTTACCGTTGAGGCGTTCAGGAAGAAGGTACGGTCCGATTAGGTGGTCTCCGAGGATTCCTGCCCAAACATTGATGGAAAAGCGTCTCTGATGAGCATGTGGATACGTAGCATGTGGATTGACATCCGCCCATACATGTGCATTGTGTGTGTTAAATGTACCTTCACGTGTGAAGGTACATTCATCGGTGAAAAGCACAGTTCGTCCAAAATGTGGATTTAGCGCGTTCTGCTGCAGAAACCAGCGGGCGAATTCAATACGATTTGGATAATCCCCTGGAGACAGTTTCTGGACTCGTTGCACATGAAACGGGAGCAAATGTTCATCCTTCAGTACCCTCCAAGTCGTGGACTGTGAGGTATCCACCTGGCTAGCCACTGTTCGTGTACTTGTACTTGGCTGCGCCGCTACTACATCCAGAATGGCTTCTGCAACAACTACTGATTCGTCCTTTTTTGCACGACCTGCATTCGACCGGGAAGCGAGAAATGATCCCGTCTCACACAACTGTCTGTGCAAGCGCTCGAAAGTTTTGCGGTTAGGCAACCGCCTGTTAGGAAATCGCTCTCCGTACATTCGTTGTGCCTCTGCACCATTTCCATCTGCCGCTCCGTAAATTAAATGCATCTCAGCCTTTTCCTTATTCGTGAAGGGCACCATCTTCCGATTCATTACTACAGCGACTTACACTTGACTCACCGTTCAGTGGTTTTTATGCCTGAATCGTGTCGAAATTTTGCATACGTGTTCTTCTTCTTCCCCATTTGACATTTGCATACTTTCTGTTTCCTTCTTCACCCGGTGACTAGCGTCAGGAATGGAGCTTTAACGTTTGCATGAGCGACGTTTCCAACTGTGCCAGTGCCTTTATGAGTGAATTCCGACTATGCAGTCCTTGACGAAAGTTGTATTTTTGCCTCGTATCACAGCACAGAATCGTTGGGCATGGTTAAGTAGTGCAAACTGAACTATGTTCAGAAGTTGAAATTTGAACCCCCTCCCCTCGCTACTGAACCACGCTCAGCGATTCAGATTTTGAGCTGAAAATTTAAGTTTAAGTCTAAGCTTTAGAAAGCATTTAATGAGACACAAAAAATAACGGTATAAAATAGTTGTTCGTTACTCCAAAGTCTAAAGCGCCCTCTATCGGAATTTTTTGAAAATTTTCTTTAAAATTTATTTTCAAGAAAATACTGACATAAAGAATAATTTTAGCAAAACGCGGCAGTAGTTAGAGCCTAATCTACGACACAAAGATCGGGAATAACTGATTTTTGTTCTGGGGGGAGAAGGGTTTCAAATTTCAAATTTCAGTTTACGCTACTTAACTACTCGTTAGGACTCAGATTTTTAGATCAAAATTTAAGTTTAAGTCTAAGCTTTCGAAATCATTTAAAGAAATACAAAAAATAACGTTAAAAAATAGTTGTTTGTTACTCCAAAGTCTAAAGCGCCCCCTATCGGCATTTTTTGAAATTGAACTTTAAAATTTTATTTCAAGAAAATACTGGCATAAAGAAAATTTTTTGCAAAAACCGCAAACGAATCGACCAATTTTTCCATGTTTTATAATCATTTGAAATTTCGGACCCTAAACTTTAATGCCCCCTATCTCCTTGGGAATACGTCTGGGACCCTTAGTCTCCTATTTAATATTATTTGTCTTTAAGTGTACTATAACCCCTTAAAGTTCTGCCCATCTTTTATGAATCACCCTGTATACGTTAATGTGTTACAGAGGTAGCGTACAGATACGTATTGAAATATGTCAGTTGTCGCCGATAGATGGCATTGTACTCTGGGAAAAAATTGACTTCAATTTCTGTATTGGGAAAACTTGAATACGATCGGCATTTAGTTTTAAGGAGGTAGTGATTCAACACAGTTTAGTTATAAGTGTTAAATATGATCCCTCCAGGAACACGAACGATATCGAGGCGGTACGATAACTCATCCCACATTTTTTTTCCAGCATGGCTGGTGTGATTCTTTGAATGGCTGTAGATATGATTGTCCTAAAGTTCGTCAACGTCAGTTGGTAGCGGTAGAACAAACAACCGATCTTTGATGAGGCCCCACCAAAAAAGAAACACATGGAGCGATGTCAGTGATGAGTTATCGTACGGCCTCGATATCGTTCGTGTTCCTAGAGAGGCTTACATTGAACACTTTATAACTGTGTTGAATTTAAACTTCCAACTGTTAGTTTTGATTTTTTATTAACAACAAGGTTGTACTTTTTTTTGTTTTCTTTTAATAGCCTTTCCAAGTTGGGATATTCATTTGTAATCACCCTGTATAACAAAACTATTTTCTTAAACATACGACATTTTGATCAGTAAATGTATTTACCGAAGACTAAAATTTAATTCAAGCGTAAAACGTTTAGAATATTTTTTACGTAAAACATGAAGTTTCTTATCATTAATCTGTTTAAATCGAGTGGCATTTTAATAAAGATGAGCAGTTTCTCTTTTGGCCACTATTAATTTTTTAAGAGTTTTTTCGCTGTACATTAAAACAACAATTGAAAACTAAACTCATAACGAAGCATGTTTCTGTGACATTTGCAAGACAAATCTAAAACAAAACTTTTCTTAAAGAAATAGCGGTGATCTAAAAAATAGACCACTTTGTGGCGTGTAAGTGGTGGTAAAACGAAAGAAATGATAAAGTGAAACAATACGTGTTTGTCAAAACTCTTCTGGAAACGAAAAAAAATTACGCCATTAAATTATTAGTAACACTTATTAGTAACAAGTAATATAATTTTTTTTAAAGTCAATTCCTACTTTTTTATCATAAATATATAAATAAACCCGTACAGCATTAATGTCCCCTGTTATCTATATTGAACATTATTTTATAATCATCGTTGCGGTATTTTATTTTTTGTTGGCATCACTAATTTGAAATAAATCTTTTATTTCATTTATAAAAACAATGGGAGAAATTTTTTTCTCCCATATAAAAATTAAAATTAATTAATTTAATTTAATGAATGAATTAATATTTGAAAAAACTGTATTAACATCAAGTGTCATCCAGTACAAGTTTAAAAAAATTATTTGAACTTGAATGGATGAATAGAAAATATTTTATTAACGATTGAAAATTCTAACAAGATATATATATATAGAGTGTGAGCTAATAGTAGGAATTTGATAAAAAAACCTGCTAATTGACATTACATAAATTAGTTAAAGAAACGAAAAAAAAAAGAAAGTAAAAGTAAAGCTCAAACATTAAATTTTTATGTCAGAATCAAACTATTCCAATATTTAAAGCAGAACGGTTCCATGTTTCATTCCTAATTTTTTGTTATTTATTTATTGAACTTTTCTTACGATTTCCTATGAAAAATGAACAATTTTTCTTAACAGCATTTCTGAGTGCAATTCGAAATTTTTCTGTTACAATGAAAACAGCTGTGTTCGAACACAGAATTCTGCGCGTGTAAGCTGAAGACGCTACCGCTTAGCCATGGATGTTTGTGGACAATGCCACAATGCACATTTTAACCGAACAACTATTTATATTCATTTTAGGGATATTGCATATAGTTTATGACATACCCTATTGCATAAATTAACATAATTGCATGACATGCTCCTATTGTTTATACTCCTATTGTATAAAGTTTATGACACTCGGGGATCAAAGACAAATATCTTGATACCACGTCTATTAAAATTTATCCATCTGTTATCATTTTCTCAGAGAATGAAAGAACATGCATTTTCTAATGCCAAAAACATTAATTTTTGTTTCTGCGAACAGTCGGGTAAAAATATACAAACGAATTGCATAAACTCAGTTGTTGGTAGTCGATTAAAAAGAGAGGTTGTTCGAATTTTTTGACAGATTTTAATGAGCTTTACAAAATTCTAATTCACACCAGTAAAATTATTGTTTTACGAGTATAAGTAATACTATGTTACATTTCATGCTTAATAACTTAGAATATTTGTATGTAGGATCAAGAAATGGGTGGAAATTTTTTTTTTTTCATCCTTGGAAGAGGTGGTATTTAAGTAAACGAACTTAACATTTTAGAAAGAGCTGTTATGCAAGGCGCATCAGAAAGTTTTTATTCACATATAATTAATATTTAAATTGCAAAAGATAAAAAGTATAACTTTTCCCCCTACTGCAGAGGTTAAAAGTTATTACAGTTCTGGTAAATATACTGCTTATAATGATCGGCTATTGATTTATAAACTTCAACAAACATTTCATTTGGTGTTGTGGCACATTTTTGCTCAATTGCGGTTCCAGAACGTGGTATATGAACATCCATTCGCTTCAAATTTATCTTTTGTCCGATGAGTTGTAAGTCGCAATGGTGAGTCTGCCTGAAACTCCCAGCGATATTGTTTTTGTACTTCTGCTACATTTTCATACTTACAATAGTATTTTTAAATAAATTTCCTTTTTTCAAAAGTTATTCTTGGTCCACTCATTATTTCCAATTAATTACACTTTTAAAAGAAAGAAAAATTAGAAGGTTATGACCCGTTAAACAGTGTATGTATATTGTTTTCTGACGCACCCTGTATTTATGAATTAACTAGTGAATTTTACAAATTTATGAATTAACTCGCAAAGTCAAGTATGTCTGAAAAGCAGTTATATCTGGAGGAAAACTGATTTATTTCCTTAATGTTTGTAGAATAATACAAACGGATATTACAATGTAAAAAATATTTACAAAGTTATTAGTGAATACGTAAAAGATATTTTACGCCGCAAAATATGAAAATAAAAAATACCAAAACTCCAGAGTACTTTTGTGTTTTAACGTAAACGATATAATTCTTTAAATAAGTTTAATAAATAACTTTAAACTGAAAATTTTGTTAATTTTGTTAAATTAATGTTTGGGATTAAAATGAAGTTGGAAGAAGTTCACGCACTAGAGCAAAAGGGTTAATTAGAATACAGAGTTATTCTAAATGATGGACCCATTTTAAAAAATTGTATTTAATAAAGTACATATCCAAAAAAAATTAATTGGACTACTACTTTAAAAACATAAAATAGTGCTGCGTACCTTAACAACATTTTCAAATTTCGTGACTATTGATCAATTTTTACAAAGAGTCAATAAATTTTAAAAAAGGAAGGGCAAGAAAACAGAGTAAAAACCAAATATACAATTTTTGATCGTTAATGATATCGATACGGAACAGTAGCTGAATGAGCAGAAAAATTTTTTTTTTTGAAAATTAGAATGTTTGAAAGTTATGCTTGGAGATACATTAAACAAATTACAACTTATTAGTATAAAAAAAACTGCGAATTGACATTACATACATTAGTTTAAGAAACGAAAATAAATAAAGAAAGGAAAAGTAAGGCTCAAAGATTAAATTTTTATGTCAGAATCTAACTATTCCAATATTTAGAGCCGAACGATTTCCCGTTTCATTCCTAATTTTTTTGTTATTTATTTATTGAACTTTTCTTCGAGGAAGTTTCAAAGTTTTTTTAAGACATTATAAATGTTCAATGTGTCCACCGTTTGCTGCACGGCAAACATCTACGAGATAACCAAACTCGTCCCACACACGAGAAAGCGTACCTGCTGTTACTGAGTGCACGGATTTCGAATCGGTGATGGTTCCAGAGGCGGCCGGTAGAGGTCGCGCGGCAATAGGTCACTGCGAGCTGAGTGCACTGCTGCCGTGCACTCAGTAACAGCAGATACGCTTTCTCGTGTGTGGGGCGAGTTTGGGTATCGCGTAGATGTTTGCCGTGCAGCAAACGGGGGACACATTGAGCATTTATAATGTTTTAAAAAAACTTTGAAACTTCCTCTTTTCATTGGTATAAAGATTGTTCATTTTGGATTTGTACTTTAATAAATGCAATTTTTTGAAAATGTGTCCATCATTTAGAATACGGTTTATAATATACCTGTATAATATAGCTATTGACATGTGCTTTTGTAATTTCTTTCTAAAATGGCAGTTGCGCAGGATTTCTACAGCTCGGAAAATTTCAATATCTTTTCATATACTTTTGCCTATATATATTCTTTCAATAACTTTTGCCTTTTTTAACCAAGGAAATCCATATATAAATATAGCGACTGTTACTTTTCAAAAATCTGGTATTCAAAGTCACTGAATCCCCTTGAGGCGTGCGAAACCTGTCGCTGTATGTTTGATTCAGGTTATATCCTGTTTTTCATCAAATGAAATTCAGCACATTTAAATAATTGCGTTTCACTTTATTACAATATAATGGTATTTTGTTTTGTTCAGCGATTAATGGCCTATTTTATATAAATATTTAAAAAATAAACACTATAATGGAATATTGTAGTTGTAGTTGAAAACGAAAATACTTATTAATAGATGATGGGAAGCATAAATTGCACCAAATGTGTTTAACATTACGGAACAAATTCAGAATACAGCTAAATAAACTTTAAATGATTATATTTTACGTATAATATGCCTCAATCACAACTTCTGTAAAATAGGTACAGTTAATTTCTTCTGGAGGTCTTCGCTATCTCATTCAGCCACCTAACCGTGGTTTAAAAAGAATAGCTTTAAAAATAATATTTAACTAAATAATGAAAATATCAATTCATTTGTAAAATTGTGTATATCGTACAGCGTTTGCCCAAGTCTACCACAAAATTTTAACAGTTTTCTTCGCTTTATTTAACTGCGGAAAAACATTGCTAATTCTGTGAATAAACGCCATGGTTCCGAATTCTGTGTTTAAAAAATTAAATAGATACTTTCTTATCATTAATAGTGGTGCTAGACTCATTACAAAATATAAGGAGTGTGCGAACATTGTCGTATAGTAATATATTGAGTAACATTAAATTTAGCTAGAGGCCCGATAAAGAAATATGTTTTGCACCAAAAGTTTATTTAGTGAAAGCTGTAAAAACACTCCGTAATTATAAAGGTTATTTTTTTTTTAAAATAAAATTTCTGGTAACGCACATTTTTTTTTTAATTTTAGTGGATCAAATCGCCATGAACTGTAAATGTTTGTCCCTGTTTAGAGAGTTATGGATCATACTTTTTCCATTAATTATTCAGTACCTTTTCAGAATTATAATGCTGTAAAATGATAGAATATATAATAAGCTATTTATATGTGGAAAGCTCAAATTCTATTGTATGTTAAACACAATTTACGAGCATTTAACCCTACACTGCACAAATTTTTCGTTTGGAAATAAATTTTTATACTCAAATTTAGGGTTCTATACCACGAACTTTAAATAGTAATTCTTCTCCTTATGTACTCGCATAATTCTGCTTTTACAAATGGCGACTATATAAATGATTTTCAAATATAGTGGAAACCAGTAATTTACTAGATTTACTAAAGGTGGAATTTTAATTGATTCGTATATGCAACACTGCAGTACGATGTTAAGAAAAATTGAAAACCAATAATTTAATAGATTTATTAAAGGTGAAATTTTAATTGATTCGCACATGCAACACTGCAGTACGATGTTAAGAAAAATTGGAAACCAATAATTTAATAGATTTATTAAAGGTTAAATTTTAATTGATTCGTATATGCAACACTGCAGCACGATGTAAACACATTGCCATCGGTATGTTGTTGTGAAATCTGGGTTTTAAAACAGTCGAAACTCCTCCCTCTTCAGAAAGTCTTTCATAAATTGGTTTCCTAGATAGGTGTCTCCAGTTTATGCATCAATAAATATCTTTCAATGTACGGATTTAATATAAAATATCTTACGAACAAAAAATATGTTCAACATGATATAAATGCCTTTTCTGTAAGATATAAGCCACGCCTTTAGCCAATGCTGTTTTTTGAATTAAAACGAGATTTTTTGTATCCCATGGTAATGTATTAAGTAAAAAGTTGATCCTCAGTCTCCCCCTAAGTATTTTAGCTTGATATTTTACAATTCTATATTCACGAATTATGATACTTTACTCATTGTTTAGTGTCATTAATTGATGTATGCTGCGAATCAAGTCAAGATATATGTCGAGTAATTCAGTAGTTAGTAAAACTAGATAACGCTAATAATAAATGGGATACTATCTGTTTAAGACAGTTTACTGGTGCATGGGAAGTTTATTCAATACGCACATGCGTAAGAGAATGATCGTTAATTCGCATCAGGAAATGGAATAGGGGGTATTAATACCACATCAGAGTTAGTTATTCTACTATAAATTATTAATTGTTATAACATGATTATCAGGAAAGATCACAGCTAATTTAGAGGGAAGAAAATATTTTCAAATAAAAACAATTATTTTTCAATTAAAAATTATAAAATTTAAGACGGGATAGATGAATACCATTTTTGTTTGCATGTTACATGATTAGGAATTACAATTAATAACTAAGCAACTGAAAATTAGATAATGCTATTCAAAGCAATAATGTATAATGAAATCATACTTAAAAATGTTCTCAGCGTTTTTGAAATCATCAGTGTAAGTCTATTTTTAATTGTGCACCTACACATGTTAGTTCATTCAATTTGCATACTTAAATTTTTACACTTAAAATTTTACAAAAAATGTCAAATTATACACCGAAGCAAATTTTGTGTCTTTGTATCTTTAATTTAATGGATAATTTATATTTCTGTTTGATTTTGGTTTCAGTGGTTAAGGATTTTTTAAAATATGATGAAAGAAAATAAATCATATCGCTTGAGTTACCTTTATTTACGAATGACCAATCAAAACCAAATGACACTTATACAAAAATATAAAAAAATTATAACACCTTGCTATAATATATTTCTTTTAATTGCGAAACGTCATAAAATAAAAAATATATATATAAACAGTAAAATAAGTTTTATAAGACTGTTGACATGTTTCGACTCCACCTTATAAATGCATTTTCTGTAAGATATAAACCACGTCTTTAGTCAATGATTTTTTTAAAATTAAAACGAGATTTCTTGTATCCCGATGGTAATGTGTTAAGAAAAAGGTTGGTCCTCAGTCTCCACCTAATTATTTTAGTTTGATACTTGAAAATTGCATATTCACGAATTATGATACTTTACTCATTGTTTAGTGTCATTAATTGATATATGCTGCGAATCAAGCCAAGATATATGTCGAGTAATTTAGTAGTTAGTAGAACTAGATAACGCAAATAATTAATGGGATACTATCTGTTTAAGAGAGCTTGCTGGTGCATGGGAAGATTATTCAATACGCACATTCATAAGAGAATGATCGTTAATTCACCTCAGGAAATGGAATAGGGGATATTAATACAACATCAGAGTTTGTTATTCTACTATAAATTATTAATTGTTATAACATGAGTATCTGGAACGTTCACAACTAATTTAGAGGGAAGAAAGTATCTTCAAATCAAAACAATTATTTTTTCAATTAAAAATTACAAATTTTAAGACGGGGCAGATGATTACCATTTCCGTTTGCATGTAATATGATTAGGAGTTACAATTGATAACTACAAATTTGATAATGCTATTCCAGGCATTAATGTATGATGAACTCATACTTAAAATTTTTCTCTGCGTTTTTGAAATAATCAGTGTTAATCTATATTTAATTGTGCACCTACATATGTTAGTTCATTCACTTTGCATACTTAAATTTTTACAGAAAATATCAAATTATACACAGAAGCAATTTTTTTGTCTTTGTGACTTGAATTCAATCGACAGCTTATATTTCTGTTTGATCTTGGTTTCAGTGTTTAAGGATTTTTTTAAATATGATGAAAGAAAATAAATCATGTCGGATGAGTTGACTTTACTTACGAATGACTAATCAAAACCAAATGACACTATATAAAAATATAACAAATTATAACATCGTGTAATAATGTACTTCTTATAATAGCGAAACGGAATTTTATTTTTACTTGGATGTTTATTTACACAATTAACCATAGAGTAACTCTAGCCAGCCACAATTATGGTAAGTTAAATGATGCTGTATTGTTACATATTGTATTTTTACGTGTTACAATCTCTATGGTTTCTTGCTTTTATGATCTTTTAACCTTTGAATACTCTTTTTTTCCTCTCCAATTTATACTATTCATCCATTATAAGAGAAACCATTGAGACACGTAAAAATACAATATGTAACGATGCACCATCATTTAATTTACCAAAATTGTGGCTCTAGTTACTCCATAGTTATAAAAAGGGAAATAAACGTCAAGTAAAAATGAAAAAAAAATAATGTGCGTAATTTGGAAAAGTACGTGAAAAATGAAATGATGGCGTTTCAAATAATAACTTTACAAACTGTACAATTGTAGAATATTCTTATTTGTTTTGATAATGCCTCCGATGGAGTCGAATTATGTCAACAGTCTAATAAAACTTATTTTACTGTTTATAAAAATATTTTATTTTACGCCTTTTAGCAATTAAAACAAGTATACCAAACGACACTATTTTATATTTTTGCAGTATTCAATCGAAATCTGACTACGTTTTTTAAAACCAATTTCTGAATAATATAGATTAAATCTTGGTTCAATTGTGTTGGTAGCGTATTAAAAATAGACTGTTGGCCAAACGTTCTTCACACATTTTGAAATTTAATAAAATATCAAGAAATTGGCCAACAGAAGTAGGGTTTGGACGAAAGTGCTTCTGATGATCAAAAGTGTAATTCAAGCAAAAGTTTAGTTCAAAAATTGCTCATACATGGAGCTATAATTTAAAGCTGAAAAAAGAAGAAGAAACACAAAACACTCAAGCAGTTAGATAATTTATTTTCTACTATAATAGAAATTTCTTTAACATTGTAAATCGAATCACATCCAAACGTACTCAATTACTTTCCATGTGAACTATTATAGCTTTTTGCACAAATAAATTATCTGCACATCCTTATCCCGAGTTTTGATGTTTTCAGTACAATCTACTAAAAATGTTTGGAACTAAATGTTTTAATTTGATTAACCCCTTCAGGGGCAAAGTACTTTTGTAGCTAAAATATTGAAATGATTGACACCAGGATTCACGAACGAATTTATTTTATCATAAGTAAAAGCTTTTCCTAATGTAACTTATAAATTCAAAATTTGATTATAAAATTCTGGTGTCATTGTGGCATTTTGGGATTAAAATTAAGTGGTATATATAATATACCGGTGCCTTTCAAGGGGTTAAGTAAAACATACCATTTCGGGAAGCATCTCCTTTCAAACCGCGATCTCTTGTGTCAATCAATTTATACTAATTGGATTTTAAAATGTGAAGGACTTTTGACCTATTCTGTAAATAGCTAATATTGCTCGCTAATATTTATACAAATTTTCATCATTTCGTCTTGCGGTATTAATACTTTCCAACTAAACTCTTAAATTACCTGTGTAATTTTCTTACGTCTAAAATCGTAAAATATTCAAAAATCTTTGTTTAACAACCCTCATAATAACAGCTAATTTAATAATAACAACTTCATAATAACAACTATCTGTTCCTCTGTATTCTTTAACCCCATCAGGGGCAAAGTACTCTTGTAGCTAAAATATTGAAATGATTGATTGACACCAGGATTCATGAACGAATATATTTTTAAATAAGTAAAAGATTTTCCTCATGTATCCCATAAATTTAAAATTTGACTATAAATTGTGGTGTCATTGTGGAATTTTGGGATTAAAATTAAGTGGTATATATAATATACCGGGGCCCTTCAAGGGGTTAACTTTAATAAATATATTGTGATGGCTACGAAATTCATAGAATTCTACTTTAGCGTGTTACTTAATGAAAATAATGTACAACGTATTTATAATCATTTTACAGGGACGCAGAAAAGAATTGTAATACATAACAATATATTTGCGGTAACATTCTAGAGTGCATTTCAATATTGTAACTTAATTTTATAGAGAATGAAATCGAAATAAAATTACTAGATTCAATGCAGTATGTACCCTGTTAAGAATGGTCTGCGTAGCTTTTATATTTCTTTTACAGAGATACGAAAAAGAATTCGGATACGAGACGGGAGATGGGGCGGTAAAACATTTAAGCAACAACTGTTTCGAAATTTCCTAATATTAACGTATATATCTCTATAGAACTCCTGAAGTAATTTCAGTGCATTTTTGTGTAGTATAAATCGCTATCTTTTGGTAGTTATTTTCCATCTTAGTAATATATAAATTACTGAAATAATATTCGAAATTAATTTTCAATAGCATATGTATTTGTATTGTAACTATTAAAATATTTACAAAAAGCGATTTATAGAAGTTACAAATATGCGAACCAGGAATTTCAGCTCAATTGTGCTAGTAGTTATTAAGTTATGCTTAAAAAACTACCTGCATTGCAGTTTGTTTTGCAACTATTAAAAACAAATGTAACATAAAACGTTAAATACTTTACACCTGCACAATTGCTAAACTAATAGGTCGAATGATTTCCCGTTCAGTATCCCAAGTTACATCTCATCAAAAATTTTAAATATGACATTAAAAGTAGATGTTAGTATTGAAAATTTTAAAGTTTCTCTCTCTTTCAATGTGGAGACGGTCCCTTAAGCTTTCTTCCTGCATGTAGAATTATAGAAGACACAATTCCTAGTCAAATGTCCATTCCTCCACATCAGTGTGAAAATTTGGTGGTAACATAGTTAAGGGGTTCGTTTTTTTTCTTTTTAACATAGTGTGCATATTATGTCAGGCAAAATCTTTTGTTCCTCTTTAGCATAAGTGACTTTTGCTACGTTCTTAAGAGAAGTATAGGGTCAAATGGATTTTTGAGTTTTTTGTGTGAACGTGTTGTCGTGATTCTAAGATTTGTGCATGAACAAGTAACCTATTCTGTCGTCGCTTTAATTTTTACAAAGTGTGACAGAATTTCCGGAAATTTGGTTTTTGCGGTTACTTCAAGCTATAATTTGATAATTAGGTTTCTGTGGTAGTCTAGCTGGTATAAATACGGTGTTAGAAGTTAGTACCAGCGTATTTAGCCGCAGATTGACCTTTGTGGCTTATCAGGCTAGAGTTTTATTGTTTCGGGATTTGTGAATGTAAAATCTTCCATGTGCTGAATAACCAATGTCTATTTTGAGATGTTTTAAAGTTGAATCTTCGCCTGAGAGTAACAACAGCGTGGTAAGGAAACTTGGTATTTCAAATAAAGAAAGTTGGAGTCCACGGGGTTCTCTTGTTAATGCTACTGTAATATTGTAAAGTGACATTTTAAGCGATAATTTATAGAGCTAACAACATTATTTCTAGTAATCCGGAATTCTCTGGTTACTGCAAACTATCAGTATAGCCATTTTTGCTCTAAGTTAGTTTTGAAATTTGTTAGTAGTGAATTTCTTGGGCATAGCATTCTTCCACTCAGTTTTTAGTCTTTCAAGCTTAATTTCAATCTTCTTTAGATTAAAAGTTCCCACTCTAGTGCATTTCCCCCTCATATTGTTATTAATAAGTTATTGTTACGTGAATTTCTGTTTTGTGGCTATTTTCTTAGCTGGTCGAGCCAGAAATGTCCGTCACACCTCTTGTCACATTTATTTAAACCTTTGATTAGGGATGCGAGACATATACTACCCAGTGGGCTATTTTTTATTCTATTCGTACCATTTCTTTTTAAAAATCTCTGCCATACACTTATACTAGAATGTTTTCTAGAGTAACCTACCAGAAAGAAAATTGTTGGTAAATTGTGGTGCAAGTGATTATAAAAATAATCGCCAGTCCTAGTCCGTAATTAAAGGGTTAAATATGTGTCTATGTACAAACAGCATGCTTAACACATTTTCTTTGAATTGTTTCATATATTTTTATACCTTCATTACTGATAAAACATTGCAAAAATCATTCTATTTTTATGGGTTTTTTCCAGTCCTTTGAGAAATCATTTTTGAACATACAAATTACGCACCATTATCTTCTATAGATTCTTATATAAATCTGAATGGAAATGGATACTATTTATTATGTTATATATTTACTTTTCTTAGAATAAGAAATTCATTTTGCTTAGAGTAAATGTAATGTGAAACTCATTATTTTTTTCAAAATGTTCAATCGAGAAAATATTGACTATAATAAACTTCTCTAAATAAAAGATTGTTTTGACTTAAAAAAAAAGAAGACTTTCTATATCAAAAGCTGTAACTTATAGCTGAGAGCTAGAAAATGAAACTCACTTATCACAACTATGATCCTTTTCGTAACTCAGTTCCAATTTCTCATTTTACGTCACGTAATAAGACCTCTCGTTCTTCATATTACATCGGACATCGGTTGATTCTTGGATTAATATGTGCTATATTCACAACCGAATAACAATTTTACGAAGCGCAATTATCTCCTACACTGCAAAAACAGAAAAATGTTTCTATATCTAGGAAAATATAATATGACCTACTTCTTCTTCTGGAATATCCACTAAATAGTGGGTTTCCCCGACCCATCAAAATATTTTTGAGAATTTTTTTCCTTTTCTTTCTGTCTAGGTTGATATCATCATTTTTATAAACATCTTTATTGACTTTTGAATAGAAGTCTTCCAAGTCATCCTTGGTCTGCCCCTCCTTCGTTACCCTTTCCGACTCCATTCAAAAATGAATTTTGGAAGGCGTTCTTCTTTCTGTCTGCAAACATGTCCATACCATCACAGATTGTTATATTCGACTGTATTTACAACATCCTGTTTGACTTGCATGATTTCACGTATTCTTGAAATTTTTATTTTTTCCATCCTTGACTTTCTTGCTGATCTTCGCCAGAAATCCACTTCGGTAGAGAGGAGTTTCTTTTTCGGGGAAGGGGATTTAAGGTCCATGTCTCTGCGTCATACAATAAAAGGCTTTGCACGATTGCAATTTAAATTTATCGTTTAGTTTTAGGGAGAATATTACTACTTCACAGAACAATAATATGACCACAAACAAAAATACATAATAACCTCTTCTGAGTAACAGCAGATTTTAAAAATCTTTCCTTATCTTTAGAAACCTCAGAAACCGATATATTTTCGAGATTTAAAGTAGCATTTATAAAAGAAAAGTATTGTGGTAGCGTGAGACGTTGTATATATAATTAATAAATTCCATTTATCGTTTGAAACGAAAAAACTTTATTTTAAATTAACACATTAAAAAAAAACCAAAGTAAAAGTGAAAAAATATGATTATTCGTCTCCATGCTGTGAAATTACAATTTCAGACGAACTTCGATTCTGAAGTCCACTCAAAGACAAGCTCACTCTAGCTTGTTTCACAACCAACTGATTCAACATTCAACTCCTTCCACCTTCAACTGCCGTCAGCAATTTCACCTCCCAGGGGCTTTCCTTACATTCCAGGAATTTCCCAGACAACATTGCATTTCGTAGGGGCCCAGTTCTTTGTATCCACAAGAACAATACTTTACAATTCTTATCTACTCATTCAGATAACATATCATTCAATACAAAGCGTGTATTGCAGCTTGGCTTATCTCAAAGTGAAAATGAAATTCACACTATTGATAGAATTTTTGTCAATAGAGATCAATCTGTCAGATTATTTTCATTCCAGAGAGATTATCCTTTTTCCACAAATAAGGGAGGAGTTGAAACATGTCAACTCATCACAGTATGTTATGCTGACACTGATTTTCTCGAACGTTTCCGAGTAGTTTATCATTTTCTTTAAACTGGAATATATATATTTTTTTCAATTCTCAATTCAACATTTTCAGGTACGTAACTGGATTTATTCAAGAGTAACAAAATCTATCTATATATTACGTTACCGTACGTGGCACAGACATCGCGATTATTTGTTAATTGATTAATGGCAACCCCTGAATGAAACGCATTTCATTGGATGGTGCTGCCATCTACAGGAATAAAAGCGAAACAAACAATGATTTCTGGATTATTTATAATTTGTCAACATTAACAATTAAATACACAAATTTATTATACATTTTCATTTGAAATATTGATTTTGTAAGCATTTAATATTTATAATTTAAAAAATACAATTAGCAATATAAAATTTAAAATGTAAACAAAGCAATGGTTTTTACAAAGGAATTTTTCGTAAAAAGGGAAAAGTAACAGGGGTGCTTGTGGCGATTTTACAAACCATCACGCGTATAGCGATTGTAGGCGGTGTCGAATGATGATTGGCTAAAAGATGGTTACGTAGTTGGTGAGGGGAGGAGTTAAAGCGTATTAAATGAATAAGTGTAATAAAAGCAAATATTCTTGTGTCAGATCTTGTATAGTGGTTAAAGCACCAGGCTCATAGTTTTGATGTATCGAGTTGTGTCCTTTCCAATTTTTTTACATTTTTAGAGTTTTGCTTTGATCTTTATTGAATTAGTTAATAAAGAATATTTATTAGCAGTGCTTCTTAAGCATTGATGTAAAGATCAGTTGATCTTTATCAATTGCTCTGCAATATTTTATTGTCAATTAGATAATTAAATTTTAATTAGAATTAAGTTAAACAATGTTAAATTATAATTATAATTAAGGTAAATAAAAATAAAAAATTTTATTACATACAATGAAATTTAATATCAGATAATTTCAAGAATTAAATTAAATTTTAATTCATATAAGCTATTTTTTAATAACTATACGAACATTTATTAAAATGCAATAACTCCTAAACTTTCATTAAATTTTTTTTATTAGAACTTTAGTAACAGATGATTATCAAATTAGCAGAATTAATTAATTAAAGTTTTCAACTTTTAAACTTAAGCATTATTCTTAAAAATCTCTATTAATTTACTAAAATTCTTTTTACCAATTACTGGTTGATCTGTAGTGATAAAGTTCTGGAAGATTACTATATTTAAAGTTTTTTTTTTCTATTATTTTATTATTTAAAATTTTAATTATTATTTTTATTTAAATAAGTATAATTAATATTAATTAATATTTTTATTTAAATATATTCAATTAATATATTATATAAGTATAATTATTTAAACGTATAATTAATATAAATAAATGTTATTATTTAAATATATAATTAATATAAATAAATATTATTATTTAAATAGATAATTAATATTATTATTAAAATATATAATTAATATTATTATTATATAATTAATATTTTTGCGTAAAGGTTTGTTATACATTCTCTTGTGATTAATTAGCAAGATATAAACTATGAGAAAAATAAACCAATCTATGTTAAAGAGAAGCTTGGGTTTTGTAGACATAGCTTGAAATATGATCTTATGTTTCGGTTGATACATTTTGTACAAACCCAAACATTACATGTATGTTAATGTTATTTGTTATTAATAATGTGTAATAGAAACAAAACGTTTTTGGTAACTATTAAAATCCGGAAGCTAGGACTTTTTTGTTTTTATTTCTGTTTCTGCTTCTTCTTCTTTTTATTTATTTATTTATTTATTTTTATTTTTTTGTATATGTCGTCTACATCAGTAATCTATTTATTTAAAAAAAAAATTGTATATGTCGTCTACATCAGTAATATATATTTTAATGTCATCATGATCCCAAGAATTTTGTGAAAATTGGAATAGCAGAAAATCATATACAGGGATTGTATTGATTTCATGATTTTACATGTTAATTTTGGTACATTTAGGCTAAAAACAATAACAACCAAACAAAATTATTATAAATAGATTAAATAAAGCAAACAATGGCATCATTTCATAACTGTATTACAAATAATAATAGTGAAAGTAAAGAAGATAAATATATCTAACACTAGTAATAATAAATATAGTTATCATTATTTTTATTTTGCGAAAAAAACATGTTGAATGATTAATTGCTTATTTTACGAACAGATGGCGCCACTACACATTTTGTGACCATTATTATTACATGTTGGAGGATTTATGTGTGTTTTGTAATAAACCATTTAAATTATTTAAATAAAAAAATAAATTTACATGTGTATGTGTATTTTTAACGGCTTAGAAGTTGCATGGATTTTAGGTGTTTAAGTGTAATTTGTATAGCTTTTTAAATTATTTAAATACTGAATGATTTTTTTTTCAGTTAAATTTTGGCAGTGGATACATGCAATGTTTGCAAGCTTTTAATTGTAAAAAGAAAAAAATAATTCCAAAATTAAATGAATTTGTATGAAAATTTTGTATTTTACGCTGTCTTGACTTAAAGATATGAAGGAAATAGTTTGTTTAATAAACCTTTAAGTTCAGTAAAAATTTTAAAACTAGTATATATAAATTCGAAATCTTCATTTCTTAAGTATATATTGATTTTATGAAATAAATAACTATATAAAAATCTGTAAACTGCATTGCTTAAGTATATGTTGATTTTATAAAATAGCACAGTTCAAAAAGTTTTCAACAACCTAGTAATTTTATTTTCGTTTATTAATTCAATTATGATTATTAAAAAAATAATAATAAACATTCAGAAAGCTAACATTTATTTGCTGTGCTTTCAGTTTATTCTTGTGAAATAATGTTTAATATGTTTTTCTTTGTTTAATTCTAGCTAATTGTACTTAGTATTTACTATAAATAAAATTTAAAATAAAAATTACAAAAAAAAAAAAAAAAAATGTAAACATGTAATCTTTATTTGAAAATTGGAAGTTATAGATTATAGATATTAAAGAATATAATAATTTATAAATTAAATATGTTTAACTTTATGTAAGGTTTGTTATGTATCAATAAATTATGCTGGGCGTAAAGTTTTTTCCCTTAAAAAATGCACACAAGCTACTACAAATTTAAATTAGTTTTCACGTTGAATTAGATAATGACCTCTGAAAATACAAGGGCTAGAAGTATTTGATTTGCTGTTTCAAATTATACTTGTACATATGGATTGTTTTCTTTTAATTGGATTAAGTTAATAATTTTTTGTTAGACACGTTTAATATGTCCTAAGCATCATTAAAAATAAAGCAAACATGAATATGCAAAATCAGACTTTCTTATGAATCTTGAACGAAATGAAAAATATCCTCTTCAAGCGCATTAAGCTCCTCCTACCTCGTCTCGGGCAGTCGACCAATCACCATTCGACATCGTCTCCAATCGTTCTACGCGTGATGGTTTGTAAAATCGCGTGATTGTGTTCCGGTATTTTGTATACCACTAAATTTGTATAGCAATATTCTTAGTAAGTCATCGCAGAATTTATCGATTAAAGAGGAAAAAGATTGCTATATAAATTTAGTGGTGTACAAAATACCGGAACACAATCACCCCTGAAGTAAGTGTAATAATTTTCCCTGACCGTTTCATTTTTTAAAGAAAACTGTTACACTTTTGAAATTTTAGTTCTTATTTACTTTTTCTACAAGCTTTTAGTATAAATAAATATTATTCAGTCTTTTTTTAAGAAATCCACTGCACTGTTATATTTTCAATGACAGTCTGCCCGGATAACGCCGGGAGGGTCCGCTAGTAATACTAATTTCAATATTAACGTTAATGCTGTTAATGTATAACGTTTGTTTGTAAAACATGTCTGTTGATCATAAAAATGTTTACTTTTACTGCATAGAATCCATTGTGTGGGGTTTAGAAAACTGATTAATACACTATAGAAACTATTCGGAAACTTTTCTGAAAATTAGTGGCAGCAAAAAAAAACTGTTTTTAAAAATGATTTTCTAAATGTCGAACATGTATTGGCTTCTGAGGTTCCGAAAGATAAAAAACATGATTAGCAATCGTGGGTAGCTGGGAAAGAGATCATTGTATATTTTCGTTCGTGGTTATATTCTATTTTCCTGGATTAAGCAACATGTATCGTTCTTTACAGTCTGACTTTTAATTTTCATCAAATTTTTTTTAATAGTCTTATCCATTGAATAATAATACAATCATTTAAAAAATAATTGTGGTTGTTTGTTGATGTTGTTGATTTTTTTTAATAGATTTCTTTCCAAATCCTTTGAGAATAGATTTTTTGAACATGAAAATTACAACCCATTATCTTTTATATTTATGATAGATCTGAATGAAAAATGATACTATTTATTTTATTCTATTTACTGTTCAAATTTATTTTAGAATTGGAAATTTATTTTATTTAGAATAAATGTGTTCTGAAACTAAGTTATTATCCTTTTTTTTTCGAAATTTTCATACGAGATATTTATCAAAAATTTGTGACGTGAAAATACTGAAGTATCATAAACCATTCTAAATCCAACATCGTTTAGACTTAAAAAAAGGGCTTTTTGTATCGGAGGCCGTCATCTATATCTGACAGGTAGAAAATGAAACTCATTCATCACAACTATGTTCTTACTCCTGAATCGGTTCCCTTTTTACGTGTCGTGATATAAACGCGTTTTGGACTGAAACATCTAGTTCTTCGTATTGCATTTGACACGTGTTGTCTCTTGTATTAATATAGGGTACGTCAGAAAAATGTATATATACACTGTTTATCAGGTCATATCTTTCTAATTTTTCTTTCTTTTCAAAGTCTATTTAATTGGAAATAATGACTGGGCCAATATTCACTTTTGAAAAAATAAAATAAATTTTAAAATACTATAGTAAGCATCAAAATGTAGCAGAAGTACAAAACAATATATCAGGGAGTTTCTGGCCGGTCCACCTACGCGACTAACAGTTCACTGGATAAAATATGAGCTTGAAACAAATGGATGTTCCTAGACAACGTTTCGGAACCGCAATTGAGCAAAAATTCGTCACAACACCAAATGAAATGTTTGTTGAAGTTTGTGAATATACAGCCCAGACTGTTATAAGCAGTGTATTGAACAGAATGGTAATAATTTTGGACATCTGTGGTAGGAAGAAATGTTATGCCTTTTATGCAGATTCTTTTACAATTTTAATTTTAATTATATGTTAATAAAAACAGGAGTTATTGTTGGCGCCACTCTTGGCTTCTAATATCGCTTGGCGATAAATGTAACCAGAATTTGTTTTGTTCTTGCTTCGTTCGGATGTCTCCATGGGGAGCTCCGAAGTAAATAAATAAAATGGTTCGTTTGTAAAAAGTTGAAATTTTATCGATAGTAGTTGAATAATTTACAGTCCACTCTAAAGTCGTAAGCGTCGAGATGGTTCCGCTCGCGGAGAATAATCAGCCATCATAGGATTATATTTCGTTTTTGTTTAAAAAAAAAAAAAAAAAAAAAAAAAGAAATCGGAACAATAACAATGGATATAAAGGTGTTGAATCGAAGGAGGGGCAATATAAAGGCCCAATTGACAAAATTAGCAAACTTTATAGCCGATGGGGCACAAGAAATAGACTCAGTGGATATATTAAACAAAATTGAGAATTTGAACAAGTTAGAAGATAAATTAGACGACTTGAAAAATGAGTTCTATAAAATTTTGAAAGATGAAGAAATGGATAAATGTGATTCTGAATTTGAAGAAAGAACAAGATCTCCAAAATCTCAAGGTAAGATTTAAAAGGCTTATTGATAATTCTAAAAGTAAAAATGTTGATAATAATATTGAAAATAATGGTGTTAACCTTTTGCTTACGGTGGGATTACCGTAGTCCCAAGAAAAAGACTGTTGAAAAATACGGGGTTGGGATTATCGTCATCCCGAAAATTTCCACCCCTCAAAGATGGAGTGCAGGAAATCCTTAATAGCGTTTGGCTCAACGGGGGTCTCATTGGGTATTGGAGAAGGGAAATTCTATAGGGAATATATTAGTTATCATAGGGAAATACAGGGAAAACTTATGCAGCAAAGAAATTAAACATTGTTCAAGGGCACGGTTTGAAGCTGTTTCTACCTCACTTCCTCCAAATTAGTGGAAGATAATTTTTTTGTGATATTAATATGAAGAGAATAGATTATTTTCAGTAAATTATTTTAGTATTTTAGTATCGCTGATTTTGATTAAGTTTTTCTTCTTAGAATGTTAAGTATTGCGGGTTTTTTTTTATTTCGACAATAGTACACTAGATATCTTAAAATAATATACGTAACTTTATTTATTGAACTCAACAAAAATGAAATTATTATATATATATTACTATCTAATAAAAATATAGTTAATTTTGTAAAATTTTTATGTATAAATTTTTATGTAAAATTAATTACTTTTACACAGTAGAAAATAGTTAGTTTTATGCTCACACACAACTTAATAATGATGTTTTATATTCTTTGCATGGAATTGAACTTTGTCTGTTTCAGAATGATATTAATAAGTAATGAAATTCTAACGATATTTACAATTAATTTACTCCGCAATCATCTGATTCGAAAAAAAGTAATTGAAGTTATGCAGAAAATAATACAAGTTACATTAATTGTTCTTTATATATTTTTTAAACATATGATTATAAACAAATATAAATGTCGTACAAATGTAAGTCCTAAGCATTTTTCTGCTATGTTCAAAGGATTTTGGAACAGCTATTGCCTAGCTGTTCCAAAATCGTTTCGGAAAACAATTGTTATTGCCGTACTTTTTCTCGGAAACTTCTGAAGCGAATTCAATACTTTATTTTATTTTTATTTTGTATTATACTTAGGTATTATACTTATTATATAATTAGTATTATGTTTATTAAACTTTGTATTATACTTATATATAAATAAGGATTGTCTTTCAAAATTCATTCATTTTCAACAAAGTTAATTAACGCTGTTCTCAAATACAAAGGGCCTACTATCAGATACATTTTTTAATTCATTTTTGTTCAGAAACGCATGAAACAGGCAGATGTTTTCATTCAGAAACTTTGCAATCGAAACACGTTTTCCATTTTTTGGTAAAGGCAGATGATCTTTTATAAAACACTGTCAAAGTTCGCGTTTTGAACCGAATTCCTGATTCTTCATCGCACGAAAGGAGAAAAACCTGTTGTCACGTGACACGAATAGCTTATCCCACGACAACTAATTTATTTATCAAAAAATTGAAAACTCATTTCGATTCCAAATTGCTTCAATAATCAGGCCTGCAAATTTTATTATTTTGCGTTTAAAAATGCGTCAGAAAGTTTTGCGTTGCAGATCATTTGAGAACCACATTCAAAATAAAGTAGAATGTTTAGTTTGTGAACCTATTGCACTTTCTAATTTCATTTATTGCCGAATGACCATTTATTGTTTAATAAACGTCAAAAATATGAAAAGGAATTTGTTTTAAATCGTTTCAGTAATTCTCGAGAAAAATGAACTTTACTCCCAGCTATTTTCTATATGATTTCTCTAGTGTTATTGCTTGTTTTAGTATTATTATTCTAAGGTTGGCTGGGGGGGGGAGGGGGGGGGGGGCATTAAAATTAGAGAGACTTAAAATCAAAAAAGCACATTTTATATATTAGCAAGGCATAATTTAATTTCAACACAGCGGTTTTGAATTCCACGTACGGGAAATATAGTATTGAGTTGTTAGAAAACACACAGCACACGCATAAAACGTACATGTTTAGTTTTATTTATTTTTTAATTTTTCCATAAAAGTTATATATATATATATATATATATATATATATACATGTGTGTGTGTGTGTGTGTATTAACATTTAGTTTAGAGGAGGCCCCACTAGTGGCTGAGAGGCTCTGCTCTCAAAACTGGTAGACGGGATGTCCTGGGTTCAAACCCCTGTCACGCTCGTCGACCTAACCGTTCGGAGTTTGTGCCTAGTTGTTTGTGTTATAAAAATGAGTATGTAAATGTTTTGCTTATCACATTAGTTTAATTGTTTTATTCAGATTTCTGTCACTATTTCCGAATTTTCGCTAATTTAAGTACAAAATAAATTATAAAACACTGGAAGTGTAAGTTTATTTCTGAATGAAAAAAGGTTAATGCCTTACTGGGAACACTAATTCCGTTGGATAAAACTTTATTTTTCCTTACTGTTCTTTGTTGCGATACCCATATATTTATTTTTACATTTTTCTTCTCGTGGAATTTATTTTTTCTTATAATCTGAATCATGATAAAAAGAAAAGGTACTTTTCGGTTAGCCGGGCGCCAGTGATATATATACATACACACACATATACACATATCTACGTATACATATATATGCATAAACATATATATACATATATGTATGTACATATATACATATATGTGCATACATATGTATTTATATATGTACATATATCACTGGCGCCCGGCTAACCGAAAAGTACCAAAGAAAATAAATGTTTATTTAAGGAAATTATTTTTATTTGCTTATTTAATTTTTTAAAGTATCTGAAAATTTGAAGCTATTTTTAAATAAAGGATTTTTATATTAGCATAAAAAATTCTTCTTTTTTTTTTGCTTGTAACATAACATTTTCTTTTATATTCTCCTTTTCAAAATATAAACCACTATTTAAACGTTCATTGTAAGTGTTTTTCTGCTTATTTTAAAGAGACATCACTCAATTATTTCAAAACCTAATCACTTGAATTTAATGACTTCACAGAAAAAGTTTAATTTCCATGTCCGTATAACATTTAAACCTCATTTATAACGATAAGCTACTACTTTTAACAGATAAAAAGGTTTCCTTTAGGGAAAAGTAAATCCTGAAATTTCTCACGAGTGAAAGTCGTTAGCGGACGCGCCTAATGATTCCAGATGTTCTATCGTCACCTCGGGTGTGATGCTTCTGAAGAAAGGGGATGAAACGGTCAAGTTTTTCCCGTAATCGGAGGATATTTAAAGTATTCATTTCCCGTAAGCTACAGGTTAACAAAACAAAAAATTTAAATGTCAAATTACCTGAAATTCCATTGCCGAAATTCGATGGTTCGTATGAAAATTGGAATAACTTTAAGACTCAATTTAATAGTATAATTGATTCGAACGAATTGTTAACTAGTGATCAGAAACTTTTTTATTTGCAATCCTCTCTTGTGGGGACAGCAAAACAAATCCAAAGCACTGATGACACATATGAGTCATTATTTGAAGCACTTAAAAAAAGATTTGACAATAAAAGATTAATAGTTAACAGTCATATTAAATCTTTATTAATGTTAGATAATATTTGTACTGATTCAGCTGAAAAATTAAGAATGCTGCTTGATTGTATTTTAAAGCATGTAAGAGCTTTAAAGGTTTTAAATGTCGAAATGAACAATTTTAGTGAAAATTTATTGATTAATATTATTTTGACAAAATTGGATAGAACAACATGTAAGGAATTCGAAATGACATTAACAACGACAGATCTACCCAGTTGGGATAACTTTATCGAATTCTTGCAAAATCGTGTTCAAATATTGGAAAACCTTCAAGGAACACAAATAAATTCGCAAAAATTTAAAACCCAGAACAAACAAAAAACTTTTATTCTGAATTCTAATTCATGCCCTGTTTGTAAAAAATTACATGCAATTCACCAGTGCCCTGTTTTTCTAAAAATGACTCCAATTCAAAGATTTGATGAAGTAAAAAGGAATAAACTTTGTATAAATTGTTTAAATGATTCGCATATGCTTTCGAAGTGCGGTTCAAAATATAGCTGTCAACGATGTTTTCTCAAACATAACGTGTTACTTCATCGTGATAAAAATAAATCATTTCAAAATAAAACGTCATTAAAAAGCCCCGATTCTGAAATTGAAATGTCTTTGGCGCCAGACCGTCGTTCTGGTACAGAAAATGATGAAACAAATAAACAAAATGTATCGGAAATATCTCAGAGTTTTTCATCGCATAATAATGAAAGTAAAAAAGCAGTTCTTTTGTCTACGGCATATATTTATATTTATAGTCCGTTGCATAAATGTTTCGTGCAGGCCAGGGGAATTCTGGACTGCGGGAGCCAAGCAAACTATATTACGCAAGAGATGGCCTCTTATTTGGGATTGAAAAAAGAAAAAAGAAATGTTTCCGTTAGTGGATTAGGTGGAAATGCCTTTAATGTGAAAGGGAAGGTTAATACGATAATTCGTAATAAAAATGCTTCATTCTCTTCACCTAGCGAATTTTTTGTTGTTTCGAAAATTACTGATTGTGTACCTTCTTCAAATATTAAAATTGATAAAGCATTGTTACCAAATAGGGTATTGTTAGCTGATCCTACTTTCGACATACCGGGTAAAATTCATTTAATAATTGGCGCAGAACTCTTTTATGAGATAATAAAAGAAGGAAAAAATCGCATTTCACCAAATTTAATGTTTCAAAATTCGGTGTTTGGCCTTATTGCTACTGGAACTGTTAAAATCAAGAGTTCTAATTCATATTGTGGATTGACATTTAATTATAAAATTGAGAACATTGAATCTAATCTTAAAAAATTTTGGGAAATAGAAAATATTTCATCTGACCGTTTTCTAAGTAAAGAAGAAGAATTCTGTGAATCTCATTTTCAAAAAACGCACAAAAGAGATGATACCGGAAGGTTTATTGTTGAAATGCCGATTCAAACTGATCAATTAAATTCATTGGGAAATTCGAGAAAATTAGCAGAAAGGCGTTTACATCAAACAGTAAAGAGATTGGAAAATAATAGTGCTATGAAAAAACTTTATTGCGAATTTTTAAATGAATATGAAACATTGGAGCATATGGAAAGAATTTCAGTCGAAGACTCTCGCTCAGTAGTTTATTACATGCCTCATCATGGCATTTTTAAACCAGATAAATCCTCTACAAAATTAAGGGTTGTCTTTAATGCCTCTGCACCTACCACAACCGGAAAAAGCTTGAATGATATTTTGCTTTCCGGTGAAGTTAAGGAAGATCTTTTTGATATTTTGTTAAGATTTCGAAAATATAAGATTGCTTTAACTGCGGACATTAAAAAAATGTTTCGGCAGATTTTGATAAATCCTTCGCAAAGGGACCTTCTACGCATTCTTTGGAAGGATTACGAAAATAATTCCACAATTGCCTTTAAATTGAACACGGTCACTTATGGAACTAAATGCGCCCCTTTTTTGGCCATAAGGTGCATCAAACAATTGGCTTTAGATGAGAAGGATAAATTTCCTCTTGCGGCAAAAGCTATTCTTTCTGATAGCTATATGGACGATATTGTGACTGGATCCCCAGATTCAGACTCGGCAATAGCCCTGAAAAATCAATTAATTGACATATTTCGTTCTTGTGGAATGGCTTTGCACAAATGGAATTCAAATTTGAATGAGCTTTTAAATCATGACGAAATCGAAGATGTCTCCTTTTGTACTAAGTCTGACACTTCAGCTAAAACTCTAGGTATGGTTTGGCAATCCAACAAAGACCAGTTTGTGTTTAGAGTTTCGGTGAAAGAGCAAGAATCATACACCAAAAGACAGGTTCTTTCTGTCATAGCAAAATTGTATGATCCGCTTGGGCTCATTGGCCCAATTATTTCAAAGGCTAAGTGTTATCTTCAAAAATTGTGGTTGTGTAAACTCGGATGGGACGAGAACATTCCGGAACCTCTTGCTAGTGATTGGTGTAACTTCGTAAGTCAACTAAAAACTATAGAAAATATAACAATTAATCGATACATTTTAACTCCTTCCACAGAAGCAATATTTGTTCTTGGTTTCGCTGACGCTTCCATAACAGCTTATGGTGCTGCAGTTTATATATGTTGTTTAAATCCATCCAAATCGACCACATCAAACCTCATTGCAAGCAAATCAAGAGTGTCACCTCTAAAGACCATTTCTGTGCCAAGGTTGGAACTATGTTCCTGTTTGCTTCTTTCTCAACTTGTCGCCAAAATTCTCCCTTCCTTACAACTAGATATTCAAGGAGTAATTTTATTCTCAGACTCAACTATAGCATTGGCATGGATAAAAGCCTCTGCTCATCTATTAAAAACTTTCGTAGCGAATAGAGTCTCAAAGATTCAGTCTCTCACTGAACAATTTTTATGGAAACACATTCCTTCTAGTGATAATCCAGCTGATATAATATCTCGTGGAACATTTCCTCAGGAACTCTCAGATATGGAACTGTGGTGGAAAGGTCCATTATTGACTAATAATATCTTGGACTTGACAGAAAAGGAAAAAACTGACTTTCCAAATGATGATGCTTATTTAAACGAACTTAAAAACTGTCATATTAATTTGCATTTAATTAATCAGGACACTAATGACTTTCTGAACAATTTTTGTGCCTTAAGTAACAGTTATTTTAAATTAATTTGTATTTTAGTTTATATTTATAGATTTATTTATAATTGCAAGCACAAAGAAAGGATTGTAGGGCCTATTAAAAAGCAGGAATTTTACCAAGCAAAGATTAATTTGATCAGATTGTTTCAGGTAATGTATTTCGACAGAGAAATGAAGGCACTCAAGAAGGGTGAGAAACTAAAGGATAGTCGAGTAAGTAATTTAAATCCTTTTCTTGATAGGAATGAAATTATTAGGGTTGGTGGTCGTTTAGATAAATCAAATTTATCTTATGATAAAAAACACCCGATTCTTTTACCGAAAGATCATAGGCTTATCCTTATAATTTTCCAGTATTTTCACTTAAAAAATTTGCATGTTGGTGCTCAAACCTTGCTTCATTTTGTGAGACAAGAATTCTGGCCTTTAAATGGCAGAAACATAGCTCGAAAAATCGTGCATAATTGCATTGTTTGTTTTAAAAACAAACCTAAAATTGCAGAACAAATCATGGCCTCGTTACCTAAAGAAAGGGTAAATATCAACCCCCCTTTTACAAATTCAGGGATTGATTTATGTGGCCCATTTTTTATAAAATACAAAAACCAACGTAAAGGAGTTTTTAGTAAAATTTATGTCGCAATTTTCGTCTGTTTTGCTACTCGTGCAATTCACTTAGAAACAATAACGGATTTAACTTCTGAAGCCTTAATAGCTACCTTAAAAAGATTTGTAGCTGGGCGTGGGATTTGCGCCACCATCTTTTCCGATAATGCCTCTAATTTTGTTGGTGCGAATTCAGAATTGAAAAAATTGCATAAAATTGTAAAAAATCAATCCGAGGAATTGGCTGCTTACTTATTGGCTAATTCAATTTCTTGGAAATTCCTTCCTCCTAGATCCCCTAATTTTGGTGGCTTGTGGGAGGCAGGAGTAAAATCCTTTAAGCACCATTTAAAAAGAACTATTGGAGATTTAAAACTAACTTTTGAGGAATTTTTAACTGTCGTTAATCAAATCGAAGGTATTTTAAACAGTAGGCCTCTAATACCTTTATCTTCGGATCCAAATGACTATGAAACGTTAACCCCAGGACATTTTTTAATCGGCCGCCCTATAAATAGCATCTGTGAACCAAACTTGACTGACCTTGCCAATAATAAACTTAGTCATTGGCAGCAAATTACAAAAATTAATCAATTAATCTGGAAAAAATGGAGTAGAGATTATTTAAATAATCTTCAACAGCGAACAAAATGGTTATTTGAAAAAGAAAATATTAAAATTGGAACTATGGTCTTATTAAAGGATAGTAATTTGTCCATGTGTACTTGGTCAGTCGGTCGCATTCAAGACATTGTTTATGGGAGCGATGGTAAAATTAGGGTTGTGCTTGTAAAAACCCCTAATGGTATATTCAAACGTGCAATTTCTAATGTTAGTATTTTGCCCATAAATGATCCTTTATTATAATGTAAATATTTATTTTTCTTGTATTTCTGTGCATTTATATTTGAAAATTTTTTGCAGTAACTTTGTATTTTGATATTATAGTTGAATTGAATTGTATATTTGTATTATTGATTGAATTGAAACTTGTATTATAATTGAAGATTTATAGTTAAAAAGAAAAAAAATAATTGTTCACAACGAAGGACATTTAAGATATGTTGCTGAAATAAATATTTCAGTGGTGGCCGGTATGTTGGCGCCACTCTTGGCTTCTAATATCGCTTGGCGATAAATGTAACCAGAATTTGTTTTGTTCTTGCTTCGTTCGGATGTCTCCATGGGGAGCACCGAAGTAAATAAATAAAATGGTTCGTTTGTAAAAAGTTGAAATTTTATCGATAGTAGTTGAATAATTTACAGTCCACTCTAAAGTCGTAAGCGTCGACAGTTATAATCATTCAAAGTGTGTATACATTTTTTGATGCACCCTGTATATTCTAGGTTCGCAATCAAATAGTAAATTTAAGAACTAACCTATTTTATGAAGCACAATTGTATTCTTTACTGTAAAAAAATTACAAAGTTTTTTTTTCTTGTAATATAATTTAACCATTAACGGGAATGTATAACAACCGCTTTCGTGTTACCCATTGAAATCTTAACTGTAATATCTGTTTTTTGGATCCTATCTATTCTCAATGAAACATGTAATGTTAATGCTAATGTAAATGCTATGCATTTACCATATTTGACTGTAAAACATGTCTGTTGAACATAAAAATGTTTTACTCGAGAATGCATAGAATCCGATAAACCCATGTGTTGGGTTGAGAAAACTGATTAATACACTATCAAATTTAATCAGAAACGTTTCTGAAAATGAGTGGCAGAAAGAAAAACTGTTTTTATAAATGATTCACTCAATGTCGAACATATATTGGTTTCTGGGGTTCGTAAAAATGAAAAACATGATTCTCAATCCTGGGTAACTTGGAAAAGGTTGTTGTATATTTTCGTTCAGGGTTATATTTTATTTCCCTGGATTAAGCAACATCTGTCGTTTTTTTACAGTCTGCTTTTTATTTTTCATCAAATATTTTTTAATAGTCTTTTACATTGAATTATAATAGAAACATTTAAAATAAAATCATTGTTTTTTTTTTTTTTTAGATTTTTTTTTTTTAAATCCTTTGAAAATAGATTTTTTCAACATGAAAATTACAACCTTCTATAGATATGATAGATATTAATGAAAAATGATACTATTTATTTTATTCTATTTACTGTTCAAGTTTATTTTGAAAATGGAAATTTATTTTATTTAGAATAAACGTGTTCTGAAACTATGTTATTATCTTTTTTTTTTTTTCGAAATGTTCAGATGAAAAAATTTATAAAATCATTGCATTTTTTAGAGACCTTTTCCAGTTCTTTGAGAAGACATTTTTTGAACATGAAAATTACAACCCATTCATTATCTTTTGTAGACTCTTGCATATGTTGTTGCGAATCACGTAAGCGGCGTAGATTGGCGCCGAGACTGTCTAGCAGGGAGTCCCCTCTGTGACGCAATAGAATTAATTTTTCGGTAGCATGATGTTCTCGGCTCGAAATGGAAGCAAAATGTCGCTTCCTAAAATTTATTCTAGAATATTTTAATTAATGTTTAATATCTATTTAGTGTTTGATGTGTCTGTCTGCGTGTTATGTGTTCGTATATTAAATCATGAAAAACACTAATCGTCAGAATTATTTTACATGAAATACACCAGAATCTCGTAACAAGAAAATGATATTTTACTGCATTTCTCCAATTCCTTCACAAATCACGAATTACCAGATTTAATTCAAGAATGTTCATTTCGATTTATTATAAGTTGATTTCGATTATTATGCTCTCCCAACGTGCATGCCTGAGTTATTATTATGATAATTTTCATAGGTCTGAATGGAAAATGATATTATTTATTTTATTCTGCTTACTGTTTAAATTTATTTTTCATTTGGAAATTTACTTTATTTAGATTAGAATATGTTCTGAAATTCAGTTATTTTTCTTTTTTTTTCGAAATGTTCGAGCAGGAAAATTAACGAATATTTGTGACGTGGAAATATTGAGTATTATAAACCATTCTAAATCAAACATTCTTTAGACTTAAAAAATAAGACTTTATATCAATGGTTGTCACCTACACGTGACAGCTAGCAAATGAAACTCATTTATCACCACTGTTTTCTTGTTCGTGACGCAGTTCTCCTTTCTCATTTTGCATGACTTGATATAAACGCGTTTTGGATTGAAATTTCGAGTCCTTCTTATTGCATTTGACATGGGTTGTTTTTCATATATGTTCTATGTTCACAATCATGAAAGAAATTTATGAAATTTTTCTCTTTTATGAAGCGCAAATATTTTCTAGTAAGTATCTTTTATCGCTAAGAAAATGTGAAATAAGCAATACGTAACGTCGTACGTTTGATAATTTATGAAATACTAAAATAATCTGTTCAGAATAAACATTAAAAAAATTCACATCTTCATCAGCATAATTTTCTAAATTTTGAGTTTAATGTTGTTATTATCCAAGTTTACAGATAACACTAAACGCTTTACTGTATAACAAGTACTTTTTTGCCAATCATTTTAACCGACTTCTAGACAAAAGATGTTACGGAATTCGTTTCTATGCTTTTCTTACATATGTCTACGCGCAATTTTTGATACCTTCTTCCTTTTTCATACTTTTTTTTGTTGCTCATTCAGATGGTGGTATCATTTTAAATTTAATCAGGATCCAAAAATGGTCCTGATTCAAGGAATCTTTCTGTCTATTTCCTTGTTTGTTTAAGTTTTCAAATTATTTGATCTAACTTTCATGAAAATTAAGCAATCGTCAAAACATTTCAGTATATTCCTAAGATACACTGTACTAATTTATATTTTTAAAATAGTCGGCGTATTAAATATAGTTTGTTTGGTATTTACTTATTATCCGTGCTAGGAATATCGATTGCCACAAATGGATGCTCATTGCCGATCGTGTATTGCCGATCGCATGCATTGTAAAATACCGATCACGTTCAAAATAGTCATTTATTATACATATATTAAATGCATACCATCGTTAAAAAGAAAAAGCAATAATAAAAGCAAACTGAAACAATAGAATATAATACTTTATTATATATTTTAAAAATACATAACATTAGACAGACATCATTTAGCAGCGATAAAATATATGTATAAAGACAGTTTTATTTCCACATGGGAATGAATGTAACATATATATATATATATATATATATATATATATATATATATATATATATATATATATATATATTCCTGCGAAGATGGTTTCTGCAAAAAAATATATATATAAATATAAAATTTAAGAAAATTTATAAGAAAATACCGGTTTTCAAAAAGCGGACCATTTGGGTCCCCTTTACACATACAATATTTATGTACCTGGTGTCCCAAAAATGACTGAAGGATTTTAAAATTCAATCACTTGCAAACGGTGACAGATATTTAAAAATATCTTGCAGGAGGTTTATGTATGATGTCAGGAGTTTTTTTACTGTGATTCTTGATTTTAGTTCGAATTTCAAATAACAGATGGCGCTGACAGCGATTGCCACTCAATCGAGGCCGAAACTGACGTCACACAGCATTGATGCACCGTCCTCTAAATGTTAGGCCTGCGCACTGACGGATTTGTTTTAGCATTTTGAACGATCCCTCGAACTTCAACACCAATCATTTCTAAAAGTTTTCTTTTCTCAGTTTTTCTGAGATCAAATAAGTCAAAGAAAACTTTTAGATATTATTGGTGTTAAAGTTGGAGGAACCGTACAAACGCTGAAAAAAAACCCGCCTGTGATAGCCGCCACTTTTGACAATGCGCAGGCTTAGTATTCAAGGGGCGGTGCATTAATGCTGAGTGACGTCAGATTCGGGTTCGACCGAGCGTCAGTCGCTGTCAGTGCCAGAAATTCGAACTGAAACCAAGAATCACAGTGAAAAAACTGCTGACATCATACATAACCCTCTTGCAAGAATTTTTTTAATATCTATCACCGCATGCAAGTTATTGAATTTTAAAATCCATCAGTCATTTTTGGGACACCCGGTATATATCACTACATATCTCTATGTATATGTTACATTATATTACATATAATTGCTTCTATAATTGGTAGAAAGAAAAAAATAATAATAAGGGTTATTTGGTATATTATAGGCACCATTGGTGTTGACGTGTATCTTCCTGTCACAGATTATAAGTAGGTACTTTTGTTTTACAGAGACACATAAAAAATTTCTATATAACATATTTTATTGCGCGTACAAAAGGAGCGATATTTACTAAAAATGATATTTAAAGTGAATATGGAAAACAATAAAGAGTTACTACAAACTGTCGTTTGTGCCAAACCGCACTCAAAAGACGAAATTTTCAAAACTGAGCAAAAATATACTTAAATGTGAGTATGTCGTATACTCAAAATGGCTTCGAATCAAAATTACTCACGTTTGAAACATGTATATATTCATTTCTGAAAATATGCTCACACTCAAGAATAAAACATCATTAGCTCCTATTTGAGTACATTCATGTTTCAAAAATGAGTATGAACTGACTTCTCTGTGTTCATCTTGGAGTGTTTCTATGTTTCAAAAATGAGTTTGAAATTATTTTAATCATTTTTAGGGTTTCGTTCTTCTCACGAAACCCTATTACTCCCGCTTCGTTGTCTGTCCGTCATAGAACGGGTTCTCAGAAACTATTTAACTTACAGGCACGAAATTTTGTGTACTTATAGTTAAATGCCAGCTATGAAGCTCAAAATCATAAAAATTTGAAAAAATCGTCTTATTTTATTATTTTTTCATCTCACGAAACCCTATTACTCCCTTCGCTTCGTTGTCTGTTCGTCACAGATCCGGTTCTCAGAAACTATATAACTTACAGACCTCAAATTTTGTGTACTTATAGCTGAATAGCTACTATGAAGCTGAAAATCATAAAATTTTGAAAAAATCGTATTATTTTAATATATGGAGATAAGAAACCAAAAACCTAACAGCCTTTTCCTATTAAATTTAAACGTTTATCGTTATAGCAGTTGCCCACAATTAAAAATCCACAGTAAAATTCTTTCTACAATAATTAATTTTCTACTGAAAGATTTCCATGTGAAAAATGAAAATGAAATAAAAAGTTTCACCAGTTGAAAGAAAGATTAATATGATATCATATTGGTAATAAAACTGAAATTTTCAAACATTTCTCAATAATACAAGGAGTATGAGTATTATAAGTACAGAAAGCAGGTTAATATGATGTCATCAGATAATTAAAGAGAAAATTAATCTGACATCCTATTGGAAGTTTAAAGGACTTTTACAAATGTTTGAGAATCATATAAAGTATCAATATGAGTAATAGAGAAAGCAAGTAGATAGGACGTCAGCAAGTGATTATGTCATATGAGGAACGTATTGAATCATGATAAAAATCCGATTATGGAAATATTGGCATATTTTACCATTTTGAAGGTCTCTATACAACATATTTAATTTTGAAATTGTTTTTTATTAATATCGCATTTAGTCTACATGACAGATATGATTATGACAGAGTATAATAGTTGGTTTCGCCAGCAATCGGGCCGGTTCAGATTTTCGAAAAAAAAAAACGATAAAAATAGACCCGAAATTTTTTACTTGAAAAACATTTCATTTGTCTTCTTTTTTTGCTAAATGAAATTTATTTGGATATATTAAAGAAAGGATAAAGTGTTTTGAAAGGAATAGTAAACGAAACCCTTTTTGCGATCTTCGATTACACTTACCCACTTGTTTAGTATGTCTATGTTTCAAAACTGAGTATGAACTGGCATCTATACTCAATTTTGAGTATGTCCTTGTTTCAATATTCTGAGTATTTCTGGTATTTCAGAATTGAGAACATCGGGTCGTCCTATTTGAAAGAAAAGGTTTCGTAACAAAATGAAAACGTCTATTTACTCAGATTTGAAAATATTTTTCTCAGTGCATTCTCATTAAGCTAACCAATAGGCGTACAGTGAGTAAATATAAGTATGACAAGATAAGAAAAAATCAAAGTCATGTTAATATTCTTAGAACATACTGCTATGAATAAAATTTTCCATGTTGTAATCATTTTGATATATTATGTTATGAACCACGAATAGAAAAAGACAAGAATTCATAACAATACATATTAAGAAATCACAGATGCAGTTAAATACGCTCTCTACAGATAACTCTTATTCAAATGTATGAAAGAGTTATTTTCTAATTATTTAATTAAATCCATACTAAACAAGTAAACAAAGTCCAAAATGCGTTTCAGAAAATGAAATCAGACGTTGGTTTAATAAGAATAATGGTAGAATACATTATTTCGTATGTGCAAACTCCGTAAGTAAATTATTCAAATAGCTTGCAACTTTCAAGGAACTTTCGAACCACTAGATGTAAGTGGAAGTTAATGTAATAATAAGATGTACTTTCTAACGTTCCGAAAATTTTCCTTGCAAGTATAATGGAGTTAAAAGCTTAGAGTTCTACGCCTTCATTTATTTTAATTAATGCTTTATTTTATTTGATCTCATTAAAAAGTCATGTTGATCAGATTAATTATAAAAAGGAAAGAAAATCTATCGATAAAATGTTTTGAATACTTTTATCTAAAATACTTTTATTACTTTTTTGGGGGGGTCATTTTTGGCTCTGAATGTGCAAAGTGTTTTATAGCCTGACATCTGTTAAAACATTTTTTGAAGGAAAAATAATCAAAAATAATAAAAGAAAAAAATATTGAGCAAAATGGTTTGAAAAAAAAAAACTATGACGGACCGCAATAACGAATCTGAAACCACCTTTCAAATTGTTATAAATACATAAAGAAAACGAAACATCCTTGTAGAATATATGACACATTATTCATATCTTTAAAATGATACGCCTTACACTTATAGTGATATTATTTCTAGTAATTACAAATAAAAACAATGAAAGGCTTAATTTTAAAATCAGCAGATTATATAAAAATAAAAGCAATCTTTTCTAAAACATGCAAACGATCTGAGAGTGTGGTGTATTATAGTATAATATTAAACCGTAAATAATTTACTGTCAAATAGAAGTTAATATGTAAAACAAAAAAATCCCTAAACATGTAGCTTTCCAAGAAAGCATACGCAAACGGAGCTTTATCAGTCCAAAGTTATATTGAATTTATTATATTTAACAACTGATTACTGTGACCTTTTTTGTATTACTATTTTGGTTTTCTAGCAAGTCAATAGAGTGGAACATAAACATGAGGAATTTTCAGTATCTCTAAGTAAGGAATTTTGTAAGTGTTGTGGGAAAAATGCATCTACTGAAGAACTCGTGTATAAGCCGACCTCGAAATTCGAGATGAAAACAGGTTTTATACCAGTAATTCAGAATTCTTTTCTACGCCTTATTTAATCTCATTTAATCTCATTTAATTCTAAATTATTTAAGGACTAGAAACCTATTCTGAAATAATCGTATTAAACCTGTTATCCTTTTGAGTTTGGGGGTCGACTTATACGTGAGTATATACGTTAATAAAACTATTTTCACCCAAATCATGCACAGCTAAATATGCTTTTAAAGTTTATGTCAGAAGCGTTCTGTCATTTTTATAATTAAAGCCATGAGGTTTTAAAAGAAAATAAAATTTTAACAACTGACGTGAATTTTTGTGTCGGAGATAAGAAAATGAATGACAATTGTGTCATTTTAATACAGTTGCTTATACATAGTGCTCCAAAATTCGTCCGACAGATTAAGAGAGGTGATAGAAGGCCTCAAGAGGATGAAAATTTACTATAGAACATGGGGTCGCAAACCACGTTTAGCGGGACAAAATCGCAAAAATAGTTATGAAGAGTGTGACGTCGAGTAGAACAAAAAGGGCCAATAATAAGTAGAAAAAACATTTACATGACGTCAAGAATGATTACAATGCCTTGCAGTTCAACGTCAGAAAGGAGAAGACGACACATTTTTATAGAAATTGTTCAAAGTTGCGGCCACGAAGGTCATTGCACAGCCGACTGCGACGGAGGAAGGGTTACGTTTAAAACATATTGTTATAAAAATGTCTCGCCGTGTCTCCTTCCTGACGTTGAACTGTACTGCATTGTAATCATGCTCTACGTCAAATAAATGTTTTTTTTCTATTTATTACTATCTTTTTTGTTCCACTCAACGTCACACCCTTCATAAATATTTTTACGATTTTCTCCCGCTAATCGTGGTTTGCGACCCCATGTTCTATGGTAAGTTTTCATCCTCTTGATGCTTTCTATCACCACTGTTAATTTGTCGGTTGAATTTTTGAACACCCTGTATAAATAAATGTAGATTATTGTAAATGAATAAATGTAAGTTGATGTGAATTGAAGCAAATGAAACATCCTCTCAAAAGTAATAAGCATTAATGCGTTTTCGGAACAAAATGTTCTTTAGGACCCGATTTTACCTTATTAGATACACAGTAGTACTGCTCTCAAATGGTGCACGGTATATCATTTCTTTCGCAAATTAACCTTTATTTATATTTCTTAAGATTAATAATAACTGTGTGCCAATACAATAAATAATTATTACTCCTTTAAAAATTGCATGGTTTATTTAAATCTGAATTTACATGGTGGCCAGCTGAAAACAAAATAGAAGTAAAAGTAAATATTATCTTTAACTTATTTCTAACCACGCAACTTTATTAGAACGTTTTACTTTTTACATTGTTATCAGATCACTTCCTTGTGCATTATTATTTTCATTTTAAAAATATGTTTGTTATTGTAATATATATTTTTTGGAAGGCCATCGTCACAACTATAATGACTGCGATAAGCTATTTAAAAATTCCCTCCCTCAAAAGCCTAATTGTTCTCTGTGGGGGACGCCCTACATTGGTAAATATAGGTATGAATGGAATTTGAGGTAAAAGTGTAGGATTCGCCTTATGCTATTATCATAAATTTGAATTGCAGCGGACAGCCCATGAGCCAAACTTTATGAAGATCTCATAACACTATAATTTTCACCTCTGTTTGAGGTGTCTTTATCCAAACACAGACCTAGTATATATTGTTCTAGTACACACAAATTATTGACCATCGTTAGCAGCTTTTAGAAACCGTTGGGAAACGGTGGGATTGCGAACGGTAAGATTAGGAAATTGTAGCCTACAAGGGCGCTTCTAATTTGGAGCCTATCTGAGCAGTATTCTTGTCATTTAAACGTTGATATCAACCAGTGATCAAATTGTTCGATGGCGAATAGTACGGCAAGACAGACGTTTCGAACACGAAAAACAAATAGCCAAAGTTGGCACAAATATTTGGTGCTTCTTGTGTACAGTTTAAAGAATCTATCAGGATATTTAATGTTCAAAGCTGATCTTCCTGTCCATAACCTCAGTATTTCGATTGACATTCATATTTGTATAAAAAACTATCTCTGCGATGTGATGATAGATTATCCGTGTTCAAAAAATGTCTCTGCTATAAACGCACCATTCTAAAATACTTCAAGCCATGATAATGTTTGAAATTTTAAGGTATTTGTTACTCAATGCTACAATACCAGACACTATTAGCGCGAGAACAACAGAGTTACAGGCAAATCGGAGAGTTATTAACTGCACAATCCCATTTTTATGTAAGTATTAATTTTACGTATGTTCTCTATTTTTAATCTTTTCAAAGTATAATATTTTTATGAAGCATTAATCACATAATTCTCATCCCATAATATGCATTTTTTATATTATCCTAAAGCGACATACTTTTTCAAAATCAATATACTGCACAATAATCCCATTACTATAAACCGTTGGAAACCAGATGAATCATTTAAAATTCTTTCTGAAAACATTTGTAGAGATTGTGTACTACCTAAGGAATATAGATTACACACAGCGTTCTATTTGAATTTTTCAGGTTCTTACGTGTTCTGGCGCACATTAGTTCAGATAATCCAGAAATAACAATTTTACGTTAAAATATTTATCAGGATTAAAATGATAAAGAGTTTGATCTGGATAAATTTAATTTTAGAACATAATAAAATTACGAAGTGAATAACTTTATTTTTTCTTTGTTATATTACACCGGCATCTGGCAGAAATAAAAGATATCCCTTAATCCAGTAACTTCTTTTAAGTAATTGTATTAGGATACGAATTCAACTGCCTTAGCAGAAATAATTCGTGGCTGCAATTCTGAATCCATACACACAGCAAAACCTAAATAAATAAATAAAAAAACCTACAACCTTCCGGGAAAAACGAATGTGAAAAAACTTGAAAAGAAAATAGCACACAGAGTTCTATTAACTTGTTTAAAAAAATAACTTGAGAATAATTTATTTTAGTAACTGATGACTCTTCTATTTTTTTTAATTAACATTAACTTACATACCTAAAGGGAAAACCTTCTGTCCTTTACTTTACAATTTAACTATTTCTGTTCATTTCATATACATTGTGCTTGTTTTAAAGCATTTAGTGAATTTCTTAATTAAATAATAAATATCTTTATTATCTAAAAGACATTTCATAATTTGTTTTAAACATAATAAATTAAAATGTATTTTAATAAATCCACTTTGTCGGTTCAGCCGATTAAGACATAGGTAAATTTTATGTATCTTAAATATTCCGTGAAATCCGACGTTAAAAATATCATACTGAAATAAACAATATCAGGAAAAAAATGTAATTGCTTTATTTTTCCTTGTCGATCCTGTTTCGGAACAAAAACATCACGTTCAATTTACAAGATTGATATTTTTGATGTACTAAATTAAAATATATAGGTACACAGATGAATAATATTCCGCAGCCGATAATATAGTCATTTTGTATAAACGAGGTGTTTTCGAAAAGTAAAGACACACCTCAGACAGGCGGAAAAAAAGTTTAATGAGCGCGTTGGGAATACATATTGTAACCATAAACATTTGACTCTTCCCTCGCAGTCATTAGCTATTTGTACGGTGAGTTAGTTTCGTGTACCACGTGTTTGTAATGGCTGCGTCAGTTCAAAATCCCGCCAAATGTGAAGTACGTACCGTCATACGTTTTCTCTATGCAAAAAGTACCCAGAAAACTTTCATAAAAAAAATTGTTTCCGTCTGTCTGAGCATTATGAATCGATAAAATGTAACGAAATGGTGTTGTTCTTTATCTGGCAGTAGGACCAATGTTCACGAAGAACCAATAACAGGTAGGCGATCTGTGATCTCTGATCTTGTACCCAGCGACTACCGCTTATTCATTTACCTGAAGAAAAATCTTGCAGGGCGAAACGTCCACGACGATGATGAATTCAAAATCGCAGTTGAAATATGGTTTTGACAACAGGCGGTAAACTTCTATTTGTGTGGGATACAAAAGCTTGTACCCAGACTTAACAAATGCTTGGACAGTGACGCCAACTATGTCGAGAAATAAGGCATAAAACAGTAAATAATTTGTAATGAACATTTTACAAATTAAGTGGTTTTTGAATGAGTATGCGGCATTGTATGTTTACATTTTGAAAACCCCTTGTATAGTTAACATGTTAAAATAACCATTATTCAAATCTGAAATAATTTTCAGGATTCTCTGGTTTACTGAGGTTAATTAATCCCGCGATATTACCTAATTAATCGAAACATACGTTGAATGGGAGAAATTGCAATACATCCAGTAACCAACTTTCTGAAAAACACATGTATATACAGACAGACAATGTAATAATGTGCTACGATATTGTTTTTGATGTGTTACTCTAAGAAAGCATATTGAAGCTTGATATGAATTTTTTCAAAAAAGTTTATCTTGATTTTTTTAATTTCCATTAACAGAAACGTATGAGTTAATTTTATAAATAACAATCAAGAAACATTAAAAATCAATTTTACACTCATTCTGCATTATTACTTTTCTTTAGGTTATTTATGTTAGTTTTCTTACCGTTAGGTCACTTAAAAAATATACAGGGTGCGACAGAAAAATGCATATATACGTTGACTGGTTATAACTCCTTTTTTTATTCACATATAATTAATATTTAAATTGCAAAAACATCTACATAAAATGTATATGTTTTCCTCCTGCCGAAAATGTTCAAAATTATTACCGTTTTGGTCAATACACTGCTTATAACGATGGGCTGTGGATTCAAAAACTTCAACAAACGTTTCTTTTGGTGTTGTAACGCGTTCTTGCTCAATAGCGATTCCGGAACGATGTCTATGAACAATCCATTCGTTTCAAACTCACCTTTTATCCGATGAATTGTAAGTCGCATATAGGTGGATATGCCTAAAACTTCGATATTGTTTTTCTACTTCTGCTACATTTTCATACTTACAATAGCATTTTAAAATAAATTTTCTTTTTGTCAAAAGTTAATGTTGGTCCACTCATTATTTCGAATTAATTACACTTTGAAAGGAAAGAAAAATTAGAAAGTTAATACCCGTTAAGCAGTGAATATAAACATTTTTCTGACACAACCTGTATATAAGTTGATTTAAAACTTATTGTAATACATTTTTTATTAACTAGAAGTTATATACACTTTAACCAATTTAAGCGAAAACTTATAATTTGCCAAAGACATCGTTTTACTTCATTTTGGAATACTTCTTGCGGTAACACAAAATCTGGCTTTATTAACCTCGGTGCATTTTATTACATCTGCTGATGTCTGGGACTATGACCTATCAAATGCTATTTTAGAAATTCTAATTTTTGAATTGCTTCTTCGAATTAAAATTGTTGTTTATTGTAATTGTTGTTTCCTTACAGCATTTTCTTCAAATTTCATTTTCGAAAATTCGACGGCAAAAAATACCGTCCATTCTTGCTTTGCGTATAATAATCTACCATATATATATAAAATACAAATGCTAATTTTGTTCCGGCTGCTCATAACATGAGTTCTACTGAATGAAGTTTTATGCGAATTGCACTGTTAGTTAGATAATTTTTCACGGAAGTTTTTAGTATATAACATATGGTACTGCGTTGTTTAGTTATAGAATTATGCAGAAAGTTTCTATAATCAGATGAACAATATTACGATATATTAGCTTCTTAAACGTTTCTGATGAACTGTTTTCGATGGGGCTTGCACTGTTAGTCTTCTTCTAATTTTACTAGATATATAAAATTCAAATTGGAGTTTAGTTCCGGTCACCTATAACTTGCGTTCTGCCAAATTGGTTTTGATGGAACTTGCACTGTTAGTTAGATTTTTCATGGAGGGGTTTAGTATGTAACTTATCGTACTACGTTGCTTAGTTATAGAACTATGCAGAAAGGTTCTATAATCAGATAAAAAAGATTACGAAAGTTTAGCTTTTTAAACGAGTCTGATGAACTGATTTCGATAGAACTGCACTGTTAGTCTTCATCTACATCTGCTATAGATAAAAAATTCAAATAGGATTTTCGTTCCGGCCACTGATAACTTAAAATGCATCTTGATGGGACTTGCACTGTTAGTTAGATATTTTACCGTGAAAGGGTTTAGTTTGTAACATACCGTACTACGTTGCTTAGTTATAGAATTATGCAGAAAGTTTCTATAATGATATGAACAAGATAACGAAAGTTTAACTTTTTAAACGATTCTGTTGAACTGATTTCGATGGGACTTGCACTGTTAGTCTTTTTCTACTTCTACTATATACATAAAATTCAAATGGGGATTTTGTTCCGGCCACTTATAACTTGCGTTCTTGCGTTCTGCCGAATAGATTTTAATGGGACTTGCAGTGTTTGTTAGATAATTTTTCAGGGACGTTTTTAGCAGGTAAAATATCGTACTACATTGCTTAGTTATAGAACTAAGCAGAAAGCTTCTATAATGAGATGAACAAGATAACGAAAATTTAGTTTTTTAAGCGATTCTGTTGAACTGATTTCGATGGGACTTGCACTGTTAGTCTTTCTCTACTTCTACTGTATATTTAAAATTGAAATGGGAATTTCGTTCCGGCCAGATATAACTTGAGTTCTACTGAATGGAGTTTTATGGGAATTGCATCGTTAGTTAGATAAATTTTCAGGGAAGTTTTTATTATATAAATATCATATTATGTTGATTAGTTAGAGAATAATGCAGAAAGGTTCTATAATCAGATAAACAAGATTACGAATGTTTAGCTTTTTAAACGATTCTGATGAACTGATTTCAATGGGACTTGCACTGTTAGTCTTTTTCTACTTGTACTATATATAAAAAAATCAAATGGGAATTTCGTTCCGACAACTTATAACTTTCAGAATGGATTTTAATGGAACTTGCACTGTTAGTTATATATTTTTTTCATGGAAGGGTTTAGCATGTAACATACCGTACTACGTTGCTTAGTTATAGAATTATGCAAAAAGCTTCTATAATGAGATGAACAAGATAACGAAAGTTTAGTTTTTTAAACGATTCTGATGAACTGATTTCTATGGGACTTGCACTGTTAGTCTTCTTCTACTTCTACTATCTATATTCTAAAGGACTAACGTGTTCATACGTAACGCTGACGTCATTTTGCGAATTTCAACACTTGACGATGAAATTTCGGTTTTGCGATTTCTGATACTGCAACTTTTTTTTTATTTCTAAACATCGCTCATTTTAAATTTTTACAGTGTTCTACTTTCAAATGCAATTTGTTTGAAAACTCTATTGCAATTTACTGATTTATTATAGCATTGAAATTAAATTTCAAGCATAATTTTTCTTTTCAATCTATCTCTATCGCTTGCAGACGATTTCAAAATATTAATCCGTTTGCACTTGAAACAATATAAAAAGTTTAGCATTTGTTTCCAGCTAATATTCAATAACGAAAGTAACACTCCATTAAGCAAAAAATAAAATAGTATAAATAAAGTACAAATTTAACAGACATGTATTCTAAACAAGCGCTTAAAACCTCTGAAATTATCAGAATTAAAAAAAAAACTACTGTAGATAACGGAAGTTTTAGCGATTTCTTCGGCTATTAACTTCCCGCACAAGGACAATACAAAATTACCGCTTTTAATAAATTTAAAAATTTTATTTGATTCATATTTCAGATAAAAATGCTCTTTGGTGTTGTTAGGAGACAATCTAACAAAAATTATTAAATGTAAAAAATATATTAGAATTTTCAATAAAACTAAATAAAAGGTTTTCACATATATTCTCTATTCCGGAAGCCGGGGTTGGATGCCCTAGTATATATAAAATTCAAATGGGAATTTCGTTACGGCCACTTATAACTTGCGTTCTGCTGAACGGATTTTGATGGGACTTGCAATGTTAGTTAGATATTTTTTCATCGAAGGGTATAGTATGTAACATATCGTACTGCGTTGCTTAGTTTTTTAATTATACGGAAAGTTCTATAATCAGGTGAACCCATTTGTGAAAGATTTATCTTATTAGTAGTTTTGGTATATTACATTTCGTTATATCGCTCTTTCTTAATTCCTACTATAAATTGTTAACTAAAAGTGTTGATCATAGCCCAAATTCTGTCTTACACTTAAGAAAATATAATAGCACAATGGTGTTCGTATCGTTTGTAGTAATGTGAAAGAACTTTCCAGGTAACGGTCCATATTGCTTTATCATTTGATTCAAGGTTTGTTCGAAGAAACCGACCAGCGTAGCGCGTGAAACCTGCTGGTACATAATAAAACCTACAGTTATACATTTTGATTGTTTCAAACTTACATGCATTTTAACTTATATTTAAACGAAAACTTATCCGTTACCAAATGCATAGCTTTTTTCTTCTTTTTCGAATACATCTTGCGGTAACACAAAATCTAATTTTCGGAAACTCGATGTATTCGTATTTATTTACTGATATCTGAATCTATAACTATCAAATACTATTTGAGGAAATCTAATTTTTGTACAAGTGAACTGATAAATAGAGACACACGTAGAAAAGTATCGGGATCGACAATCAGAAATTATTTTCCGATACGTTTCGAATTTCCATTATTTAAATGCTACATCTTTTTATATGAATTATTAACAAAGAAAAGAATATGGTGTGTTCAAATTTTACTTTATGTGGCTGTGAAAAAAATAGGAAAATGCGTATGATCGCAATTGATAACAATTTGAGAGCAATTTTCATTTATTGTGGTATTTATGTTCTCAAGAATAGTAAAATATGAATACAACTATGTGCTGTAAATTCTCTAAAGTTACATACAAAATTCGTGAAACCTACACGACTACTTGCTGCATTCAAAATGGAAAACGTTGAGGTAATCACGGATTTTCTTCTCTCTTGATTTAAAACGAACATTAATATTGGCATTTAATATTGAGTTTGCATTTATTCAGACTCATAGTGTACAAGCGTATACACTGTAAAATATCGTTTAACCATTTGAGTGCTAAGCGCGATAGTGCCGCAATGTATCTGCGGATCAAACAAATTGTGTTTCAACCCATAAATTTTATCTTATAAAATGTAACTCACCAGATCGCTGTAAATATTTCAACTGTTGAATAAAAATTAAATGATTTCAATTATTGAATAAAATTTCTGGGTTGTTTGATCCGTTGAAATTTGTTTGATCACAGATACATTGCGGCGCTATCGCGCTTCATAACACTCAAACGGTTAAGATTTCGAATTTTTTAAATATTCAATCAAACTGTTGTACCTCCCAAATGGCATCAAATAATCTGTTTTTAGATATTATTATATTTATAATTTATAGGTAGATGTAAAGATTATATATAATAAATTAATCCTTTCCGGCACAGTGGTCCCACTCCGGGCCCACCTAATTTTAATTCCAAACTTGCATTCGGCACCAAGAATATTTTAATAAAATTTTGCTTTTACAATGAAAGCTTAAAATAAGGAGTTCATATTTTGTAAAAAAGTCGTTTGTAAATTCCGGTGTTAGTCAGTAATTTCGCATTTTATTAACAGAATTTGTGCCGGAAAGGGTTAAACTAATACAGTTGAATATGTGACCGTTTATCAGGTTAAAAAATCTAGTGCTGCTCAATATACAATAAAGGTACGAAATCTATATCATTCTTCCATAAAGCATTTTGTACTTAATTCGAAGAGACACCACCAAATGATATATTATGTCAAAATAAATTATCTTATTCCCAAATAAATTTTTAAAAGCAATATTTTTAAAAAAGTTAACTTTGGAATTGTTATTCCTTTTAGGAGGGTTATTAATCTAACCACCTAAACACGTTGGGTAAGATTACGCTGATACATCTGTTACGCTAAAGATTTAAAAAGCGATTTCTTTTATAAAGATAAGAATTTTAGCGCCAATATTACTTACATTTTTACACGCGAAAAGTCAAATAAGAAACATAATTTAAAAAGGAGATATATATTAGCCTAATTAAAATCGCAACTTATGATACGTTTAATTCATAAAACGGTATATTTATTATGACAATTATAAACAAAAACTAATATCCGTGTTGTTAATAGGTTTTTTCTAACGGTTAATTTTATGCTTGCCAGAAAAGGGAATTACAAAATAAGTCTAAATGTATCATTAATTTTCCCATAAAGAATGGATATAAAATTATTTTTTATTGAAAACTTCAAAATATATTGTTTTCATGTTTTGTTATTCTAAATAATCACCCACCAAAATATCAAATAATAATAAAATTTATATATATATATATATATATATATATATATATATATATATATATATATTAAGAAATATTCCCTCCTTCAGTCTACACCAGAAGTGCAACATTAAAAGAAAAAAATTAGTATCATAAAACACTTTTTTTTTATATTCTGATTTTATTAAGATAAGCTGATTATTTAATAAATATTTGGAAATTTGTATAAAACAACAGCGGAATTACTCAACAATACTTTTGTTATACTTTATTTTTCTTAGGCTAAATTCTTAGGTTTAAGTAATCGCCCACCAAATTTTCAAAAAATATTACAATCTATATATATATATATTTAAAAAAAAAAAATTCTAACCTTCAGTCTACACCAGTAGTGCAACATTAAAAGAGAAAATTTTCAATTTGTACTTTCAGTAGCATAAAACACTTTTTTTTAATATTCCGACATTATTAAGATAAATTACTTTATCTTAATAAAATCTTAATAAATTACTGCTTTTGATAAAAATATTTGGAAAATTGTATAAAACAACAGAGGAATTACTCAACAATATTTTAGTTATACTTTAATTTCCGTAGGCTAAAATAAAATATGGGTTATCATTTATTGTGGGAAAAAAATTAATGCATTAAGTGCATTCAATGTTACTTTAAATCTTCATTCATATTTTCACAAAAAGCACATTAGTGATAAAAGTATATTAAAAGAAAATGCAGTGATGAATAGTGTCTTTATGTAAAGATTCTGCGAACAATTTTTAAAATATTTTTTTTATAATTTTATTTGCATAATTTTGCAAATTTTAAGAAGTTATTCTTGCAGAAGCACTGATTCAATCATTTCATTATTTCGTTAAATATAATAATTCCCATGGATAAATGTTTTTACAAAAGTTTCTATTTTTATACTATTTTTAAGAATAGTATGTTTAAAAGAATTGAATAAAAATCCATTGGAGATTAAATACATACACACACACACACATATATATATGTGATAAGGTGACATATTGAACTTATAGATTCAGTTGCCGTTATATGTTTTAGATCAGGTTTCCATGTATTGACACACAGGTATAGACCGGATGGTTGTATCACTCAGAGATTATGACGAAAATGTGTGTACTCCAGAAGTAAGCAGTCGAATTTTGAAAACAAAGCTTTATAACTTATTAAGAACCAAGCAACAGGAATGCTCTAAAAATCCGATTAAAATTATTACTTAATCAACAGTCAGAGTTTCAAATAATCTTTACATGTTGAGGTCTTAGAATTACTATGATGAACTACTAAATGAACTACTAAACTTAAAATAATGTAATATATTAAGTGAAAAAATTTGAATTTTTCTAGATTAAATACCTTTATATAGGATTTTGAAGTTATATGGAGTTTATGTACGAGTGTGGCCTGATAAGTTCTCGGCCTGTCACAGAGATGGAACAAGTATGACCAAATGACAATGATGTTTATAAAGTATGATTCTTTAAATGACATGCTACTGAGTTTCAGACGCGTGAGATTATTGGTTATTGCTGGGCGATAAAGTAAAGTAAACAACTTTTGACATTTTCTAAAAATGGGAAAAAATTGAAGTTCGAGCTGTCATAAAATACTTTGTTAAAAATATTTAATCCCCACAGACATACAAAAAGAGTTACATTCCACCTTAAAAATATTTTTGTCATTCATATTCGATGATAAAACAGTGGGCTGCTGAATTTAAATATGGTAGGAGATCAATTCACGATGATGAACGCGCAGGAAGCCCAAAAACCGTTACGACCGACGATATCGTCTCAAAATTTCACAATACAGTATTGAATGATCGCCGATTGAGATACGCCAACTTGCTGACATTGCAAAGATCGCGATAGACCGTGTCCACTACATTTTACACGATGTTTTGAGTAAGAAAAGCTTTTCACTTGATACATATGTTGAACGTCGATCAAACACGCCAAAGAATGAACATTTCTCAAGAGTCTTCTGAAATGTATTGTGTTACAATTTAAAAATAAAATGAAATATTTTCAAAAATCTTTTATTTTCTCTGTCAGGCGGAGAACTTTTCAAACCACCCTCGTACAGAGTTCCACTAAAGAATTTGCACACAAGAGTGTGTCTTAAATGTATTAAGTTGCTAGGGGACTGCAATAAAAAATAATATGAAATATTGTCAATTTTATGTATTTACTGTCCGGCCGAACACTTATTAGCTAACCCTCCTATATGAAATGTTTTCAAATTTTTATGATATAAATTATTTTTGTTTTTGTTTTTATAAAATGAACTATTTTAAAATATAATCTAAAAAAATTAAAAAGGAAAACTTCACTTGAAAGCTATTTAATATAGCATTATTTTATTATCATATCACACACACAAAAAAAAAATAGTTTAGAAAACTACATTGCTGCATTTTTGTTTTCATTTTCTATGTCAAACTTTTCATTCTTAATCTATTAAAAAAAACTGCTTGTTTGTATTACTACCTATTAACCTAAGCCAGTGGTTATCAAACTATGGTTCGAGCCCGATTAATAAGTCACCCACAATAGAATTGTCGTTCCGCAATTTTACGAAAGCAAATAACATATTTGTTTGTACTGTACACATTTCCAAATGTATACGTTCATTGACAGACTAACAGCAAAGAGCACATTTTTACACTGCTTTGTTCATTAATTAAACATTAAAATATAAAATTTTATTCGCATTTTATGATTTATTTTTATAATTAAAATTAATTTTTAAAATTAATTAATTAATTAATTAAAATTAACTAAATTAATTTTAATTAATTAATTAATTAAAATTAACTAAATTAATTTTTACTTAAAACATGGACACATTTTTAAAATAACAACATATACGGGCTTTAAAAGACAAATACTTTCAAACTTCTTCGTATGCACGTTACTTATATAACATTTTTAAATGAAATACACTTTCCCTTGCACCAAGACAAACAAAATTAGTCGTTGGGGCCACCGTAATATTTACCCATCATGGATATGCATAATATAAAATATGAAAATAAAACAGATGTAAGCTATTTGTAAAATGCATTGCAATTCCAAATTTCATACCTTCATCTCAATTTGTTCGGTACATAGAGTGTTTAAAATCGTGGCTTGATGATGTCATAAATTTTAAATACTCAGTAACTGAATTGCGTAAAAGAAACATTCTTATAACTCCAAAAATTATAATCATATTAACTAAGAGTTTACTGCGTCGGATTAAGCGTCTCATTTCCAATTAAAATATATCTTTGAATTAAATTTGATTGAAATACAGTGTCATGAAAAATCGAAGAGTGTGGAAAATATGATTATAAATATCTCGGCAACTAATTACTCGATCGACGTCATTCATTATGCAAAATTTATGTTTTATTATTGTCTTTTATACTCTCTCTTTAAAATAAACTATTTCGAAAATTTTTAGATACCTTTTATCAGAACGAATATTTCGAAAAAATAGTTCGGATAATCGAGGTTACTGAAATTCAGTAGGCTTTTTTTCATTATTACATATTAAGTACATATCAAATGTCAAGTCTCTATCTCAATTTGTTCGGGAAATAGAGCGTTTATAGACATACACAGAGACAGACGGACGGCAATTCTTTTTCTTAAAATTTGTTTTTCGGAATTTCCAGTGTCTGAAAATTGTAAATCCCTCAAAAATATTTTTTCGATTTTTAAAACGATTACAAGACTTACACTATACTACGTACGATGGGTAATTAATTATTTTGGGCATCCTGTAAAAATTCTATCTGTAACGATTACGTAACAGATATATATTGTTGAAAATGTTACAATCGAAATTGCATAATAGAATTGTATCTTACTGTGCAACAAATATGCACATTGTTAGGTTAACAATGTACAAAACATTAAAATAATTAAAAATACTAAACAATTAATATTAAAAAACAATGTATTGTTAGCTTAACAATGGTATAAAATAACTGAAGGAATGAAATTTTTTTTTTGAACAATTAGTTTTAATATAAACTATAGCGAATTGTGTGATTTATTTGCAATTTTGCTGTGTGTTATTAAAAAGCGACTTAAAAAGCGATTAAAAAGCGATTAAAAAGCTTTTATTGTGATTTTGCTTAGTATTTATAAGTAAAAATGGATGATTTACGTGAAAAATATAAAAATGGAACCATAACAAAATTATATTATAAAAATATGGCTATTGAAAAAACGCTCCAATCCCTTCATTCTTCTGGCTACAATATAATTAATAATCTTGGGTCAGGATCCTTTGGCACCGTCATACAAGTAAAAGAACCCAACTCAACAACAATAGTCGCTCTTAAAATTGCCTTGTATGAAGACGTTTCAATTGCGGAAAAAACCATCTGGCCTACTCTGTCACATACCAATATCATACCTTTAATATCACAAAATTTCTTCAGGTCAAACCATACAATAGTATTTAAAATGCCACTTCATCCTTATACATTGAACAAGTTACTTTCTGATGCAAATTTCCAAATGAATTTCAGGGCATTACAGCTTGCCATATTTTGGTTAGAAGGAATAACTTCCGGATTAAGTTATCTTCATGAAATGAAGTGCTATCATTTGGACGTCAAGTGGAATAATATTTTGGTATCGGCATCGAACAGTGCTGTTATATGTGATTTTACATTTTTAACAAAGACTGAAGATTTTGTTACCAAGTAAGTACTTTTTGTGTAATTTTAGGAAATAGTGTATAATTTTTATGACATAGAAATACATTAAAAATGTTCTTTATTATTTCAATTAAACAAATCAGATAACGACTGTAATAAACAATTTTTTTTATTATCCTTTATGTTATTTATAAAGTGAGATTTTGTATTATGTAGACTAAATAGTCCATTGTAAGAAATTTTAAACATTATATGCATTTCACACAAAACTGTTATTTGTCCAAAATGTTCCCATCTCAAAATGAATGCTTTGAAATATTTTCATTGTATTCTTATTAAGCCTAATTAAAAGCTTTTTTAATTCATTTAAATGTCAAAATAATCTATTATAATAGTTCAACATTTTAATCCTTAAATTGTATTTTTAACGAAACTGAATATTGATCACCAATGAGCTCTACTCAAAATATTTTCATTATATTCATGTGAAAGTTTATGAAACTAACTGTATTTTGTTTTTCAAAGGCTAACACAATCTAATTTTACCATATCATGTGATATTGAAATATTGAAGTGTTAAATGAATGTTTTTACATGTGAAAATCAGTCATTTATTTCAATCATACAAGTTTTATATATTTTGACAAAATATATATACCGGGTGATTTTTTTTAAGTTGTAAAAGTAAAACACTGTAACAAAAGAACCACTTATCCAAATGACCTAAAATTTCACCAGTATGCTCCCAAAGCAATGGGAAATTTTTAGACATGGTTAAAAAAAACGTAAAATCGCACCGACAGATGGAGCTGTAAGGTAGCAGAAACAAAAGAATATCGTCTGTGGGAGGAAAACAATGGACGGTACTTTGAGAAACCATCTTCCGTAGACCATCTGTCGTCATTGGACCTTTTCTTAAATTCTTAAGTGTCCTAAATCCCCTAAGAGCAGTTGGTGCGCTGTCATTAGTCTGATAATACAGTTTCACTAACAACGCACGGTCCGTCAATGGCGCAGTCATTGCGAGGATTTCCGTAGAATAATGAACACGAGATGTGCGTACTTCAGGTTTTTATCGCCAATGTGCGTGTGCCGGGCGTAAGTTCGTCTCCCGTCTTTACTGCATGTACAGCGCCATCTGTCGGTGCGATTTTAAGTTTTTTTTAACCACGACAAAAAAATACCCATTCCATTGGGAGCATACTGGTGAAATTTTAGGTCATTTGGATCAGTGGTTCTTTAGTTATAGGGTTTTACTTTCACAACTTAAAAAAAATTACCATGTATATATATATATATTAGACTCTATAATATAATACAGGATTAAAAATAATAATGATGATTCTTTTTCATTTAACAGCAATATTACCTATTCTGTTAATAATTTTTTAATATTGAGTTGATTTGCAAACTTGATTTGAAGGAATTTACTTGCAGTGGATATTGCTTTAATAACACATAAAACATTTAAAATTATTACTGTCTGCTAATCACAATAACGAACTTTATTAGGAGATGACATAGCTGAATGATGTAGGTTAAAAATTCGAAAAAGACGTAAAGCAAACTTAAAAGCAGTTTATCACTGTATATATATGCTGGATTTCATTTTATAATCTTACAATTGCTTAAATGTTCGATTGACTTATAACTATAAAGGACTATTTCACTTCAATTTAACTTTAAACAACGTTTATTACTTACTCAAACAAAGATGAGATCTCTTCACTTCATACCCTTACTACTATGACATCTTCGTAACAAAATAAATAAGAATTCACCTAGAAGTCTACTTTAAATCCGCGAAATCCGTTATTTTTAACATATCAGATTCTCAACCTTCATATTGAGGTACAAACTAATGAACACCATTTCTCTCGCTTTCTCTCATATATATAGGGGTTCGGGGCAAGAAACTGTTAAGCCACATTTTAGAACTTCTGAGATATTTCAATTTGAAAATTTGGTCACATACTCAAATCAAGATATATAACCTAAAGTTTTTTCGCAATGTCCTCGTAACATTTGAGATATTCTGAGTAAGAATATAACATTACTTTAATGATGTTACTATTATGTTTTTTTGTAAATTAGCTATCTTTATTGGGAGCATAAACATCTGGGGCAAAAATGAAACCTGGGACATATGCTGCCGCGAAGTGACATTAGAAACAAATTATATGTAGGATATTATAATTTACAATGTTAAGTAACATATTACAGTGTTATATTCATTTCAGCAAAAATGTGGCTTGGCACTTTTTTGCCCCGACCTCCTCAATTCACCTTTCACAAGAATATTGACTTATAATAATCTAGCGATTTCTTCGCACTCCTATTGTTATAATTTTTCTTCACATATGATACCGTGTATCTATTAATTGAACCCATGAGTTTATTATCTTGTATTGTAGAGGACATTAATTTACAGATCGGTTATTTTTATTATCGCAATCTCCATATATATGTATAATTAATATTCTTACTCATTATTAGACGTCAGAGTTACCTTTTACTTTAAATCGACAGAAAATGTTGTGATGCCTTGTTTAATAAAAGCATCTTCATGATAGAAACAGATGATTATTAAAATAAATTTTGAGTTATGGATTACGATTATGAACGATTTCTCAATATTCACAATTTCTTATATTGGTACTTCCTTTTTACAAGGGCCTTCGGATAACTGCGTATTAATAAAGTGTTTTTCCTTGCCATATATAATAAAGAGTTGCAAAAATGTAATGAATAAAATTAAAGTAATTTCTAATCCGTATTAAGTTTTTGTTTTCTTGCAAAATTTGTCTCTGCTAAATCAATTCTCCTTTATCATAATTTATGTATGATGGCGTTTCGCTATATATATATATTTTTATTTCGTTTCTCAGTTTTTCAATATGTTTACTATCAGCTACGGAAACAAATGTTATACATTTTCCCCAACATATTTATATTTGTACACTCTGATAGAATCTGTGAAAATGAACATAATGTACAACTGTATATTGGAATTGAATCCCCACATAAGATGTAATCTAAAGTGCTGCAAAAATATGAAAGGTGTTCTAAAACATCTTTTCTTCAGACATTGTCAAAAGTAAAAATCTGCAGGTAAGCATGTAACAGCAATGTCGCTGGCATGTGTGATAGTCAATGATAGCGAGTCGGAAAATGAGCACAAGTTGTGTAAATTCAAATCACTTTTATTAAACCATTAAAAGGGCAAGGTTTTGAGAAAATCTCTGCGATTATCCTCAGGCCGGAGAGAAATTAGTTCCCAACAAAGCTTCACTCAAAGAAACTAGTAATCTTGAAATTAGCAATATCAGTAATTGGATAACTTCAAATAACTTACGATCTCGTAACGCCAAACGGCTGTTAAGCTGACTTCCACAAGAGTCAATTTCACTATGCGAACCAGATACCGAAGTTCAACTCCAACTTCCAGATGGCACTCCGTGAGCGCCAAATAGTTTTATTCAAGTAACACTGAATCAAATTAAAATATACTCTTACCAATGGTCAATATTCCTTCTTTGCTACGTCTTAGTTGAGGCAACTAAAGCAGATCTTGAGGTACCAACAAGGGCAAGAACCGATCACGTGATTCACTTTCCTAGCGCATGCCAGCGTTTAAATACTGCTGTATCGATTGACCAGATGCAGAACTTTGCATAAGTATCTATACGAAGAGAAAAATCACAATTTCCGAGGTTTTCACACTCATTCATCGAAAGTTAGAGAAAGATAGCCTTGATAACTTTTAAGCACATTGACTATTATTGGAAAAAAGTACATTCGCAATCGAAACTTCGCCTACTCTTATAATCCGAGTAGTCGCCACATCATAAGCAATGGCAAATATACATTATTATACCACAGTTTACTAGGTCGCGCACAGGCAATAAAAAGAAAACACCTTTTATTTATGCAAAACTATTATTACATCTACTGTATATGTACACTTGACCGTTGAAACTTCTACTCAACGAACTCCAAACTTGTCTTATTATTAAGTTAATCGTGGGGAAAAGATTTTAGTATTTTGAATAATACATATGTTATGTTTTATTAAACAATTACGGGTATATTTTTTGACAGATTCTGCAACAAAACGTCATATAACGGACATTAAAAATTGATAGACATACACATGGAATACCTAGCCTTAAACATTTGAATAAAATAATAGAATTTGAAGAATAAGTACTGCAATTTCCGGCGTATAATCCGCGGATCAAACAATTCTGTTTCAACCCAGAAATTTTATTCAATAATTGAAGTCAAATATTTACGGTGATCTAATAAGTTATATTTTATAAAATAAAATTTCTGGGTCGAAACAGGATTATTTGATCTACGGATTATACGCCAGAAATTACGGTACCTTTTTTAACGTAGATATCTACTAAGAAGAATTTCGAAGACTATTTAAGATAAACATTATATGCAATTTAAAAATAATCTATTTTCCTTCTCTATTCAGGTGTTTAAATTAAAGATACCAATAAAACATTTTTTTTTGTTAAAAATTATTTATGTATCTCTTTATTCACTGTGTTAACTTTATTACTTTTTTCAGCTATGGTTCACCAAAAATCTTCAAAGCTCCTGAAACAGTTATCGATTCGAAACAACGCAGGCCAGTGGACGGGGAAAAATATGATGTGTATACTTTGGGTTTGCTAGCCCTAGAGATGTTTAGCGGAATGAGTTTCTCTGAAGAAATTTCAAAGCAAGATTTGTCCAAATGCAAAAAGAATTACTGGTGTGAACATATATACCCTTGTGTATTTAGCTTATTGGTGGTAAGTGTAGCATCTACATAATATTTACGTAACATTAGCACCTACATACTATTTACATAACATTAACACCTACATAATATTTACATAACATTAGCATCTTCATAAGAGTTTTCCACTTGGCTACTATCGTACAATAACCTATGTTTTAAAGGAATGATTATCATTAAAATGTTAAAAGTTCGCAAGTAATTAAAAACTTCATAACTTAACAGTTAATCAAATAACTCTATCGCTCCGAATTGACTTTTTGAAGAAGTTAATATATTTCATTTTTAATAATTTTTAATTATAAATAGGACGCATAATAACAATAAATTATGTAGTTCATTACTTTATTTCATGCGATTTCTTGAAAAAGCGCACATCATTCAATGCATATTTTGGATAAGTATGTTATTTCTGAAATGTCAGTTACTAATTAATTACGTGAATATTAAAAATGCCTAACTATAAACATATATTTCATGCCATCATTAACCTCTTCGCGACGAGCGTCTTTTACAGAATGTTTTATCTTTTACCACCGGTTTTTCAAAACAGAAATTCTCGCCTAATTGAATCGCAGAAATGCTAAGATTTAATAAGGCAAAGCTTAGAATAAAAAATAACTGGTGGGAATAATCGAGGATTCTGAGCATCTTATGCGTCACGTATAAGTGTCGTTCGTCTCCAAAGGGTTAAAATCTGCGTGGTCAACCCCCCCTTTCCTAAAAATTTTATTGTTTTGTTCCCATGTGACCATTAGGTGTGACGTTATCAACAAATATGCAAAATGGATAGCTTTTATACTCAATTCAACAAGTAAACTAGTATATATTTATAGATTTTTAAGTGTATAGACACAGTCCCTGATTGCCTATTAATTCATATTCAGCTTGTTTTTTCATTCACCCGCGGCTTTGCTCGCGTAATTGTTGAAAATGCCAAGTGGTATTCGTGGGCCTATTTTCATTAGAGAAAATTTCACTACAACAGATAATTAAAAAATTACTAATTAAGACACTTTTTGAGTAAAATTCATTCTTATACTGCGTTAGGCGAATATAAGGCATAAATGAATGAAAAGAGCTAAAATTAATTCCAAATTAATGGTAATTTAGAACTTATTTTGAAGGTTTCCTGATTGAAATTTTCTGTTCAAAATTTTTTGAGTATGCGCTTATGGAGACCTTCCTTGTAAGTATCATATTCTTATGAACAGGGCTGCAAAAATCTAGACGCCAATTGCCCGATTCCCACCATTAAATTTTTAGTATTCTTCGCCTAATAAGAATACTGATAAAATTTAAGCGAGGTAGACTAATAAAATTTGACGTAGAATACTAATAAAATTTAGTGGTGCGAATCAGCCCATTGGCGCCTAGATTTTTGTACCCCTGAATTAAGGGATATATTATTATTTGTAATACCTTTGGTAAATATTGTGATAACATAACTGTTTGATGCAAATGCTTAGCTCCGTGAATGCATGAAGGCTTAGTTTTAATTTGAAACGATATAGTTAAATAAACTCTTAGTATAAAATTTGTCAGAATTAAAAAAAATTCAGACTGTTCACTTAAAGAAACGTATAGCCTAAGACTATTTGCCACTGTAAGCGACCAAAAATGCACAATTTTACGAGGATTTCTTTTATACAATTTTTCGGGACACAATCCCCAAGAAATTGCTATGCAATCTCAAGCAAATAGAGTTGATCCGTGCTTTAATCCTTTTTATTAGTAATTTCTTGCAAAATACAGCTTATTCTCTTATAATTTACAAGAGGAATCAATCACAATCATTCACAATCTTTTACAGACTTGCGAATAGATCCTGTAAAACTTTGAGGCCCATTTGTTGTACCGTCACATGCTCAAACAAATGGCGCAAAATAAGCTCATTCATTGGCTTGCATTTGGCAAATAAGCCATTGCAGTGGCTTTCCTTCTTTTTCTTCCAGAAATCGTACGACACCTCCTTTGTAACCCGTGTTAACTGTAGCTCCGTCACAGCCGACTGCAACAAGCTTACTGGTATCAATGTTTTTTGTAGTTAAAATTTTTTTGATTTCTTCTCTTGAAATTAAAGTTTTTCCAGATTGTAACGAAAGGTGCCCTAAATACTCAGTACCTGGTTCCTTTATTAAGCTTATGTGTTCCTCTAATACAACTTTTCGCCGTGTGTCTTCCATGATAAGAGTTTATCCTTACGGCCATCAAAATATACATCAAACTGAAAATGCATAGTATCTGTAAAAGTTTCTTTTTTTCCCTTTTAACGAAAAATGTGTTTTTAGATAATTTTGCATATTACATATTTGCGTAATACTTTGACAATAAATATAAAATAACGATAATTTAAAGACCATATGTTAGATTAAATTATTTTTATTATACAGTTTTAAAACCATTTTAAAAACAAAAAACAGCAGAGATCGCTTTAAAAAAATTAGTAATTTTAATGCTTGTAAATTGTAATAATAATTTTGTTTTTCTTGTCATTCTTCATCTTCAAGTATAATTTAAGAAAACATATTCTTACGAAGTATAAAATATAACACAATTTTGTTGTTTTGATTATGCTTTACAATTACCCAATTTTGATACATTTTTCAAAATTTTGAAGTCATTGAGGCTGTATAAGAGTCTTGGATTTGATATAAATATTACATAGTTTTACTATAAGCGTATAATAATATTAATTTAAGAAGTATACTTTAAAATAAATTTAATATTAATAATATTTGTGCATTTTATATGTTTGACAAGAAAATGGCAAAATGCACAACTTTTACGATTTTTCTCAATATTCAGTGACCTTGGGGCAGTATTTAATATTAATATTTTTCATAGATATTTTATATTCAGAATGAGGATATGATGGAGCAACTTTCGCACCCCACCCAATTTTGATTTGAAGAAAAAAAATTCGCTCCACCCTACTATATTAGGGCAGAGACTCTCACCATAAATTTATAACCCTTACGTTTAAAATCGGTTCCATAGTTTCAGAGATTCCAGATAAATTGTAATTAAAAATGTTTTTAGAACACGTTTAGATCGTTAAACCCTTTTAAATTTCGAATATCTTAGAAATTATTCTTACAGAGCATATACATCTTATAAGTAACTAATTACCATGCCAAATTTCAAATTTCATGCGCCTTCAGTATTACAGAAATTCCAGTTTTGGAACGTTTTACGCCCTCTGGAATATTGACAACGACATGAAATATAGCCTATGTTATAGCAGGTACTGTCACCATCAATTTTTAATATTACGTTTGAAATCGGTTTTGTAGTTCCAGAGATTCAATAGAAATTGTAATTTAGAATGATTTTAGAACGCTTTTCGCTCATTTCAGCCTTTTAAATTTCGATTTTTTTAAATTTGTTCTTAGAGAGCATTTACATCTTATAAGTAACTACCATGTCAAATTTCAAAGTTCTAGCTCCTTCAACCCTATCGCAAAAATCATAATTTTAGATATATGTTGTTAGATAATATACGTTTTTCGCTCCTGCACCCTTTGGGGGTTAGTGGCATTGACATAAAATATAGCCTATATTACAGCAGGGACTCTCACCCTAAATTTGCCACCAGCACTTTTGAAAAGGGTTTTGTACTTCAAAAGATGCCATAGAAATTGAAATTTAGAATGTTTTTAAAACATTCGCCCATTTCACTCTTTTAAATTTTGAATTTTTTTAGAATTTGTTCTTAGAGAGAGCATTTACATCTTGTAAGTAACTATCATTTATGGATTTAAGATTTGCGGATTTGTGGGATACTACTGTATATAAAAAAAGCGTTGTACCAGGGGTGTTTTTTAATTAAGGGTCGTTTGGAAATAAAGACCAAACGAAAGAAAATTAAAAAAAAAAAATTATTTTTAGATTCTACATACATTTCTCTATTTTTCAACACAGCTGCCAAGTTTGTTTAAAAACTTATCACACGTTACAACTAGATTTTAAATACCCTCTTCATAGAAAATTGGCGCGAGATGATGTTTGAGATAGCGGAAAAGATGGAAATCGGTCGGAACACGGTCGGGGCTGCAGGGGACGGGGGGTAGTCCATAACCTCCCAGCCAACAGAGTCCACTAAAGCTCGGGTCTGAACTGCGGTTTCAGGCCTTGCATTTTCTTGCAAGCAGAAATCTGTCGGTGAATATCTGCAGCAGACAGGTTTCTTGACGACAAAAAACGTATCAATGACCGTACCTCGCACGGGGCGAGCGATTCGATAATCTTGAACATTTTAAAGACCGTACAGGTTACATACACACCTGCAACTGAGCATAGTTGTTCCCAAGGAATGCGGGGACAAGACACAAGCTCTCGTTGCGGCGCACACGCCAACGTACAACAGGGCCCTTACTTAAAAAACACGCCTCATATGTAGTCCCAAAATCTTCCAATTAAATAAAGCAAAAACTACTTTTCAGATTTTGTGGAATTCAAAAGTAAACATCCGTACAAACTTTTCTTAGTACATATTTAGAAAGTGTAAAATGTTTTAAGTATATTACTGACTGTTTCATTATACATTTCACTCAGAAGCGATAAACAAAGCACATTTTTCTAGTAAGATGTCACAAATTTATTCATATGTTGTAACTGACTACAAAATGAAAATTTAATTTACCTCACTTCTTATGTAACTTTTTCTTATCATTTTGATATCTAACTTCAACTGGGGTCATTCCAATTTATTTTACTGTATGCGTTATAGGTAATGTATATATATATATCTGTTACGGTCAATATGATTAATCCGGTCATTATTAATAATAACCGGTTATTATTAATAATGACCGCGGTTATTCAAAAAATATCAATAAATTGTCTATACGAAAATATCTGTATCTTCTAAATATTTTAAGCGTATTTTCTATTCTAATCAGTTTTTATTTCTTTTGCTCAGCCCCCGATATTTCTGCATCGAATGCAAATAGCCTTCCCGACATCACAATTTGAATATGATACAGTGGATAACATAAGGGATCTAATTGTCTCATGTCTTAACTTAAATCCTGCTGATCGTCCCAGCGCTGACCAACTTCTTGAAGGAAAAATTTTTGAAGGGGAAAAATTCTGGCCTTTGAGTGATAAAGACATATGGAATACACCAGGTCAGTGATTCAATTATAAACCATATTTTAGCTTAATACCACGGTTGCCTTAGCTTAAGCAGGTATTTTAACATATTGCTGTCTTGTCATGACAAAATTTCAACTATAAATTGCTTAAAATGAAATAACGTTATTGTGTCCTCTTATTATTGTCGACAACGTGATCTGGCTCACTTAAACAATCAAGAATTGGATAAATTTTACTGTTTCTAATGACACTGTTACCTATACAAAAAGAAACTTTCATCTCATTTTTCTCATTATCTGAATCGAAATAATTCGAACTTCATCACTTCACAACAATAGTATAGACTCTTTTAGACAGGGTTGGCCACCTTTAAGGAGTCTATTGGCGGGGGCAGAAGACATTAAATCGACATTTCTCCAAAGTATTATAAGAATCTCTTAAAATGGATATTTGACACCATATACACGCGATATGTATGTGCGACCTATTTATGCAAAAATGCAATTTTTTTAATTGCAAAAATTATTTATTTAGTCGCTGTAGCGATAATATCTATAATGACCTTGAGCTGTAAATCATTGACATTTCTCATATATATACTATATATATATATATATAGCCGAGTAAGAGCTATAATGATCTTGAGGCAGTGTTGCCAGTGGGATACTTTTTCAAAATTTAGAATGCTTGATTGGCACCACTTTTTTGAAATTGTATTATTCACAGTATTCAATCTGACATTAATTAAAGCGAATTTTACTTTCTCAAAAAACTGGTAGCAATCAAGAAAATTAAAAAAAAGGAGTCCACTGGCAACACTGTCTTGAGGCTACAGCGGTCGTTGGACGTATTAAGTGCCTCACCCGCTTGAATCCCGCGAATGGGCATCTTAAACTTTGAGGATTTATCTTTTAAATTTTTCCGGTCACATCGTCCGTGATCGGCTCTACTAGCGATCCGGTCAGTAACAGAAGTAAAGAGAGCTCCTATTCAGCGCACACGCCAACTTTTCTGCGAAGTACCACTACTTCGCGGAACAGGTGCGCGATATACAAGGTCCTTTCACTTTAATTATCGACCGGATCGGTAGTAGGCTCGGCTCAATCATGGAAGATTTCACCGGAAAAATTTTAAAAGCTAAATTCAGTACTTTTAGGACATGTGGACCGGGGCATTTAATCCATCCGACGACGACAAGGGCTTCGAGATAATTATATATAGCTTTTGGCTATTCAAGAACAGGGATTGGACGAATTGCACCCGCAGTACTTCACTTATAGCCAGTCCTGCTTTCGGCATACTTGAGAGCCTATATCAATCACGCGAAAAAACGCGCAAGCTAATGTTAAGTCTATGGGAATGTTCTTGGAGATTTCACGCTCGCATTTTAATATTTTTAAATGAGGTTTTTTGCATAGGATAGCTGAAGTCGTTCTTTAACGTTGTTAGTTTTTACTTTTTTGATTTTGGTTACAGTTTTTTTATAAGCGCACATTTTTAATTTTGAAACCGGTTCTGAAAGGGAAAGTACCCTTATATAAAAAAAATCTGGAACCAAAATCGAAAAAAGTAAAAACTAACACATTAGAGATCGACCTCTGCTATCCTTTGCAAAAAAAATCTTTTAAAAATGAATAAATGCAAGCGAGAAACCTACCAAGAACCTTCCCATAGACATAACATTAGCTTGTGCGTTTCTTGGCGTCACTAGTGTCAGCTCTTAACTTACACAACATATTATAAGTCGCTTTTATTTACTAAATTTCAACTATGTGTCATAACATTGACAGGTAATAATTATTAATTAATTTCTCTTTTTCACATAGCAATTTTAGTCTATTATTTTTAATATGCATTCATGTTCTTTTTTTATTGAAAGGCAATTTTCAAAGATTCGAATTTTCAAAATACTTTTAGAACATTCTTTCTCGATAAAGAAAGATTTACTATTAAAAAACGTAACAATATGCTGTAATGTTTTCATTTATTTTTATAGAAATCTTTTACAATCTTCACCTAATTTATTTATTTATCTTGCTTTTCGGGTTTCTAACTAAGATCAAAGTAAAATAAAGATTTAATTTATGTTTTTAGACACTTTTTAAAATCATAATAACATGGTGTAAAACATTTTCAAAACCGAGCAAAAAATACTCAAATCTGAGTACGTCGCATAGTCAAAATGGCTCCGAATCAAAATGACTCAAGTTTGAAACATGGGTATACTCATTTCTGAAAACATGCACACACTCAAGAATAAAACATCACGTGTATGTCCATGTTTCAAAATTGAGTATGAAGTCATTTTTGATTATGTCCATGTTTCAAAAATGAGTATGAAGTCATTTTTGATTATGTCCATGTTTCAAAAATGAGTATGAAGTCATTTTTGATTATGTCCATGTTTCAAAAATGAGTATGAAGTCATTTTTGATTATGTCCATGTTTCAAAAATGAGTATGAAGTCATTTTTGATTATGTCCATGTTTCAAAAATGAGTATGAAGTCATTTTTGATTATGTCCATGTTTCAAAAATGAGTATGAACTGATTCTAATCATTTTTGAGTATGTCCATGTTTTAAACATGAGTATAAAGTAAACCTCTATGTGCTCAGTTTTGAGTATGTCCATGTTTCAATGTTTTGAGTATTTCTGGTATTTCAGAATTGAAAGCACTGGGTCGTCCTACTTGAAACAAAAAGTTCAATGATAAAATGAAAACATCGATTTACTCAGATTTGAAAGTGTCATTTTTCTCAGTTCATTTACGAATATATTATGTCATTTCATAAAATCTAAGAGTTTTGGGGTAGCTTTCTGCTATCTTTTGAAACCATGTATAAGGAGCTATAGGTGGTGGTGGTGGTGGTGTAATAATGGCGGCCAATTATCTGCACGAGGGATTTAGGCCCATGTGGAACATTCTAAGGGAACTTAACCCATATTTACTCAAGAATAACCAATACAAGGTTCGAAAAGCACCACGAAAACTCCAAACGATTAGGCCGACGGTCGCGATTCAAACCGAGCATCTCCCGTCTACCAGCTTTGATAGCAGAACCTCTTGGCCACTGGTAGGGGCGGAAATTTAAGGAATAGTCGGAGGGTTAAGGGCAACCCTACATTCCTTTATTAATTTTCTGAAAAATTAGAATATACAAATTGCCAACTTGTATGTGTTTATACTTGATTTATTTTAATCAAATACTTTTTTTAACATAAAATTCTAAAAATAAATGTTAATATTGAAAATATATTGTAGACCCCAGATATGTAATAAACCCCAGATATGTATGACTTAACACGATTTTGTAACAATCTATACTTTTAAACGGAAATCTTTCCAGAAGAACATCGTATCGGAAGCGCTACAATACTTATATATTTTTAAAATATTTTATAAGCTTATTAAGTAGTTGTTATATCATTTTCTTTTTTCGACAAGAAAAAAAAAAAAAGTAAAGTATAAAATTAAAAAAAAAATAGTGGATTCATAACTTTAAATTTTTCGGATTTTTTTTACATCCAGTCATTTAATAGCTTACAGAAAAAAATAACTTATTGTCCAATCTCTATGAGTCACTATTTATATGAATCATTAAAATATGAATCATTAAAATATGAATCATTAAAATATGAATCATTAAATCGTCGTTGGGAGCAACCGTAATACTTACCCATCATAGATATGCATAATATAAAATATGAAAATAAAACGTGTGTAAACTACTTATAAAATGCATTGCAATTCGAATAAAATCGTGGCTTGATGACGTCATAAACTTTAAATGCTCTATTACTGCATTGTGTAAGAGAAACATCCTTATAACTCCAAACTTGATAATCTTATTAACTAACAGTTTACTGCGTCGGATTAAGCGTCTGTTTACTAATTAAAATATATCTTTGAATTGAAATTTGAATGAAATACAGGGTCGAAGAATTTCGGAAAATATTATTACAAATATATCGGCAACACATTATCCGATCGACTTCATTCTTTATGCAAAATTTATGTTTTTTTTTTTATTGTCTTTTATATTCACTCCTTAAAATAAATGATTTCGAACAATTTTATGTACCTTTTATCAGAACGAATATTTCGAGAGTCCTGAAAAAAAATAGTTCCAGATAATCGAACTAAGATAAATTAAATTCAGTAAGCTTCTTCCCATTTGGGGCTGTCCATAAATGATGTCACACTTTTTTTCAATATTTTTTACCCCCCTCCCCCCCTTTTTCACAAAGTGTCACACTTCACCATACCCCTCCCACCCCTCTTGTCACATATCACACTATATTACATAAACACACACTTGCAGTTCAGAAACAAAGCACTACGTTATAGATCATATTTTAAATTTTATTTTTAAATTTTAACTATGTGTTTTAATGACATTTGTGAGCATAACAATAAAAATGATTCGTGAACTTATTTTGTATGAAATAAGATTAAGGTTTACAACAAAAAATATAATTAATGTACAATAGTAATAAAATATTAATCTGAAAGAGCAATTGATTTTTTTTTTAAAGAAAGGAATATAAGTAGAAACAAATCACATAAAAGTTGTTTTAGCCCCGATTAAAAAATATCCTCAAATTCTAGTAATTTCAAAATAACTTCAAAATTTAATCTGCTGATTTTAAATTATTTTATTTAAATCAAAATGTGTGATGTCACGCTTCTTCTTACCCCCTCCCACCCCCTTGTCACAAACTGTCACAATTTCATGAACCCTCTCTACCCCCTTCAAGCGTGACATCATTTATGGACGGTCCCTTATTACGAAAAAAGTACATAGCAAATTTCAAATCTCTATCCCAATTTGTTCGGGAGTTAGAGCGTTTACAGACAAAGAGACAGTCGGCCGGCAATTTTTTATTTCTAAAAATATGTTTTTCGGAATCTTTTGTGTCTGAACGTGTAAATCCGTCAATTTTTTTTCGATATTTAAAAAGATTACAAGACTTACCCTATACTACGTATGATGGGTAAGTAATAATTATTTCGAAGCCTGTATGAAAAATACCCGAAACAATATTGATATAGGGTAAGTCCGAGATAATTCCCTACTTAAACCTATTTCATTTTTCTTTTTTATAGCAATGATTTTTGTAGTTCACATGTAACCAATCTACTCCAAATTTTATATAGAATATCTTAAAAAAATATTAATTTAATATAAATACCCTATAAAATAGTGTTTTCATCAAAAACTTAATCAATAATTTTTGCATATATCGAGTTATCCCGATCACCTAATAAGGTTAATGCCCAAAACGTAAAAAAATAAGAAGCATAGGTAATTAACATTTATAATTGAAAATCTGGATTTGCATTTGTCTTAATGTCTTATTTACATCAAATTTATGATTTTGTTTTAAATTTGAACTTACAGGCTCTGTATACTAATCTTGCATTACACTCCCACATCAAAGGATATTTGTTATACCGTTGCTGCCAACTTTTACGCTTTTTTCCTACCACTAAAAATTAATAGAAAATTTTGCATTATTGAATCACATGATTTCGACGATTTAATAAAGTAAAATTTACTATAAAGCGTTAGTGGTAGGAAAAAAGCTTAAAAGTTGGCAGCTATGTTATACCCAATTCTTCAAATAAATGGGTATACAAAATTTGAAGTCAATCGGATATTTCTCACGAAGGCTAAATTTCTTTAGTATAAACTAATAGTTATTACCCTCCCTGCCCCCTATTTATATTCGATGTACAAACTCAAAAAACTAATTGGGGAAGCAAATTTGGGGTTAGATTTATATGTGCAATAATGAATGAGTTCAAAATATTTTATTTATTTTACGGAAGATTAACCCCTTGAAGGGCACCGGTATATACTATATACCACTTTATTTTAATCCCAAAATGTCACAATTACACCAGAATTTTGGAATCAAATTTTCAATTTATAAGGTAGATGAAAGAAAGCTTTTACTTATTTTAAAATTAATTCGTTCATGAATCTTTGTGTCAATCAATCATGTCAATATTTTAGCTCCAAGAGTACTTTGCCCTTAAAGGGGTTAAACTTATATAATTTAAATAAACACGGGTGGGGGGTTACATAGAACAACATAGAACAAAACATAGAACAACAAAACATAGAACAAAAGCCAAACTTACATTCTTTGATGAGTATAATTTTTATTTCAAGAACTAAATCGCTTTAACTTCGTCTACTACATTTATATATCAATTGAGAGTAACAGAACGTGACTAGATCTAACACACATTCTATACCTGAAATACAGTAGCTACGCCAACTAACCCGATGGGGTACATAATCTGGATTTACTCTATAGTGTAAATTCACTTGTAAGAAGACTTTTTTGTTTCACATCGGGACATTTAATAGTTAAAAGATAGCTCTTACTGTCCAAACTCTTATAAATTGTTATCAGTTATCTAAGTCAGTCTCCGGCATTTTGGATACCAGTAATTTAGTACAGAAAATGTTATTTTATTTAATCGGAGCGTTTTGCGATAAAAGAACAACATTTTACCAAAAAAATTACCGGTGTTCAAAAAGCGAGAGACTTGGCAACTCTGGTTAACAATATAATGTTTTTCGTGAATAAATATTGATATTTATTTGTAAAACAGCTGTTTTTCCTCCTAACGTCTTTTCCACATGGGATCGTTTCATATTATAAACAAAATAGTTTTTCCCGTCAAAACTTATTGACGTTCTGAGCAAAAAAATTTGCAGATTATACTGTATTTTACATTCGTAGTAATGTTTTGATATTTTTAAACGTGATGTAAGTCTCGAGTGGGCAAAGAATGTCAAAAGATTGTCTTAAAATGCAATATTTAGTTACTTTTACCGTAAAAAAGAGTGTCTCCGATAGGCGCAAAGTCACTTCTAGTCGCGAATTTTTTAGAAAGTGTTAGGAATCCTACTTTCGAAAAGGAATCGCGCAGTCGTAAAGAAGAAAATATCCGGTATTTCTCGTTTTATCTTTAAAATCGATACCAATGCAAAATAAAAAACCGCGAAATAGAAATTTTGTTAAAGCATATTTTGAAAGGGTTAAAATTTGTATTTTTTATGCGATTTGCGGCATTTAAAAGTAAAGAAAAAGCAATTTGAGATAATGTTTTTAGTTTTAGCGTATTTTGATCATTTCGGTCGATACGAGATTAAAAATGCGGAACAGAAAAAATGGGGTCTCGGCCTCTCCTTTTTTCTCTGCTGGAAGTTTTTCAGAAATTTCTTGAAATTTTTGCAGGAGCACGCGCGCTGGAAAAATATTGAAGTTTTTAATGAATTGTTCTTTTGGTTTTTAAATTATTTCTCGGTTTATCAGAAAATAAAATCTGAGCCCCACGTGCGTTCAAGCATTCATTGGACTAACCTCATCCAAATTTTCTTTCATCTACATACAGCAGATTTTCCTAGACATCACTTACACACACACACACACTCACACAAACATCTTTATTTTATTAGCGTAGATAACGTCTAAATTGACATCGGGTACAATATGAAATGAACATTTAAATATATTGTTAAGAAAATTAGAATATATTTTACATCACAATAAGAACATTCATAAAATGCATCCAAGTTACTTTTACAGCTTTATTTGTTTGTAATTCTGTTCTTTTTTGTTATTAATGTAATCCAAGTACTTTATTACGAATCTTAAAATTCAAACTTAAGGTGTAACTTACATTACACAAAGTAGTGTCACTGATTGCATTATTTTACCTTTTTAATTAATTTTTCCTAAGTCATGCATTTAGTTGCATTATTTCTCTAGGAGGAATAATACAACAATACATGTAATTCCTAAATCATTTTGAAACTCTTTCATTTTTTTGTGTTTCTTTTGTGTTAATAATTAATTTTGCATTATTACTTTTCCTTTCAGCTAAACTCCGACAAGTTGAAAAACTTATAAAGACGTATAGAAAAAAGGAAGATAAGAGACATAGAAAGCTCAAAAAGATTATTAATAAAGATAAGAAATGTAAGAAAATGGCAGCTGACTGTGGAGTGATTGAATCTCAGCTGAATAACGTAGATTGTATTACTGAAGAAATATGTGATTCCGTATCTGTAAAGAAAACAAATGATGCTATAACGACTCACAATGTCGTAGATCTGAAAGAAGCGGCAGATAACTTTATTTCTGAAAATTCAAGAAAAATAGTACTTAACGAACCACTGAATATCAAGCAAGAGAAAGATTTTCCTTCTCTTCAAGCTGAAAATGTGGTTGTTCCACTAACCAGTAGTAATGCAAACTTCAAGAACGAGGATGTTTACATTGGTAGTGTTCAGTCAATAAATACATCGCTCAACGAAACATTGGCTACAAAGGAAACGCAGGAAGTTGCTCCACATGAAACTGTAAATGATGTCTTGAAAAGTAATGAAAAAAACGAATATTTGGTAGGTGCTAGTAACACAGGATCAGAAAATAAGAATAATGATGTTTCGGGGAATATGAACGTTACAAACCTGAAACGAGAGAGCCATAACATAGAATGTGTTAATTTGGCAGACACATTAATTGGTGAAGGCGAAATGAAACAAGAGAGCGATAACATAGGATGTGTTAATTTGACAGACACATTAATTGGTGAAGGCGAAATGAAACAAGAGAGCGATAACATAGGATGTGTTAATTTGACAGACACATTAATTAGTGTAGTGGACATGAAACAAGATGCTTCTATTGAAGCAAAAAATAGTGAATTGAAAATGCAAGAGAAAATCACAAATGTGGTTGGTGATAGTAAAATATTTGATTGCGCATCAGCATGTAAAAAAGATAATGCTTCAGTGACTCTGGGCGTTACAAATGTGAATCAAGTAGAAGGTGACACCGGTGCTGATATGTTGACAAAAACAAATATAAATCGCTCACTGAGTGTTAAGGGGCAAAATGACGACGATCCTAAGACCGTCAAAATGACTACGAAATCTGGTAAAAATAAAGGAAGAATTATGGAGTGGTTCAGAGGAAAACGAAAATCGTTTAGCAGAATTTTAGCAATATTTCGGCCAAAGAAAAAAGGAGTTAAAAAGTAGAAGTAAGTACAGTCTGAATAACTCATCCACATAAAATTTAAAAGAAAATTAAAACTTATTAATTTTATTTTAATTGCATTTATTTTATTTTATTTTAATATGAATTTTCTTTAAGAGGTTTCAGTAGTCTTGTTTTTCCTCCGAAGATGCAAGTTTGCATTATGTCACATTTCGTTTTATTTCTGATTTCATATAACACACGATAAAATGAAAATTTTACCACTAATAGGTCAATATCTGCTTGATTGAACATAAGTATTTCAATGTTGTACCATTCATATTTAATTATTTGTAAAAAGTTTAAATTTAAAAAAAAGTAAAAAACTTTTTCGCCTGGTATCCACTGCTCGCATAGTTGTAAAAAATGTTTATTTTTTTTTCAAAGGCCAATTTTTAAAAAATGAAATTTTTAATTGCTTGAAATTGAAGTATAAGTTCAAGATACATCAAATTTATATCATTATCAGTTTTGTTGAAGCAATAGTTTTTCTACAACCTTGCGCGTAGTGGATAACAGGCGAAAAAACTTTTTTTTTACCATTTTTTAAAATTTAACTTTTTTAAATAATTAAATATGAATTGTACTACTATGAAATAATTATATTAAATGAAGCACATATTGACCTATTAATGGTAAAAATTTCATTTTATTGTGTGGTATATGAAATCATAAATACAATAAAATGTGACATGATGCAAACTTGCATCTTTAGAGGAAAAGTAAGACTACTGAGACCGCTTAAAGTATCCTACTTTGAATGTTAAAAGCATTATTTAATTTTAAGTTTAAAAAAAAACTTTTTTTATACTACTTTTAGTTTTAGACTCTAGTTTTAGACTTTTAGTTTAGTACTTTTAGACTCTTTTTAGTTTTTTTGATATTCTATAATGAGTAAATACCTTGTATCTAATTTTTTAAATATTGTTTTTTTTCCAATGTTTTAATTCTTACATGACAATTTATTTTGTTCCTCGATAACAAAAAAAAATAATAATAACATTGAATGATTCATTCACGTAAAGTGATTTCAAATCTTGCTTAATGAGTAAAGATGAAACTGCAACTTTTCATAAATATTTAACCTCTTCGCGATGAGTGTCTTTTATCACCGGTAGTTCCAAACAAAAACTTTTACTTATTTTACTTTCAGATAAGGTAAAATTTTCTATTTAATATTACTGGCAGAGTTACATATCGAGAATGCAAAAATTGGTTTGGCTCTTAAAGGGTTAAAAGAAGGAGAACTTCGCCATTGTTTTAAATTATTACATAAACATCCATTACTGTTTCTGATATTTATAAAGTTTCAGTGACATTTTTCCACTAAAAATAAACAGAAAGTCCCATAATTGATAGTAAATATATGAAAATTTGTATAGGAGTGTATCACGTGTTTTAGGGGTTTAAAAATTCTATACAAAAAAGAATATGAACTTATGCATTTACATTCAATAAAGACGTATGCAATGTTTGGCCGATGCTTTTTGAATTATTTCAACATGAGCACTGTTATTCGCTCGCAACACATCCAGAAATTTAGAGACATACATCTAAGCATTAACGAATTTACAACCTAGATGACCGCAATAAATTTATTTTATATTCACAAGTGTGATGAATTGGGGTTAGTAAACAATGTTTATCATGTATCCTCATTAAAAAAGAGGACAAAAATGGGGCATCTGTAGATCATATATGTGATATGATTGGGCATTACTATGATCGTTATCTGCTGTTAATTACTCTTCCCATTTTTAAACAATAATGTACATTTCAAAATAGAGCAAACAGAGTCTGAAATCATATGGCAACACGTCTAACCCTTAGGGTTTATAGGTGAGTAAAGAACTATTAGCATACGAGAGGAATATTATGGTCTTCCAACCAGACTTCAATTTTGTATAACAAACAACTAAGTGAATAACTTTATTTATTTATTTTTTTTTTTTGGTAAAAATGTAGCTTTAAAACGAAGAGATGTGATTTTCCGCCGCATCCACCTTATTTTTTTCGTAACTAAATTTTTAAAGCTGCAAAGTGAATATACGGACACTCCATATTTATAACTATAAGAAAAATATATAAAATTCGCAAAAATATATTAAATAATAAATGTATGTTGTTTAAAATTTCAAGATATAGTTTAAAAGTTCTATACGATTTGTGTTATTTTAAATAAAAATAAAAGGGAATTTATGTGTAAAGTAAATGATTTTGTTGTAAATACATTTCTGAAAAATTTATATGCATAAAATAACAGTGATATATTTTTTAAAAAGTATGTAAACTTCCCCTTTAGAATTTGTTATAATACTTTTTTTTAAAATTTCATATTTTCAGAAATAAAAATTTTCAATTTAAATTACAAAAGCTAAATTTAATGAAATAAAAAAATATTATGCGAAAAGAAATTACTCAAAAATAAATACATTTTACAGGGTAATTGTTATAAAATACAGTCTTGCATACAGGTTTTTTAATTGTAATTTGATTTCATAGTTTTGTAAACTCAGTTGTTTTCTCATATAATGTGTTTTTTTTTATTTTTACAGGTACATTTTACGTTTAAACGAAAGATCTATTTAATTTATCAAGAGAAATAAAGCATAGGATGAAGTGACATGTTCAAGGAAGTGATATCTTTTAAATATAAAAATGAAAGTCGTAAACTCTTATTTCTTGATTACTGCAAATCACGGAAATGGATAAAATAATTCGTTACATCGAATAAATAGTTGTAAGTTAGTGGATTTGGATTTGTAATGAAATTTAATAAACATCTTTACTATGCAGAGGGGATTTGCATGTTTTTTTTTTCTTTCTCTATACACAAATGAAAACACATAGGGCGAAATGATATCTTTTACCTCACTTTATTCATTAAATACCAATAGTAAAAATTAAATTCAATAGATCTGAATGTTATTTAACAGGTGACATTTAAAAACAGAAATAGATATTAAATGATGTTTAAAATGATTTAAAACCATCCAAGCACTTTCAGACGGCAACTGCAACCATCCCCAGGGAGCGAAAATCCTTTCTACTGCCGTTTTATGCATCTGAACCCTAACTTCATTTTGAGGTGGAAAAGTCCATGATTTCTTGGGTGTTGCTACCCCTCTTTTTTGCAAAGTTTTCAAAGATGTTTACATTATCATTCAGGGTATCTACAGAGACCAACTCAAGCAAAACTCAGGAAATAATGGACTTTTCCACCTCAAGACGAAACTAGGGTTCAGATGCCTAAGACGGCAGTACAAAGGATTTTCGCTCCCTGAGGATAGTCGCGGTTGCCGGCCAAAAGTGATTGGAGTGTTTTTAAACATTTTAACCCCTTCAGAGGCAAAGTACTCTTGTAGCTAAAATGTTGCAAAGATTGATTGACACCAGGATTCACTAACGAATTTATTTTAAAATTAAGTAAAAGCTTTTCCTCGTGTATCTTATAAATTCAAAATTTTGTTATAAAATTCTGGTGTCACTGTGGCATTTTGGGATTAAAATTAAGTGGTATATATTATACCAGTTCCCTTCTTTTAACATCTATTTGTGTTTTTAAATGTCACCTGTTAAGTAGCATTGATATCTATTGAATATCATATTGGTATTCACAAATGAAACGCTTAATAAAAACTATTTAAATTTCACATGTAACTAACATATAATGAAGAATTGCACAATCTCTAAAAGTTTTAAATACTTCGTGGAAATTGTAGTTGGACAAATCTACCGTATGATAACGTGACACTTTATACACATCTTTGATAGATTCTTCAATTGTTAAAGCGATGTAAAATGCTTGTAAATAAACATAAACTTGAAATCTATGTCAAAATGCGAGATATTTTATTTTTTAATGAAAGCTTTATTCATTGACGTAGATTGACTAGTAATAAAATATTTTTGGACATTGTCTGAAAAATTGTTCATCGGCGATATCAAAATAAAATTTCACTAAAAGTTATTTATTTTAACAAATAGAAAATAACTTTAATCATTGTGAAATAAATGGAAGATGAATTTTATCTTATGCCTTTGAGAAACAGGTGAGAGCTTTAAAACATCTCTAATTCGTAGTTTTAAAAAACGTTTGTATTCGTGACACATCTATTTTCTAAAGATCTGCTTCATTAAAACTTTCTGGTGGAAATCAAGCAGGGCGGTCGCTCTGCCAAGCCAAGCTTAAAAAAAAAACGCCACACAAACAACGCCAAGAACTGGAATAAAGACCGCTAATCAAGCAGGGCGGTCGCTCTGCCAAGCCAAGCTTAAAAAAAAAAAACGCCACACAAACAACGCCAAGAACTGGAATAAAGACCGCTAATGCTTACTTACAGAAAGCGACTTCGCAATGTTAAATCAACAAAACATGCCAGATTAAAATATCAGATATCAAAGAAACCAAGCGTCGCAGAAAAAAAAAACGAAAACTAGAAGAATCTAAGGAAGAATTTCTTCAATTTAAGACCAAACTCATCTTCATAAGTGATTTATAAACAGAGATATAGCTTTTTTAAAAAAACGTCGAGTTACTTAAAATGATCACTTTTTTCTTCGTCAAACTTTTTTTTTTCAAACAACCTACAGGCCTTAATATTCGGCAGAATAAAAAAAGGATTGCATTTTTGGACAAGTAATTACGTAATCTATGTGCTTTTATAAAATTCAGTGTAAAAAAAAAATATTTTCTATCCTTAATTAGCAAAAAACTGTTAATTAACTTGGCGATTAAAAAATTATGCCAAAACAGAGATAAAACCCGCCAACGACCATGTACAATCTGCATTATAATAGCACATATCAGTGACAGGTTATAAACACATCAAATTTCATCTGCAAGTCAGCCATTTTTTTCTGAAGATATTTAAAAAAAAATAAAACTTCATAATTATAAGAACACACATTTTATCAGACAATTAAATATGACTGCAAACTGTGGCAGATGACTGATTCCAACATGAATAAGTATGAGAAATTGCCGCTGAAGGCTATCGGTCTGGGTAGCTCAGTCACAGCGCGTCAGAACGGCATGCACAAGGTCCCAAGTTCGAGTCCTGCCCCAGGTCAACTTTTCACTCATGTTTGTTTAGTGTATTTAATTGTATGATAAATTGCGTGTTCTTATAATATTGTAAAATAAAGTAATCAGACGTAGTGTTTATGCGTTAAAAAATATTTTAAATATAAAATTTACGTTTTTAGAAAGATCTTTAAAAATAAATTAGTTTTTAAGGGAAGATGTACCTTCTAAAATGTATACATTAAGACTTATCGGCATTTAAAATTTCTTTCCAAACGTAAACAAAATTTTTTAAATGAATTAAATGTGATTCATTTATTTCTTTAAAAAAAAAAAAAAAAAAAAAAAAAAAAAACGGTAAAGGACAGGCATTTTGTTCGCAGGAATACCTTTTACGTCATTTTCCTATAAATTAATGAAATCCAATTGTTAATTATTTTTGTTTTAGAAGTGAAGTTTCCATTTAAATTTATTTTAACAGTACAATGTTTAATTGAATAAAATGATGTAAATCTAAGAAATTACTTAGAAATTCCAAACATGCACAGGGCAACGCAAAAAAAAAAAAAAAAATAATAATAATAATAATAATAATAATAATAATAATAAATAAATAAACAAAAAATAAATAAATAGATAAATAAATAAATAAAAATCAGCTTTCAGAAATTCTAAAAATTGTTCGTATATCTTAATTACATGCTAAAGGAGGGTTTATTTCTATATTATTCTATATATAATAGTAATTGCAGCAAATATATTAAATTCCAATGCGATCTGATTTAAACTTTAAGATAGTTTATAACACCTGATAAAAAAATTATAAAAAAGAATGGCGCGTCACATTTCGGGGAGGGGATGGGGAGAGGCGTGAACAAAATTAGGAAGTATAATAAGGGTATCTGTTTGAAACTTTACTATATTTTATAACACATAACATAAATTTTTAAAATAAAGCCGCGTCAAAAATAATAGGGAGGGGCGGAGCGTGTTTTGCCTACACAAGGGGTGGACACTTTTCTAAATTTTAACGATATCCGTCATGTCACATATCGTTACAAAGGGCTGTGACCACTTATTCATATTATACATCACAGGTGTCACCCCCCACATTTTGCGCCCCCCCCGACACTACTCATGTGATATATCGTTGGAAAGGTCTGTGAACACTTAATCATATTATGAAGGGGGGGGGATTTTCTGAATTTTGCACATACCCCTCATGTGATACATCGTTGGAAAGGTCTGTGACCGCTTAATCCTATTATGCATCTTCGGTGTTCATCCCCCCTAAGTTTGCCCCCCAAACGCGATTAGCTTTCACCACCAGGGGGCGCTTTCCTGTCTCTGTTTCTATGGGTCAGATCACGACGGGGTACGACTCATTCGACTCGACATCGATATAGTTTTCTGATTTTAGTTCGTTTTTTCACCACCAGGGCACTTTCCTATCTCTGGTTCTATTGGCTGTATCACGACGGGGTATAGCTAATTCGACTCGACATCTATAGCCTTAACGATTTCAGTGCCCGAGGTTCATATAGAACAGATTGCGCTACCTGGTGGTGGAAGATGGAACTTGAGCGTGCGCAGCACGACTGCTATACGGTGCCGAAGACAGTGGGGATCCGTGTCGGAGGTTCGTTTGGTTAGAGGTTTATACTATTCGATGTGCAAATTAAGGGATTATCCGGTGCCGAAAGCAGTGGGAATCGTGGTCGGAGGTTCGTTCCGTTCGAGGTTTTACAAGATTCGAGGACCCGATGTAAATTAGGGGCCCGCTAGCGGGCGAAGCCAGCTAGTGCTAATAATAAAAGAGACTGACATCACGTTTAGTATCAAATGCAGCACTGACACGCTATGTACGTATTTCATTTTTATTCATTTCATGGATAAGTCAGTGATGTTTTTTAACGGAGGATAACAAGTATTATAACAAGCCACATTTAGTATGTTGTTTTTAAGAGTGTAATTAGTTTAAATGAAAAATCTACTGGCATTTCTAGTTAACCCTTTAAACAATGACTGAAAGTAAAATGTAATTTTAAATTATTTCTCATGTTTAGATTATTTAAATTATGTTAAAAAAAAAAGTTGTGGCTAAAAAATGGTGTGATATCAAATTTCCAAGCTATTATATTACTTATTTAACTTTTTTTCATTAAATAAGTTATTATATATATAAGTCGAGTGCCTACGTATATGTTAATAGAAATCGTTTTCTCCTGTACTAAATACATCTTAACGAGTTTCTGAAAATGCAATTTTTTTTTTCAAATTATGCATGATGGGCTTGGCGGCCATGTTTCCCTATTTCTAAGCATCCAAATTTCTAAAGTAAAAGCGTAATATGTTTGCACTGTAATATGTTTATAACAATTTCGAACTTCAGATTTTAAATACGGACAGATAAATTAGATAAGACTGATATTTTGAGAAATTGATTTTTACTAGTTTGAAATTATTAATTACTCTAAAAAATAAATCATAAGATGAATCTTTAAGATAGGTCATCATTATCTTAAGACACAATTTTCAGAGCATACAAGTCTATAAATGAAACGCTTGAAACATTTGCTTAAATAACAATTTTGAACTTCGGATTTTAACTACGGATTTGAGTGCTTAGAATTTTGTGAATAATATGCAAAGATGGCCGCCAAGCCCATCATGCATAATTTGAAAAAAAAAATTGCATTTTCAGAAACTCGTTAAGATGTATTTAGTACAGGAGAAAACGATTTCTATTAACATATACGTAGGCACTCGACTTATATATATAATAACTTATTTAATGAAAAAAAGTTAAATAAGTAATATAATAGCTTGGAAATTTGATATCACACCATTTTTTAGCCACAACTTTTTTTTTTTTTTTTTTTTTTTTTACGCTTGGCTTTTTTTACTTTTGAAAAGTTGTTTTTGTAGATGCTTATATACAGAAAGCAACTTCGCAATGTTAAATCGACAAAACATGCCAGATTAAAATATCAGATATCAAACAAACCAAGCGTCGTAGAAAAGAAAAACGAAAACTAGAAGAATCTAAGGAAGAATTTCTTCAATTTAAGACCAAACTCATCTTCATAAGTGATTTATAAACAGAGATATAGCTTTTTTTAAAAAACGTCGAGTTACTTAAAATGATCACTATTTTCTTCGTCAAACTTTTTTTTTTCAAACAAGCTACAGGCCTTAATATTGGGCAGAATAAAAAAAGGATTGCATTTTTGGAGAAGTAATTACGTAATCTATGTGCTTTTATAAAATTCAGTGTAAAAAAAAAATATTTTCTATCCTTAATTAGCAAAAAACTGTTAATTAACTTGGCGATTAAAAAATTATGCCAACACAGAGATAAAACCCGCCAACGACCATGTACCATCTGTATTAAAATAGCACAAATCAGTTACTGGTTATAATATAACCACATCAAATTTCATCTACAAGTCAGCCATTTTCTTCTGAAGATATTTAAAAAAAAAAAAAAAAACTTCACAATTATAAGAACACATATTTTATCAAATAATTAAATATGACTGCAAACTGTGGCAGATGATTGTTTCTAACATGAATAAGTATGAGAAATTGCCGGTTATGGATATAGATCTGGGTAGCTCAGTCGCAGGGCGTCGGCATGGTACGCATAAGGTCCCAGGTTCGAGTCCAGGCCCAGGTCCATTTTTCACTCATGTTTGTTTAGTGTATTTAATTGTCTGATAAAATGCGTGTTCTTTTAAATATTGTAAAATAAAGTAATCAGACGCAGTGTTTATTTTTTAAATATATAATTTACGTTTTTAGAAAGATCTTTAAAAATAAATTAGTTTTTGAGGGAAGATGTACCTTCTAAAATGTATACATTAAGAGTTATCGCCATGTAAAATTTCTTTCCAAACGTAAACAAAAATTTTGAAATGAATTAAATGTGATACATTTATTTCTAAAAATAAAAAAACACGGTAAAGGACAGGCATTTCGTTCGCAGGAATACCTTTCACGTCATTTTCCTATAAATTAATGAAATCCAGATGTTAAATTATTTTTGTTTTAGAAGTGAAGTTTCCATTTAAATTTATTGTAACAGTACAATGTTTAATTGAATAAAATAAGGTAAATCTAAGAAATTGCTAAGAAATTCCAAACATGCACAGGGCAACGCAAAAAAAAAAATAAAATAATAATAAACAAAAAATAAAAAATAGATAAATAAATAAATAAATAAAAATCAGCTTTCAGAAATTCTAAAAATTGTTCCGCTATTCATATTATGTATCTTCGGGGTCCATCATCCCACTTTCAGCCCTCCCACCCAAAGGGGGCACTTTTCTAAATTTTGCCGACACCTCTCATGTGATATATCGTTGGAAAAGTCTATGAACGCTTAATCATAATATGCAGGGGGGGGGGGTATTTTCTAAATTTTGCACATACCCCTCATGTGATACATCGTTTGAAAGGTCTGTGACCGCTTAATCCTATTATGCATCTCCGGTGTTCATCCCCCCTTTTGCCCCCAAAGCGCGATTAGCTTTCACCACCAGGGGACGCTTTCCTATATCTGTTCCTACGAGTCGGATCACGACGGGGTATGGCTCATTCGACTCAACATCAATAGAGCTTTCCGATTTTAGTTCGTTTTTTCACCACCAGGGGGCACTTTTCTATATCTGGTTCTTTGGGCTAGATCACGACGGGGTATAGCTCATTCGACTCGACATCTATAGCCTTAACGATTTCAGGGCCCGAGGTTCATACAGAACAGATTGCGCTACCTGGTGGTGGAAGATGGAACTTGAGCGTGCGCAGCACGACTGCTATACTGTGCCGAAGGCAGCGGGGACCCTTGTCGGAAGTTAGTTTGGTTAGAGGTTTATACTATTCGATGTGCAAATTAAGGGATTATCCGGTGCCGAAGGCAGCGGAGAACCAGGTCGGAGGTTCGTTCGGTTCGAGGTTTATCTTATTCGAGGTTTTACAAGATTCGAGGCCCCGATATAAATTAGGGGTCCGCTAGCGGGCGAAGCCAGCTAGTGCTAATAATAAAAGAGCGTGATATCACGTTTGATTTCAAATGCAGCGCTGACACGCTATGTACGTATTCCATTTTTATTCATTTCATCGATAAGTCAGTGATATTTTTTAATGGGGGATAACAAGTATTATAACAAGCCACATTTAGTATGTTGTTATTAGTTTAATTGAAAAATCTACTGGTATTTCTAGTTAACCTTTTAAACAATGACTGAAAATAAAATGTAATTTTAAATTATTTCTCATGTTTAGATTATTTAAATTATGTTTATTCTGTTTTAAAAAAAAGAAATGATATCTACAAAAACAACTTTTCAAAAGTAAAAAAAAAAGCCAAGCGTAAAAAAAAAAAGTTGTGGCTAAAAAATGGTGTGATATCAAATTTCCAAGCTATTATATTAATTTTTTAACTTTTTTCCATTAAATAAGTTATCATATATATAAGTCGAGTGCCTACGTATATGTTAATAGAAATCGTTTTCTCCTTACTAAATACATCCTAACGAGTTTCTGAAAATTCAATTTTTTTCAAATTATGCATGATGGGCTTGGCGGCCATCTTTTCATATTTCTAAGCACCCAAATTTCTAAAGTAAAAGCGTAATGTGTTTGCAATGTAATATGTTTATAACAATTTCGAACTTCAGATTTTAACTACGGACAGATAAATTAGATAAGACTGATATTTTGAGAAATTGATTTTTACTAGTTTGAAATTATTAATTACTGTAAAAAATAAATCATAAGATGAATCTTTAAGATAAGTCATCATTATCTTAAGACACAATTTTCAGATCATACAAATCTATAAATGAAACGCTTAAAATATTTGCTTAAATAACAATTTTGAACTTCGGATTTTAACTACGGATTTGGATGCTTAGAATTTTGTGAATAATATGCAAAGATGGCCGCCAAGCCCATCATGCATAATTTGAAAAAAATTGAATTTTCAGAAACTCGTTAGGATGTATTTAGTACAGGAGAAAACGATTTCTATTAACATACACGTAGGCACTCGACTTATATATATGATAACTTATTTAATGGAAAAAAGTTAAAAAATTAATATAATAGCTTGGAAATTTGATATCGCACCATTTTTTAGCCACAACTTTTTTTTTTACGCTTGGCTTTTTTTTTACTTTTGAAAAGTTGTTTTTGTAGATTTTATATTACTGGGAGGAAAAGTATTTGTATTAAATAAAACTTTTTTCTACCAAAAATTATTTTAATGAGAAAATAAATAAAGTAATATCGAGATTCACTCTAACATTTACAAAATATTACATGTTATTATATATATATCATATTATAAAAAATATATATTTTCAAAAGGGTATATGGACATTTGTTAATTTAATGGATTAATTTGAAACCCAGGGATCGCAAAAGTTTTTAAGTAATTGGAATTTTGTAGCATTGAGAACATATTTAAAAAATGAAATGTATATATATCTAACAGAGGTGAATGAGCACTCAACCAAAACACCCGTCCATGTAATCTTGCATACATATTTTTTTACGTACATACATTTTGTTTCAAATTTAGAATTTAATTTCTCGAATTTTTAATATTAAAAAAAAGTTTTTTTAAATAGATCTTTAATTTTAATGTTTGAATAAAAATCATTATTAATTTTACTAAATCTCACTTTATCACTTCAACTAAAAAGAAAGTTTAATTAAAGATTTCGCTAAAATTTAAAACAACTAATTTTCGTTATCATAACAGTGCCATTGCAATGTTAATTTTAATATTTCTACAATTTCATGAATCAGAAAAGGTAAAATAAAAAATTCGTAAATTGAATATTATGTCAGTTGTGACAATCATAGAGTTCATTCAATTATCTAAATGGAAAATTATGATTTCGTTTTAACAAGACATCATTTTTAACAGAAAATGTCTTATTTATTGCTGCGATTAGTACTTATATAAAATAACTAGGCTTTCTATTTGTTGGGGAACGTTTTTAAACTCTAATACGAGTATGCAGTAAATGCGTCAGCCAGTGAAAATGGCATCAGGTTAAAAATAAAATGCAACACCAGATTTTTTTTTATGTATTTCAGTTAAATGGCTGCGTCAAATTAAAGTAAGATTAGCAGAAAAACATATTTCTTATATACACATTATAGTATTCAACCGAAAACTAAAATTTACAACACTTAAAATAAAAATCAGTGGAAATGACGTCAATTTTTTGCAATAGTAAGCTATTCAGAAAGTATTTCGTAATCTGAATCATTTGCATGACAGTTTTTGGTTTATTCACGGGAAAAAACAGCGAGATTTAATTTTTTTAGATGTAAAGTGAAAGTAAAAATAATCATTTTAACAATCGTAGGAAAATGTTTAAGTTTTCTGAATCAAAAACTTGAGTTATTTTTTACGCACGATGTCTTCAACTATGTTCCTACTCGGATCGCAGTTCCGACTTCTCATTTTACGTGACATGATATAAACGCGTTTCTAAATGAGACCTCTAGTTCTTCATATTACATCTGACACGTGTTGATTCTTGCATTAATTGGTGCTATGTTCACAACCGAATAACAATTTTATGAATGCAAAAAAAAAAAAAAAAAAAAAAAAAAAAAAAAAAAAAAAATGTTTCGTTATCTAGGAAAATATAATATGACCTAATTTTTCTACTCAAATTTCCACTAAACAGTGGGCTTACCCGACATATAAATATATTTTTGAGATACATTTTCCATTTCTCTCTGTACAGGGTAATATCATCGTTTAACTTACAAATTTTCTTTGGCTATTGAATAGAAGTGTTCCAAGTCATTCTTGGTCTGCCTCTCCTTCATCATCCTTTCCGGTTCCATTCAAAAAGAATTTTTGGAAGGCGTTCTTCTTTCATTCTCTGAACATGTTCATTCCATATTAGCTTATCATGTTCGACTGTATTGCCTAATCTTTGTGTACTATGTGTAGTCCAATATTGAAATACAAAACCAGGGATAAAATGAAAAGAAATAAATATCAGTGGGTTTCCTCAACCCATAAAAATAGTGTATTTTCCATTTCTCCTCTGTTCAGGGTAATATCATCATTTAAATTATAAATCTTCATTGACTCTTGAATAGAAGTGTTCCAAGTCATTCCTGGTCTGCCTCTCCTTCGTCACCCTTTCCGACTCCATTCAACAAGGATTTTTGTAAGGTTTTCTTATTTCATTCTGCGAACATGTCCATACCATCTCAGCTTATTGTGTTCGACTGTATTTACAACATCCTGTTTGACTTGCACGATTTCACGTATTCTTGAATTTTTTTTTTAATCTTTTTTTCCAGCCTTCACCTTCTTGCTGATCTTCGCCAGAAATCCATTTCGGTAGACAGGACTTTATTTTTCAGGGGAAGATTTATGTCCATGTCTCTGCTTCATGCAGTCAAATGCTTTGCACGATTGCACTATAAATTAATCGTTTAGTTTTAAGGTGACTATTACTACTTCACAGACCAATAATATGACCACAAACGAAAACATATAATAACCTCTTCTGAATTCCCAAAGGTTTCGAAAATCTTTCCATATCTTTAGAAACCTCAGAAACCGACATATTTTCGACATTTAACACTAGAACGACTACGAGCCGCTACCAAAAGTACGTTGTTCCCAAAAGGAAGCCAAAATATTAGGGGTTGTATCCAAATATATTAGTAAGTGGAATTTTGATTACGCTATCTTGGAACTAATCAACAGATACTTGATACAAACCCTCATCTTTTTGCTTCTTTTTGGGAACAACGGATTTCGAGCTTATTCTATCGACGATAATTTTCAGAATTTTCAAGCTATGATTTTGAGACTTTCACAAAAGTTGTTCTATATACTTAGCTAATACATTATGTATATTATATTTTGATTGCATTCGCTCCTGCGCAGTGAAACAGTTTTTAGTAAACCTGCTCATTTTTCATCCATTTATTATTATTTTTTAATTCTGATTGCAGAGTATTATGTACAATGTTGTTTGACATATTTTGTCAAAATAACTTTTTTTTATATTAAGAACTCTGCAAATTATCAGCAAAAAACTTGTTGAAATTTGGGACTGTTTTTATAAAAACCTTAATTGATCATCGAGTATACATGCTATCCTCATAAAAATGAACACAGTATATTACAATAAGCCACTTATTAATAATCTCGAGTTTGAACGCTTTTGCTACATTAGTTTTTACAGGGCAATCCAAAAGATATTCGTTCTTTTACAATTTTTTGACAGTCCCCTATGGGGTTTCGGGAAAAAATCTTCAGGGAAATATATAACCTATACTAAACTGTTAACACACCTTCAGTTTCAGGTTAATTTCTCATGTATTTTTCTAGATAGTTAACAAAACGTCTAAAATCGCAACTGATCGATCACCTTTGGCAATATAGTGTATATCTCGATGCAAAAGGATACTTATTTATCTTATTCTATTTACAGTTTAAATTCATTTTAGAATTGGAAATTTATGTTATATAGAATAAATGTGTTATGAAACTATGTTATTATCCTTTTTTTAGAAATGTTCAAGCAAGAAATTTATCAAAAGCTTGTGTCGTGGAAATATCGAGTATCATAAACCATTCTAAATCAAACATCGTTTAGACTTAAAAAATACATTTTTTGATGCACCCTGTATATTCTAATTTCGCAATCAAATAATAATTTTAAGAACTAACCTATTTTATGAAGCACAATTATATCCTTCACTGTTAAAAAAGACAAAGTTTATTTTTCTTGTAAAATATAATTTAATCATTAACGGAATTATATAACAACCGCTTTCGAGTTACCCATTGAAATCGTAACCGTAATATCTGATTTTTGGATCCTGTCTATTCTCAATGAAACATGTAATGTTAATGTTAATGTTAATGTAAATGCTGTATATTTATAATATTTGACTGTAAAACATGTCTGTTGAACATAAAAATGTTTTACTCGAGAATGCATAGTATCCGATAAACCCATGTGTCGGGTTGAGAAAACAGATTAATACACTATCAATTCTACTCAGAAACGTTTCTGTAACAGACCGGAGGCGGCAGCACAGACAATCACCGCATCAAATTCACGGCTGAAATTCCAGAATTAGTTATAACTCGATTCGCATATTAAAACGCAATCGGTCTGCCAAGTCATATCTTGGTGGAAAACACCTTAAAACCCGATTTTAGCGGTTGACACGTAGGTTTACCATTGTGTTTTCCTGCATCCAAAGGCATGAAAACATGGAGGACTGGGAACAGGAACACACAATGGTAAACCTACGAGTCAACCGCTAAAATCGGGTTTCCGGGTGTTTTCCACCAAGATATGATTTTCAGACCGATTGCGTTTTAATATGTGACTCAAGTTTTAACTAATTCTGGAATTTCAGCCGTGAACTCGATGAGGTGATTGTCTGTGCTGCCGCCTCCCGGTCTAAAAATGAATGGCAGCAAAAGGAACTTTGTTTTTATAAATGATTCGTCAAACCTCAAACATGTATTGTTTTCTGCGATTTCTAATGATAATACGTGATCCGAAATCGTACGTAACTCGGAAGATGTTATGGTATAATTTCGTTCACTATCATATTTTATTTTTGTAGATTAAGATAATTTTTTTTTACAGAGTAGTATCATAAGTGTTTCTAATCATTAAAATATAGGTGATTTTTTTTGTATGGTGTTTTTGGGAAGTTCGCAATAAAGAAATACATGTTTAATACACTAGTGAGCAAGTGATTGAGCACTCAGCAAGTAATTTACTATCATCACAATCCTGAAAAACATTTTCGCCGCGACGAATTGACGCTGCGATGAAATGTGTACGATGAATTATTTAGCGATGAATTGAATATGTTTCTGTGGAAAAACAGCATATTTGTAACACTGACTTTGAATTTTCATCACATATTTTTAATAATCTTATATATTAATTAGTGATAAAAACATTTATAAAATCATTGCATTTTTTATAGACCTTTTCCAGTTCTTTGAGAAGATATTTTTTGAACATGAAAATTACATCCCATTCATTATCTTCTGTAAACTCTTGCATAGGTCTGAATGGAAAATGATATTATTTATTTTATTCTGCTTTTTGCTTTAATTTATTTTTCAATTGGAAATTTACTTTATTTAGATTAAATATGTTCTGAAATTAAGTTCTTTTTCTTTTCTTTTTCGAAAAGTTCGAGCGGTAAAATTATCAAAGATTTGTGACGTGAAAATATTGACTATTATAAACCATTCTAAATCAAACATTGTTTAGACTTAAAAAATAAGACTTTATATCAATGGTTGTCACCTACACGTGACAGCTAGAAAATGAAACTCATTTATCACAACTGTTTTCTTGTTCGTGACGCAGTTCTCCTTTCTCATTTTACGTGACTTGATATAAACGCGTTTTGGATTGAAATTTCGAGTAATTCTTATTGCATTTGACATGGGTTGTTTTTCATATATGTTCTATGTTCACAATCATGAAAGAAATTTATGAAATTTTTCTCTTTTATGAAGCGCAAATATTTCCTTGTAAGTATCTTTTATCGCTAAGAAAATGTGAAACAAGCAATACGTAACGACGTACGTTTGATAATTTATGACTAATACTAAAATAATCTGTTCAGAATAAACATTAAAAAAATTCACATCTTCATCAGCATAATTTCCTAAATGTCGAATTTAATGTTGTTATTATCGAAGTTTACAGGTAACACTAAACACTTTACTGTATAACAAGTACTTTTATGCCAATCATTTTAACCGACTTCTAGACAAAAGAGGTTACGGAATTCGTTTCTATGCTTTTCTTACATATGTCTACGCGCAATTTTTGATACCTTATTCCTTTTTCATACTTTTGTTTGTTGCTCATTCAGATGGTGGTATCATTTTAAATTTAATCAGGATCCAAAAATGGTCCTGATTCAAGGAATCTTTCTGTCTATTTCCTTGTTTGTTTAAGTTTTCGAATTATTTGATCTAACTTTCATGAAAATTAACCAATCGTCAAAACATTTCACTATATTCCTAAGATACACTGACTAATTTATATTTTTAAAATAGTCGGCGTATTAAATATAGTTTGTTTGGTATTTACTTATTATCCGTGCTAGGAATATCCATTGCCACAAATGGATGCTTATTGCCGATCGCTTGCATTGTAAAATACCGATCACGTTCAAAATAGTCATTTATTATACATTTATTAAATGCATACCATCGTTAAAAAGAAAAAGCAATAATAAAAGCAAACTGAAACAATAGAATATAATACTTTATTATATATTTTAAAAATACATAACCTTAGACGGACATCATTTAGCAGCGATAAAATATATGTATAAAGACAGTTTTATTTCCACATGGGAATGAATGTAACACACACACACATATATATATATATACAGGTCTCCCAAATGATCCGCCAACTGAGTACCAATACGTTTTAATAGAAAATTCCATGGTAGGTTTCTACAACATTTCCGCAGACGTTTTCCTGCGAAGATGGTTTCTGCAAAAAAAAAAAAAAAAATATATATAAATATAAAATTTAAGAAAATTTATAAGAAAATACCGGTATTCAAAAAGCGGACCATTTGGGTCCCCTTTACACATACAATAGTTATGTACCGGGTGTCCTAAAAATGACTGATGGATTTTAAAATTCAATAACTTGCAAACGGCGACAGATATTTAAAAATATCTTGCAGGAGGTTTATGTATGATGTCAGGAGTTTTTTACTGTGATTCTTGATTTTAGTTCGAATTTCAAATAACAGATGGCGCTGACAGCGATTGCCACTCAATCGAGGCCGAAACTGACGTCACACAGCATTGATGCACCGCCCCCTAAATGTTATGACCCTAAATGTGGCCCTAAATGGCCCTAAATCTTAATTTTCTATTGAAAGATTTCCATGTGAAAAATGAAAATGAAATAAAAAGTTTCACCAGTTGAAAGAAAGAGTAATATGATATCAAATTGGTAATAAAACTGAATTTTTCAAACATTTCTCAATAATACAAGGAGTATGAGTATTATGTTTAAGTACAGAAAGCAGGTTAATATGATGTCATCAGATAATTAAAAAGAAAATTAATCTGACATCCTATTGGAAGTTTAACGGACTTTTACAAATGTTTGATAATCATATAAAGTATCAATATGAGTAATAGAGAAAGCAAGTAGATAGGACGTCAGCAAGTGATTATGTCATATGAGGAACGTATTGAATCATGATAAAAATCCGATTATGGAAATATTGGCATATTTTAACATTTTGAAGGTCTCTATACAACATATTTAATTTTGAAATTGATTTTTTATTAATAACGCATTTAGTCTACATGACAGATATGATTATGACAGAGTATAATAGTTGGTTTCGCCCGCAATCGGGCCGGTTCAGATGTTCGAAAAAAAAAAAAAAACGATAAAAATAGACCCGAAATTTTTTACTTGAAAAACATTTCATTTGTCTTCTTTTTTTGCTAAATGAAATTTATTTGGATTTATTAAAGAAAGGATAAAGTATTTTGAAAGGAATATTAAACGAAACCCTTTTTGCGATCGTCGATTACACTTACGCACTTGTTTAGTATATCTATGTTTCAAAACTGAGTATGAACTGGCATCTATACTCAATTTTGAGTATGTCCATGTTTCAATATTCTGAGTATTTCTGGTATTTCAGAATTGAGAACATCGGGTCGTCTTATTTGAAAGAAAAAGTTTCATAACAAAATGAAAACGTCTATTTACTCAGATTTGAAAATATTTTTCTCAGTGCATTCTCATTAAGCTAACCAATAAGCGCGCAGTCAGTAAATATAAGTATGACAAGATAAGAAAAAATCAAAGTCATGTTAATATTCTTAGAACATACTGCTATGAATAAAATTTTCCATGTTGTAATCATTTTGATATATTATGTTATGAACCACGAATAAAAAAAGACAAGAATTCACAACAATACATATTAAGAAATCACAGATGCAGTTAAATGCGCTCTCTACAGATAACTCTTATTCAAATGTATGAAAGAGTTATTTTCTAATTATTTAATTAAATCCATACTAAACAAGTAAGCAAAGTCCAAAATGCGTTTCAGAAAATGAAATCAGACGTTGGTTTAATAACAATAATGGTAGAATACATTATTTCGTATGTGCAAACTCCGTAAGTATATTATATTCAAATAGCTTGCAACTTTCAAGGAACTTTCGAACCACTAGATGTAAGTGGAAGTTAATGTAATAATAAGATGTACTTTCTAACGTTCCGAAAATTTTCCTTGCAAGTATAATGGAGTTAAAAGCTTAGAGTTCTACGCCTTCATTTATTTTAATTAATGCTTTATTTTATTTTATCTCATTAAAAAGTCATGTCGATCAGATTAATTATAAAAAGGAAAGAAAATCTAACAATAAAATGTTTTGAATATTTTTATCGAGAATACTTTTATTACTTTTTTGGGGGGGTCATTTTTGGCTCTGAATGTGCAAAGTGTTTTATAGCCTGACATCTGTTAAAACACTTTTTGAAGTAAAAATAATCAAAAATAATAAAAGAAAAAAAATATTGAGCAAAATGGTTTGAAAAAAAAAACTATGACGGACCGCAATAACGAATCTGAAATCACCTTTCAAATTGTTATAAATACATAAAGAAAACGAAACATCCTTGTAGAATATATGACACATTATTCATTTCTTTAAAATGATACGCCTTACACTTATAGTGATATTATTTCTAGTAATTACAAATAAAAGCAATGAAAGGCTTAATTTTAAAATCAGCAGATTATATAAAAATAAAAGCAATCTTTTCTAAAACATGCAAACGATCTTAGAGTGTGGTGTATTATAGTATAATATTAAACCGTAAATAATTTACTGTCAAATAGAAGTTAATATGTAAAACAAAAAAATCCCTAAACATGTAGCTTTCCAAAAAAGCATACGAAAACGGAGTTTTATCAGTACAAAGTTATATTGAATTTATTATATTTAACAACTGATTACTGTGACCTTTTTTGTATTACTATTTTGGTTTTCTAGCAAGTTAATAGAGTGGAACATCAACATGAGGAATTTTCAGTATCTCTAAGTAAGAAATTTTGTAAGTGTTGTGGGAAAAATGCATCTATTGAAGAACTCGTGTATAAGCCGACCTCGAAATTCGAGATGAAAACAGGTTTTATACCAGTAATTCAGAATTGTTTCCTACGCCTTATTTAATCTCATTTAATTCTAAATTATTTAAGGACTAGAAACCTATTCTGAATACTCGTATTAAACCTGTTATCATTTTGAGTTTGGGGGTCGACTTATACGTGAGTATATACGTTAATAAAACCATTTTCAACCAAATCATGCACAGCTAAATATGCTTTTAAAGTTTATGTCAGAAGCGTTCTGTCATTTTTATAATTAAAGCCATGAGGTTTTAAAAGAAAATAAAATTTTAACAACTGACGTGAATTTTTGTGCCGGAGATAAGAAAATGAATGACAATTGTGTCATTTTAATACAGTTGCTTATACATAGTGCTCCAAAATTCGTCCGACAAATTAAGAGGCATGATAGAAGGCCTCAAGAGGATGAAAATTTACTATAGAACATGGGGTCGCAAACCACGTTTAGCGGGACAAAATCGCAAAAATAGTTATGAAGTGTGTGACGTCGAGTAGAACAAAAAGGGCCAATAATAAGTAGAAAAAACATTTACATGACGTCAAGAATGATTACAATGCATTGCAGTTCAACGTCAGAAAGGAGAAGACGACACATTTTTACAGAAATTGTTCAAAGTTGCGGCCACGAAGGTCATTGCACAGCCGACTGCGACGGAGGAAGGATTACGTTTAAAACATATTGTTATAAAAATGTCTCGCCGTGTCTCCTTCCTGACGTTGAACTGTACTGCATTGTAATCATGCTCTACGTCAAATAAATGTTTTTTTCTATTTATTACTATCTTTTTTGTTCCACTCAACGTCACACCCTTCATAATTATTTTTACGATGTTCTCCCGCTAATCGTGGTTTGCGACCCCATGTTCTATGGTAAGTTTTCATCCTCTTGATGCTTTCTATCACCAATGTTAATTTGTCGGTTGAATTTTGGAACACCCTGTATAAATAAATGTAGATTATTGTAAATGAATAAATGTAAGTTGATGTGAATTGAAGCAAATGAAACATCCTCTCAAAAGTAATAAGCATCAATGCATTTTTGGAACAAAATGTTCTTTAGGACCCGATTTTACCTTCTTAGATACACAGTAGTACTGCTCTCAAATGGTGCACGGTATATCATTTCTTTCGCAAATTAACCTTTATTTATCTTTTTTAAGATTAATAATAACTGTGTGCCCTTACAATAAATAATTATTACTCCTTTACAAAATTGCATGGTTTATTTAAATCTGAATTTACATGGTGGCCAGCTGAAAACAAAATAGAAGTAAAAGTAAAGATTATCTTTAACTTCTTTCTAACCACGCAACTTTATTAGCACGTTTTACTTTTTACATTGTTATCAGATCACTCCCTTGTACATTATTATTTTCATTTTAAAAATATGTTTGTTATTGTAATATATATTTTTTGGAAGGCCATCGTCACAACTGCGATAAGCTATTTACAAATTGCCTCCCTCAAAAGCCTAATTGTTCTCTGTGGGGGACGCCCTACATTGGTAAATATAGGTATGAATGGAATTTGAGGTAAAAGTGTAGGATTCGCCTTATGCTATTATCATAAATTTGCATAGCAGCGGTCAGCCCATGAGCCAAACTTTATGAAGATCTCATAACACTATAATTTTCACCTCTGTTTGAGGTGTCTTTATCCAAACACAGACCTAGTATATATTGCTCTAGTACACACAAATTATTGACCATCGTTAGCAGCTTTTAGAAACCGTTGGGAAACGGTGGGATTGCGAACGGTAAGATTAGGAAATTGTAGCCTACAAGGGCCCTTCTAATTTGGAGCCTATCTGAACAGTATTCTTGTCATTTAAACGTTCAACCAGTGATCAAATTGTTCGATGGCGAATAGTACGGCAAGACGGACGTTTCGTACGCGGAAAACAAATAGCCAATGTTTGCACATATATTTGGTGATTCTTGGGTACAGTTGAAAGAATGTATCAGGATATTTAATGTTCAAAGCTGATCTTCCTGTCCATAACCTCAGTATTTCGATTGACATTCATATTTGTATAAAAAACTATCTCTGCGATGTGATGATAGATTATCCGTGTTCAAAAAATGTCTCTGCTACAAACGCAGCATTCTAAAATACTTCAAGCCTTGATAATGTTTTAAATTTTAAGGTATTTGTTACTCAATGCTACAATACCAAACACTATTAGCGCGAGAACAACAGAGTTACAGGCAAATCGGAGAGTTATTAATTGCACAATCCCATTTTTATGTAAGTATTAATTTTACGTATGTTCTCTATTTTTAATCTTTTTAAAGTATAATATTTTTATAAAGCATTAATCACATAATTCTCATCCCATAATATTCATTTATTTTTTATTATCATAAAGCACTATACTTTTTAAAAATCAATATACTGCACAATAATCCCATTACTATAAACCGTTGGAAACCAGATGAATCATTTAAAATTCTTTCTGAAAACATTTGTAGAGATTGTGTACTACCTAAGGAATATAGGTTACAAACAGCGTTCTATTTGAATTTTTCAGGTTCTTACGTATTCTGGCGCACATTAGTTCAGATAATCCGGAAATAACAATTTTACGTTAAAATATATATCAGGATTAAAATGATAAAGAGATGATCTGGATATATTTAATTTGAGAACTTAACTTGAAAAGAAAATAGCACACAGAGTTCTATTAACTTGTTTTAAAAAATAACTTGAGAATAATTTATTTTAGTAACTGATGACTCTTCTATTTTTTTAAATTAACATTAACTTACATACCTAAAGGGAAAAACCTTCTGTCCTTTACTTTACAATTTAACTATTTCTGTTCATTTCATATACATTGTGCTTGTTTTAAAGGGATTTAGTGAATTTCTTAATTAAATAATAAATATCTTTATTATCTAAAATACATTTCATAATTTGTTTTAAACATAATAAATTAAAATGTATTTTAATAAATCCACTTTGTCGGTTCAGCCGATTAAGACATAGGTAAATTTTATGTATCTTAAATATTCCGTGAAATCCGACGTTAAAAATATCATACTGAAATCAAACAATATCAGAAAAAAAAATGTAATTGCTTTATTTTTCATTATTTTTCCTTGTTGATCCTGTTTCGGAAAAAAAAAAACATCACGTTCAATTTACAAGATTGATATTTTTGATGTACTAAATTAAAATATATAGGTACACAGATGAATAATATTCCTCAGCAGATAATATAGTCATTTTGTATAAACAAGATGTTTTCGAAAAGTAAAGATACACCTCAGACAGGCGGAAAAAAAGTTTAATGAGCGCGTTGGGAATACATATTGTAACCTTAAACATTTGACTGTTCCCTTGCAGTCATTCGCTATTTGTAAGGTGAGTTTGTTTCGTGTACCACGTGTTTATAATGGCTGCGTCAGTTCAAAATCCCGCCAAATGTGAAGTACGTACCGTCATACGTTTTCTCTATGCGAAAAGCACCCAGGAAACTTTAATAAAAAAATTGTTTCCGTCTGTGTGAACATTATGAATCGATAAAATGTAACGAAATGGTGTTGTTCTTTCTCCGGCAGTAGGACCAATGTTCACGAAGAACCAATAACAGGTAGGCGATCTGTGATCTCTGATCTTGTACCCAGCGACTACCGCTTATTCATTTACCTGAAGAAAAATCTTGCAGGGCGAAACGTCCACGACGATGATGAATTCAAAATCGCAGTTGAAATATGGTTTTGACAACAGGCGGTAAACTTCTATTAGTGTGGGATACAAAAGCTTGTACCCAGACTTAACAAATGCTTGGACAGTGACGCCAACTATGTCGAGACATAAGGCATATAACAGTAAATAATTTGTAATGAACATTTTACAAATTAAGTGGTTTTTGAATGAGTATGCGGCATTGTATGTTTACATTTTGAAAACCCCTTGTATAGTTAACATGTTAAAATAACCATTATTCAAATCTGAAATAATTTTCAGGATTCTCTGGTTTACTGAGGTTAATTAATCCCGCGATATTACCTAATTAATCGAAACATACGTTGAATGGGAGAAATTGCAATACATCCAGTAACCAACTTTCTGAAAAACACATGTATATATAGACAGACAATGTAATAATGTGTTACGATATTGTTTTTGATGTGTTACTCTATATGAAAGCATATTGAAGCTTGATATGAATTTTTTCAAAAAAGTTTATCTTGATTTTTTTAATTTCCATTAACATAAACGCATGAGTTAATTTAATAAATAACAATCAAGAAACATTAAAAATCAATTTTACACTCATTCTGCATTATTACTTTTCTTTAGGTTATTTATGTTAGTTTTCTTACCGTTAGGTCACTTAAAAAATATACAGGGTGCAACAGAAAAATGCATATATACGTTGACTGGTTATAACTCCTGTTTTTATTCACATATAATTAATATTTAAATTGCAAAAACATCTACATAAAATGTATATGTTTTCCTCCTGCCGAAAATGTTCAAAATTATTACCGTTTTGGTCAATACACTGCTTATAACGATGGGCTGTGGATTAAAAAACTTCAACAAACGTTTCTTTTGGTGTGTTAACGCGTTCTTTCTCAATAGTGATTCCGGAACGATGTATATGAACATCCATCCGTTTCAAACTCATCTTTTATCCGGTGAATTGTCAGTCGCATATAGGTGGATATGCCTAAAACTTCCTGCGATATCGGTTTTCTACTTCTGCTACATTTTCATACTTACAATAGCATTTTAAAATAAATTTTCTTTTTGTCAAAAGTTAATGTTGGTACACTCATTATTTTGAATTAATTACACTTTGAAAGGAAAGAAAAATTAGAAAGTTAATACCCGTTAAGCAGTGAATATAAACATTTTTCTGACACAACCTGTATATAAGTTGATTTAAAACTTATTGTAATACATTTTTTATTAACTAGAAGTTATATACACTTTAACCAATTTAAGCAAAAACTTATAATTTACCAAAGACATCGTTTTATTTCATTTTGGAGTACTTCTTGCGGTAACACAAAATCTGGTTTTATTAACCTCGGTGCATTTTAATACATCTGCTGATGTCTGGGACTATGACCTATCAAATGCTATTTTAGAAATTCTAATTTTTGAATTGCTTCTTCGAATTAAAATTGTTGTTTATTGTAATTGTTGTTTCCTTACAGCATTTTCTTCCATTCTTGCTTTGCGTATAATAATCTACCATATATATAAAATACAAATGCTAATTTTGTTCCGGCTGCTCATAACATGAGTTCTACTGAATGGAGTTTTATGCGAATTGCACTGTTAGTTAGATAATTTTTCACGGAAGTTTTTAGTATGTAACATATGGTACTGCGCTGTTTAGTTATAGAATTATGCAGAAAGTTTCTATAATCAGATGAACAATATTACGATATTTTAGCTTCTTAAACGTTTCTGATGAACTGTTTTCGATGAGGCTTGCACTGTTAGTCTTCTTCTACTTTTACTACATATGTAAAATTCAAATTGGAGTTTAGTTCCGGTCACCTATAACTTGCGTTCTGCCAAATTGGTTTTGATGGAACTTGCACTGTTAGTTAGATATTTTTTCATGGAGGGGTTTAGTATGTAACTTATC